>JAQPPZ010017101.1:5030000-6287500 GCA_028583015.1 Wollemia nobilis | reverse complement strand
TTCACTAAAATAAAGAAATACCTGGCGATGCTGCTAGTGCTAGCTACACCAAGGCTAGATGTCGGTGATCGAATTTTCATTAGGGACCATGTTAGCCAAAAATAACGTGCAAGGTAAGGAACAAGCCATATAATATATTAGCCGAACCTTGGTGAGTTATGATCTAGGATATGCATATATGGAGAAAATGTGTTTATCAGTAGTGTTCACCACCAATAAATTGTGATACTATATGCTAAGTCATACGACATATGTTATATCAAAACAAAACCCTTTGTAGTACATGATAAGTAAGATATATCATAATATGCGTACTGCAAAGTGGATCATGTTACTGATAGAATTCGATCTAGAATTCATAAGATAGAAGTCCATTAAGGGACAAGTTATAGCTAATCAATTGGCTGAGGCACCACTGTAAAATAATAGGTCTCTGACCATTGAGATTTCGGATGATTCAATCTTCATCATATCCGAAGCTCTCAAACCCGAAGAACTAGAGAACAATATTGATATGACTCTGTTCTTCGATGGTTCAAATTGTGAGCAAGGAGGTGGTGTAATAATAGTGTTTTTCATGCCACAAGGAGATCTAATGGCCTTGTCATTTAAGTTATATTTTCCTTGCACCAAAAATGCTGATTACGAAGCCCTACTATTGGGCCTCCACACAGTCGTCACCAGGAATATTAAAATATTAAACATCCTTGGAGACTCCTTACTCATAGTAAATCAAGTTAAGGGGCTCTTTCAGTGTCGATATCCAATATTGAAAGCCTACAAAGATATTGTGACTACATATTTGGCTAAATTGGAATGGTATGACATCGAGGCAATACCTCGTTTGTCAAAAAGATCTGCAAACACCATGGCGTCTTTGGGATCCTTAATCCCTCAGAATCCGTCTACTGATTTCACTACCATTCATGTTAAAATGCTTTCACATCTTGCTACGAAACATGAAGCCTTTGATAATAAAATGTCAATCAACATGATCAGCGAAGAACCAAAAGCTAAATGGTTCTGCAGAGCTGAAGACTTTTTGAATAAGACACCCTAGGTGTCATTAACCTCCTAGATTTTGATGGGGAGTGGTACTACCATTCACCATAGGGTTGTTTCCCAATCTGCATTTGCAAAAGTAAATACGCAGGGGGAGCAATTCATCTTAGCAGTCGAAGCTGAGGTTTATCAAAATTGGATGTCGCAAATCCAAGACTTCCTAAAACTTGGTGTAATCCTAGAGGTATTCTTGCATGCTGCAAAATGCACATTTAAACAAAAAGTGACAATATATCTTAATAGGAGATATCTTATACCGACGAGATTACGATGGAGTTCTCCTTTGTTGTCTAGAGCCCCAAGAGTCATCTTGGGAAATTTCATAAGTTCATAACGATACATGCAATGGCCATTTCAGCGGCATGGCCATCGTCAAGTGCATCCTTTGAATGGGCTACTATTGGCCCACTATGGATAAGTATTGCAATGAGTGTGTCAATAAATACGTCAAATGTCAGCATCATGCTAATCTTATGCACTTGCCATCGCAAGCATTACAACCCATCCAAGCAGCTTGGCCATTTTCTTAGTAGGGATTAGATATTATAGGCAAGATCTCTCCTTCGTCATCAGGTTGACATACATTTATTATCACGGCTACTGAGTATTTCATAAAGTGGATGGAAGCAATAATCTTAAAAAGGACCACTAGAGCTCGTATAATAGATTTTATATTGGATCATATCATAAGTCATTTTGGGATTCCATCCAAAATAATATTAGATAATGGAATGTTATTTAAGAATAAAATTGTGAGAGCTTTGACATCTAAGTATAGAATCAAACATAGTTTTGTGACTCCATACTATCTACAAGCAAATGAGTAGGCTGAAGCTTCAAATAAGACAGTGGTGGCCATATTGAAAAATGTAATCCAAGAAAACCATAAAGATTGGCATATCTAGATGCCCCTTGCATTATGGGCTTATAGGACTAGCATTCGGATGCACACTAGGGCAACGTCGTTTTCACTAGTATATGGCGATGAGGCCATTATGCCCTTGGAATTGGAAATTCCAATGCTACTCATCGCATTGAAAGAGTTCATCGATGATGACACCGTGCGGCAAGCTCGACTAGATCAACTGACGATGCTCGATGAACGTCATGTGAATACCTTGGAGCATCTCCATGTTTATTAGGAGCAACTAAAATGAGCTTACAATATCAAAGTCCACCAGAGAGACTTTGAAGTTGGGGATATTATCTTGAAAGAGAACCAACAAAACTCTAATTTACCACCAAATATGCAAGACAAATTCATGGCTAATTGGATAGGACCTTATATCATATCTAAAAATATTGGTCCAGGTACCTATCACCTGACGTCGCTAGGGGGTGTTGAAGAGCCTGAACCTCTCAACATCATCCATATTAAGGAATTTTATGCTTGAAAGCATAGTAAAAGGCTCCGATAGTTTGCTTAAAACTACTCGGTCAACCTTAAAGGCTCCAAGTATTCCTAAAACCACTTGGTCATGTCAGTCAAAGGCCCTGAGGGTTTGCTTATAATTGCTCGATCATCCCAAAAAGGTACCAAGGGTTTATGAGAAACCGCTTAGTCAACCCAAAGGCTTCGAGGGTTTGCTTAAAACCGCTCGATCATCCTAAAAAGCTCCAAGAATTCCTAAAAAATCACTTGGTCAAATTAAAGGCTTTGAAGGCATGTACTCATCGTTTGCTCAAATATAAAAGCTCAAAATCCATAAAAATTTTGAAATCAACAAAATCCAAAAAAATTGGTAGAGCATAAAATCCAAAAATTTTTGCATTTGCATTATGCATTCTCATTTACACATGCATTCATTTCATCATTACATTGCAAATAGGCATTCATCATCTGTTGCATTTCATAGTAGGAGGGATTGTGTTTGTCATTGTTACAAATGATGCCACATTTGTGTTTTAATCATGCACCTTTGCATTTATCATAATCCATTGCTATGAGATATGTATATATACCAAAGTTTTACAGTCACTCAGCCATACCTAGTGAGTTTCTCAAACGTCGTAGAAATCTTGCTTTTCTTTTGTAGATGAGGTCACTAGTTGTGATAGTACTTGGCATATCAGGATCCCGTCACTAATGGAAAATTTTAAAATCCTGCTAAGGTAAGGGAGGATGAAAGCTGTGAAAGTGGTCCTGGGTATTTAGAGAGATGGGTTTTGTTACCTGCTTATCTTGCAAATAGTTCGGTCTAGAATGGTGAACCTTGGCAAAAGGACAAGATTCTTCCTACCCATATATTCCCTTGCTTACAAATAAAGGAGCAATTAGAGTAACATCCTAGGTCAACATCAAAGGTTGATACCCCACATCGGTATCCTAAAATTGATATCCCAAATTGACATCTCAAAAGTCAAAACCCCCAAAGTTCAAATCAAATATTAAATGAAGATCAAAAATCAAGTTCAAAGTCAAATCTAAAATGACATAGTGGATCAAAAGCACTACATAAATCCCTTGCTCAAGAAAAATGGGAATAAACAATGATTTTTATCACTCAGAGTAAAACATGAAAAACATTGATTTTTATTACTACACATGAGCAAGTATCCCCATGAATAGAAATAAAAGAAGGGTGAGAACTTGAATTGCTGAATTGTTCACCATTCAAATCCATAAAATGAACCCCGATTGCAGTAATGGGTTGGAAGAGTCTCATCTTATTTTAGAGTAGTAGTTTTATTGGATGATCCCAAAACACGGTAATGGGTTGAAAGAGTCCTGATTATTTTTGGATGGGTAGTCCTGATCAATTTGCAAGATGAGCTAGCTCTAGGTACGTAGGGTTGTCTAGAATTATAGTCCAATCAACTCTAAAACAAGGATGTATGAACATAAGAGGAACTCGATCTCACATATGGGTTGAAAGAGTCTCAATTGACATATGGGGTATGCCTATGGTCTATCTAAAAATGCTCACGTGCACACATAGGGGTAATGAACAGTTGGGTCATTCATGATGAAAACCTTGTCCAACAAAAGCCTTGTACAGTTAGTGTGGGATGTTTGAGAAGTCTACTAGGATTTTTGAGTCTCATGGAAAACCTCAAAATTTTCTCTAAATAGCAACAAAATACCAAATATCACAAACCATATAGAATAAAGTTATTCAAATAATCAAATTGTAAAGTATCTAATAAATTGATACATAATTATATAAAGCACAATCAAGATATAGGATAGATACCGGATGGATATCAGAAATGATATTTAGATGGCCATTGACTATATTGTGCATACTTTTCAAAATTACAAAAAGGAATATAGAGTGACATATCATATCATTCATATCATACCATTTCATATCATTACATTTCATATATGGGTGATTAATTGATTAAATTCTTGTAATGAGGATTTGCAATTACATTCATGATTTTTACACATTCTATGGTGTCGTCCATTAGATTGTTAAAATTATATCACATTTATTCCTTATGTTTTAAGTGATTAAAGCATACAGGTTCATTTACATTATATTACCATCATGTAAATAATGCATTACATACATTGCATCGACATATCGTGATAGTGTCATAAAATTAAATGTATGCAATAAAGCAAAATCAAATATGCATTTAAGTAAACATCGCATACATATGCATCCATAATAATAAACATATCTAAGCATCTAAATCACTGCATACCATTATCATCATAAATTAAAAAACTATCTAGTACATGTCATCCATACATCACATCATATAGCATAAAAAAAACATAACATATAAGCATTGAATCCATGTGCATTACATAAACATAAAAATAAAAATATACAAGTACACATAATAAGCCAAAATTATCAATATCATATATATGTGTGTGTCAAAAGAGTACATTGGGGTAAATCAAAAATGCCTACAGGCTACAACTGTCTAGGTACTCGACCTTACACTCAAAATTGGTACAATAAATATCTCAATAGATAGGTACTATCGAGGGCCTGCAATCCCAGCCTGAGAGTCACCACCATCACCCCCGCCATACCTATGGCTCTTGTGCGAGTTGGCTCCATGAGTACTAGAGGACCTGTGTGTCCTTTCGATCCTATGGGTATGCTGGCTCGAACTAGAAAAAGATTGTTCAGTCTCTCTGGTCCTCATCTTAGAGCTGCTCCTATGGGTACCTGTGGTATGGGTATCCTCTGGCACCTCTCCACCTATTAGTCGAATGTGATCATCCAATGTGGATATGTGATCTATCCTCATAGCCGATCATGCATTTCCCTCCTCTAAGAGGGAAGTGAGTTGCCTAACCTCTACCATGGGGTCCCGACCTAAGGGAAATAGGTGATATGGATCTATAGGTGGTGCCATAACTACCTGTGAGGATGAGGGAATAGTCCTTGAGTCCCTCAGTGAATCCCTCTCTATGGTCATCAGGTCTAGCTGAGTCCATGCCAAATCATGCTTTGTAGTAAGTCGCTAGATCTCTATACCTATTGTGGTAATATAGGCCTTGAGGAGAGGCCTCTCCTCATACTCCCATCGCTATCTATGACCATGAGCAAACTTCACCTCTGCTATGGCAAGGCTAGTATCCTTGTACTATATTTGAGTCTAAACCGTACCCACATGACTTTGTAAAAATAACAATTTAAGCTAAGAGATGTCCTACATCATTGTTCAGAGGCACCTCGCCCTCCTCTAATGCCTCCTCCTCCACCTCGACCTATGGAGCCTCCTTTGCTGGTACCTATACTCCCCATTTGCCCTGAGACCACTAGTGCACTCTGTGCCTATTTGGGTTAGCCTCAGCCTCTACCTAGTCATATATCCTATCGAGGGGCCTCGATACCTACCACTATAGTAGGGACCACCACGTATCATAAGCAGGAGTGGTCCCAACCCTAGAAATCCCTGTCTCCTAAAAATCATCAGTCGCATCCCCAAGTGGTATCGGTTGTACCCAGGGTAGATCCCTCTTTGGTACCAACTACTTGTAGACCATGGACAACTCTAAGATGTCCTAGACCAGGTCAAACTATCACAAGACATGAGAATAAAACTAATGTTCCATGATCTCATCCTTGCGATCGAGTATCCACCTGTCTCGATGAGCCTGGTGTAGTCACTCGCCAGCCTCTGTCCATGTTGAGAAATCCATAAATGGGTGTCACTCAATATCATCTAACCCAAGCACTAAAAATATATAAATTTAGTGATATATGTCCCCTATATGGGACCTGCTCTGAAACCCTTCCTCCTCATGAGGCCAACAAGCTGCGTAGCACTAATGTGCATCATCAATAGAAGTGATAGGAAGGGACAACTCTGTAGGATGCTCGATCATGATGTGCTACCAACCCTAGATCTAGAGAAGTAGACTATTGCTAATACCAACTCAGATCCTACTAGTTATCTGGTACATCTCTTGGTATAGCTAGCACAATAAGGTAATCCCCCAGGCTAGGAGCAATGGTTGATCTCTGGAGATCTGAACAACCCTTCGGACACTAGCTAGAAGGTTCTAGGGAATCCTCATGCCTGAGGAGTCTGGAAGCATAATCTACACCACAAAGTGCATAAACACTACCTCTCTAACAAAGAAGATGTTCTCCATCTGCCAGTACCCAATGTGAACGTCGCCATGGACGATCTTGCGCTAGGCCTCTTGGCTTCGATCGCCAAAGATAGCATCAAAAACATCCTCCTTCTAACGGAATGAGGAGGAGGTGATGGCCTCACCATAAATTGGGATACTAAAGATTCGGTGCACTTCCTATAATGTAATGTTCATTTCTAAAAGTACTTGGATATGGAAGCACATGCGCACCGGGTGCGATGCAAACAAAAGAAGTTGTATTAACGAAACACTAAGTGCATGAAAAAGGGAAAGTGAAGCATGAATGAAACGATATGTAAAGAAAAAATAAAGGTGCAGCATATTTTATTAATTTTTCTTATGATAAGGTTACAATACGTCTCCCCCCCTTTTCAGGGGCTCGGAGCATTCGATACAATTTTGTTACACCAACGAATGGTATGATTCCCTTCGGGATCTTCTGCGTGCCCACATTCGAAATGGGTAGGCTAAAAATTGTCACCATGTGCATGAATACATTCCTATTTCCTTGCTACCCCTCTAGTGTCGAGATCCTATGTACAAAGAAATAGCAAATGATTAATAGCACATGCGGATGGAAGGAAACATGCAATGCCCAAGGCCTCCGGTTAATACATACATGAAATAATAAAAATAGTGATCAAAACTTATCAGAACGAAATGAAATTTTAACAGAATCATGTAAACACCATTAGGGACACATTGCAAAAATAATAGTCAAGAAATCTATTGTAGACTTCTAATCGCTCTGGGGTGAGACGATTAGGACTGTCATAAAATGCCCGAAAGTGACCTCCAAAATGTCCCATCCAAAGGCCTCAAAAATACTTGTAAACTTGGGGTTAGGAAAAATGGGGCATTTTGAGATGACCCAGAAGGTCGTATTTGGCTGATTATGCCCTGATCACCCTGTATCCGAAGGTGCTCCCTGTATGTTAGTAAAAGCGTAAAACAATGAAAACACAGTCAAAACAAGTCAGAATGCTTTCAAATTTGAACTGTAGCATAGATGAAACACACACAAAATTATGCAAAAGAAATAGTGAAGAAATATTCTATAGATTTCTAATCACTTCGGGGTGGGATGATTAGGACTGCAACAGTGCGGGGGGCACCCGGGGGCAGGATGCCCACCATTTGGGGCTTGTTTTTGACACAAATCCACTTGGGATGGGTCCAAAACCTCCTAGGAGGTTTTTTTGGAAAATTGGGTGTGGGATTGTGGCCAATTGTTCAGGTTTTGGGTCCGGATTGCACTCCTAATGTTCACCCGATAACCTCCCTTCCAAAAGAGAGATCAAGGATGTAGGAAGCACAATGAGGGTGAGGGTATAATTCGGTAGCACTCCATTGCTCCAAATGCTCTTGCTTTGTCCTATTTTTTGGGTGAGAAAACTCACCATTTTATAGAACTAAAGGTCTTCTTTGAATGTGCATGCAGGGGCACCACTTGGCCATCATGCCTTGTCAGGGGAGAGAAGATTCCTTCGTGATTAAGGGCTCTATTACTACTTTTATGACTGCCTCTTTGAGCTTTGAAATGCTCACTCACACTCCCATGCATTGAAGGTGGAGTTGAGTGGTGGATCTGGGCTACCATTTTTCAAGGTTTGACTTTTTTCCCATCAAACCTGCTATTCACCCCACCTTGGAGTGATTGCTGCTAATCATCATGGGGTGGGGTGAATAGCATTCTAATCACCCCAGGGTGGAACGAGTAAGGATCAGGGTGCTTGAAAGGTGCCAAATTGACCTTTGACCTTCAAAAACTACTTTGGGAGTGGTTAGGACCATTTTTTAACCTCTGGGGTCTGCCCTAGGGGCTATGTATGCCAATTTGGTCAGTTATTGTAGCCACATGATCAGATTGGTGTTGTTTTGGTGTCTATAGATGCCCCTTTTTGGGATGCATTGTGCGAGGATCAGTGTTGAGAAAAAATAGATAACCAAAGCATTCAATGATTAGGGTTTCTTAGTAACCTAACCAAATTTTGATGCTCCAAGTATGGAAAGGGCATGCATTCTTGAATCCTTGCTTCTAACGAGCTAAGGAGCTTAATTCAAGTGTTAACCTTTTTTGGTGAGTGTTACTTGATCTTGGACATTGTTCAGTAATAGGCAAAGGGCGCAACCTTTTATCTATGGGAAACTTAATTTCATGATTCTATAATTTCAAGTGTTTGATTAGCTTGTGATTATTGCTTGTTTGCTGCCCCAAGTAGGAGCGTGATTGTATTTGTCAATGATTCTTTGAATGCATGCCATTTCCTTGATTGGGTGTGTACTTGTTGATTGGTGACTAAGTGTGACTACCCCATCAAGCGATGAATTGATTAGGGAATGACCGACATGAGAAAATTGACGAGTCACTTGACCCAAGATGACATTTGTAAGGGTGACTTTAGTTGTTTTGCATTGAATGCTTATGCAGTTTCCCAACAATCGGACCTATTTTTGGTGGGTTTTAACCCTTTTTTTGTGATGCTTATTGGGGCTGAAATTGTCAAAAATATGTCCTCCCGTGGAGTGGTCTAACTATGGTAGCCTTATTAGGGATTAGGATATTTATAATTTGTTTCCCCGACGTCAGTTTTGTATGCCAAGAACATCAAGTGCAAAGGCGCCTTTGTTCGGCAATTTTATTGTTGTTTTTTGGTGGATTTTGACCTTTTTGTGATGCCTTTTGGGGATGAAATTGTTGAAAATTCGTCCTCCTGTGGAGCGGTCCGGATATTGTACCCTTCTTAGGGAGTAGTATAGTGACAATTTGTGACCCCAACATTGGTTTTGTATGCCAAGAATCACAGGCACAAAGGTTCCTTTGTTTGGCAGTTTTATTGCTATTTTTTGGTGGGTTTTGACATTTTTGTGATGCCTTTTGGGGATGAAATTGTGAAAAATCCGTCCTCCCGTGGAGAATTACAGCTATGGTAGAATTCTTAGGGAGTAGGAAAATGACATTTTGTGACACAAACATTGGTTTTGTATGCCAATAATCACAGGAGCAAATGTGCCTTTGTTCGGAAGTTTTATTGATGTTTTTGGGTGGGTTTTGACCCTTTTTGTGATGCCTTTTGGGGATGAAATTGTCAAAAATCCATCCTCCTATGGAGTGTTCCAGCTATGGTAGCCTTCTTAAGGAGTAGGATAATGAAAATTTGTGACCCAAACATCAGTTTTTTATGCCAATAATCATAGGCACAAAGGTGCCTTTGTTCGGCAGTTTTATTGCTATTTTTTGATGGGTTTTGACCTTTTTGTGATGCCTTTTGGGGATGAAATTATCGAAAATACATTCTCCCGTGGAGTGGTTTGGCTATGGTAGAATTATTAGGGAGTAGTATAATGACAATTTGTGACACCAACGTTGGTTTTGTATGCCAATAATCGTAGGCGCAAAGGTGCCTTTGTTCAGCAGTTTTATTACTATTTTTGGGTGGGTTTTGACCCTTTTTGTGACGCCTTTTGGGGATGAAATTGTCAAAAATACATCCTCCCGCGGAGTGGTCCAGATATGGTAGAATTCTTAGGGAGTAGGATAGTGACAATTTGTGACCCCAATTTTTGTTTTGTATGCCAAGAATCGCAAGCACAAAGGTGCCTTTGTTTGGCAATTTTATTGTTGTTTTTGCTGCATTTGGGATGCAGTTTTGGTTGTTTTTGATTTTCTTGCTCTACAATCATCCTAGGGTGGGATGGATACAACTTTTGTAATATTTCTAGGGTGGTACGAGCACTAAATTAGAGCGCTCATCCCAGGGTGGAACGAGTACAGGCCTAGGAGCCTATATAATGGCCAAAACTAGGTTTTGGGCTCATTTGCAATTGTTTTTTCTGGATATTTGGAGCTGTGGGGAGGAGTGCTAGTTTGTGAAGCATAGCACTGCCAAATTTTTCTGGACACCATGAGGTCAAGGATAGGATCCTTGAGTTGTGGAGCCGAGGTGAGACCGGTAGGTGCTCCTTCCTTCTTATTTTTTGTTTGTTTTTATATGAATTTGTAAAAATTGCATTTTATCATTGTTATTTGTCATATTAAGGTTAAAACCCTAAATGAATGTTGTGGTTTTATTTGTTTTGTTTTGTGCATCATAAGGTTAAAAAAACCTTGTTTGAATTTTTGTTGTTTTGATTTGTTTTTTATTCATCATTAAGGTTAATAATAGTAGATGATTTTTGTGGTTTAATTCATTTTTTGTTCATCATTAAGGTTAAAAACCCTAGATGATTTTTGCGGTTTAATTTGTTTTTTTTGTGTTCATAATAAGGTTAAAAACCCTAGATGATTTTTTTGTTGTTTTGATTTTTTTGTTTACACTTAAGGTTAAAAACCCTAGTATAGTTTTAATGTTTTTGTTTTTGATTTTTTGTCCACACGTAAGGTTAAAAACCCTAGTATGATTTTGTTTGTTTTATTTGATTTTTTTGTTCTTGATTGTACAGTTTAGTTGATTGATCTATACTTTGGTTGTATAGTTCTGTACTTTTGTTTTTCTGTACATTGTTTGTCATCTGTATAGTTTATTTGAATGTTTTTGTTTAAATTAAGGTTGAAACCCTAATTGTTTTTTGTTGTTTTATTATTTTGTGTACACTGTTGTACATTTGTTTTGTTGTCATGTTTTAATGTTTTTGTGGTGTTTTTGTTTTTCAGGTTGTGAAGAGTCGGTACCGTCAGTCGATGATATTTTTTGATGCATGGGATGTGCTGACTGTGGCGGACTGGGAGTGGCTTGATGCCCTTGGGCTCAAGCATGTGACATGGCTGGAGCCTGTGGTGGAGGATCGGGCATATCTAACTGCCCTGATCAATTTGTGGGATCCCCACACTAACACCTTTCATCTCTTAATAGGGGAGATGACATTTACTCTGGAGGACATGTATCGGATTCTATGGATTTTGATAGACGGGCTACCCATTCGGATGACTCCTCATGATTAGTGGATGGTGGTGCTGACACGGTGCTTTGGGCATGTGGTAGAGATGGGGGTGGATGGGGCGATGGAGATGGTAGAGGGGGACTGCCTGATTGGTAGGATTCTAGTGTGGTGGTGGTTTGAGAAGGGCATGTTGGGGGTGAGGCATGCGTTGCTTATGACCCTCATCTCCAACATGTTGCTTCTTGACTCCTCAGGTGCGAGGTTCCCTTGGAACCTGCTTGAGGTAGTGTTCAGAATTATGGAGTGCCCGATAGCAGTGCCACTGATTATTATGTGGGGTCAGATGCTATTGGCATAGTTGTATGATGAGATGTATGAGGTCCACTACCAACGGTGGAAGGGGATTGGGTGTAGCTACCTATTGCAGTGCTGGGGGTGGTAGCACATAGCTGTGGAGTGACCGTAGGGGTTGCCTTGGACCACTTAGGGGGAGATGGTAGATAGGGAGATTGGCTATGCTACTCTATGGTAGAGGTCCAAGGAGTAGGGGCAGAGTCAGCGGTGGGTAGGTGCCATAGAGCACTATGCTGATGCCTTCTCGCATCTTGCTTTAGGGGCAGTGTTTTGATGGCCATACTAGGACTTTCCAACTTGGACTAATGTTGGGGAGTGGCTTCGGTGGGTGCATAGGGGGAGGTGGTTGATCAGGAAACATGGGATAGAGTAAGAGCACTTCTCGTATGTCCAGGTGACTTGATAGTTTGGGGTACACCAGGGATTTCCTAGTGAACCCTTGATCTATCAATTTTAAGGTGATGAGTGGAATCTAGCCTGGTCGATTATTGAGCCACTGGGCGAGGAGTCAAATGTAGTGATTGATGTCCCTGACGTGGACAATATCGAGGTGACTGCATAGTATGACAAGTGGTGGATGATGCTACGATGGTGAGGTGAGGGGCCTCTAGGAGGTCCTGATATGGTAGCAGTAGGTGGTGGGGGTGCAGAGGAACCGATGGAGGGTTTGGGGGCTTTGCTCGATGATGCGGATATGGTGGAGGTAGATGACTTGACTGGGGATGATTTAGGGGTTTCGAAGCAGTCGGATACATAGGACGTCTCGAAGCAGTGGGTGTCGGAGCAGCCTATCGTCTCGGAGATACCCATGCCTTAGGCAATCCCAAGGGGCATGGAGGATAGGTTTCATGCTAAGATAACGTTATTAGAGGACCTACTATGGAGACAGGATGAGGAGCATAACATTGAGAGGGATCGTCTATGGGCTCATTTGGTGTAACAGGATGACGCATTGGCTGTGTACCACCGACGAGATGTGGAGTGGGTTCGATGTCAGGTGTAGTTGGAGGTAGAGATTATCTGTCATGATGGATAGTTACCTGAGCTCATTAGCGATGGATCATCGCACTGTACGAGAGGTAGTGATACTGAGCAGTCTACATCCTCTCATCACAGGTGGGTGGGTGAGGGTAGCGCTAGTGTACATGATGTGGGGGCTAGCAGCAGTCACCCTGAGAGGTCCCATAGGACCCACACCACTGGGGATAGTTCCAGTCACACCGATCATACATGATCATGGTGGCCGACTCCTTAGGCTTGGGGTTTTTGAGTTTTTGATTTTTTTTCTTTGTTAGAGGACCGACTTATTGTAGCCTGCGAGCATTTTTTGTGATATATATACATGACTTTCTTTTTTATTATACACTTGTCGTGATTTATTTGTTACTTCTATGCACATTTATTTACGTTGATGTATGCATATGTTATTATGAAAGCAACTATTTCTAATTATATGATGTATGCATATAGAATGGATGAAATGATTTTTTGATAACTTGGTGGTGGCACCATAGACTGTAAAGGATTTGTTGGCTTTTTGTACTATGTGATTGCTTTGTGGAATGACTTTGCATGTGTAATATATATATTTTTTGGTTTATATTTTCTGATGGTGATGTAAGAATGGAATGTACCACAGGTGTTATAGAATGTAGTTAATATTTTTTTGAGACTCAGATGTTTTAACTAACTAGTCAAGACTATACATTTATCTCATGAGACTTTTGAATAAGGTACGAATCAGACTTGAGTTTGACCAAGTTATTTCACATCCCTGTGTGTGCGATTGAATTTGTTTATGTGGTAGTTGTCAGGTTACTACAAGTGCCAGATAGGCTGTCAACCAAACCTGCACTGAGGATCACCTAATTATCTCCACTAACTCCTTTGTTGTAGTTAGTAAGATTAATCTACAGTGCATGAAATGCCATCCACTTTGTAAATAGTCCAGCAAAAATAAATTCCATCCACATTTTTCACCATATCATAATCAGTTGTCTTCTAATGTATCCAAGGTTTTTGTCATTCAGCTATCTTTAGATTTCTAGCCAAAAACTGTACAAAGTCAGATAGATTTTTACAAAGGTAGATTTTTACTTGGAGCACACCTTGTTACGTCGCATCCCAACACAAGTTAAAACACATAAAAAATTCCCAAGTTATGTGAACGAAATATGAAACCTACAAAGCAATCTAGGATACCATACAGTGAAAAGGTTATCTCGTTCATCCCCCTATGCGAATGACCCCAAGAATGTTGAGAGTTGGAAAAATGACAAGCATCTTCCCTACCCAATTCCCCAAGAATCCCAAATTCTCAAAAGGTTGCAAATATCCAAAAAAAAAATTATTACAAAAAGTCAAAGTACAAACTCCAAAGTTTGACTTTAAGGTTAAGTTAAACAAAAACATTCAAATAAACTGTACAAATGACAAAAAATGTACAAAAAAACAAAATTATAGAACTTTATAGCCAAAGTACAGATAAATCAACTAAACTGTACAATCAAGAACAAAAAAATCAAATAAAACAAAAAAAATCATACTAGGGTTTTTAACCTTACGTGTGCACAAAAAATCAAAAATAAAAACATTAAAACTATACTAGGGTTTTTAACCTTAATTGTAAAAAAAAAAATCAAAACAACAAAAAAATCATCTAGGGTTTTTAACCTTATTATGAACACAAAAAAACAAATTAAACCGCAAAAATCATCTAGGGTTTTTAACCTTAATGATGAACAAAAAACAAATTAAACCAAAAAAATCATCTAGGGTTCTTAACCTTAATGATGAACAAAAAACAAATCAAAACAACAAAATTCAAACTAGGGTTTTTTAAACTTATGATGCACAAAACAAAACAAATAAAACCACAAAATTCATTTAGGGTTTTTAACCTTAATGATGAACAAAAAATGAATTAAACCACAAAAATCATCTAGGGTTCTTAACCTTAATGATGAACAAAAAACAAATCAAAACAACAAAAATTCAAACTAGGGTTTTTTAACCTTATGATGCACAAAACAAAACAAATAAAACCACAACATTCATTTAGGGTTTTAACCTTAATATGACAAAGAACAATGATAAAATGCGAGTTTTAAAAATTCATATAAAAACAAACAAAAAACAAGAAGGAAGGAGAACCTACCGGTCTCGCCTCGGCTCTGCCACTCGATAATACAGTCCTTTAACTCATTGTGTCCATGAAAATTTTGCAGCGCTCCGCTTCGCAAACTAGCAATCCTCCCCCCCACAGCTCCAAATCGCCAAAAAAAACAATTGCAAATGAGCCCAAAACCTAGTTTTGGCCCTTATATAGGCTCTTAGGCCTGTACTCGTTCCACCCTAGTATGAGTGCTCTAGTTAGTGCTTTTCCCACCCTATAATGATTAAAAAATTGGTATTCGTCCCACCATGGGATGATTATAGAGCAAAAAAATCAAAAACAACCAAAACTGCATCCCAAATGCTCCAAAAACAGCAATAAAACTGTCGAACAAAGGCACCTTTGCGCCTATGATTTGTGGCATACAAAACTGATGTTGGGATCACAAATTGCCACTATCATACTCCCTAAGAAGGCTACCATAGCCGTACTTCTCCATGGGAGGATGTATTTTTGACAATTTCATCCCCAAAAGGCATCACAAAAAGGGTCAAAACCCACCCAAAAACAACAATAAAACTGCCGAACAAAGGCACCTTTGCGCCTATGATTATTGGCATACAAAACCAATGTTGGGGTCACAAATTTTCACTATCCTAATCCCTAAGAAGGCTACCATAGTTGGACTACTCCATGGGAGGATGAATTTTCGACAATTTCATCCCCAAAAGGCATCACAAAAAGGTCAAAACCCACCAAAAAATAGCAATAAAACTGCCAAAAAAATGCACCTTTGCACCTGTGATTCTTGGTATACAAAACCAATGTTGGGGTAACAAATTGTAACTTTCCTACTCCCTATGAAGGCTACCATAGCCAGACCACTCCACGAGAGGATGAATTTTTGACAATTTCATCCCCAAAAGGCGTCATAAAAAGGTCAAAACCCACCAAAAAATAGCAATAAAATTGCCGAACAAAGGTGCCTTTGCACTTGATGTTCTTGGCATACAAAACTAATGTCGAGGCCACAAATTATAAATATCCTACTCCCTAAGAATTCTACCATAGCCAGACCACTCCACGGGAGGATGGATTTTTAATAATTTTAGCCCCAATAAGCATCACAAAAAAAGGGTTAAAACCCACCAAAAACAGGTCCGATTGTTGGGAAACTGCATAAGAATTCAACGCAAAACAACTGAAGGCACCCTTAAAAAAGTCATATTGGGTCAAGAAACTCATTGATTTTCTCATGTCAGTCATTCCCTCATCAATTCTTCACTTTAGGTGGTAGTCACACTTAGTCACCAATCAACAAGTACACACCCAATCAAGGAAATGGCATGCATTCAAAGAATCATTGACAAAGACAATCACACTCCTGCTTGGGGCAGTAAACAAGCAATAATCACAAGCTGATAAAACACTTGGCATTCTAGAATCATGAACTCAAGGTTCCCATAGACAAAATGTTATGCCATTTGCCTATTCATGACTGAACAATGTCCAAGATCAAGTAACACCTCACAAAAAAATGTTAACACTTGAATTAAGCTCCTTAGCTAGTCAGAAGCAAGGATTCAATAATGCATGCCCTTTCCATACTTGGGGCATCAAAATTTGATTAGGTTATTAAGAAACCCTAATTATTGAGTGCTTTAGTTATCTATTTTTGAGCAGCACTGCGCCACGCACAGTGCATCCCAAAAAGGAGCATCTATAGACACCAAAATAGCACCAATCTGATCACGTGGCTACAAGAACTAATAAAATTGGTATACATAGCCCCTAAGGCAGCCCCCAAAGGTTAAACAGTGGTCCTAACCACTCCCAAAGTAATTTTGGAAGGTCAGAGATCAATTTGGCACCTTTCAAGCACCCTGCTCCTTACTCGTTCCACCCTGGGGCGATTAGAATGCTATTCGCCCCACCCCGGGACGATTAGCAGCAATAACTCTAGGGTGGGGCGAATAGAAATTTTGACAGGAAAAAATTCAATCCTTGACAAATTGCAGCCCATATCTGCCACTCAACTCCATATTCAATGCATGGGAGTGCGAGTGAGTGTTTCAAATCTCAAAGAGACAGTCATGGAGCCCTTAATCAGGGAGGAATCTTCTCTCCCCTGACAAGGCATGATGGCCAAGTGGCATCCTTGCATGCACATTCAAAGTAGACCTTTAGGTCTATAAAATGGTGAGTCTTCTCACCCCCAAAAAAAGGAGAGAGTAGGAGCATTTGGAGCAACAGAGTGCTGCCGAATTATACCCTCACCCTCATTATGCTTCCTACATCCTTGATCTCTCTTTTGGAAGGGAGGTTATTGGGTGAACATTAGGAGCACAATCCAGACCCAAAACCCAAACAATTGGCCACAATCCCACACCTAATTTGTTGACACAACCCCCTAGGATGTTTTGGACCCATCCCAAGTGGATTGGTGTCAAAACCAAGCCCCAAACGGCGAGCGTCCTGCCCTTGGGCGCCCCCCACACTGTTGCAGTCCTAATCATCCCACCCCAGAGCGATTAGAAATCTAAAAAATATTTCATCATGTTTTGTGTGTTTCATATATGCTACAGTTCAAATTTTAAAGCATTCTGACTTGTTTTGACTATGTTTTCATTGTTTTACGCTTTTACTAACATACAGGGAGCACCTTCGGATATAGGGTGATGGGGGCAGAATCAGCAAAATCCAACCTTTTGGGTCATCTCAAAATGCCCCATTTTGCCTAACACCAATTTTGTAGGTGTTTTGGAGGCCTCTAGATGGGAAATTTGGGAGGTCACTTTCGGGCATTTTATGACAGTCCTAATCGTCCCACCCCGGAGCGATTAGAAATATATAGTAGATTTCTTGACTGTTCTTTTTGCAATGTGTCCCTGATGGTGTTTACATGCTTCTGTTAAATTTTTATTTTGTTCTGATAAGTTTTGATCACTGTTTTAATTATTTCATGTATGCATTAACCGGAGGCCTTGGGGATTGCATGTTTCCTTCCATACGCATGTGCTATTAATCATTTGTTGTTTATCTGTACATATGATATCAAAATTGGAGGGGCAGCAAGGAACTAGGAACATATTCATGCAAGCATCGGTGACATTTGGCCCACCCATTTCAAATGTGGGCATGCGAAAGATCCCGAAGGGAAGCGTACCATCCGTTGGTGTAACAAAATTGTATCGAACACTCCGTGCCCCTGAAATGAGGGGGGGGAGATGTAATGTAACCGAATAACAAGAAAATTTAATAAAAGAGGCTGCACCTTTGTCTTTTCTTTACATCTTGTTTCATTCATGCTTCACTTTCCCTTTTTCATGCACGCTATTTTGGAGGCCTCTGGATGGGCATTTGGGAGGTCACTTTCGGGCATTTTATGACAGTCCTACAAAGTTAGGGTTGGGCAAAATGGGGCATTTTGAGATGACCTAGAAGGTCGTATTTGGCTGATTCTACCTCGATCACCCTGTATCTGAATGCGCTCCCTGTATGTTAGTAAAAGCGTAATATAATGAAAACACAATCAAAACAAGTCAAAATGCTTTAAAATTTGAACTACAGCATATATGAAACACACAAAACATGATGCAAAATAATCCTTGGAGGATTGGACCAAAGGGATTATAGATACCTTTGGGGCATTTTGGGTGACCAAGCGGTTGTGGGAACCCTTGGGGCTTTTGGTTTGACCAAAGGGTTTATAGAGACCTTTGGGGCGTTTTGGGGTGACCAAGCAATTGTGGGAATCCTTGGAGCTTTTGGTTTGACAAAAGGAGTTATGGGCACATTTGGGGTATTTTTGGGTTGACCTAGCGATTGCGAGAATCCTTGGAGCTTTTTGGGGTTGACCAAAGGGATTATGGGCACCTTTGGGGCATTTTTGGGTTGACCAAGCGATTGTGGGAATCCTTGGAGCTTTTGGTTTGACCAAAGGGTTTATAGATACCTTTGGGGCGTTTTGGGGTGACCAAGAAATTACAGGAATCCTTGGAGATTTTTGTTTGACCAAAGGGATTATGGGCACCTTTGGGGCATTTTTGGGTTGACCAAGTGATTGCGGGAATCCTTGGAACCTTTTGGGGTGGGCCATGGCTCTTTTAAATGTGGAATGGCCTCAAATGACTGATGTTCAAGGGTTCTAGTTCCTTGATTCCTTCAAGAGAGGCGAGCCGATATGTTCCAGGTCCTATTTTACTATCGATGACATAAGGACCTAACCAATTTGCCATGAATTTATCCCTTAAATGGGGCAGCAAGTTAGAATTTTGTTGGTTCTATTTTAAGAACAAGTCACCAACTTGAAAGTCCCTCGGGTGAACTTTCATGTTGTATGATTTCTTAAGTCACTCTTGATAGATACGTAAATGCTCGAGAGCATTGATGCATCGTTCATTGAGCAATGTAAGCTAGTCCAACCGGGCCTATCGTGCAATGTCATCATTGATAAACTCTTGCATTGATATGCGTAGGGAAGGTATTTCCAACTCGATAGGTATGACTGTCTCGGAGCCATACACCAGCAAAAATGGAGTTGCCCTAGTGGGCGTCTGAATGCTACTGCGATAAGCCCAAAGAGCAAGTGGTATTTGAATGTGCCAATCCTTATGACTATCTGTGACCATATTTTTAAGGATGGCAACTAGTGTTTTGTTTGACACCTCTGCTTGTCCATTTGCCTGCGGATAATAGGGTGTTGAAAAATTGTGCTAAATTTTGTACTTTTTTGTTAAAGCATGCACATATTTGTTCTTGAATGACATCCCATTATCCGAGATGATCTTGGATGGAATACCAAAATGACATATGATATTATGTAAAATAAACTCTGCAATGCATGGCCCAGTCGTAGATGTTAGCGAAATTGCTTCCACCCACTTGGTGAAGTGTTAGTCTTACAATGGCACTGAGAGGGGGGGTGAATCAGTGTAGCTTTTTAAACTTAAATCTGCAACTCTTAAATCTGAAATAATGAAAGCTTAAAACCAGATAAAGCAAATATCAACAAGAGAGCATCACATAACACAAGATGTAACGAGGTTCACCAGTTTTGGCTACTCCTCAAAAATAGACTGCTTGGACTTCCATCCAAATCCAGCCTTTGCAAAGCACCAACTTTACAATCAATTTACTAGCACCCACTAGAAGGAGCACCAACCCCTTAATTTATTTGCACCAACAAAAAGGAGCACCAACCCCTGATTTACCAGCATCGACTAGAAGGAGCACCAACCCCTGATTTATCTGCACCAACAGAAAGGAGCACCAACCCCTGATTCCAAGCACCAACTCGAAATTCTATATTAGATCTCTCTTGACATAAAAATGCCTTCGCTTTTACAAGACCCTGACTGGTCTGTAATTAATCAAACTCCACACACACTTACGGCTCTGCTTATCTCTCTTTCGACCCTCTTCTAACCTTCTTTGCACAAAACTTTTTCACTCACAGCGGTAACTTAATTCTTCACACAAACCTCCTTTTATAACAGGATTTTCTCTCTATTTTTAACTTTTGTGTTTACTCATGCAGTCTATCAATAGCCACTTCTATGAGTAACTCCTTTTTAGCACAGTATTTCTACATGCAACCTATTAATAGTTTTGTCTTCTTGTTTCGAACTGATAGTATAATGGCTGCTCAATGGTTTCACTGTGTCACGTGCCCTGTAACTGTCGTTCTATATTTAATGCACTATTCTTATTTTAGCTTGCATGATTTCTATCTGTAACTGCCCCTGTAACTGTCACACTAACTTTAG
This sequence comes from Wollemia nobilis, assembly GCA_028583015.1. Lineage (NCBI taxonomy): Eukaryota > Viridiplantae > Streptophyta > Pinopsida > Araucariales > Araucariaceae > Wollemia > Wollemia nobilis. The sequence continues at coordinate 6,266,748 of JAQPPZ010017101.1, read as the reverse complement.
TTGAATCTTCTTATATTGGCTGCATGATTTTCCTCTACAACTGCCCCTGTAACTGTCGTTCTACTTCAGTTAACTGTCCGTAATCGTGTTGTTGCGACCTATCACAAAATCGTGACACTTCTATATCTTTGTACTCTTCTCATCTTTTACCCATGAAAACATGACATGTCGCGACATCACGACACTTTTTGCCTCTTTGTCCTTTTCTTGGCTTGCACCCATGAAAACATGACATGTCACGAAATCATGACACTTTTTGCCTCCGTACACTCTACTTGGCTTGCACCAGCGAAAACATGACATGTCATGAAATCGTGACACTTTTTGCTTCCTTGCACTCTTCTCGGTATGCACCAGCGAAAACATGACATGTCGCGAAATCGTGACACTTTTCGCCTTCGTACACTCTTCTTGGCTTGCACCAGCGAAAACATGACATGTCACGAAATCGTGACACTTTTGCTGCCTTATGCCTTTCTATGCCTTTCACCCACGAAAATGTAACATGTCGTGAAATCATGACACTTTCGCTGCCTTGTGCCTTTCTCTGCATTTTTCCCGTGAAAACTGAACAATGTCACGAAATCGTGACACTTTCGCTGCCTTGTGCCTTTCTCTGCCTTTCGCCCGCGAAAATAGAACATGTCGCAAAATCACGACACTTTCGTTGCCTTGTGCTTTTCTTCTCATCGGGTCGTGAAAACCCAACATGTCGTGATATCGCGACATATTTTCTCCTTAGCACTTCCTCTTGAAAATTGTCACGAAATCGTGACACTTTTCCTTGCAAGCTCTTTCTCTCAAACATGTCACAAAATTGTAACACATTTTCGTTCATACTGCCTCTCTTACAGATTGTCGTGAAATTGCGACACTTTTCTTTGCGAGCTTCTTCTCTCAAACATGTCACGAAATCATGACACATTTTCGTTGCTTGCGCCTTCTCTTGCAGATTGTCGTGAAATCACGACACTTTTCTTTGCAAGCTCCTTCTCCCCAAACATGTCACGAAATCGCGATAGTTTTCTTTGCTTGCACCTTCTTTTTGAACATGTCGTGAAATCGTGACAGTTTTCCTTGTGCTTTCTCTCTCTTCGAACATGTCACGAAATCACGATAGTTTTCCTTGCGCTTTCTCTTTTGTCCAACATGTCACGAAATCATGACAGTTTTCCTTGTGCTTTCTCTCTCTTCGAACATGTCGCAAAATCATGACAGTTTTGCCAGCATTTTCTCTCTCCTCCGATATGTCGCGAAATCGCGACAGTTTTGCCAGCATTTTCTCTCTCCTCCAATATGTCATGAAATCGTGACAGTTTTGCCAACATTTTCTCTCTCCTTCGATATGTCGTGAAATCATGATAGTTTTGCCAGCATTTTCTCTCTCCTACGATATGTCACGAAATCGTGACAGAAAACATGTCGCGATATCGCGACAGTTTTCTTACTTGTCTTTTTCTTTGATCCTTTGAATCTGGGCCACTTCTGTCTTCTTGGAAATTCACTGTACATGCTCTGACTACTCTAAACTCTTGTTCACTTCATCAACCGATCTATCTAATGACCTCTGCACTCCTGTCCATTGCATCAACCGATCTATTGTCCACTGCATCAACCGATCTCCCTGACTGTGTTGACAACAATGAAAATACTTTTGCTGCACCTTGCTCATCAATGAACTCCTATCCATTGCATCAACTGATCCTCTGTCTGTGTTGACAACAATGACAATACTTTGGATGCACCTTGCTCATCAATCTCCCCCTTTGGAATTGTTGGCAACACACGTAATTGCGTGCAATTACCTGTAACTCTTCTCCCCCTTTGACAATAATACCAAAGGGCTATTGCAGACTCCCCTTGAGTCCATGCACCTCATCTCAGATCTATATTCAACTAGGTTGGCTGCTGGATCTCTATCCATTGAGACTCTATCCTCTATACCCTGTCAGTAGGCTCACACAGAATCTATCCAATCTTATAGAATCATAAAGAGAATTGTTAGAGACTCAATATGTTCTATACTTAATGCTCAATGAATATATCAACTAAATCTCATAGAAGCATAAAGAGAATTGTTAGAGACTCAATATGTTCTATACTCAACTCCCAATCTCAACACAACTCAACCAATCACTTTTTACATTTTCAACTTGGTCTGTGTTTTCTACAGTCACCGCTGGTCACACCTTACTTTCAACTATTCGACTCAGGAGACAACATTTTGTCACACACTTCACGGCCAACTATAGTGCACCTTACTCAACCTCATACGACTGGACCTCGGATAGGTAAGATTCACAAAGCAAAGTTGCTCATCTTGATGAGCTAAATCAGACTTCAATATTTTCAACATAGCGTCATAAAAGATCTGATAATCTTCCCGTCAATGTGAAGTTCAAATACACACTGCTTTGGCTCGGGCAACATTCTTTTACTAACCACACTATCTAAACTATTATAATCCTTAACTTTGGATAGTGGCAGTAAGAACCATCAACAGTACAACAATGACATATAGCAATATTACCAATAAAGACAACTCTCAATTTAATCACCACCCTTCACTACACTACTACAAACAACTACATGAACTGAAAACACACTTTGAAAGCTATACAACAACTCCCCGACTACTTTCCTTTCATCCTCAGATAACTACACAAATACATAGGAGCATTAAAATAAAATTTAACATTGCTCCCCCTGAGGATGTGCTACCTGGAGCTGCTTAGTGCAATAGAGGAGTAATCTCCTTCTGTCCAAGGAGACATGATTTCCTCTCTTCTTTCTTTCTCCAGTTTTTCTTGAACTTAGGCTGAGGGTTTTCACCTGCATCCCCATTTTGAACCTTTTTGCGAACCTGAACATTTCTCTTGGGTGGTTGTCTCTTGTGCATTCTTGATGGATAATTATTTTCCTGTCTGTGTTGCACTCTTTGTGTCTGATGGAATCTACGGTCTTGCCTTAGATTAGATGCAGAGGTGCTTGGAAAAAACCTTGCTATGTGCCCATGACCATTACATTTAAAACATTGCACATGGTTTTCACTCAGAAGAGCAGATGTATTTCTACCAGCATAACTCCTTGATTTATTATTCAATCCACAATAAATTGCTTGGTGACCATAATGGCTGCATCTAAAACAATAGCCGTTAAAAGCATTATTATGAAAAGAGTGAGAGTGAGAGAACCTCTTTTGTTGTGGTTGCTTTGCTGTAGATCTCCTTTGATATTTTCTTCCTTTTGAAGATTTAGCTTCAGGATTTTCTTGCTTTGATCCTTCAGCAGTGGATTTCTTCTTCTCTGCAGATTTAGAAGATGAAGGTTGTTCAACTTCATATCCAAGACCAAGCTTGCACATAGGGCTTCTTTGTTGCCTTATCATTTTATCTAGCAGCTCTATGCTCTTCTCAAATTTGAGATTTGTATTGGCCTCTTCTAGTTGTTTCCTCAATAACACAATCTCCTCTTCTTGTTTGCAACAAACAATCTCTTTCTCATTGATCTGTGACTTCAAGGCTTCTTCTATTTTCTTGGCTTTGTGAATTTGTAAGAAGAGATCTTCAATATTACCCTCATATTCTTCCAAATTCTTGGACAGTCTTTTGTTCTTTTTCCTTTCTAAACCCAACTCTTCAAGTGCAGCGATCAACTCACCTCTTAGATTTACTTCAGCCTCAGCCTCAAGGTTTTCATCACATTCCTGTTCTTCTTCAGTGTTTTCTTCTTCGAATGCCATGAAAAGAGCTTCACCTATTTCCTCTTCGGAATCCTCATCGAAACTGTCTTCTGATGAACTGACATTCTTGGAGATGAAACTTTTCTTCTTGAAGTTGCCCTTTCTGAAATTTGTCTTTTTCTTCCAGTCACTTCTTTCTCGGTGCGATTCTTCATCACTTTCATTCTCCTTATTTCGTGGACATTTAGCTGCAACATGCCCAACACCTCCATAGCTAAAACATTTAAATGGTAGCTTTCCTCTGTATTTTCCTTGTCCCATTTTTAGTTTTTGGACAAAGTTTGCTTCCATCTCATCTGATGTCTCTTCATCTTCGGATTCTTGTTTTGCTTTCATATTTTTGTGGGCTTTAAAAGCAGCTTCTCTGTTTGTGGGATTAGACTTTCCTATTCTCATCTCATACGCAGTCAACGAACCATGCATCTCATCCATACTAAACGTATTTAGATCTTTGGCTTCTTCTATAGCTGATACTTTAGAATCAAATATTTTGGGAAGAGATCTTAATACCTTTTTTACGATTGCAGAGTCTTTGATTTTCTCGCCGAGTCCTCTAATGGCATTAATGACTTCATTTACTCTCAGCATAAATTCCGCTATGTTCTCATCGTCATTCATCTTTAATGCTTCGTACTGAGTTCGATGAGTTTGCAACTTGGCCTCCTTGATCTTATCGTCTCCTTCATGAATGCTCTTCAATTTTTCCCAAATTTCTTTTGTCGTTTTACAGCTCATGATCTTTACCAGTTCACTGTTTGCTACATCGCACATGATAGCATTCTTTGCCTTTGAGTCATTCTCAAACTGTTTCTTACCGACAGCATCGGTTGGAGGAGTGGTGGGTATTGTGTATCCACTTTCTACTGAGTCCCATATATCGTATCCCAACGCACGTAGATATGTCTGCATCCTGATTTTTTAGAATGCATAATTAGTCCCGTCAAAAAATGGAGCTTTGTTTGATGAGAATCCTTCACCAACTACCATTGTGTCACTTCCCAGATCACCTTAGTCGATTGAGCTTGTTCAGGAACTTGGCTCTGATACCAATTGTTAGTCTTACAATGGCATTGAGAGGGGGGGGGTGAATCAGTGTAGCTTTTTAAACTTAAATCTGCAACTCTTAAATCTAAAATAATGAAAGCTTAAAACCAGATAAAGCAAATATCAACAAGAGAGCATCACATAACACAAGATGTAACGAGGTTCACCAGTTTTGGCTACTCCTCAAAAATAGACTGCTTGGACTTCCATCCAAATCCAGCCTTTGCAAAGCACCAACTTTACAATCAATTTACCAGCACCCACTGGAAGGAGCACCAACCCCTTAATTTATCTACACCAACAGAAAGGAGCACCAACCCCTGATTTACCAGCACCGACTGGAAGGAGCACCAACCCCTGATTTATCTGCACCAATAGAAAGGAGCACCAACCCCTGATTCCAAGCACCAACTCAGAATTCTATATTAGATCTCTCTTGACATAAAAATGCCTTCGCTTTTACAAGACCCTGACTGGTCTACAATTAATCAAACTCCACACACACTTACGGCTCTGCTTATCTCTCTTTCGGCCCTCTTCTAACCTTCTTTGCACAACACTTTTTCACTCACAGTGGCAACTTAATTCTTCATGTAGACCTCCTTTTATAACAGGATTTTCTCTCTATTTTTAACTTTCGTGTTTACTCATGCAGTCTATCAATAGCCACTTCTGTGAGTAACTCCTTTTTAGCATAGTATTTCTGCATGCAACCTATTAATAGTTTTGTCTTCTTGTTTTGGACTGATAGTATAACGACTGCTCGATGGTTTCACTACGTCACGTGCCCTGTAACTGCCATTCTATCTTTAATGCACTATTCTTATTTTAGCTTGCATGATTTCTATCTGTAACTGCCCCTACAACTGTCACACTAACTTCAGTTGACTCTTCTTATATTGGCTGCATGATTTTCCTCTACAACTGCCCCTGTAACTGTCGTTCTACTTCAGTTAACTGTCCGTAATCGTGCTATTGTGACCTATCGTGAAATCGTGACACTTCTATCTCTTTGTACTCTTCTCGCCTTTTACCCAAAAACATGACATGTCACGACATTGCGACACTTTTCGCCTCTTTGTCCTTTTCTCGGCTTGCACCCACGAAAACATGACATGTCACGAAATCATGACACTTTTCACCTCCGTACACTCTACTTGGCTTGCACCAGCGAAAACATGACATGTCGCAAAATCGTGACACTTTTCGCTTCCTTGCACTCTTCTCGGCTTGCACCCGCGAAAACATGACATGTCGTGAAATCGTGACACTTTTTGCCTCCGTACACTCTTCTCTGGCTTGCACCAGTGAAAACATGACATGTCGCGAAATCACGACACTTTTGTTGCCTTATGCCTTTCTCTGCCTTTCACCCGCGAAAACGAAACATTTTGCGAAATCGTGACACTTTCGCTACCTTGTGCCTTTCTCTGCCTTTCACCCGCAAAAATGAAACATGTCACGAAATCGTGACACTTTCGCTGCCTTGTGCCTTTCTCTGCCTTTTTCCCGCGAAAATGGAACATGTCACGAAATCGTGACACTTTTGCCTTGTGCCTTTCTCTGCCTTTTGCCCACGAAAACGGAACATGTCACGAAATCGCGACACTTTCGCTGCCTTGTGCCTTTCTCTGCCTTTCACCCGCGAAAATGAAACATGTCACGAAATCGTGACACTTTCGCTGCCTTGTGCTTTTCTTCTCATTGGGTCACGAAAACCCGACATGTCGCGATATCGCGACATATTTTCTCCTTAGCACTTCCTCTTGCAAATTGTTGTGAAATCATGACACTTTTCCTTGCAAGATCTTTCTCTCAAACATGTCACGAAATCGCGACACATTTTCCTCTGCTTGTGCCTTCTCTTCGAACATGTCGCGAAATATTGACACTTTTCTTTGCGAGCTTCTTCTCTCAAACATGTCGCTAAATCATGACACATTTTTGTCTGTACTGCCTCTCTTGCAGATTTTTGCGAAATCACAACACTTTTCTTTGCAAGCTCCTTCTCCCCGAACATGTCGCGAAATCGTGACAGTTTTCTTTGCTTGCACCTTCTTTTCGAACATGTCACAAAATCATGACAGTTTTCCTTGTGCTTTCTCTCTCTTCGAACATGTCACGAAATCATGACAGTTTTCCTTGCGCTTTCTCTTTCATCCAACATGTCACAAAATTGCAATAGTTTTCCTTATGCTTTCTCTCTCTTCGAACATGTCACGAAATCGCGACAGTTTTGCCAGCATTTTCTCTCTCCTCCGATATGTTGCGATATCGTGACATTTTTGCCAGCATTTTCTCTCTCCTCCGATATGTCGTGAAATCATGACAGTTTTGCCAGCATTTTCTCTCTCCTTCGATATGTCATGAAATCACGATAGTTTTGCCAGCATTTTCTCTCTCCTTCGATATGTCACAAAATCACGACAGAAAACATGTCGCGATATCGCGACAGTTTTCTTACTTGTATTTTTCTTTGATCCTTTGAATCTGGGCCACTTCTGTCTTCTTGGAAATTCACTATACATGCTCTGACTGCTCTAAACTCTTGTTCACTTCATCAACCAATCTATCTAATGACCTTTGCACTCTTGTCCATTGCATCAACCGATCTATTGTCCATTGCATCAACCGATCTCCCTGACTGTGTTGACAACAATGAAAATACTTTTGCTGCACCTTGCTCATCAATGAACTCTTGTCCATTACATCAATCGATCCTCTATCTGTGTTGACAACAATGACAATACTTTGGATGCACCTTGCTCATCATGAAGTACTCTGTGGCCGTTATGATAAACATGTGACGACCTGACGATGTAGGGGAGATTTTTTTGATTAGATCTAAGCCCCACTACGAGAACGACCAAGTTGATTGGATTGGCTGCAAGGCCTAAGAAGGTATGTGTGTCAAATTAGCATGGTGTTGACACTTCATGCACTTTCACACATATGCACAACAATATCGCTCTAAAGATGGCCAATAATAGCCCATGCGAAGAATGTGCTTTGCGATGGCCATACCGCTGAAGTGGCCACCGCACGTACCATCGTGCACTTGGGTGATCGTCCAAGTGGACTCCTGTTGGTCCAAGCAACGGAGGAGGATCCCTTCATAGATCTGACGATACAAAATGTCTCCTAGCAAGACATGTTTTGCCGCTTTTTGTTTGAATGATATTTTTGCGGCATGCAACAATCCAAGTGGGAGGCTACCTAACTTGAGATAGTCTCTTATGGGTGTGTACCAATCCTGCTGATCAAAAACCTCAATGGTATGAATGACCAATCCCTCTTGAAGTTCGTCCCTAGCAAAAGTTGAGTGGGAAAGAACTTGTAAGAATAGCATTGTGTTGCTATTAAGAGGGGTCGGGGAGAACAAGGACCCCTAGTTGGCATGATTCAGACTATCGTGGATTCAAGAGAACCTATCCTGAGATGGTTCAATCTAGATTAGGTGGATTCTTGGCATTAGGTCAGAGCTTGCATGCTCCATCGTGGATTGCGATAATGTTTTGACTTGAATGGTTGTCATTTCACTAGAAGGGTCTTGCGGGATTAGTGACCCCAAGGAGTCCATAGTGTTTGCAAAATGATTCAATGATCGATGGAGTGTCTCGATGTCGTACCATTCAATATTTACCAAGAATTTATCCACAAGGGCTTTGTAGGCCTGCAAAACTAGGCATTTGCATTAGAATACCCCTTTCACTTGGTTGAAAATTAACAGCGAATCACCAAAGATATTCAAGCGTTTGATGTTCATGGTGATGGTTGTCTGAAGACCTATGAGCAAGGATTTGTATTCAACATTGTTATTGGTGCACAAGAAATCAAGTTTAAATGATAGAGACATTGGAGCCCCTTGAGGTGTGAAGAATATGATTCCCATGCCACCCTCTTGCTCACATTTAGAACCATAAAAAAATAGGGTTATGTCGGCCTGTGACTCAGGCTCATCAGAATCTGGCGATTCTAAGACATGGAAGACCCCATCATCGGGAAGCTCTATGGTCAAAGGCTGATCATCTTCGAGAGGAGCCTCTGCTAGTTGATCGGTGATGACTTGACCTTTGATGGACTTCTGTCCAATGAATTCGATGTCAAACTCCATCAACAACATGATCCATTTTGTTGTGCGGCTACTATGATAAGTACAACTCATCATGTACCGTAATGGATTCTCCTTAGACACAACATATGTCGTATTTCTTAGCATGTAATGGCATAGCTTTTTGGTGGTAAATACCACTTCTAAGCATAACTTCTCGATGTATGCATAGTTAAGTTCATAACTGACCAAGGTGCGGCTAAGATAAAAGTAGTATGTTCTTTACGTAGTTCATTTTTTTGGGCTAGCATGGCGCCCAGTGCCACCTCAGTAGCTGAGATGTATAAATAAAATGGCACTCCTGGTCTAGGTGGTGCCAATACTGGTAGCAAAGCCAAGTATTGTATAATGTCGTCGAAGGCTGACTGGCACTCATCATCCCATTGAAATGCTACCCCCTTGTGTAATAATTTATTCATGGGTCGACACTTGTCAAATAGTTGCGCTATGAAGCGCTTGATCGATGCAACCTTACCCTGCAAGCTTTTGAGCTGCTTTATGGTGGTTGGGGGAAGCATTTCAAGGATTGCCTTGACTTTATTTGGATCTACCTCGATGCCTCATTTTGAGACTATGAAACCCAAGAGTTTTCCAGATGTGACGCCAAATACCCACTTCTTGGGGTTTAGCCTAACTTTGTGTTCGATGAGGCAATCAAGGATCTTGCACAAGTCATCGAGATGATCTGGGCGCACAAGGGATTTGGCCAAAAAATCATTCATATAATCTTCCAAATTTTTATGCATGTGATCATAGAAAATGTATGTCATAGCACGTTGGTAGGTCACACCAATGTTTTTAAGGCCAAAGGGCATGACCTTATAACAAAATGTCCCCCAAGGCATTGTGAACGCCTTTTTTAGTTGATCATCGGGATTGATACGAATCTGGTTGTATCTCAAGAAACCATCCATGAGGGAAAGCATTTCATGGCCTACTGTAGCATCTACCAATGCGTCGATGCTAGGCAAGGGGAAATCATCTTTGGGACTCGCTTTGTTTAAATCTTAAAAATTAGTGCATATGCAAATCCTCCCGTTTGGCTTCTTGACGGGTACCATGTTGGACAACCATGGTGGGTAATCTACGCAGATGACACAATGTGCATCCAACAGCTTTTGTAATTTGTCTTTTACCATTAAGGCCACTGTTGGATTCATCTTATGTAGTTTTTGCTTGACTGGCTTGACTGTCGGATCAAGTGTTAGATTATGCGTGACTAGCTGTGGATCTAGCCTCGACATGTCTTTGTAGGACCATGCAAAAACCTCCTTCTATTCGAGAAGGGTAATGTAATCGGCTTTCTCTTCGAGGGATAGAATTACACCCATCTTGATGATTTATAGATTCATTGGATCAGAGATGATGTCTACGTCAGTCATCTCTTCTATTGACATGTGGGACCCGTCCTCTAATTGGTGTGGAGTTGGGATCAGGTGGATATAATTTGTTGAATTTAGATCTACGTTTGTAACATCAGCTTCCTCTTCAACGTGGAAGATATCTTGAGTTGGTCCTGGGATGAAATGAAGCATTTTATTGCAAGGCCAGTACTCTGATGGAGATGGTGGTGAGTTAGCACGATCCCAGTATATGGCATCTAGGTTTAGATACAATGGTCATGCTGGATCAGTTGGATTGCAAATGGGGCCGGTTAAGTCAATGGAGATCATGTTGATGAAATGAATTTTGTCTCCATTGTAGTGTGGGTGTTGACTCGGACATCCTTGGTGATCCTTGCACCCCGGATCTAGCTCTGTGGGTACTGGTATGAAAGGATCATCCCTATGCATGGATAGAAGGACAGGGTCTACCCTTGGCACTGATGGCTCTATAGGGTCTCTGGATGGAAGGTGCTCTCTGTATGTCTGAAGTGGCAGATGTAGCACTTGGTCCAATTGTGCCTGGTTCAAATGCCACCTATGCCTTGGCCCCATGTTTAGCTATTCAAACATGTCGTCAATGTCCATGGGGTATTGCTGCTACCGCATATGGTTGAGATATGCCATCTCAGTCTCATCTTCATAATCACTATCAGATATCCATAGGCCTTCATTGGCTCTAAAAATTGTTTGCAGCATGTGATGCTCGTTTTGCTCAAGCAAGTTAATTTGGTCCCATCGGGGTTGTTCCGCTCTCTGCGAGAGGACTTGATTCTCTTGGGGTGGCAATTGCTCGATTGGAGCGTTCAAGGGGAAAATCACCATAAAGTTCTCCTAATAGTCATCTATGGGCGTCACTTGCGAGTGATTGCTATCGGACTCAAAAGGGTCCCAAGGTGCTACCTCATACTCTGACTCATCTTTTGAATATCCTTCTTGACCTTGTTTATATCCCTCTTGGAGGCAAGTTCTTGAAATTTCCCCTTTCTCAATCAAAGGGGAGAAGTTGTTGAGGCCCACAAGGTTGGTTTTTAGCAATGGGAGATAATACCCCAATGTGTATGTTGTGTTAGGATTGGCATATGGATCTTGTGCCAACCCATCCTTGTTGCCTAGCCCTAGGCCTTGCATATTTTCTAACAAGATGTCAAGGGGTAGAGGGTGGTTGAACCCTAATCCTGATTTGTCATATGGCATCTGATATCTTGGTTGACAAAGAATGCGCACCCCTTGTTCATATCTGCCCAACCCATATCCATGTCAATTACATTGGCCAAGGTATTTTAAAATGAAGTCTAGGTTGGATAGATAGTTGATGTTCTCAGTAAAGGGCTCTTTGTCCTCTTCCTCTTATAGGTAAGGTTCAATGTTGTTGTCGAGGCCCCCATATACAAAATTTGTTTGGTTCGGTGGGTAGCCCAAAGGGATGATAGTGCTTGATGGGGAGGCGAGGTCTCCCCATGTCCTGCATGGACTCAAGCACGGGTGTTGCTACAATGTTCCACACTAGATACTCCCCCAGGCCTGTATTGGCCATCTCAATGGTGATCATTGGTGGTTGAGGGGGAGGGAATGGGAGTTCTTCCTGAGTCCACTCCATGTTGGGTGAACCAGGCATTTTGACTTCCATTCGGTTGGGCACCTCTTCAATGGATATGGTTGAGACCAATGGTGGTATCTCTTCTAGGGGCTTCTTCCCATTGTCCTTCGGTGTGGACATCGTAGGCAGTGTTGTTGGTGAAGGACCAGACGATGAATATGGGCTCTATTGATGATTTGAGGGACTTAACAGTGGGGATGTATGTGAAATCAAACCCTATTTGGACGGATTCAACTAAAAGTCCAAATGTGTCTATGGGAGGGTCGATTGTGGCATCAGCTGCATCGTATTGCAATACTTGAAGGGCTCTAAGTCTGTTGGGACTACATGCACTTGCCCTTCATATGTGTACTTTAGGCATTTATGGGCTATCGAAGGGACACACTTCATGTCCCTGATCCAAGGCCGGCCCAACAAGATGTTGTAGGCCATCTCACCTTCCAGGATGTGGCACAACGTAGGAATAGTCTTTTGTCCCACTTGGATGGGTAGGACAATTGTGCCAACCGTTGAGCATATGGCATCATTGAATGCTCAAAGAGTATAGGTGGAGGCCACAATGTGAGATGCTGGCAACTTGAGGTGTTTCAATGTCGCTATTGTGATTATATTACTGGATGAGCCAGTGTCCACCAACACCCTCTTAAATAGAATCTCGTGACCCGCACAATGACGTGCAGGGGTGGATCAGCCATATCACCAGTCATCGACTTCAGTTCGTCTTCTCTAAAGGTGATGACTAGTTTTGTACATCATTTTACATGTCCCACAAAGTTGTTGAAAGAGTTCACTTCGTGTGGATGTAGCTTAATGGCTTTGAGTATCTCCATTAGAGCCTCCCGATGGGATGGTGATTGTTGGATGAGCTCATAGATGGAGAGCCTAGCCGATGTGGTCCTTAAACTTTGGGTAAGTTTAGTCCAAATAATGGCCATTGGTCTAGGTGGGGGAGGTTGTGCAGGGTGCTATTGAGGTTGTGACGTTGATGGAACCTCTCCTGTAGCTGCAGCGGGGGCAGCTGTGCTTGGGTACCTCTTGTTCCGTGTTACTATGCTTATCATCCCTACATACCCTTGCATGGGGCAGTTTTGTGTCACCTCATTGACTTGTAGAGTCTTTGCCTGTGCATTATGGGTAGGCAGGGGGTCTTTGAAGACCTCCATATGTTGGTTTCTTGGTGCTACGAGATTATCGACTGCTGGCATTTTGTTGTCTATTAGGTCCTGCACTAATATTTTGAACTTCCAACATGCGTAAAGGTCGTGTCCTTTCTACTGGTGAAATCTACAATATAGGTCTTCCCTATAGCCCTTGGGTTTTGGCATGTTGGGATCTATGGGTTGACTTTATGGCAGGTTTATCAAGTTTGTCATGGACAAGCGGTCAAACAAGGAGTCTTTAGACTCTGTGAAGGGTGTGAATTGTTGCCTAGGGTGACACTGCTAATTTTTCTCTTGCCTATGATTTTCCTTCTCATAGATGTCAAGAGGAACTACCTGATAATTAGCCTTTGGGGGTTGTATCATTCGTGCAGGCTTTGGTATGTTTATGGCAACCTGATTGACTACAACAGGTTTCGATTGCACGGATCCCATTTTGGTATTTTTAGGCCACTCTTTCTTACGTGGCTTGGTAATCTCACCATCCTATATCTTGATATCCTTAATGATTTTGGCTTGCACCAGGGCTTCCTCGAGAGTGGCATATTGCTGCAACTGTAATAGCATGGAGATCGACCTCAGGCAACTCTTTGAGAACATTTGGGTCAGGTTGACCATGGGATGGAGGTAAGGTAGCCTTGAAAGCAACATCCTCCACCTATTTCCATAAGCCACCATGGTCTCTTCCTCATACTACCTGAGGCTAGCTAGGTTGCTTAATGATGCCTTATTCTTGGTGTTGAAGGCAAAACATTCGAGGAACGCGTCCACTAGCTGGTCTAGGTTGTTGATGCTATGCTTCAACAACTGGGTAAACCAATCCGAGGTAGGGCCTACGAACATGGTTATAAATTTTCTTAGAAGCAAAGCATCGTTGTTCTGAATGCCAAAGAATTGACTCAGGAATCTTGTCACGTGCTCTTGGGCATCTTCATCCCCTCTAAATATTACCAATTGAGGCATTTTGAAGTGTTCAGGGTATGGGGGTGCCGGCACTAAAGGATGCACAGGGTGATTGTAGAGCTAGCGTAAAGTGGGCTTTTGGGGCCCAGAAGTCTTGGTCTCCACAGACTCTAAGTGCTCTAGCAACGCTTTGTATGCATCAGAGGATTTTATCTCTTCCTCCTTGGTTTGTTCTCATTGCAAATTGCGGGGAACTGGAGGCCTATGGAGGGGTATCCAGATAGCACCCCCCTGCCTTGGTAGAGCATTTCAGCTCGCTCTTCTTCTTGCTCAAATTCCTCATAGGCTTCTTGAGGAGTTCCTAGGCGTGATCTATAAACATGGGTGGGTGCCCGAGGAGGGTGCCCATCATTGGCTCTAAGGGTGGCCTCCCGCTCAGGTCTAGGAGGTCTTGGAGATAACGCTTGATAAGGTCACGGAGACCTATCTTGCACCAAGGGGTTGTGCCTCTCATAAAGCTTTGTCTTATGTGTGCGAGGGGTTGGAATCCTCTCATGCACAGTGTTGTGGAGCAACTCGTTTGTCTGATGTTGAATGCACTCTTTGCTAAGACGATACAGGTGATCTAACTGTTGTTGATCTTTCTCAATCTGCGTGATTTGCACTTGGCAGGTGGCTTTTTTGGCAAATGCCAAGTCAATTTGTTCCTTCGTCTTATGTCTAGGAGGTCTAGATGCTTCCCTTACATATCTACCTCGATCGTAGTGATCCGAGATCTCTATACGTCGCTTCCCTCTATTGAGGTTAGCAACATTCACCCGAGGCTTTGGCCTTAGTAGGTGATCTTGATAAATAGCAGGTGCAGAGGCACATTACTCCCATGTTGTGTATTGCTCTTGAGGAATATAGTGGTTTTCCTCATGCTCCCTTTCATGTATGTGAAAGGGGCGGGCAGAGTTGGCTTGCCTTGTCTGAAGAGCCTTGTGCTCTAGATTTGGCCTATTGTTTCTTATAGTAATAAGGGGTAGAGGAGGTATGATATAATCATGTGGCCCCTCCTTATGGACCTTATGTTGTTCTAGCACTCCCTCGCATGGTGGCCACTCATAATGAGTGTCTAAGGGGGTCTTCCTATGTATGTACTCCTCCTGAAAGGGTCTGTGTTGAATGGGAGTACCCCTCGAAGGGGTGCCTCTATAATCCTATTCCGTCATGGTATGATCTGGACTATTTTTTGGGTCAGGCCACCAAGGGGTATGACCAAGTCCTTGGAGCTATAACGGAGGTGACTTGTGCCTCCTTGTACACTTTCCACGACTTCTGCCCATGATTGGGCTTGGCTATGGGTGTATACCATGGTGGTGGTTTTCTAAGAGATACGTATATTTTTATCTTCTTTTATTATTATTTTTTTTTATGCTACACTAAAAAAAGGGGACCACACAATCAAAGAAGTGATTATCTCGTTTATAGATTAAATGTGTGCCCTAAATCTAGTTCAGTGTGTTTTGATTTTTGTTTTGAAAGCCTTGTAAAGAAAATTTTGTTGTACATGCAATATGAGGACTCTTATGTCTCCCAATATGGTCACCCCTTCAAAATACCACTGTCAGGCCATTATACCAAACCTCTCAATATACCCGCCCTTACATGAGGGAAACTATTGGTACGCGAGAGTAGAATGATACGTGGAACATAGGCGGTACGGAAGGGGAATCACTCTATTTTTGACACCTACCATAGAATACTTATCCTCATGCACTGGGAATCACCCCAGCTACACTTGGTCAGCTTTCATCAGGATTTACGTCTAGCAACAGTCGCGATCGGGGTTGTGTGCAAAATTCAAGCCAAGGTGGTGATGAAATCCACCGTTGGTCTTGATCAAGTGTTGGGGTTTTACGACCAACTTCTTGATGTTTATATTATCATGTGGTGTGTGTGGTTCTTTTTACTTGTGCAAAGAAATAAAACATGCAATAAAATTTTCCATGCAAGCAAAGAAAACAAAAAAATCTCAAAAAAAGAGAGAAAATTACAAAGGATGTTCAGAAAACCTACCTCTTCTCTACCCACACCAGATGCCCCTGAGTTTTTACTCAAAAACTACACAGAGATCTAATCATACTGGTGTGGGATGAATATTAGATCTTTATTCGTCATAGGGTGGGACGAATGCCTATTCATCCCAGGGTGAAACGAATACCAGCTCTGTATTCGTCACAGGGTGGCACAAGCAGCAGTCCAACGCTTGAAGGATTAACACCTGCAAGAAAAAATACAAGATTTTTGATCAAAAATTTGATCCCAATAGTAGGGTACAGGGTCCCACCATTATCGCCACTAAAAGCACTTGGATACAGAATCACAGGCACACCGGGTGCGATGCAAACAAAAGCAATTATATTAACAAAACACTAAGTGCATGAAAAAGGGAAAGCGAAGCATGAATGAAATGAGATGTAAAGAAAAAACAAAGGTGCAGCATATTTAATTTTTCATATTATCAGGTTACAATACATCTCCCCCCATATTTTTAGGGGCTTGGAGAATTCGATACAATTTTGTTACACCAACGGATGGTACGCTTCCCTTTGGGATCTTTTGCGTGCCCACATTCAAAATGGGTGGGCCAAACATCGTCATCGCTTGCATGAATACATTCCTAGTTCCTTTCTACCCCTTTATTTTCAATATCCTACATATAGAGAAATAGCAAATAATTAATAGCACATGCGGATGGAAGGAAACATGCAATCCCCAAGGCCTCCGGTTAATGCATACATGAAATAATTAAAATAGTGATCAAAACTTATTATAATGAAATGAAATTTTAATAGAAGCATTTAAACACCATCAGGGACACATTGCAAAAAGAACAGTCAAGAAATCTGTTGTAGATTTCTAATCACCCTGGGGTGGGACGATTAGGACTGTCATAAAACACTCGAAAGTGACCTCCCAAATGTCCCATACAGATGTCTCCAAAACACTTGCAAACTTGGGGTTGGGAAAAATGGGGCATTTTGAGATGACCCAGAATGTCGGATTTGGCTTATTCTACCATGATCACCCTATATCCGAAGGCACTCCCTGTATGTTAGTAAAAGCGTAAAACAATGAAAACACAGTCAAAACAAATCAAAATGCTTTGAAATTTGAACCGCAGAATATATGAAACACACAAAACATGATGCAAAATAAATAGTGAAGAAATATACTATAGATTTCTAATCACTCCCAGGTGGGGCGATTAGGACTATAATAGTGTGGGGGGCACCTGGGGGCAAGACGTCCATCGTTTAGGGCTTGGTTTTGACACAAATCCACTTTGGATGGGTCCAAAACTTACTAGGGGGTTGTTTCAACAAATTGGGTGTGGAATTGTGGCCAATTGTTCAGGTTTTGGGTCTAGATTGCACTCCTAATGTTCACCCGATAACCTCCCTTCCAAAAGAGAGATCAAGGATGTAGGAAGCACAATGAGGGTGAGGGTATAATTCGACAACACTCTATTGCTCCAAATGCTCCTACTCTATCCTCTTTTTGGGGTGAGAAGACTCACCATTTTATAGACTTGAAGGTCTACTTTGAATGTGCATGCAGGGGCGCCACTTGGCCATC
Organism: Wollemia nobilis; assembly: GCA_028583015.1. Lineage (NCBI taxonomy): Eukaryota > Viridiplantae > Streptophyta > Pinopsida > Araucariales > Araucariaceae > Wollemia > Wollemia nobilis. The sequence goes on along the minus strand of JAQPPZ010017101.1, from coordinate 6,249,182 downwards.
ATGCCTTGTCATGGGAGAGAATATTCCTCCCTAATTAAGGGCTCCATGACTGCCTCTTTGAGCTTTTAAATGCTCACTCGCACTCCCATGCATTGAAGGTGGAGTTGAGTGGTAGATCTGGGCTGCCATTTATAAAGGTTTGAATTTTTGCCCGTCAAACCTACTATTTGCCCCACCCTGGATCGATTGTTGCTAATCATCCTGAGGTGGGGCGAATAGCATTCTAATAGCCCCAGGGTGGAACGAGTAAGGATTAGGGTGCTTGAAAGGTGCCAAATTGACCTCTGACCTTCCAAAACTACTTTGGGAGTGGTTAGGACCACTGTTTAACCTCTAGGGGCTGCCCTAGGGGCTATGTATGCCAATTCGGTCAGTGCTTGTAGCCACGTGATCATATTGGTGTTGTTTTTGTGTCTATAATTTCACCTATTTAGAGGTGAAATGTATTGCTTCGCGCATTCCAACATTGGGCCAATGTAGTCAGGTAAGCTTGATCTACCCTAATAGTGGGTAGATCCAAGAAGTAGCCAAAGCCGATGACTCCAAACCACTCCCTCTCCCCAGTAGTAAGTTGTTTGTAGAGGGTGTGAAGTATATCCAACTCCCTGGCTCTAGAGATCAACCTCTGAAAATAAACAAGGCATAAGGAAAAAGCTAACTAAAAAATGACCTTAAAAACGTCAAACAAATCTAAAAATTGCTAAAAATGACAAAAACATGTAAAAAATGATCAATAAAAATAAAAAACATCATAAAATTACTTCAAAAGTATAATAAATGGCATTAATTGCCATAAAACCTTTGAAAAAATCAAAAAAATTGAAAAAAAATCTAAAGTTGCGAAACTGTGGGTCAACCCTACAGTCCGCATGCAAGCAAAATTTAACCATTACAATTTGAATGCTAACTACAGCTGATAGTTGATGTCCCCAATCTGCCAATTAGGAACTGTGGCTGCCAGCTATGGTCTAGGAACGAGATCCATTTTGGGTCACTTCCTAGCCTAACTAGCTAGAAAAATTAAACTTAAACTAGCCTAGTCTAAGGTGAGATTCATTGCAAACAGTTTACTGTGATTAATTTACCGCAATAATTAATGTGGTTCATTTTAATTAGTAAATGAGTGCGAGGACTCGATTTCGAGTTACCTTGCTTGCACTGTGGCCTCTACTAGTGGAGGGCTGCCTAGGATCCACCATTAGGGTGTGAGTGTAATATTAGGTAGAGGTCTAGCAACGTTCCAGATCAGGAAATACTTCTCACCTCTCAGAGCTCTCTAGAAATGCAGTTGCTTGCAAGATAATAATGAAATTTTGAAAATAGAAAAACTATGTATAGTTTCTCCTAATTTTTTTAGACCGTAGCTGACACCCACGGTCCCAGAATTAAGGTTTTCCACCCGCAACTCTGACCTGTGGTTCCCAAATTTTGAAAGTTTCAACTGTAGATTGTACCCATGGTTCGCAACTAGCATTAAATGAAGTTAAATGCCACTGTGGGAAGCTCTTAAATGATAAATAAATGATTCCTAATGGATCAAATATCAATAAAATTAATCAATTTTATAGATTTGGTGATGTTCAAGCACCAAGATCAATAAAAAAAAAATCAAAATTAACAAAAACATTAAAATAATCAAAATCCAAATGCCCCTCGTATTCAGTTATTTATCCTATACACTCGACGGTTGTAGATATTGACGCTTCATGCAATCCAGTGAGATGAGTAAATAACCATAAGGATATTTGGGGTAAAATTGTCATCATTGATTTGATATGATTATTTTCAATCCCAAAGAAGGCCTTCGAGGTTGGACCACTCCACGAGAACGAGGTGTTTCATGTCATTTATCCTATGACATACATTCAACAGATCATCGACAACACTGATTCAATACAAAACTAATTGGATTTGCATCATTTCAATTACCTAATACGACTATTGTAGTACGACTGCTCCATGGGATAGGAATGTGCAATTACTATTAACAGTTGTAATCATATGTTGAACTAGTCTTAGCCAAGTCATTAAAATGCTCAAATATAAATTTGTTCAAATCATTCATAGTAGTCAAGCGACCTCATCGCTTCATTCATTGTCATTACCGTCATCGACTCGTTTCTTGAGGGGGTAGTCATAATATCATAATCATAATCAAAATTAATAGAAGATCCCTGAGATCCTAGATCCCTTGATCTTGTCAAAATTGTGTTCATCTTACGAATCATTGTCAACAGCTATCATAAGCTTACCCTTTGCTTAGGGCAAATAACAAATATAACAGTTTTTTTGTTGTTCTCCACCTTTCAGATATATGGGTCAAAAATACCCATGGAATGCACAGCTGCACCAAATGATATGAGAAGGACATAATATTTTCAAATTTAAGCCTTTCACCCAGTTGGAAGCAATGATTCTAGGATGCACGTCCTTTTGCAGGACTTGGGACATATGATGTTGATCCGACTAATGATCATCATAGAACCTTCAACATCATTTTAGGTGGTGTATTTTTTCTCATGCATTATTCAATCTCACTATGCATCTCAAAAGGGGCATCTGTAGACACATAAAACACATCATGTCGATGGCGACTACTCATATGGACATGCTACAAGACCATATGGAAGATCTTGGATAGACTCAAAGATAGAGAAGTGGTTCTAATAAATCAATTTAGGCTCCTCGGCCTGATCATTCTGAACCATGATTGAGTCCTACGATATACAGTCTGAACTGCATCTGATACCTACTGTCTACAGTCTGAACCGTAGTTGTCACTTACGATCTTAACTGAAGTTCAATTGGCCTTCATATGAGCCAAATCGGTTTGAACGACCATTTTTTCTAGAAGAATATGGTTAAATGATGGAAGCTTCTAATCCAACTATCCTAACCACCCCTTATTGATCTTGGCTTCTCCATGAAGCCACCCCTAGCCCTTGGGTAGTCCTGTAAGTACCCCTTCGAATTAGGGTAATGATATAGTGCATTTTGATAGAAAAGCATTGTCAAAATAGTGATCAAGCAAGCATTGGAGATTAGAGTAGCGAAGCCCTATTGGATTGTGGACTCACTTGAGTGCACTAAGAGAGATATTTGTTGCTATCACTTTTCCAACCTAAGCATCATGACGAATTATGCCATGGATGCCCTAAGGAGCTAGAATGCCAAGAAACACCAATTTGGGTAAACGGAGGCCCTATCGAGTAATTCAACCACCAAATCTATCATAGGACACTAAGGTGACCCTTGATCATCAATTTGACAAGGAGGATCAATCCCATTACCCTAGAATTGGAGGGTAAACCTACTTGGTTGCAGGCCGCAGCTATCAGCCACGGTTTATAGTGCAGACCACTCATCCGAGCTGCGGTTTGCAACAGGTATAAGATCTCCTTATTGTTCTTTTTGTAGTGTGCTTAGCTAGTTTATATTAATCATTATAATGGTTTTTTTTGTAGTTTAGAGACTCTAACAGATCAAATTAAATATTTGAGTAGATTTACTTCATTATAGCATTTATGACATTAATGGCTTATTTCCATGTTTTCATTCTTTATTTCACATAAGTACGTCATTAGATAGTTAGTTGTATTATTCCTTTATGCATATCTAGGAATATTTATCAATTTAACATAGATTTAACATATTTTGTATGCTTTCTTGATTTCATATGTTTATAGCATCTTTGTGTTCAATTTTCTCAAAGGACCTCATCATGAGAGGTTCCCAATGCTTTTAATGCTTCTTTGTTGTTTCTTGACCGTAGGGAATCAGGTCTAAAGGAGCTTCAATCATCTAATTCCTTCCTCAATGCGAATAAGAGGGTTGACTCCACCCTAGAGCAGTTTGTGACTATTTAAATAGCATTAGTATTGCACCTACCCCATTGAGAGGATTTGGAATTATATTAATTGTATCAACATTTGGGTGACCTTAAGAGGGGCATGATTGTAACCGAGATTCGCTTTCGATATTAATAAAAGAAACATCCATTTTATTGTCATATGCAATCTTGATTCTTATTTCATGCTTTTATGTTGATTTCCATTGATCTACTAGATAGGTGCACACTTTTTGGATAGCTCACGATCATAGTTAATCCACTTGTAGAGAAGCATTACGAGTTTCACCTAACAACTTCGCTAAAAAGAAATACTTGGAAGAAGTTCGATAAACTTTATACTAAGATTCTAGTGGGTCTCTCTATCTCATAAGCTTGTTGAAGCACTATATTCCCAATTGGTGACTCTATCCTCAAGAAAGGGCCTAGAATTATATAATTTAAAGACATGTAACTAGAGTCTTTGCCCAGGCTAATCAACAAGAGCTAGTGCCACCCCTAAATCAAAGGAGTAGGAGGAACCAATGGTGCAACATGGTAGTCCTACTAAACAAACCTCCTTAAAACTTTCTAGCATGAAATTATAGATGTCCTTTGATCCTACCAAATCTGCCTAATGTATGGGATCCAGATTCCACGTCAATTCTCAAATCCCTAACTTATTTCTTGGGAGAGGATGTTGTCACCCCTATGAAGCATTTGTACCACTTGGTAAGCTTGTGTAAAGTGCATTTCATCGAGAAGCAAGATATATCCCTAAGGATATTGGTAGCCTATTTTAGAGGAAGGTCTCATGAATGTTACCTTGGGTTTAATCCATAATAAATTAAAAGTTGGGAATGGTGAGCATAACTCTTGATAAAAAAATCAGATAAACTAAACGAGGTGTTTCTCCTAGAGTGGCTTATGACCATCAAAAGGTTACATATATAAATAATAGATGATTTCAATATCTGGTTCCACAAGACCTGAAAAAGGATCCCCAATGAGATCCAACCACCTTTGGGTATGGTATTTATCTATTATATGAAAGCTTTCAATTCTAAAATTGCTATGATGGTCAAGTCTAAGGCAAGGAACTCATTATTAGAGATCTTGAAATAACCATATAGGCTAAATAGGATCTAATGCAAATAGAAAGGATATCCTCTAAACCCCCTCCATAATTATTTCCATCCATTCAACCATTACATAACCCCTCTCTGACTATACAACCCACCATCATTCTGATTATCCCATCCATGAGCCTAGAGTACGCTTAGATTATCGTTCCTTTTGCTGCTAAAATTAATTATTTGTATAATATTATAAGGACCTTCTTTAATGATATTATAGCCCTGAAGAGGCAACATAATACCTAAAGGTTTCCCTACCAAAGTTACCCAAATCTTAATTTATAACAAGGAAACCAAAATGTTCAACCACCTCCAAATGGATATCATAAGCCTCTATTTCCAACCAATAGAAATCATAGTCTATCATAGGCTCCAAGCTAGTAGATAGTACCTATATCAGTCCCAATCTAAAAAATATCTACAAACTTGGTCAAGGATATAGTCACCATCCAAACTAACTATTTTGAAGACCCCAATGGATGGTACTACCCTATGCTTGACTTTCACCCTTTTGACTATTATGTTACCTCCAAATTCGAAGCATTTAATATATGTCCTTTTGATCATTATATCTCCCAATTTCCTTAGTCAAAATCCTATATGTTAAGTTTAAAACTTACCTTATGGCATTTGACTATAGCATTAGCTACGAACTCCTTAGTCTTAGAGCAAACCTTTGTCACTAGGATGAAGCAAAAGTGTATGTCATATCAGATGAAGCAGGCCCCTCAATCCCTAGGAGGCCATAAGTTCCCAGAGACCAAGAAGTTTTGATAATTACAAAAATGATTTGCAGGAGTAGGTTTCATCAGCTACACCATAAATTCAAGCACCAATATTTTTGTAATCATAAGAATGATCCTAGAGCCTTCAAAGTAGCCTATGGAAAATCTAACAAGACCCCCTCCAACAATAGAAAGAACCAAGTCTTTGACATTATTAAATACTATTAGAAAGGCTACTTATGTTAGCCTTCCAATGTGGTAGAGCACATGAGAAATTGTACCATAGCATTGCTTCTTTGGAACGTCCTCTCAATTCCTAAACAGTGAAGAATTTGGAAGAGGTCCTATGAAAGTAGAAATAGCTAGGTGGATAAGGGACACCGACCATGCTATATGTCTCTAGCTCAAATTTTAGTTGGCCCAAGCCTATGCCATTCTACCTAATTTTGATATATGAAGACAAGTTGATACAAAAGTGGTTGGTTGACTTAGGATCACGCACATCGATTATACCAAAAATGGTAGCATAGGTGTTTGGTTTAATATGTGAGCATGAAATAAGTAGATTAATTTAATTAGAAGACACTCTAGTGTTAGTATTTGGATTAATACAGGACCTTCCTTTGGCCATCCAAGAATACCTGTTGAGCGTGCAAACGACACATTATCAAGAACATGTCAACTTACTTGGAACAAATATTTGTTCCCTCTTGAAAGGGAAATTTCTTTCCCCCAAGGTTTGGGCATGCCAGGTCTTGGCCAGTGTGGATAGACTCAGAGATTGTTGATAACTATTTCTTCAAGGGACCTTTGTTGGTTCTATCTAAAAAATACAAATTTCTTGGTACAATGCTTGTAAAGAAAATGGTTGACTGTATGAAAGCCAGTTTTTTTGGGAGTGTTGAGGGCATGGAGGACCTAGAAAATTAGCAATTCATCACCCTCATAGTTCTTGTTCATTGTAATTAAAATACATCACATACATATTCACAATAACTTTGTTGAAGCTATGTGAAATTCAAAATACGTATAAACAATATCTTGAATGCTTCAAATCAAAAACTAATATATTCCTAATCTAAACAAGATTCCATTAAAATTCAATGGTTAAAGGGTTAGAAAAATAAAATAAAAAACAAGTAATACTACCCTAAACTATAGCCCTGATCTAGTAAAGCAAACAAACCCAAAAATCTCGGCTCAATCAGTATTCATACAACCTGAGGTCCAATATGGTGCAATCTTCAAAGGAACAACAAATCATGAAATGGATTGTATACAACCACCATCAACATGCACAGATTGAACACAACAAATTCCAAAGCCTTTATATTAAAAGATATGTCATTGAATACATAGTTTCAAGTTTGTCCACTTTGGTGGATTACAAAGAATCGAGCTCAAAAACAGAAGCCACTTGGTTCAAAATTACCATCCGTCTACAAAGAGAAAGAAGCAAAGAAAAAACTAAAAATCTACTACTAATGGATGGCATCTGACCTCTTTAACCAGCTAGTGAGCCACTGTTTATATAGTTTTTTGGCCTTCACCTTGCTTTACAACTGCAGTTAATTTCCCTTCACTTCTTGGGTGGGCCTTTTGAAATTGAATTGCCCTCCATACCATAGCCATGCCTCAATTAAATGGGGCGTACTCTGGCCATACCTCATAATATTTTCATTTGTAGTAAGATCTGCACCTGGCCATACTATCATTAATTTCCACTCACATGATGTTCAAGAACTTTGGAGCCACGTACTACATTAATTTTCATTTAGCATACTCTAGTAGAGCACTAGTTTCTCGCTTCTTCCATTTTTACATAGTCGTACTTTACCCTATTCGCATTAATAATCCATGTTCGTCATCACACTCGCCATTTAATGCATTCACTGGCCAAAATTCTGAAAAAAAAATTAGTCAAGCTTAGAACACTAATAATAATATTAATTTGATAATTTTAATTTCCTAAGACTTTGATTTTAATTATTTTTTTATTTTTTTATTTTTATTTTTATTTTCTAAGGCAATTGCTTGCATCTTATTTCTCAGGTTTAAGATCTGGCTTCTAGGCATTACATCATTACCCCACACTAGGGCACAAAATGGGTAGCCTCCAATTTTTGAATGCACAACTTTATGGGCGGAGCTCATTCCTTGTTACCGGATCTCACTTTTTTCAACAATACCCAATTTTACCAACCAAGAGCATGGTTTTCATTTCAAGACTCAACTTTCTATGCCAATGTCTAAAAAATCTACCCTCAAGGCTGGATGGGGCTTCGGGATGCTCTCGAAGTGCAATGAATCCCATATTTATGTTCTCAAGGTTTGACGGGGTTTCAGGCTTTAATTTTCTTTTATAATATCCTATTTTGTCGTCCAAGGACACCTAGATAAATTTTTCATTTTCTTCAATGTTGGAATACTTTACTTTCACTGATGAAATTTTAGGTTTTATTGCTCTATTGGGAATGATTTTCCAACTTCCAATATTAGTAAATTTTCTTCTTTAATTTGTGTGAACAATTTCCTTCTTTAATTTTTTTCTTTCCTTTGCAAAGTGGTGGGGCTTCGGGCACTCACTTTCTCTACCAAATTCCCATTTTTTCGTCCAATGCAACTTGAAGTCGACGAACTTTTGGGACTCATATGTAGTGCAATAGAAACCCATTTTTTCATCCAATGTCTAGAATCTCCACCTTCAAGGTTTGATGGGACTTTGGGATTCCATCGAGGTGTGATGGCATCCCATTTTTCCATCCAAGATTCTTTCACTTTGTTGAGTGGTGGATTTTCAGGAAGCTATTTTTTTCCAATGTCTCACTTCTCCGCCCTGTGCAACATTTGGTAGATTTTATTCCAGAATTATACGTTGGTTTCAAAGACATCCACCCTCATGGATTTTGTATTTTAAATTCCTGTAAAGGATTTTTATTGACCAACAATGATTTTCAAAGCTCAGAAATAAATTCGAAATGCCCTGCAAAGAAAAATGTGAGAAGCAAAAAATACAACAAAAATAAAAGTTTCTAGAATTTAATAAAACTATGTAGATATCTAAATGAGCCATATGGGTACTTGGAACCACTGATAGAACAAAAAAATCACTTTGGATCATGAGATATTGCAATTAGAAGTTCCAGGGCTACAAATAGAAACTACTATTTTTGGAAAATAGTTCAGGCTTAAAAATTTATAATTTTAGCACCATTACAAAGATAAGATCACAATAGTCCTACTTGGCTTTAAATTACTCATAATGGATTTTCCAATCAAAAGATATGGCATTTTTAAAACTACATCAAAAATAGTGCAAGATAGCGAAAAATCAAATAAATCTAAAATTGAAATTAATAATTTCAAACCTAAGGATAAACCTTTAAAAAATAAAATTTTGAAATATTAATATGAAATAATGTCCTTGAAGAGCAAAAATTCAAAATTTTCGATGCAATCCACTTCAAAATGCTATATGAAAGCAATTTCAACACCTTGATGCAAAAAACTTTAAAAAATGACACGAGCAAAATTTAAAAATCCTAATGAAAACAAAAAAATTAAGATTAAAACCAAAAATTTTAGTGGATCCCTAGTCCAGATTGGGGATTTTTGTGCAAGCACAACAACAAAACCCTAACCTAATGATGCACCAAGATAGAGTAGTGATAGATCTATCAACCACATTTAGAATATCTTTTAAGAGACTTCACTACCAAAACTATTAGATACGTATCATTGGACTAGACTCATATGTTGCTTTGAACTAGATATGAGATTAAATTCAAGATCTTGTTGGAATACCTCCACATGCACCACATAGAGAAAGCCCTCTCTAGGATAAATTAAGAGGAACAAACCTACGTAGTAGAGGAGGAGTTGTTAGAATCATACTTCTTCATGGATGAGGTGCATCCATATATCCTCAACAACCACCTAGAGTAATGGGCATTTGAAACATAGGGGTCAAGCTCCAACAAAGTATTCCATCTAGTAATTATGGGATGATCCAAAAATTGACGTAGTTTATTTATTGTAAATAGAAAATATATATAGAGACTGTAGGGATGGGACTCCTTTTGAATCATAAGACTATTTTAAAAGTAAATACATGTGGCTTAGGAGTATTTATTGTCTAATAAAATATCAATGGAGGACACACATTTTTGATATTGCAAGGTGACACGCACCCTCAAAGCAAACATGTGGTAAATCTATGTTGACCTAGAACCAAAAGTAAAAGTACACTAAGGACCTAGTAATACCTACTATTGGATCAAGCATTATCAATAGCTATGACCAAAAAACTCCTAATTTTATGTGAAATTCAAGTAGTACATGATTCAAGTACATGTCGTCAAAAGATACCAATGCTTAATCCCTACTTATGAAAATGTACTCTAAAACTTGTCACTAGGTGGTGGCTTGCAAGCCCATGATAATTGACACCTAGAAGCTTCAATCTAGATCCAAAAATATGGTTGGGAGAAATCGGCATGGCAGGTATGCAAATCTAATTGATAAAATTTATTTGTAGGAATCAAGGAGCATTTAACACCTCAATTAGCCACCCATCAAAAATATGCATATATTTTGTGCCTTGGCATGTGGACCATACATCTTGAAAGCAAGCAACAATGATGAATTTTTAGCAAAATCAACTACATGATTGAGGATGAATTGGCTTGGGGAGAAGCACACATGTAAGGCAAATTCAATCAAAGCATAAAATTACCCTTGTAAACCTACAAATCATCACACACTATCCAAAACCTTATCTAGTTGGTAAAGATATAACTACCATGGAAGAACATGAGAAGGGACAATAGATATTTGGGCCTTTGCTGATCTATCTCTACAAGAAAGATCTTCTCTCATTGGATTGTCAAAAAAGTGCTAATATAATGACTAATAAAGAAAGACACTTCAATGAATTACTTGATGAAGAGATCTATAAAATAGGACCACCCTTCACTTTATTGCATATACTTCCAAGAAAAGGCACTCTTCAAGTAAGGAAAAAATATTTCCTTGAGATTTTATTACAATGGGTCATTCTCACCCAAAATGGGGTGCTTGAAGCAAAATTACTACTCACAGGATGAATGAGATAAGAATATATAAATCTCTTGTAATTTATTTGAGACCAAATAATTTGAAAAGAAAAGTCCTTGGAAGGAAGTTACTATTAAATTTGAAACTCCCTATGCCATGACGCAATGAAACCATCCAAACTAGACAAGCAAAATGATATAACCTTTTTGGTGGTATCAATGCTATCCATCATTATAATTAAGATCCCCATAACCTTTTTGGTGGTAACAAAAAGGGTCTTTTTACCATCTAGATTATAACTTGATTGATAGCCTCAAATATCCCCCTCAATCAAAAGGGTAGGTTTGGAAATAGAACCACTCCTCTTTTATAATTGGATTTCAAAGAGACATGTATCCTAGGACAGCTGTAAATAAATATGAGCAAAACACCCATAAAAAATTCAAAGACCAGAGAGGAAGAGAAGAAGAGGAACTTTGTTTACAAGGCTTGTCGAGCCATGTAAAATATCCTTCCAATTTTTTTGGCAAAAGGTATAATAGAACAAAATATTATATAGCAACAACCTTTAAGTATAAAAAATTAAGCAAGGAATAAGATCATGGTAAAAGCAACATTTAGGCACTTGGGAGACAAGCTAGACTAAAGCTCGGTCTAATATTCAATATTTATAGTCATAATTCTCCCAAGAACACTACCTTAATAACCTAGAAAAAATTAAAATTGATTAGCAATTCCCTCACCCAAAAACCAAAGGAAGTACTTTTCCAAGGGTCTCCAAGTATAAAATAGTAATCCTCCTCATTACCTTGTCCCCTTTTCTTTCCTTATGTTATTATGTATTTTTTTATCCCCCAAAGTTTCCAATTTTGACTCCATGTCCAAGGATAAGTTAAGCAGCCTAGGGTTCACTCCCTTCAGCAAGATAAAAATCCTTGGGAGCCACCAAGACTATAGGGAATTTTCCCTAGGATTTTGCTTCACCAAATAAATATCCTTAGTCAAAAGAAAGATAGTCTAAAGAAGTTAGTCATAAATCACTCTTGACCCTCAGTCAAAAGGAAGGATGTTGAGAGCAAAATGAATGAGTCCCAAAGTTACACCAGTTATTGGATATTTCATGAGTGGTCAATTCTCATCTTCTATATAAATCTAGCAGCATTGAGGGTTGTAGGCAGAAAATCCACCTCCTAGAAGAAGAAGTGACAAGAGGATTTCTCCAGTTTGGACAATTTTGATAGTTTTGGTAAATTGTACAAGTAGGAGTAAAACCATACAAACTGGAGGGCAAATCATACAAAGTGCAATGAAATACAATGAAATGCAAGGAAAATGTAATTTGAGTTGTAATTGTGCATGAATTTGATAAATCATGTGTTTAGACTTAGTAAAAGGTATAATTATGTATTCCGTTATGCATGGGCAGTTGTGAATAACAAATTGCCTCAAGAACCGCTTAGGAATTTCCTAGGCAACGTTATATAAGACCTTTTTAATTTTTATAGTCTGGTTAGTCTTGTAATGATCTGGTGATAGTTTGGTCTGAGTATTGAATGCATATCTATGATTGTTGTGTACCTTTTAGTGATTGTATTGCACTATTTATAAGTAATGAAGAAGAACCTCAATTCATAGTCTTTCCTCATGTATTGTACAATTTTGGAATGATGGAGTAATATTTTATAGTATCTAGTTGTTGCATGTACTTCTTTATGTTTGTTGTTGATACTTAATGCATTGCTTGGAAGGATGGAATTGAACCAACACTTGTGTGAACATTATGAATGATATATTATGAGAATGATATTAAGAAGGACATCTTGAAGTTTGTTGTACAAATTCTCGATATTGTCACTGGAGAGAACTCTCTCAAACCCTGATGGTAGAACTTGCATGTTGGTAGGAATGGATTAATTGCCATTCCAAAAATTTCCAAAACTTATTTGAGAGAGATTGGTACATAATGGTATCCAATTTGGTAACCTACTGCATTTTTGTTTCATACAAATTTTACACCAGACACCTTACAAATCGTACAAAAGACACACGATTTAGCAGTTTATGCGATAAAGGAAAACTTACCTGATTTGGTGATATTGGTAAATCAAACAATTTAATTACAAAATTGTATATGAAAACTTGAAAAACCAAATATTAAGGATTGGATGAGTGTAAAATCATACAAGCTCTATCACTGTATTATTTAGGATCGTACAGTAGTATGATTTGGGATCCGTACAAGTTGTTTGGTTATCGCATATTGGTTGTGAAGACTATACAGTTCTACGATTTGGATCATCGATTGAGAATAGTAAATTGATCATTCTAAGACTTTGAGAACCACCTCCCCATTGATAATACTATGACCCTATGCTAAAATGGTTCCAAGGCTCATGGGTTGTCAATTTTCCATCCAATGGTTCACACTAATCCTTGATAGGTAGAAGAGAAAAAGGAAGAAAGGAGGCCCACCTCAACATGGGCCAAACACATGGTGGACATTTGGGAGTAGAATAAAGTGAGTGCTAGGGTGCAATTGGATAAATTCCATCATTTTCCAAAGGAGAAACTACCTCAACCAAAGATATGTGGTAGCCACACACACATATAAGAAATCATTTAGAAATACATTTGCCATTGGCCATTGAAGTTGACTTCTACAATCTAGCCTATAAAATCCAATCACATGGAAATTGTGGTGACCACCCATCACATAGGTTAGCATATCCTTTGATCATGTCTTTTTCAAAGATGCTATGCCCACTACATCAACAAGAGGGATATTCTATAGGGAACTTTGTGATATCTTAATAGTACAACCATCCTAGTGAAGTAGTAATGAGGCATGTCAGCAACATTGTGTCATCTAAGGGTCTAAAATATTTTTATATTGATGGACCTAGATCTAGAGATCTTGAAGCTACCAATTATGGTTATAGAAGTATTTTTTCTATAGAGCATAGGAGAATCTGTAGACCTTATGCATAGAGTTTTGGAGGGAAATATCCCTCATCCTAGCCTAAAAATAGGTTGGTATTTGCATTTTAAAGGTATTGAGAGATATCTACCAGTGACTCATATCTAGCCTTGTAGGATATTCCTTTCACCCTCCCTTATTGGTTGTAATGAGTGGAGATAAAATTTTAATTTGTTGTCTAAGGAGCATCAAGACTCTCTAGGACACATGCTTTTAAATGCTTATCAACTTGAGACCAAAACCCAAGATGTCAAAAATCTAATTTGAGATGCTTTGGAGGAATTGAGAATCACTATTTTTATTTTTCTAGGATATTGTGTTTCACTTGGGATCCCTAATTACAATATCTAATCTTACACCATTTCAAATTAAAGGAAAATTGAATGTGTAGATCAACATCAACATTAGAATTCTTCCTAGGATAGATCAATATCAACAAGTTGAACACTTGGCTTTAATATCTAGAGCCATACTACACCACTATTAAGTTCTTCAATGCTAACAAGATCATCTTTGTGGCTTTGAATATGTCAAAATTGGTTGTTTTTTGATGGGAATCCACTAGCAATAGTCTAGAAGAGTTAGGAAATAATGTCTCTTCTTGGATAAACTTTGTACAACTAGTTCATGAGTGGTTCTATCCCTTGGGTCACTATGAAGATGAGTATATGAAATTTTAATAGTTGTGGAAATGAGAGACCAAATTATCTAGTAGTATACTAATTAATTCCATGATTTTCTCAATTGCAATTTTAATGATGAAGATGAAATGCACCCGTATTAATAACTTGTACTATCATATTTGATCAAAATGAAGTTCCTTTCCATGAATTCTTTGATAGAGACATAATATCTAATGTAAAAATAGAGGATAAGTCAAAATCCAAGTATAATAAATTAGACACTATCCCACAACTAACCTTAACACCAAAATCAAAGCTACTAAATGCTTGCTTTCCTAAAATTCCCACAACTTACCTAAAATTAAATCTAATTTTTAATGCATAATAAAGGGCACTATCATCTAACAAGATCACCATTAAAAATTAGTGCCCTTTATTATGCATTAATAACCTATTGGATTAGTATTTAGGTAAATGATACTTCTCCAAGGTCAACCTTAAATTGGGATATCATTAGGTTATTGTTATTCCTACATACATCTAGAAGACCACTTTCAAAACTAAGAAGTATTCTATCAGTGCCTAGTTATGTACTTTTGCTTGACCAATACCTCCATGGTATCTGTGTGCCTGATGAGTGCAATTTTTGAGTATTCATGGAATTCTTTATGATTATCTATCTAGATGAGATATTGTTGTTATACAACAAATAGAAAGAACACCTCTAACAATTGTGCCATGAATTGGACTCCTTATGCCAACATGAGATTTGTGATAATATGGGCAAGTGTACCTTTGGTATCATAGAAACCTCTTATATGGGTTACCTAATTGACTATCACCCAAGAACCTCATGAAGCTTAAGATATTTTCTAGCCTTACCAAATTCTTCCATAAGTTCTTCTCAAGATTCTCTCATATTGTGTGGCCATTAATCCAGGTCATAAGTAGGAAGGTAAAGTTCCAATGGACTTCACAATAGTAATAGGTATTCAAAGAGCTAAAACATCATATATATTCTCTATCAATGCTTGTTATGCCATACGTCAAATAATAATTCAAGCTTGAGATTGATGCTTTTGACTACATATTAGATGCTACCTTGATCTAAAATAGGTATCTAATGGCTTACCATTCTGATATAATCTTTGACAAATCTTACCAATATTCCATGTATGAGAAAGAGCTGTAAGCCACTACTTAAGCTATAAGATATTTGTGCCACTACAACATGGGTTATAAAACTATCATCCATTCAAATCACAAGCATATATAATTACTTAATTCATAAAGAAAGCTCGTGGTTTCTAGGCATATAAAATGGATGACTTATTTGTACCAATTACACCTTATTATAAAAGTCACAAGGAAAGGTTGAAGTAAGTAACAAACCCTCTATGCTACCCCCTAGTATAGACATTATTGTTTATCCTCAACACTAGAGGGTATCACACCAATAATTGGAATGTGCTATATACCTATATCGCTCCAAAATTTTCGCATCCTTACCCTCAGGCTATAGGATCCGCGCCCAGAAGGGGGATGCGAGAAGGATGGGACAATACCTCGGACTGAGAGGCCCTTTGAAGGTCCCGCCTCTCGGGGGAGGAGTATAAGGGTGAATTTTTTATGGATGGTGGGTTCACCAAGAAACTTTTGAGTGGCAGTTTCCATGCCTAGGTTGATAGTGGGTTTGATGTGTTCATTTTTATACTCAATCATTCAACTCCTAGGTTTGGCCAAGATGAATCTAAACTATTCTATCTAACAATGATAATTTAAATGGATACAGAAAACATGAATGAGTGCTAATAACAAAGAATATGCTAATTAGAATGTGTCATACCTGATTCTGGATGTTTGATGAAGATTCTGAGTTTTGTAGCAGTCCAGATCGCCTCAGTTCGTACGTAATCATCTGAGATCAGACAGGATCATCTGATATCTGACGAATTCGTCAGACGAATTCGTTAGAAACTTGCAATCACAGAAATAGATGTGAAATACCAAATATGCAAGTGCAGAATCAAAGGACAATGGTAGAAATAATAGCAAACATGCCTAAATAATGGATTCCAATAACAAATAAGGAAATGCAATAGATTTAATGATTGATTTTAACCTTACCATGCGATTATGCTAAATGAGGTGAACTCCAAGATGCAAAAAACATAATAATTCAAGACAATGCAGAAATACAATATGAAAAATGTAGAGAAAGCTAAGGGAATGCAAACTCTGGACTCGGATTGCCCCCAATCTGGACTACATTCAGGATCGCCTCCAATCGTATGAGATCATCCATAATCGTCCGATATCGTTTGCGTCGATCCAAGCTATCTTCGACTGAAAAACAGTAGAGTTCCTGCAAGAAAATGCAAAATATAGAACACAGACAGTAGTACGAGGGAATAAGGAGTTAAATCTGTCAGCTAAGGGGTTCAAGGAAATCAGAATCAAGGGGGTCATGTAGGGTCAGGGAGGTAAACTAGAAAATCCTAGTTTATATAGGCTTAGGAAGAGGTTTAAGAGGTTGGGGATCATCCCAATCTGGGAGATCTCCAATAGGGCAATCTCCAAGCTAGCGTAGACGTGCTTCTGCCCAAGTTGGAGAGGTCATTGAAACAGAAGCTAATTATGAAAATTTGGTTTTGGGACAAAATCGTCTGGACGTTCTGTCCATGATGATTTCATCAGATCTGGGATGATCTCGTCTAATCTACGATGATATCGTCCAATGGTCAAAACAAATCCTAAAAATGGCACAAAAAACGAGGAAACGGGTAACAGGCGATTTTGGAGCGATTTTGGGGTTAAAATTCAAATTTTTATCTTTTATCTTTTACTAAGGTTTTTAACCGTGCCAATTTTAGGGTGCTACATTTTGCCCCCTCTTTAGCGAATTTTTTGAAGAAAATGCGTTAAAGATGAGTTTTTCCTGTTTTACGAGAAAGCAAAAATGTACTCAATTTTTTAGACGACGATTCTTGGTCGAATCGTACAACTGCTGACTATGGTGCCCCCTCCGTGTTTTTACCCAAATCAAACGTTTGAGGTAAAAACGCGGAAAAGCAAAAATTAAAATGTTGATTTTTTTAAATAAAATTAAGAAAATAGGGTAAAACCCTAATTCATTTTTACTGTTTATTTTTACTATTCATACCAATCCGTTTTGATATGATGTACAGATATTTTGATATATATATATGATCTTTTTTGTGATATGACTTGTCCATATGTTTGATGATGCTTCAATTTTAGAATTGTTGATTGATGATTCATGTAATTATGTCGTTTGGAAATAAATTATAATTTTTATGTCATGGCATAAAATTGTAAATGAAATAATCTGATGTAAACAATTGGTTGTTTTGGTGTGATTTGATGAAAAATAAAAAGGACTTCTAACAATAATTTCAAAGGACATTGTCGCTATTATAGACCATTTCATGGAGTCACCGCTCACTAGGTCGTCAAGCTAATCCCAGTATAGAAATATTGCTAAAAGTAAAAGAGTGCTTAAGAGACTGTCTTAAGACTTGGTGTTGTGATGATGAAAATGATGATGGTGATGATTTGTTTTCAGATTTTTCACAAAATTATGCATGAAATATGTTTAAAAGTGATTTTTGCTAGGCATAAATTCCTAAGTGTGATAAATTTTTGAATAATTCCTTAGAAATTATACCATGGTTGCAAGATGGAATGTTTTGACATAATGACATGAAATAGAATAAGTGTTCATTCGTTTTGAAGCACAATTGTGTAACATAATGATGTAAGCCATATGTGTTTTTAAAATGGATGGGAAAATAAAATTAGAACAATGGTTTGCGCTAGGCATAGAATTTATAGGTATAGACTTATACCATCATCGTGAAATCCAAAGATAAAATAGATATTTTAGTTTTATTGCATGATTGATTTTTTGATTTTTGATTTTTGATAAACAGAAAATAATAATATGATGAACATGTTGTTTGCAATTGTTTTGCAATTTTGTGACACAATGTATATAATTGTTTTTATACAAAACAAAATTCTGAAATAAGAGGATAAAATTATTCCGAAAAGAATTACAGAAATATTTTAAATTATCTCAAAAACAAATGTAGGTTTATAAGGGATCCTCATGTGCAAATGTGAGTTCATTACCGATCTTGATTTATCATAATGATACAAAATATCTCAAATACAAATGTGTGTGCAATTGTATTGTTCATTCACCAATTTTGAGCAAGATAATTTGATACAAGCAATTTGCCTTAACCAAATGAATGTTCGTTAACCATGATTTATATGCATATAACCGTACCAGACTACTGTGCAAGTTAGGTTATCAAGAGCTAGCTAATCCATAAGCCGACATAGGTCTGTACAAAAGAAGGTCGCTAATGTGACAGACATATCACCATGCTAGGAATTACCCAAGGCCAAGCGGGTTGGGCACAAACCACCTGTTATGGGGCTTACCTCACAGTTTTCGAATAATTGAGAATTCCAGGGATTCAAGCTCATTCACCCTTCTTTTCTTTTCAAGGGGTAGGGAAAGGATTTTATTGCATTTTGCTTTTGCTTTTCTCTTTTGCTCTTTTTTTCTTTTTCTTTCTTTTTTTGTATTTTTGCTTGATTTTTGAGATAATGCTGAAATATTGCTGTGATGATACAAAATAACATTTTTCTTTTTCTCTTTTTCTTGCATTTTTCTTTTCTTCCTATGCTAGGGATACTTGCTCGGATTAGCTATAGAGCAAGGGATTTTTATTCTGGGTAGGGGTGAGCTTGTCCTTTTGTCAATTCTCAAAGATTCTAGACCATGTGCATGATAGGATAGCAGGGGAAACTTTTCGCTCAAGAAACCACGTCTACTATGTAGCATCATATTGAATTTGCAATGAAATCATTTTAATGTGAAAAGATATACTTGGTTCAAGTAAATAACAAGATCAGTTCTCTATGCTCAAAACTTTATTTAATGCCAATGTGGACTTTGATATAAGAGAGATTAATAATCATACCAAATAAAATCAAGATATTTATTCATGTGAGTGTGAAAGTGTGGGATTCCAAATAAATGCTCATTTATCCAAAATAATTAAAAATATAACTGCAAGCTCCAAGAATTGACAAAGTATAAAAAAGATGTTTTTGAATATTTTGACGATTTTGATGTTTTTGTATTTGATTTTAATTTTTTTTTTTTTATGATGGAATTGGTGGTATATACAAGATGATCTATATACACTATACAAGGTTATTTGAGTATAGCATGTCTAAGGTTGCTTCAAAATCAAAGGAGGTTTTGAAGGATAATTTGGTTGTGGTGAAGGTAAGAACAAAAGGTGATGAATAAAAGGTAGCGATAACAAAAGCTTTGTTATAATGTAGAATAATGTAGCAAAAGATTTTACTTTTATATGTGTAAAATTGATCATGTTACAAAATAAAATGTCAGAAGGATAAGAAGGTTCTTCATTCTTATCACTATCTTCCAAGTCTTGATAAGATGGAGGGAGCATATGTGAAAGATATGCATGGGTGTTATTTGGTAAACAAGGATGATCATATATGGATGAAGAAAAGTGATGGATAGAAGATAATTGTGACAATAGAGAATGTATAGAACTTGATGTTTCAATCGTTAAATATTCTTCAAATGGTGTTGGGTCATTATGTATGGTAACAATTTTACTTGCAAGTTCAAACTTTAAACATTGGTGAAGAGTGGAAGGGACAACCCTCATCGTATGAATCCAAGGACTTTCGAGAAGTAGGTTGTAAGGTGAAGGGCAATATGCTACATAAAACAAAGTATCCAGGATCTTGGATCCAATATTAAGGGGAAGAATTATAGTACCTTGAGCTTCTTGAATTTCATTGTTAAAAGATTTTATAATAACATTTGATTCATTAAGATCTTCTTCCTTTATTTTGAGTTTTTGGAATAATTGATAAGTGCATAAATTAAGAGAGGAGCCATTATCTACCATGATAGTTTTGATAGGTGTTTCTTTACTAGATCCTATAATGTAAAGATAGGAGTCTTCTTGTGGAGTAGAGGAAGGAATCTCCTCATCATAGAATGAAATATGGTTAACCTCAAGAGGGCTTACACCATTAATTATGTTCTTAGGGAAAATATCATGAGGAACAAATTGTTGGCTAGGTATCTTGAACAAAGTTTCCTTATGAGAACTTTGTAATACTTCTAAAAGGGATATCTTTGCTTGAGGATTAATCACTTGTTGTTGGCTATCAAAGTGGATTTCAGATTGATATTTTGATTCTAAAGATGAGCTTTCTATGCTTACATTCCATTTTGGATCATTCTCTAGAGCCAAAGATAGTTTTGAAGGTTGGTCAAATGAGGAATCCATATCTTGAATATCAGATTGAGTTGATTGAACTTGAGGTTGCTCATTTGTAGTTTTTGTTACAATATTAGTAATATCATCATGATGGGACACATTAACATGCAATATTTGATTGGTTTCCTGTTGTTGATAATTGAATAGGGGTTCTTGGGAGATCCCCATGTCTTGATTGATTATTGGTATTTGTTGTGTAGGAGTTTGATTGTTTACTGGAGATTTATAATCAGTTGTAGATTGTAATTCCTTTATATTAAAAAGACCCTCATCAATCAAATATTGAATTGCACATCTTAAATATTTACAATTTTGTGTCATATGTCCATCTACTCTATGATATTCACAATGTAGCTCAGGTTTAAACCAATCTGTTGTGGTATCAAGTTGTCTTATGGAAGGGAGTTCAATCTTATTTGTATCAAGTAAATGCTTGAGAATTATATCCATTGGTTGATTGAGCTTAGTAAATTTACGTGATGAAGGTTTTCGAGAGGTTTTTGATAAGTGCCTTAGGAGTTCAGTCATAAAAGGACCTAATGGTTTTTTACCTCTCTTTTCTTTGTTATGGGTAGAATGATGATAGGAAGATTGTGAAGTATGATGTGAGTGCATGGTAGGATTGGAAGAATAAGTATTTTCTTGTTGAAATGGATGTGTTGTATTGAAAGAAGAATATTGAAAGGGTGGAGGAGGATTGTATGTGGATTGATAGACATAATATGGATATATGGGAGAATAGATAATATCATTATGAAGAGGATTGGAAAAGGGATTGTCCTGTTGGGTTGTGGATGAAAAATGAGAAAAGTGTGATGGAGGTGATGTTGAATAGGGATGAGGTTGGTCATAATCAACAAATGTATTTGGCTGAATTCTTCCAACATTACTGATGGGCTCATATTGATTTGAGTAAAAACTCATGGTTTCTTTAGTACTTCTAAAAGTAATATTTAGTATCTACTATTTAGAATTGAATCTAAAACATACAAACTTGAAATGATGATTTTGTTTGTTTTTATTTTTCTTGTATACATACATATATATATATATATATATATATATATATATATATATATATATATATATATATATTTTTTTTTTTTTTTTTTTTGAATCAGAAATATGCCTATGTTATTCACGTCGGGTTCACCAAAATGTATCGCTCCAAAATTTTTGCATCCTTACCCTCAGGCTATAGGATCCGCGCCCAGAAGGGGGATGCGAGAAGGATGGGACAATACCTCGGACTGAGAGGCCCTTTGAAGGTCCCGCCTCTCGGGGGAGGAGTATAAGGGTGAATTTTTGACGGATGGTGGGTTCACCAGGAAACTTTTGAGTGGCAGTTTCCACGCCTAGGTTGATAGTGGGTTTGATGTGTTCATTTTTATACTCAATCATTCAACTCCTAGGTTTGGCCAAGATGAATCTAAACTATTCTATCTACCAATGATAATTTAAATGGATACAAAAAATAGGAATGAGTGCTAATAACAGAGAATATGCTAATTAGAATGTGTCATACCTGATTCCGGATGTTTGATGAAGATTCTAAGTTTTGTAGCAGTCCAGATCGCCTCAGTTCGTACGTAATCATCTGAGATCAAACAGGATCATCTGATATCTGACGAATTCGTCAGATGAATTCATCAAAAACCTACAATCACAAAAATAGATGCGAAATACCAAATATGCAAGTGCAAAAGCAAAGGACAATGGTAGAAATAACAACAAACATGCCTAAATAATGGATTCCAATAATAAATAAGGAAATGCAGTAGATTTAATGATTGATTTTAATCTTACCATGCGATTATGCTAAATGAGGTGAACTCCAAGATGCAAAAAACATAATAATTCAAGACAATGCAGAAATACAATATGAAAAATGCAAGAAAGCTAAGGGAATGCAAACTCTGGACTCGGATTGCCCCCAATCTGGACTACAGTCAGGATCGCCTCCAATCGTACGAGATCATTCGTAATCATCCGAGATCATTTGCGCCGATCCGAGCTATCTTCGACTACAAAACAGTAGAGTTCCTACAAGAAAATGCAAAATATAGAACACAGACAGTAGTGCGAGGGAATAAGGAGTTAAATATGTCAACTAAGGGGTTCAGGGAAATTGGAATCAAGGGGGTCATGTAGGGTCGGGGAGGTAAACTAGAAAATCCTAGTTTATATAGGCTTAGGAAGAGGTTTAAGAGGTTGGGGATCATCCCAATCTGGGAGATCTCCAACAGGGCAATCTCCAACTGCGTAGACGTGCTTCTGCCCAAGTTGGAGAGGCTATTGAAACAGAAGCTAATTATGAAAATTTAGTTTTGGGACAAAATCGTCTGGACGTTCTGTCCATGATGATTTCGTCAGATCTGGGACGATCTCGTCTAATCTACGATGATATCGTCCAACGGTCAAAACAAATCCTAAAAATGGCCCAAAAATGAGGAAACGGGTAGCAGGCGATTTTGGAGTGGTTTTGGGGTTAAAATTCAAATTTTTATCTTTTATCTTTTACTAAGGTTTTAACCGTGCCAATTTTAGGGTGCTACAATACCTCAATCATTAACTTTATAAACATACATCATCAATTGGTAGAATGTAACATAGTGTTAGACCACCATCTTTAGGATAAGTTATTTTACCATATTGAAAATATTTGTGTACCATGTGGTGCATCGTACCAACTATTTATCTAGGAAGCCTATTACTCTAAGGTATCTGGATACTTTTTGTCAACAAGACACTTCCAATACTACAATAATACTTATTTTTACCACATGTTTTAGGAAGTGAAACTCTGCATCAAATCATATGCACCATGTATCATTGTTAAACTATCGAATAAGAATATTATGATCTATACACCATTGCAAATATAATATATGCTTTCAAAGTCCATCAATATGGATTTTCTCTTAGGATTACCAATCACTAGGTGCCAACATGAGTGCATGTTTGTGGTTGAATTTAGGTTGAGAAGGATTTCAATCATGGATCCATGCAACAAAAGCATTGATGCTTCCATGACCACTCATTTATTCTATCAACATATTTGGTTTAATTCAACCCACCTATATCCATTGTTTTAGACACGAATAGTTGATTCCTCAAAAAATTTTAACACCATATTTAGAAACTATTGGACATTAAGTTCCACCATTTCACAACCTTTCATCCACAGACTAATAGATAAATAAATGTGGTCAATAGGATTTTGGTACATCTATTGTACATGTACAACCATAATCATCCATAAACATGGTACGATAATTTTTCATACATCCAACACTCTTATAATAGGGATATTCATTCTTCCATAGGGTATAGTCTATTTGAAGCATGTCTAGGTTTTAGACCTAGTACCCTAGTATACGTCAACTTTCACATATTGAGTAATATCATGATGCTTAAATCCAATAAAATTGACAAAAAAAAATAGTTCCTATCGCAAGTGTAGAACAAATAGATACAACTCCAATATATCCTATAGTTGCAATAATAAAAATACAAGGTATGCCATTAAAAACATACGATATCGCACAAATTTTAGTTAGGAGATGAGATTTGGCTCCACTTAATGAAGATGCTTCTTTGGACCACATTAGAAGATCGAATTACTATGATATGGTTCATACACTATCTAGTGCTCTTTGCCAACATGTTGTTATACTTGGGGATGCATCTCATGTTCTATAATGGATTCCTCAAGTTATACCTATCTCCTCTACTAGATCCCATGTCAATATAATATCTAACTCATTTAGACTCAACATAATTAGGAACCATAATCATATAATCTCATCAAGATTACTAGAAAGAGCAATTGCTAGGGGATAACCTATTTAGGATTGAGAAGTAGGATTATTTTCCATAACAAGTAAAGTGGTACATACTTGACCAACTCAAGCACCTTATCCCATAGTGGAAGGCTAACACAATGGGAACCATTACTCATCAAGGGGGATGAAATGAAAAAAATAGAATTTGCTTAGATTTACTCAAGGTATATTTTCAAAGCTACTTCAGAGCATTATTACTAAAGGCATATTGTCAAAGCTACTTCAAAGCATTATCCTTGGTACCCATTTGGACTCTTCATTAAATAAGCTGGTGCCAACTCCTACTTTGGCACCAAGACTATGCTAGTTTTGAATTCCTAATTTGGTGTCAAGACTATTTTGGTGTCAAACCACTTCGGTACCTGTGGGTGAAATTTTATTCCTTCTCACCCATTTTGTTCTACAGGAATATTTCATAAAAAGGCCAACCAATTTTTAAGTCATGATGGAAGGAGTGAAGAACACAAGCTTATACTGAGAGGGGGGTGAACAGTATAAGACCACTTTTTACTTTTCTTTTCAATTCAATATTATGCAGTGTATAGATAGAAATATCAATAGCAATAATCAAAGCAATGCACAAAACACCATCCACAAAAGTGACACAACAATTTACGTGGTTCACCCAATGCGGGCTACTCCACGGAGAAAATATTTTGCTAAAACTTTCTCAATCAATCTCTTGGGAATCCTTCCCAATTACAATGTTTATGGACCTCTATCCAAAGGAGATGTTGATCCCCTAAATCTCAAGTTCATGGATCTCTTCCATAGGATAACTCTTTCCCCTTCTGCTCTGGCTAGTGATCTTCTAGAAGACTTTGTCTCTCTACTGCACTGACTTGTGGATCTCTCTCCACTTGAAGACTCCTCACTCAGATCTGTCTTCAATTGTCCTGGTTATTGGATCTCTATCCACTGAGACTCTATCCTCTATACTCTGTCACCTCCAAATATCTATCAATAGGCTCACTCAAAACCTCTTCAAATCTGCTCAATAGGCTCACTCATAACCTGCTCAAATCTACTCAATAGGCTCACTCAGAACCTACTCAAATCTTCTCAATAGGCTCACTCAAAACCTGCTCAAATATTCTCAATAAGCTCACTCAAACCTTCTCAAATATGCTCAATAGGCTCACTAGAACTTTCAAATTCTCAATAATCACTAAACTTGCAAATTCTCAATAGTACTAGAACTTGTCAAATCTTCTCAATAAGCTCACTCATAACTTGTCCAAATATGCTCAATAAGCTCACTCAAAACTTGTCCAAATCTGCTCAATAAGTCCTCTCTAGGACTTGCTCAAATATACACAAAAGCTCACTCAAAACTTGTCCAAATCTTCTCAATAAGTCCTCTCTAGGACTTGCTCAAATCTGCATAGCAAGCCTTCACAAAAGCTTACTCAAAATCAGTCCACAAGCCTTCTCAAAGACTTGCCTCAAATCAGCTCAACAAAATCTCAACTCAATCTCATAGAAGCATAAAGAGAATTGTTAGAGACTCAATATGTTCTATACTCAAATCCCAATCTCAACTCAAATCAATCTCAACTCAACAATCTCATAGAAGCATAAAGAGAATTGTTAGAGACTCAATATGTTCTATACTCAAATCAATCTCAACTCAATCTCATAGAAGCATAAAGAGAATTGTTAGAGACTCAATATGTTCTATACTCAAATCCAATTTCTTTCTCAACTCAACTCAAATCAAGAATATAGAATAGTTTGTTTTATGGAACTTGAACAACCACTTCACACAATCACTTGACTAGGCTCAAACAACTCTACTCAACCAATCACCATAAGGAACAACTCTTTCTCACAAACCCTAGTCCAAGCATGTATCAACCAACTCAAAATATTTCCAACAATGTTCAACAACAAATCTCACATAACAATGATACTCATGTTCTTCTCTAACTCAAGTTCAAGTTCTTTGCACAACCAATGGGCTTCAACAACAATGCTTATAAAACATTCTTCACATAACAATGATACTCATGTTCTTCTCAAACCCTAACTCAGGTTTTTCACACAACTAATGGCTTCAACAACAATGCTTATAAAACAAGGTTTTAACCATAACTCTCAAACCAGAAATCCTTGAAGCATTCAACCAAACAACTCTCAAAAGGAAACCACAATCAATCCTTTTCACTCCAATGATATTTTCATAAATCAACCACCCAAATAAATCAATGGAGAATATTGCCCATACCTTATTGATGCCAAGAAGTTGTCCACAAAATCTGCCACACTCAACACACTTTCTTTTTCCAATCTCAACAAGGGTTAGTGGACTTCAAATAATAATCACAAGATAAAGTATAACTCAATTTACACCTTTTTACTCCAACTCAATAATCACATCCACCAAAGTCCATCTATAGAAAAACCCTCTAAAAATAATAATCAATAAGCCACTATTCAATTTCCACTTTATTCAAAACCCTTATTTCTCCTAAAATAATGCTCTCAAAAATTCAAATCAATACCATAAGGCTCAAATAATCATCTATGGTTTTCACCAACAAAATAATTATTTAACCTTTTAAACACAACAAAGTTTTACAAAAATAAAATATTTCCTAACCCTTATCACTCCAAACTTTAGAGCATTCAAACAAATTTTAATCAAAAATTCGCATACCTCCTTAATGGGTTTCGACCCCTTGACCTGCCCTCACCGTGAGCACCTTAGCCATGGCTAAGGTAGCCAAATGAGCTACCCACTCATTCGCAATGCAAAAGGGACACGACTTCCCTTTATATGCTACAGGCCCACGTGCCTTAAATAAACCATGCACCCTTGGCACTTCCACCACAAAGCACAATAAACGAACCTTGCCAAAAATCGAATGCACGACCTTGTGCTACCAAATGCCTTTGCATTGCTCAAGTTGCCAATAGGCCACACTGCCCAAGGTGACTTGGGTTTCGCACGTCATCCGATTTATTCATTGCTTCTACCACTTAAACCTTTTTCGCATGAGCTCTATTCGCTTTCCAACAATCGCATTAACAACAAGAGCAAGGATAATTTAAATTGAAGAATTTAATGGCATATATATATGCCTTCCCTCTGCTTGGAAACGTCGACGCTTCCTCATGACGTCGGTGGATAAACTTTTACTTTTAATTTTAAAATTAAAATTAAATTTTAAATAATTTAAAATTTAAACTAAATATTTAAAATTAAATATCTCCATCATCGGGGCACCTTTTTCGATGAAACGAAAAGCCAACTTGGGTTTTAAGAAAAACCCATTTCAAATCTGCTATCCATGGTTTTAAATAAAAACCCTTTGCTAAGCTTCCCTTGAAGCTCCTTTTTGGAACCAAATGCCATGCATCCTTTTGATCAAAACCTTTGCTTCTCATGAAGCTCTTTGTGGAGAAAATCATAGTGCTTACTTGCATAGGTCCTTTTGACATCAATGACAACTTTTTAGCTTAGGGACTCAAAATGTCCAACAATCTCCCCCTTTGTCATTGATGGCAACCCATATTCATTTACCAAAATCTGACCTTCTTTTCTGCTCCCCCTGGGACTTTGCTCCCCCTGGCTCAATGCTCTCTCAAATATCAAATCTCTCCCCATATCAAAAACTCTCCCCAATATACAAATCTCTCCCCCTTTGTCATCAATGGCAAAGGGTCACCTTTGGGGCTCGGGGCTAAGAATGAGCCTCTTAGCTTAGCCCCTCCCCCACCTCCACATGAGGTGGTTAATTCTGGGGTGGGAGTATTTCTACTCCCCGAAAGCATAGATCTATGCTTTTATCTTTCTCTCTTCTTTTGTTAGTTTTCTAAATCCTCTCACTATTTCTTTCCAAGATATCATCCCTATTTCTGTTATCATTTCTATTTTTGTTCCTGTTCCTGTTCCTATTCTGTTCTCATCCATGTTCCTGTTCCTGTTCCTATTCTTGTTCTCATCCATGTTCCTATTCCTGTTCATACCTGCTTCTAGAATATTTGCTCTACACCATCTTGTTGTGTGTCCATCATTATTGCACTTATAACACTTAATGTTATTATTCCTTGGAGGTGCAAATGTCTTAGGATACCTCCTAGTGAAGCCATATCCTCTTCTGCCATGAACCCTGCAATTCATTGCTTTGTGACCATACTCATTGCATGAGTAGCAATACCCATGGAAAGGTTATCCTTTCCCATATTCTTGTCTTTCATATGACCTGCACTGTGAAGCCATGTGCCCAAACCTGTGACATGAGAAGCATCTCCCATTGAAGCTTCCTTGCCTAGACCTCATTGGTCTCCTGTTCTGATTGTTGTTCCATCTGTATCTTCTTTGTGCATTGTTCCTCTCTTTGTTGAACTCTTTATTGTCCAACTCATCCTCTGATGTCCCACTTTCACTTAAACTGTCTTCTTCTGATGTATCTTCTTCTGAAGTTTCTTCTTCATCAAGACTTGAAGTAGATTCTTTTTCCTATTTCTTTTGAACCTTTCCAAAGCCAAGACCTGTTGAACATGATGTTCGATGTTTTCCACATATGAACTTATCCAAGTTCTTAGAACTATTTGTGAAACTCTTACATCTTGATCTTGGAGTCCTTTAAGTCTTCTTTTAGAGTAGCCACTTCTTGTGCTAACTTCTCACATTCCAAAATATTTGCTTCTAACTTATCCTTGAACTTGCTTGCCTTAGCCTTTGACTTCTCTAAATCCTCTATGAGCAATAACCTTTCTTCATCACATTCTTGAAACTGACTTTCAAGCTTGGAGTGTTGCTTTCTAACCTTCTTTACTGTGTCAAGAGCATGAATAAGTTCTCCCTTGAGATCATAACCATTCTCTGCTGAATAGTCCTCTATTTGTTTGCCTTTGTCCTTATCATTACTTCCTTTTGGCTTGTCTTCTATAGGATCATTTACTTCATTTTCTAGAGCCATTAGAAGATTCTCATCTGGTCTTTCAAGTGCATCTTCAAAACCATCATCACTGAAACTATAGCCATCCCTAGTGCAATCATCTTCAAGATGTCCAAATTTACCACATCTAAAATATTTGAGAATAACTGGAGTCCTTTTCTCTCTAACCATAAATAGGACTTCATCTCTATCATTGTCTGAAAAACTAGCATCACTATCAATTGAGTACTTACTTGCATTATCTGCATAGTAGCTTTTCTTTTGCCTTTGGAAGAACTTCTTTCCTTGTCTATTTTGTCCATCCTTGCCTTTCTTTCGATACCTATGTCTTTCTGATTCCCTGTACCTGTGATCCTATTTTCCTTCATCATTGTTGTACTTTGGCTCTTTGCACTCTGTTGCATAGTGTCCATACTTTCCACAATTGAAGCACTTAATAGATCTTATATCTATGGATATTTTGGAACCTTTATCTCTTCTACCATAGTTAGCTTCTTCATCACTAGATGACTCACTGCTTGATTCTATCTTTTTACCCTTTTTATTTTTGTCCACTTTGAATGCAACTTCTTTCGAAGGAATAGGATCTTTTGTTCTTATCTCAAAAGTAGTAAGCATGCCAAGCAAAGAATTCCTTGTCAAAGAATCACTATCAATTGATGTTTCTATAGCAGAAACCTTTTCACTATACCTTTTTGGAAGAGTTCTCAAGATCTTATCACAAGCATCAGATTCATCAACCTTCATTCCAAGACCTCTCATCTCATGTACAAGCTCATCAATCTTACTGAGATAATCATGAATATTTTCATCATCTCTCATTCTTAAGTTCTCAAATTCTCCTTTGAGATTTTTGATCTTAGCTTTCCTGACACCTTTATCACCCTCATATATGTCATGCAGTAGATCCCACATATCTTTTGCTATTTTACAATCCATAACCTTCATAGATTCTGATCTACCCAATCCTTTTATAATTGCATTCATAGCTCTTGAATTTGCATGCATTAGAAGCTTACCTTCCTTATCTGTAGGAGGATTGACTGTTGAATCATATCCAAGTTCCACTGCATCCCAAACTTCATTTCCAAGTGCCATCGGGTAAAATCTCATCAACATACACCAATACAAGAAGTCACTTCCATCAAATACTGGTACTGTATTATTGAATGACCCATCATTTTGATCCTTGTGATCCATTGTGTTCTTAGACCACTTTTCCTTCAAGCTATCAAACTCTTCTCAAGGAACCCGCTCCGATACCAATTGAAGAACACAAGCTTATACTGAGAGGGGGTGAACAGTATAAGACCACTTTTTACTTTTCTTTTCAATTCAATATTATGTAGTGTATAGATAGCAATATCAATAGCAATAATCAAAGCAATACATAAAACACCATCCACAAAAGTGACACAACAATTTACGTGGTTCACCCAATGCGGGCTACTCCACGGAGAAAATATTTTGCTAAAACTTTCTCAATCAATATCTTGGGAATCCTTCCCAATTACAATGTTTATGGACCTCTATCCAAAGGAGATGTTGATCCCCTAAATCTCAAGTTCATGGATCTCTTCCATAGGAGAACTCTTTCCCCTTCTACTCTGGCTAGTGATCTTCTAGAAGACTTTGTCTCTCTATTGCACTGACTTGTGGATCTCTCTCCACTTGAAGACTCCTCACTCAGATCTATCTTCAATTGTCCTAGCTATTGGATCTCTATCCACTGAGACTCTATCCTCTATACTCTGTCACCTCCAAAGCTCTATCAATAGGCTCACTTAGAACCTCTTCAAATCTGCTCAATAGGCTCACTCAAAACCTGCTCAAATCTGCTCAATAGGCTCACTCAGAACCTGCTCAAATTTGCTCAATAGGCTCACTCAGAACCTGCTCAAATATGCTCAATAAGCTCACTCAAAACCTGCTCAAATCTGCTCAATAAGCTCACTCATAACCTTCTCAAATATTCTCAACAAGCTCACTCAAAACTTGTTCAAATATGCTCAACAAGCTCACTCAGAACTTGTCCAAATCTTCTCAATAAGTCCTCTCTAGGACTTGCTCAAATATGCACAACAAGCTCACTTAGAACTTGTCCAAATCTTCTCAATAAGTCCTCTCTAGGACTTGCTCAAATCTACATAGCAAGCTTTCACAAAAGCTTACTCAAAATCAGTCCACAAGCCTTCTCAAAGACTTGCCTCAAATCAGCTCAACAAAATCTCAACTCAATATCATAGAAGCATAAAGAGAATTGTTAGAGACTCAATATGTTCTATACTCAAATCCCAATCTCAACTCAAATTAATCTCAACTTCTTCAACAATCTCATAGAAGCATAAAGAGAATTGTTAGAGACTCAATATGTTCTATACTCAAATCCAATTTCTTTCTCAACTCAACTCAAATCAGAATATAGAATAGTTTGTTTTATGGAACTTGAACAACCACTTCACACAATCACTTGACTAGGCTCAAACAACTCTACTCAACCAATCACCATAAGGAACAACTCTTTCTCACAAACCCTAGTCCAAGCATGTATCAACCAACTCAAAATGTTTCCAACAATGTTCAACAACAAATCTCACATAACAATGATACTCATGTTCTTCTCTAACTCAAGTTCAAGTTCTTTTCACAACCAATGGGCTTCAACAACAATGCTTATAAAACATTCTTCACATAACAATGATACTCATGTTCTTCTCAAACCCTAACTCAGGTTTTTCACACAACTAATGGCTTCAACAACAATGCTTATAAAACAAGGTTTTAACCATAACTCTCAAACCAGAAATCCTTGAAGCATTAACTCAACAACTCTCAAAAGGAAACCACAATCAATCCTTTTCACTCCAATGATATTTTCAGAAATCAACCACCCAAATAAAGTCAATGGAGAATATTACCCATACCTTATTGATGCCAAGAAGTTGTCCATAAAATCTGCCACACTCAACACACTTTCTTTTTCCAATCTCAACAAGGGTTAGTGGACTTCAAATAATAATCACAAGATAAAGTATAACTCAATTTACACCTTTTTACTCCAACTCAATAATCACATCCACCAAAGTCCCTCTATAGAAAAACCCTCTAAAAATAATAATCAATAAGCCACTATTCAATTTCCACTTTATTCAAAACCCTTATTTCTCCTAAAATAATGCTCTCAAAAATTCAAATCAATACCATAAGGCTCAAATAATCATCTATGGTTTTCACCAACAAAATAATTATTTAACCTTTTAAACACAACAAAGTTTTACAAAAATAAAATATTTCCTAACCCTTATCACTCCAAACTTTAGAGCATTCAAACAAATTTTAATTAAAAAATCGCATACCTCCTTAATGGGTTTCGACCCCTCGACCTGCCCTCACCGCGAGTGCCTTAGCCATGGCTAAGGTAGCCAAACGAGCTACCCGCTCATTCATAATGCAAAAGGGACACGACTTCCCTTTATATGCTACAGGCCCACGTGCCTTAAATAAACCGTGCGCCCTTGGCGCTTCCACCACAAAGCACAACAAACGAACCTTGCCAAAAATCGAACGCACGACCTTGTGCTACCAAATGCCTTTGCGCTGCCCGAGTTGCCAACATGCCACACTGCCCAAGGTGACTTGGGTTTCGCACGCCGTCCGATTTATTCGTTGCTTCTACCACTAAAACCTTTTTCGCACGAGCTCTATTCGCTTTCCAACAATCGCATTAACAACAAGAGCAAGGATAATTTAAATTGAAGAATTTAATGGCATATATATATGCCTTCCCTCTGCTTGGAAACGTCGATGCTTCCTCATGACGTCGACGGATAAACTTTTACTTTTAATTTTAAAATTAAAATTAAAATTTTAAATAATTTAAAATTTAAACTAAATATTTAAAATTAAATATCTCCATCATCGGGGCACCTTTTTCGATGAAACGAAAAGCCAACTTGGGTTTTAAGAAAAACCCATTTCAAATCTGCCATCCATGGTTTTAAATAAAAACCCTTTGCTAAGCTTCCCTTGAAGCTCCTTTTTGGAACCAAATGCCATGCATCCTTTTGATCAAAACCTTTGCTTCTCATGAAGCTCTTTGTGGAGAAAATCATAGTGCTTACTTGCATAGGTCCTTTTGACATCAATGACAACTTTTTAGCTTAGGGACTCAAAATGTCCAACAAGGAGCATATGATTGAAGCCAAATGGACAACCAGCAAGCCAAATCACCAGGTCTAGAGTTGAACGAAAGAATGGGCAAGGGCATGTTCAAAGGAAAACTTGAAAACCCCACCCCACTATTGGATAGATAATTGGTACCCCATATTCTCTGGATGGAAATATCGAACTAGGGTAAAGATATTACAAATCCCAAGTTCCCATCTGTGTAGCTATATGGAACTTTGGAAAGATGGCATTAGAATTCCAAGGCTCAATCCCCCATCTGCATCAAAATATGGTGAATGGAATACTGAGAGGTTGATGAAGGATAAGTATACCTAAAATCCCATCCAAAGCTGAGATCACCATGAAGTAAGGTGAAAGCTCTGAGGAACTCAGCAGCAAGCATTAATTATATCAAATACCTGATGCAAATCATCGATGGGCATGAACAAGAAGGATTTGAGAGAGCACAACTTTAGAGGTAACTAATTTCTAATCCATCCACAATACAAAGGGATAGAGTAGATTCAAATTTAAGAAGCTATCGAAATGATAAAGATCTCAGATTTATACAGAAGCATCCAGCTCCGTCCGAATGATTTCCTTCCCCCTAAAGCAAAGCATCAACAGATCTTTTGTTCATTCTAGTCTAATATTTCCCACCTAATGACATTAATGCCATGATTTGAAATATATTGTAAAATTCTCTATAAAAAGTGGAGCGTGTGGCCTTTACACTTCATATGTAATTCGTTGTTGCTTGTAAATAATAGCAATCACTGTTTGGTCTCTCAATTTGTGTCTTTCTCTTTTTGCCTTTGCATGAGCATTTATTTTTGCTATGGTTGTCTAAGTTAATCCACTTAATTCTACTATGTGGATTTTGTAGGTTCAACAGGGTGGTTCTAAAATTTGTGTTCACCATTGGGTATCGGGATTTATTTTTTCTAAAGCCAATCGGTTGGGATTGCTCTAATTCTACTACCTGGATTTCATTGACCTTCCCATTGGTTTCAAAATGTACCCCTGTACATCGAGTTGAAGAAGAAGTGATAGGTGGGGCAGGTTGATTTGTTAGGTGTTTGTTTTTGTTTGCATTAGCAATGGTGGAGTGTGTCTTAATCCGGTCGCATTCCATCCTTTTCAATTCTGACTATGACCTTATTTGCTTACTTTCTTTCTCCTTTTTCCTTTTTTTCCCTTTATGGCATAGTTAGTTGGGACTTCAGGAGCCAGCCTTCTCCGAAGATCGATCGATTCTACCCATCCTAGGTCGGTGGTTGTTCAATGTTGATCGAGAACCTCTGAGCGCACCTCCCACTCATCTAGTGTTGTTTTTTGCACCAACAGTACCCATTGACTAGTTTTTATGCAAGCAACAACCAAAGGGTTTTGCAACCTTATAGTTTAAAGCACTAATTGCTTTCTCATTTAAAATAGTGGTATCTAGACCAATAACAATAAGAAATCCATATACCTTTGCTTATTCATCAACTAATTACTTTCAAAGATAGGTAATTAGACCAATAACAATTATAAATCCATATACCATACTTATTAGTCAAACAATTGAGTCATATAAAGCATATCAAAAATAAGTTTTAAACTAGCAAGTATTAAAACCCATTCACTAAGGGTTTACTTCAGATTTCATATAAATGGAAAATATTCACATTCATGAAACAAAGGAAAGACCTTCTCACAAGAAAAGCTAAAATTATCCTAATTGAGCTTAAATTAAAATTATAATTATAAACATGTAAAAATAATAATAAAATTCAAGAATTTTTTTGTTTTGAACTTTTTTAAAATTAAAAGATGTTTAAATTGAACCTTAAATAATTCTATCTTTCCCCCTAAAATAGAGAGTCTAAAAGGTAGTTAAACAAATATAAAATTAGTTAAGATAACAACTTCTTTCTTTTAATAGAAAACTTTTGAATACGATCATTGTCATAAATTGAAATGCATTGGAAATCAAAAGTGACATTTATGAACTTCTCCTCAAGTGATGACTTAATGGAGATAAACTCGTTGAGATAGCCATTAATATTTTTATTGTTAAACGTCGGGTCTATAAACCATTTCTAGAAATCTTACAAAGAGAACTTCTTTATAGATTTAATTACCTTAGTCATCTTATTTGAAGCACTTCAGACATTTGCTTCTTCTATGTTTACTTCCTCAAGATCTGCTTGGGAAAC
Organism: Wollemia nobilis; assembly: GCA_028583015.1. NCBI lineage: Eukaryota > Viridiplantae > Streptophyta > Pinopsida > Araucariales > Araucariaceae > Wollemia > Wollemia nobilis. Next base: position 6,213,352 of record JAQPPZ010017101.1, on the reverse strand, counting down.
ATTATCTTTTAGAAAAAAAATCCTATGCAAGTAGATTTATTTTTGTCAAAAGAATCTCTTATAGATTTTTTTCCTCTAAATATGGTACCTTCCCAATAGGATCTCTCCCATCCATAAAATTTAGTTCTTCTATTAGACGGACTTTGTCTGACTAAAGGCCCAAGTCTTTGCGAATATTTTACTCTGCAAGCTTTTCACTATTAATAATTAGTAAATTTTTCAAAATTTCCCTTAAAATAAAATTTTCCCCATGTATGCAAGGCTAGACTTTATGAAATTTTCAAAACTACCTTGGGGTTTTGATTGAAAATTTAAAAAACAATGAAACATAAAACATAAAATAGTACATAAGAGAAAAAACAAAGGGTAAGGTGGAGCCCATTTTAAATATTTTTATAATAGGTTTAATGTGTTAACAATACCATGACTACTTTAGTATCAAGCCTTTAGTGTCCATCTACAAATGACAAAATCCATTGGCAACCATGTGAATATGAAAAATGACTGACACCAATGTTGTGCATGAACATGAGACAATTGTTACAGTCATTTTAGACTAGTTTAGCCACTTCCACACTTATTTATCTAGTACTTGATTTCTAAGACACTAAAAGCAAACTCTTGGTTATTTCTTGATACCACCAAGATGCATTGAAAGTTGAATAAACCAGTAGTTTTTTTGTAATATTGTAAATTCTACATAAATCTAGCCTAGAACTTCTTCTCTTATTAACCATGAAACCAAGAAGCTAGGACCTCTTATTGCTTTCTCTTTCATTTTTTCTCTCTATTAATACACCTCTACAAAACAAAGTGTCTTAATTATTATACCACCAATTATTTTCAATATCTATAATACATTTCATCTAAACAATATGCCTAAAGCTTCTACAACACTACTTTGGTTTGAACTTGTAGGTGCCACTGGTTGGTATTATGAGTTGTACACCATGCCAACCGTCCTAGACCTTGTCTCATGCATAACTCTATCCAATGTTAGCCTTAACATTTTTATCCCTATATGGAGTAATAAATAGTGGGGCATACTTGTGTTGAACTTTAAAGTTACAATAGGAACAAGTTAAGAAAATACTGATAGAGCATCCAAGGGCAATCTTGGTAATTTATGTATGGGAGACATTTGTAACAGTGAGGTTGAAAAATGTGTCTTCTATTTCATGTCCTATTAGACCATAATACATATAATTATATTGAAGCCATGCCAATCCACTTTATCAAAAATAAAGTAAGAGAAGCCTGAAATATATTATAGTTAAACCTGATTCTAATTGAAATATGTTATAGTTGAATTTGATTCTAGTTTTTTTTTTAGTAATACTTATTATAAACATCCGTCATGGGGATTGAACCCGGGTCACATTATCGATAATGCAAGTGGCATCCTTTTTGATAGACCACACCCACGTGGATCAATTTGATTCTAGTTGAAATATGTAATATTTGAATTTGACTCTAATTGAAAAATATTATAGATGTATTTGACTCTAAAATACAACTTGATAGTATTAATTTCTATTTGACCTTTCTAGGCAAGGATTATTTACTGAGTATGTTAAATATATCAAGATTTTAGTAGGAATTTTTATGGAATCACCTTCAATTATATTCAAGAGGAAAATAAAGTGGTGGATCTACAAGTAAAAAAAAAGGTTAGAATGTAAAAACTCCATTGTTGTTTATTGTGAACATAATTAAAGTGATATACAATATGAATTTAAAGGGATATTGCAAGTTGATTCACCTTATTATGATAATGAATATAAACCTTAATAATAATGGATTCATGTTATATGTAGAGAGTTATTGCATATAGTATTTAGTTTGTAATTTAAATAACTTAACTAGTGTCCCTTCATACTTTTTCTTGCAATGGCCCTTCCTTCCCTTGAAGGTGAAGATAAAAATACAAATCCAAGGCTTAAAAGTATTATACTAGGAGTAAGAGCAAAAGGTCTAATGCTAAGTGACATGTCGTACAAGTGGGAATAGTTGGATCTAGGAAGTTTAGAAGATTTTATCTTTAAAATAATCATTTATGTAATTTTATTTTGATGTATTCTTAGTAATTTTAAAGCTACTTTGATAGACTCAATTGTAATGATGAAGTTGAACCTATAATGTGTGGAGGGATTTTAAGCACACTTGGGTTAAAACATTGGTATGGTAGTAAGTGATAAGGGTTATGCATAAGGGATCAGACTCAAAATCTATTTATAAAAATAAGGTGAATCAATTTTGAAATCAAGGTGAATCCTAGCCAAATTCATGTAGGAGACATGGTGAATTGCCTTTATTTTTTATAAAAAATTATAAAACTATGGTGAATTTTATAGTTTTGATGACATAAAATTAACTATCAATTACTTGAAAAATAAATTCAACTATCGACCTGTTGTAAATGACTACTTTATTGATAGTCGATTGTAAATTACTACTTGACTATCAATTGGTTGCAAATGACTGCTCAATTGTTGGACGGTTGCAAACAACCACTTAACTGACAACTGGTTGTAAATGACTACTCGATTATTGACTAGTTACAAATGGTTGTTTTAGTGTTGATCGATTGCAAATGATAGCTTAACTGTTGGTTGATAGCAAATGAATGTTCGACTATTGATTGTTAGTAAATAACTTATCAACTTTGAATCGATTACAAATGATAGTTTAACTTTGGCCTGGTTTCAAAACTACGACTGACTCTAGATCGATAGGAAAACTCTAAATGATTCCAAATCGATGGTAAAATAGTGACTAACTCTTTATTGATTGCAAAAGACTAGCCAACTCTAAATCAAAGGTAAGATAGTGTTTAACATTGAATCGGTTGCAAATGATAGTTTAACTCCAACTCCATTGTAAAACAATGATCGAATCCAACCTGATAGTAAAACTCTTGTTAACTTAGGATTAGTTGCAAAAAACTAGTCGACTCCAAATCAGTTGCAAAATACTAGCTAACTCTAGATCAACTAAAAAATAGTATATAATGTCAGATCAGTTGCAAAACAATATCTAGATCTAGATTGGTTGCACCAAGGGTTACATTACCATGTGTCAAACAATTGATCACTCACCTATGCATGTCGAATTACATGTTGCCATGTGTCCATCCACATTCAATTTTGACATGCAAATGTCTATAAAAAGGCATCTATAGTCATTTTTTACCTTTTTTCTTTTGTAGATCATTAGAGCGAACCCTAGGCGACCAATACCCTACACCCTACTCTCTCAAAAATTTACCCTGCTTCCACCACTTCCAACAATGGCCACCACTTCCACCCTTGCTTCCAAAATTATCTTCAAAAACCTTGTCTACCCCAACATTTCAAAAATGTTAACCACACCCGAATACAACATTTCTTGGGTCAATGATGTAGGCTTGCAGGGTTTAGTTTCCATGCCATATTTTAGAATAGATAACCATGTCTTGTAGAATATTATAGACACGTACGACAATGATATGACAATCGTCAATCTAACAATCTAGAATAAGAAGATATGTTTTACTATCAAACCCTCAGACGTGGAGAGATTGATAGGTCTCCCTCACAGGGATGTTGATCCCATCACTACGAAGTTCTCACTATCGATAGATGACAAAGCATTCCTAGAGACCAACTTCAATCTCTCTTCAGAATTATTATTAGGTATAATTCTTGATGTTCTTTAAAGTTCAAAATTTAAAATTTATGATTTCTCAACTAATGATTTTTTTGTAGTTTTTACCTCTAAGTCCAGAAGGGGCTTAACTAATTCATTTGTTGAAGATAAACTTCTTAAAGTGGTTATTGAATTCTTCCAAGCAAGACTCATTCTACAAGGAAGACCAATGAACATTCCATTCTAGGGATTGGCCTATCTAGTTTGGTGTCTTCACCACCAAAAATTTGATTGGTGTACATATATTTCGTAGCGCATGAGAGCAGAACTACATAGCATCCAAATGAACACAACGATGACTATGACAATGTAATTATATTCTTGGATTTTATTACGAATATTTTCACAATGTACAAAATACAGATGTATCGACTGTGTTGCACCCAACCCTAGCAAGCATTGCCATGTCATCCCAAGAGGTGAAGGTAAAAATTCCATCTTTCACCAAGAAATAAATTTTTATAGTACAACATGTTTTCATTTTTTAATTTTAAATTTACACCTAAATGCAGAGAAGGGCAACCACTACCATGACCAAATGGGATGTTGTTGTAAGGGGTTATATGCTAGAAGCCACTAGTGATTCTTTTGACACACAATCAGAAGCAACACCCTTGTAGAGGCCTCCAAAATATTTGAGGCATGCTTCTTCTCCTGGAGTTTCTCATCCATGTCTGCCTGCACATAATGTGCAATGTGAATCTAGTGAGGCCACCCCTATGACAAGTAAGTTTACTATTTCGATCTTCTTTGTATATATTTGTTTAGTTGAAATTATAATAATTTTTATTTATTTTTTCATATGTTTTTAGTGTTATGCCCCACCCCCACCCACACCGACATGCCTTTACAGGTTGTAGAGGCGCAACACATCTCATCATCGTCGGGTAAGTGTATTTATTTTAAATTAATATATTTATTTTATTCAATTTTATTTTCTTTAACAAAATCTTCTTGTAATATTTTTAGGCGCCTCCCCACAATTCATTGTAAGAAGGTAGTAGATGATGTCGCCACCCCCTCCACCATGATAGCAATTAATGAGAGGTCAATGCAAGGGTGGAAAATAATTTTTCCAATGAGATCGTGGGGGGCACCAAGCCAGACTCTATCTGACTTTCCAAATATTTCATTTACAACAAATATTTTAGTGCAAGAAATTTTGAGCGTAGGATTAGATAATCCTCCAATAGATGAGGATTTTATGTTATAGGGCAACATTCCAGGGTTCAAAGTGATAGATGTGCTTCAATATCCACACAGAGAAGCACAAAAAACACAAGAATTCCTTGCATCTCCACAAACCTCATCGTCGCCTTCTCAAACTAGTGACCTTGGTCCTCTAACTGAGGATGACAAAGTTAACTTTTTTGAAGATATTTTAATGGTTGATAATTGTGAAGCAACAATCAAAGAAATGATGCTTCAAGATTTAGCAAAAATGAGGGATTGGGAATTTTGGGCCAAGGTCCTTATCAAGGAGCTAAATTCCCGATATAATTTTTTTTAAAAGGGAAGATATTTTTTCTTTGGTCAAAAATGAACTAGAAAAGCTTGGTGGTCTGCTACATCAAGCTAAATCAGGCTCAATGAAGTCTATGCATTTGTACAATGATGAAGTTTTAAATATTATGTTGAATAGATTGGAGAACATTAATGTTGAAGCCCAAGCATATTTTAACCAATGGGCTTTTGATAAGAAGAAAGTTGTAGTTGTTGAGGCTACAAGGGATGTGGCTGAGGTGAGACTTTAGTTGCAATAAATTTGATTGTTTTCTTTTGTCATATAACTCTCAACTGACTTATGTTTTATTTTATCTTTTGTAGTCAAATTTTGATAATTTAAAGAAACAAGTTAAAAGCATGGAAGTTAATATCTGCATGGTGAAGAAAACCCTCGAAGGTGCGATAAAAATGAAAGAAACATTACAAGACAAGGTCAAAGACAATAATTATTTAAGAAATATTATAAAGGAACATAAAATGGATCCGAATATCTTGCTTAAGCAGAAGGATAAAGAAACACTTTCTACAGTGCAAGAAGATCCAACCAAAGAAGAAAGAGCATTGTTGGGGAGCTTACAGAAGGTAGAGGAAGGCCTCATCAAAATTAGAGCACTGCTAGCATAGGCTATTGATGAAGGAGATATGGGAAAAGAACCTGCAACTCCAGGAGAATCTCAAACTCAAGCTGATCCAGATACTCAAGGAGTGATCGAAACTACCTCAAACCCCCATCTCAAAATTAAGAAATTGTAAATTGTTTACTAGTTGACAACAAATTTTGTTGTATTGCAATCAACAATTTTGTACAATGTAATATATTTTCAATCCAAATAATGAAAAATAATTTTACTAAATATGTGTCTTCTATCATTCAATGGTTGTTTCCATTTATATTCTTGTGTTGCTTTTAAATTTATGATGATTCAATTATATTTACTATTGTAATTTCAAATAACAAACAAAATATTACTATGATATAACTCAATTGTGCCAATACATTAATATCAATACATTAACAATACTATGATATAAAACATAAGGTTTTATCAATGAAGACAGTTAAGACACTAAGAAGGCTACGATATAAAACATACAATTTGACCAACAATGTTGTGATATAAAACATAAAATTTTATGAACAAACAATTTTTTTAATTTTGATATCCGAGTAGGATGAAAATGATAACAAATAAATTCAAATTTATCAATGTTGTTAAATCTTGGAAAAATTACAATGGAGGTAGCTAAAACAAACACTTCTCAACTTGTCCAGAATCACTTGTAAGCATAGCGGATCTCTATGTCTCCACTATCTGATCACTGCAAGTATCATTATCCTCATTATCGTGCATATTAGTGATACCCCTTCTGTTTGCTAGGGATTTCTAGTATGTCAATGCTTTATCGTTGTAGCAACATTGTCAGCCCCAACACATATTAACTTTGTGGCTATTTCTATATCATTCATTCCTGCAATATCTTTTAAACTAGTTACAATATTATAGAGTTTTTTTGCATTACAATTTTCCACCATCTTATGTAATGCTAGAAAACTAGGTTGCCTTACATGATTTTGGAATGTGTACACATGCATGCAAATCCAAGATGTGTTATCAATAGTTATCACCTCATCAATTGAAAGTAGAATGAATTTGGAATTTTTTACTCTCTCTCAAGTTCTTCTCAACCAATGATAGATATTTTATCATTTCCCAGCCACTTTGATCTGACCAATGGAAACTTGAAAGGTTTTGCACATCAACTAGTTGAAATAGGTGTTTATAATCAATAAAATTGGACATAGGTCTACCCTTTTTAAAAATACTATATACAACAACAAACTGCAAACTTTTTGAAGCTAAAGCGGTCTTATGAATTTTTAAAATTGGGCTTGAATTATTCCATATTTCTCACAAGAGATTTGTGTACCTTCATTTCTTGTTCATATTCTTGTACATAGCTAACATGCATTCATTCCAATGCATCCTTCTATCTAATTATTTTTGTAATTGTTCTATCACTTTTTTAACTGTTGAATAAACTTTTCTACAAAAATTTTCTATTGTATCTAACTTTAGTTGCATATTATGATCTTTAGCTAGTTTTTAACTACAAATTATACATCTACATTCTGTTGTAATGTCATTGTTATTCTCTAGCTGGACTGGCTCTATAAAAGAATATGTTAATGACCATTCAAACTGAAATGTCTTTTTAATAGTTCACCTTGTTAACTTTCTAAGTTTAGTTTTTTGACTTGAAGAAGGGTTATGCATAGTATCTATTTATAGCTAAATTGGCTAAAATTAGAATTTTCAAAATTTGAAATTGGCTAATTTTGGGACCTTTCACTAGGGCCCATTCGCCCAAAATTTTTGGGGTGCAATTTTTTTGGGGGTCAGCTCGCCCAACCATGATAAATATTTTTTATTATTATTTTAATTCGCCAACCACTTTCACCCAAATGCACGGACCTTTCACCTACAAATTATAAGTAATTTTAATTTTTTTGTCAAATTTTCCACTTATACCACTACTATATATGCCTAATGTGGTAATGAAACCCATACACTCGATAACAGTGCACAAGAACAAGAACTCTGTAACTGCAAAAGAATATAAGAAGTAGTGATAAACCCTTGGAACCTATGATGGTAGCCAATGAAGGCTACCATCACCATGAAAGGACGATAGGTACATAAGGCTATCGGTGCCTTCTTATCTTATAATTTTTGGTGGAAAAAATGAAATTCGCCCCATTATTATAATTTTTGGTGGAAAAAAATGAAATTTGCCATGTCTCCTACACGAATTTGGCTAGGATTCGCCTAGGTTTCGAAACTAATTCACCTTTTATTTATAATTAGATTTCAGGTCCGACCCCTTATGCATAACCTTGACTTGAATATTTCCTAGAAGTTTGTATTGTATTTGAATTATTATTTTATTTTTGTAGTGGCATGTCATTTTGAGGAATATCTTCGAGTGTTTGTTGGATGTCATTGCTAAGATAATTTTCATGTAGAGGCATCTCTTGGTGAGGAATATATTCAAGTGGAGGTATATTAGGGTCAGTAGTATTTTTTGCATACAATGATATTCATTATCATTTTATGATGTAAGAGAACGCATTTTTACAAACAACAAAAACATTCAGAGTAACACACAATCTGTTTAGTGTACCTTGAATTTATGAAGATGTCAATGGCTCATTGGATTTTGATATATGGCTAAAAATTTTGAGGATACATTTTTCAGCATAAGATTGACCTCCCTACTTTCTATCATCAGTAGGTGCCATTCTACTTGTAAAGAAAAATGTTTTTCATTTTAGAAAAATAATAAAATTTTGAACAAATATTACTACTATGCCACTCCTCTATTTTTTGGAGATAGACAATTTTTTGCACTTGTATTTATTCAGCAGATAGACAAAATATATATACATAATCAAATATGGAGCAAAGTATAGGAAATTCTATAGTTTTAAAAAATGAATGTGTGTGTATATATATATATATATTACATGGTGGAATTGGTAGCCACCACAAATCCGGGCAGGATGTCCGATTTTTTATAGCCACCACAGTATTTTGCGCTAAAAAATGAATGTATATGGATATGAAATATAATTAGAGATTCAAATGTGGAACAATACCAGATTTTACTACTAAATGGACTCAAACTCATAGTCTTAGTGGAACAAATAGAGGATTGATAAGCACCATGTGCCATGGAAGAATTTTCTAAACATACCAATTTATAATCATCCATTATCATGATTTTTTAAATCTCTGTCTCTAGTCACTTCCCTCTTTTTAAATGATAGATAATTTTTTGCTTTTGTATTTCTTCAACTGATAAAAAAATGAGGATACAGATTCAGATGATGAACATAACAAAAGTAGAGAATCTTATATGGCTTAGAAATACACTTAGTGATTCAAATCTAGAGAAAATGTCAGATCTTACTACTATAAGACCTCAAACTCAAAGTCTAACTAGAACACAAAACCTGCAACATACCAATTTGCAATCAACCGTTATCATTATTTTTGGAGCTCGAATCTCTCTATCTATGATCTCTCTCTTTTTTGGTGACAATGTAAATGAAAATAAAGAATCACCAGATGAGCATAATGAAAGTAGAGAAATTTGATTAATTTTAGGTCAAAAAAGAATATATGACTTATAAATACAATTATAGACTCAAATATTTGCAAATGGCAGTAAGAACAAGTCCTTTAACTCATAGTCTAAATAGAATAAATAGAGGATTGATTTTTTTGCATTTGCATTTATTCAACTGATAGATAAAATGAACATACAAAATCAAATGATGAATAGAATGCAAGTACAAAAACTTATAGAATTTTGCAAAAAAGGTACCTATATCACTTAGAAATAGACTTAGAGATTCAAATTTGTAGCAAATGCTAGATCTTACTACTACAACTCATTGAAATCATATTCTAAAAAGAATAAAGAGAATATTCATCAGTACCATGGTATAAATTACAACATACCAATTTTTAGATAATTTTATGCATTTGTATTTGTTCTGCCGATAAATAATTTTGACTATACCTGATCGTTGTAAATAGCCTTTTGTACTCGATCGAAGATTGGCTGGTTTTTGCACCTGATTGATGATCAAACTGGTTTCTGCACCCAGTTGAAGATCGACTGGTTTTTGCACCCGATCGAATATTGGTTGTTTTAGCATCTGGCCTCAAATTGGGTGAATTCTATGCCTGACCAGAGATTGATAGAATTCTACACCCAATTGACTTATTTTTGTACCTAATCGACAATTGATTAAGTTTTTAAAATTGATCTGGTTACTTTTTGCACTCGATCGGAAATCAACTGGTTCCTATAGCCGATCAGAGATTGATTGTTTTTGCACCCGATCGAAGATTAGCTAAATTTTGTGCTCGACCAAAAATCAACAAAAATTTGCACCCAGTTGATTGGTTTCTATACTCGATCAATGATCGATTAAATTTTTGAAACTAATCCACAATCGGTTGGTTTTTGCAACAAATATGTTATCGATAGGTCTCTACAATCGATTAGTTATCAATAGGTCTCTGCAATTGATTTTTTTAGGTCTTGTCTTTCTATTGGAATGTTTTTGCTATTATAATTTGTTTTTCGAAGAGTTTGAATGTTTTACATGAATAAGTATTACTATTGCATTAAGTATATATACTATTGGTATAAGAAATAAATTTGGTGAGATAAATAATTTTTTATAATTTCAAGGCAAAAGAGGTCCACAATTTAGGTGAGAGTGTTGGTGATTTAAAATAAAAACTTTGAAATTATTATCAATGTGGGGCAAGCCGACCCTTAAAACTATTTTGGACCTAGAAATTTATTGTGAATGAGCCCTAGTCTAGGGTCCCCAAATTCCTCAATTTACAATTTCAAAAATGTTAATATTCGTGAATTAACGATGATTTGCCACTATGCATAACCTTGCAAGTGATAGATATCTTAATGTACTTAGATAAGTGTTGTGAAAAATTAAAATTAATTAATATTTTTTTTCAAAAATTCATCATCACATTAAATGCTTGTGGTTTAGATAAGTCCTAATAAATATAGAGGTATGTATGAAAGATATTATAATTAATTATAATTGGTAATGTGTAGCCTAGGTGGGCCTAATGGTGAAGACTTTCTTACTTTAATAGGAAGTCCAAGATTAGATCCAAAGGGTAGGATATCTATGCTTTGTAGACAAACAACACAATATGAGTGCCTCCTCCTATACATAGTGGATTCAAAGGAGTATGAGGTAGACTCTTATGTACAATGTTCATGAATCTTAAAAGTTTTTTAAATTGGTTGTATGGGATTGAATTGGTTCCAACTATATCACATTATGACCACATAGTGGTATTACAATAGTTTGACAATTATACATGTATTGTGTGGTATCAAAACAATTTACAATTATGCATGTGTCACTTGGCAAGGTTCAAACCTAGGTCTCCTTAAAAGTTGAAGAATATAACTAGTTGAACTAACATTTGATCACAAAGCCTTAAAAGTTGATTTAACGACCATTAAACGAAATATTTATGGTTGAAATAAGTTAAAGTATAAAAACCTTTATGATCAATTAACATTTACTTTATTAACTTTAGTACAGGAAACATCACAACGGTTTGGGGTTTGGCTCTTCTTCTAAAGGTCTAAGGTTCAAATCGGGCGTATGTGCGGTTGTGTGTTAATTATTTATTGATAAATTTAGCTCTGACCTTATGAGGGGTCATGATTGGGATGGAAATGCTCAGCCCTAACTATCAATCGTAAGAGTTTCTCACACTAACCAAATAAAATAAATAAATAAACATTAACTATTTAACTAAAATCTTTTTTATTTTAATTTTGTATTTATTTTACATAGTGGAATCGATAGCTACCACAATGATTCGGATACATTGTCTGTATTTTATGACCATCACAATTTTTTGCATTGTTCGTCCCAAAAAACCGCCACACAGTACTTTGCGCAATCATTTCCTATAACCATCAAGCCACATTCATTTTAACCCTTTTACACCGCTAAAAACACGAGGAAAAATACAAGCGTCTAAAATCTCTTATTAAAACACTCTTTTTATAATATATAATATATAATATTTAATCTTAATTTTATTATAAACTAAAACTCACTATAACCAATTAAAATTATAATTTATTTTTATTTTTTGGATGAAAAAGCCATTATATTAATAAAATAATGTTTAATCATAAAAAATAAAAATAAAAGTGGGTGGGATTAGCACACCTCGTAAACCAATACATTAACAATTGTGGTTAAGAGTACAAAAGTGTCAGAAACATCCCACAAACTGTCAACTGCTACACGAGTGTAAACCAATACATTAATTTATTTTTTTAAATCTCGTTAATTGAAAACAACTACTGAAACTATAAAATTATTTAAAATCCATGATTGAATTGTTGACCCATAGGGGTCCCTTGAAACAATTTTGTTTGCTTTTGATTTTTTCCACCATTCTAGAATGTTTTAATACTTGATTTAAATAATTTTGACATGGAGTGCATTCATGATATATGAGGGTAAAAAAATGAATATGATGAGTGTGTGGCTGCGCCTTTTCCATCATGTATTTATAGTTTTAAAATATTTGGAAATTCTCTCCATCACCGGGTCCATAGCTCAGTGGTAGAGCATTTGACTGCAGATCAAGAGGTCACCGGTTCGAACCCGGTTGGGCCCTCGTTATTTAAATTTTTGATTAAAAGATCTAAGTATATACTTTAATTTACAAGAATAATGCTTATAAAAACATTTGGCCTTGTGGATCCTATTTAAATGGAATTTAATTTAAAAAATAGTTAGTTTACTCACGTAGATTTAGATATGTTAGATCACGTTAAGTAGATGTTTAATTTAAAAAATAGTTAGTTTACTCACGTAGATTTAGATATGTTAGATCACGTTAAGTAGATGTTTAATTTAAAAAATAGTTAGTTTACTCACGTAGATTTAATTTACAAGAATAATGCTTATAAAAACATTTGGCCTTGTGGATCCTCTTTAAATGGAATTTAATTTAAAAAATAGTTAGTTTACTCACGTAGATTTAGATATGTTAAATCACGTTAAGTAGATGTTTAATTTAAAAAATAGTTAGTTTACTCACGTAGATTTAGATATGTTAAATCACGTTAAGTAGATGCGTGCAATATGTCCAGAAATACATTAGAATAATACCCATAAATAAATAAATAAAAAGGCCTTGAGGACCCTATTTAAATGGAATTTAGTTTAAAAAATAATTTGTTTGCCCACTAGATTTAGATAGGTTAAAGCACTTTCAAGCAGTAGAGTAGATGTACATTAAAATAATGCCGATAAATACATTTGACTTTGTGGACCTTATTTAAATGGAATTTAAACCTAAGTGTTGTAGGTGAGTTGAAGAGGAGAGGGTATTATTTAAATGGAATTTAAACCTAAGTGTTGTACGTGAGTTGGAGAGGAGAGGACAATCCTTTAAGGGAGGTCCTAGGTTCGAATCTCCACCCTATCAAAATGTTGAATTGGGTATCCAAAATCCAATTGATAATGTTGGTACGGGCAGGGCTGGGTGCGACCCCCGGACGAATTTGACGGTGTAGAACCCCCTGTTCGTGGTCTCTTAGACAAAAACGGCCTCGCAAAGGGTTTTTTGCTTAAAAATAATAATAATAATTTAAATGGAATTTAATTTAAAAATTATTTAGTGTGTCCACGTAGATTTAGATATGTTAGAGCGCGTTCAAATAGATGCGTGTAATATGTCTAGAAATACATTAAAAGGTGAATCTAATGGAAAATTTGACTAGGCTTAATACCCAGATTTTGGAATTTGGAATTAAGGAGAAGGTTTAAGGTTTGAATTTAATGTGTTTTTAAAGGTTTTTTTTTTTTTTTTTGGTAATATTAAGAGGGTTTTGACCAGGAATCCTCTAACCTATTACAACAACTCCACTAGGGAGACACACCCACCCTCTCACACACTCACCTATGCCACGGTTTGAACCTTGGACCTCTTGAAGAAGAGCCAAAGCCCAAATCGTTGCGCTACACCCCCAGGTGCCTTAAAAAAGGGATATTCGTCAGAACGCTCTAAGGCCTTCACCGACTGGCAAGAATGAGCAGACGGGATGGTCATCGAGAGGCTAACGACTAAGGCGTGAATACTGAGGTTCTTTCCAAGAGCAAGCCCTTGGAAAGAACCTCAATATTTGCGCTCTGGCCTGAGAGCCATCCTTCTTCCTTCGGACTTTGGTGCTTGTCTATGTTTGATATGTAGACCAAGTTGTACAACCTATAAAACAGATCTTGTTCAAGTAAGGTCGTATGTGTTTTTAAAGGTTGTTTTATATGGTTTTATAGATATTAAAAACTAATTTATTTTTATATTATCATTTGTTTTTAGATTTGGTTAGTGTGAGAAATCCTTACTATCGATGCTCAGGGCTGGGCATTTCATTCTAGACCTCTCATAAGGGGAGAGTTGAGCTTATCAACGGGGAATTTATAACATAGTCCCACACATGTGGTTTGAACCTTGGACCCCTCGAAGAAGAGTCAAAGTTCGAACCGTCGTGTTGTCCAATATTATCAATGGCAATATCAATAGCAGTAATCAAAGCAATGCACAAATCATCACACACAATAGAGACACCAATTTAACGTGGTTCACCCAATGTGGGCTACTCCACGGAGAAAATATTTCTACTAAAATTTTCTCAACAAATATCTTGGGAATCAATTCCCTATTACAATGTTTATGGACCTCTATCCAAAGGAGACACCAATCCCCTATGCTCTGATTTGTGGATCTCTCTCCATAGGAGAACTCCTTCCCCTTTTCTCTGGTTCGTGGAACTTGATCCAGGAGACCTCTATCTCCTCAACTGGTTTGTGGATCTCTCTCCATAGAAGAACTCTATCTTCCTAGTTGGTTCATGGATCACACTCCATAGGAGAACTCTTTCCCCTTGCTCTGGTTTGTGGATCTCTATCCATAGGAGAACTCTTTCCCCTCTGCTCTAGCTGATGATCTTCTAGAAGACTTCTACCCCCACTACTCTAGCTTGTGGATCTCTCTCCATAGAAGACCTCTGTCCTCACTACCCTGGCTAATGGATCTCTATCCACTGGAGACTATTGTCCTCTACTCTATCACCTCCAAATCTTGCTCTCAACTCTATCTCAGATCTACACCAAACTCTATCCCAAGTGTAGTACAAATCTGCTCTAACTCTGCTCACAAATCTGCTCACAAATTTTTATCTCAAATCTGTCCCCAAGCCTTAACACAAAGCTTGATCAACTCTACTTAGATCTGCCCCAAGCCTTAACACAAAGCTTGAACAAATCAAACTTGCTCTCAATGTTGTCTCAAGTCTTCACAAGACTTGCTCAAATTTGCCTTCAAGTCTTCACCAAGACTTTCTCAAATCTACCTTCAAGTCTTCACCAAGACTTGCTCAAATCTACTTTCAAGTCTTCACCAAGACTTGCTCAAATCTACCTTCAAGTACATTAATTGCTCAAACTTCTCTAATACATGCTCAAAATAACTCACAAGATATGCTCAATCAATCTCAAATCTTCCACACAATGCTATCAAATGCTTTGTCTAATATTCAAAGTAATTCCTTTAACTTGAAGCAGTTTAGACATATTCTATCCAGAATTCATTTAACCTCTGGAACATATAGAGAATGATGTACTCTATCAAAAACTCAATATGTTCTACTCAATCATTAAGTCTGTCGCTTTCACAAATCTGATTTCTAATGTTTGCACATTCACTTTCAATATCACTCAAAACCAATGCTCAAGAATTTCACTCAATCATTCAACCAATGAAGCACAACTTGCTTACAAACCCTAACCAAGTGTTTTCATACTTCTTCAACCAAAGAGCACAATATGGGTCTCAAACCCTAACTCAAATAATTCTCAATATCTATCTCAAATGTTCTCTAAACATTCAACCATGAAGCATATAGAACTCACTCAAATATTTCCAACAATGCTTATCAAACAATCCTTTTCACTCCACCTTATGTTTCACAATATTCAATCCAACAAACACTTCAAACAAAGGATGATGTGCCCATACCTTTTTGCTTTGATGGAGATATATCTTCAAAACCTGTCTTATAATCAACCACTTTTCTATGTGCCACTTCACAAGTTAGATAGCAAATTTCTATTTCAAAATGTCCTCATAAATTTCTTCAATGATCTCTGAAAATAATACTCTAGGGCTCTTCCTTAGTTCTCAAAGACATTACATTAAAGCTCTCAAAATTCTCTCAATAATTTCCCTCTCATAAAGCACAATTTACAATCAAATAAAATCTCTTTTACACCTTTTATCTCCACACTTTCAAAATAATTTTTCACTCCATTTTCATATCAAAAACAAAACATTACAATCATAAAACCTTTCACAAACTTATCACTCCAAACTTAATAGATTTAAATAAATGATATTTAAACCCTAAAAATTATAGCAAAAATATTTCACCTTATATCTCCTAAGTTTTCAAACCATAGGCCAAATTAATCATCCACCAATATATACCATAGTCAACAATTAACAATGAAGCACATATATCATAAACCAACCATGTGCATACCTTATACAAAAAAATTAATTGCCTTCATCACGGATGGGAATCGACCCTCCGACCTCCACCCACAAAGCGCAATGCTTCAACCGCTTGCGCTAGCCAAGCGGTTGAGGCTAAGAGTTAGCCTCCCACCCTAAATACCTACCACCTCCACAAAACCAAAAATAAAACAATCAAACCGATGTTGGGGGAATCGAACCCCGTACCTCCCTTGTGCCAATGACTTAGCGCAGGACCCGCCTGCCACTTGGGCTACCAACCCTTGGTGCATGGAATTATCTACCACCCTCACTTTATTCCTTGCACTCATCAACAAATGAGAAACATCCACGTTTCTCCTCTCTCCTCCATTGGATTTCGTTCGCATGCACTTCCTTCAAAATTCGTTCACATACACTATGTCACCAAGCATTCCAATTAAAATGTGATTTTGTTACCTCCTTTTATATGCTCCAAGGTGGTATTTAAAACATCGACGAAAATATATGCCTCCAATGTAATTTTGAATTTTTGGCGCCTTAGCCAAATTCAAAATTTAATTAATTAATTAATATAATATTTTAACCTTAGGTTAAATATTATATTATTTAATCTAGTATTAAATAATACTTTTGCATGGGATTTTCACCAAATATTTTTCATCCTTTTATTAAACCCTCCTGGCTTAATTATTATAATATTTTTATTAAGCCCTCCTTGCTTAATTATTATAATATTTAAAATATTATAATATCTCCTTTTCTCTCTAAAACCATGGGTGTAATCCTTTGTCTTCAACCCTGTTAGCCAACCCTTTTGGCTTATAATATAAGATATTATAACCAATCCTTTTACCACTTTGCTTGTACCAAAATGAGCTTACCTTGAACCAAACACTTGACATCAATGACAACATTATTACTCAAAATTTCCAACAATCTCCCCCTTTGTCATTGATGGCAACCCTTTTCCTTAATCATTCCTTTTTTCCTTTTCCAATTCTGCTCCCCCTAACTGCTCCCTCTGATTGAATGCTCTCCCCCTAACTCAAATCTCTCCCCCTTTGTCATCAATGGCAAAGGGACTCCTTTGGGGCTAAATATAAGACTCTTAGCTCAGCCCCCTCCCCACCTCCTTTCCTTGAGGTGATTAATTTTGGGGTGGGAGTAAAACTACTCCCAGCATGCAATGCTCTTTTCCTTTGTCAACCTTCTTTCTCAACATATCCTTTTGATCCTTTTGAATGTCCCTGTTCTTGCTTGTCCCTGGAAATTTTGTTCTACACCACTTGGCCATATGCCCAACATTATTGCACTTATAACACTTAATGTTGTGGTTCCTAGAAGGTGCAAATATCTTGAAGTTCCTTCTGGTGAAGCCATACCCATTCCTATTATGAACCCTGCAATGAATTGCTTTATGACCAAAATGATTGCAAGAGTAGAAATACCCTTGAAAGAGATGTCCATATTTGAAATTCCTCTTAGTACCATACTCCTTTCCATGTGTCCTACACTACATAGCCTTGTGACCAAACCTGTTACATGAGAAGCAATATCCTTTGAAGAAATATTGCCTTGGACCCATTGGTCTCTTAGTCCTTTCTTTTCTGTGATGCTCCCTATTCTCTATTTGTGCATTGTCTTCTTCCTTGTTACTTTCATTTCTTGACTCATCATCATACATCTTAGATTCTTCCTCACTCTCTTCTTTTGAGATTTCCTTTCTTTTGGAGCTTGACTCCCCTTTTTCATATTGCCCTTGTCCTTCTTCAAAACCAAGTCCTATTTTGATAGATGAAGGTCTTTGTGCATTGATAATCTTATCTAAGGTCTTTGAACTTTTCCCAAACTTGTGTAGCTTGTCTTTAGACTCTTTCATTTCCTTTCTTAGAGAAACTACCTCTTGTTCTAATATTTCACATTCTAAGACTTTTACCTCTAGATTTTCTTTAAATCTCCTTGTCTTAGCTATTGAGTTTGTCAGATCTTGTATAAGCTTTCCTTTCTCCTCATCACATTCTTGAAATTGAGCTTTGAATCTTGAATTCTGCTTTCTGACCTTTTTTAATTCTTTAAGAGCAAAAATAAGTTCAGCTTCTAGATCTACTACTCCTTCCTCTTCATCTTTTGATTCTTTCTCTACTTCTTTGTCTTTAAGAGCATCTTCATATTTTTCAGATTTATCTTCAATAGGATCACTTCCTTCATCTTCTATTTCCAAGAAGAGAATTTCTTCTTCTTCACTATCTGAGGATATTTCATCACTATCACTTGAAACCTTGCCTATCTTGTCTGCATAAAAACTCTTCTTATGCCTTTGAAAAAATTCTTTTCATGCTTGCCTTGTCCATCCCTATTTTTCTTCTCATACCTAGATTTTCTTGCTTCCTTTCTCTTATGATCTTGTTTCTCTTCACTACTACTACTTCCAGCTTCTGGATAGTTAGATGCATAGTGACCATATTTACCACAATTGAAACACTTAACTATTTTTGTACCTTTGTGCTTTCTTGAGTCCTTCTTCCTTCTACCATAGTTTACTTCTTCATCACTAGATGACTCATCACTTGAATCTGGCTTCTTATATTTTGTCTTCTTTGCTACTTTGAAGGCTACCTCTTTCTTGGGGATAGGATCCTTTCCTATTCTCATCTCATAAGTTGTGAGAGTTCCATGTAACTCATCCATAGTCAAAGTTTCAATATCTCTTGTTTCTTCTATGGCTGAAACCTTTTCATTATACCTCATAGGGAGTGACCTTAAAACCTTTTGACAAACATCTGATTCTTCAACTTTAAACCCAAGTCCTCGCATGGAGTTAACAACCTCATCCACATGAAGTAAGTATGTAGCAATGTCTTCCTCATCCTTCATATTCAAGTCTTCAAATGTTTTCTTGTGATTTTGCAATTTTGCCATCTTGACCTTTTTGTCTCCCTCATATGTTTTCTTCAACTTTTCCCAAATATCTTTTGTTGATGTGCAATGCATAACTTTTACAAAATCTACTTCACGTAAACCACTTAAGATTGCATTCATTGCCTTTGCATTATACATATGTAGGAGCTTACCATATTTATCTGTAGGAGGACTAGTTGGAGGTGTGTATCCATCCTCAACTGCTTGCCATGTCTCATATCCTTGTGCCATCAAGTAAGTCTTCATTCTTATGTTCTAGAAAGCATAATTGTTCCCATCGAATAATGGTGCCTTATTTGTTGAAGATCCACTCTGAGATGCCATCTGTGTTCCTGTATACTTTTCCTTCAAGCTGTTAAACTCTTTCGAAGGAACCCGCTCTGATACCAATTGAAGAACACAAGCTTATACTGAGAGGGGGTGAATAGTATAAGATCAACTTTCACTTTTCTTTCCCAAATAATATTATCCAATATTATCAATGGCAATATCAATAGTAGTAATCAAAGCAATGCACAAATCATCACACACAATAGAGACACCAATTTAACATGGTTCACCCAATGTGGGCTACTCCATGGAGAAAATATTTCTACTAAAATTTTCTCAACAAATCTCTTGGGAATCAATTCCCTATTACAATGTTTATGGACCTCTATCCAAAGGAGACACCAATCCCCTATGCTCTGATTTGTGGATCTCTCTCCATAGGAGAACTCCTTCCCCTTTTCTCTGGTTCATGGAACTTGATCCAGGAGACCTCTATCTCCTCAACTAGTTTGTGGATCTCTCTCCACAGAAGAAATCTATCTTCCTAGCTGGTTCATGGATCACACTCCATAGGAGAAATCTTTCCCCTTGCTCTAGTTTGTGGATCTCTATCCATAGGAGAACTCTTTCCCCTCTGCTCTGGTTGATGATCTTCTAGAAGACTTCTACCCCCACTACTCTGGCTTGTGGATCTCTCTCCATAGAAGACCTCTATCCTCACTGCCTTGGCTAATGGATCTCTATCCACTAGAGACTATTATCCTCTGCTCTATCACCTCCAAATATTACTCTCAACTCTATCTCATATCTACACCAAAATTTGTCCCAAGTGTAGTATAAATCTGCTCTAACTCTGCTCATAAATCTTCTCATAAATTTTTGTCTCAAATATATCCCCAAGCCTTAACACAAATCTTGATCAAATCTACTTAGATCTACCCCAAGCCTTAACACAAAGCTTGAACAAATCAAACCTGCTCTCAATGTTGTCTCAAGTCTTCACAAGACTTGCTCAAATCTACCTTCAAGTCTTCACCAAGACTTGCTCAAATCTACCTTCAAGTCTTCACCAAGACTTGCTCAAATCTACCTTCAAGTCTTCACCAAGACTTGCTCAAATCTGCCTTCAAGTCTTCACCAAGACTTGCTCAAATCTACCTTCAAGTACATGCACAAACCTGCTCTAATACATGCTCAAAATAACTCACAAGATATGCTCAATCAATCTCACTCACAATGCTATCAAATGCTTTGTCTAATCTTCAAAGTAATTCCTTTAACTTGAAGCAGTTTAGACATATTCTATTCAAAATTCGTTTAACCTCTGGAACATATAGAGAATGATGTACTCTATCAAAAACTCAATATGTTCTACTCAATCATTAAGTCTGCTTTCACAAATATGATTTCTAATGTTTGCACATTCACTTTCAATATCACTCAAAACCAATGCTCAAGAATTTCACTCAATCATTCAACCAATGAAACACAACTTGCTTACAAACCCTAACCAAGTGTTTCACACTACTTCCAACAAAAATCACAATATGGGTCTCAAACCCTAACTCAAATAATTCTCAATCTCTATCTCAAATGTTCTCTAAACATTCAACCATGAAGCATATAGAACTCACTCAAATATTTCCAACAATGCTTATCAAACAATCCTTTTCACTCCACCTTATGTTTCACAATATTCAATCCAACAAACACTTCAAACAAAGGATGATGTGCCCATACCTTTTTGCTTTGATGGAGATATGTCTTCAAAACCTGTCTTATAATCAACCACTTTTCTATGTGCCACTTCACAAGTTAGATAACAATAGTCTATCTCAAAATGTCCTCATAAATTTTCTTCAATGATCTCTGAAAATAATACTCTAGGGCTCTTCCTTAGTTCTCAAAGACACTACATTAAAGCTCTCAAAATTCTCTCAATAATTTCCCTTTCATAAAGCACAATTTACAATCAAATAAAATCTCTTTTACACCTTTTATCTCCACACTTTCAAAATAGTTTTTCACTCCATTTTCATATCAAAAACAAAACATTACAATCATAAAACCTTTCACAAACTTATCACTCCAAACTTAACATATTTAAATAAATGATATTTAAACCCTAAAAATTATAGCAAAAATATTTCACCTTATATCTCCTAAGTTTTCAAACCATAGGCCAAATTAATCATCCGCCAATATATACCATAGTCAACAATTAACAATGAAGCGCATATATCATAAACCAACCACGTGCATACCTTATACAAAAAAATTAATTGCCTTCATCACGGATGGGAATCGACCCTCCGACCTCCACCCACAAAGCGCAACGCTTCGACCGCTTGTGCTAGCCAAGCGGTTGAGGCTAAGAGTTAGCCTCCCACCCTAAATACCTGCCACCTCCACAAAACCAAAAATAAAACAATCAAACCAATGCTAGGGGGAATCAAACCCCGTACCTCCCTTGTGCCAATGACTTAGCGCAGGACCCACCTACCGCTTGGGCTACCAGCCCTTGGTGCATGGAATTATCTGCCACCCTCACTTTATTCCTTGCGCTCATCAACAAATGAGAAACATCCACGTTTCTCCTCTCTCCTCCGTTGGATTTCGTTCGCATGCACTTCCTTCAAAATTCGTTCGCATACACTATGTCACCAAGCATTCCAATTAAAATGTGATTTTGTTACCTCCTTTTATATGCTCCAAGGTGGTATTTAAAATGTCAGCGAAAATATATGCCTCCAATGTAATTTTGAATTTTTGGCACCTTAGCCAAATTCAAAATTTAATTAATTAATTAATATAATATTTTAACCTTAGGTTAAATATTATATTATTTAATCTAGTATTAAATAATACTTTTGCATGGGATTTTCACCAAATATTTTTCGTCCTTTTATTAAACCCTCCTGGCTTAATTATTATAATATTTAAAATATTATAATATCTCCTTTTCTCTCTAAAACCATGGGCGTAATCCTTTGTCCTCAACCCTGTTAGCCAACCCTTTTTGGCTTATAATATAAGATATTATAACCAATCCTTTTACCACTTTGCTTGTACCAAAATGAGCTTGCCTTGAACCAAACACTTGACATCAATGACAACATTATTACTCAAAATTTCCAACATTATTTATGTTAAAAATAATTTTTTAATAGACTTAGAGCTAGAGGGTATAAGATTAATTTTTTGCTTTCACTATTTGAAAAAGTCAAATTTGATGGAAGACCCTCTCTCCTAGCTAGAGTTCTCAAAAGAGATGCATGCAGACAAGGCACCAAAGTCAAACATGTTCCACTTATTTTGAAGTCAGACAATTGTGATTTTGCTAGGATTTTGCACTTGGGCAAAGATTTTATTTATCCAAAGTTCGAAAAGTGGATTAAGGATAAGCAACCTAAACATATTGCACGAGCCATCATCTGCTGGAGGAATCACAAACCTCTTAGATCCTATCTTTGCAAGAATAAAATTTTGTAAGGGGACTTTTTCTCCTTTTTTTCTCGCATTTTTAATGTGCCTTTGTAATATGAGGGGTTAAGCCTGAGAATATTTAATATGTATTTTTTTACCATTTGGTTTGTAAACCTGCGGTTTGTATTTAATGTTTGGGAATATTTTTTTATCCCACATGCATTAATTTTTGGCTCTTCCTTAGAGTTATGATTATAAAAAGAGGATATTGTACCTCTCTAAGACTCACACTCCGCTAATGAGACCCAAAATGTCAAAATGCGTTCGGAGTTTTTTAGTTGTATAATTCTTTTTTTCGGAATAAAAATTCTTTTTCAACATTTTTGTTCCTTCCTAACATGTTCTTTTTATCTTTATCTAAAAAAACCCATTAAAAACATCTTTTTGTGGTTATTATGCTCTTCACTTATCGCGTAACGTAATTTGGTAAACCAGAAAGCCTCCAGAACTAGTAGTATGATCTTCACCTGCCGCATAAGGTGATATGGTGAATCAGAAACTAGCACATATTTTTTTTAATAGAGTACTTCTATGCCATGTTTTCTTCTAAGCTAAGATAAAATTATTTTTAAAAGCGCATAAAAATATTGTTAGGTATTAAAAAACAATAAAAAAATATTTTAAGTTTTATAATAATTAAAAAAACAAATTAAGTATATATAAGAATTGTAAAAACATTGTTTTAATTGTATTATCGAACCAAGGAGAGCCCGGGGTGTTTGTATTATAGTAATATTTGTTATTCTACTTGGTTTTTTGTTTGTTATATATCTTCAATCACTTGTGCTAAAGGTTCTAATTGTCTTACAAAGGTTATCCCCTTGTTATTTTGCTCTCTATAGGCTTAAGAACTGTAATTTATTGTTTTTGCACCTTTACTTTCTTTTTGAAATCCTTATACTTTTGCTTCTAGTAGGCAACATCCTTCTTCTAGTTGCATTCTTCCTATTTTAGAGGAATTTCCTCCATCATAGATTAGCTTTGTACTTTAACCAAGGGTTCTTCTTGTTGTGCCTCAACGATAACCACTACTTGAGTCTTCTTCCTATGCCTCAAATGAACCATTAGCAAAAAATGGTGGCTAAAAACAAAATAATATCTACCTTCACTTATCATATAATGCTCTAAGATTTTAGTGGTGTTGTCCCATGATTTGGGTAGAGTATTATAGAAGACACCCTTGCATGTGTCATCAATATGCTTTGATTTGCATAAGAACACCTTATGATGTTCCTTGGAGTTTCACACATCCTCTCTAGCCTAGTGTACCC
Organism: Wollemia nobilis; assembly: GCA_028583015.1. Classification (NCBI taxonomy): domain Eukaryota; kingdom Viridiplantae; phylum Streptophyta; class Pinopsida; order Araucariales; family Araucariaceae; genus Wollemia; species Wollemia nobilis. Next base: position 6,189,048 of record JAQPPZ010017101.1, on the reverse strand, counting down.
TAGTCTGAGGTAGGGGAGTGACTTCAACAACTGTGCACTCTATGAATTCTACCTCAAGCCTCTTGAAATCCATGACTATTGTGGCATATTCCTTAATGCACTAAAAAATACAGTCCAATTGACCCTTCAATAATTAGCCAAGTGACTCGTTTCTCCTTCATCGTTGTATTTATCAGCTCTTTAGATTCAAATTACCTCCATATTCACAATATTTCTTTGTTCATTCAATGTACTCTATTATCTACAACTTAATTATTTCAATGATGTCTTATTGTTTTGCAAGTAATCAAGATTTTATTCTTCTTAATTAGATACACATCATTGATTGACATGTTGAATTGTGGAAGTGACTACAATAAATACTATTGATTACATTGCATGCCAAAGGAGAGGGTGTTGAAATGATTTTTGATGTATGTCCTATGGAAGAGTGCCACATATTAGTTGTCACACGGGGGTGATGATCTTTTCTCATATCATCCATGGCTTTTTTGTTACATGCACGTGTGGGAATTTAGTCATTTATGGTGATGATTTCATGGTATTTGGTGTGGCCTAAGAGATGAACTCATCATACAACTAGGGTACCAACTATTAAGAATACACACATGTAAAAATCTACTTTGTGTGGTTTAATATGAGTATATTATATGTTTCAAATATTATGGTCATCCTATACCACATGGTATAAAGTGTATTCCAAAACACTTGTTCCCCCAACTAATTTTTTTTTCTATCCATGGGAAAACACATGGAGGTAATCATAAAGGTATGGTGTGAAGGAGATCATGTGGTCAATAGTTACAATATGCTATGTGAATTGATTAAGCCCCTCTAACAATGTCAATTATAGTGTAGTGGTTGTGACTCAAAGGAAATAAGTAAACTAGATTGGAGGGATTCCAACAATGAAGAGTTGTTAGCTTTTGATACAACATGCAATGGGAGATAGAATTCACAAGATGCAGAATAATAAGAAAGAAAGTAAATCTATGAGATGACTGAAATATGCTATAAATAGAAATTATGAAAATGAGTACAATAGTAGCTATGGAGGAAATGAACACTCCATGATACAAGCTACTGCTCAATGAATGAGCTCTGAGCTTATAGCTCACACACTCTACACTATTGTGTCTATCCTACACTACTATGCTCTCACTCTATATCTTCACTCTATCTATGGCCCTTTATATAGGAAGATAAGTTCCTTGGCCAACACTCTACCTAGTTGTACAAGGGACACCTTGCACATTTACAACTTGCACATTGACACTTGTGCATTTATTACATTGCATGAAGTAACTAGATAACTTCCCCCTAAAGTAATATAATGTCCTAAGTATGTACCAAGGAAGGTACATTTACATGACCCAAATAATGTAATATAAGCTATTTCTAACACCCCTTGTATTACAATATTTGGGTATTGAAGACTTTAGTCTTCAATGTGGATCTTCCTCTTGAGTCTGGAATTCTGATTCTTCTTCTTTGATTTTTGTAACCTGTTCAAGCAAGTTGTTAGTGTCTTCAAAACCTGTCATTCTTGTTGAAAGAGCTTTGTACTTGGTCCTTCTATAGTTGCTTCAGTCTTCAGATGATACAAAAATAGGCTGAAGTTGTAGGTTCTTCTTTTAGTTGACCTTGCACTGTATTCCTCCTTCATTGGATTCATCTCCTTCTTCTTCCTTAGCTTTGCCTTTGAATTCGATCTTTGCTTTTTCATAGGTGGTTGTGCTGCTACTTGGTTCTTGTATGGAAGATTCTCCTTTCTTGTCTTCAATTTGTACAGATGCTTCTGAACAACCACTTAGGGCATCATGATAAGATCTTGAGTTAGTAGAACTTGAAGTGCCAATTCTGCATGAGGATTGAAAAAAAATTTTCTAGATATGACTCACTTAGTTTTGCCTTCTTTTTGAGTAGTTCTATCAATCCCTTTTGTTCTACATTTTCATTCTTGTAGTGTTTATATGTGAGTAATGCCATATATAATATGCTCACAAGATCTAAGGAAAGTGTAATGTCACTTTCTCCATTGCCAATAGCTTCATTGAGACGAGCTTGAAGATAGCATTCCATAGTGTCAAAGTTGTCTTCTAAGGCTTCACTATGGATTATTTTAGAAGTTAGATCTATCATTATTTCTGATTTCAAGAGTAGATTCATGATCCCAAGTTTTATGGCACTGACTTTTTCCTTATTGGTGTTTGTAGTATTTTGGAAGGTAGACATCCTTATGGCTCCCTATTAGGATATATGATCCTTGATAGAAGTATATAAGCTTGATTTGGTAAAACCTTTATTAATCCTTGGTTTTGTAGGCTTCCTTATGTCTCCCTAGTATGAGAATATATACTCTTAAGGATTTTTAGGTTTTGTAGAAAGATTATATATTGCAACTTGATAATTTTGATAAATGCTGATATTACCAAGTTTTGTAGAATACCTTATGACTCCCTAGTATGTTTTGGATAAGCTATAAAGTGCTTTTGTAAATTATAGTTCAATTTTGGTTGATTTTGTAAAGTTTTGTAAATACCAAAATCAAATTCTATTATCCTTATTGCTCCTATTGAACTAAGCACTTTTCCCAAATTTAAAGAGGTTTTAATGTTGGATCTTTTGTCTCGATTTGAGAAGATTTGAGACAATAATATTATAAATTTCCAACCTTTAAAATGCTTTGATAAAACTCTCTTTAAATATCCCTTTAGGATTTAATCCAAGTGTATCTAATTTCCAATTTAATTAGTTTGATGTAGTAACCCTTATAACTCCCTAATTTTGGAAAAATTAGATCACAATAATATTTGCAAGTATTAAGGTTAATTTCCAGTAGAAAACCTTATTACTCCTAAGTTCAATATTGCAAATATTATATTAGCTTGATAAATAATTCCCTTTGAGGTATTTCTTTCAATAATTATATTTCTCTAAATTCAACCTTATAACTCCCTAGAGATGAAAGCATATAAATATAGGAATAAACCTTACCTCATACCAAGCAATAATCAACGTTGATTTCAGACGTGTAATGGCTGCACTTGTTGACTGTAGCTACTTTGAATGTGTTCGAACCAGAGCATTGAATGCTCTATACCTTGCTTCCACGCTATGATGGCTCCCACGTCTCGGATGTAAATACGTTGTAATACCTCATTCAAATGCTACGTTGAAATTGCTGGTCCAAGGAGCCTTTAATAGGTAGTCAACCTAGTGACAAGTGTCACTTCAGTTACACTTCAATGCTTTCTTGGATGTTCATTGCAAGTGTAACATCTGAAACATCTTCTTCCTTCTTGCATTGTTCGAATGATAACACCAATGGAGAAATGTAACTCCTCTTCCACGTGGTCTATGGGCACCAAAATCTTGTTGTAATGCTTCAAATTTGAGTAGGTGCTTGTAACCTTCCTTGTAAGGTTTCTTGGACATTAAGCGTTGTTGAGAGATTGTGCCAAGTGGCACTCAAATTTTCTGCATGGCATCTATCATTGTAACACCTCCAAGGAGAATGTAACTCCTTCTTTATGCCTCTTCCTTTGCTTGCTACGTTCCTTGAAGTGCAAGCAAACTATTTTCTCTCGTAATCGATCCTTGAGGCGGTATTGGAGCTCTGAATGGCATGGAAGATGTTGCCTTTGGTGGATTTTCTTCACCAAGTTTTAGACCTTTGCAATTAGCACCTTTTCTCCTCGCTTTTGGTTCTCTTTGATGTGCAAATTGTAGCACTATTCATGCACATTTGGACGAGGTAATAGTGACACCTTTGCTTGTAGTATGGCTCCTTCTTCTTCTATGTAACTATAGGATATTGATCTTCTACTGTGTGCTTGTGTTGTGCAGGTTCATCCATCCAAGATATGTGAGGAATGAGCCTTTTTGATGGCTCCTTGTACCATGGATATGGAGTGCTTTTTGTACATCCTTCTTGGCTGGATTCCCTGTGACCTTTGTGCCTTTAATGGCACCTTCTATCTACTTCCTTTCTATGGAAATAATAATATAATACCTTGTGAATAATACACTTTATTTTGCACCCTTTTTGCACTCCCTTTTTCAGGTTTTGTAGTCTGATTTTGTAGCAGATTTTTGAATGCACAAATGAGGGTTTTGAGGATGTCCTTTTGAGTAGACTCCTTGCCCTCTTTGCTTGGATATTTGATGGTGAATCCAAGCTTTGTAAACACTGTAAAATAGAAGCTTTGTTTCAGTTGCACTAACCCCTAAGTGCTTTGGATTTGAGACTCACCAAGTCTCAATATTTGAAGCTTATTTTTGGTTAGCTTTTCTTTGCTTGTACTAACCAATTTCGGTGGCTTCTATTGGCCACTAAGAGTTGCAAGTTTTTGTGCTTTAAGAGTGTCTTTAGACACTTGATGCAAACTAGATTTTGTAGCCTTTTTTCAATGCACAAAACTAATTTCTTTTGAGAGTAATAATAGTGCAAATGAATCTAACAAATTTCACTTTTTAATGCACTAACAAATTACACCTTATCACTCCAATCTACTCTCAAGAAAATGCACTTAATCAATTCACTGCAACTAATAAAGAATAATTTGAAATGAACCTTCAAATATTCTACAAATTCACTACAATTAGTATTGTAGGATTCAGTCTTCTTTTCGCTTTCCAAAGTAGATAATAGGTAGTTGATAGATAATTAATATTTGGAATCTAATCAACTCCTAGTGTGCAAATGAACCTCTAAAAGGAACCTTTTTATTTTGCACTTCTAAAGACTATAATTTAGGTTGCAACTTTAATCTAGATAAGGTGCTCCAATGAATCTGTTAATAATAAATATTTTTGCACCAATTGTTGCATACCTTTTTGAGGATGTAGTTTACGTAGAGGTTGTAGATCTTGCTGCTTTGTTGATGTTTGATCAACTTCTTCTTCACCAAACTGTAGTCTCGAACTTATTTTTAGGAACTAGGATTTGGTGGCTCGTCCTCCTCTTGTAGTCTCCTCCAACTTACTACAGATTCTCAACAAGTAATGCCTTCTTTCTGTGAGAGGTAATCTTCAATATTTTGGTTCTAGTAAGCTTCTTCTGTCTTCAAGTCTTCTTGTCGAATTTTAACTTCAAGCAGGATCTTCTTCTCAAGATTCTGAATATCTTGAGGTCTTCACTGGATTCTTCTTCCACTTAGATTTGGCACTCCTTGCCAAATTCTCCTCCTCTTGGGCTTGTTATCGGATGGCGACAATTGTCCCAAGTCCTTCACTATCAAGGGCTTCTCCTTGGTAGTGGATTTCTCTAGTGAGTTCTTCTTTGATGATTTCTTTAGAAAGGCTCTCCTAGCCTTTAATGGATGCTCATCGAGACCTCACCAAGGTCTTTGATCTTGTAGCTTCTTCTGGTCTTCCTTGAGACCTTATCTTCAACCTTCTACTTCTAGAAGTGTTGGTGGTGAGACCTTCTCCTAGATCTCTGATTCTATTGCTTATGGATTCAAGTAGGACTCTCCTAGTCCTTCTTCTTCTTCCTTTTTAGAAGTTCTTCAATGAGATCTCCTCCTGATATCTTTTTATTTAGGTGCTAGATTGATTCTAAAGAGGCTACTCTTCCTAACTTTCTTGTAGGAAGCTTTCTTGACTTACTGGATCTCCTTTACCTACAACAAAAATATTAGTACTAAAATATACTTCTAAATTAGGTACTCTCTTCTGGAGTCTTCTTCAGGATAAAGGCTTCTATGGCCTATTTCAGTATCAAGGCTTATGTGGCATTTTCTTTAAGGCTTTTGTGGCCTTTTCTTCAATATCAAGGCTTCTATGGCCTTTTCTAGGCTTCTATGGTATTTATTTTGGATCAAGGTATTTATGGTATTTTCTTCTGAATCAGGGCTTCTATGGCCTTTTTATTTTTGTGAAGTTCTTCAATATAGCAATGGAGATCTCTTGTCTCCTAAATTCACCATGATTCTTTTCCAAAAGTTTCTTCTGAAGTATTCTCCTCTCTGCAACAACTAATATTTGCACTATGAAGGCACTATGACCTTCAGGAAATGAAGTTGAGGTCTCCTAGATTTCTATTGTAGGAGGTGTCCCAATCATCTAAGAATTAATTACCTGCAATAAAATAAACTTTAGGTAAATATTTCCAGATCTCTTAGATGAGCTTCACTAGTTGTTTCATCAAACTAGTGGATCAAATGTTGAGTCCTAGTCTTCACGAGTTTTTCTGCAACTCTGTGGAAAGACTCTAGCCATATGCAATCTCAGTATTTCTAAAACTAAGATTTCATTCAGTCCTCACTTGTGGCTCTCCCTAATTCTATCACCTAGACTCTTCTAAGAAATTTTGACAGTGACTGGTCCAATGGTGCATCAGGTTGACAAAAAACTCAAGGTCAATGATAATGGTGATTTTCCTATTGATCTACTATAGCTTGATCTACCATAGCTTTGATACCACTATTAGCTTTTGATACAACATGTAATGGGAGATAGCATTCACAAGATGCAAAATAATAAGAAAGAAAGTAAATCTACGAGATGACTAAAATATGCTATAAATAGAAATAACAAAAATAATTACAATAGTAGCTATAGAGGAAATGAACACTCCATGATACAAGCTACTGCTCAATGAATGAGATTTGAGCTTATAGCTCACACACTCTACACTATTGTGTCTATCCTACACTACTATGCTCTCCTCTATATATCTATGACCCTTTATATAGGAAGACAAGTTCCTTGGCCAACACTCTACCTAGATGTACAAGGGACACCTTGCACATTTACAACTTACACATTGACACTTGTGCATTTATTACATTGCATGAAGTAACTAGATAACTTCTCCCTAAAGTAATCTAATGTACTAAGTATGTACCAAGGAAGGTACATTTACATGACCCAAATAATGTAATATAAGCTATTTATAACAAGAGCAAGCAAGCTATAGTTTGAGCATTAATATATGAAATTGGAGTCAATATGAAGTGTAACGACATAAATCTAGTTATAAGAAAATACAAAAAAAGAAAATATTTTTTTCTTTAACTACGAACAGAGATTCATAAACCCCTATCCAACACTTGGTTACTACGGTTTAGTTTACTAAGTTTTCCAACTATCCCAAAGAGTTACATCTCACTCAATATCCTACACAAGTCTATTTGTGGTGGTATTCTTTGTGTTACCACAAATAAACTTATCTCTCATTTCTCTTGATGATATAAACTTATCACCCTTAGTAAAGTCGAAGGTATATGTCCATCACCATACCATACACAAATCTATCTATGTAGGTATACTATGTGTATTGCGAGTTAAGCTATCCATCTCATCTTCATGATGAGCTATCTTAAATCAGATGTAATATTTTAGTTTACTTAGCTAACATTATCCCCAAGGGTTTTTGATCTCTTAAGTATTTCTACGTTCACCCTAGGTGGTCTTAATCTCCTATGTTCATTCTAGGTTCACCCTAAGATTTTATTTTCTTAGGTTACTTTCATGATTAGCAAGAAGACAAGTTTAACTCTATCTACTTAATCAAACAAAGAATAAAATTCATAAAACATACATGCGATACTTAGAAAGGAAATTTTTTTTTAAAAGAAAGTAAGCATTAAATAGAAGGAGAATCTTAACAAAAAGCATAGATGAATCATAATGGTAAATTAAAGATACAATTCCCATCCATTCAACAATTTATTACATATATTCAAGTATGGTAAAACATCCATACTTTTAAAGAATAAAGTAATACATTAATCATCTAGGGATATCTCCCTATAATTCTAGTCTATTTGAGCATAAGTAAAACAAACCGATGCATAGGTTCTAGTTGCCATATTTGGTCTTCCTTGTCCTTCCATCGTTCGTTTGAGGGTAGTAGGGGATCAGGGCAACTCATGGTTCCATGATAGGCATGCTTCTAAATGCATCTACTAGTAACATGAAACTAGTGCATTTACTGATTACTTTACCAAATTGTAACTATACAAATTTAATTAAAGTAAACATCCATCTACTATCTAGTTGATATCATAAAAATCTCTTCATTTTTATTTTCACCTCTCATTTTCCCAAGAGAGTCATTTCAACAGATACAACTAGATCACAAGTCATACTTTAATCAAATCATTTCACAACCCTTTATTCAACATAATCAAAGTCTCATACCTTCAATTATTTAAATAAACTAGGTTCCTTTATTCAACATAATCAAAGTTCCCTAACTTCAATTATTTAAATAAACTATGTTCCTTTATTTAACATAATCAAAGTTTCCTAACTTTAATTATAAAATAAATCAATTCCTCTATTAATCAAAGTTCCCTAACTACAATTAATAAAGTAAAGCCATTCCTCTATTTTCATATTTCATTTATGTCTAATTTCTTTAAACATAACCAATAATTTATTTATGTCTATTTCCTTTTAAACATAACCATTAATTCATTTATGTCTATATCCTTTTAAACATAAACATAGTCTAAATTATAACATAACCTTGTAGGCCAAAAATGGCTACATCCATACTTAGCCAAAATTTTGCATTATTTGACTAAGTATGAAGAAGGGAAGCAAATAGCGCTTCTTAGTGCTCTTTGTATCTACCACGCAAAAGTGGAGAATTTCAAAAAAATAGAAAAGCATCGCGAAAAGGGTGAAAACAAAAAAATGCTAAAAGGTGGGAAAATTAAAGAAGAAAAGTGGACCGTGCTTCTTAGACTATCTTTATATTGAGCGCATGGAAGAAAAGTGCTGAAAATAACCCAAATCTAAGAAGTGCCAAGATCAGCCCAAAAGTAAGAAGTCTGGCAAGGTTGCACTTCTTAACTTTCTTTGTATATAGTGCACAGAAGAAAAGCACTAAAAAGAGTTTGAAACTAAAAAGCACTAAAAATGAAGTAGAACAAAGAAGTTACGCAAGCCACGCTTATTAGCCATCTTTGCATTAGCCGTGCAAACAAGAAAGCACTAGAAAATAGCCAAAAGAAAGAAGCGCTAGAAAAGGTATAGATGTGAGAAGAGTGAAGAATTTTGCTTTCTCGCCCACTGTGTATCTACAACGTAAATTTAAAAGGTGCGAGGAAGGGTTACAAGCTAAAGCAATGTAAATTTGTACTTCGTAGAATCCTTTGTCAAGATCATGCAAAAATAAAAAGTGTTGAGCTAAAGAAGAAGAAGCAAAAAAGGGTGACTAAGAAAAAGGGTTGTGATTCTCTTCCTCCCTCATTACCACCGTGCAAATGAAAAGCAATGCTACAACCGTTCGATGGTCATATCTATGGTAGAAATTGAACTTTCACCTCTCTTGAGGGTTTTTGATGAACTTGTGTGTGTGTAATACAAAAAGCAAGGGAGATCTAAAACTGATGCCTTAGAAGCCGAACCACTGACGATGATGATGAACTCAACTTGAAGACCATTGCAACAAGATCAAAGGGGCATAGCTGGTGGGAATAATGAACAAAGTGGTTAGAGAGATCAAGAAAGAATTAAATTCCCTGTAATACTTAAGAGTAAAATGATGATTGTAAAACCTATAAATAAGGGCAACAACCTCCTTCTCAATGGTCGACTCTAGAGTGTTTGCTTGCACCACTATGTAATTTTTTGCAAAATGATGAATGAAGCATTACAATGGATGTTTACCTCAAATTTGTGTCTATGTTGAATGGTGGACTAAATTCTTAGAAGTTATCTCATCTTACTGCTATGGTTAGTTTATTTTTTTAATTTGAAAAGCTGACTTAGAGTAGATCAAGGTAATTATTTATGCACACTTTTTTTTTCTAGAATTCTATTTATGTTAAATCAGGGCATTGATATTATTCTTCTAAATTGGATAATCAATGTTTATAGATGCTTGGAATAATTCTGTAAATATGCAAAAGTCATTTAATAGTGTAACCACATAATTTTTGAATGTTGTTAATCCCAAGCTAATTTTAAAATCAATTTGTTAGAGATACTGTGTGGATATCTATACTATTAGCTTCACCCATCCATATTAAATCCATACATTTCTAACCCTACCATTTCTATCCCTAAGCTTTCAATATTTGAGTTAAATAGAGTCAAAATTCATTAAATTTGACAAGGTATACCAACCTTCTCTAGAGGTCGAATCAAAGTAATTTGATTCGTCCAATATTTAGTTTGGGATGTGATTAGTGGGTGCTCACATTCAAATTTAGAAAGATAATGATCACGGTTCTAGCATTGGCTAGATGACAAACTGGACTTCAATAGTTTTTGGCATGCTCAATGGGACGATTCCACCATACATATCTACTATGTTCTATTCAAAGGAATCAAAATTTAGTAAATTATTTTGACCTCATATGCGAAGAAAATAAATTCACTTGGCGTCTCCCTAAGAATAAAATCCAATAAAGCCTCAGTCCTAACCTTTAAATTTTTATGTTCACTAGAGGTGCAACTAAGAAAAGTGAACAACCATCAAATTTCTATGAATTATTCTTGAAATATAAGTATCCAATATAATCTTCTTTTGGGACTTCCATAGAAGAAACCCTATCAACATTCTTTTCATTATAATATTCTAGTACTCAAGTCAATATGGCAGAAGAATGAGATGATGTTGTGCACAAGTATCCAGATTGGGATACCCCAACTCCACTGTCATTTCAAGTTTCACATGACATTCCCAAAGCTGCTATCAAAGCCATCCCGACCTACAATGGTACCTAAAGAACAACATATGAGCATTGTTAGGATGTGTTATCAATGGTAGTTGTTCATAACATAAGGTATGAAGATATCATCATAAAGTCATTGGTTCTTTCCTTCAGAGGTAAAATACGACATTGTTTCAAGATCTTAGAAAATGGTTCTATAAAAAATTAGGCTGATTTGGTAGGTCCTTTTGTAGAAGAGTTCAATGAGTCTAAAGATCCATTCTCGCTCTTGACTTAGTTTACGATCATTCAAAGACATCCTTAAGAATCAGTTTTAGATTTTAATCTTAGATTTAGCATAACTTGGAAAAGAATCCCTAACGAGTTTAGACCAGCTTCTCCCTTAGCTTACAAATATTACATCAGAGCTTTAGGGGAAGACATAGGCTTGTAAACTCAACAATATGGAAGTACCACATTTCCTAATATTTATCAAATAGAATTTCATGTTGAAGACATCTTGATTTCAATAGGAATACTACCCTCCAAGCATGTTACTCCATATACTCCTGAAATAACGCAGTAACCCTCAGTTTCATCCCTTACCACTATGAATCCTATCTCTATTGTAAATCATCTCTCTACGATGAACCCAAATCCAAAGTTACCCACCACTATACCTTATCCTCCTCTTCCATAACAACCATCCTAGGATCCTCAGTACTTCTTGGTATTCAGAATTCTTTGAAAACTATTAGCAATAAGGTCAATGCTATAGAGAAAAGAGAAGTTGAAAGGTCTCAGCAAAGGATATTTTCTTACATAAATAAAGATCCAAAATCCTAGTTCGAGCAACAATGCAGGACCAAGGGTCAATACTAATCAAGAGGAATATGATATAAGCCCTAAGATAGCTCTAGTTAACATATAGTGCTTGGTTTGTGTAAGGAACCTACTATTGAAATAAAGCTCACACACACAAAATACTGAAAGATAACTGAAATACATGCAATAACAGAATAATACTATGCAGAAAGTAATTGCAGAATTGAAACAATCTCACAAATAACTCAGAATCGTAGGCCTCTTCGAGGGGGCAACCTCCTTCAATATTTCATTAACTTGCAAAAAGATACATTCGTACATGGCTTCATAGCTTTTAAAGAGAAAGACTACATGCAACCCTAACCCTAAGCTCAAGAGTTGGCTTACATGCAAAATGCCACTCGAGCTAGAATCTTCTACCAAACATCGGTTACAATCTTGATAACGGTTACATCAAATGGCCCCACTTGGCTAGGAGCCTAACTTGCCACATACATTACAAAATATTACAAAATAACATTATAGATAGGATCCCCCCATGTTGGAAGTGGGTCATTACATAATAATGAGAATTACAAAATAATGTTAGGATGGGATCCTAACATGTCCTTCCCCTTCAAAAATATTTGTCCTCAAAGTTGAAGGTGAGGAAACTAGTGTTGGAGCTGATGGAGAGACTCCCATGTAGCATCTTCTGGCTGGAGTCCATGCCACTGAACAAGGACTTCAGTAATGGTGCGGTTGCGTAGAGTGCGAGTCCGATGATCCAACAACTATTCGGGTTCAAGCAAGATAGAACCTTCTTCATCTAACTTCGAGAGTGCAGATTGAACTTGTACCTGATTGCCCACCACCTTTTTGAGAGAGGAAACATGAAAAATAGGATGGAGCTTGGATGTAGGTGGAAGGGCCAATTTGTAGGTTGTGGCACCAATCCATTGTAACACCTGGTAGGGCCCATAGTATTTCATGGCAAGTTTCTAGCATCTACGAAGCTGGAGGGACAACTATTTGTATGATTGCAAGCGAAGGAAAACCATATCACCCACATCAAAATTATGCTCAAAATGGTGTTGGTCAGCCTATTGGTGCATCCGATTCTAGGCTGCATCCAAATTCATCTTCAGTTGATGGAGGACATCAACATGCTGATTGAGAGTAGTGTCGACTGCATGGACCTTGGAGCTACCTAGAATGTAGGAGGAAGGCATGGGTGGAGGGCACCCATAAACTACCTCAAAAGGGGTAACCTTGGTTGTTGTGTGATAGGAAGTGTTGTACCACCACTCGGCCAAAGGAAGCCATTTCACCCAATGCGTAGGATGATCCGAGGTAAAGCAATGAAGGTAGATTTCCAAACATTTGTTGACAATCTCCGTCTGGCCATCCATTTGTGGATGATAAGCTGAACTCATTTTGAGTTGAGTTCCCTACAACTTAAACAATTCTTGCCAGAAGTGACTAGTAAAGGTTGGGTCACGATCGGACATGATGGAGGAGGGTAGACCATGAAGGTGAAAGATAGAATCAAGGAAAATTTGGGCAATGGTGGATGTTGTGTAAGGATGGGATAGGGAACAAAAGTGAGCATATTTTGAAAGATGATCCACTACCATGAAGATAATAGATTTGCCTCCAGACTTAGGTAATCCTTCAATAAAATCCATAGAAATATCCATCCAAACCTGGTCAGGAATGGGCAAGGGTTGAAGAGTGCCTGGAGAATGCACCATTTCACCTTTCATCCATTGATAGGTATCACAAGCTACCACAAAATCTTGAATGTCCTTTTTCATACCCTTCCAAAAAAAGTGTGCTTAAGTCATTCATATGTTTTGAGAAATCTTGAATGGCCTACAGATGAAGCAACATGCAGTTCTATCATGAGAAGTTCCCGTAGTGGGGACTTGTGGGGAACAACAAGGCATTGGTGGTAACACAAATCCTGGCCATCCCAAGTGTAGCCTGGACATGAAGTAGGCTCAGTGTGTAGGGAAGCAACCAAAGTCTGCAATTCAGAATCTTGAAGTACCTCCTGGCGTAAGGAATCGATCCATTGGGGAACCGACAATGAAATGGCACACAACATACTGAGAGCCTCAAATTGGTGAGAGAGAGCATCGACCACAACATTCTCCTTGCCCTTCTTATAGGTGATATCATAATCATAGCCCATGAGTTTAGAGACCCATTTTTGTTGTTCAGGGGTGGCAACCCATTGCTCCAAAAAGTATTTGAGACTCTGATGGTCTATTTTAATGGAGAAATGATGCCCGATGAGATACGGTCACCAATGGGTTACTACATGCAGAATTGCCATCATCTCCTTGGCATAAGTGGATTTTCCCAAATTACGATTGGAGAGAGCTTTACTAGTGAAGGCCAAGGGTCTCCCTTCTTGCATCAACACTGCACCAATACCATGACCTGAAGCATCACTTTCAATGACAAATGGTTTGGAGAAATCTGGCATGGCCAAAATAGGCGTAGTGGTCATAGCATGCTTCAATTCTAGGAAAGCCTGTTCAGCGGGTCCCATCCAAGTAAAAGAGTCCTTCTTTAACATGGAAGTGAGGGGAGCTACAATTTTACCATAGTTACAAATAAATTTATGGTAATAACCTGTAAGCCCTAAAAATCCCCTAAGACCTTTGAGAGTGTGAGGTTTCGGCCATTCTTGAACCACTTGGATCTTCTTGGGGTCAACTTTGATGCCCTCCTTAGTGACAATGTGTCCCAAATATTCCACTTCTGTCAACCCAAAAGAACACTTGGAATGCTTAGCATAGAGTTGATGTTGTGCCAACAACTAGAGAGTCTGATTCACATGAATAAGATGCTCTTCCCATGAGCGACTATACACCAAAATGTCATCAAAGAAGACTAGGATGAACTTTCAAAGGAATGGATAAAAAATGTTGTTCATGAGGCTTTGGAAAGTGGAAGGGGCATTAGTCAAGCCGAATGGCATTACCAAAAACTCATAGTGACCTTCATGAGTACGAAAAGTAGTCTTGGGAATATCCTCATCCTTGAGCCTGATTTGATGGTACCCCGAGCGAAGGTCGAGTTTGGAAAAATACATAGTCCCATGAAGTTCATCCAGTAATTCATCCACCACCAGAATAGGAAACTTATCCTTGATGGTGAGTTTATTGAGCTCTCGATAATCGATACACAACCGCCAGGACCCATATTTCTTGCGCACCAATAAAACTAGAGAAGAGTAAGGACTATTGCTTGGTCGAATGACATCGAATTTTAACAATTCCTGTACTAACTTCTCAATTTTTGACTTAAGAGCATGAGGATACTGATACGGTCTAATGTTGGGTGGTGCATTTCTAGGTAACAAGGGAATAGCATGGTCATGAGAGCGACGAGGCGGTAATTCTGATGGCTCAGCAAAAACAGAGTTGTGCTTGGTCAAAATAAGTTGCAAATATTCAGGAATAGAATCCTCCTCTGAAGGATGAGGTTGGATCACAAAAATCTGAGCTATGACACCTCGAGATGATTTTTTTAACAACTTCTCCATCCGATTGGAACTGATAATCTATGAAGGCCCTACTTTTAAGCCATGGAGAGTGTAGGACTATCCATTCTATGAAAATCGCATCCAAAGCTCGACAAAGTGCCATGAGATGACTCCCAATGTGCCCAACCATTGAGCTCCCAACACGATATCACATCCCCCTAGTTGAAGTGCAAACATATCCTGTTTGAGCTCATAGTCCCCAATATTGACCTTAACATTATGACATTTACCTTTGCAAGGTAAGGTCCCACCATTTTCTACCATAACCTCAAAGGAATTACATGTATGTACGTAACAATTTGCCTGCTTGGCAATGCAAGGATCAATAAAATTATGTGTACTACCAGAATCAATCAAGATGGTAAGATGCAGGCCCTTGAAATAACCCACAACTTTCATGGTTTGGGGAGTAGTAATGCCAGCAAGAGCATGAACAAAAATTTTAGCTTGTGGTTCATCCTGGTTTTCTTCCTCCAGTTTGGGTGGTTCCTCTACTGATTCGGTGTCATCATCACTATGGTCGTTGGTGTCAGGCTCATCAACATCGATGAGGAACAACTTCTTTTGGGTGCACCTATGCCCATGAGAAAACTTTTCATCACAATTGTAGCACAACCCTTGGGTGCATCGTGCATCCATTTTGGTAGTGGTTAGACGTTTGGGTGCAGTAGTGGGTGCAATAGGTTTTTGTTCATTCTGATTTTGGAATCTAGGAGGAAAAGAGGGTTTAGCTTGTGGAAATTTAGATATCCACCTCTGAGCTAAAAATTTGGACTCGGCCAAATGAGCCAACTTGATAGCCTGCATCATGGATTGTGGTTTAAACATCGTGACCTCAGCTTGGAGATCTTCCCTCAACCCACTAACAAAACAACTCATAAAGAACCCTTCATTCATTCCTGTAGTTTTATTGGCCAATCTCTCAAATTGTATTTGGTAATCTCGAACTATCGAAGTTTGTCTCAACTTTGTCAACTATCCTGTAAAATCATCATACTCACTAGGGCCAAAGCGAGTGAGTAATTGAGACTCAAAGTCCACCCAAGAAGGATCAGGGAGAGTTTTCTGCAACCATTGGTACCACTGTAAAGCTTCAGATTCCAAGTTGAAAGAAGCCATTTGAACTCGGTGATACATGGGGACATCATGGAGTCTAAAGAATTGAGCAACACGACATAACCACCCATCCACATCCTTCCCATTGAACTTAGGAAAGTCTAGTTTCGGCATCTTGAAGGTAGTATCATGATCAAAGCGAAGGTGAGAGTCATTTGTTCCCTTTCCTTGACCTCGATCAAAATGTGAGTGTTCAGTATGATACTCAGACTTGCTTGGAACACCTTGCAATTTGGACTCAACTTCTACAAGTTGTTCTTCTAGGCGAATTCTGGAGGTATCTTGTTCAATTCTGAAAGTTTGAAATTCTGCCATCAAGTTTTGACTTGTGTTTTGCAAGCTAGTAACAACACTTAGTAGGTTATCCAACATTGTAGTGGTGTTTTGCTCTACCTCTTTTTGATGTCCATGAGTGCCACTTGCCATTTGGGATAGCCTTGAACCTTTTTTACTGAATTACTAAAAATAGAAGTGTGGTTTTAGGAGTTACTATTTTTAGTAAGGAGTCCAAAAAAGTGCTTGGGTGTTATATATCAAGATGATCAACTTGAAAATATGGTCACAATGAGCTATATGCCACAACATGGATTTTTGGGCACCCTAGACTCAAATTTTGTATTTGTGGAATATTTGGCCAAAAAGGGCTAGTGGAAAAATGATAAATTTGAGGAATTTTGAGAAAAAGGGAGTTAAGACTCAAAAATTCTGTGAGAGGTGCAGAAGGGGCTAACTAAGATAACAAAACAAATTTGAGGATTTTTGGAGTTGTCTAGGGCTTTTTATGACTTTTTTTAGTGCTATTTTTCCCTATTTTTGGTTTAAAAATTACTCAAAATAGAGTAATGATAAAACCACTACAACTTCTTCATTATAGCTCCGATTTGCACGATTTTTTATTTTTTGGGTGCAGAATCAAAAAGTAGCAAAATATTTTTTTTATGAGTCTATTGGTGTAGTCAGTTTTTTGATTTGGAGCTATAGTTCACAAGTTGGGTACTGGATCAACTGTCTCTGATCTGTGCATTCTATCAACTGATCACCTTGTCACTATCTTATCACCTGTACTATAGTTATTGACACTGACGGTTCTATTTTTGACTCTTACCACTTGTATTTTTGACTATTATAGTTGATATTATTGTTACTATTTCTAACCCGACTATTACTATCATTGACTTGATTGTTACTATCACTGACCTAACTGGTACTATCACTAACTTGACTATTACTACCACTAATCTGGATGGTATTAGAATATTTTAGACTATTATAGACACTTGTAGACTCTATCCTAACTGCTGGTGCATGCAAAGTGTGTTCTTCTGTGATAGGGAAGTCCTTCTGTATGCTCACTTTTTGGGATTGTGAATGCAGGTTCAGTAGAATAAGGAGATGTGTGTTTTTGTAGGTTGAAGTGTTTAATAGAACTAGGGTATGCTAGGTAGAGGAGTATGTAACACCCATAGGCCCTCTGTTATACCATAGTGATGAACAATAGTGCTCGAACCAATATTTTAGGCCACTACCCAAGGAGGATTCCACACATACCCTTGAGCACACTATCTACCTCTCTGATAGTATGAGAGGGTAATCATCCGGGATGTTGTGTCCCATGGACTATGGATGATACAAGGCTAAAAATCTTCCTACTGGATAAAATTTTGTTCAACCTAGAATGGTCTCCCAATACACCCGAAGATGCGTGGGAGCTCGATTCCATGCGCGAGTGTTGTCTGAGGCCTGGGTATTGGAGCCTGATCACCCCTCACTTCACTAGATGCTTTATGGGCTATCTAGCTTAGCCAATAATGATAGCTCCTTCATGATATTTTAAAACCCTCGACATAGGGTTTCTAGCCTACTCAACTACAAAAAAAATAGACTGTATTTTTTGTTTTTGCAGATTTTTTTTTTGGCTTTTTGAATAAAGGAAAACATAATGAAAAAACATAGGAAAATTATACCTAACAAGCAAAAATGGCTGAGCAAGAATTGTCGCAGTCATAGTAGAACTCGACCCTGGAAAGCGCTCTGATACCACTTGTAAGGAACCTACTATTGAAATAAATCTCTCACACACAAAATACTGAAAGATAACTGAAATACATGCAATAATAGAATAATACTATGCAGAAAGTAATTGCAGAATTGAAACAATCTCACAAATAACTCAGAATCGTAGGCCTCTTCGAGGGGGCAACCTCCTTCAATATTTCATTAACTTGCAAAAAGATACCTTCGTACATGGCTTCATAGCTTTTAAAGAAAGACTTCATGCAACCCTAACCCTAAGCTCAAGAGTTGGCTTACATGCAAAATGCCACTCGAGCTAGAATCTTCTACCAAACATCGGTTACAATCTTGATAACGGTTACATCCGATGGCACCACTTGGCTAGGAGCCTAACTTGCCACATACATTACAAAATATTACAAAATAACATTATAGATGGGATCCCCCCATGTTGGAAGTGGGTCATTACATAATAATGAGAATTACAAAATAACGTTAGGATGGGATCCTAACAGCTTGTAATGATCCACATGACCCTGAGTCTTGTTATATGTATCAACATCACATCCAACAAGCTATGGAGAGAGCATAAAAGAACTAAAAAGGAAGAATTAATATGTTGAGGTAGCATGAGCAAAAAGAGGATGAACCTAGCTCTTCCAAATCAGAACATGTCACAGTATTGACTAGGTCTAGAAAGAAACCGATACAAGTTGATTCATAGAAATTGGGATCATTTCAGGTTCCTTCTCAAAATAAGAAGGATCAACCCTTGTCAAACAAAGATAAATTCCCTATTCCTCAGGTTGCTACAGATTTAACACCCCAGAGACAAGAAAAGGGTAAAGTTGCACCAAAACCAATATACAAGGATAAAGAACAATCAGGTTCTAAAGAAGAAGCTAGAGAGAAACTATAATTCCCTTCTATCACTAAAAGGTAGAGGATAAAAGTTACGCAATAGTATAGAAGAAGATTCAGAGATATGGACAAAAGGGAAGAGAGAAATCCTTTGGATAAGCCCAAATTTAACATCGTAGAAGAACTTAAAAAGACCCCATCAAGAGCAAGTCTCTATGATACTCTTTTCCTCCCTGGTCAGATTGATTTGTTAAAAGCATCTCTTAACAAGAAATCTTAAGGAAAAGAAATGGCTATCGTGCTCAACCAGCCTCCAGAATAGAGACAATTGTCCCCTACTACTTTGAAAAATAAGCCTCCCCATTCTATATTTCCTTAAGAATGGAGGGATGGATAGTCCATAATTGTATGATTGACTCTGGAGCATCTACTACCATAATGCCTAAGGTTGTTTGTGATGAAATGGGTATGGAATACACCCGCTCTTGTCAAGGTGTTCTACAGCTAGATGGCACCCCAGTGAAAACTATGGGAGTAGTGAAATATGTATTAATGAGGTTGCATAGAGCTCCTGAGGTCACTATTGTACAAGAAATCATAGTGGTAGACCTTGAACCCTACTTTGGCTTATGTCTTTCTAGAGAATTTACTACCAAGATGGGAGGATACATGTACTTGGACTACTCTGGTATGATGATACCTCATAAAGGAAGAAGGATAAGATTGATTCTTGAAAATCCAGTCACTTACCATATTGAGAAGATAGAAGAAGAAATGTACAATCACTCAGTTATGGAAGAACTAGAACTAGTAGAACTCTTGGAGGATTTGGAAGTTGATGATCAACTACCTTTCCAAAATGATCAAGATCTGCTAGAAATAAGATTAGGGACATATAGTATAATATCATAAGTAGATAAGAAAATTCTTGCGATCTCCAATCAATCATTAAGAGAGTCTAAAATTTGGACAATGCATTTTGATGGAGCAAAATGCAAAAATGGAGCTAGAGCAGGTGTGGTTTTGAAATCTCCATCTGAGGGAATAAAAAGTTTCTCTTTTAGACTCGCATGGTCTTGCACAAATAATACCATAGAGTATGAAGCTCTCTATCTAGGGTTAATGCAAGAAGAACAAATGGGCATCAAGATGTTAGACATTTATGGTGACTCATAACTGATTGTTAATCAAGTCACTAAAAAGTACAATAGTAAGCATCATTATCTGAAGGCTTACAGGAATAGAGTCTGGGACCTGATGGAATCCTTTGATGCTTTGAATTTACATGTCATCCCTAGATAACAAAATTCTTTGGCAGATGCATTAGCTATTAAGGGAGCTAATTTCTCTCTCTCAGCAGATTATGGATCACCAAAAAATAGGAGAGTTAAACTGGTTTTCAGGCCATCAATACCTGATAAACATATTTACTGGTAAGTCTTTGAATATGATGAACAGATTATTGATTTCTTAATCAAAGAAGTAGATTGTGCTCTTTCTAACGGTGAGCTTGTTCAAGATATTGATCAAAGAGATATTATTCAGTTAAAAAACAACCACATACCCAAAGGCTTGATTACTCTAGAGAGCTTGTTTGACAATGAAGATGGCAAAATATTGAAACAAATGAAGGTCGATGACCAAATATACAAAGAAATTGAGATGCAGAATGGAGAAAAGTTGAAGTTTGGTATCCAATGTACTATAGAAGAAACTAAAAGCTTTAGAGCTTTATGTCACAAGTACCAAGACATAATAGCTTGGACTTATGATGACCTAAAGGTATATGATAAAAATGTCATTCAACATACTATTGAGTTAGTACCAAATGCTAAACCATTCAGACAAAAGCAAAGGGTAGTAAACCCCAAGATTGAAGTAATTATGCGACAAGAATTACTTAAGCTATTAAGAGCTAAGATAATTTACCCAGTCAAACACTCAACTTGGGTGGCCAATCTAGTCCTAGTAAGGAAGAAGAATGGTGATATTCACCTTTGTGTGGATTTCAAGAATCTGAATCAAGCTTCTCTGAAAGACCACTACCCCTTACCATAGATGGACCAGATCTTACAAATGGTAGTAGGGACAGAGAGGTTCTCCTTACTAGATGGTTTCTCTGGGTACAACCAGATCTGGGTAAAAAATGAAGACCAACACAAAACCACATTTACAACAAAGTGGGGCACTTTCACCTACCAAAGGATGCCATTTGGTCTATCAAATGTTGGTGCTACCTTTCAAAGAGTGATGGATTATGCATTTGGTAAATTGATCAACAAAATAATTTTGATATACCTAGATGATATGACTATGTTCTCACATGAAAAATAGGATCATCTTTGTCATTTAGAACAAGTTTTCCAGAAATGCAGGGAATTTGGCATATCATTAAATCCTAAGAAATCCATATTTGCAGTCCATGAAGGAAAGTTGCTAGGACATGTAGTATCAAAATAGGGAATGTCTATTGACCCTGATAGAGTAAAAGCACTACTAGCACTACCCCTTCCAATGAATAAAAAGGCTCTACAATATTTCTTTGGGTAGATTAATTTTGTAAGGAAATTCATTTCAGATTTTGCTCAGATTATCAAACCAATCTCAGAATTGCTCAAAAAGAATGCAGATTATAAATGGATCGATAAAAGAAAGCAAGCATTTGAAATGATCAAATAGGCCATTGCCACAGCTCTAGTATTGGTCAATCCAAACTTTGATAGGGACTTCATTCTTTATGCTTATGGCACTGAAGAGAGTTATGTCATTGTACTAACCCAAAAGGATGACCAGGGAAATGAACATCCTATTTTCTTTTGGAGCCAAACCTTGCATGAATACCAGGTAAAATACAACTTCATAGAAAGATAAATATTTGTAGTCATGAAGTCATTAAAAAATTTTAGACAGTATCTAGCTCAGAGCAAAACATTGGTCTATGTAGTCCATCCTAACGTAAGAGCTTTCATCTTACAAGGAGAACTTGGTGAGAAAAGAGCAGGTTGGATTACAAAAATTCAAGAGTTTGACATTGAAATTCACCCCACCAAAGTGGTAAGAGGTAGAGCTCTCTATCAAGAATTGGTAGCTACAACAAATCCACAGGAGGAAGTAGTGTGCTAGATCAAAGAGCTAGATCAAGAAGGTGAGATTCTCCCACAAGAAGCTGATTGGATAGATCAACTCACGAGTTACTTTCAGATTGGAATCTATCCTCAAAATATCAATGCTTCATAGAGGAGGAGGTATAGGCTTCAAGCCTTGCATTATACCATGCTATCTGGAGAACTTTACAGAAAAATCTTGATGGTGTTCTCTTAAGATGCATAAGAGAAAATCAAAAGCATAAAGTCCTAAAGGAATTTCATGATGGACCATCTAGAGGCCATTATTTAGGAAGATCTACTACACTAAAAATTATAAGGGTAGGCTATTTCTGGCCTAATATTTTTGTTGATACCTTTAAAATTGCTAGAGCCTATGATAAATGCCAGAGATACACAGGTAGAAATAAAAAGGTTGCAATGCCTCTACAACCGATATAGGTTGAGCAACCATTTCAGCAGTGGGGTCTAGACTTTGTAGGAGATATCAGTCCTAATTCTTTAGTAGGCCATAGATATATCTTGACTACCATAGATTATTTCACTAGATGGGTGGAGGCAATACCAACCAAGAGGTGTGATCAGGATGTAGTGCTTGAATTTCTTGAAACTCTGATCACCAGGTTTGGAATTCCTGAAGCTCTAGTAAGTGATAATGGCCCAAATTTTATAGGAGCCAAGTATATAGATTTTTCTAGCAGATACAACATTTACCTAAAGAATTCTTCCAATTATTACCCATAAGGAAATGGCCTAGCAGAATCAAGCAATAAAAATCTTCTCAAGATGCTTAAAATATCACTAGAAGACAATAAAAAATCTTGGTATTTATTGATGAACCAGGTATTATGGGCAGATCGAATCACCATGAAGAAATCCATAGGTACCTCTCCCTATACTCTTGTCTATGGGAAAGAAGTTGTGCTACCAATCCATTTAGAGTTGCCAGCTTTAAAATACATCAATGATAATGAGCCTGATAAAGGAGATCCTATCAACGAAAGACTACTTCAACTATTATAGTTGGAAGAATAGAGGGATGAATCCTACAATAGATTCTAAAGGCACTTGTCATAGACAAAGGGTTCGCTCGATAAGAAGACCACATTCATGAGGTTTAAAGTTGATGACTTGGTTTTAAAATGGAATGTAGACAAGGCCAAGCCGGGTAAACATGAGAAGTTTGACTCGTTCTAGGAAGGTCCCTTCCAAATAGAATCTATCAAATAGAAAAATGCTTTCCAGCTAAAAAATCAAGAAGGAGAGGTGCTACCCATCCTAGTGAATGGATATCACCTCAAGTTGTACATCCAATAGTGAACTATCTCCTGTGTATCATATGTATCATAACGTGTAAATATTTTTATTTTTGGCACTTTATTTTATGATAAGGGTGACTAAAAGATAAAATATGCTCCATGGTGGCAAGTATCCTCGCAAGCCATAATGTCCAATTTGCTCATAAGTCAACCATGCTACGTGGCTCACAGTGGTACCACCTCGTTACAAGAAAGGAATATTTTGCTACATAAATGAGAAAAGGGATACCCGAGGAGGATTACACTCAATCAGGAAAAGACTCAAAATAAATGTGGGACCCACGATCCAAAGCAGAGCCAACACGGTATTTTATAATCCCGAGTATGAGAGGTGCATACATGTCAAAGAAGCACCGTCAACCTCAAGGGTGATCCAATCATAAGAAGAAATGGCATCGATATTGTTTTGCATGCAGATGAATATTGCAACCACCTCATTTAAATCACACGTACTGAGATAACTATATGTTTGATGTTGCTCAATAGAGTTTACTCTTGCTATGAAATTTGATTTTTGAGATTTGTGCGAAGGTAAAGAGAGTAATTTTCTACAAAATGATCGAGAGCTCAAATTTTTCTTTCAGAGGAAAGTAATTCAATTCCACTCAGAACCATGTCATCATCATCTACTACTACCAAGAAGGCCACTTTTGAGGAGACCCAAACAAGTAGTCATTTCTAGGATAATGCAAGCAAGATTGCTGATATTGTTACCACCTTCAAGGAGAAGTCTCAAATGAGGATAGAAGTAGAACAAAGAGTTGCGAAGCACATATCACCTTCAAATCCAAGGGCGATAGTGGTAAGTTCATTACTATCTTTCTATATGTGTGATTTTGTGCATCCATGTCCCGAACTCATTCAAGCTATCATAAAAAATTATAACCCTAAGCATAGGACATTACAAAACATCGAAGGTAAAACCCTAATGCATTTCAAGGTTGAATCCTTCAATAATGCCTTCACCCTAGGGATAAAACTAGGTGCAAAAGCTAAACCATTTTCTACAAAGTCTCAAGCTCAATATTATGTGCTAACCAAGCATGCCGAGGGAGGAAAGAATTTCCTAAATTGGGTGTCAAGCCAAATAAATAGATAAATAAGTAGCAATACTTTACCCTCGACCCCAATTAAAATAGAGGAATTCAAAGACCTAGAGCTCTACTCTATGTTGGCTGTAATAGCAAGATTACCAAATGATAAGCAAGTATACAATTGGTAGATAGCCACGACCCATTGCATTTCCAACCCTAAGAATTATGAATCCTTTGGGTACAAAAATCACCCTATATTATTTAGTTGGCTATAATATTTGGTAGGTATATCCCATGGGAATCTAATCCAAATGAAAGATAACATGGAAGGAGCATCCTTCAAGCACTATTCCCATTTGGCTTGGCTCTTCTTTTACTTCAATCATGAATAATTGTCATTCATCCCTAAAAAGAGAACAAACCCTAATGGAACTGCTCTCCCCATCTATGCATGGATGAATGCTTTGAGCAAAAAGGAGTCTTTTTACAATTTCAATAGAGAGTTCTTAGGGCCAACCCTAAAGTTGATAAAAGGAGAGGTACCTAGAATTCCCCAATTAGAAAAAAATATTTTGAGAAAGAAAGGCAAAGAAGAAGGTGACTGGTACATCTTAACAGAAGGGATAATTATTCATATATATGGCTTCATTGAGAAACCTTTTGTCCTACCCCACTATGTCATCAAGCAAATCTTTTCTCTAGAATACTATCACTAGAAATATTATACAAACATCATATTTGGAACAAGCAAGGGTAGGAAAGGCACCTGCACTTATCCTCTCAAGATGAGTGACATCATTGTTAGCAAAGGATAACACAAAAGCATCACCAAATACATGCAAGAAATGGAATTGGTAGAACTTCCCCACAGATGGAGGTATGACCCAAAAAATAAGTTCTCAGAAAAAATAAATGACCCAAAAGCTAAAACTCAAAGATTCAAGAGAACTCTCCATCCTCATATCGAGAAGTTTAGAAACAATGATGAGGAATTAGAATTAGAGTGGGATGTTCAACATATAGAAGCACTACCTCCCTGGAGAGACTTCTATGATCATGTGGTGGATTATGATCCAGAAAATTACCTGACACATGTTTATATAGAAGATGATGTTAAAGCTTTAGTAAAAGCAAAAAATTAGAATTCTATAAAATTGTTTGAATTTTAGAGAATGCGAGTAGAGATAGATACCATAAACTCTAGATACCCTATCAAAACTGATAGAATTTTTGAGGAATATTATGATTCACATGCTGACACTTGGCAGGGCACCAAAATATTTCTAGCACTAAGCTTCAAGAGGCCTATAGGCCAAATAAAGGTGATGAGTGATGAATAGGCCATCAGGTCAAGGTTGAAACCTGTTACCATTCGGACACCCCCATCCTCTCCTCAATGAATAAAAATATCTATAGATAATGTCCCTACTGGGAAGGGCAAACAAGCTACTTTCCAATCCCTAATAGGGGAATTACAAACATATGGACCATGTGCCCACCTAATGCAAATATAGGGATATCAAGAGGGAGGTTTGGGCCCTAATGAGTTAGGTAATGCAAGGCCTATCCCAGTTGAACAAAGGCTAAAAATATTAGCTCTTGGAGCATCTACTGAAGGCTACATGGAACCCAAAAATAGAAGAGACCAATATCAAGTCATGACTAGGACTTATATGGTAAGGTTCACACATCCTACTCCTACTCAGTAGCAAGAGCAACCTAATATTTCACAAACACAGAGCCAAGAACCTATTCAAAAGAAAAATTAGTAGTTGATGCCTCTGGGTCACAATCTATAGCAGCCCTCTTTGGAATGGCTCAGGTTACTGAAGAGGAGGAACAAGAAAGAGAAGGAGAGAAAGAAAAGGAGCAAGCTCAGGCTCCATTGATAGAGAAATTAAGCATGGATCAAGACACACATCAGTCCCCACTAAGGGACTCAGGTACATTCTCTATCCCTTCTCCCTCTACTCTTCTACCTCTTGGTTCCCAGGAAGAACTCCCCTCCCATTCTAAAGATCAGGTCCCATCAGTGAAAGTTCTCCCTATTGTTTCATCTCAAGTTGGTACATCCTTCCCACTTCCATCCATTCCACCTCCATCAGTTTCCATTGAGGCTACACTCCCACCTTCCCCATCGTAGGAGCCTCCTACATTTTCAACTACAGTGTTAGTAGGCCCACAAATCACAACACCACTTCCCCCTCCTACATCAACCGAAGCTGTAATATCCACTCCTTCACACCAAGAGTCCACTATTTTGACCTCTCCACTCACCCCTATCAGTTTGGTGTCTTCTTTGGTCACTACATCTATTCCAACTGCTAACCCTATTGTAGCTCAACATCAAAGTATAGAAGAGATAGCATTTAATGCAGTAGCCTAGTGGAATGAGTAGTTGGCTAAAGATTTAGAAGATATAGCATGAAAAATAAAGACGACAGTTGTTGATCCAGTGTCCAAGAAAAGAACGAAATTCACTGTTACTCCAAAAGTGAAAAAACCAAGAAAAGAAATGACCATGGAAGACTATGAGATAGTTGAAAAAATTATGGACATCATGCAGTTACTAGCTTTTGATGAGTTGGTAATGGCCAAAGCTCATATGGATACAATCTTCTTGCAAGGATATGTGAGAAGAGAGGAGAACGAAGAGTTAAAACAAAGAATAGAGCAACTGGAGACTTCTCTCAGAGAACGTGAAGACTTGACCAACTCTCTCAGAAATGAGGTGGAAGAGTGGCAATGTAAATATCAAGAAATGGCTAATTTCAAAGAGCAAGTAGAAAGTCTTCAAGCCTAGATAGCAGCTCATACAACTCAGAATGAATAGTTGCACCAGCAATTATTGTCAGAAAGAGCTAAACCTATTGGATTCTCGAAGGACATGATAAAGCAAACTCGAAGGGAACTATGGTCAGAGATCAAGGTAAAAATATCAGAAGCTAAACCAGTTTTTATCTTCTTAGATGAGGCTACAAATGAGCTAGTGAGCGCAAGAAATACCCTTCAAAAGGTGAAATATGAGCTTCTGCATAAGGTAGCTCCAGCAGAAAAAAATTGTAGACTGGTGAAGACCAAGTCTAGAGTCATGGCTAGACTCATCTCAAGCAGACAATGGTGTATAGCCGAGGGAATAGCCAAGGATATTCTAGCCAAAAATAAGCTACTATGGAAGGGTCTACTATTGCTAGATAGGTTGGAGGACAAGATAAGCAAAATGATGAGCAAGCTCTCTCACATTAGGCTACTCAGCTTCCTTGATTACTTTGGGGAAGATCATCAATTCATCGAAGATATAGTGTTGTCTGATTATTTAGATTCTATCATACATGATGATTCTAAAATAGAAGGGTGGCCCGAATCGATCCAACAAGAACAAGTGATCAAGATGATCAAAAATTTGATAGAAATAAAATATGTTATCTCTGATCTGGGAAATGGTGGTTCTGAGCCATCCCATAAAAGATTATCCAGCTTACAAAGGCTCCATCATAACATATCATCAATACCAAGAATTCTAGAAAAGACCTAGGAACAAGCCTCAAATGCACTAAGTAATGTAACTCAACTACTTAGTGAAGAAGATGATGATGATATGAATGTTAACATAGAAGAAAGTGAAGAGGATGGGTCTAATGAAGATAAGTCTGATGAAGAAGACCAAGATGAAGAGGAAGAGCAGATCAATGATGAGGTCAGAGAAGATGAAGAAGAAGAGGAAGTCTAGGAAATCATCCTTGAAAATCTTGAAGTTGAAGTAGTCCATATCGAAGAAGAGGAAGAAGATGAAGGGCAAGATGAATAACTGGTTCAAGCAAGGGACCCGTAAGAAACATAATTTTGAGGAAGTTTTTATAGTCTGATAGAAGTTAGAAATGAATAAAGTATGGGCCTGTAAAAAGAGCTTCATGCATATGGCATTGAAATGCTGAGAGCCATCTATAAGAAGGGCCCTCCTTGAAACATGGAATATTATTTTTGCTTCATCAATAGTTTCTTCATGACTATCAGCTACAAGATATCTTACCTCTGATCATGAAGTTGGTAGTCACGAAGGAGCAATTTTTGAACCATAATGCTACTAAAAGGTCTGAGTCTAAGTTTACCATTCATTTCCCTTCATATCATTTCCTTCTTTCACTCATCATGCTTCCCTACCATTTCCCAACTTCATATTGTCCATCTCACTCCCCATTTTCTGTTTTCCCTCATTCCATAAACCATTTATCCCCTTAGACTCCGTAAAACCCAATGAATAAGGCTCTGAGTTCTAAAAACTTGCAAGCAAGATTCCCTAGGAGGTGCCAATAATGTAGGCCAAAAATGGCTACATCCATACTTAGCCAAAATTTTACAAAATTTGACTAAGTATGAAGAAGAGAACGGGGGACACGGAGAGTCTAGCGAATAGCGCTTCTCAATGCTCTTTGTATCGACCATGCAAAAGTGGAGAATGTTAAAAAATAGAAAAGCGCCATGAGAAGGGTGAAAACAAGAAAGTGCTAAAAGGTAGGTAAATCAAAGAAGAAAAATTGACCGCACTTCTCAAACTCCCTTTGTATTTAGCGCATGAAAGAAAAGCACTGAAAAGGACCTGAATCTGAGAAGCACCAAGATCAACCCAAAAGTAAGAAGTTTGGCGAGGCCACGCTTCTTAACTTCCTTTGTATTTAGCATGCAGAAGAAAAGCACTGAAAAGAGTTTGAAACTAAGAAGCACTGAAAATGAAGTAGAACGAGGAAATTGTGCAAGCCGCGCTTCTCGGCCATCTTTGCATTAGTCGTGCAAACAAGAAAGCACTGGAAAATAACCAAAAGGAAGAAGCGCCAAAAAAGGGAGAAATGTGAGAAGAGTGAAGAATCATGCTTTCTCATCCACCGTGTATCTACAATGCAAATCTAAAAGGCACGAGGAAGGGTTACAAGCTAAAGCAATGCAAAGCCACGCTTCTCAGACTCCTTTGTCAAGATCATGCAAAACGGAAAAGCACTGAGCTAAAGAAGAAGAAGTAGGAAAGGATAACTAAGAAAAGGGGCCATGATTCTCTTCCTCCCTCATTACCACCATGTAAATGAGAAACAATGCTACAGCCATCCGATGGTCAGATCTACGATAGAAATTGAACTTCTACCTCCCCTAAGAGTTTTCGATGAACTTTTGCATGCGTAATCTAGAAAGTAGGGGAAAAGCTGAAACTAATGCCTTAGAAGCTGAATCAAAGTAGTTACAGTCTAGAACCTTCTAGAACATCCTACTGAACCAGATTCAGTTGTGAGATCAATGGAGAGGGATGGATTTCAAGAACCACCAATGATGATGATGAACTCAACCAGAAGACCATTGCAACAAGATCAAAAGGGCATAGCTGGTAGGCATCATGAACAACAAAGTGGTTAGAGATATCAAGAAAGAATCAAATTCCTTGTAAATGCTTAAGAGTAAAATGATGATTGTAAAACCTATAAATAAATGTGATTGGTCTAGATGTGAGAAGAGTGAAGAATTATACTTTCTCATCCATCGTGTATCTATAACATAGATTTAAAACGTGCAAGGAAGGGTTACAAGCTAAAGCAATGCAAAGTCACACTTCTCAGACTCCTTTGTCAATATAATGCAAAATGGAAAAGCACTGAGCTAAATAATAAGTATAAAAGTGTGACTAAGAAAAAGGACCACAATTCTATTCCTCCCTCATTACCATCATGTAAATTAGAAGTAGTGCTACAACCATCCAATGGTTTGATATACAGTAGAAATTAAACTTTCGCCTCCCTTAAGGGTTTTCAGTGAACTTTTGCACATGTAATACAGAAAGTAAGAGATCTGAAATTGATGCCTTAGAAGCCGAATCAAAGTAGTTAAAATCTAGAACCTTCCAAAACATCATGTTAAACCAGATTTAGTTGTAATATCAATGGAGAGGGATGGATTTCAAGAACCGTCGACGATGATGATGAACTCAACAAGAAGACCGTTGCAACAAGATCAAAGGGGCATAGTAACAACAAAATGATTAGAGTTATCAAGAAATAATAACATTTTCTATAATGCTTAAGAGTAAAATGATGATTGTAAAACCTATAAATAAGGGTAGCAACCTCCTTCCAAATGGTCAGCTCTAGAGTGTTTGCTTGCACCACTGTGTAAAGTTTTGCAAAATAATGAATGAAGCATTACAAGGGATTTTTACTTCAAATTTGTGCATGTGTTGAATGGTGGAATAAATTATTAGAAGTTATCTCATATTTATGCTATGGTTAGTCTATTCTGCTAATTTGAAAAGCTAACTTAGAGTAGATTGAGGTAATTATTTTTGCACATATGTTTTTCTAGAATTCTATTTCTATTAAATCAGGACTTTGATCTTATTTTGTTAAATTAGATAATCAATATTTCTAGATGCTTGGAATAATTTTGTGAACATGCAAAAGCCATTTAATAGTGTAACCGCATAATTTTTGAATGCTATTAATCCCCTAAGCTGCTTTTAAAATCAATTTGTTAAAGATACTGTGTGGATGTCTATGTTGTTAGCTTCATCCATCCATATTAAATTCATATATTTCTAACCCTATCATTTCTATCCCTAAGATTTCAATATTTGAGCTAAATAGATTCAACATTCATTAAAGTTGATAAGGTATACCAACCTTCTCTAGAGGTCAAATCAAAGTAATTTGATTCTTCCAAAATTTAGTCTGGGATGTGATTAGTGGGTGCTCGCCTTCAAATTTAGAAAGATAATGATAACAGTTATAGCATTGGCTAGATGACAATCTGGACTACAAAAAACCTACTTTATGTTAATTCTTTCAATACTAAATTAATTTCTAACAAGTTAACTTAAAAACATAGTCTCTAAACCATTAGATCAAAAAGGGGGGTATTTTAACTTATTAAACCCACCCTACCAAATGGACATCCATAGTTGAAACTGAGTCAAACAACCCATATCTCATGGTAGACAAAGGTGACACATCAAAATTTTGAACAAATTCAAGGTGATCAAAAAATACAATCAACTATAACTCAACAGGCAACTAGGGTTCCATGTTTCCAAAGTGAGCGCTAACACCAGTGCTTGGGTATTCCAAAGGCTAGCCCACATGACCAAACCAATTGGTTGATTCATAGGGGGAGTGTTTCACCTTATGAATCAATATATCCCCAACACATAGCATGTATGGGATGGATGAGAGAGAGGCCCAAGTCGATCCTCCATCACTTGGGCTTACTGAAGTGACAACAAAACCCAAAAAAGGATTATAAGATTTTAAGCTTAAACTTTAGATTCCTCATTCAACTAAGCACTAGGACACACTCTCGAAAAAGTTGTGATAATAGGAATGAAGATAGATTTACCCACCGCTTAGATTACTACTTTTTTTAATCCCAACGTAGACCAACCCGAGATGAGCAAAAAGGGAATATAAATCAAACTAGGCACTCACATGATCACTATTTGATGATGGAGGCAAAGTAGAAGGTCTAAGAGTAGATGTAAATATTGAACCAAATGTCTTGTTGGAATTTAATTAAAATACTACTCCTCCGTAGATAGAATAAGTTAGAGGAATGTTAGGGTTATTTTAGCATCTTCTAAACTAGGAAGAGGTTGTACTAAATCTACAAAAATCCTATGATTGAGCCTTGGTTTATTAGATCAAGGTCTATAAATTGTAATCATGTTTTTGAGAAATAATGTTGTATGTGATTTGATATCACATTTGGTATCAGAGCCTAAAATATAAGTCTCTTTCAAAACCCTAAATTGCCCATCATTTGTGAGTTCAGTCCATCGAAGGAAAGAGAAATTTTTGTGAGTTCGTTGTTGTGGAGGAAAAGCTACGCCTGCTATTTCTAAAATTTGCATGGAGACATTGCTGGTGCAAGAAGACATCTTTAATTGCTATGTGAAGAGAGACGTGGAAGACACCGTTGAAGACCAAATATCATTTGTTGTTGAAGACGTTGTTGAATATGTTGTAGGTGATGTAATTTCATGTGAAAGCATCGTGTCAATGTGCAACTCCTTAGTAGTTCCTAGATTAATATCAATGTTTCAAGAGGACATAAATGTGCAGGAGATGTTTATGGAAACAATGTAACATCTTGAGATTTTAGTGTGCAGTTGACTGATGTCAGACTGTTACATTTTTTCTACCTACACATTTGATGTCGTGAAAGAAGTCGTGTTGTGGCTACGTACACCAAGCGAGTACTTTGTTGTTTTCAAGCACTAGGAAGGACGTGAAGAGATTGTGGAAGGACGTCTGATGTTGCAATTGGTTTGAGTTCATGATCGGGTCGTGATTACACTGGAGCTGTTGGAGCTATTTGCTGAGATAACGTTGGAGCTATTTTTTGTATAGGAGACAATGAATGTTGGACAGTGACATCTCTCTTGGATGTCATACCCCGTTAAAAAAAATAGTGACATCTCTCTTGGCACGAAGGTATCCATGAAATAACTGACATCCGCATGATGAGAAGAAAAGAATAGGTGAAGGTATAATTTTTTTAACCTTTAATCACTGCGTAATCACTTTTTGAGATCGCCGAAAGACTGGTCAGGCCTACATAGTAGCTTGTAATATCAGTTGAGTTCATTTTATACGTATTGGTGGATATTCTTGTGCGTAAGATGTAATTTGAATCTTGGAGGAGACAAGTTGATGTCTCATTATCTGCACTATCATTTGACGTATGGACAGAAGTGAAGCGACGGTCCAACGTAGGTTTCACAACGATGAGGTTATTGTAATTTGAGATAGCACGTGTTGAAAGTGCTTGAGTAGAAATAAGGTTAAGAGCTATTGTGAGTGCATAGGAGAGTTGTTGTTAAGTGCTTTCACACTGTAGAAAGAAATTTGTATGAGAATTCATTTCTCATTTGGAGATTTTACAGTGAAGGGATGACGAGAGCCTTTCGACGCTGCCCCTTAGAACCCCATTCAGGGGCCTAAATTTGATTTTTGAGAGGAGTCCTATGAAAGGAGTTAAAAAAACAAAGCCAATGAATTGATAGTGTCATTGGTAAGTGAAAGAAGCAGTCACAATAAGCTTGGAGATTGTCGTGAGAAATGAGGAAAGGTTTGAGTGTGATTAACAAGATCTTATTTTATAATATATGTTGTATTTGATATCACATAGAGAACATTGCATTTGATATCAAACTTGCTGCTCTAAGTATTATAAGTTGGATATTGTGTTAATCAATGCACTATGGTTTTGAATGCATTAACAAATAGTGCATTATTGTTACCTATTTGTTTACTTGAAAGAGATTGTCTGGTAAGACAACATTGTGTTAAAACTCATAGTGAGTTAAGAAATCTATTGTTTGCTGACCATAAGACAGTAGAATAAACAATAGAGTGTTGAACACAAAAGAGAAGTATTTTTTGCTTCAAAGAAGTGTTTATTTTTGTTTGTATTTTTTGCACATTTTGAGGTCAGATTATAGAGTGCAATGGCAACAAATACTAATCTACCCATTCCAGAATTTAATGGGTTAGATTATGAGTATTGGTCCATCAAGATGAGGACCTTACTCATTGGAAAAGGACTATGGGATATAGTCGAAGAAGGTTATGCAGAACCTTCAGATTGGACCACCTTGAGTGCAGTAGATAAAAAGAACAAGAAAGATGCCCAAAAGAGCAATTCTTCTGCCCTCTACCATCTCCAAGAAGCTTTGGAGAAGAGCATATTTCCAAGGATTGCTTCTTGTTTATCAGCCCAAGAAGCATGGAAAGCCTTGAAGGATAGTTATCAAGGTAGTGATCAGGTGAAGCAAGTGAGGCTTCAAACCTTGAAGAGAGATTTTGAAAATCTCAAGATGCAAGAGAATGAAACTGTAGGTGACTATTGTGTGAGAGTGAAGGCAGTGGTCAAAAAAATGCAAACCCTTGGAGAAGACATCAAATCTGAAGTCATGGTGAAGAAAGTGTTGAGAACACTTCTTCATAAATGGAACCATATTGCTATCATCATTGAAGAGTCTAAGGATTTATCTACTTTATCTTTTGATGCTCTAATTGGTTCCTTAATGTCTCATGAAGAAATATTACAGGGATCTACTTCCACAAGCTATGGAGGTGATGACAAAGCTTTCTCATCCAAGGAGGGTGAAGGAAGAGGACAAGGAAGAGGCCAAGGGGGAAACCAAGGAAGAGGACAAGGCAGAGGACAAAGGAGAGGCAAAGGGAGAAGTAACTCAAGAGGTGGCAATCAAGGCAGAGGTGGCAATCAAGGAAGAGGAGGTGACAAATCAAAGAAATCTTGTTACAATTGTGGTAAGCTTGGTCATTTCAAAAATATTGTTGGTCCAAGACTTCTCAAGAAGGGAGAGGTAAATATGGAAACTATGGAGAGGAAGAAGGTCCTTCAAATTTGTTTCTAACATATGGAAAATCATATCAAAATCTTAATGAGACTTGGATTTTGGATACTGGTTGTTCCAATCATATGAGTGGCAAAGAAGAGCTTTTTGCTACTATGGATTCCTCCTACAAATCAAAGATCAAATTGGGAGATGACAAAGCTCTACAAGTTGAAGGTATTGGAGCCATGGAGGTTTCAACAAAAGAAGGCACCAAAAAGGTAAATGACATCTATTACACCCCCAAACTCCAACATAACTTGCTTAGTGTTGGACAAATGATGGAGAAAAATTATAGGCTTGTTTTTTATGAAGGCAAATGTATAATTTTTTATAAGAACAATTGTAATAGAGTTGTTACCCAAGTACCTATGACAAATAATAGGTTATTTCCTCTTAAGTTTGGGGAACATGGAGGTGCTCAACTTGCTAGTGTTGCTATTTCTAATCCAAGTGTGCTTTGGCACTTGAGATATGGTCATCTCAATTTTGCAAGCTTGAAGTTGTTGACTTCTCAAGCTATGGTGAGTGGACTTCCAAGAGTTGAAGAACACAAGGAGGTGTGTGAAGGATGTGCTTTGGGAAAGCACTCAAGATCAAAGTTTCCAAAGGGACAAGCATGGAGAGCAAGCCATCCACTACAATTGGTGCATTCGGACATTTGTGGTCCAATGCAAACCAAAAGCATTGGTAACAATTCTTACTTTCTCACTTTCATTGATGATTTCTCTAGGATGTGTTGGATTTATTTTTTGAAAACTAAAGATGAAGCTTTTGATTGTTTCATAGATTTCAAAAATAATGTAGAGAATCAAAGTGAGTTTGTTGTAAAGAGTCTAAGGACTGATAGAGGAGGAGAGTATTCATCTAATGCATTTCTAAAATTTTGTAAATATTGTGGGATCAAAAGGCAATTCACAACTGCCTATACCCCACAACAAAATGGTGTGGCTGAAAGAAAGAACCGCACTATAGTAGAAATGGCTAGATCAATGCTTCAAACTAAGCATCTAAGTAACATGTATTGGGTTGATGCTGTAAGAACTAGTGTTTACATTTTGAATAGGAGTCCTACTTCTAGTTTATATGGGATTACTCCTTATGAAGGATGGTATGGCAAGAAGCCAAATGTAAAACACTTTAAGGTTTTTGGTTGTCTTGCATATGCCCATATTCCTGATGAGCAAAGAAAGAAACTTGACCCCAAAATTCAAGCATGTATTTTTGTTGGATATTGTGTCTTCCAAAGCATATAGGCTCTACAATCCCAAAACACATAAAATTGTACTTTCCAGGGATGTAATTTTTGATGAAGGGGGAGAATGGGGTCATCAAAAACTTTTTGTTGATGATGGATCTCATGATGCAAGTTCCTCTCAAGTGCAGCAAGTGCAGCCCAAAAATAGCAAAGGAAGTCCTCCAAGCCCAAGTATGAGTACTACTTCAAGTACAATAGATGCTACTCCAAGTCCTTCTCCACAAATATCAGTAAGTTCTTCACCAATGGATATTGATTCTCCATAAAGAGGTAAAATAACACTTCAACACCATCCATATTTTCAAATGTTGGATAAGAATTTCCAGAAAAGATACACTAGAAGTCAAGCTAGTGAAATGAATGCAGTTTTGAAAAGACTTGAAAATCTGCATATGTATGGTGATGATGACTCCCAAGAGCCTAAGGGAGATGTAGTAAATTATGCTTTAATGACTAGTGTAGAGCTAGAGCCATCTAGTTATGAAAAAGCATGTGCTCATGATGTATGGCAACAAGCCATGAAAGAGGAAATGACCTCTATAAAAAAGAATGATACTTGGGAGCTAGTGAAGCTTCCTAAAGGCAAAAAATGTGTTGGATGCAAATGGGTCTACAAGACCAAATTCAATGCTTATGGAAGCATTGAAAGACACAAAGCAAGACTAGTAGCAAAAGGGTTCACTCAGAAGTATGGGATTGACTATGAGGAGACCTTTGCTCCTATTGCTAGACAGGAGACAATCAGATCAGTACTTTCTTTGGCTGCCCACAAAGGGTGGAAAATTCAGCACATGGATGTTAAAAGTGCCTTTCTCAATGGGTACTTGAATGAAGAGGTTTTTGTGCAACAACCTCAAGGATTTGAAGAACAAGGTAAGGAGAACCTTGTCTACAAACTAAAGAAAGCATTGTATGGCCTCAAGCAAGCACCAAGAGCATGGTACTCACGCATTGATGGCTACTTTCAAAGGTATGGATTCACTAGGAGCAAAAGTGAACCTACTCTCTACTACATGAAACAAGGTAAAGATATTATCATTGTATGCTTATATGTGGATGATCTAATATTCATGGGTAGTAGTGCTAAGATGAATAAGGAGTTCAAAAACTCCATGATGAAATAATTTGAAATGAAAGATCTAGGCTTGATGCATTACTTCCTAGGCATGGAAGTACATCAAATAGGTAAAGGGATCTTCATATGTCAACACAAATATGCTCAAGATATGATCAAGAAATTTTCTATGGAGCAATGCAAGCCTGTTGCAACTCCAACGGGTCATGGGATCCAATTGAGCAAAGATGATGGAGCACCAAAATTTGACATGACCACTTACAGGAGCATGGTTGGGAGTCTAATGTTCCTCACCAACACAAGGTCGGATATTCAGTATGTTGTTTCTCTTGTTTCAAGGTATATGGCTGATCCATCTGAACTTCATCTACAAGCAACTAAGAGAATTTTGAGATATGTAAAGGGTACATTGGATTTTGGAATCCATTACCACAAATGTAATTCTATAAAATTAGTTGGATTTAGTGATAGTGATTGGGGCAGCAATATAGATGATAGAAAATCTACATCAGGGAATTGTTTTAGTCTTGGGTCAGGACTAATTACATGGAGTTCCAAAAAGCAGATAGTTGTAGCATTATCATCTACTGAAGCTGAGTACATAGCAATCACAAATGCTAGTACCCAAGCTTTATGGTTGAGAAAAGTCCTTGAAGAAATTGGAGAGAAACAAAGTGGTCCTACAAGATTGTACTGTGACAATATGAGTGCCATTCAATTGGCACATAATCCTATCCACCACAGCAGGTCAAAGCACTTTGATATGAAGTATCACTTCATTCGAGACATGGTGGAGAAATAGGTGGTTGAGCTACGACATTGCAACACTTTGGACAACATAGCATACATCTTCACCAAAGGTGTTGCTAAAGCTCAATATATAAAGCTGAGAGACTATCTTGTCAGCTCTCTCAACTTTAAGGGGGAGAATGTTGGAATTTAATTAAAATACTACTCCTCCATATATAGAATAAGTTAGAGGAATGTTAGGGTTATTTTATTATCCTTTAAACTAGGAAGAGGTTGCACTAAATCTGCAAAACTCCTATGATTGAGCCTTGGTTTGTTAGATCAAGGTCTATAAATTATAATCATGTTTTTGAGAAATGATGTTGTATGTTATTTGATATCACATGTCTTTTCCAGACTGTGGTATTGGTAAGAGTATCGAGCTACAAAGGTAACCAAAATTCTCAAAACAAACATTAAATTTATAAGATAATTGGTTTTAGTCTCACTAAATCCAAACCATATCAGTCCAAAACCTTACACAGATTGATTTTAATCACACAATTAAGGTCTACTAGAAGATGTATTTCAATCCATTGATGTGCATGATGTTATGATAGAGAGCCAAAATTACAGAGAAGAAAAATAGTTTTATTTTATTCAAATGCAGCAGAGAATTACTGTTACAACAGAGTATTACAGTCACAGCAGAATATTACATAAGTCGTAGAAGAGTTGCGCCTTTACAAAATTTCTCAATTCTCGAAATAAAAAAAAATTATCGTTCTAGCCATCCCCTGTGCATGCCTTTGCTCTCCTTTTTAAAGGTTCTTAGGTGATGCTCCATTTCTAGCTGGTGGCCCTTCGTTTCCTCTTCCAGAACCTTTCGTTTCGCCTCCCCGTGTCACTTCGTCATCTAGATATTCGACACGTCTCCCTTTCCGACTCTTCGTCTTCGGCTCATCTTTCGGCGCAAAAATACGACATGTCGCGATATCACGACATTTTGGCTTCCCTGTGCTCCTTCTCCCTTTTGGTCATGATATCATGACATTTTCCTTCCTCGTTGCCTTCCTCGCCTTCGGGTCGCGATATCGCGACATGTCACGATATCGTGACATTTTCCTTCTTCTCCCAGCTACCTCCTCCTTGTCGCGATTTCACGACAGTCGTGATTTCACGACATGTCACGAAATCATGACATTCCCAATGGCGTCTTCTCCTGGTTGCCTCCTGGTCACGATTTCGTGACATGTCATGAAATCGTGACATTCTCAATGGCATTTTCTCTCTCCTACTGTCGGTCGTGATTTCGCGACATGTCGCGAAATCGCGACAATTTTTTTTTTTTTTTATGGATGCAAGATTGCGTTGCTGCCACCGGATGCTCCTGCATCAGACATCTGAGGTAGATTGAGAAGTGATCCTCACTTCTAAACTATTAGAGGGAGACCCAGGCGGTCAACCTCTGTTTTAGACAACCAAGTTGCATCTTCTACCGGTTTGCCCTTCCACTTGACCAAATATTCAAAATACTATCTGTTTCTGGTACTTCTGCCTTCTCGAGTGTCCAGTATTTCCTCAATCTCATCTGCGGTTGGAGTAGACGCTGGAATACTCCACAACTCTGCGCTTGGTGTCTCACTACTATCCCCCTCATGGTATTTCACCAAATCTAAAATGTTAAAGACAGGTGATATGTTAAGCCCACTTGGCAATTCTACTTCATAGGCATTGCCTGAATCTCATTTTGCTATGATTCTGCATGGTCCAAACTTCTTCATCTTTAGCTTGTTATAGGTTTTAGCAAGAAATATTTCCTTTCTCAGATGGACCATCACTTCATCTCCCACTTTGAATTCCTTAAACCGTCGCTTCTGGTCTGCTTTCGTCTTATATTGCGTATTCATTTTAGCAATATGCTTCTTCACTTCTTCATGCAGGTTCTTCAGATGCTCTGCAAAATCCTCAGCCTCGGCACTGCACTTTTCCCCTGTATCCAGCTTCCTCAACTCAGAAGCATTTCTTGGACTGCTTCCATATATTATCTGGAATGGAGATTTGTTGGTACTCCTGTTGACAGAATTGTTATATGCAAACTCTGCCTGCGACAAAATCAGATCCCATCCTTTGGGCTTATCTCCTATCAAGCACCTCAATAGGTTACCCAAACTTCTGTTTACCACCTCTGTTTGCCCATCTGTCTGTGGGTGGTATGCTGAACTGAATTTCAAATCTGTCTTTAGTTTCTTCCATAGGGTTCTCCAGAAATACCCAACAAACTTGGTATCTCTGTCGAAAATGATACTCTTCGGTAGACCATGCAGTCGTACCACCTCTTTGAAAAACAAACCTGCAATATGAACTGCATCATTAGTTTTCTGACAAGGGATAAAATGTGCCATCTTTGAAAACCTGTCAACTACCACAAATATGGAATCATTTCCCCTCTGTGTCCTTGGTAGACCAAGAATGAAATCCATGCTGACATCTTCCCATGGTTTCTCCGGTACAGGTAATGACTGATATAATCCGGTGTTCTGTCTCACACCTTTCGCCATCTGATAGACTCTACAGCTCTGCACAAATTTTTGCACATCTTGCTGCAGTTGCGGCCAATAATAATTCTCGCTCACAAGGGCAATGGTCTTATCTCGACCAAAGTGCCCAACCAATCCTCCACTGTGTTTTTCTTTGACTAGGTTTTCCCTCATGGAACTTCTTGGAATGCATAATTGGTTTCCTCTGAACAACATTCCATCTTGGATCAAAAAATCCAACCACTTGGTTCTGTCCAAGGTAACTGGTGCCAAGCAAGCCTTCCAGGCTTCTGCAAAATCGGGATCTTCAGGGTACAAACCCTTCAATTCATCAAATCCCAACACTTCCACCTTCATTTCTGTCAGCAAAATCTGCCTTCTACTCAAGGCATCTGCAACTCTGTTGGACTTTCCACTCCCGTGCTTCAACACAAAGGAATAACTCTGCAGAAACTCAACCCACTTCAAGTGCCTCTGGTTCAGTTTTCTCCAGCTATTTATATACTGTAAGGCCTGATGATCAGTATATAACACAAACTCTTTTGGCAGCAAATAATGTCTCCACTTCTTCAGGGCCTGAACTATAGCATAGAATTCTTGGTCATACACTGAATACTTCTTCCTGGCCTCATTGAGTTTCTCACTCGAAGTAAGCAACAGGCTTGCCTTCTTGACTCAAGCACAGCTCCTATGGCACTGCCACTGGCATCACAATCCACCTGAAATACCTTGTTAAAATCTGGAAGTGCTAAAATAGGTTGCTCAGTGACCTTCTTCTTCAACATATCAAAGCTCTTGTCTGCTCCTAGGGTCCACTTAAAGTCTTTCCTATCCCCTCTCATTGTTTTCGTAAGGGGTGCACAAATACTGCTGAAATTTTTGATGAATTTCTTGTAAAAACTGGCTAGACCATGAAATGATCTCACTTCAAAAGTGCTTCTTGGAGTAGGCCATTCAATGATAGCCCTCACCTTTTTCGGGTCCATTTTTAGACCTTCAACTGAGATGACAAATCCCAGGTATACCAACTCCTTCTTCACAAAATTGCACTTCTTCAAGTTGATCAACAACTGTTCTTCCCTCAACTTCTCAAAAACCCTCTTGATATGCATCAGGTGCTCTTCCAGGGTTCTGATGAATATCAAAA
Organism: Wollemia nobilis; assembly: GCA_028583015.1. Lineage (NCBI taxonomy): Eukaryota > Viridiplantae > Streptophyta > Pinopsida > Araucariales > Araucariaceae > Wollemia > Wollemia nobilis. The sequence continues at coordinate 6,147,480 of JAQPPZ010017101.1, read as the reverse complement.
TGTCATCCAAATAGACAATAATAGACTTGCCTAAAAACTCCTTCAACACTTCATTCATCAACCGCATGAATGTGCTTGGTGCATTGGTTAGCCCAAATGGCATGACCAACCACTCATACAAACCTTCTCTGGTTTTGAAAGCAGTTTTCCACTCATCTCCTTCTCTGATCCGAATCTGATGGTAGCCACTCTTCAGGTCAATCTTGGTGAAGTACTTGGCTCCACTCAAATAGTCCATAATATCATCCATCCTTGGTAATGGAAATCTGTATTTTATGGTGATCTTGTTGATAGCTCGGGAGTCTGTACACATCCTCCACTCCCCATCCTTCTTTGGTGCTAGTACTGCAGGTACCGCACATGGACTCAAGCTTTCTCGAATCAGTCCCTTTTTCAACAACTCATGGACTTGCCTGCTCAGCTCCTCACTTTCCACAGGAGTCATTCTGTGGGCTGCCTTGTTGGGTAAACTAGATCCAGGTACCAAATCAATATGGTGACTGATCTTCCTCATCGATGGTAAACCCTCAGGCACATTATCTGATATGATGTCTGGAAATTCTTCTAATAGGTGTTCGGCCTCTGCTGGAACATCTGTGTACTGTTCTTTCTTAACAGTAGGGATTAATGCATAACACATTGAATCCCTCTTTAGACCATCCAAAAACTGTCTTCCATCCACCAGGAAGATTCTAGCACTACTGCACACTTTCTCATCCACTTCCTTCAGTGGCTTCAATTTGTGACGTACTCCATCCTTCGTCAGAGAGTACGTATTTGCATGCCCATCATGCACTGCATGTCTGTCAAATTGCCATGGTCTTCCCAACAACAAATGGCAAGCATCCATCGACAAAACATCACATAGGACCTCATCTTGATAATTCCCAATGTGAAATTTGACCAAGCACTGTTCACTGACAAGTGCTCTATGGTCTTTCTACAACCACGCAATCCGATATGGATGCGGGTGCTTCCTCTTTCCCAATTTCAACTTAGTAACCATCTCTTCTGAAACTAAGTTGTCTGTGCTACCATTATCAATGATAACATTGCAGACCTTCCCTGCACATTTGCACCTCGTGCGAAATAGACTCTTCCTCTGTTCTGGTTCTTTTTCGTCATTCAACAGTGCTCTTCTCGTCATCAACACTTCTCCTCCTTCTGCTTCTTCAGAGTGTTCTGACTCTACACCTTCATCTGCCACAGCAGCTCTGGCATGACCCTCAGGTCTCCTGTCCGTCCTATCTTGGTGTTGAGGACACTCGTATGACCGATGTCCCTCTTCTCCACACTGGAAACAGGTTCCATGGAATACCCCTCTTCCATACCCACGTCTAGGTCTACCTCTTCCTCTCTGGTAGCCATTGTTCTGATCACGCGGGCGGTAGGTATTCTCCTTTTTTTGTTCTTGGGGTTTGCTTGTTTCACCAGTCTTCTTCTGGTCTCGATAATTTCCTCCATCGGTTCTTCCACCATGATCCCTTCCTCTCTGTTTGCCTTCGAATCTTCTGTTCAGTTTCTCTTCTACCTTCAAGGCCAACTGGTATGCATCTTCTATGGTGGCTATTCTGATCAAGTCGAGTTCTTCCTGAATGTTCATTCTCAACCCGTTGATGTATCTGGCTACTTTCTCCTTATTAACCCTTGAATGGCCAGTTTTGATGGAGATCTTGTAGAATTCTTCTGTGTATTCTTGGACAGACTTGCCTGACTGCCTCAAACTTTGCATCCTCCTCAACAGATCCAACTCGTAATCTATGGGAATAAATTGTCTCTTCAGTTTCTCCACCATTCGGTCCCATCTGGTTATCTTCTCTTTTCCATTTTTATTTCTTTCGAGTTGTACTCCTTTCCACCATAAACTAGCATGGCCTTTCAATTTTGCTTTTGCAAATTTTATCCGATCTGGATCTGCAACCTCCTCATACTCAAAGTATTCCTCCATATCGTTGATCCAGTCAATCAACTCTTCTGGGTTGAGATTCCCAGAATATGTAGAGACATCAAACTTCGGTCTCTTCCCGGCCTGAGATAGAGCTTTCAACAATCTAGCTTTAGAAGGATCCAATGCTTCTTCATCATCTGATGGATCCTCAGTTTCCCAGGCTTCATCGTCACTCTGGTCTTCTCCCTTTGGTTCGACCCTTTTTTGCAACTCTTCCTGCAGGGCTTGCACTTGCCTCTGCAATGCTCTGAAATCTTCATCCTGTGCCACATTTCTCCCGTGACCATGATTTCTTTTTGGAGGCATACTGCTCACCTCTCTCTCGCAAATCTCAACTGGTCCTGGTGCAAACTGCCTCACGTTCGGTGCTCTGTTTACACTACCCAGGCACTCCCGTTCTCTCTTCTCGGAATCCTTCCACCTGATCCCGGTGCAAGCTGCCTCACTTTCGGCGGTCTGCTCACACACTCAGGAACTCCCGCTCTGATACCACTTGATAGAGAGCCAAAATTACAGAGAAGAAAAATAGTTTTATTTTATTCAAATGTAGCAGAGAATTACTGTTACAACAGAGTATTACAGTCACAGCAGAATATTACATAAGTCGCAGAAGAGTTGCGCCTTTACAGAATTTCTCAATTCTAGAAATAAAAAAAAATTATCGTTCTAGCCATCCCCTGTGCATGCCTTTGCTCTCCTTTTTAAAGGTTCTCAGGTGACGCTCCATTTCCAGTTGGTGGCCCTTCGTTTCCTCTTCCAGAACCTTTCGTTTCGCCTCCCCGTGTCGCTTCATCGTCCAGGTATTCGACACGTCTCCCTTTTCGACTCTTCGTCTTCGGCTTGTCTTTCGATGCAAAAATACGACATGTCATGATATCGTGACATTTTGGCTTCCCTGCGCTCCTTCTCCCTTTTGGTCATGATATCGCGACATGTCGCGATATCGTGACATTTTCCTTCCTCGCCTTCGGGTCGTGATATCATGACATTTTCCTTCCTCGCTGCCTTCCTCGCCTTCGGGTCGCGATATCGCGACATTTTCCTTCCTCGCTGCCTTCCTCGCCTTCGGGTCGCGATATCGCGACATGTCGCGATATCGTGACATTTTCCTCCATCGTTGCCTTTCTTATTTCCAAGTCGCGATATCGCGACATTTGCCTTCGAACGCCTCCGCTTTTCTGCTCCGATCATGATTTCATGACATGTCACGAAATCATGACAAATTCTTTGGCATCTTCTTCCTCCTGCTGCTGGTCGTGATTTCGCGACAGTCATGATTTCGTGACATGTCGCGAAATCGCGACATTCTCGATGGTGTCTTCTCCTGGCGGCTCCTTGTCACGATTTCGTGACAGTCGCGATTTCGTGACATGTCGCGAAATCGTGACATTCCCAATGGCGTCTTCTCCCAGCTGCCTCCTCCTTGTCACGATTTCGCGATAGTCGCGATTTCGCGACATGTCACGAAATCACGACATTCCCAATGGCGTCTTCTCCCGGTTGCCTCCTAGTCGTGATTTCGTGACATGTCACGAAATCGTGACATTCTCAATGGCATTTTCTCTCTCCTGCTGTCGGTCGCGATTTTGCGACATGTCACGAAATCACGACAATTTTTTTTTTTTTTTTGTGGATGCAAGATTGCGCTACTGCCACCGGATGCTCCTGCATCATGTTATAGGAAAACCAAAATATGGATCAACAAAGGAGCCAAGATGACTAGTATCTACTTTAAAGATGACATACACACATACAACGATAAGCCAACAATATGGTAAGGAAAGAACCAAGGAAAAGATAAATTTATCCAAGTTAAGGTAAGAGATGACATCAAAAAATCCAACCTGGTTTGCTCACATTGGTTTCTTCCTTGAGCGGCCCTTCAAACATCCATTGCCGACATCAATTTCTAGATCTCTCATTTTTTGTTCCTGTCTCCACACTCCTCCTTTGTTTTATGCATCCCCTTATTTTTATTTTTCTAACTCCCCTTCTCCCATTATTCTATGTATCACTTGCCCTCCATAACTCCTCACCCATCTACTAGGTGGTTGAGCAGATGTTTCCTTTCTTTATTCATTCTTCACTCAAAATGAAACTTCAACATTAATGAGAAGTCGATCGGGAGCTTCTAATGGAAGCCTTATCTTAAAAGAAATCTCTCTTTTATTAAATTAAAAGATATCTTACCTTTAAAATATCTAACATGAGATTTTATTACTTCTTTAATAAAGTCTCTATTATTTTGAATGAAATTCTACCATCATTAAAAGAAAACTTTATTGTTTTATTAAATGAAATAAAACATCTATTATTTTCAAATGAAATTATTTTATCATTTAAAATAAAACATCAATTATTTTCAAATGAAATTATTTTATCATTTAAAATAAAACATCTATTATTTTCAAATGAAATTCTTTTATCATTTAAAATAAAACATCTATTATTTTTAAATGAAATTATTTTATCATTTAAAATAAAACATCTATTATTTTCAAATGAAATTATTTTATTATTTAAAATAATAAAATATTTATTTCTTATTTAAATGAAATTCCCTTATCATTAAAATTAATAAATTGCTATATATGCATATTCTTAAAATATAAATAGGGGTTCTTCTATCGAATACTAACATCATGCTAAATGGATTTAAGCCACACAAGGAGTTTCAAAGACAACCATATTATGCATGCTTTCCAAACCATTGATGCAACAAGTGATGAAGTAAAAGACAACCAATAATATGCAACATATAAAGAGGGAGTCTTTCTATCAACCCAATCACTTGTCTCAGCCGAAGAATTTATGATAGCTACTAGGCTATCAACTGAGGCTCTAGGTGGATGGTTTTGATAATTATCCCTTCACCAATAATGCATACCTATATGAGAGTATTTTTCCATGTTACCATCGAGTTGCCTTAGTCATCACTTCCTTAACCTCAAGTACCCCATTTCTAGTGGATGATTCTACCTTTTCCACCCACAAGTGTACCTAATCTTACATATTAACAATATGTTAGGAGTACCATGTCCTTTCAATAATCAGGTTAAACATCACACAACTTGCTCATTTGCACAAAACTAAGCATCAAAGCATCATTAATCAATACACAATTTTTCATGTCAAAAAGCCTACTAGGGAGGGTAATGTCATACTACCCCCTGGGACTTAACATCATCCCGAGTGTTTCTATTTTTACAAAATAAAGTTATTACATTATATTTTCAAACAAAAAGGGAAAATATTGTTGCATTTACTTCACTTTATCCTAAGTGGAATTTCTTTTAGAGAAATGGCCCCACTAGACCTTACATTTCTCAAGAGTCCGATTCTACATAGACTTAGAACAAAACTTAAGAATATTCATCGATGTCACTTCAATAGCCTTTGGGTTTACCATCTATAAATTAGAAACATCCCACACATGTTCATGGTTAGCAACATATTTCCTAAGTAGGGATATGTGGAAGGTGTCCTGGACCTTTGACAGATTAGGTGGCAAGGCAAATCGGTAAGCAACCGAGCTGATCATCTCAATAATCTTGAAGGTTTCCACATACCAAGGATCTAAATTTATGGATTTGATAGCACTCTTCTTCGACTTGACCCTTAAGAACACTTTATCACCCACCAAGTATTATCTTGGGGTTCTTTTTAGATCAACATAACTTTTCTACTGATCAGGAACTTCTTTAAGTCTTTACCTTATTACCTTTAACTGATCTTCTATTTCTCTGATCATTTTTGGCCCAATCACAACTCGGTCTTCTAGGTTGTCCCAAGATAATGGCATTCTAAACTTCCATCCATACAAGGCATCGAAGAGAGCTATTCCTAGAGAGGAGTGATGTCCATTATTATAGGTAAGCTCTACAAAGTGTAGGTAGTTTTTCCAACAAGATTATTGATCCATGCAGTACATTCAAACCATGTCCTTTAGTACTTGGTTTACCCTTTTTGTTTGACCATATGTATCAAGGTGGTATGCCAAAATCATATTTAGTTTCATACCTACTGCATGATAAAGGGATTTCTAGAATTCAGAAGTAAATCAAGAATTCTATCTAAAATGATTATTTTAGAAAATTCATGCAATTAGAAAACCTCTTTGGAAAATCTATTAGCCACTACCTGAGCATCATATTTGATGTTCCCTGGTGTGAAATGTGCAACCTTAGTAAATCTATCAAACTATTACAAGGATTGCATCAGGTTGATACCTAGTCTTGGGTAAACCTACTATAAAATTCATAGATATAACCTGCTATTTCTACATAGGTACATCATGTGGATACCATTGTCCTGCAAGATCCCTACACTCAGCCTTAACCTTCTAACATTCAAGGCACCAAGTGATAAAATCAATGATATCCTTCTTCATTCCTATCCAGAAGAAGATTCTTTTCATGTTTTCCCTCATTTTTACCTCTCCAGGGTGAATAGAATAAGGATATCTATGGGCTTCTTGCATTATTAATTCCTTAAATTACCCATTTTTGGTATGATAATTATGCCTTTGTAGCACAAAAGGTCATCATTCTTGCTAAATTCCTTATCACCCTCAGACTCTTTGCTCAACTTAGACCAATTTTTCTTGCAATACTCATCTTGATATTGCTCTCCCTTCACCTAATCTATTAGATCCATGTGAATTTTGGTTATGGTTGCTATGTGCTTCCTCCTGCTTAAGGAATCATCAAACTTATTATATTTCCCCTTTATATACTCAATCTCAAAGTCGTATTCAACAAGCAACTCAACCCATCTTCTCTATATCGCATTGAGTATAGGATGAGTGAATATATATCTTAGACTTTTATGGTCAGTTTTCAACTCAAAGGGTATTCTTACCAGGTAGTGGCACCAAGCCTTTAGATCATGCACTACTGTAGTGAGCTCTAAATCATGTGTAGTATAATTAAATTCATGTTTTTTAAGCTTCCTTGAAGTGTATGCTACTACTAGCTCTTCTTGTGAGAGTACTCCTAACCCTTCTAGTGATGCATCCGTGAAAAATAAAATTTTTCCTTGAGGATATGAAATATTTAATATTGGTGTTGTAGTGAGTTTATGTTTTAGAAATGCAAAGGCATATTCACAATTTTATGACCACTTAAATTCCTTTCCCTTATTCTAGAGGTTAGTTATTACTGCTGCAATCTTGGAGTAATCCTTTATATAACATCTATAGTAGCCCATCAACCCCATGAAGCTTCACACTTCTATCACATTGGTAGGGGGTGGCTAATTTAGAATGGCTTCAATTTTATTTGTATCTACAAAACTCCTATTAATATGATATACCCAAGATATCGTACCTCTGAGACAGAAATCACTTTTTTCTAGATTTCCATAGAGTTGGTTCTCCCTTAGTAACTCTAACATGATATTGAGATGTTTATCATGTTACTTCTTGTATTGAGAGTATATTAAGATATCATCCAAAAATATGAGGATAAATTGATCTAGATGCCTCCTAAACACACTATTCATTAGATTCATAAATTGAAGAACACAAGCTTATACTGAGAGGGGGGGTGAACAGTATAAGACCACTTTTTCAATTTTCTTTAAAATCAACTTTCAAAATAGTATAATGCAGTGTATAGATAGCAGTAATCAAAGAAATGCACAACACACCATCCACAAAGTGACACAACAATTTACGTGGTTCACCCAATGTGGGCTACTCCACGGATAAAACCTTTATCTAAAAGTTATATCACAGTTCTTTGGGAAACCTTCCCAATTACAAAGTTTATGGGCACCAACCCAAAGGAGACACCTTCCCCTAGCTCTGCTCTTAGTGGTGATCCTCTAGAGGACCTCTACCTCCTCTGCCCTTAGCAAGTGGAACTCTATCCACAGAAGACACCTGTCTTCCCTGCTCTGGCTGGAGATATCTGTCCTCAACTCTATCACTGCAAAGTCATTCCTCAAATTCACACCAAACACAGTCCTTCGGTCTAGCACAAATCTGTCCTCTTCCTCTATTCTTTTTTGTTACAGCTGCACTTGGTCAAAACCAACTTTTCACTGTCTACGCAAACATAGCAGCACTCGATCAACTTATGCACTTCTGCAAAAAACACAGTAGCGCAGTCTTCGCACATTCAACGCAAACATAGCAGCACAGTCTTCGCACTCTCTGCTCAAACACTATAGCATAGTTGTCACACACTCTACACAAACATAGTAGCACAGTCATTGCACACTCTACGCAAACACAATAGTCGATCAGACTTCCACTTATGCACCTCTACGATCGAACTTCTCCCCGCACTCTATCTGCGCAAATCGCACTTTGAACGCACACTTGATCGATTTCCAAACTCTTCAAGCAGCCCTCCTTTTATACTCACAATCTCAATATTAAAACCTTGGTCTTAGTCGGTTGTTTACCCTTCAACCACGTCGGCTGCAAAACCCTATGCTGCGTCGGCCCAGATTTAACTCTGTCGGCTTCACTGCCTCCCTGTAGCTTCTGGCGTGAAACTTCAACATGTCACGATATCGTGACACCTTTGCCTGTCGTACACCTTCTATTGCTTGCTATCGTGAAATCGTGACACTTTTTGCCTTTGTCAACCTTGACTTCGTCCTTGTCGCGAAATCGTGACACATCTGACTTTTGCTGATGTCATCTGCAACTCTGTCATGAAATCGTGACCCTTTTTCCTTCATGGCCTTCTTCTCTGATTTTGTCATGAAATCACGACACATCTACTTTCGCTGACGTAAACTGCAACTCTATCGTGAAATTGTGACCCTTCTTGCTTTTTCAACCTTTTCTCGGCTTGCACCAGTGAAAACGAAACATGTCGCGAAATCACGACGCTTTCGCTGCCTTAAGCTCTTTTTTGCCATATGCCCACGAAACTGGAACATGTCACGAAATCATGATGCTTTTGTCTACAAAGCCTTCCTCTCTGCTTCTATCATGAAATCGTGACACTTCTCCTATAGAAGACCTGCTTCCAGTTTCTATCATGAAATCGTGACACTTTCTCCAACTGAACGCTGCCAACTCAACCTGTCATGAAATCGTGACACTTTCTACATTCGCAAGCTTTCTCTTCAACCTGTCATGAAATCATGACACTTTCTACAACTTACTACTGCCATCTCAACCTGTCACAAAATCATGACACTTTCTGCATCCGTACAACTTCTTTGTAGCCTGTCGCAAAATCGTGACACTTTTTGTTTCAAACTCTTCCTTTCTGTCGCATGTCGCGAAATCGTGACACTTTTCCTTTCGGACTCTCTCTCCTGCAACATGTCGCGAAATCGTGACACTTTCTCGTCCAAACAACTTTCTTGGCAATGTGTCACGAAATCGTGACACTTTTCTTTCTCTGCCTTCCTACACTTTTCGAGATGCGAAAATGCGACATGTCGCGAAATCGTGACACTTTCCATTTTGCTCTGCTTCTCTGCCAACATGTCGCGAAATCCGTTTTCCAACATGTCATGAAATCGTGATAGTTTTTCCAGCTACGTCTCTGTCTTCCAACATGTCACGAAATCGTGACAGTTTTGCCAAAACTTTCTCTCTCCTCAAACATGTCGCGAAATCATGACAGTTTTGCCAGCACTCTCTCTTTCCTCAAACATGTCGCGAAATCGTGACAGTTTTTCCAGTCGCTTGCATACTTTTTCTTACTTGTCTTTTTCTTGATCTTTTGCAACTGGGCTACTAAGGAATTCTTGGAAACTTACTGATCATGCTCTGGATAATCTTCAACGGAACAAATTCCTTGACAACAAATCAAATTACTTCAAGAACTTCTTTGACATCAATGACAACTACTATACTTGAGCAAAGGCAATGTACCCAAGGTACCCAAAATTGCCAACAATCTCCCCCTTTGTCATTGATGGCAAACCTTTTCTAAAAGCACATCTTCAAGAGCCAAAACTGAAAGCAATCTGAGCTGACTACTGAGAATATTTCTTTGAAGTTTTTCTCCCCTCGACTTGAAGCTCTCCCCCTTACTCATATTTCTCCCCCATACTCAAATCTCTCCCCCTTTGTCATCAATGGCAAAGGGTCACCTTTGGGGCTCGGGACTAAGAATGAGCTTCTTAGCTTAGTCCCTCCCCCACCCCTTGATGAGGTGATTAAAATAGGGGTGGGAGTAAAACTCCCATTAGGCACTCATCATCATCAGTGTCTACAATTTCTTTGTCGGGCCTTCTCTTGAACTCTTTGTCCATATTTTTGTTTTTGTCACTTTTCTTGTTCTTGTTCTCATCCCTGTTTTTGTCCATGCCTTGATCCACGGACCTGTTCATATTACTTTTCCTGTTCCTGTACTTTGGCAGTTCAGTTCTGCACTGTCTAGCTGTGTGACCTGCATTGTTGCATTTATAACAAGTAACACTGTAATTTCTTTTAGACATATCTGTTCTTTGAATCCGCCTGTTATAACTAACCGTGAACCTGTTATTAGCCTTGCAGACAAATGCCTTATGCCCAAACTGATTACAAGAGTAGCAGTACCCTTGGAAGAAATTAGCACTTCTGAAATTGTTGTTAACCTTCTTCATTTGAGACATGCAATGTACAGCCGTGTGACCAAATCTGTGACACGCAAAACATCTACCGTAAAATATTCTTTTAATCAACCTTTTGGGTCCCAAAAACTTCTTCTTCGCATTCAGAATTTTGTTTTCTGTTTCTACGCATCTATCACTTACGGACTCTTTTTTTGAAGAACTCTCTTCATCAGAACTCTCCTCATTTTGAAATTTCTTACTGGATTCCCCAATATGTTCCTTGTGTGGCTTGACAAAACCAAGACCCGTTTTATCTATTGTTTTTCTTTGACCTTTGATAAGAGATTTAACCTTTTTGGAGCTTTCTTGAAACTCGTACAACTTATCCTTGTATTCTTTATTTTCCTCTTTCAAGGCAGCCATTTTCCTGTTCTAATTCACTATACTCAAGCATCTTAGATTCTAACTCATTCTTGAGTTCTTGTGTCTTAGCCATAGAGATGTCAAGACTTTCTATGAGTTCATCTCTCTCCATACAACATTCATCTAACTTATCCTTGAGTCTAGCATTCTTCTTTCTTTCCTTTTTCAAAACACTAAGAGCATTAGTAAGTTCACATTCAAGATCCTCTATTTGATTGCATTTTGAATTATCAAGGCCTTTTTCAGATTTCTTATCACTAGAGGTGCTACCCTTTTCAAAAACCATACATGCATCTTCCTTATCATTTTCTGAAGCATCCTCATACATACTAGCAACCAATTCATTATTTGTGCAATTATCCTCAAGGTGCCCAAAATTTCCACATCTAAAACATTTCATGACAATGAATTTATGTTTCGGTTCTTCCTCCTTTTCTAAAATGAACAACATCTCATTTTCATTATCACTAGAAGAACTTTCACTATCACTGCTAGAACACTTACTTGCTTTGTCCAGGTAGAGGCTCTTCTTGTTCTTGTGTGAATGCCTCTTTCCTTGATTGTTGTGCTCATCTTTGTTCTTTCTGTAATACCTGTGCTTTTCAGAATCCTTGCTCTTAACATCCTGTATATCTTCATCACTTTCATTCTTTGAAACAGTATAGTCAGTAGCATAATGACCAAACTTTCCACAGTTGAAACACCTTATGTTTTTCTTGCTTTTGTGTTTTCTAGAGAACTTGCCTTTCTTGCTGTAATATGCCTCTTCATCACTAGAAGACTCATCACTCTCTTGAATCTGTTTGCCCTTTGATTTCTTGGTAACTTTGAAAGTCGCCTCTTTCTTGACATCAACTTTCACTTGAGTTCTCAGCTCAAATGCCGCAAGAATACTATGGAGCTCATCCTTTTTCAATTTATCTAAATCTTTAGCTTCCTCAATAGCAGAAATATTTTCACTAAATCTATTAGGAAGGGATCTTAAAATCTTATCACACACATCATTTTCAGCAAGCTCAAGACCTAGGTCTTTCATGGAGTTAACAACCTCATCCATACGAAGCATGTAGTCACTAATATTTTCATCATCATTCATTTTGAGTTGTTCAAACATACCTTTAAAATGTCTCAATTTGGCCTTTCGAACATTTGCATCACCTGTATGAACCACCCGCAATTGTTTCCACATTTCACTAGTTGTCTTGCGGTGAATAACTTTGGTGAGATCTATTTTTCGTAAGCCTCTCAGGATTGCATTCATGGCTTTTGAATTACTGTGAAGCATGAGCCTGTCTTCTTTGGTATAAGGACCATGTTCAGGAATAGTGTATTCGTCTTCAATCACTTCCCATACCTCATTACCAAGTGCCATTAGATAAACTCTCATTCTTGCACTCCACAGACCGAAATCTGATCCATCAAGAATAGGTGTTGCATTGCCACCTAAAAAATCCATTGTGTTCTTAACCAGTTCTTCCTTTCGACTGTTAAACCTTTCTGAAGGAACCCGCTCTGATACCAATTGAAGAACACAAGCTTATACTGAGAGGGGGGTGAACAAGTATAAGACCACTTTTTCAATTTGCTTTAAAATCAACTTTCAAAATAGTATAATGCAGTGTATAGATAGCAGTAATAACAGAGTAATCAAAGCAATGCACAACACACCATCCACAAAGTGACACAACAATTTACGTGGTTCACCCAATGTGGGCTACTCCACGGATAAAACCTTTATCTAAAAGTTATATCATAGTTCTTTGGGAAACCTTCCCAATTACAAAGTTTATGGGCACCAACCCAAAGGAGACACCTTCCCCTAGCTCTGCTCTTAGTGGTGATCCTCTAGAGGACCTCTACCTCCTCTGCCCTTAGCAAGTGGAACTCTATCCACAGAAGACACTCGTCTTCCCTGCTCCGGTCGGAGATCTCTGTCCTCAACTCTATCACTGCAAAGCCGTTCCTCAAATTCGCACCAAACACAGTCCTTCGGTCTAGCACAAATCTGTCCTCTTCCTCTATTCTTTTCTGTTACAGCCACACTTGGTCAAAACCAACTTTTCACTGTCTACGCAAACACAGTAGCACTCGATCAACTTATGCACTTCTGCCAAAAACACAGTAGCACAGTCTTCGCACATTCAGTGCAAACACAGCAGCACAGTCTTCGCACTCTCTACTCAAACACTGTAGCACAGTTGTCGCACACTCTACACAAACATAGTAGCACAGTCGTTGCACACTCTATGCAAACATAACAGTTGATCAGACTTCCACTTATGCACCTCTGCGATCGAACTTCTCCCCGCACTCTATCTGCACAAATCGCACTTTGAACGCACACTTGATCGATTTCCAAACTCTTCAAGCAGCCCTCCTTTTATACTCACAATCTCAAGATTAAAACCTTGGTCTTAGTCGGCTGTTTACCCTTCAACCACGTCGGCTGCAAAACCCTACGTTGTGTCGGCCCAGATTTAACTCTGTCGGCTTCACTGCCTCCCTGTAGCTTCTGGCGTGAAACTTCAACATGTCGTGATATCGCGACACCTTTGCCTGTCGTACACCTTCTATTGCTTGCTGTCATGAAATCGTGACACTTTTTGCCTTTGTCAGCCTTGACTTTGTCCTTGTCGCAAAATCGTGACACATCTGACTTTTGCTGACGTCATCTACAACTCTGTCGTGAAATCGCGACCCTTTTTCCTTCATGGCCTTCTTCTTTGCTTTTGTCGTGAAATCACGACACATCTGCTTTCTCTGATGTCAACTGCAACTCTATCATGAAATCACGACCCTTCTTGCTTCTTCAACCTTTTCTCGGCTTGCACCAGTGAAAATGGAACATGTCACGAAATCGTGACGCTTTCGCTGCCTTAAGCTCTTTTCTGCCATATGCCCACGAAACTGGAACATGTCACGAAATCGTGATGCTTTTGTCTACAAAGCCTTCCTCTCTACTTCTATCGTGAAATCACGACACTTCTCCTATAGAAGACCTGCTTCCAGTTTCTATCATGAAATCGTGACACTTTCTCTAGCTGAATTCTGCCAACTCAACCTGTCATGAAATAGTGACACTTTTTGCATTCGCAAGCTTTCTCTTCAACCTGTCGCGAAATCATGACACTTTCTACAACTTACTACTGCCATCTCAACCTGTCACGAAATCGTGACACTTTCTACATCCGTACAACTTCTTTGTAGCCTGTCACGAAATCGTGACACTTTTTGTTTTAGACTCTTCCTTTTGCTGCATGTCGCGAAATCGCGACACTTTTCCTTTCGGACTCTCTCTCCTGCAACATGTCGCGAAATCGCGACACTTTCTCGTCCGAACAACTTTCTTGGCAATGTGTCGTGAAATTGTGACACTTTTCTTTCTCTGCCTTCCTGCACTTTTCGAGACGTGAAAATGCGACATGTCGCGAAATCCCGACACTTTCCATTTTGCTCTGCTTCTTTGCCAACATGTCACGAAATCGCGACAGTTTTTCCAGCTACGTCTCTATCTTCCCATTCTGCTTCCCATGTCGTCGGGTTTGCCTCGTCTCTGTCTTCCAACATGTCGTGAAATCGTGACAGTCTTGCCAACACTTTCTCTCTTCTCAAACATGTCACGAAATCGTGACAGTCTTGCCAGCACTCTCTCTTTCCTCAAACATGTCGCGAAATCGTGATAGTTTTTCCAGCCGCCTACGTACTTTTTCTTACTTGTCTTTTTCTTGATCTTTTGCAACTGGGCTACTAAGGACTTCTTGGAAACTTACTGATCATGCTCTGGATAATCTTCAACAGAACAAATTCCTTGACAACAAATCAAATTACTTCAAGAACTTCTTTGACATCAATGACAACTACTATACTTGAGCAAAGGCAATGTACCCAAGGTACCCAAAATTGCCAACATAAATGACATTGGGGTGTTAGTCCAAAGGATAGGACTGTAAACTCATAATTCCCATACCTAGTTTTGAATGTTGTTTTGTGAGTGTCCTCCTCACATATTCTTAACTGATGATACCTTGATCTCAAGTCAATATTTATGAATACCATGGCATATCTTAATTGGTTGAATAAATATTTGATTCTAGGTAGAGGATATTGGTTCTTGATTGTAGCCTTGTTAAGCATTCTATAATTGATACATAATCTCAAAGAACCATATTTATTTTTCATAAATAAAACCAGTGCATCCTAAGATGACAAACTTGGTTTTATCAATCCCTTTTCTAATAGCCCTTGCAGTTACACTTTTAATTCTTTCACCTCAATAGGATTCATCCTTTATGGATATCTATGGATTGGTTCCACTCCTAGAATAATGTCAATAGTGAAATAAAATTCTCGCAGAGGAGGAAGTACAAATAAATCCTCAAGAAACACATCCTATTAATCTTACAAATATTGGGTTTTTTTCCAACACCTTTCTTTTCTGATCTTATCCAACTTCATTGAGTTTTACGACATAGACTATCTCTCTTTTCTTGAGGAGATTTTTTAAACACATAGCTGATAATTACTAGTCTTTCCTTACCTTTCTATGAATAATCAATCCACTTATTTTAGAATTTTATCAAGGATTTATGAGCCTGTAACCAATCCATCCCTAAGATCACATCAAAGGCACGAAGTGGAGCTATATACAAATAACATTCAGTGGTACCACTAGATAAAGGAATCTATGCCATTGGAAAATATTGGTTTACTGAGGAGGTTTGCCTAGTGTTGAGTGGTATTTTCACCCGATTGTGAAAACACACTCTCCGATAGGATTTGGGTTCTAAATCCTCTGCTTGCAAAGAAATTAAACATGTAACTTCTCCAAGGTTCCTGTTATGTGAGCATTCTGCATATGTGTATTAATAATCTCAAATAAAGATATTTAATTAAAATGCCTGGAACACCTTAGCGGTTGCAAGTAATTGAAAACAAGGGGCACTGTGGTTTATTTTACTATGTGAAATTTAATGATTGTTCCTTGAACCCTAATAAAGTCAATGTGATTTGATCCTTAAATGACCATGCTGTAACTTCAAAATAAAATTTAATGAAATGCCATAACATGAATGGAATTATTTTTGGGTTTTGAAGTTTTTTAATTTTTAAATTTTATTTTAAAGCTTGAAAAATTAAAATTGGGGTTTCTGAAAATAAAGTGCATTAAAAAGAAAATAAAATGCAAAGAAAAAGAAATTAAAATTGCATTCAGCTTGATGCTATCCCGTCCTGGCAAAACCGAAGATGTGAGGTTTCCATGCATGCAACCTAACTTATTGAACCTGCAAACATGCACAATCCAGGTAAGTTAAGTGCTGGTCTCTGAGGTTTACTGTTATTTTTCAGATTTAGACATTCGCATGAAGCAACCAAGAGAACTTGCATTAAACTTCATCTATAAGCCTAGAAATCTGAAAAAAGGGAAAGATAAACATTAAAACATGCATGCAGAAAATAACTCCTTCTTTCTTGCCAACAAGATGCAAATTTTTGAACACTCTGCATTAAAAATGAATCATGTTACAATAGCAGATCTTCTGGTTTTCTCAAAACCAGCAAAAGGCAGAAAATAGCCCCAAGCAGGCCCAGAATGGCCCTCTGGCCTCTAGCACTGCAACTCTGCTCCAGCGGTTTTTCCCCCTTGTGCCAATCTGTGCATCTGCATTTATACTTGCTGTTGAATTGATTCCCCTTCCACGACGGTTCATTTCATATTCCAGTGGCTGCTCGCTTCACCTTTCTTTGACTGCATGTATTTTGGCTTTATGCTCGACATTAAGACGTTTGATCTTCTCTGTAACGCTTCTGCAGCCTGTACGCCACGTGTCCCGCACTTTTTTGCACGTTCTATAACGGTTCCATGAAAATCGCGTCCAAAAAATAGCATGCAGCCTTGTCCGCCTTCCTGGCCGCGAAAACGCGACATGTCACGAAATCGCGACATGTCGCGATATCACGACGTTTTCCTCCAACAGCCTTTCTCGCCATCGCGCCCAGCGAAAACGCGACATGTCACGATTTCGTGACATGTCACGAAATCGCGACGCTTTTCTCCTCCGTACGCCCTCGCTGCTTTCCTGTCGTGAAATCGCGACGCTTTCTCACTTCGGGCACCTTTGCTGCATGCTGTCGCGATATCGCGACGTTTTTCACTTCGTGCCTCTTTCGTTGCTTTCTGTCACGATTTGTGACGTTTCTTCATCGCGACTTTCCTGTCGTTTCGCTTTTCTTACTTTCTGATTTCGATTTTTTTCATGCTTTTTTCTTATGCTTTTTCTTGCTTTTCTTTCTGGGCGACATGTCGATTCGACATATTTCCTCTTCATGCTCCTTTGCCGTTTCTTGTCGCGATTTCGCGACGCTTTTTTGCTTTACCCTGTTTGACTGGTTTGACCCATGATTTTGTGACATGTCACGATATCGTGACACTTTTCTTCGTCTTTCTCTCTCCTCTCTAGGCCGCGAAAATCAAACACGTCACGATTTCGCTACGCTTTTCTCCCACCTTGTTGCTGTTGACCTGATTTTGTGACATGTCACGATTTTGCGACACCTTTCCTCGTTTGACCAGTTTGACTGATTTTGCGACATGTCGCGATTTCGTGACACTTTTCATTTTTGGTCGCGACGGAGCAACATGTCACGATTTCGTGACACTTTTCTGTTTTTCGCAGCGATGGCGCGACATGTCGCGATTTCGCGACACTTTCTATACTTGTGCATTTTTGCCTTTTTCTTGATTTTTAGCATCTGGGTCACTGAGATCTTCTTTGAAAGCATGCAAAAAATGTGGGTCCCCAATTTTGGGGTGTGTTGTGGATCAGCCACAACAAATGGCGACTCTGCTGTCAAATGCTCCTGAGCATTTGGTGAGAACCCAACCTGGAAACATATATAAACTCAAAAACATGCATTAGCACATAAGCAATATAACAAATGCCCAAAGATCAGAAGTACATGAATCATCAGAATCATCAAGTATTAGCTCGGTGTGTGCAATGTGTTTTCATTCCCTATCGTTTGAAATTGATCAACATTCCATTGTCAGTTTTACATGAATGCATATATGAGACTGTGAATGATTTGTGTAACCTAATAAATATGCTTGGAGATTTTGCTTTTATAAAAGACATAGACCTTCTAGTATCATACACAAACATTCAAGATTATCAAACCCTCTTAGGATCAACTATATGTATAATGAATTGCTTATTATATCCCAAAGTTGGTTATGAGTCCCTACTATCTTGAACCCATGTGCAAGTGGATGTGAAATCAGAACTTTGGGGAATCAGACTCCCAACCTAATCGAGATGGGAGTTTAACCCTATCCTTACTATTCTGATTTAGAATTCATTACCTCACTTTGAGCAAAATAATTTAACCAATTATGGAAGAAATGGTCATGCTAGTCTAACCCTTTGGACAATCGGTGGTCTTGTTTTTTAGACAAGACATGTTGCCATGCATGGGCATACTTAACCCCACAATCCAAAACTTATCTTCATTTCTTTGGACCTTGGGGATGACTACCCATCCTTTGCAGAGGACAAGTAGTACGATCCTTCCAATCCAATATAAATATGAGATGGGAAAAATTTATTTTTTTACTTCTTGGACCTTAGGGATGACTACCCATCCTTGCTAGGGACAAGTAGTACGATCCTTCCAATCCAAACTTTAGATGTAAATGGAAAATATTAATTTTGTTGCTTAGACCTTGGGGATGACTACCCATCCTTTGCAGAGGACAAGTAGTACGATCCTTCCAATCCAAGATTTATTATGAAATGAGACATAGGAGCTTTGGGGAATCAGATTCTCAACCTAAGCGAGATGAGAATTTATGCCCTATCCTTACTACTCCATGTAGGTCAAATCAAAGCTTTGGGGAATTGGATCCTCAACCTAAGTTCGATGAGGATTTAACCCTATCCTTACTACTCCGATTTTAGGCTTTAAGCTCTATGGAAGTGGTCAAAACCACTGTTTTAAGGATCATGTTGCATAATAGGATAGACATGAAAAACTTCTTTCGCCCAACCTTTTCTTCCAAGTTAGGTTTTGATCATTTTGCTCAAGATCCTTTTTAATGTATGAGACGTGCTTGGTTCTAGATATCTCAAGACTCAGTTTCCAACTTTAGGATTTTTCTTATATTTATGTTATAACACAACCCTAAGAGGACTTGACACACTTTAATGATTTGTATTTGAAATGCATTTGCAACTAAGATGGCATGTATTGCAAAGTGAGATGTAATATGAATGCATTGTCCTTTGAAATGCAGATGAAATATTGCCATATAAAACTGACTACTTCATGCATCACAAGTTTCAAACGATATTATTAAATTGTTTGTGTTACTTGTGGAGCTTTTACAAGACAATTCCAATGTTTCATATTCTCCCGATCTAGAACATAAGTTAGCATCTCAAGGCAACTTTTTCATCATCATTTTTTTTTTTTTATAGACAAACAAAACATGTCAAATAAACACACAACTTTAAATCCAAATCCAAATAGCAATCCCAAAATGAAACTTGAAAACACAAACCCAAAACCAGAAACCAAAATCTATATACAAATGTACACTATAATACAAAATGATGCAAAGCTTGGATTATCACTTTCCTGGATCCCACACATGATTAGAACATTTCAACAAAAATATGACATGATATGCATGCCAAATGTTGTGGGAATCTAACACAAACAAGACCAGACCAAACAATGCAACAAATTTCCACTTGCCATGCTCACCATACCAATTTGATTTAGTTCCAATAATACTCCCATAGGTGAGCATCAAATTACTAGAATGATTAGACAATAAATGATTTTCAATTTTATCATGTCTATTCTTTAAAATATAATCTTCATAATTCCCTCCTTGATTTAGAATTAGGCTATCCTTTTCAAATATGCAATTTTGTAAGTAGTAGCCTATTTCTACAAATTTCTTAGCCAAATCATTTTCCAAATTTGTAGGCCAATCCAATTTATGCAACAATTTACAAGCATCTAGGATATTTATTAAATTAGGATCATTAAAATTTTTTATCCTAGATTCAATTAATAATTGTTGATGAATTTGGTTTAACAATTTAAGTGCATCAACTTCTTTTCCATTCATTACAACCATGTTATTAAAGGTGTGATTAAAAATTATACCTTGTTTTTCATTTACCTTTAATGACATTTCACCATAAACATTATTTAAATTTAAAATATGGTCATCCTTTTCAGTCCTCAAACATTCTTGGTCAAAGTGTATGTCAAGTAATCTGCTTTGATGATCACTTATTTGAGTTGCTTCCAATTGATCCATCTCTTTATTATTTGGTTCTAATTCTTTGTTCACTATCCATGGTATCTCTTCATTTGAATCCTCCAAATCATCATGCAAACTTGCATCCACACTTTCAATGAATTTATATTTTGTCCCCTTTTCAAATCTTGTGAATATGAGATCTTCGTATGATGTAGAAGGCTCAACATCCTGCATATCAAGTAAAATATGAGTTTTATCTATAGGGATGTGAGAAAAGAATGCATCATCATATCTCCCCCAACCATTGTAAAAATCGTCATCCAAATCCATAGAATGAAAATCCATGATGTTTGTGACATGATCTCTTGATTCATTCATAAATTCTTTTTCTTCTTTGTCCTTGGCGATAGGATCATTATAATCTTCCAAAATTTGATGAGATTTGAAACCCTCTTCCAAAACATCCTCAAATTGTATAGGAGTTGTAATATCTTCCTTTGAGTAGGCAATTATGTCATCCTGCATATCAATTGGCACACAAGTTTCATTAGTAGCTTTGGATTGAGTGAAGTCTTCCCACTTCTTCCAAGCATCATAATAATCATCTTTCAAAATCAAGTGGTGACGTTCAACTATTTCTTCAACATCTTCCAATTCATCAATGTGCTTCTCATCAAATTCATCTTCACCTTCCTTAGATGGTTCAATTATTTCCAAAAGTGGGTTATTTCTTGAATTCAAATTTATAAGGCTATCATTGTCCAAATTAGTAACCCATGATACAGTTTTATCACAATTTGAAGGGTGAAGAATTTCTTGATCCTTAATTTTACACATCTCATCAATAGTATCTTCCAAGAACAAGTGGTGAGACTTTATCATGTCTTCAAATTCATTTATTGTTTTTCTCCCCATTTTACTTTCAACCACTTCATTTAATTCCATGGCAGGTTCCATCTTATCACATATATCAAACATTGTTGAATTTAGAACCCCTTCATCTAGATAATCATGTATCTCTACATGATCCTCACTAGTGGATGTTGTCTTAGCAATTTGCACCTCCTCGTGGACTACATCTAAGGTGGTTGTAAGATTTGGATATTCAAATTCATCCCCTTGATCATTTACCTTAGATATCATTGGAGTGGAGGGTGCTATGTTTGATGGTTGGTGTAGGTTGGCATCAAAAGAACAATCTTTCATATGAACATGTTGTGCCTTTTCTTCTTCAAGACCTTGTCGTTCTATCTCTTCTAAGACCTCATGGATTTTCTCTAGGGACAAACCACTCAGTTTTTCCTCAATGAGTGAAGCAAGTGTGGGGTGTATGGCTCCTAGGTATACTTCCATGGCTTCCTCTTCTAATGTGTTAAAATTTTCCCACATTTGGGAGTGCAACTCACGAAATCTTCCATTGAATTGACTCAAGGATTCATTAGACTCTTTACATACGGAGGTAAACTGATTTTTCAGGATTTCTAAGTCAACCTGATTACCAAAATGATAAAGATAAGCTGCTTCTAGTTGTATCCAAGAAGTCCTAACCTCCATGGGTAGTTGGCTATACCAAAAGAATGGTCTATCATCCAAAATGTATGCAAATAACTTACAAGCCACCTCCTCATAGAAAATCTGGAATTGACACAATGTACTCTTGTAGACATGCAGTTTTTGCAAGTATCCTAGTGGCACTTCTTGATTAAAACACCGTAAAAAATCCAATAACATTTTAGGAATTTGATAGGATACCACAGGTATAGATAAACCCTCATAATGATCCTCTATCATAGATACCATTCTTTCTCTTAGAGATGTTATTTCAGCTCTCAGGGATATCCTTTGCTCCTCAAGTGTTGCCATTAGTGAACTTAAAATGTAATTTTAGAACCAAATCTGTTGAATATTCAACCTGCAATATAAAAAAGAAATCAAGTTAGCATCAACTAAGAGATGTATTCATTAAAATCAAATGAAAAGTAATTGCATGAGACCAAAATTCTGAAAAATTAAATCAAATCACTTTAATTCTGTATGAACAATCAAAAAAATATACAACATACCTGAATTGCTTAAAATAGAACAAGTAAATAAATTCAGACCGTCCTTTTTACAATCTGTTGAATGTTAGAGGACTAATGCATACAAAAATTTAAAATTATATTACACTAAAAATAAACCCGTACGGCCCTCCTAGCACCAAACCGTTGAGTGGTGTTAGAGGCCGAAGATGCTAATAAAATGGACTTGAAATATTTAGCAATGTAAAGTTCTTAAAAAATTATAAATCCGTAGCATCTAAAATCACGATAAAATAAACCCGAACAAGCCCTCCTTCTAGCGCCAATCTGTTGAGTGGTATTTTCACCCGATTGTGAAAACACACTCTCCGATAGGATTTGGGTTCTAAATCCTCTGCTTGCAAAGAAATTAAACATGTAACTTCTCCAAGGTTCTTGTTATGTGAGCATTCTGCATATGTGTATTAATAATCTCAAATAAAGATATTTAATTAAAATGCCTGGAACACCTTAGCGGTTGCAAGTAACTGAAAACAAGGGGCACTGTGGTTTATTTTACTGTGAAATTTAATGATTGTTCCTTGAACCCTAATAAAGTAAATGTGATTTGATCCTTAAATGACCATGCTGTAACTTCAAAATAAAATTTAATGAAATGCCATAACATGAATGGAATTATTTTTGGGTTTTGAAGTTTTTTAATTTTTAAATTTTATTTTAAAGCTTGAAAAATTAAAATTGGGGTTTCTAAAAATAAAGTGCATTAAAAAGAAAATAAAATGCAAAGAAAAAGAAATTAAAATTGCATTCAGCTTGATGCTATCCCGTCCTGGCAAAACCGAAGATGTGAGGTTTCCATGCATGCAACCTAACTTATTGAACCTGCAAACATGCACAATCCAGGTAAGTTAAGTGCTGGTCTCTGAGGTTTACTGTTATTTTTTAGATTTAGACATTCGCATGAAGCAACCAAGAGAACTTGCATTAAACTTCATCTATAAGCCTAGAAATCTGAAAAAGGGAAAGATAAACATTAAAACATGCATGCAGAAAATAACTCCTTCTTTCTTGCCAACAAGATGCAAATTTCTGAACACTCTGCATTAAAAATGAATCATGTTACAATAGCAGATCTTCTGGTTTTCTCAAAACCAGCAAAAGGCAAAAAATAGCCCCAAGCAGGCCCAGAATGGCCCTCTGGCCTCTAGCACTGCAACTCTGCTCCAGCGGTTTCCCCCCTTGTGCCAATCTGTGCATCTGCATTTATACTTGTTGTTGAATTGATTCCCCTTCCACGACGGTTCATTTCATATTCCAGTGGCTGCTCACTTCACCTTTCTTTGACTGCATGTATTTTGGCTTTATGCTCGACATTAAGACGTTTGATCTTCTCTGTAACGCTTCTACAACCTGTACGCCACGTGTCCCGCACTTTTCTGCACGTTTTGTAACGGTTCCATGAAAATCGCATCCAAAAAATAGCATGCAGCCTTGTCCGCCTTCCTGGCCGCGAAAACGCGACATGTCGCGAAATCGTGACATGTCGCGATATCGCGACGTTTTCTCCGAGCCTTTCTCGCCATCGCCCCCTGTCAGATTTGGACATGTCATGAAATTCGACGACTTTTCTCCTCCGTACGCCTCTGCTTTCTGTCAGTGAAATCGTGACGCTTTCTCACTTCGGGCACCTTCGCTGCATGTTGTCGTGATATCGCGACGTTTTTCACTTCGTGCCTCTTTCGTTGCTTTCTGTCGTGATTTCGCGACGTTTTCTTGCTTCGTACCATCGCACTTCTGTCGTGAAATCGCGACGCTTTTCGTTCACGTTTTGCTTTTGGCCATGAAAATGCGACATGTCATGATTTCGCGACATATTTTCCTTCTGTACGCCTCGGCTCGTTTTGTCATGATTTCGTGACGTTTTTCGTTTCATGCACCTTCGCAATCGTGGAATTTTCTCCACTTCTCTTTCTGTCGTGAAATCGTGACGTTTTTCCACCTCGGGCTGCTTAGCTGCTGCCGTTGACTGTGTTGACCGTGATTTTGTGACATGTCACGATTTTGCTACGCCTTTTTCATTCCGTACAACTTCGTCGTTTGGAGCCGTGAAAATGTGACATGTCACGATTTCGTGACATATTTCCTCTTCATGCTCCTTTGCCGTTTCTTGTCGCGATTTCGCGACGCTTTTCTGCTTTACCCTGTTTGACTGGTTTGACCCATGATTTTGTGACATGTCACGATATCGCGACACTTTTCTGCTTCATCTTTCTCTCTCCTCTCTGGGCCGCGAAAATCAAACACGTCGCGATTTCGCTACGCTTTTCTCCCACCTGCCGTTGACTGCGTTGACCACGATTTTGCGACATGTCACGATTTCGCGACACCTTTTCTCCTCCTGCCCCGTTTGACCGGTTTGACCGCGATTTTGCGACATGTCGCGATTTCGCGACACTTTTCATTTTCGGCAACGATTTGGCAACATGTCACGCGATTTCGCGACACCTTTTCATTTTCGACGCGAGCATGTCGCGATTTTGCTCCATTTTCGCGACATGTCGCGATTTCGCGACACTTTCTATACTTGTGCATTTTTGCCTTTTTCTTGATTTTTAGCATCTGGGTCACTGAGATCTTCTTTGAAAGCATGCAAAAAAGGTGGGTCCCCAATTTTGGGGTGTGTTGTGGATCAGCCAAAACACCTAGAACCATACTCGATCTTATATCCATGAGCTAAATATCCTAGCCTTTTCAGCATATCCCTTGCTAAACTAGAAGAAATAAAGCTATCTATGGCCCCACTATCAATTAAAATATTTACTTGCTTATTAAAAATCTTACCTTTCACAAGCAATGGGGTAACTTGCCCATCTAGCTTTTGATTCCCGGTTGCAACATAAATCTGGTACACAGGTTCATTTTCCTTGGTTGAGGTTTTGTATTGTTGGGAGTGTTGTTGGTTGTCTTTTGGAAGTTCTTCTTGAACCTCCTTTGTTTTATATTGTTTCTCTTCTTGAATATCTGAGGGTTCTTGGCCTTTTGATCCTTTTCTTCTTCCCATTTTAAGAATCCTTGACTATTCCTTTTCCTAAGTGCTTATTGATATTGCTCAAATAAGGCAAAATAGTTGAATTGTAAGTGAGACTCTGCTTTCTTTTCTAGGTCATACATCTTATGTAGTGACTTGGGTTCATTCATGTTTACGTCATATCTCACTCTTTATTCTAATCTGAGAATGAACTTATGAACCCTCATCTTCTCATCATAAGTAGGTAATACTTTAGTAATCATACTAGATTCTTGTAATATATCTCCATAGTTTTGGTTCCTTGCCTAAGGTTGGCAAACTCCTCAAATTTAAATGTATAAAAATGTTCTATGAAGAACCTCTTTTTAAATATTTTGATAAATTATTTCTATTTAATGTCGATAGGTTTGATCTTAGTCTTCTCATAATACATCTCCCACCAATATAAAGTAGCCTCCTCTAGGTATATTGTGGCCCAAACTATTTGGGTTCCTAGGGAATAACTATTCATTGTAAAATAAACTTCTAATTCCTTTAACTAGGCTTTGGCTACATCCCCATCTCCTTCTCCATTGAACTTATTGATGCCAACATTTTTCAAATTATTAGCTAGTTATTTCTCCAAAAGAGCTTTGGATTCAAACTATTTTATGGTTAGTCCATTGGTTGGGCTAACCTCTAAACCTATAGCTTGTGAATTTTGATTCGTAATGGTTTCCAACACTTGTTTCATCTTTTATTGCATGGTAGCAATCGTAGCAGTGAGGTTTTCTACCTATGTGTTGGAATTTTTGGGATCCTCATCCCAAATATCTTCCTTGATATTATTCTATTGAGTATACCTAGTTGAAGGCATAGGCCTCTATTTTATAGCCTTAGGTACCATTTATCTTGTAGAAATAAATAAGATAATATTAGGGTACAACTTCAACCTAAACTATACTACTAATTCAAATAAAATACAAATTTTTCTTGCTAAAAACATCAATTATCTAATTAGAGTAGTGTTCTAAGGTTATGAGGCAACTTCAATGCCAAAGTCCATACTTACTTATAAGTAAGGCATCATAAGATTCCAATCACCCCTTGGGTTAATCCCCATTAGACTCTAGCAAGCAAGGGATTAAATTAGCTCCCTAATGATGGGAATATTATCCTCAGGGATAAGCACTCTATGGTGGGAGATATGGCTTATTTCCATGAAAAATGAAAATTTCTATCTAAAAAGGACAATGGGTTCATCCAAGAGGACCTCCCTCCACCTTGTAACTGGGTCCTTATGCCAATTATGCAATACCTGATAGTGGATGAACCTTCATCCCCTCTCTGCAGATTCCACATGGCATTTCTAGACTTTCTTAAGGATGTGAATTTGATCAACATCCCAAAGTACCTATTTTGGTTGATGGAAATTTTTATTGATAGTGTTTGCAAGGGGAAATCTACTTACCCTAAGCACCAGGGTCTCCACCTGATCATATACAACTATATCATCCAAAACCTAGACTAGAGGATCATTGAAGCTGGTAATCCAAGAACTATCCCCGAGCCTAGCCCAGGCTCAACTCTAGCATTGATGGAAGTGCCCTTTGAGATCCATTAATTGAAGTCGATAATGGTACCCCTAGTAGGGTGGGTAAGCAAAAAATGTTGGTAGGGCCATCATCAACTCCTAGTAGACAATTGACACATGTTAAGAATGCAAGCGAGAAAGGTACGAATATTTCTACAATTGAGAGTACCTACCCTGATTGCAAGATACATAAGACTATGGTAGGGCTATCACTAGGGTCTCGTTATGCTCAACAAGTGGAAGATTTTGACCAGATCATTGGCTTGGAAGATATCATCTCACTAGCAATATCGATACTCTTGAGAGCAAGTAATATTATTCATCAGATGAAGGTCCAAAAAGCCAGTCACTTAGGAGAGGATGATCCCAAGGACAATGATGGTGAAGACTTAATACCAGAATGATGTGGTGCATTCGGTCCTTGTTGGTCTATCCATTTTTGTATGCAGTCTAAATATTTTTGTTCCTTTGTTGCCTATGGGATGTAACCACTCTACTTCTCTTTGTTTTAGTCTTGTGGCCAATAGTGATGGTCCCTTTTTGGCTTACACCGTATTGGGTTGATCCTTCATGGGATCCTCTCTATGGCTTGTAAAAAGGTTTTGGGTACCTTTAAAAACCCGTTATCAATGGAAAAATAATTGGGGTTGTTACAGTTATATGATAATGATTTCATTTTAATTGATCAAGGGTTCATTATTCCTCTTCATTTCCTGAGATAATATTCTTGAAAATCTATTATTATGATATTCGTGTCTCATCATTATGAACAAGAATCATTGAAATAACTCTCTCCATAGCATTGAGAAGACGGTGTAGAGTTTTCACTTGGATAATTTATTCCAACCCCAATGAAAGGTTTAATATATCGATTACTCATGGCAAGGAATACAATTTTACTTGTATTAGGATTCTCCCTATTAATATTGATGATATTTGGAGTAAAATCCATAGTATGCTTCTTGATCCTTTTACTTCTTGTGGTCGATCTACTAGTGAATACAATATAAGAAAATAATTTATGGTAGTACTGGAGCCAGCCTAGGTAGCGATGGGAAGTCAGATGAAATCATACTGTTAAAAGTCATCTGACCATGGCACACACTAAGAGGAATATTCTAGAGTGCCAACAATAAATTGATTACTAATGATTGGTGATGGTTAAGAGAGATTGTCTTAGAAGGAGCGACTCATCTAGAGCCTGTACATGCAAATAGATGTTATCTATTAGCCTTGATTGAAATATAGGATTCCAATAGAGGGACATTCTAGTTACCAACTAGAGAGATGACCATCACTTTATAGGATGTGTACCCAACTAGTTAGAGCTCATTTACAAAATATAACACATCAAGAATGGTTTTGATTATCTACAATTGAGAGTGATTTGAAGATAACTACTCATCTATCTAATCTTTTTATGCATATAATTTATTAGTTTATGAGAAAATAATTAATCCTTGGGTTGAAGCCCAAGGATTGCAATCCATGTTTGAGTTGGAGCTCAAAAAAAGTTCTTACATTCTAAGTTGTAGCTCGAATGTACATGTGGAATAGAGACCCACATGTGTCTGGGTTGGTGCCCTAAAGACAAGAACTTAAATTCTTACATTCAATGTTGTAACTCGAATATACATGTTGTGTTGTAGCTTGCATGTGTCTAGGTTGGTTCCTGAAAGACATGAATTTCAAGCTATGGGACCAACCAAGTTCTATCCACCTGAGTACTGTAAAGCTTATGGTATCCTTAAACTATGGTATGATTAACATGAAGTATAGATATCTGCATATGCCTAGGTTGTAGTCCTAAAGGAAAAGTCCTCTAAATGGCTAGTGATAAGAGTAGTTATGCTCTGTGTAAAATAAAATTTAGAATATTGTATTTATGTAATTTTTTCATACACAAAAAAAAGTTAACACTCTTGGGTTATTTTAAGTTAAGTAATGATTTTGGGTCGTTACAGTTGGTATCAGAGCCTAGGTTAGTTAATGGATTCTAGTGTTAGGTATAGGCTAGAACAAGATATGGGTAAGAAGAACCATAGGTTGGTTCAAATATATTGATTTCTCAATTTGAGCTATGAATGTTAAACCTTTATTAAAATTCTAGGTTGAATGGCTATAGGCTCACCCAAAAATGGAACATTTCATGAAGTGGTAAAGACATTGACAAGTTATGGGGAGTAAGAAAATTAACCCCATTTGGAAATATAATTTCATGATAATATCTTGTGATGTGGCAAGAGTGTGATTAAGATTATATTTGGAAAATGAATGGTTAGTACCTTTGGGGATACAAGTATGAAGATAACCATCTAAGTTAGTTCATGGAAATTGAAACTAACTATTGGAAATTTAATTGGAACGTACATAAAACTTATTTAAATTCTTTTGTTGGCATGTATATTAACACCTAGATTTTATAATAGAAGCTAGAAGACTTTGTATGTGGAAGTGATGACTAGTAGAAATGCCAATACACACTTTGTAAGGAAGAAGAAAATGCTTGGTGATTGCATATGTGCAAGTCTTTCCTACTGTACACACTAAAATACAACACCTTCAAAACCACATATGTCACCCCACCATAAAATCCTACATAATAAAATTATATGCCTAAGTCTAAACTTAGGGATATAAAATCCTGCACATTATCCTATTTTCCTAATTTATTAAATCTGGAAAATCACCCTAGGATACCTTGTCTACCCATTGGACATGTGTCCTAGACACTTCATCCAACACCCCTGCCACATCTTACCCACTCCTGTCCCCCTTGTCCTTGCACATGAGATAGATTCCCAATACCCATGCCACAACTCATTTGTTATTGTCCCCTTGTCCCTTCACATAAAAAAACATCCCACTTCCCACTCCACTTGAAGCCACATCACCCCAGTTAATTGAGGCACACTGGGTGACTCACTACAACTACCCCTCCTACCTAACAACCCAGATCTACCGCTTGGCAAATCAAGCATGCCACCTCTCATTTCCATATAAAACCCTAACAAGCCTATAAAAACACCATTATTCCACCAAGAAAATGGAGATGAACTTGTGTATCGAAATACTGCCAAAATAGATCTAGACCCAGCAAGAAATTGAGAGCGTAAGCTCAATTCTGACCATTGGCTCAGATCCCGAGGTAATCTACCATTCAGTCAAAATCACTTGTCCATGGTTCCATAGTCAAAAATGTGACTCTACAATTTTACAATCATAGGTCCAAGGTTTCCAGCCCATAACCACACTTTCGTGGTTTCACAGTCCTAAGAAATTTCATCAACAGATATAAGTGATTTAAAATATGGAGCAAGGCTTTATTTGTTAATTGTTTCATGCTATCTGCTTTTCATACATATCAGTGATAGGTTTATGTGTAGCATTGGGTTTACCGCTTGACTATACAGGTGCTACTAATATTCTATGTTGGTTTGCATGTGTGCAGGTAACAGGTATCTTGGATAAGCTATTGAAGTTGGAGTGGTCCCTTGCTAGATACCAAAGCCCACTCACCCTTTGAAGCTGTGACAAGAGAATGAAGAACACCACATCCTATGGAGAATTTGGAAGATCTCCCTCTCCCATAACAAGCATTGTATTTCAGAGAGACGAAGAACATTGTAACATTGCTCCCAACATACTTGGGGAAATTCAAAATATTTTGTAAAAGTAGTATCAATATCAATACAAAAGGGGCATTTTGATAATATATTTCTATCTCTATCTTTGTTATTATTTGTGTTCAGTTCAAAGGTTACAGAATGGCGATCACAGTGGGACACCCTAAAGGTCCTATTTTGTTTACCTTGTTTTTTTAAATTTACTTGTTGATCTCTGTATGCACTTACAAGTTTCGAGAATTCGAGACACGCATAGATTCAACTTTGGATCGATATACTTGGAAAACCTTGTGCCCGAATTGTTTACTATGGAAACACAAAAATGTGGTTTCTATTATGAGGAAACATAGATGTGCGGTTCCTATTTGGAGAAAATGCATACGTGTGGTTCCTGTTCTAAGGAAACATAGACGTGCGGTTGTTGTCTCAGAAACACGGACCAACGGTTGACAGATGGAAGAAGCAATGATGGGATCATAGGTCTATACCTTTTGATTTTTGTTCTTTATTTTTCTTCTTTATTTGCATTCTATTATTAGCATTGAAAGGTCTAGTCCTGTTTGCCCTTGTCTGCATATAGGTTTTAGGATAAGATCAATTAGCTTAAGTCCTGCATCCATAAAAAAAATCATATTGCATGTGTCAGGTTAGGAATAACCCAGACATTATATTTTTGGGTTCAGGTTTGTTTCGGCCTTGTTCTACTGATAGAAAGGACCCGTGTATCCATGGTTGGGATTTCCCAAATACAGACATGTGGTTTGTAAACCGTGCATCCACGGTTTACCAAAACCAACCACCCACCCGTGATTGGCCCTGTTAAGTAGGATTTGGCCTAAAGGCTTACCTGAAGGTGGCATTTTTCCCCTGAACTACTGTCTGTTATGTTTCTAATTTCTCTCTTCTACATTTAGGAATTCAAATATAAATTCATAATAGTTTTGCATAAAATAATAATTAAACAAAACCACCACACACTTGCGCTTAAATGTTGGAAAATGACTGGATTTCATCATCATCGTGTTTGGATTTCATCACCGAACCACCAAAATCATACCCCGTTCTTTGCCAAGGCGGAATACAAGATCCATCATAGCCCGTGGGTTATAGCACGCATTTCTCCTCGGAGAGGTGTATCGTAGACTATGGGTGAACTGGGTGAGGAATTGGTAGGACCTGTGCTCCCTGGACATGTGTGGACTTCATTACCACACATCATAGGTGGGATTATGTGACCTAGAGTTCAAAGCCAGGTTGTCGAGCTGCGAGTATACAGGTGAAATCCTAGATTCATTTAGGGCAAAACATTGAGCACAAGTATTTTTTCATTTCTCAAGCAAATTTAAAAAAAAAAATTCAAAAATTAATGAAAATCTAGCACCAAAAACTTTGTGTGTTTGTTTTCTTTGCGTGTTGTATTGCATAGTACAATCATTTTATTTATATAGATAGTTGTACT
This sequence comes from Wollemia nobilis, assembly GCA_028583015.1. Lineage (NCBI taxonomy): Eukaryota > Viridiplantae > Streptophyta > Pinopsida > Araucariales > Araucariaceae > Wollemia > Wollemia nobilis. The sequence goes on along the minus strand of JAQPPZ010017101.1, from coordinate 6,115,617 downwards.
TAGCAGTGTACCACATAATAGCGTATGGTAGTGACTCGTAGTCAAGCTAAGAAACTAGTGTCAAACCAAAGTCAGTGGTCTTCCCTCATGGCCTCTCAGTCTGGAAACATCCCTCACGCTTCGGTAGTAGGACAAGTAGGCATGCTTTCTCCTATGTCCCAAAGTCTTAATGTAGGGCTTTCTAGTAATACCCCTAATATGAACATAGACATTATGCATAGGGCTACTCACACAGCCATACCTGAGACACTTAGGAGTGAACCTCCTATAGTGGTAGATAATCATGTCACCATGTTCGACATGGATATTGTTAGAATGTACTTGAATGTAGTTGGAATGGTCTTCCCTTCATTACCACCACTCTCCATCCCATCCCATGTTGTACCACCATTACAATAAGAGCCCGCATATACTTAACCACAATAGTTAGAACAAGTTTTTACAAATCCCCTTTTTGAGTTAGCTGTTGTAGCACTAGCTAACCAACCATCATCATCCAACCAACCACCCCACAAATTACATCAACGACTCACCATTTCTACAAATCCCTTGTATGAAACAATTCTTGTTGTTTCAGAAACCCTAACATCCTCTCAACCCACTACCCTCATTGTTCTACATCTCATATCATACCACAGTTAGTGGCAATACCCTTTGCTACTTACCCCCCACTCACTTCCACTACCCTGGTTGTTCCACAACCAATCCAGCCTACCACATCACATGTGGTAGTCCCTATTTCAAATGCAATTTGTATGCAATAGGCTTTCTTACAGCTGCAACAAATAATTTTAGATAACGCTAATCATAGCGTAAATCCTAACCCCAGCCAACATTTGCAAGGGATTGAGCACAACTTCCCATCTCCATCTCACCAAACAAATACCTTTATCAAAGATCCATCTTGGACAATGCACCCCCCATCCACCACTATAGTTCAAAACCAACCTCCAAATCCATATGCTAATATAGTAAGTCAGGATACCATCATGCCTCCATCGCCCCATTCGTATCATAACATCCATAAACATACTTACCATAACACATTTCAGCCAACCATACCCTATCACCCATAGCCTATATACAATCCACCACATTACCAACAGTATCAAGTACATTCAAGTGTCAGTCCTATGGATGACCCTAGATATTAGTTTTTACAGAGTCATATTGATAGTCTTGCCATGCAAACTTTTGGTTTGCAATACCAAAAACCAACTTCTGTTGATTTGCTCACCCCACTCCGCAATTCGTATGATGAGACAAAGTTGATACATATCGACACCAGCCTCATTGCCATAGACATGATCTCATCCCCACCATATGTTTCCAAATTTATCCTTTTCGAAGAGTTGCTATGTGCTTCAAATGTGCATATCTCATAGTAGCCTTCATCATTAGATTATTCAGTTTTCCAAACTGAAGTAGAAGGGGAATCCCTTGAATGATTTGAGAATGTTGTAGATGATATACACCTCATCCCGACTCCACATCAACTAGAATAAGGTTCTCACATGCTTATCAAAGAGTCTATAAATGTGAACCTTAATCAAGACGTGAATAATCCTCAAATTGTCAAAATCATGAAGGATTTATTTGTAGAAGAGAAAGTGCATAATCAGTATGCTAAGGAAAAAGAAAGAAGTGTCCACATGGTCATACATAGTCATGTCAGGTTTATACCCATACTTGGTAGTCCACAATCTTACATTAGCATCAGATGCAAAGCCATTTAAGCAAAATATTAGGAAATTCCATCCAACAGTTGCATTAGTTGTAAAAGAAGAGCTACAAAAATATTGGATGTACACTTCATAGTACCGATTGATTACCCAGAATGGCTCTCAAATATGGTACTCGTTCGCAAACCAAATTGAGGGATACGTGTATGCACTAATTTTTGAGACTTAAACAAAGCATGTCCCAAATATGATTTTCCTTTTCCTAATATCGATCAACTAGTAGATTCCTATGCTGGTCATCAAATGCTTTCCTTAATGAATGGTTTCTCAGAATAAAACCAAATTTGAATTAATCTCGAATATCAACACAAAACAACATTTACAAAACCCTAGGGGACATTCTATTACAGAGTGATGTCATTTAGACTCTAAAATGCAAGAGCTACATACCTACGACCTATGACGTACATATTTCATGATTATATGCATAAGATCATCGAGGATTATGTAGATGACTTGATTGCTAAATCTAAGACACGTCTTAAGCACATCGATATACTAGAAAAAGCATTCGATAAATTGATAGAACATAAAGTAAGGTTAAATCCTAAGAAGTGTGTATTCAGAGTCACATCAAGAAAACTTCTAGGATTCATAGTCTCCAAGCGAGACATTGAATTGGATCCAGGTAAGGTAAAATAAATATTAGAAATGCCACCTCCCAAAATATTGAAAGAGTTGTGTAGTTTACAAGGAAAGATCCAATCTATCAGATGATTCATCGCACAACTCTCAGATAAATGCAAGCCTTTCAATAACCTGTTACAAAAGGGAGTGACATTTTCATGGACAACTGAATGTCAAGAGGAATTTGATGACATAAAGAAGTATCTGGCATCACCACCAATTCTTACACCGCCTCGAATAGGAATTCCTTTTCACCTATACATTTTTGTAATAGATTTTACACTAGGGACTACGCTTGCACAAAAGAATGAAAAACATAAGGAGCAAGCAATTTACTATATTAGTCGAACATTGGTAAGTTACGAAACAAGATATGCTTATGTCAAAAATTTATGCTTAACATTGGTTTTCGCCACTAAGAAACTTAGACATTACATGCTAACAAATACTACCTATGTCATAGCTAGAGAAAATCCTCTACGATACATTATGACTCACACATACAACAAGACCAGTACTGCTAAATGAATAATGCTTTTAACTGAATTCGATCTCGAATTTGTAAGTCAAAAATCCATAAAAGGATAGGTGATAGCTAATCAACTAGCTGAAGCTTCACTACATAATGACAAACCAATAAACATTGAGTTTCTAGATGATTTAGTATTCTCTATCACAGAACAAGAAGAATTAGTTTCTCCTAAGGAAGAAGAAGACATGACCATGTTCATTGATGGGTCTAAATGGGACAAAGGACAAGGTGAGGGAGTCATATTTTATACACCTGAAGGACTGCCAATTCCTTTATCATTCAAACTCAACTTCACATGCACCAATAATAATGTAGAATATGAATCCTTAATCTTAGGTCTTCAATAAGTTATAGCAATGGGCATAAAAATAATAAGCATTTTTGGTGATTCTCAACTAGTTGTATATCAAGTTAAAGAGGAATACCAATGTAAAGAACTATTTTAAAGCAATATCATGAAGTAGCAACAAATTTTCTAGAACAGTTTGACTCGTACAAAATTAGTAACTTACCCCAGTCCACAAAAATATTTGTAGATGCAATGGCTTATTTGGGATCTCTAATCCCTAATAATGAGCATGGAGAAGTACAACCGCTAATCATAACAACAATATCAAAATCATCAATTCAAAAAGTAGAACCTACAAGTGAGAAGAAAGTTTGTTTGATACATGTTGAACCTTAAAATTCTTACCTTGATGAGATAAGAGATTTTCTCAAGTATGGAATACTCCTAGTAGAAATGACATGAACTGCAAAAAGAATATTAAAAAAAAAAGCAATTTGTTTTACTCTACTAGGGGATGTGTTATACAAACATGGGTATGATGGAATATTATTATGATGTTTAGATCCGATTGAAGCAGAATGAGCAATAATAGAAGCCCACGATGGTACTTGTGGTGGCCACTTCAGTGGAATGGCCATTACAAAGAGAATATTGTGCATGGGATACTACTAGCTGAACATAGAAAATGACTATTGCAAATATGTCAAAAGGTGTCAAAAGTGCCAATATCATGCAAATTTAACTCATGTACCATCACACGCTTTACAACCCATTCAAATTCTTTGGACCTTTTCAAAATGGGGTTTCGATTTGATTAGTAAAATATCACCTGCTTCATTAGGACAACATAAATTCATCATAACTGAGACAAAATACTTCACAAAATAGGTGGAAGCAATTCCAATGACCACTACGACTAGACCTCGAATAACATAGTTTATACTTCAGCATATTATCTATCGTTTTGGAATACCATCAAAAATAATTTTTGATAATGGGAAGTCATTTAAGAATAAGGATGTTAGAGCATTGTGCAACAGATTCAAAATTCAACACAGTTTCTCTACATCTTATTACCTACAAGCAAATGGGCAAGCTGAAGCAACCAACAAAACAATGGTATTCATTCTCAAGAAACTGGTCAAAGAAAATCACTAAGATTGGCATACACAACTTCCTTTGGCATTATGGGCTTACAGAACAAGCATCATAACACCAACAGGAGTGACACAATTTTCACTAGTTTACGGTGCTGAAGCTATATTACCTTTAGAGCTCGAGATACCTTCCTTGTGAATCATATTACAGGAATTCATGGACAATGAAATAGCTAGACAAGCACGTCTTGACCAATTGACACTTATTTATGAAAAATGTATCAATGCTCTAGAGCACTTATGAGTATATCAAGACAAAGTCAAACATGCTTACAATGCAAAAGTCCATCCTCACGAATTTCTAGGGGAACTATTGCTCAAATAAAATCAACAAAATACCAATGCATTGCTACACTTGAGAGATAAATTTATGGCTAATTGGTTAGGCCCGTACATTGTAAAACATAAGTTGGTACCAAGAATTTATAGACTTGCAAAATTCAAAGGATAATTGGAGCCAGAACTAATAAATATAATGCACCTAAAGGTATTTTATGCATGAAATGACTTGCAATATATGTATATATATGTACATGGCTAAAAAAAAAAAACAAAACAAAAAAGAGAAAATAATTTTTATTTCCAATATTAGTTACATTGTAAATAGAAATGTCATTACTAACATAGAGCATATTGCATTTGCATGTTAAAAAAAAAAATTGTGCATTAAATAGGCATATCACAAGCATATAGCAGCATTAGACTAATCACATAATTGCATATATCCCATCCCATGTTCAGTGATCTTTCATAGTGGTGATGATACGACCAAGTAAAAACAAGTTTCAAAGAATTGGGGATACCCAACTAAGAATCTTCGCAAGTCAACAAAAGTCATATCCACACATGTTTTCCTATATCATAAATCAAATTTTCAGTCACTCAACAATGTCTAGTGAAGAACCAAAATTCATAATATGTCCAATTTTATTTAGGACCAAAGCACTTATGTCACATTAAGAAAGTCTTTAGTATGGTAGATTGACCCCAAAGAAATCTTGAACTAAAAATACTTTACAACTTTAAAAGCATTTTGAGTAAGAAAAGATATTGCCAACTTGGGTACAACCTTGAAGCAAAAAGGTAACATTCCTCGCTTGTCCCATTACGCAACATAGTCCAAAATCAAAATGGTATTTTTCACCATCATCACAACAATACAAACACTTAAATTAAAATGTAGACAGTAAGGATAGGATCACATTCTCATCACACTTCAGTTGAGAATCTGATTCCCCAAACTCTATCATGATAAAATGCTATACACCATAGATCACAAAAGCAAGAAGGATCGTACTACATTCCCCTCATAAAGTTATGTAGTCATCCCCAAAGCTCAAATATTGAATCATTAGACTATGGAGCAAACCTCCATCATATCTATAGACGCTTGACTAGCAATGGAGTAAACTCATGTTGGGTGACACGTCTCTCTCCCAAAAGAAAGACCTCTAACCGTACATACATACAAGCTAGCTAATTGATAAACCCATACAGGTAACGTCCAATTTTACTCATCATGAGTTAATGAACTTCACATACACATGCATTGGTTCTTGATTGCTTAGGGACATTCCCAAACCAAATGTTCAGAATAACGAACTCCACTTGCACACACATTGGTCCTAAAGAAGGTTAGATGAATATCGAGAAAATGGTTGACATCACTAGATATTTTGAGTCTTTGAAAATCCTACAATGTTATATATCAAAAACCATGCCAACTACCATATCACTGTCACATGTTCTTACATTACAACATACATACACCCACCATACATCAACTGTGAAGAGTCATCAAGTTGGATACCCCCAATTGCAACAGTGAACAAGTAATGGTCAACTAATCTGAGCTATAAAATATTACAAAAACATCATGCATTTTATCATATAGTTATATGAAAATAAATATAAAAATGCATATTACATATTAGTTTACATTCATTTAACATAACACAAACATAACAATGTCTACATTGCATCACATAAGCATTAACAAAACATAAACAAAAAGCATGCATATAAAAATTAACACATAAAATAACCAAAATACAAGGCCATGTATATATATATAAATATGAAGGTCCCAAAGGTACAAAATGCCCGTAGGCTGTATACGCTCATAGCAAAATAGAAGTAAAATACAAAAAAAAAAATAGAAACAACATGTCATAATAGCTAGTACAAGCAAGATCCCTTTGAGGACCCTACGTTGTAGAAGCACCATGAGAACTAGACGACCAAAGAGTCTTGTGACTCCTATCAGTCCCTCGGGTAGCAGTAGTAGCTGATGAAGAAGGAGGAATAGGTAAAGGAATCTGATGCTTATGCAAAATATTCTCCAACATCTCTATATAAGGAGCCTACTTGCATAGGTTCCTCAAATATGCACCCACGCGAGAAACCCACTATGAAATATCTGCTCAAAGAGCAACAACAGTAGCTACAATGTCACCTCCACCTAATATTACCTATAGCCGAGTCAACTCACCCTCTAACCGAATGACCTCACCTCCAAGCCTAGAAATCTCCAAGTCCTTTACAGCGAGAGCATCGCTACTAGGCCCATCACACATCCTATCCACCTCGTCCTAGAGGTGAGTCACCTCACCCTGGTACCATGCTAACTCACCCTTTAGGCAAGTCACATCTAAACCCAGGCTACCATACTCATCCTATAACATATCCCAATCCTCCTCTGTCCATCGAGGAGGGGTATCCTCATCACCACCACCCTCATCATCTCCATCACCACCCCCATCACCACCCTCATCATCTCCCTCACCACCCCCATCACCACCACCCTCATCATCTCCATATCCACCTCCCTCCATTGGTTTTTGTACATTAGTAACTACATCAAATATAGGAGTACTATGTCATCGGTGCTTCATCGATCGAGGAGTCTGCTCACCCACCTCCACATCATCACCACTCCCCTTGTCATCTACCACAACACTCGGCATCCAAGGAGGCTGAGAAGAAAACCATATATCATACTCGAGAGTGGTACCCACATCATCCAAGTCAAGAATCTCCACATCAGAATTGTCAACAAGATCTTAAACTCATCAAAATTTAGGAGCAACAAGTAATCCCATCTCATCTCCCCACCGTCTATACGTCACAAGTGATTCAGGCACACCCTGCACCAAACTAAACTGACGGTGCTCCTAAGAAAACTGTACAAGTTCCATCTCTCTCAAATGGGCTCCAAAAACCCATCACTTTCACTTGATGCAATGAAGCTTTGCCACATCCATAATCCAATCCACCTCCCTCCAAGACTGACAAATCATAAAGTCTCTAGAAATGGAGCTCATGATGCCTCGATACTCTGATGCCCAAATCACTGGATGACTGAGCTCCTCAATAAGTAGCCACCTATAAGCATGAGGAGTAGTGGCATCATAGGCACAAGGAAGACCAACCGACCATCCAACAATGATGTGCTCCCAAGACCATATTTGGAGCACCATCACTGTATATCTGGCACAGAATAGCGGTAGCCCATGCCAATCGTCGAGGATCCGTAATAAGATCAAGAAAAATAGGAACCTTGTTCCATGGGATCCTCAATCCCATGGAATTAGGTAACAACATGTTGCTCAAAAAGTACATCAAGAAAGCTAGAACAGCTCCCAAAATTTTAGCAACAAAGAGATCCAGGTAAGCGATACCCCCCGGATGCAGTCTACATCCTACATATCACCAAAGAGAGGGAACAGGGCCTCCCTCTTATCGAGGCCAACACGAACAATATGACCCTTGATGGAAATGTGGAGAATATGGTAAACATACTCCAAAGTGATAGTCAGCTCCCCTGTCGAAAGCTGAAAGGTATCCCTATCAAGATTCCAGTGCTCAACAAGCGTAGACAACAAATCCTCATCGACCTGAATGGTGCTCAATCACCCATAACCATCAAGACAAATGGTCTCTAGGAACGTTCAATCATCGTCTGTAAGGGCCTTGCACACTTTACGAATAATTTGAGGCCACCTATGTCGGGCATCAAGGAGCCTAACCTGAAATTGAAAACAAAAAAACAAATATTAGAACAAAATATTACCTAACCCTAGGTAATAAACTGGCAATAAACAAAAACAAACAAAAAAATCAACAAAATATTACCTAACCCTAGGTAATAAACTGGCAATAAACAAAAACAAACAAAAAAAATCAACAAAATATTACCTAACCCTAGGTAATAAACTGGCAAAAAAAAACAATTTTTTTTTTTGCACCTACCCCTAGGTGAGCATATATCAACTAAAAAATAATAAAAACAAACAAAAACAAAAACAAAAACAAAGAAGACAAAAAAATAACAAAACAAATAAAATAAAATGAATTCATTACCAGCCCCACTTAGTTTAAAATAAAACAAATAATAATAAAAAAAACCAAACAAATAAACAGCTACAAACATAAATGAAAAACCCTAACTATGAGAAGGGCCACCTACCTCAGAAAACCAACCACCACCTTCCATTCCAACCAAGAAGCCACCATCGCCACCACTTCCCTCGTCGATCTCCATATCATTCATCACTCACACCAAATCAACAGATGACAACTGACAATGAATGAAAATGATAGGCATAGGCCTATTTATAGCTGCATTTCACAACAAAAAATGCACGTCCACGTTTTTCAAATTGCACAAAAATGCAAACCCACAATTTTAAACTAAACTATGAAATCGTGGTTAGTGCGTCCAAACTGGGAACCCATGGTTTCAGGAATGCACAACTACACAACCTTGTTTTCAAAAAAAAATCAAGAAAATAACAAAGCAGAATCTAAAGTTAAATGACTCCTACTCCGTGGGGTTACAAAACACTGTAAGTTCAAATCAAGCAAATGCACATTGGAATTGCTAACAATCACTAGGAGAAGCAACTAGGATGATTGGTTCATTTTTACTTAATTTCATGCATGTCAGAATAACCAAAGGATAATATGTAAAATAGCTTAATTAACTCATAGTGACATCAAAAATAACGCTATCAATTGGCCATTGGGTCTCAATTGTTACCCACTCGCCAATCGAGGGGGTAAAAATGCAAACCAAAATTTCATTTACAACAGTCATCCATCTTGCCACACCAAAAGAGAGCGAGTCCATCCATCCAATAAATTTAGATGCCATTGGTTTTTGTACTACATTGTGTTGTACACAATGTAGTACAAAAAGGGGTAATTGTAGACACTAAAATACAACACCTTTAAAACCACATCTGCCACCCCACCATCAAATCCTGCATAATAAAATTATATACCTAAGTCTAAACTTAGGGATATAAAATCCTGCACATTATCCTATTTTCCTAATTTATTAAATTTGGAAAATCACCCTAGGATACCCTGTCTACCCATTAGACATGTGTCCTAGACACTTCATCCAACACCCCTGCCACATATTACCCACTCCTATCCCCCTTGTCCTTGCACATGAGACAGATTCCCAACACCCATGCCACAACTCATTTGTTGTTGTTCCCTTGTCCCTTCACATAAAACAACATCCCACATCCCACTCCACTTGAAGCCACATTACCCCAGTTCACTGAGGCACACTAAGTGACTCACTACAACTGCCCCTCCTACCTAACAGTCGATGCCATTTGGTAAATCAAGAATGCCACCTCTCATTTCCCTCCAAAACCTCAACAAGCCTATAAAAACACCTTTAGTCGACCATGAAAAGGGAGATGAACTTGCGTACCAACATACTGTCGAAATAGATCTAGACCCAGTGAAAATTTGAGAGTGCAAGCTCGATTCTGACCATTAGCTCAGATCCCAATGTAATCTGAAATTCAGTCAAAACTACTTTTCCATGGTTCCACAGTTGAAAATGTGACTCTACGGTTTTACAACCGCAAGTCCATGATTTCCAGCCCACAACCGCACTTTTGCTATTCCACAGTCTTGAGAAATTTCATCAACAGAGATAAGCGATTTAAAATATGGAGTGAGGCTTTATTTGTTAACTATTTCATGCTATCTACTTTTCATATATATTAGTGATAGGTTTATGTGTAGCATTGGGTTTACCGCTTGACTATACAGGTGCTACTAATCTTCTTTGTTGGTTTGCATGTGTGTAGGTAACAGGTATCTTGGATAAGCTGTTGAAGCTGGAGTGGTCCCTTGCTAGATACCAAAGCCCACTCACCCTTTGAATATTTGACGAGAGAACGAAGAACACATCATGCAGAGGAGTTGGAAGATCTCCCTTTCCCATAACAAGCATTGTATTTTAGAGAGATGAAGAACATTGTAACATTGCTCCCAACACACTTGGGGCAATTCAAAATATTTTGTAAAAGTTGTATCAATATCAATACAAAAGGGGTATTTTGATAATCTATTTCTATCTCTGTCTTTGTTATTATTTGTGTTCAGTTCAAATTTTACACCTACCACTATTGGAACCATTGGTGTATCCAAGTGGAAAGGCTAGACGAATCCTCCACATATGTGGGTCTTAAGCGGTGTACCTTAGACTCTTTTGAGGATATCACTTGGCATTTGAATCTCTTAGCTAAGCTCCCTCTTTACTTTAAGTGTTGTAAAAATTACAATATGATTTGATAGTAACCCCCTAAGATGAGTCTTTTGGAGAAATTCAATAGAGGCTAAGCTCGAATATAGGTAGAATTAGCCTAGAACTTGGAAATATCATGTAAATACAACTAATTGGAACTGAATACAATCAAGGGAGCAAAAAAAAAATGTTTTATATTATTAATTATTGGATTGGAGAGACTAAGAAGCCTCTAAATACATACGTGGCCATTGGCTAGAGCAAGAAGTTGAACATATCATCCATGGTGAAAGAAAGCAAGGTGAGAGGAAAACCACCATATTTGAAGTCATGGTCATCATCCAAATACCATCATCTAAAACATCACCAAACAACTTCAAGCCTCCCGAATCAACATTGTCACCAAAAAATAGTATGCCACCCGACCAACATTGTCACCACAAAATAGTATGCCACCTGACCACTTGGGTGATGGTCGAGTTTAATAGTACATTATACAATATTTAAATATGGAATAACCCCACTACATGGTACATGTGGTATTAATATCTACATATGAGAAGTCAATGTTAAAATGAACACTAATGATTAAACAAGTCAGTCTGAATGATAAAGGACTAACTATAAATAACTAAACTCAACTATGTGTCATCTGAGTCATTAGTGAATTATTGTTATTGTGCAACACTTGAAATGACACCTTACAGATAGACTTGCATGACTGTGATCATTGTCAACCAAGTAATAATTATCAAACTTGAAACTGGTACCCAAGTATAAGATGCTTGAATAAGTGTATACAAAACTGACTAATGGAGTCATCAAAGGGGCGATGATGGGACATTATGTAAATTAAAATACCATAATGAAGATACATGCGTAATAAAACAATAAGAATTCAAGTGCGTTGAGAGCACAAATGGAGTATACTTTGTAGGATTTTTTATCCAACACTGGAGAAAGGAATTAATATATCAACTACTTATGGCATTGAACATAATTCTACTAGTATTAGGGTTTACCTTGTCTATATTGATGATATTTGGAGTAAACTCCACTGTATGCTTCTTGATCCTTCTACTTCTGGTAGTTGATCTTTTGATGTATATAATAGAAGAAAATAGCTTCTAGCAGTGCTAAAACCAACTGAGGTAGTGGTACAGAACCAAAAAGAATAAAACCATTAAATGTCATCAAACCACGACACACTGAAAGAAATATTTTAGAGTGCCAAGGACAAATTAGATGTTGATGACTGGTGATGGTCAAGAGAGATTGGCTTAGAAGGATTGACTCATCTAGAGCTAGTACATGTAGACATATTTTATCTATCAGCCCTGATTGAAAGGTGGGATCCCAATAGAGGGATATTTCAATGACCCACTAGACATATGACCATCATCCTAGAAGATATGTATCGAATATATCAAGTACCAATAAAGGTATGCACAATGATCATTGCCAATGAAGTAGAGAAGGGACACATTTTGGAAAGAGTGTTCAAAACTGAGTGGAGAGGTGTGAATATTGATAAGGGTAGTATAATGTTTGAGCTACACTATGTGTTGGGTAGACTGAAACATATACAAGCCATAATTATGACACTCATATCAAGTGTTATTTTACCTAAATCAACAGGTGCATGGTTTCATTGGAATATGTTGGGAATAGTACAACACCTAGTGGAGAGGTCAATAGTATTTGCATGGGATCTGGCCTTGTTGGCTCAAATATATAGAGAGTTATTCAAAATAAGAACAATGAAGTGAGCATGAATGAGTTGTAGTATCTTACTATAGGTATGGGCTTGGGAACATGTGGTTGTGGCAAGTCCTTGAGGGTTGCCCTATGATGAACACAAATTTATAGGGCCAGAGTTACCTTATGTATTAACATGGTAAAGGGGGAAAGAGTGGACCAATAAAAAACCATTTGAAGGCAATAAAGAGTGGTTTCACTCTATTTTGGAGGATTTGCAACCCTAAGATGTGATTTTAAGATAATGGATAAAGGTCCTAGTATGTGCATAATATGGAATGCAACTCGATCGTGTGTGCTGAGCATGGTGGTTAATTGGACATTTGAGCATGCAATATGAGTATTTGTAATATACTCAAGTATTACGATAGTTTGATATTACACAAAGAATATCAGACCCACTCATAATTTATAAGATAAAGGGATAAAAAGGGGTAATACACCCATAGATGGAATCATTAACCTTAGATACAGATGAGGTTATATAGACACTAGATGAGAATGAAGCTAGTACAACCCTATATTATGTAAATTGGTGAGCCATGGTTTGTTTGTCCCATCTCAGCCAACTATTAGTGCACAATACGAGTTTGGAAGAACAAATCAAGAAGCTCAAGCGACAAAAAGGGGTAGAGCTCGGGCAACACCTTGAGTAGTTTCTCCAACAACTTCTCAAACAGGAGTGGACCCAATGCAGAGTGGTGAAAAGACCAAGAGGTAACAATTGTGAGATTCATTAATTGGTCATAGAGCCACCACTTTTTATGCTATAAGGATGTATAGTATGTATGCCAAGGAATTTGCCAAAATGTAACCAATAAATATTTGAATTATAAACTTTTATATGCTTTCTTTTATGATCATTGAGTAGAAATAAGTAATGACTTATTTTATGTGTATGATGAAAATAATAAATGAACTTAATTAATTAGATAAAATGAATGTAAATCTTCTAAATATAGAAGAATGGGCATGGAGTCCATTATTGGAGGAGGTATGGGACTCTTCCATGGTTTTATGTTGACTAAATATGTAAACCAGGGGACATCAAGGATGATGCACTGGTAATGGTAAATAGGTTTGCCAAAGAGAATTTTAGGATATATGAGTATCCTAAAGTGAGATTTATGAGATTATGTTTTTGTATTTGATGACACCTATTTTCCATAAGGTTAATTCATGTTAAGGGTTATCAAGTCATAGGTTGAAACTCCTTCATGATACTTTTTGATACACCTAACTGTAAACTGTCCAACATATGATGGAAATATGATTTTATATCATCTCTATGAAAACAATTTGTAATTCTGATTGTAGTACTCTATTATAGTTGGCTACACAATCATAATGTAGAAGGGGAAAACTACCCTGCCATGTACAATTCCTAAAAGTTATATCCACAAGGGGTGAACCACGGGGGTATGTTGTTATCTACACTCGGTGCTAGAGGGGAAGGGTTCACCAGGAATGGTTTAAGGACTCGCTCCAAGTACTTTGGTTTTCAAGAATGTTTGATGTATTAGATTCAAGACAAACACCTAGATTTGGTCTTTCTAGACTTATGCTATAAAAGATAAAGGACAATGCAAAAATACAAAATGTAGGAATACAAGGGCTAATATTAGTATGATTCTTTCTTTGAATGCTTTAACCCTAGGGTTTTTAATAGATAATATTTAAGCAAAGGCTCAAGAAGAGATGCACAAATAGAATTAACCCTAAGTGCACACTATATGTTGTTTATATTTCAAATGTCTAGAAATTCATGAAATATATTTATATAAAATAAGATCTAGGGTTTATAACAGAAATATAAATCCTACAAAAAAACAACCTAAAGACTAATCAAAACACTTCACTTATCTGGTGATTTATCTTTGCTTTTATCCCTTTATCCAATGCTATCAATAATTCTTGTTATTGCAAGATAACTTGATAAAAACTTGGAAAATATAATCAGTATTAGGGGGACTACTTAGGCTGCTATACATTAGTGCTTGGAGGTGCATCAGTCAAGACCCTTAGTTATTTTTAGCTGAAATTTGATAAATAAAAGTAAAAAATGACCTTTGGAAGAAGATAAACATAATACAATACAATAGAATATAATGAAGGAACTACAAAATAGAATGTAATATCAAGTTCTAAATGTAGCCTAGAATGCAATGGCAAATTTTTGGATAGTAGATTGCCCTCAAATTTTAGTCAGGTGAGATCGTACCCCGTAACAGGTGAACATGATAATGCACATGCAAAATTGCACCCCATAGAGAGTCGAGCACGATTTCGCATACACTATACAAAATGTTGTTAGAGTTACTATGTTAGTAACTACTACTATTACCTTATTTGGTAATAAGTAGATTTACCTAGGTAGTAGAATTTCTACTATAGGTTAGATATTCGATAAATATCTCTATTTATCGAATATTAGTTGTTAGAAACTTTAGTTAGTTGTTAGCGTGATTTTCTAAATATTATTTAGAAAATATTATTCGACTATCTTTAGCCTTAGACATTTGTATAAATCATTTCATTATCAATATAATTTTTTTTGATCTTGTTCTATCATTGGTATCAAAGCAGGACCCCTTCCTACCTGAAAGCTTGAGGGAGGAATTGCCTCCTTGGCAATTCTCCCCTCCCCCATTGGAGCAACAACTCATGCTTTTCTTCTCAACAAGAATCACACTATGCTCTAACCATATGGTTTTACACCATTCATGGTTATCAAAAAATATTATGTTGATGGAGAAAAAGAGGAGTGTTGTTTGGGTTAATCCAATGGGAAAAATAGATATGGCTGCCCCTGAAGCTTTATCCTGGGAGTTTATTTAAAAAAAATCTGAAAAATCGGTGAAGCCACCGGGACTTCCCGGGTGGTCATGCATCCCAGTGCTACTCTGTCCAAAATATGCTTAACTACAGAGTTTTATATGGGTGGATCTACCATGTGCACTCCCCATGGAAGTTAAAATAGGTAATGGCTACGACCATATTTAATCAAGTCATGATGGATATTAATAAAAAAATAAGTGGTGTGCACCACCACAATAAGTGATGCCACCTCAGCTACAAATCATAGCACCATGCTACGCAAGCACCACCACACAGGTCTGTAGTGGCCCCTCAGTGGTACCACAAGCCCATAATGTATCCATGAGTGGCGCAAACACCTAGAGAAGGCAGAACCTCCAACACCATTGTTATTTTTGCAAAGGTTTAATATGTGGTTCCATCAGCGTATTCACAGTGAGATATGGGCAAGTTCGGGAGCTCCACCTTTGTATGTAGATCTGGACGCATATTTGGAAGTCAGTGGAGAAGTTTTTTTTTGTGGCACTATGGGTCCATTGATGAAAAAAAATTACTCACCTCCGCAGTACTCATAGAAGACTGCAGTGCCAGATCTGAATTTTGTCCACCGATGTACATGGCATAGGAGATTAAAAAATGGGCACCTGAGGGATTTTTTAGTCCTATTATGGTTTCTACCCACCTGCATTTGTTTGTAACTCTCATATATGAACAAAGCCATCCCGATGCTCCATTTACGGTGCTCCACCATTGTCCTCAGCACTATCGAGCAACACGTCACCTCAGACTATTAGCAGTCAACATAGCCTATAGTTTTGTATTTGGCTAGTGATGTCAACGACCATAATATCATGGTATATGGTAGATATACCATGGGATGCATATCCTGAGTGATATCAGATGGTGACGTTAATTATCTCGCAACGAAACTCTCTTCGAAATCACAATGGACAATGCCACATCCATATGTGAAGGAGAACAATCTTTGATGAACACTTCAGGGTGAACCATGTATGAAAGAGCTACATGGGTATCCACATATATCATAGGTGATGCCCCCTCACTACACCACTACAAAGTAGTGACACCACAGGTAACATATGTAGAGGTAGTGATGGAGCCTATAGTATCCACATCACATGGGATAACATGTGCAAAGGAGAAGAAGTGTGCATTGAATGTGCTAGAGGACAGGATGCAGCATAGGAAGTGGACTTCAACAAAGCAGTAAATAAATTACCACAAATCTGCTCGTTGGAGATGATGTTTTATCCTTATCCCATAGAAGAAAATATTCACATGTAACCTACAACTACACATGGATATTGATATCTACTCGTGGATAGTGGGCCACATATCGACAAGGCCCATGTGAGGAGGGCACACTCCTCAATGGGTGACAAAAACCATTTGGTCTATATGGCCCTTGTAAAACCACTTAATGTGGTGAAAAATCAAAGTGGCCACCAAGCTACTATGGTCTAAAAGTGCAACCTCCACTAATGCATTTTTATATGCATATCTCACACATGAAAAGTGGGAAGGCTACATAAGCCTTTAAAAAAAAAAAAATTGTAATAATTTTTTAATGGAACAAGGGGGGCCATGCATTAATGTCCCACGAAAGGGTGGGACGGGTAAAACAAAATTACCCATTTAATGACATGATTTTTTAAATCATAGTAAAATTATTTCGAAAAAGCACATTACCTAGATTCCTATCTTGGGTAATTTCCTCAAATATTAATAAAAATATCCCTCACAGGGGATTTTAATTTTGGATAATATCTAGATTCCTATCTTGGGTAATTACCATTTTCTATTAGGGTAGAATATAAGTTACTACATTATTTTACCTAGGTTAGATATTCGCATTGTTAGCGAATATTAGTAGTTAGATATCAACATCTCTCATTTCTCTTCTTCACTGTATTGGGGCAGTTATCCACATTACCCAAATAATGTAATAAGGGGGTATGTTATATTTACTATGTTAGTAACAACTACTATTACCTTATTTGGTAAGAAGTAGATTTACCTAGGAAGTAGACTTTCTACTATATGTTAGATATTTGATAAATATCTCTATTTATTGAATATTAGTTGTTAAAAATAGTTATTTGTTAGTGTGATTTGCTAAATATTATTTAGAAAATATTATTCGGATATATTTAGCCTTAGATATTTGTATAAATCATTGCATTATTAATATAATTTTTATTGATATTGTTCTATCAAAAATAAAATACAAGTGTGATGACTCGATTACGTCATCCAAAAAATCTAAATATGCATGTAGAAGAGAAAATTCACCTAGCAGAGAGCGTAGAAGAAAAATAGAAGGGTTGATATATTCCAAATGGTTGATCTCTCCTTAGGGCTTCAACACCAATCCACCAAGAGCGAGCAACAACAATCAACAATCCAATGCAACAGAAAATAATTAAAATTCACTTTCCAAATTTAACTTTCTTACGAATGAAGAAGAAGGATGCAGACCAAAACAAGAACACTTTTCAAGAAATCAAATGTTAGCAATAAACCATTAAGAAGTTGTCGCATAATAATGTTGTGTGTAACTGTGTGATCGTCTATGAAAAATGAATTTAAACCATCCTTATATAGTGGATTTGAAGGTAAAAATGGTATGAAAACCAAGGAGGATCGACATAAATCATGCCAAATCTAGAGAATTAGGGTTTTCTTAGACCAAACCCTAAAAATGAAAAATCATGCCAAATCTAGAGAATTAGGGTTTTCTTAGACCAAACCCTAAAAAGGAAAAATCATGCCCCATCAAGGCCGATCATGATTTTACCTATGCGAAGTCGTGCCTCATCTAGGGCGAGCGTGATTTATCATAGAGAGGGGAAAAAGGTAAAACAGGGGGAGAAGCCTTACCCTTGCACTAGGCAAATCCAATGGGTCTCCTAGAGGGTTCAGGTAAGATTTCCCACTAAAGTGGGTTAATTTTTCATGTCTACATTTTACCCTCTCTTTGATGCATTTAAGTCCAAGTAAATGCATCAAAGAAATATGTAGAATCCTATATCCAAGAAGACAAGAAGAAAAACAAGTGATCTAAAGAACACAAGCTTATACTAAGAGGGAGGGGTGAACAGTATAAGACCACTTTTTACTTTTATTTCCCAAATAATTTTATGCAATATATTAATGGAAATATCAACAACAATAATCAAAGCAATGCACAAATCACCACACACAATAGAAACACCAATTTTATGTGGTTCACCCAATGTGGGATATTCCATGGAGAAAATATTTCACTAAAATTTTCTCAAAAAATCTCTTGGGAATCCTTCCTTATTACAATGTTTATGGACCTCTATACAAAGGAGAAACCAATCCCCTAATCAAGTTCATGGATACCTATCCATAGGAGAACTCTTTCCCCTCTACTGGTTAATGGATCTCTATCCATAGGAGAACTCCTTCTCCTCTGCTCTAGTTGGTGATATTATAGAAGACTACTACCTCCACTCCACTGGCTTGTGTATCTCTCTCCACTAAAGACCTCTATTCTCACTCAGAAGACCTATCCTCACTACCCTGGCTAATGGATCTCTATCCACTGGAGACTACTATCCTCTACTTTGTCACCTCCAAAGCTTACTCCCAACTCTGTCTTAAATCTATACTAAACACTATCCTTAGGTCTAGCACAAATCTATTCAATATCTATCTCAAATCTGCACTAAACACTGTCCTTCGATATAGCACAAATATTACTCACAAATCAGTCTCAAATATACACTAAACATTGTCCTTTGGTCTAGCACAAATCTTGCTCATAATTTTGTCTCTAGTCTGGCACAAATATGCCCTCAAATATGCACCAAAATTTATCCTTAAATCTATCCTTAAGCCTTAACACAAAGTTTGATACAATAATAAATCAACTCTACTAGATTTGCCCCAAGCCTTAACTTAAGAAAAAAATAAATCAATCAACTCACTCTCAAGTCTTCTCAAAGACTTACCTCAAATTTATCCACAAGTCCTCTCAAGAACTTGCTCAATATACTTAACAAGTCTTCACAAAGACTAGTCTCAAATCTGCTCAACAAGTTCTCCCTAGAACTTGTCCAATCTGCTCAACAAGTCTTCACCAAGACTTGTCTAAATCTGGTCAATAAGTCGTCACCAAGACTTACCACAAATCTACTTGTAAGCTTCCACAAAAGCTCACACAAATTTTTCCTTAAGATTTCACAAAATTTTACTCAATTCTTTTCTTAAGTCCCCTCTAGGAATTACTCAGATCTTCTCACAAGATTTCACAAAAGCTTGCTTAATTATGTCCTTAAGTCCCCTCTAGGGCTTACTTAAATATGCTCACAATATTTCACAAAATATTGCTTAACTCTATCCTTAAGTCTTCTCTAGGACTTGTTCAAACCTGCTCACTAGCTTTCACAAAAGTTTATTCAAATCAATTGCAAACTTGCATACAAAACTCAACTTAATCTCTTTCAAAAACCTCTTCAATCACACAAACAAATTTCACTCATAATTTTTTTTAACCACAAAAACATATAGAGAATGATTAGGAACTCAATATGTTTCACACTCACAAAATACTCAATCACTTTCAAACTCTCTTTCAAATAAATTTAGGATAAAGAACAATTTGTTTCACAGAACTTGAACTATCACTCCAATGCTTTCAATCAATAATGCTCATCCAATCTCACTCAACCATTCACTCAATGAAACACAACTTGCTTATAAACCCTAACCAAGTGTTTCACTATACTTCTAAAAACTCACACTATGAATCTCAACCCTTGACTCAAGATGATTCCTAATTCACATAACAATGATACTCATGATCTTTCACAAACCCTAGTTCAAGATAGTTCTCAATCTCATATAACAATGATACTCATGATATTTCACAAACCCTAGTTCAAGATAGTTCTCAATATCACATAACAATGATACTCATGATCTTTCACAAATCCTAGTTCAAGATAGTTCTCAATCTCACACTCAAATTTTCTCACAAACATTCACCAATCATGCATATGAAAACTCACTCAAACATTTCCAACAATGCTTATCAAACAAACCTTTTCACTCCAACTTTGCATTTCACAACACTCAATCCAATATTTCACTCATAAGGAAGATGTGCCCATACCTTTTGTTTTGATGGAGATATGACCTCAAAACCTGTCTCAATCACAATCAATTTCTCTTTGCCAATTTCAAGATTAGATATCAACAATATTTCTCAAAATATTTACTTCAAAAATATTTCATCATACAAAAATATTAAATCTCAACACCTTATAATCTCCAAACTTCAAAAATAATTAGCAAAGATTCAAATAACTCACTTTCACAATAATTTCCTTTATGCACCTTATTTCTCCTCACAAAAATAATTATCACAATGTAACTTTATCTCAAAATACAAAATACAATATTCCTTGCATACCTTATCACTCCTACTTTATTAAAATAAATTCTAACCACCAAAAATTAAAATAAAATATTTTAATTTTCTTATACCTTATATCTCCCTCAAAAAACTCACAAACTCCCTTTTTAAATCTCACTCAACCCTCTATTGCAATTTTCGAATATCAAAACCTTTGGATAACTTAAAATGTGAGAAGAATACCTTTTATTTATTCTGCCCAACAAAATGACTTTGGAGAAGTTCGAATACGCGACCTCGCATTTCCAATGCCCTAGAACAATGCAATCCCACCACTTGGGCTACGTTCCCACATGAAATTTAAAAGGTGCATGACTTCCTTTTATCCCTTGTCTCTTCTCCACTTGGTGCAAACAAAAAAATGCTTTCCTCTTTGCAAAAGATAATCGCGTGAATCGAACCCACGATCTCACACTTCATAAATGCCTTAACATAGCCCTCAACTACCACTTGTGCTACCAAGCACCTTGATATTCATTTGGTGCTCTGCTTCGATTTATTACCACGTCTGCCCTCTAACACTTAGCACATGCAAATTTTCCTTTCTTCTTTAACGAATGCAATGCACAAATTCCTTATACTTTGGGCATATAATTTGCATGGATGATTTTAATTAAAAAATCTTTGCTCCTTTTATACCATATGCTATGCATTCCAACATGTCGACAATTTAGGAAATTCAATTTTTAATTCAAATTTCAAAATTAAACTTTTGGCGCCTTTATTATTTATTTAAATTTTAATTTTAACCTATGGTTAAAATATTTAAATTTAAATAAATTAAATGATAACCTTTAAAATTTGCCAACTGGGTATTTTTGAGGATTTATAATTTAATAACTCCTTGGTCCTCGTTTTTCTTCAACTCAACCTTTAACCTAGAATATTATAATATTAAATATTATAATATTATTATTTCTTTTAAACTTGCTTCTCCTTCCTTGGGTCTTCAATATTTTTAGGCCTTTTAGGCATATAATATTTAAAATAAATATTATATCATATTCCTTTAAACTTCTTCCTTGACTTTAGGAAAAACCACCTGATGACATTAATGATGACAAAACTTAGACATCAACCTCTTGAAATCAATGACAACAAAACTTACTCATATTTCCAACATGATAAAATTTGGGCAAAATGGCAATACAAAAGGGGTATCATGAAGGATACATTGGACTTTTGCATGCTACACGAGACAATATTACCATTAATACCTATAATGGCTAGGGTCCCCCCTTGATTTTTGGAAGAAATGAATGTTCCTTAAGAAATTCGAAAGAGGTAAAGAGAAAGAGCAAAACATGAAGAACAAAGCAATAAAATAAACAATAGAGCAAAGATTACTGGGTGCAATATGAATCTAACGTAGCTATCATGAAATGCAAAAATTAAAAAGAAGAAAGAAATAATAAATAAGAAAGGAAGATAGAATAAGAGGAATAAGAAGAAGGAGAATCCAAATTTCAACCATAGAAAGTGAGAGAAACCGATAAAAAACCCTAAATGAAGGGTATTATGCCAAAAAGAATGGTTCAGGTGTGGAGTGCAAATCTTCTATGGGTGTAGTACTCGCTAATATGGAAAAATGGGCAAAATATGGAGTGTAACCCACTATGGGTGATTGCTCAAATGATTAAATAACGGATCATAACCCACTATGGATGATTGATCGCTAGTGACTGTTGTGGGATGATTACCAATTAGGATGTATGTCAAGGTCTACTAAAATGGCCAAGGAGCTTATCTTGCAATGGGGTGTTGAGCCCATTGAGTCAAAAGAAGCGTAACCTAATAGGGGAATACATTATTACTTATGTGAATGATGTATTTTCAAGTACTACCCAATAGGGGTGTGTAGAAGATATAGACCAATCAATATGAGCATAACACAAAGTGAGTGTGTGGATGTGCTAGAAGAAATAAGAGAAAGAAAAATGAGGAGCAAATAATTGTGTGTGTGTACCCCCAGCTTGAAGTTTAATCTAGTAAAAATTCAAGAGGGAGGAAATGTGTAAATAAATGAGAGAAGAATGTATATCCTTATCAAACAAAGAAAACAAAGGATAACTAAGAAGAATATGCAAAGGACAAGGATATACCAAAAGAGGGTTGTATTCCTTGACTTTGGAGAGAAATGATGATCATTGTAGAATTTTTCAAAGTCAAAAAATACAAGAAGAAGAAAGAAGAGAATAAAATAGAAAATAAAGACAAGAAGAGAAGAAGGGATGAAAAATACATAGGCCATAGATTGGGGCTTCACTAGGCATCAAAACCCTAGTGAAAAATGCAATGCATGTAAGCTATGACCTAACTAGATATCATCACATGCCATTTTCATGAATCCCCAAAAGCTATATGAACAAGTGGTCATGAGCAAGCAATAATGCAATTATGAAAATAAGAATTGCAAGAGAAATAGAATGTCAGGCAATCATGCAAAGTATGACAGACAATGATGCAATATGAGCAGGCGAACATATGCAATATGATCTAAACTAGATTCCAAAATAGAGATAACATATTAATCATAATATATTTTTAAATGCATTATATTCATAGGTTATTTAAGTTATTTACCATCTAAATAGACCAAAAAATAGGCACCAAAGACAAAATTGGTTGTTATGACAAAGGGCCCTAACCAATTGGGCTAAAACTTACCTCAAAGATCAGCACAAGCATTGGTGTTCTTCTGGTTTTTCTTTAGGACTAGGTCCTCAACCTCAAAATAATGATTGCAAACTTTCTTAGAATAAGATCGTCATAGTCTATTCTAATAGGCTCTCAAATGCTCTAAGGCATGAATACATTTTTCATCCAATAGATCCAATTAGTGCAAACGGTCTGCACGATACTCATCATTGATCGTGACATATTGCAACAAGATGCGAAATGAAGGAACCTCAAGCTCAAAAGGAAATACTACCTTAGTCCCATATACCAAGATATATGGTTAGGCCCCTATGGGATTACACACACTAGTACGATAGACCCACAAGGCATGATAAAGTTGGATATGCCAATCATGATCGATATTACCAACCAATATTTTGAATATCTTAATCAAGGACTTGTTGGATGCTTTGGGTTGTCCATTACCCTAAGGGTGATAAGGAGTTGACCACCTGTGTTGAATCTTGTACTTAGCACAAAGGTTATGGACATATTTATTCTTGAAAGGAGTGTCGTTGTCAAAAACAATCACCAAAGGAATACCAAACCTACAAAGACTCTGGTTGAAGATGAACTTAGAAACTTGAATTCTAGTCACTATAGCCAGGGGCATGGCTTCAACCCATTTAGTGAAATACTCAGTCATAGTAATGATAAACTTGTGACCATTTGATGATAATATGTTAACTTTCTTGATGATGTCTATTTTCCACATGGAGAATGGCCAAGAGGAAGAGATAACCTGAAGGTCCTGAGAAGGAGCATGGATGAGATGATCATGGCATTGACACTCGTCATAGCACCAAACATATTCACATGGATCTTTCTCCATAGAATACCAATAGTACCCCATCCGAAGGAGCTTCTTGGCAATAGAATTACCACTAAAATGGCCTCCACATGAACCTTCATGAGCATCACTACGAGCAAGATGAGTTTCATCAGAGTTAAGACATATCAAGAGGATACCTTAAAAAGAATGTTGCTACAAGATGTTATTGATTATGACAAATTGACACACTCTTTTATGCAAAAGCTTACATCGGTTGCGACCTAAACCATCAGGTATCAAACCATCCTTAAGGAAATTAAAGATATCATTATACCATGGCTCAGATGGGGAAGCTTTTATGGTCAAACAATCTAATAGGACAAGACAAAAAACAAGCAACATAGGTTCCTAGAGTTTTCTAATGATAATCAATTCTTGATCATCTTCTAACTCTAGAGGGAACAAGGATGCAACAACAACCATGGCATCTGCATGGCGGTTTTAAGATATAGGGATAAACTCTATGGTTACTCGATCAAATAAGGACACCAACTTAGTAACAATATCCTTGTAAGGTTTAAGTTTATCATATCGAGTCTGATAAACATCGTTAATCTGATTAACCACAAGTTGAGAGTCACCAAAGACTCTAGGCTTCGTATTCTATAGTATTATTTGTGTAAGAGAAATGAAGCTTGAAGGGCAAGAGTATGTGTTACTTTTGTGGGGTGACTAGAATGACTCTATCGCCAACGCACTTCATGCATCAGGCTCCATCAAAAAAAAAAATCCAAGACTTAGAATCTTCAATTTCAACATTGAAGAACTCATCGAGAAACTCAACAACTATAGTATGGGCAGCTTCTAGTGGAGTAGAGGCTAAATGGTAAGCAATTTCCTAACTCTTAATAGTATTCTAACCTATGAATGTCAATTCAAACTCACTAAGGGACAACACCTAATTAGCAGCTCAACCTGAAAGGTGGGGCTTAGACATCAAGTAGTGCAAAGGATTAAACTTTGTAACTACTAATGTCTTATGGCTAAGCATGTGTGTCTTAACTTTTGAGAAACAAACACTATGGTAAGGCAAAGCTTTTCTAAGGGAGTGTACCTAGTTTCATAGCTAACCAAAGTTCTACTGATATAATAGATATCTCATTCTTTATTTTGATAATCACGTTGGTCCAACATGGCTCCTAAAGCATGAGAAATGGTCGCTATGTAAAATATCAAATACCTACCAGGAACATGAGGAACTAAAACATGTGATAAAGTGAGATACTATTTGAGATCATCAAAATATTTTTGACACTTAGAATCCCATTGAAATACCACATATTTCTTAATAAGATTAAGAAAGGGCTAACACTTATCAGATAACTGGATAATGAACTAATGGATAGACTGAAGCTTACCTTGTAGACAACATAGTTTGGTCAGGGTGCGGGGAGGAGGCATATAAGTGATGGTCGTTATCTTAGTAGGATCCACTTCAATGCCTCACCTAGAAACTATGAAACCTAACAACTTACCATATGTGACTCCAAGCACACACTTAACATGTTTAAGATCAAATTTGTATTACCGAAGCCTTTCAAATATTTTTCTTAAATCACAAACATGATTCTTTCATTCTATGGAGCAAGCTAGAATATCATCCACATAAGCCTAGAGAATATCATGCATCATGTCATGGAGAATATAAGTCATGGCCTACTAATAGGTATCTCCTATGTTCTTCAAGCCAAAATGCATGACCTTCCAGTAGAAGATTCCCCACAAAGTAGTGAATATTGTCTTGGCTTGATTCTCAAGGGCAATCATAATTTGATTGTAGCCCTAAAAACCATCCATAAGTGAAACCATTCCATATTTGATAGTGAAATATACAAGCTAATCTATGTTGGGAAAGGAAAATCATCCTTGGGACATGCTAAATTAACATCCCAAAAGTCAGTACATATTTTTATTGTCCCTTCCTTATTAGCTACAGGAACGATGTTGGAGATCCAATCTGAATAGTCAATAGCTTTTATAAAACCAATGTCAAGGAGTTTTTGGAGGTCTTCCTTGATTGAGAGGACAACCTTAGGATGCATATTTCTAATTTTTTGCTTAACAGGCTTAGAACTAGGTTTAACTATCAAATGATGCATGACAAGGGGGGATCATGCCTTAACATGTCGACATATGACCAAGTAAAAATATCTTGATATTATCTTAATAAATTGGTCAATTGCTTCTGCTTATCCATGGATAATACTTTACCTAGATTAAGGATTCTAAGGGCTTTATCAAAATATATATTCACATCTATGGTCTCCTTAATAAGGATTGACAAGTTATCCTCAAGTGGATGCAGGGCAGGAATCACACCTAAGTGCTCAAGGTCCTCAGGAGACATAGAACCAAAGTCCACTTGATATTTAGAAGATTCAACCTGCACAACACAAGGGACAATCCTATCAAAATAAACATCATTCTAAGGTGGATCCTCATATTTGACATACTTCTCAGAGTTATGATCGACAAATAAGGAGAGGGTGGTCCTTCATCCTCAACACTCCACTCTAAACTTTGATGAGATTTATCCAAGAGAGATTCTTGAATAGAAAAGTTGACTTGATCCTATGATGAGATATTAATTGGTAATTCCTTATCCATTTTTTTAGGTTGCTTTATTTTTTTAGATGAGGAATCTAATGAATGAAACTAAGCTAGATCATCTTGTGAGAAAAATTCAAATGGATGAGGATCACCCAAGATAGAGACAAGTTGATTTACAAACTCAAATTTCACACATTGATGAAAAGTAGAAGGGACAACCTCCATTGCATGTATACAAGGACATTCAAGAAGGAGATTAAAATATGTAGTACAAGATACCACATTAAACAATGTATCTAAAATTTTGGATCCAACTTTGAGGGGAAGTGATATGGTACCATAAGCTTCTTGGGATTCGTTGTTGAAAGTTTTGATGATATCACTAGATTTAGTTTTATCTTTCTCTTTTAATCCAAACTTTTGAAAGAAATGATATGTGCATAAATTAAGGGAAGAACCATTATCAATAATTACCCTTTTAATAAAAGTATCTCCAGTAAATGCAGTGATGTAAAGAGAAGAATATTTTTGGCCATATTGTTGAGCAAGGTGTTGCAAGAGTTTTGTCATTGTTGTCAACTCAGGCAGTTAGATCTAATAATGTAGTGGACAGGCAGTTCAGAAGTCATTCAATGCAGGCCGACAGATTTTAGGGTTTGTAATTGACCACATTTAGGGTTTGTAGCCGACCATGTTTAGGGTTTGCAGTCGACCAAGATTAGGGTTTGCATTTGCATAATCAGTCGACTACTATTAGGGTTTTCATCTCAAAATCTCAAGTATATAAGCGGGGCTATTTGGAGATTTAGGAATCCATCGGGTGAATGTTGAAGTGCGAGATGCGATCGTAAAAGCGTAGATAGCGTAGAATCGGCGAGATGATAGCGAAGTGCATAATGTGAGCTAGTTGTGTCGAGTTGTTCGAAGTGCGATTGTGAATGTGCACAGAGAGCAGAGTGTGGAATGACACAGAGTGTGCGAAGCATGTGAGAAGAGAAAGCAGAATGTGTAGAGAGCGCAAAGGGCAAAGTTGATTGCAAAGTTTGGCTATAGCAGTGCAGCAGATTGTGTGAAGAGATTGTGCAAGAAAGAGCAGAGTGTGCAGAGATTGCAAAGGTGAAGTAGATCAGTTAGAGTATTGCAATAACAAAAGTATTTGTCAAACATTTTCATTCAAAATTGAAGTCCAGTTGGTGCTGGCAAATTAGGGGTTGGTGCTCCTTTCTGTTGGTGCAAATAAATAATGGGTTGGTGCTCCTTCCAGTTGGTGCTGGTAAACAAATTGTAAAGTTGGTGCTTTGCAAGAGGCTGGATTTGGATGGTAGTCCAAGCAGCCGTTCTTTTTGAGGAGTAGCCATTTTGGTGAACCTCGTTAAAAATCTATGTTGTGTGATGTTCTCTTGTTGTACTTATTATATTTGTTTATAAGTTTTAATTGCTATGGTTTTTAGAGCTGTTAATTCATGTTTTGGAATGCCACACTAATTCACCCCCCCTCTTAGTGCCATACTAAGTACAACAATTGGTATCAGAGCCAAGTTCCCTTTAAAGGCTAAATCAGCTAGGGTTGATCTTGGATTAATACTCTAATGGCAAAGAAAGGCAAGAATGGAACCATGAGACACAAGAAGAAAAGATCACATAGGGTCATAAAATAAAATAAAGATAAATTCATTATTGCTGTAGATTCAAGAGATGAATCAAACAATGGAGAAAAGGCCAAGAGTCAACTCGATCATAATGCAGGTTCTCAAGGTTCAGAATGTTTTGATCAACTCCGGCATAATGAACGTCAGTGTTATGGGTTTAGTAGCAGTGAAGATGAAGAAGAAATAGAATCAGAACAGGAATGTAATAAAGAAGAAATGAATGCAGAAGCAAATTGGAATGAAGATCAAATTACAGCTCCAAGTAAGAAGAATAGAACCTCCTTCAAAAGGACATCTCAGCCAGTTTTAGTTTCTGTGGTAGAGAAAATTGAACCAGAAAAGGCAGAAGGGGTGAACACTGAAGCAGATAATAAAAACATCAATGCTGAAGTAGACTGGGAAGGTGAGTTGATCTCTACTCTTGAAGAGTTGAGTATAGAAAAGAAAAAGAACAAAAGACTGTCCAAGAAATTGGAAGAATATGGGGATGAGATTGAAAATTTGTTCTTACAATTCCAACAGGCCAAGAAAATAGAAGAAGAATTGAAGTCATAGCTGAATGATAAAATCAATGTGTGTAACAAACATGAAGAGGATTCTAATAAAGTAGTTAGTAATCTAAAGCTGCAAGTAGAAGAGTCTAAAAGGATTGAGGAAACTCTCAGGTCGTAGATCAATGAGAAAGAGATTATTTGCCGCAAACAAGAAGAAGATATTGTTTCATTGAAGAAACAACTAGAAGAGGCCAATACAAATCTTAAATTCGAGAAGAGCACAGAATTGCTAGATAAAATGATAAGTCATCAGAGAAGCTCCACGATTAAGCATGGTCTTGGATATGAAGCTGAACAACCTGTATCTTCCAATTCTACAGAGAAGAAGTTCACTGTTGAAGGGTCCGAGCAAGAAAAGGTTAAAGCTGTATCTTCAAAAGAAAGAAAATATCAAAGGAGATTTACAGCAAAGCAACCACAACAAAAGAGGTTCTACCACTCTCACTTTTTTCATACTAACACTTTTAATGGCTATTGTTTTAGATGTAACCAGTATGGTCACAAGGCAACTTATTGTGGATTAAATAATAAATCAAAGAGTTATGCTGGTTGAAATACATCTGCATATCTGAGTGAACACTTTGTACAATGTTTTCAATGCAATGGTCATGGGCACATAGCAAGGTTTTGTCCAAGCGCTTATGTATCAAATCTAAGGCAAAACAGTAGATTTCATAAGACGCAAAGAACACAACACAAACAATAAATAAATCAGGTTCATAGAAGAAAGGAAAATAATCATTCATCATGGATGCATAAGAGACAACCACACCAGAGATATTCAAGTTCATGCAATGATGCAAAATAGGGACGCAGGTGAAAAATCCAAGCTCGAGGTCAAGAAAGTCTGGAGAAAGAAAGAAGAGAGGAAATCGTGTCTCCTTGAACTAAAGGAGACTGCTCTTCTACTGCACTAAGCAACTCCAGGTAACACATCCTCAGGGGGAGCATTTGAAAAAGGTTTTATTTTAATGCTTCTGTATATTTTTCTGGGTATCTGAGGATGAAAGACCAGGAGTTGGGCTTTTGTGGTATAATTGTCAAGTGTGTTGGTTGTTCATTTAGTTGTGTGTGGAAGTGTCGTGAAGGGTAGTGTTTGCATTGAGAATCTTCACCATTGGTAGTATTGCTTATGTCATTGTTGTTTTGTTGATGGTTCTTACTGCCACTGATTATAGCTATGGATTATAACAGTTCAGATTGTTTTTGTTTATTGAAAGAATGCTTGCCCAGCTGCGTATTTGTGTTTTGATAATAGCAGCATGTTTTTGTTCGATGCTTGATGTGAAGATTATCAGATCTTTCATTACACCTTGGTGAATATATTTAATTCACAGACAGTTTTGTTTTAACTTTTAATATAA
Source organism: Wollemia nobilis (assembly GCA_028583015.1). Lineage (NCBI taxonomy): Eukaryota > Viridiplantae > Streptophyta > Pinopsida > Araucariales > Araucariaceae > Wollemia > Wollemia nobilis. The sequence continues at coordinate 6,085,044 of JAQPPZ010017101.1, read as the reverse complement.
TGCCAATTCAAGGATAAGAAGTTTGAGGCTGAGTAAGGTGCACTACGGTTGGCCATAAAGTGTTTGAAAAAATGTCTTCTTTCGACATGCACAGTTGAAAGTAAGAGTTGGCAGTAAAATTGCAGTGCTAGACAAAAATTGGTACAGATGTGAGTCACTTGTCAATTATGTTGATAGAAGTGAAATCAGCATGTTGAATGGGAAGATTGAAGAAAAAGTTTATAATGTGTAGCCAGATGATTTCCAGCCTAGTGATGAATGTTTGAGGTGCTTTTATAAATAATTGAGGTAGTTTTCTGGATTCTCACTACAGAGAAAGACAAACAGCTATCAGTAGGTTCAAGTCTGTTGAGAATATTCAAGATGTATATGCAGATGTTGTTTGCATTACAGAGCAAAAAGTTGGATAGTTAAACGATCAGTGTATGCTTTCACTAAAATTAGTGGACAAGTTTGAGATTGCAGAGCAACAGAGGGTTGAGGCTCAGAATACAGCGTGAATTGAAGTGGCCACATATTCCCAAGAATAGTCTAAAATTTGACTAGCCATTGGGATCAAATTCTCAGGGGGGCATTTGTGCATTTGTTCATCTTATTGATCATATCCATGATTTTTTCTAACTATTTCAATGTGGTTTTGAGAATGGTGTGTATGGACTCAGGGGGAGTCTACAGCAACCCTTTGGTATTATTGAAAAAGGGGGAGAAGAGTTACAGGAATGTACACAGGTGTTGCCAACAATTCCAAAGGGGGAGATTGTTGAGCAAGGTGTTACAAGAGTTTTGTCATTGTTGTCAACTCAGGAAGTTAGATCTAATAATGCAGTGGACAGCAGTTCAGAAGTCATTCAATGCAGGCTGACAGATTTTAGGGTTTGCAATTGACCACATTTAGGGTTTGCAGTCGACCATGTTTAGGGTTTGTAGTCGACCAAGATTAGGGTTTGCATTTGCATAATCAATCGACTACTATTAGGGTTTTCATCTCAAAATCTCAAGTATATAAGTGGGGCTGTTTGGAGATTTAGGAATCCATCGGGTGAATTTTGAAGTGTGAGATGCGATCGTAAAAGCGTAGATAGCGTAGAATCGGTGAGATGATAGCGAAGTGCATAATGTGAGCTAGTTGTGTCGAGTTGTTCGAAGTGCGATTGTGAATGTGCATAGAGAGCAGAGTGTGGAATGACACAGAGTGTGCAAAGCGTGTGAGCAGAGAAAGCAGAATGTGCAAAGTGCAAAGGGCAAAGTTGATTGCAAAGTTTGGTTGTAGCAGTGCAACAGATTGTGTGAAGAGATTGTGCAAGAAAGAGCAGAGTGTGCAGAGATTGCAAAGGTGAAGTAGATCAGTTAGAGTCTTGCAATAACAAAAGTATTTGTCAAACATTTTCATTCAAAATTGAAGTCCAGTTGGTGCTGGCAAATTAGGGGTTGGTGCTCCTTTCTGTTGGTGCAGATAAATAAGGGGTTGGTGCTCCTTCCAGTTGGTGTTGGTAAACAAATTGTAAAGTTGGTGCTTTGCAAGAGGCTGGATTTGGATGGTAGTCCAAGCAGCCGTTCTTTTTGAGGAGTAGCCATTTTGGTGAACCTCGTTAAAAATCTATGTTGTGTTATGTTCTCTTGCTGCACTTATTATATTTGTTTATAAGTTTTAATTGCTATGGTTTTTAGAGCTGTTAATTCATGTTTTGGAATGCCACACTGATTCACCCCCCCTCTCAGTTGCATACTAAGTACAACACATATCACTAGGGGGGATATCTAGAGGGATATATTATTGCTTTAGAATATTTATTAAGGCTTCTCCATGAGTAGGAGAATTCTGTAATAGTTCCAAAAGAGATATATTTGCTGAGAGACTGATTTCCTACTGATATCTCTAAATTTTTTGACCTTGCACTAATTTTTTTGAAGTAAAACTTATCATACCAACCATGTTATTATAATAATGATGTCGTACACTTCTATAAGATACTTTATTAGCTTCCTATATAATTAATTTTTGATTAAAAATGTATTTTGTTGCAAATTTCCCAAATCAAGGCATTCTGCATCAATCAAATCTTGAACCACATGTTTTAACTTTTTACAAGAATTTATCCAATGTCCCTATACTCTATGATATGCACAATGCTAACATACCTTATACCAATGATCTGTAGTATCAGGTTGCATTATGGGAGGCAACTCAATTGCATTGGCTTCTAAAAGTGTTTTTAAAACTGCTTCCATAGACATATTAAGCCTTGTAAAATTTCTTTATGGAGGTTTTTGAAGTACTACCTTTTGTAGGTTGTTAGTGATATTATTAACATACCTACTATCCATTCCATTATCACCTCCTATATGTCTATTCTTATTTTGAGACTTATTAGGTTTCTCTTATTTGAATTTGAGTTGGCCTCTTATGATAAGGGCATGTTCTACTTTTCTTGCTAAATCAATTGCTTGATCAAAAGATGTAATAGTAGTAGTATCTAATGCATAAGATAATTGTTCTTGTAAATTACCAATAAATATCTCAAGCATATCCCTTGGAGGTAAATTTTATCTTAAATTTCCAACCAAACTTCCCCAACGAGCCAAGAATTCTAAAAAACTTTCCTCTTTACTTTGTTTCAAGTTATACATATATTTCATTGTTATTTCCTTTTCAATATTGTAGCACCCCAAAATTGGCACAGTTAAACCTTAGTAAAAAGATAAAAATTTGAATTTTAACCCCAAACCACCCATTACCCGCTTTCCTTGTTTTCTGTGCCATTTTTAGGATTTGTTTTGACCGTTGGACAATATCATCGTAGATTAGACGAAATCATCCCAGATCTGATGAATTCGTCTGGAATAGAACGTCCAGACGATTTCGTCCCAAAACCAAATTTTCATAATTAGCTTCTGTTTCAACAGCTTCTCTAACCTGGGCAAAAAGCGTGTCTGCGCAGTTAGAGTCTCCCCCGTTGGAGATCTCCCAAATTGGGATGATCTCCAACCTCCTAACCTCTCCCTAATCCTATATAAACTAGGACTTTCTCAGTTTATCCCCCTGAACCCCCTAGCTGATGGATTTCCCTACAAATTCAGTTCCTTGTGCCTTAGAACACCTTCATACTTTTGTTTGCATTGCATATTTCAAGTTTTCTTGCAGGAATCTTATTGTTCTTCAGTCGAAGCAAGCTTGGATCGTCGCAGGCGATTACAGACGATTTCGGATGATCCTGTCGTAGATCGACGATGATCTCGTACGATTGGAGGCGATCTCGACTGTAGTCCAGATTGGGGGCAATCAGAGCCCAGAGTTTGCATTTCCTTATTGTTTTTTGCATTTCTTTATGCATTGTCTTAGTTATTGTATTTATGCATCTTGGAGTTCACCTCATTTAATATAAATGCATGATAAAGCCAAAATAAATTGTTAAGTTGATGCATTTCCTTTTAATTGCTATTTTGATTTATTATTTAGACAAATTCATTGTTATTTCTATCATTTCCCCTTGCTTTTGCAGTTGCATTTTTGGTATTTTGTATCTGTTTCTATGATTGCAGGTCTCTGATGAATTTGGCTGACGAATTCATCAGATCACCGATGATCCTGTCTGATCTCAGATGACCGACTGAGATCTGAGATGATTCTGTGCAATTCCAGATGATTACGTATGATTTGAGATGATTTGGACTGCTACAAGACTCAGAATCTTCATCAGACATCCGAAAATCAGGTATGTTCTATCCTATTTAGCATATTCTCTGTGTTTAGCATTTATTCATGTTTTTTGTATTCATAAAATCAGCATTGGCATATAGAATAGTTTAGATTCATCTTGGCCAAACCTAGGAATTGAATGATTAAAGCACAAAATGAACACATCAAACCTACTATCAACCTAGGCATGGAAACTGCCACTCAAAAGTTTCCTGGTGAACCCACCATCCGTCAAAAATTCACCCTTATACCCCTCCCCGAGAGGCGGGACCTTCAAAGGGCCTCTCAGTCCGAGGTATTGTCCCATCCTTCTCGCATCCCCCTTTCGGGCGCGGATCCTATAGCCTGAAGGTAAGGATGCAAAAAATTTGGAGCGATACATTTTGGTGAACCCGACGTGAAAACTAAAAACCTTTTGAAAACAATCCAAAAAAAAAAAAAAAACAAAACATAAATGCATTTAGAACCAAAGATTGCATATCACATTTAGATGGTAGATTATAATAAAAGACGAGTTGTCACCATTAATGTTGAGAATCAATTAGCAGCTATAGAGATTACTTATGTACTTAGAGTACCTCAAACAAATAGGGTTCAACCTTTATGGGACGAACTTAATAGGAGATTGAATATCATTGAATATAGATCAACCGAACTTAGGCAAATCAAGAGGTTTGTCCTAGATAGAATCCTGGATCCTGATCAAGTGACCTTGTATCATGAGCTTCAGAGAGCTTGCCATAGGTGGTTAGGAGATAAAAGAGCCCTTGTGTCTTCTAAATTGTACACCTTTGAGGAATACCTCGACAATGCGGTTGTAGTACATAAATTTCTATCTCGTATAGAGGATCAAGAGGTCGTTCTTACGGATAGAAAGAGATGGAATAGAGTTCCTAGAGCTGTGTTATACCGAGAGTATTGCCATGAGCTCTATTTTTACAAGACAGAGTCGAAGTAGATAACATCACCATAGCACATTTTGTTAAGTTCCTGAAAAACCATTTCCAATTTGAAGAGGAGCATTTCATGACTCCTGATGAACTTGATCCTATCAATGACATCTATAAACTATTTATAGAAAACTAAGCCATTCTTTTATTATTATTATTTCTTGCATTTAGTGTGTTGTTTGTTGTCTTTATTATCATAAAAACAAAAACATAATAAAAAAAAATCAAAACATTTTCTTTTAAGTATTATAGTAGGTATATAATTAAAATATATACCTCCCAAATTTGTTGCAAATATATATAATATATATTTGCTAAAATCTAAATTTAAACATAATGACTAGACTCAGGAATGGAAAACAGACTGAAGTAGAAGAAGATTGGTTAGGAAGACCAGTAAATAAACCAGATGTCCTTCCTGAAGACCCAATTCAGGAAGAAGGAACCCTAAACCAACAAGAAGAAGAGTTTGTTGACGCAAATGAACAAAGAGAAATTGTTAGAGAGGAAGGATCCTCATCTCCTAAAATATCTCCGAAAGGAGCTGTTACTTTTGAGAACATGGAACATTTCTGGAAGTTCCTCAATACTAATATTGGCACTCTTAATAGAGCAGTCCATATGGACAAGGATCAAATTAGTGACACTCAAGCAACCCTAGAAGACATATATCACACACGCACTAATCCCTTGTCCTTCGTTGATCAAGAAAGTGATCAAGCTGGACCATCCAATTTGGATATGGCCGCTATAATCCAGAACATGCAACAACAACAGGTTACCCAACCACCTAGAGAGCCTGTTACCAAGCCTAGGGTTATTCCCACACAAAAGAAACCATCATTCACTACTTTATTTCATCAAGTTATTGATCAACATACCTCAAATCAACAAAATCCTAAAACAAAACCAAATGCCAATTTCCAACAATCTGGGGTACAACATAATGCCACAACAAATCTTCTTCATAATACTCTTCCTACCAACCATTTGCATAACAACAATATAGCATCTAATCCTTATGTCACGCCATCCTACGCTCACAAATCCCATACTCATGTACCACCAAACCAATATGGTGGACAAACTGGTAATCTGGAAGCCATGGTGAAACAATTAGTCTCCCGCATGGACCAGATAGATCCCTACCATCCCTCGTACAATTATCGAGAGATGTGTAGTCAGCCTCTAGATCCTATAGTTGTAGCACAACCATATCCTAAACACTTTCCTATGCCTGTCCTACCTATATATAAAGGAACTGAAGATCCCATAGAGCATCTTCGTATGTTTAGGATAGCGTGTCATGATATATCCCATGATGATTTGTTATTACTAAAAATGTTCCCAAAAAGTTTAGGAGGGATGGCATTGGAGTGGTATTATCAATTACCCACTCATTCTTTGAGAAATTTCGAAGAGACCGCCGAATATTTTGTGCATCAATTTAGTGCCTACATTGAAAGGCATGTAACTATTAAATATTTGTACAACCTAAAACAAGACAAAGAGGAATGTTTTGCTGATTTCCTAGCTCGATGGAGACAGTTGATAGGAAAATTGCACTTTGTGTTACCTTATCGGGAAATGTTGGATATCTTTATCAATAATTTACAAGAACAACTATCCTATGAGTTATCAACTGCTACCTTGACCACCTTCGATCAAGCTATAGATTTAGCTCGAAGAGTGGAAGATGCTCTTGTTAGGAGAGGTCAACTTAAAAAGAAAGATGATGAGAAAACATCCAGAAATCAATATAAAAATAAACAAGTTGTGGGCGATGGAGTCACTGATAGTAGAAATATCGCTACTGTTAATGTTGCAAAAACAACAGAGAAATTTATACTAAAACCTCTTGATAAACCACCCCGAGAATTTACTAGGTTAAATCAACCCTTATCAACCATTCTCCCGCAATTACTAGCATGAGGAATGATCCAATTACCAAATATCCGGGAACCTGATCCAACTATACCCGGATACAGGGCTGATTTACATTGTGATTTCCATAGAGGACCTGGACACGCTACCAATTCTTGTAAAATATTAAAACATAAAATACAAGACCTGATTGATAACAATGAGATGGAGGTGCAAGCCTTTCAACCTAAACAAAATCCTCCTAATAATGCTCAAAAGAACATCCCCCAAAATCAGAATCAGAATGCCAATCAATCATTGGACATATTTCAACATCCTTTACCAAAGCATGGTAAAGAGGTGGCTAATCAAATTGAGCATCATAATGTTCCCCCTCCTACTCGATATGTAGGAGCTATTAGTGGACATTTACCTGTTCATGATCCGCAAATCTTTGACACCACTTTATCCATGGTTACGGCCAGACCTCTACATAATATTCGGACACGTGATCTTAGTGATACCGAATATGAGACTGAAAGTGACATGGAAATCACTTCAAATCAATCGAATAGTTCTGAAGATGAATCAGATCCTATTCAACCTATCACAAGTTCTATGATTCCAGAAGAACCATTTCCAAGAAGAGTCACTACTCGACCATCGTCTCAACAATTACTTTCTAATGAACAAGCCATAAACGCTAGACCAAGACCCATTCATCATCCACAAAATAATATTGTAGGTACCATCGGAGTTGTTACTCGACAACAGGCTCAAAATTCTCAACAAGATCAAACTCAGAATGATGGATCAGCTCCATTCGTTTTGAAAAATCCCAATAAAGGGAATCATGCGCCTAATGTTCAACCTAAACCTCCTTATAATATTAATGAACAATTATCAAATACTACAGCTAGAATTTCCCTTTTGGACCTTTTAAGATCTTCTCCTACCCATAGGGATGAATTAATGCTCACATTAAGCCAAATGATGGTACCACAAAATATTCAATCTGAAGCCATGTCCAATACTATCATAACTCGAGAAGTCGATTGTATTGACTTTCGGGATAAAGATATACCACAACATAGTTTACATAAGGATAACCCCTTATATATTACTGCCCTAATTGGAGATGTAGGAGTTAAACGAGTCTTGATTGATAATGGTTCATCTTTAAACATATGCACTTTTGACTTCTACCAAATATTTGGGTTTAGAAGTGATGAAATGAAAAGAACTGATATGATTATAAAAGCCTTCAATGACGAAACACAAGAAACATGTGGAGTTATTACTATCCCATTGCAAGTTGGTCCTCGAACCTTAGACATGACCGTGTTTATTGTACATTGCCCTGCATCGTACAATATACTCTTGGGTCACCCTTGGATCAACGCGATGCGAGTTGTTCCCTCAACTTTACATCAGTGTGTTAAATTCAAATTTAAAAATTAGTTGGTTACCATTCATGGTGATCCTAGACCCTTTGATATGTGTGCTTTGGCAGAACCTGTTGGAGTTCAATTTTGCCCTGCTCTGTCATCCACACATCCTAATTCTAATCATCCGCCTAAACGTGTGAAACACACACTCATAACATCATCTACTTTTTCCCCACCAACTACACCTCTACATATAGTTCAACCATCTTCCGAACAAACCACATTAGGACCCCAAAAGGATCCTAAACCCACAACCAATGCTTCTTGTTTTACTCCTATAACTTCCATACCTTTAGACACGTCCATCGACATCTCTACAACGTCTACGCCTATCAAAGGCATGTTTCCCGCATCTAAAAACATAGGAAATGATCCTTCTACCTCTTACGCTCTTACTGACGAGCTCTTACCCGATTTATCTAAAATTCTTGTATCAGAGAAAACAAACGTTGCTATGCAAGATTCCCATATTTTAAATAAATTGCCACCCTCTCCTCGTACCTTGGGCCTCCCACAGCCTATGGGAAGTATCTACCAAGTCGGGAGTTGTGCTTTTATTTATAAGGGATATGACTGGGGAAGAATACCTAGAAACATCAAGACTCATTATGATGGGTATGCTCACTGTTATTTTGCTAATGAGTATATTAAAGCTAAGCCTATAATGCTTAAATTGGGATATAAAGGGAAAGGTTTGGGACCTTTCCAGAATGGTATGAAAGAACCTTTTGAGGTAGAACCTTGGCCTGCCCGATGTGGTGTGGGCCTATTTTCTAGTAAAGGTCAGCCCTTCCCATTCGAGGATGATGACCATCTCATATGTTACCAAGATTATTTGGATAAACGCGATGCTTTGCGTTTAAGGGATAATCCATTTACATGCAATATGCTATCCATAGCTTACCCTGAGATGATTGCTGAATCCGACGATGAGTTGGAGGGGGATATCTTCCATGATGTCTCCGTTGAGGAATTGTTACATAACGGATTTTATTTCGATGGCTCTATACCTAGTGTAGCCCAGCTTGAGGCCACGGCTCCTCAAGACGAATTATCCAAGCTAACTTTGGAAGAATTACAAGAATTAGGCGTTTCACCCACCCCATCTAATTTTGAGAGAGATCTACATATGGAAGTTGAAAACGTTATAAAAATTAACATTGGAACCGAAGATAACCCTCACATAATCAACATTGGATCAGAATTGAGCCAAGAAAAACAAGATAAATACATTTCATTCCTTAAAAAATATGAAGATGTTTTTGCTTGGACATATGAAGATATGCCAGGATTAGACCCTTCTGTAGTTATGCATCACCTAGTAGTCCATCCGGATGCTAAACCTGTTAAACAGAAACTTAGAAAAATGCATCCTAAAGTGGCCTTACTAGTCAAAGGAGAATTAGAAAAACTCTTGAAGGTTATTTTTATACAAGCCATTGATTATGCTTGAATGGATCTCAAATGTAGTTCCAGTAACTAAGAAAGAAGCTACCAAAGTTAGGATTTGCATAGACTTTAGAGATATTAATGTTGCATGCCCTAAAGATGATTTTCCTCTTCCCAACATGGATCAGATCATTGATTTTACTGTTGGGAGCGGAATGATATCCCTAATGGATGGATTCTCTGGTTATAATCGGATCAGGATAGCTCCTGAAGATCAGGCTAAAACAACCTTTATTACCCCTTGGGGAACCTTTTGTTGGAAAGTGATGCCATTCGGTTTAAAGAATGCAGGTGCAACATATCAACGAGCCATGACTTATATCTTTCACGATATGATGCATGATATTCTACATGATTATGTAGACGATATTATAGCTCATTCCATCAAAGAAGATGATCATTTAGATGACTTGAGAAAAGTTTTTGACCGGTTAAGGGAATATCTTATCCGACTAAATCCAGCCAAATGTATATTCGAAGTTAAGTCCGGTAAATTATTGGGGGTTATAGTTTCTTTACGTGGCATTGAAATTGACCCTCTCAAGATCATGGCTATCACTGATATGCCCGCACCCACAAATATATCTGAATTACGAAGTCTACAAGGTAAACTTCAAGCTATTCGCCGCTTCATCGACAAGTTGGCAGACAAAACCGGACCCTTTCTTAAGCTTCTTAAAAAAGATGTCTCTTTTCATTGGGACGACGAATGTCAGGAAGCATTCGAACTCCTCAAACAATATCTCCTTCAACCACCGGTGCTTTCCCCACCTAGATCTGATCGTCCATTTATCTTGTACATTTCTGCTTCAGATTGTGCCTTAGGAGCTATGTTAGCTCAACTTGACGATGAGAAGAAAGAACGTGCTAATTATTACATCAGCAGAACCTTAATCAGTTATGAAACTCGTTATACGGAATTAGAGAAGTTATGTCTCGTAGTCGTATTTTCTACATAGAAACTATGCCATTATATGCTCAGTCAAAAAACGTATGTTATTGCTAAATTCGATCCTTTGCGGTATCTCATGAGTCGACCGTACTTATCTGGTCGCACAACCAAGTGGGTTCTTGCGCTAAGCGAGTTTGAACTCACGTTTATAGGACAAAAGTTTGTTAAAGGTCAAATCATAGCAGACCAATTAGCTGTTGCACCCTTAGAGTCTACCCATCCCCTCATCATTGAGTTTCTTGATGAATGCCTTAGATTAGAGGCAGACCATCCTGAGCAATGGTCCCTATACTTTGATGGAGCCCGATGCATGAGTGGGGCTGGTGCAGGTATTATTTTAATATCTCCATAGAAACATCTTATACCTCTGTCCTTCAAACTAACATTTGCTTGTACTAATAATACTGCTGAATATGAGGCTCTAATCCTTGGATTACGAGCTGCCTTGGCACTAAAAATTAAAAATTTATTGGTTTTCGATGATTCTCAACTTGTCATAAATCAAATCAATGATGTTTATCAGACCAAAGATGATAAATTATGCCCATATAAAGCGTATGTCTTACAATTATTATCTTTATTTGATCAAGTTACCTTGGAAGCTATTCCTCGAACTAGCAACCGTGCGGCTGACGCTATGGCTGCAGCTGCATCTCTTTTGCCCTTGGAGTTAGATGATGAATATGCTACCATCATTATTCGTCGACTCCAGGAACCCGCTTCAAGCAAATCATGCTTAGAACCTTTGGATGTGTTTCTAATCAACGAAACTACTCCTGAACCATGGTACACTGATTTATTTAATTTTCTGCAAAATGGGACCTTCCCTGAAGGTTGTAATAGCAACCAGCATCGGTTGTTACGTAGACGAGCAAGTCGCTTCGTAATTATTGGTAATACCTTGTATAGGAGATCTTTTGAAGGCATCTTACTGAGATGTTTGAATCTAGCAGAATCTAAATCAGCTTTGAGTGAAGCCCACAATGGATCTTGTGGGGGGCATTTTAGTGGTAGCGCCATTGCTAAGAAGCTCCTTAGGATAGGATATTTTTGGCCTACCATGGAGAATGATGCACATGATTATGTGCGCCATTGCGACAAGTGCCAAAAACACACTGACCTTGTCCATGCGCCTGCACAAGAACTGCAGGCTATTTCATCTCCTTGGCCCTTTTCAAAATGGGGCTTAGACATCATTGGAAAAATCAACCCTGTGTCATCTGATGGACACAAATTCATCATAACCGCCACTGAGTATTTCATGAAATGGGTTGAAGCTATGCCCTTAGCTTCTTGCACTGGAACCCAAGTTTCCAAGTTTATTTTTAATCAAATTATTTGTAGGTTCGGAATTCCTGCAAATCTCATCTCGAGATAATGGAACTTGTTTCAAAAATAAAGATGTCAAAAAATTATGTCAAAAATATAAAATTCAACATCGATGGTCCACTCCCTATTATCCTCAGGGTAATGGCCAAGCAGAAGCATCTAATAAAACATTAATCAAAATCCTCAAAATACTGGTCAATAAATCTGGTCGAGATTGGCACATCCAATTATATCTTGCTTTGTGGGCCTATCGAACTAGCGTTCGCACCCCCACAGGTACTTCACCTTTTGTTTTGGTCTATGGCACTGAAGCTATTTTTCCCTTTGAATTAGAAGTTCCTTCTTTAGCTCTACTACTTCAAGATACTGAAGTAGGAGATGAATATCGTGCTGGCAGATTTAGTCAGCTGGAACTCCTAGATGAAAAATGCATCAATGCTTTGGAGCATCTTCGTGCCTACCAAAACAAGCTTAAGAGAGCATACCTCAAGAAAGTTCATCATCGATCCTTTGAGATCGGCGACCTTGTCTTAAAAGAAAATAAAAAAAATACTAATGCAACTAAAGACCTTAAAGGTAAATTTGAGCCCAACTGGCTTGGACCATATGTCATCATCTGCTAAATTTGGATCGGGAGCATATCGATTAGCTACCTTAGATGGTAAAGATCTTAAAGAACCTATGAACATTATGCATCTTAAGCGTTATTATGCATAACATTTGGTCATTTTCATCATTTGTATATATTGTGTATTTTGCATATTGTTTCCTTTTAGTCATTTATATAAAATTTCAAAAAAAAATAGTAATCGTATTTCTTCTTTCCATTCATCAATTAAAATCAAAATATAAAAACATCAAAATCCTTAAAATCTTCAAAAACATCTTTTATTTTCGTACATATCAATTCTTGAAGTATTGCAGTTATATTTTCAATTATTTTGGATAAATTAGCATTTATTTGGAATCCCGCACTTTCACACTCACATACATAAATATCTTGCTTTTATTTGGTATGATTATTAATCTCTCTTATATCAAAGTCCACATTTGAATTAAATAAAGTTTTGAGCATAGAGAATTGATCTTGTTATTTACTTGAACCAAGCATATCTTTTCACATTAAAATGATTTCATTGCAAATTCAATATGATGCTACATAGTAGAAGTGGTTTCTTGAGCGAAAAGTTTCCCCTGCTATCCTATCATGCACATGGTCTAGAATCTTTGAGAATTGACAAAAGGACAAGCTCACCCCTACCCAGAATAAAAATCCCTTGCTCTACAGCCAATCCGAGCAAGTATCCCTAGTATAGGAAGCAAAAGAAAAATTCAAAGAAAATGAGAAAAAGAAAAATATCATTTTGTACCATCGCAGCAATATTTCAGCATTGTCTCAGTTCCAAGCAAAAATACAAAAAAAAAAAAAAAAAGAAGCAAAAGAGAAAAGAAAAAGCAAAAAGCAATAAAATCCCTTTCCCTACCCCTTGAAAATAAAAGAAGGGTGAATGAGCTTGAATCCCTGGAATTCTCAATTATTCGAAAACTATGAGGTAAGCCCCATAACAGGTGGTTTGTGCCCAACCCGCTTGGCCTTGGGTAATTCCTAGCATGGTGATATGTCTGTCACATTAGCGACCTTCTTTTGTACAGACCTATGTCGGCTTATGGATTAGCTAGCTCTTGATAACCCGACTTACATAGTAGTCTGGTACGGTTACATGCATATAAATCATGGTCAAGGAACACTTATTTGGTTAATTCAAATTACTTGTATCAAATTTTCTTGCTCAAAATTGGGGAATGAATAATACAATTGCACACACATTTGTATTTGAGAGATTCTGTATCATTATGATAAAGCAAGATCGGTAATGAACTCACATTTGCACATGAGGGTTCCGTATAAATCTATATTTGTCTTTGAGATAAATGTAAAATATTTCTGCAACTCTTTTTGGAATAATTTTATCTTCTTATTTCAGCACATCTGTTTAGTATAAAAACAACTATATACATTGTTTTCAAAAATCACAAAATGTTTTCAAACAACATATGACACAAATATAATCAATAAAGTCATGTCCATATTATTATTTTCTGTTTATCAAAAGTCAAAAATCAATCCTGCAATAAAACTAAAATATCAATTTCTTCTTTGGATTTCGCGATGATGGTATAAGTCTATACCTATAATTCTATGCCTAGCGCAAGCCATTGTTCTAATTTTATTTTCCCATTCATTTAAAAAAAAAAATTCATAAAAAACATATGACTTACATCATTATGTTACACAATTGTGATTTAAAAAGAACGAACACATTTTTGTCCATTTCATTATGTCAACATTCAATTTTGCAATGATGGTATAGTTCCTAGGGACTTATTCCAAAAATTTTATCACACTTAGGAATTTATGCCTAGCAAAATCATATTTCTTTAATATGTCATGCATAATATTTTTTATGAAAATCTGAAAACAAATCATCACCATCATCACTTCCATCATCACAACACAAAGTCTTAAGACAGTCTCTTAAGCATTCTTTTACTTTTAACAATATTTCTATCCTGGGATTAGCTTGATGACCTAGCGAGCGGCGACTCCATGAAACGGTCTATAAACAACGACAATGTCCTTTGAAATTATTGTTAGAAGTCTCTTTTATTTTTCATCAAATCACACCACAAAACAACCAATTTATTCACATCAGATTATTTCATTTACAATTTTATGCCATGACATAAAAAATTATAATTTATTTCCAAACGACATAATTACATGAATCATCAATCAACAAATCCAAATATTAAAGCATAAAACAACATATACACAAGTCATATCATCAAAAAGACCATATATATATCTCAATAAATTATACATCATCTGGATTGGTATGCCACAATCAAAACCCTGGCATACTCAATCCCCTCAAAAAATAATAATAATACAATCTGCCCTCTATAGCAGCTAGCCTCGAGAAGCCCTCGAGCTCTCAGCCTCATCTCCTCCCCCGCCCTGGCATGGAGGAGGTGGTCCCATAGAGGTTCGGACTATGTCTCGGGTCCTCATCGTCGATCGTGAGGATGTCCTCGATGATCCCATCATGATCGGCTCTGCAATGGGGGTTGGAAGTGGTACCCTCTGTCCCTCTGGGACCATGTGATAGTATAGCCCCTGGTAGAATGTGGTCTGAGCAATAGACCATGCCAGATCCTGAGTGCTCGCCCCTCCACTCCGAGCCCTGAGCCATGTAGCCTCATCCTGGAGTGTCTACACCTGAGCCCGGAGGCGGGCAACCTCAGCCCGGAGAGCCATCGTCTCGCTGCTCTCCCCTACCTCGACACCCTTGCCCTTATCGGGCGATGGTGGTCTCTCCCCCTGCTGAGAAGGGACTCCCCTCTCCCTCCTCCCTATCTCCTGAGGTCTCTGTGGAGCCCGACCCATCCTCTGGCATCTCTCCTATGGAGACCATCACTGCTCTCTCTCGTCATGACCTCGCGCTGCCTCAATAGCAGCCTGACGTCGCCTCCCCAATCGTCGCACCATAGCATGCACTGGACCCTATGCCCTCATCATCCGAGGAGGGTGGATGCCTATGTACCAGGCATCATAGCCATCTGTAACCCCAATGTCATCACCATCCACTGGCTGGATGGGGGCATCGTCCACGTCCTGACTCTAGAATCGCTGCATGTCTGGAGCCCCGCTCAATGTGGTACTATCCCGGATAGTTCAGGAGTACTCGTAATCCTTGAGAGAAGGGATCCCTTATTGTAGACCGAACTATCATAGAACCCGATCGTAGCGGTGGAGCTCTACCTCTCCCCACTCCATCCATAGCCAACAGACTCGCCTGATGCGAGCCAGCTCCTGCCCATCCTCTGCCCACCCTGGGTGCTCTCTCCATGGCCTCCAGGTGATCTGGTCTAGGATGAGGTCATCCAACAACCTCCGTGACATCGACAGATCTATCCACCATTGTGACCCCCTCTGTAACCACCAGTAGAAAACCTGGGGCCTCTCCCGGTCAACCCCTGTCAGTGGGAGCCCTACCGGCCTCCACACCGCGATGTGCTCCCAAGCACCAAACCTATAGTAGCGATGTCAAAACCAGACATCGACCTCCCTTGTATATGACCCCATGCAGGATCCTATACAAGCGGCATAGTACAAAGCTGCCCCATGCAAACTTGTATCCGTGGTCTCTCATATCATAGACCACATCTGAGAGGAGCCATGGTAGTCTGCACCCGCTCTGGTGGCACAGTAGTAAGCCACCTACTACCCCGACCAAAACCCGAGTCAGCCTAGATGCCCCAGGCATCTACCTTAGAGACTCGATGTTCACTCCGCCCTTCTCCAGGGTGAAGCTCGGGTCTCCGATCAATCTCATCATCGCCTGGCCCTGATTGGCCGTAGGAGTCATCAACCATCCTTGTATGGGGATCCTCATGATCCTCCATACGTCCTCTAGTGTGGGAGCCATCTCCCCTGTCGATAGCCAAAAGTAGGACGACCCCGGATACCACCTCTCTGCTAGGGCTATCAGTAGCCCCATGTCCATCGGTACTTGTGGCATCTCTGCCACATGCTGCAAACCGACCTGAGCCAGTCGAGTCGCAATCGAGTGGAGCTATGTCATCTCGTAGCCCATCGTATTTCCATTCTCGACTCTTTAGTAATCCCCTCTGCAAAACAAACAATAAAACAATAAAATTCATTAATCAACCAATCATTAAAATCAAATTAAATACATTTTAACCAAGCTTAATTTCATCAAATGATGATATCGTCCACTATTGGATGATATCGTCCCAAATTGGGCAAAATCATCCTTTGTAGGATGAAATCATCTCCTATTTCACAACCTTTGGGGATCGCCCCTTGTTGGACGAGATCGCCCCTAGTTCACCGATTTCGCCCTCAGACGAAATCGACGATATAGGGACGATTTCGATGAAATAGGGACGATTTCGTCCCGACGTCGTCGACGGCCTAAAAACGGCCGCGATGCCCCAAAACAATCAAAATTTCAAACAAACAATTGCACAAATTAAATTCAAACCTAATTTACTAGGATTAGATCCTTACCCGTAGCCCGCGTCGGACCTCTGTCGATCGGTGTGCTGTCTCCACCATTTTTTTTCTCTGCAGAGCTCTAAAACCAATAAAATTGAATAGTAAAAATGAATTAGGGTTTTACCCTATTTTCTTAATTTTATTTAAAAACAACATTTTTTTAATTTTGCTTTTTCATGCTTTTACCTCAAATGTTCGATTTGGGTAAAAACACGGAGGGGGCACCATAGTAAGCAGTCGTACGATTCGACCTAGAATCATCGTCTAAAAAATTGAGTAAATTTTTGCTTTCTCGTAAAACGGGAAGAACTCGTCTTTAACGCATTTTCTTCGAAAAATTCGCTAAAGAGGGGGCAAAATGTAGCACCCCAAAATTGGCACAGTTAAACCTTAGTAAAAAGATAAAAATTTGAATTTTAACCCCAAACCGCCCGTTAACCGCTCGTTACCCGCTTTCCTTGTTTTTCGCGCCATTTTTAGGATTTGTTTTGACCGTTGGACAATATCGTCGCAGATTAGACGAAATCATCCCAGATCTGACGAATTCGTCTGGAATAGAACGTCCGGACGATTTCGTCCCAAAACCAAATTTTCATAATTAGCTTCTGTTTCAACAACTTCTCTAACCTAGGCAGAAAGCGTGTCTGTGCAGTTAGAGTCTCCCCCATTGGAGATCTCCCAAATTGGGATGATCTCCAACCTCCTAACCTCTCCCTAATCCTATATAAACTAGGACTTTCTCAGTTTATCCCCCTGAACCCCCTAGCTGATGGATTTCCCTGCAAATTCAGTTCCTTATGCCTTAGAACACCTTCACACTTTCGTTTGCATTGCATATTTCAAGTTTTCTTGCAGGAATCTTACTGTTCTTCAACCGGAACAAGCTTGGATCATCGCAAGCGATTACAGACGATTTCGGACGATCCTGTCGCAGATCGACGATGATCTCGTACGATTGGAGGCGATCTCGACTGTAGTCCAGATTGGGGGCAATCAGAGCCCAGAGTTTGCATTTCCTTATTGTTTTTTGCATTTCTTTATGCATTGTCTTAGTTATTGTATTTATGCATCTTGGAGTTCACCTCATTTAATATAAATGCATGATAAAGCCAAAATAAATTGTTAAGTTGATGCATTTCCTTTTAATTGCTATTTTGATTTATTATTTAGACAAATTCATTGTTATTTCTATCATTTCCCCTTGCTTTTGCAATTGCATTTTTGGTATTTTGTATCTATTTCTGTGATTGCAGGTCTCTAACAAATTCGACTGACGAATTCGTCAGATCATCGATGATCCTGTCTGATCTCAGATGACCGACTGAGATCTGAGATGATTCTATGCAATTCCAGATGATTACGTATGATTTGAGATGATTTGGACTGCTACAAGACTCAGAATCTTCATCGGACATCCAAAAATCAGGTATGTTCTATCCTATTTAGCATATTCTCTGTGTTTAGCATTTATTCATGTTTTTTGTATTCATAAAATCAGCATTGGCATATAGAATAGTTTAGATTCATCTTGGCCAAACCTAGGAATTGAATGATTAAAGCACAAAATGAACACATCAAACCTACTATCAACCTAGGCATGGAAACTGCCACTCAAAATTTTCCTGGTGAACCCACCATCCGTCAAAAATTCACCCTTATACCCCTCCCCCGAGAGGCGGGACCTTCAAAGGGCCTCTCAGTCCGAGGTATTGTCCCATCCTTCTCGCATCCCCCTTCCGGGCGCGGATCCTATAGCCTGAAGGTAAGGATGCAAAAAATTTAGAGCGATAGAAATATAAGCACAAAATTTTTGAACAAATAATTCTATTGTTTCTTCAAAACTCTTCGAGGAATAACTGGGTAATCGATAATACCACTCTAATTCCATGCCAGCAAGACTCTTAGGAAATATTTTAAGTAACAATATGTCATCATAAATGAGATCATGGCAATTTGTTCTAAATCTTCTTAAATGCTCAATTGGATATTTTGTCCCCTTATAAATAGGTAAAACTACCATAGTAAAGTGCTTAGGATAAGGCCACAATAGGATACAATGGCTGATTACACATTTCCTTATAACTATAAGTAAAACTTGAAGGCTGAATCATCTCAACTTTTGAAACCAATTGCTTTACCATATTTGTTAAATTCTACTCTCTTGGATTACTGCTATCCACTGTCCCCAGATTCCCTAAAGGAGGAGTGTTGAACATATTAATACTATTGAAGTAAGTGGTATCTTGTTGGAGAGGATGACTAAAATTTAGTGTAATAGAAGAAACAATGTTGAGATAAGTAGATTGAGAATAAAATTGAAGATTTTTATTGGCACTACTAGTTGAAGGAATTTGTAGATTCCTTCAAACATTGGTGGTTATAGTAATGGCATAAGTTGGATGGTGAACAAGATTACCATGATTTAAATATTCACTTAAGGAGTTATCATGAGATGGTCTACTTCCTCAAGTAGGGCTTCTTCCTCTAAAGTTACATTTAAGGTATGCTTATGATATTTATAAAAGGTACACACATGCTCAAAGGATTTTAAAATAAGGTTCCCATCAGGTCCCTTAATAGGATCAAGACTATTATAAATATCTTCTTCCTCAAGATTAGGATTCTCTCTGTCAACTTGATCAATCTCTTGAAAAATCTCATCAAACCTAAAAATATTTCTTTCATTCCCAAGGTTGGAAGCCATTGTAAAAGGAGAGATAGGCTAAGGAAAAAGGAGAGAACTAAGACCCACAAAACAAGCACTAAAAATTATATTTTTAATGTTTTCTTATATAACACACAAAATTAATGATCTTGCTTAAAGTTTTAAAATAAAATTAGGTGTTCACATTGGGTTCACCAAAGATGTAGAGGGGGAAAATACCCTACCATGTACAATTCCCAAATGTTGGATCCGTAAGAGAGAGAGAGCCTTTGGGGTGAACCATGAAGGTATGTTGTTCTCTAAACTCGGTGCTATGGGGGGAAGGGTTCACCAAGAATGGTTTAATGAATCGCTCCAAGTCCTCTAGTTTTCAAGAATGTTTGATGTATTAGATTCAAGACAAACACCTATATTTGCTCTTTCTAGACCTATGTTATAAAAGATAAAGGAAAATGCAAAAATATAGAATGTAGAAATACAAGGGCTAATCCTAGTATGATTATTTCTTTGAATACTTTCTAACCCTAGGGTTTTAAATAGACAATATTTAAGCAAAGACTCAAGAAGAGATGCATAAACAAAATTAACCCTAAGTGCACACTATATGTTGCTTATCTTTCAAATGCCTAGAAATTAGTGAAATATATTTCTATAAAATAAGATCTAGGGATTATAATAAAAATATAAAGCATACAACAAACAACCTAAAGACTAATCAGAACACTTAGCTTATCTGGTTATTTATCCTTACTTTTATCCCTTTATCCAATGCTATAAATAATTATTGTTCCTACAAGATAACTTGATAAACACTTGGAATATATAATCAGCATTAGGGGGCCTACTTAGGCCAATGTACAACAGTGCTTGGAGGCACAAAATTCAACCCCATGTGTCCTTTTAGCTAATATTTGATAGATAAAAATAGAAATTAACCTTTGGAAGAAAATAAAAATAATACAATACAACAAAATAGATTGAAGGAACCACAAAACATAATGTAGTATCAAGTTCTAAATGCATCCTAGAATGCAATGGTGCAGTTGAGGACAACAATTTACCCCTAGATTTGACTCAGGTGATATTGTGCCCTGTAACACGTAGGCGTGATAACGCACATGCAGAATCATGCCCTATAGAGAGTCGAACATGATTTCATATATACTATACAAAAAGTAAAATACAAGTGTGACGACTCAATTACATCATCCAAAAAATCTAAATATGCATGCAGAAGAGCGAATTCACCTGGTAGAGAGTGTAGAAGCAAAAAAAAAGGGTTGATACATCTCGAATTGTTGATCTCTCCTTAGGGATTCAACACCAATCCACCAAGAGCGAGCAACATCAATAACAATCCAATGCATTAAAAAAGAATCAAACTTCACACTCCAAAGTTAACTTGCTTGTGAATGAAGAAGAAGGATGCAGACCAAAACAAGAACACTTTGTGAGAAATCAAGTGTTAGCAATAAACCATCAAGAAGTTGTTACATAATAATATTGTGTAACCATTTGATCGTGTGTGAAAAGTGAATTCAAACCCTCTTTATATAGTGGATTTGAAGGTGGAAAGGTAGAAAAACCAAGGAGGGTCGACATAAACATGCCAAACCTAGAGAATTAGGATTTTATTGGACCAAACCTTAAAAATGTGAAATCGCACCCCGTCAAGGCCGACCGCTATTTCACCTATGTGAAGTCACGCCCCATCTAGGGTGAGCGTGATTTCACATATAGAGGGGAAAAATGTAAAACAAAGGGGAGAAGCCTTACCCTTGCACTAGGCAAGTCCAAAGGGTCTCCTATAGGGCTCAGGGAATATTGCCCACTAAAGTAGGTCAATTTTCTGTGTCTACACATAGATGTTTCGATGCTTTGATTCTATGATGAGATTTATGTATTGATGATGTTTCAATACTTATTGTTTGTATGGATGTTTTATTACTTTGAGGATTTGGTACTACTAATGTTTTGTATTTTGTAGGATCAGGTACTCTCATGATGGAATATTTTGCTTACCATTAGAAAATAATAATGGCTTAAACTACTCTATAAAATTTTAATGTTTGTTTTGTGATTTTTATGCTTTACCTATGCTAGGAATTACAAGGAACACAACAGATTGTGTTTAGTCCAAGGGGGGGTGCATGTCATAGCTTGTTCCCATTGGATATTTTCCAAAGGGTATTAATTGATCTAAGGGATCAATTAATACCTGACTAGAGGGTCATTGACCCTAAATATTTCTATAAAATTCCAATTAAGGGATTTTGTGAGGTTTTGTGAAAGGATTAATTATCTTTTGAAGAAGGTAATTCAATTTAATTTAATTAGTCTAATTTCAAAAACAATTAGGAGATTTGGACTTCATAAAATTTATCCAATTTTAATTGGACCAAAAGAGCTCTAGTAAGCATGAAATGAAATAGGGATTATTTTATTATTTAAGTTTATCCATCCCTTATCCATAGCCTACTCTTATTTGTGGAAATTATTATCTCTAATAGTGTTAGTTTTAAAATATACTTAGAATGGGGGCACAAAACAAACTAAGGTCACTCACCTTATCAACATGGGACCTATTCTTATTTTATAAAAAAATATTTGATTCCCCTTTCATATGGGAAGGTGGGAAATAGTGAATTGATTGTTGGGAGGAAAAGCCTCTTTAAATATCCCATGAGGGCTTAGTGATGAGCATCAGAAATGCTCATATTTTTGTATGAGTTTCTAACAATTTTGTGCGGTAGTATTATAAGAGTTGTATCTTTTGATGAAATTAGATATATATTAAAATTATGTGCATTGCCTAATTTGTGTGTGAAGTGTGTTTTGTGTAGATTTTTTTTTATTTTATCATCTTCTGCTTAGTTAAGATCCTACATGGACCTGGCATGTTATGCTTCAATGAGACCAAGGTATATATGAGAAGGCACCTTAATATACAAGAAGGCACCTTGATCCCATATATGAAAAAGCACCTTGATCTTAATCACCTTGACCTTGCAACTGAAGGATACCCTATTCATCGTGGTAGACCTTTGACTCCACATCACGCATACCATATTTGGAGAGCTACCAAATGCATGAGCTATCTCATTTGCATTGGAGGAAACATACAACTACTTGATGAAGCAGAACATGGGCTACAAAGGAGCTGGACCAAAAAATATACTATGACAAAAGTTATTGACTATTTTTATCACACATTTATTACTGTAACTGAACTATATTATTTTAGGTTGTAGCAGGATTTTTCATCGCAACAACATTGTAACAAAAGTTCTGTGTGTATTATATAAACACATAGAATTCTCTAAGAAAGGGGAAAGTAGCATATATAGGAAATTATCATTCTTTTGTACTATGATTTTATTAATAAAAAGCTTTGCTCGATAGTTCTTTCATATGTGTTCAATATTTGTAAATTAGCTGGGATAAAGCTACTGGAGCCTAGGCCCACTCCAAGCTAGTATTCCTCCCCTTATTTTCTTACTTTCTAGATTAGATATTTTATTCTCATTGAGTTGCATTTTATTTTTTAAGTGTGTTTATTTCCTACTTTCCTTTATTTTTAGTACAGTGTGGTGTGATTTTATTTTATGCAATTTATTTCATGCAAGTTTAAATTGGTGTGGATGAATTAATGTTATCTCAAACACTCCCCCAACGATAGGCTTAGTGGACTCATCTCAAAAATGGTGTTGTAACTAGTCTTGAACTTGGTACTTCAAAAGCTTACGAGTTCCCTGGGTTGACAATTTACATGAAAAGACTGTGATAAAAATAGTGCAAATCTAACCAATGTTTTGACCCAAAACTTAGAAAAAAAATGAGAAAAGAAAGCATATGGACTCAAGAGGTAATGGAGCAGAGCTAAGAAGAGGCCACTTGGAGATTTTAGGGAAGAAATGGATCAGGTTGGATCTTTTTGGTATATACTATATTTTGAATCAAATTCTGTAGATGTAGATGATTTCCTTTGATTCTAAATGATGTCTCACAATAACATTCAATTATGACTACCAAACACTTTTCTAAACCATTATTTTGTCCTAGTAAACAATAAATCCTTCATGCGAATACTAACCAAAAGATGTGTAAAGAATAAAACCATACTATCAGTACACTATCCAAGGTGCAACTATCAACAAACCACTCATAGTCCAGACACCAAGGCTTCCACCCAAGCATAGATAGATCATAATGGGCATAGTCAACAACAAGGTATTGATAATGAGGAGTTATTATACCTATGGAGCCATGGATCTTATAAATTTCCAAGCATCCTCAAAGTGATGCACGTGGTATTAAATCCCATAAAGAGCCAATACAAATTGATTTTTTCTTGCCTATTATAACTCGATGGTAAAACTAAAAGTTAAACTACTTATGCAACCAATCATAGGACAACACATTCCATCCAATATATAATTGGTCAACTAATCTCAATCGGTTCAAAGGTTAGTTTTATCTATCACCAAGCATCTCAATGTTTGTTTGAGTTTCTTAGTGCATTCAAGCCCTTATTAATAGGCTTGTGTACCCCCACACAATGTGTGTGGGATAAATCTTGTAAGCCTTGTGGATAATGATGATTTATCCCACATTCATCATGTGGGAGGTTTACAAGCCTTTATAAGGCTCCAAAGCACACAATAGCTTCTAACCACCACCTAGTGGTTAGGCAGTGGTGGAGCATACTAGGTGAAGGTGGTTACATTAGGTAGAGGAAAGTTTTGATTAGAAGTGTTAACAGTGGTTTAAGGTTTTCTCCAACCAATGGCCATTTGTCTAACTAATGGGTATAACAATTAAATCACTTTTATTAATTAATAACTACATACTGGTGAAAAAATATGGCTTCAAATCTAATGTTCACTGCATAATATCAAAAACACAAGCATAGGTACTTCTAAAAGAAAGAATGAACATGAAGACTAAGATTATATATCGATTATAACATTCAATAATTAAGAAAAAGAGGTTTCAATCTCAGTTCTTACAACTACATAATTTATAGTCTAATTATAACATTCACATATAATATTAATTAAAGGGTGTTATGTCACTACTAAAAACAATATCACTCACAACATTGAATTAAGAATGAAATAATTTATATTCCTAAATAAACCAAGGAGGAAAGCCTTGAAATTGAGAATCAAACAATTAAACCAAGGAGTAAAACCCCTACATGGAACTCCATTAGGGTATTGAATCTCCTTGCTTGTGTATCTTCCAGCCTCCATAACTCCCATGTTTCCTCCCAAGATTACTTAGCCCCCTTCTCCAGCTAGAGCTTCTTATATAAAATATTCTTCCCCTTTTCCAAGTATAAATATTATTATTTTAATAATAAAATATACCTTTAATTGAATAAGACATTTCAACCCATGTGGAGGGAAATCCAAAGGGACCATGTAGAGATAAAGTGAATAACCTTATCTTATTTTGTGTTTCCTCTTTATCAAAACATTACAAATTCAACACTATTAGGGATTAGAAAGGGGATTTTTCCCGTAATTTCCACCAATAATAATAGGCCATGGGTAAGGGATTGATAAACCTAAATAATAAGATAATCCTTATTTTATTTAATGCCACTAAATCTCTTTTGTTCCAATTAAAATTGGACAACTTTTGTGAAATTCACTTCTCCTAATTGCTTCTCCAATTAGACTAATTAAACTAAATTGAATTACCTTCTTCAAAAGATTATTAATCCTTTCACAAAACCTCAAAAAAACCTTTTTTTAGAATTCTATAGAAATCTTTAGGGCCAACGACCCTCTACTCAGGTATTAATCAATCCTCTAGATAAATTAATACCCTTTTGAAAATATCCAATGGGGACAGGTTGTGACATACAACCCCCCTTGGACTAAACATAGTTCATTGTATTTCTCGCAATTCCTAGTATAATTAAAGCATAAAAATGATAAAATAAGCATTAAATTTTTACAAAGTAGTTTAAGCCATTATTATTTTCCTTCTTTTTAGTATCTTGTTCCTGATGGTAAGTAACATCTTCCATCCACGAGAGTATATGGTCCTACAAAAATACAAAACATCAACAATACCATATCCTTAAAGCAATAAAACATCCATATTACATAAACAATAAGTATTGAAACATCATCAATACATAAATCTCATCATAGAATCAAAGTCATTGAAACATATTTCAATGCATAGCCAACTACAATAGTGTATTACAGTAATAGAATTACAAAATATTTTCATAGAGATGATATGAAATCATATTTCCATAATAGGTTAGACACAATAAGTTTAATTATATCCATAAAAACTCTCACAAAGGAGTATCACACTATGAATTGATAGCCCTTATCATGAGTTAACCTAATAGAAACATGTGTCATCAAAGACTAAAAAATAATTTCATAGATGTCACTTTAGGATACTCATATATCCTAAAAATTTATTTGGCAGCCCTATTTGCCACTACCAGTGCATCATCCTTGATGTCCCCTGGTTTGCATATTTAGTCAACATAATACCATGGAGGAGTCCCATACCTACACATACATTCTTATAGATCTAATTAATTAAGTTCATTTATCAATTTCATCATAAGCATAGAATAATTCATTACTTATTTCTACTCATTGATCATAAAGACATACAAACAAAAGTTTATAATATAAATTTTTATTGATTATATTTTTCTAAATTCCTTGGCATACATACTTTACATTATTATAACCTACAAAGTGGTGGTTTTATGCCCAATGAAATAATCTCAAGGTTATTGTCTCTTGGTTCTTTCACCACTCTATGCTGGGTCCACTTCTCTTGTTTGAGAAATTGCTGGGGAAACTACTCGAGAAGCTACTTGAGCTCTACAATGTGTTGTTGATCGAGTTGCTCAAGTTGTTCTCTCATTCTCATGTTGTGCACTAACATCTGGTTGATATTGGACAAGTAAACCATGGCTCACCAATGCATCAAAATAGGAAGCTAAGAATGTAGCTCTATAGTCTTCCCTTGCTTGGTGTAGCTATGCATTCTCTACATGTAGGGCCACAACTATTATTTTCCTCCAGTTATTACTTTGTGATACCTCCAATCAAAGCCTATATCACTCTGCTATGGCAACATCTCTCTCGGTATTCAAACTCAAACTTTCTTGTGCCCATATTCCTTCTTGACCTAACTATTGGTTCTCTAATAATTAGATTTGTTCCCCTAGAGCCTCCACCTCATGCAGTACCTCCCTCATTGGATCATATTCTCTAATATTTGATGAGTCTACTTCTATTTCTACTCAATTATGTACATGTATTCTAAGAGGTTCTTCCTCTACTACCTTCTCAGGTGAAAGCTCCTCTTATATGTCAATAGCCTCTATTGTTTCTCTGTTTTCTTCCATATCCTATTTTGAGTCTTCCTCTTATTATCATCATTGTGTGGCGTACCAACTATCATAATCTAGAATTGTACCAACATCATCCTTATTTGGATCTAAGGTTAAAGGGTCCATTTGTGGGGGTATTATCCCTTTCACCCCTTTCTTCTATAGATCATGGGTAGGTCCGATATTCTTTGTGTAATACCAAACTATCACAATACTCGAGTATATTGAAATACTCTTATTGTATACTTACATGTCCAATAAACCACCTTGCTTGTTGCACACAAGTGAGTTGCACTCCATACTATACCCATATTAGGCCTTGTATCCATGGTCTTCAGATCACATGGCCTCTCTATTGCAAATCTTCCCAAATAGAGAAAAACCACTCTCTATTGCCTTCAAATGGCCTCTAACTGCTCCACTCTTTCTCCCTCTACCAACTTAATGCATAAAGCACCTTTGACCCCACAAATTTATGTGCATCATAGGGTAATCATCAAGGTCTCGTTATAGCTATGTGTTTCCAGAACCATATCTATAATAAGATACTATAGCTTATTCTTGCTCGTTTTTTTATTCTTATCTTGAACAACTACCTATAGGTCTAAGCCAACAAGGTTGGAGCCCATGCAAATACTACTAACCTCTCCACTAGGTCTAATACTATCCCCAACATATTCCAAGGAAACTATGCATATATCAATTCAGGTAAAATGACATTTGATATGAGTGCCATCATCATAGCTTGTCTATGTGACAGTCTACCCAACACATAATGTAGTTCAAAAATTATGCTACCCTGATCTATGTTCACACTTCTCCACTTAGATCTGAACACTCTTTCTAAAATGTGTTCTTTCTCTGCTTCATTGGAAACGATCACTGTGCATCCCTATACTAGTACTCAATATATTTTATACACATCCTCTAAAGTAATGGTCATATCTCCAATGGGTAACTAGATTGTCCCTCTATTGGGATCCTACATTTCAATCAGGGTTGATAGATAATATATGTCTACATGTACTAGCTCCATATGAGTCACTCCTTATAAGTCAATCTCTCTTAACTATTACCAGTCATCAGCATCCAATTTAACCCTGACACTCTAAAAAATTTCTCTTAGTGTCCATCATGGTCTGATGACCTTTAACGATCTGATTTTATCTGGCTTTTCATGGCCACTTAGGTTGGTTCCAACACAGTTAGAAGCCATTTTCTCAAATTGTATGAACCAGTAGATCGACCACCAAAAGTAGAAGGATCAAGAAGTATACTATGGAGTTTACTCCAAATATCATCAATATCAATAGGGAAAACCCTAATACAAGTAAAATTATATTCACTACCATGAGTAATTGATATGTTAATCCTTTTGTCAGGGTTAGAATAAAATTCTCCAAGTGATAACTCTACACCATATTCTCAATGTTGTGAGGTAAGAGTTATTACATTGATTTTGTTCAATAAATTGCATCTCGATTACCTTGAGGTTATTTATCCATCTCCTCATATCATGTTTCAATCGTCTCGAGCCGCCTCATCCCTCTTGTGTTTTCCAATGATGATTTTATCTTAATTTATCAAGGGTTCATTATTCATCTTAAGTTCCTAAAGGATGATGATAAGAAATTTATGGCTTCTAACAACACAAAGGATGAAGGCGAGGACGAGTTAAAGGAAGAACCTAAGGATCAAGATGCTGAAGTTGAATAGGAGGCTTAACACTTTCTTGTGCCTATTCATTTTTTTTATCTTAGGAAATCCTCATGCTTTGCTATTCCACTCATTTTCTATTCCTTTTTGTCTTCATCTATGTGGGACTGTGTTCCCACATTTTTACTTCTTGCAATATCCTCTACTTTTTCATAACTTTTGTTGTTGATGTAATCAGGTTTTAGAAGCCTATCAAAACCCATTTTGAATGAAATTTTTAAATTATCAAAAAAAATAATGCTTGAAAATATATTATTATGATGTGTGTGTCTCATAATTATGGCATTTTACTTTACATAATGTCCCATCATCTCCCCTTTGATGAGTCCATAAGTCGATTTTGTATCCACTTATTCAGGTTTCTTATCCTTGGGTACCAATTTTAAGTTTGATCATTATTACTTTGTTGACAACGGTCACAGTCACGTGTGTCTATCTGTAAGGTGTCATATCACATTGTGGCACATTATCAATCATTCACTAATGATTAAGATGACACACAGTTGAATTTAGTTATTTACAATTAGTCCTTTATCATTTTGGACTAACTTATTTTATCATCAGTGTTCGTTCTGACACTAGTATCTCATATGCAAATATTAATACCACATACACTGTGTAGTGAGACTATCCCATATTTAAATAGTGTATAATGCACTATTAAACGTGACCACCACCTGAGTGGTCGGGTGGTATACTATTTTGTGGTGATGGTGTTGATTCAGGAAGCTTTAAGCTATTCGAAGGCATCTCAGATTTGGATGGGGATGACTTCAAATATGGTGGTTTTTCTCTCACCTTGCTTTATTTTGCCATGTCTGAGATTTTCAAATCCTTGCTTTGGCCAATGGCCATATTTATATTCAGAGACTACTTAGTCTCTCCAATCCAATAATTAATAATATAAAATATTCTTTTTTTGATCACTTGATCGTATTCAATCCCAATTATTTGGTTGTACATGATATTTTCCAAGTTCTAAGTTAACTCTACCTATATTCGAGCTTAGCCTCTATAACATTTATCCTAATATTCCTCTTAGGGGGTTACTATTAATTCCTATTATCATTTTTACAACACTTAAAGTAAATAGGGATCTTAGATGAGAGATTCAAATACCAAGTGAGGTCCTCAAAATATTCTAAGGTACATCGCTTAAGATCCACATACATGGAGGGTTTTCTTAGCTCTTCCACTTGGATACACCAATGGTTCCAATAGTGGGAGGAAAAACTTGCACATAAGCAATCTCCAAGTGTTTGCTTCTTCCTTACAAAGTGTGTATTGACATTTCTACTAGTCATCACTTCCACATACAAAGTCTCCTAGGTTCTATTATACAACCTAGGTGTTAATCTACATGCCAACAAAATAAGTTGAATAAGTTTTATGTACCTTCCAATTAAACTTCCAATAGTTAGTTTCAATTTCCATGAACTAACTTAGATGGTTATATTCACACTTGTATCCCCACAAGGTGCTAACCATTCATTTTCCAAATATAATCTTAATCACACTCTTGGAAAATGAATGGTTAGCATCTTGTGGGAATACAAGTGTGAAGATAACCATCTAAGTTAGTTCACGAAAACTGAAACTAATTATTGAAAGTTTTGTTGGCATGTCAATTAACATCTGGGTTGTATAATAGAACCTAGGAGACTTTGTATGTGGAAGTGATGACTAGTAGAAATGTCAAAACATACATTGTAAGGAAGAAGTAAATTCTTGGAGATTGCTTATGTGCAATTCTTTCCTCCAACTATTGGAACCATTGGTGTATCCAAGTGGAATATCTAGGTGAACCCTCCTGAATGTGGGTCTTAAGTGATGTACCTTAGACTCTTTTGAGGGCCTCACTTGGTATTTTAATTTCTCAGCTAAGCTCCCTCTTTACTTTAAGTGTTGTAGAAATGAAAATAGAAGTTGATAGTAACCCCCTAAGATAAATATTTTGGAGAAATTACATAGAGGCTAAGCTCAAATATAGGTAGAGTTAGCCTAGAAATTGGAAAATATAATGTAAAGCCAACTAATTAGGACTAAATACAATCAGGTGATCAACAAAAGAATACTTTATATTATTAATTATTAGATTGGAGAGACTAAGAAATCTCTGAGTATAAATATGGCCATTGGCCAGAGAAAGTATTTGAACATCTTAGCCATGACAAACGAAAACATGGTGAGAGGAAAACCACCATATTTGAAGTCATGGTTGAGATACCACCAAACAACTTAAAGCTCTTGAATCAAAACAGTCACTGTGGAATAGTATACCGCTTGAGCACCTGGGTGGTCATCAAGTTTAATAGTGTGTTATACACTATTTAAATATGGAATAGTCCCACTACACGACGCATGTGGTATTGATTTATGAATATGAGAAACTAGTTTCAGAATGAACACTAATGATAAAATAAGTTAGTCTAGAATGATAAAGGACTAACTGTAAATAACTAACTTCAACTGTGTGTCATCTAAATCATTAGTGAATGATTGTTAATGTGCCACACAGTAATATGACACCTTACGGATAGACACACATGACTGTGACCATTGTCAACAAAGTAATAATGATCAAACTTAAAAATAGTATCCAAGGATAAGATACCTAAATAAGTGGGTATGAAACAGACTGATGGAGTCATCGAAGGGGTAATGATGGTACTTTATGTAAATTTAAAGGTTATAATGAAGAGACATGCATGCTACAGTAATATATTTTCAAGCGCGTTGAAAGACGTTATTACCTCAAGAACTAAAGAGGAATAATGAACACCTAATAAATTAATATGAAATCATCGATGGGTGATACAAGAAGGATGAGTTAGCCTAATATTATTGAATCATGATACATGGGAATGAATGAATATATTTAGGGTAATTGAGATGCTATTGATTGAAAAAAATCTATGTAATAACTCTAACTTTTGTAGCATTGAGAAAACGATATAAAGTTGTATCTTAGAAAATTTTATTTCAACCCCAGAGAAAGGATTAAATTATCAATTACTCATGGTAGTGAACACAATTATACTTATGTTAGGGTTTTTCCTATTGATATTCATGATATTTGGAGCAAAATCCATAGTATGCTTCTTGATCATTCTACTTATAATGGTCGATCTACTAGTGCATACAATCTGAGGAAATGGCTTCTAAAAGTCTAAAACCAGTCGAGGTGGTGATACGAATCTAGAAGAAATTAGATAGTTAAAGGTAATCAAACCATGGCAAACACTGAGAGAGATATTTTAGAGTACTAGGGATAAATTGGATGCTAATGAGTGGTGATGGTTAAGAGAGATTAGCTTAGAAGGAGCAACTCATCTAGAAGTACATGTAGATAGATGTTATCTGTTAGTCCTGATTGAAATATGGTATCCCAATAGAGAAATATTACAGTTAGCCACTTGATATATGACCATCATTCTAGATGATGTGTAACAAATATATTGGGTACTAGTAGAGGGATGCATAATGATCGTTGCCACTGAAGTAGAGAAGGAACACATTTTAGAAGGAGTGTTTGAAACCAAGTGAAGTATGAACACTGATAAGGGTAGCATAATGTTTGAGCTACACTATGTGTTGGGTGGATTGACACATAGATAGGCTATAGTTATGACACTCATATCAAGTGTCATTTTTCTTGAATCAACAAGTGCACAATTTTCTTAGAACATGCTAGGAATAGTACATGACCTAGTGGAGAGGTCAGTAGTATTTGCATGGGCTCCAACCTTGTTGGCTAAGACCTATAAGGAGTTTTTTGAGATAAGAACAATGAAATTATTAGGAATGAGTTGTAATATCTTACTATAGGTATGGTCATGGGAGCACATGGTTATAGAAATACCCTAAGGGTTACCGTATGATGCACATAAATGTGTGGATCCAAAGGTACCTTATGCATTAAGATGGTAAAGAGGGAAAGAGTGGAGCACTAATCGACCATATGAAGGCAATAAAGAGTGGTTTCACTCTATTTGGGAAGATTTTCAACCCTAATATGTGATATGGAGACCATGGAGAGAGGGCCTAGTATGGGCAAAATATGGAATACAACTTGCTTATGTATGATGAGCAAGATGGTTGATTGGGCATGTGAGCATGCAATACGAGTATTTTTAATATACTTGAGTATTGCGATAGTTCAGTATTACACAAAGAATATCGGACCCATATGTTATCTATATGAGAAAGGGGCAAAAAGAACTAATACCCCCACAAATGGAACCTTGAACCTTAGAGTCAGATGAGGTGATAAGGACACCAAATGATGATGATGTTGATACAACCCCATATTATGATAGTTGATGGGCCACAGAGCGATGGAAAAAAGAGGAATACTTGAAAGAGAATGCAAAAGATAGTATAAAAATAATAGAGGTTATTGGCATAAAAGAGGAGAATTAACTTGAGAAGTTCATAGAGGAAGAACCTCCCATAACACATGTACGTCATCAGGTAGAAATAGAAGAAATCCCATAAAATATCAAATAAGATTATGGATGGCACGTGGTGGAAGCTTTGAGAGAAAAAATATGACTATTGGATACACAACATATGGATCAAGAAGGTAAATGGGCATAAGAAAGGTTGAGGTTAGAGGAAGAGAGAGATACTATTATAGTAGAGTGATATAGGCTTTAACTGGAGGTAGCACAAATGTATAACTAGAGGAAAATAGTAGTAGTATCTCCACATGCAGAGGATACCTAGCTATACCAAGGAAGGGAAGACTACAAGGTTGGATTATTGCCTTAATATTTTGATGAATTGGTGAGCTATAGTTTGCTCAATCCATCTCAACCAAATGTTAGTGCATAGTGTATGCATGGAATAACAACTCAAGAAACTCAAGTGACAACACAGGGAAGAGCTTGAGAAACTTCCCGAGTTGTTTTCCCAGTAGTTTCTAAGACAAGAGGAGTGGACCCAATAGAGAGTGGTGAAAGGACTGAGAGGCAACAACCGTGAGATTCGTTTACTAGGCATAAAACCACCACTTTGTAAGCTATAAGGATGTATAGTATGTATGCCAAGGAATTTGGCAAAATGTAACCAATAAACATTTGGATTATATACTTTTGTTTGTATGTTTGTATGATTCTTGAGTAGAAATAGGTAATTAATCATTTTATGCTTATAATGAAATTGATAAATGAACTTAATTAATTAGAGAAAATGAATGTAAATATTCTAGTTATGGAATAATGGGCATGGAGTCCATTCTTGGAGGAGGTATGAGACTCCTCCATGGTTTTATGTTGACTAAAGATGTAAACCAGGGGACATCAAGGATGATGCACTAGTAGTGGCAAATAGGGTTTTCAAAGAGAATTTTAGGATATGAGTATCTTAAAGTGATAATTATGAAATTATGTTTTTATCTTTGATGACACCTATTTCTATCAGGTTAACTCATAATAAGAACTATAACTCCTTTGTGAGAGTTCTGATAAATTTAATTAGACTTCTTGTGTCTAACCTATTATGAAATTATGATTTCATATCATCTCTAAAAACATTTCGTAAATTCTATTATTGCAGTACTCTATTTTTAGTTGACTATGTAGTGATAGATGTTTCAATTCTTTGATTTTATGATGAGATTTATGTATTGATGATGTTTCAATACTTATTGTTTATGCAATATGGATGTTTTATTACTTTGAGGATATGGTACTACTGATGTTTTATATTTTTACAGGACCACCTACTCTCGTGGATGGAAGATGTTGCTTATCATCAGGAATAAGACACTGGAAATAAGGAAAATATGATGGTTCAATTTTTTTTGTAAAGTATTAATAATAGTTTTATTAATTTTATGCATTAACTAAACTATGAACTGCAAGAAATATAGTGGATTGTGTTTAGTCCAATGGGGTTGTATGTCACAACTTGTTTCCATTGTATCTTTTTCAAAGGGTATTAATTTATTTGAGGGATCAATTAATACCTGACTAGAGGGTCGTTGGTCCTAAATATTTTTACAAAATTCCAATTAAGGGATTTTGTGAGGTTTTGTGAAAATATTTAATATCCTTTTGAAGCAGGTAATTTATTCTAGTTTAATTAGTCTAATTGCAGAAGCAATTAGAAGATTTAGATTTCACAAAAGTTGTCCAATTTTAATTAAACCAAAAGAACTCTAGTGGTATTAAATAAAATAAGGATTATTTTATTATTTAGGTTTATCCATCCCTTACCCGTGGCCTATTCTTATTGGTGTTATTTCTCTTTCTAATCCCTAATAGTGTTGAATTTGTAAGGTTTTGAGACAAAGGGGACACAAAACAAACAAGATCACTCACCTTATCTCTATTTGGACCCTCTTCTACTTTTTATATTACCCTCCACATGGGTTGAAATGTCTTATTTGATTAAAGGTATATTTTAATATTAAAATAATAGTCACCTTTATGGTTGGAGATAGGGGATAATATTATTAAATAGGGGTTTGAAATTGGAATAAGGGGGATGGAATTAGGGAAAATATGTTGGAAGAATGCCACTAGGGAATCCAAGGGGATGATGGAAGGAGGATATATAAGCAAGAAGATTCAATACCATGTTGAAGTTCCAAGTGGGAGCTTGCCTCTTTGGTTTATTTAGGAATATAAATTGTTTTACTCTCTAATTCAATGCTTTGAATGATGTTGTAATTAGGGGAAGCACCATTTAAGTAATATGCCATGTATATAATCAAAATTTGTAATTATTATGGAAGAGTTGTATTTGAACGTTATAAATGATTATGAGATTTAGCCTGTATTAGTTTTCGTATCCCATTCTTATGTTTCTTTAAGGATGATAGATAAAAAATTTCCTCTAGACAGAAAAACCTGTATGTGGCAGAGTGCATGCTTGATACGTGTTGTAAATATTTGTCATTTATGTGTAGTTAGCTATTAATTAGTAAAATTGTTTAATTTGATCACCTCATATCTAGACCAATGGTAAGATTCACCACAAGTTGGAAAACCACTAGGCCACCGTTAGTGCCACCAACCAAAACCACCCCTTCAATTTGATGTAAGCACCTCTACCTAGTATAGTCTGCTCTGCCACTACTAGACCATCGAGTGGTGGTCGAGAGCTAATGCATGCTTTGAGGTATTTAAAGACTCATGAACCTCCCACATGATGAATTTGGAATAAAGCATCTTTAGCCACAAGGCTTACGCACTTTATTCCACACATTGTGTAAGGGTATGCAAGCCTATTAATAAAGGCTTACGTGCACTATGAAACTCAACCAAGCATTGAGATTCTGGGTGATATACATAACTAACCTTTGACTCGACTAAGATTAGTTGACCAATTATGGATTGGATGGAATGTGTTGTCTTATGATTGGTTGCGTAAGTAGTTTGAATCTTAGTTTGACTATAAAGCTATAACAGGTAGGAATAAATCAATTTTTATTGGTTATTTATGGGAATTAATTCCACATGCATCACTTCAAGGATGCATGGCAATTTATAAGAGTAGTGGCTCCATAGGTATAATAACTCCTTTTTGTTGATACCTTGTTGTTGACTGTACCTATTTCAATCTATCTATGCTTGGGTGGAAGACTTATTGTCTACATTGTGAGTGGTTTTCTGATTTTGTGTCCTTAAAACTCCAAAACACTTTTCTAAACCATTTTTTGTCTTAGTAACCAATAAATCCTCCATACAAATACTAACCAAAATATGTGCTAACAATAAAATCATCATATGGAAATTAATCAATGGATGTTATCATTCAGTTACAGGTCCAACACAATATACCCAAGGCACAACTATTAGTACACCATCTAGGGCACAACTATCAGCAAACCACTCACAACACAAACAACAAGTCTTCCACCCAAGCATAGACATATCGTAATAAGCACAATCAACAATAAGATACTGATAATGAGGAGTTATTATACCTATGAAGCCATGAATATTATAAATTGTCATGCATCCTTGGAGTGATGCATGTGGGATTAATTTGATATAATACCATGGAAAAGTCTCATACCTCCTCCAAGAATGGACTCCACACCCATTATTCTAGAACTAGAAGATTTATATTCATTTCCTCTAATTAATTATGTTCATTTATCAACTTCATCATAAGAATATAATTATTCATTACCTATTTCTACTCAAAAATTATAGAGAAATACAAACAAAAGTATATAATCCAAATTTTTATTGGTTACATTTTTCCAAATTCCTTGGTATACATACTATACATCCTTATAGCTTACAAAGTGGTGGTTTTATGCCCAATAAATGAATCTCATGGCTATTTCATCTTGGCCATTTCACCACTCTCTACTGGGTCTACCCCTACTGTTTGAGAAACTATTAGGGAAACTACTTGAGAAGTTGCCTGAGCTCTATCTTGTGCAATCGCTCGAGTTGTTCGAGTTGTTCTTCCATGCCCGTATTATGCACTAACAGCTGGCTAATATAGAATGAGAAAACCATGGCTTACCAATGCATCAAAAAAAGGAAGCCAAGAATATAGCCCTATAATATTCCCTTGCTTTGTGTTGTTTAGCATTCTCTGCATGTAGGGTTTCTACTATTGTTTCCCTCTAGTTATGTGTTTATGCTACCTCTAGTCAGAGCCTATCTCATTCTAATATGGCAATATCTCTCTCTTCATATAACATTAACCTTTCTTATGCCCATGTACCTTCTTGATCCATCTCATGTCTCCAATAGTCATATTTGTTCTCTTAGAGCCTCCACCATGTGTCATCCATCATATTCTCTAAGATTTTATGGGCTCGCTTCTATTTCTATCCAATGGAGTATATGTCTTCTAGGAGGTTCTTACTCTATGACATTGTTAGGTGAATGCTTCTCTTCTAATCCAATAGCCTTTACTATTTTTAATGTCTTTTGCATCCTCTTTCGAGTCTTCCTCTTGTTACCATTGCTATGTGGCCCATCAACTATCATAATCTGGGGTTGTACCAATATCATATTCATATGGTTCTTTATCACCTCATATAGCTCTAAGGTTAAAGGTTATATTTGTGGAGGTATTACTTCTTTTCACCCCTTTATCATATAGATCATGGGTGGGTCTAATATTATGTGTAATATTGAATTGTCGCAATACTCGAGTATACTGATAATACTCATATTGCAATCTCACACGTCCAATAAACCATATTGCTTGTCGCACACAAGCAAGTTGTATTTCATATTTTTACCATATTGGGTCCTCTCTCCATGGTCTCTAGATCACATCTTGGGGTTGAAAATCTTCACAAATAGAGATAAACTACTCTCTATTGCCTTTATATGGTTGGTTAGTGCTCCACTCTTTCCCCCTTTTCTATCTTAATGCATAAGGAACCTATGGCCCCACAAATTTAAGTGCATTATATGGCAATCCTCAAGGTCTCGCTATAGCCATGTGCTCCCAGGCCCATACCTACAGTAAGAGACTCTAGCTCATTCCCGCTCACTTTCTTGTTCTTATCTTGAACAACTCCCTATAGGTCTAAGCCAACAAGGTTGGAGCCCATGCAAATACTACTGACCTCTTCACTAGATCTTGTACTATTCCCAACATATTCCAAGGAAATCATGCACCTTTTGATTTAAGCAAAATGACACTTGATATGAGTTCTATCATTATAGCCTATCTATGTGTCAGTCTAACCAACACATACTGTAGCTCAAACATTATGCTATCCTTATTAGTGTCCACACTTCTCCACTCTAGTCTGAAAACTCTTTCTAAAATGTGTCCCTTCTTTGCTTCATTGGCAACGATCACTATGCATCCCTCTAATGGTATCGGATATATTCAGTACACGTATTCTAGAGTGATGATCATCTCTGTATTGGGTAATTAGAATTTCCCTCTATTGGGATCCCATATTTCAATCAGGTTTAACAGATAACATTTGTCTGCATGTACTATCTCCAAATGAGTCAATCCTTCTAAGCCAATCTCTCTTAACCATCACCATTCATTAGCATCCAATTTATCCCTAACACTCTAAAAGATCACTTTCAGTGTGTGCCATGGTTTTATGACCTTTAATTATTTGATTTCTTCTAGTTTTGCATCACCACCCTGATTGTTTTTAGCACTGTTAAAATCCATTTCCTTATATTGTATGCACTAGCAGATCGACCACTATAAGTAGAAGTATCAAGAAGCATACTATGGAGTTTTCTCTAAATATCTTCAATATCAATAGGGAAAATCCTAACACAAATAGAATTGTGTTCACTACCATGAGTAATTGATAATTTAATCCTTTCTTCAATATTGAAATAAAATTTTCCAAGATACAACTCTGCGTTGTTTCTCAATTTTGATCAATCAATCACATCTCGATTACACCTAGGTTATTCATTCATACCTGTGGAACATGATTCAATCATTTTGGTCACCTCATCCCTCTTGTGTTTCCCATCTATGATTTCATCTTAATTGATTGGGTGTTCATTTTCCTCTTCAGTTCTCGAGGTAACAACATATTTCAACATGCTTGAAAATCTATTATTGTGATATGTGTGTCTCTTTATTACGACATTTAACTTTACATAAAGTCTCATCATCACCCCTTAGATGACCCCATCAATCGGTTTTATACCCACTTGTTTAGGTATTTTATCCTTGGGCATCATTTTCAATTTTGATCATTATTACTTTGTTGACAATGGTCAGAGTCACACATGTCTATCTGTAAGGTGTCATCTTACAGTGTGGTGCATTAACAATCATTCACTAATGATTCAAATGATACATAGTTGAATTTAGTTATTTATAATTATTTCTTTATCATTCTAGACTAACTTATTTTATCATGACTGTTCATTTTGACACTAGTTTCTCATATGCAAAAATCAATACCACATGCACCATGTAGTAGGACTATCCCATATTTAAATAGTGTGTAACACACTATTAAACTCAACCACCATCTAGGTTTTTGGGTGGCATACTATTATGCGGTGACGGTGTTGATTCGAGCTTTAAGATGTTTGGTGGCATCTCAAATTTGGATGACAACCATGACTTCAAGTATGGTGGTTTTCCTCTCACCATGTTTTCTTTCACCATGGTTGAGATGTTCAACCTCTTGCTCTGGCCAATGACCACATTTGTATTTAGAGACTAATTATCTCTCCGATCCAATTATTAATAATATAAAATATTTTTTTGTTGATCACCTGATCATATTTAGTCCCAATTAGTTGGATTTAGATGATATTTTCCAAGTTCTAGGCTAACTCTACCTATATTTGAGCTTAGCCTCTATGGAATTTCTCCAAAATATTCCTCTTA
This sequence comes from Wollemia nobilis, assembly GCA_028583015.1. Taxonomy (NCBI): domain Eukaryota; kingdom Viridiplantae; phylum Streptophyta; class Pinopsida; order Araucariales; family Araucariaceae; genus Wollemia; species Wollemia nobilis. Next base: position 6,045,192 of record JAQPPZ010017101.1, on the reverse strand, counting down.
GGGGGTTACTATCAACTTCTATTGTCATTTTTACAACACTTAAAGTAAAGAGAGAGCTTAGATGAGAGATTCAAATACCAAGTGAGGTCCTCAAAAGAGTCTAAGGTACACCGCTTAAGACCCACATACATGGAGGGTTCACCTAGATCTTTCACTTGGATACACCAATGGTTCCAATAGTGGGAGGAAAGACTTGCACATAAGAAATCTCCAAGCGTTTTCTTCTTTCTTACAAAGTGTGTATTGACATTTCTACTAGTCATCATTTCCACATACAAAGTCTTCTAGGTTCTATTAGACAACCTAGATGTTAATCAACATTCCAAAAAAAGAAGTTGAATAAGTTTTATTTACTTTCTAATCAAACTCCCAATAATTTGTTTTAATTTTCGTGAACTAACTTAGATGGTTATCTTCACACTTGTATCCCGACAAGGTGCTCACCATTCATTTTCCAACTATATTCTTAATCACACTCTTGCCACATTGTAAAATATTATCCCAAAATTGTATTTCCAAATGGGGTTAATTTCCTTACTCCCCATAACTTGTCAATATCTTTACCACTTTATGCAATATTCCATTTCTAGGTGAGCCTATAGCCATTCAACCTAGAATTTTAATAACTACCATATTGTTAATAATGGTTTAACATTCATAGCTCAAATTGAGCAATCAATATATTTGAACCAACCTATGGTTCTTCTTGCCCATATCTTTTACTAGCCTAGATCTAACACTAGAATCCATTAGCTAGCCAAGGCTCTGATACCAACTGTAACAACCCCAATTATTACTACTCAACCACTTATTTTTTATTAGAATCCTAATATTAGAAATAGTTCACTAAAATATTAGATGGATGACTTGATAGCCCTTATCATGAGTTAACCTGATAGAAACCTGATAGAAATATGTGGTCTCAATATTAGGAGTTGGTAGTTTCTCCCTAAGAGGAATCTTTTGGAGAAATTCCATAGAGGCTAAGCTCGAATATAGGTAGAGTTAGCCTAGAAATTTGAAAGTATCATGTAAAACCAACTAATTGGGACTGATTACAATCAGGAGATCAACAAAATAAAGTTTTATATTATTAATTATTAGATTGGAGAGAATAAGTAGTCTTTGAATATAAATATGGTCATTGGCCAAAGTAAGGAGTTGAACATCTTAGCCATGGAGAAAGAAAGCAAGGTGAGAGAAAAACCATCGTATTTGAAGTCATGGTCATTGTCCAAATCTGAGATGCCACCAAATAAATTAAAGCTTCCTGAATCAACATCGTCACCACAAAATAGTATACCACCCAACCACTCGGGTGGTGGTTGAGTTTAATAGTGTGTTATACACTATTTAAATATGGGATAGTCTCACTACATTGTGCATGTGGTATTAATATTCACATATGATAAATTAGTGTCAAAACAAAAATTGATGATAAAATAAGTTAGTTTGGAGTGATAAAGGACTAACTATAAATAATTAAATTCAACCATGTGTCATCTGAATCATTAGTGAATGATTGATAATACACCATACTGTGAGATGACACCTTATGGATAGACATGCATGACTATGATCATTTTCAACAAAGTAATAATGATTAGACTTGAAAATGGTACCCAAGGATAAGATACCTAAATAAGTGGGTAGAAAATCGACTAATGGAGTCACCAATGTTAGAAAAAATATATTACATTATTGTAAAGGGGGGAAAAACTAGTGCATGAGTGCTCTCCAGTTTTAGTTGGGGTGGTTAGTAGTTTCTCAACTACTTCCCCATTGTATTTATTTCATTCATCATCAATGCAAATGATTGTTGATTGCTCAAATTTCTTCATGGTATCAAAGTAGGGGTTAGACAAGGAGGTGGTAGGCGGTTGGGTAAGGTAGTTATGAAAAATAACTACTCCAAATTCGTTCCTCTCTAATGCAACACACTTCATGGCAAGACCAGATAGAGGCAAATGGATTGATAGAGGATAGGACGCTGTCACAAATCTAGACTAGATGAAATGACACAGACAGGTTACAGACAGACTGGAAAGGATGTAGATAACACTAATAAGACCTTGATAGGATTGAAGAACCATACCAGTAGGACACAAACTGATCCTTATAGGACTAATGAATTGGATGCATGAACGATAGAACATAGACACCAAGATACCACTGATGCAGATAGAAGATCAACCTTGATAGAATGTAGACTGATGTACACACTCCAAGATAACTGATTGGGATAACACATAGAATAAGGGTGATATGGAGGTAATATAACATGGTGATTTATTGGGATAACATGTAGATCAAAGGTGATGTGGTAGTCCAGTATGGCAAGGTAGCTAACGTGGCGAGTCCAACATGGTAAGGTAGCTAACGTGGTGAGTCTAGTGTGGCAAGGTAGTTATGTAGTGGTTACGTTGTAGTTGGTGGGAGGCAAAATGCTGGGGGGATGACCACCCGAAGGTAGTCACCTTAATACCTTCATCCCATAGCTTAAAAGGGGCTTGAATGCATCAATAGGATGTGTGTGGGATAATTCCCACATTATTTAAAAAAAATAAATGGTCGATGCATGATAAAAGCTTGGTGTTTTTGTTTAATACTCAGTGGGCCTTGTAGCTCACATGATCCATGCACTCGGTATTCTAGCGGAGGTCCTTGGTTCAAATCTCATGGATGGATTTCAAAGTTTTTTTTTATAAACTTCGGTGGTTGACAGTTAATAAGAGCACATTCATGCTCTTTTATCCTTAGCGGGCCATGTAGCTTGCCTAGTTTGAGCACACAATAGCTTGGCAGAGATCCGCAGTTTGAATCCCTTGGAGGGATTAAAAAAAACAATTTTGTACCTGCATTTTTTGCAAAGCAATTTTCTTTTGGCAAAGCAATATTTTGTTGACAACATTTTTTTTGTCGACGAGTTTTTGATAATTTTTTTATGTCAACAAGATTTTGACAATTTTTTTTCAACAATGTTTTGCCAACGGAGGGGTATTTTTTGAAAAAGAAGGGAAAACCAGCAAATTTTGTTTGCCAAAGAACGTGGAGGAGATATTTAAGAGGTATTTTTTTTAAATATTTTTTTTATTCATTTCAAGCATTTTTTTGGAGGGATAAGTGTTTTTTTTTTTTTTTTTACCTCGAAAGGGTATTGCATAAATTTTTCATCCTTGTTTATTTTGCAACAAAAATAGGGGATCAAAAGAATTTTATTTTGCAAAATTCTAAGACAAAGGGGGGAAGAAAAAATATTTTTTTGGAAGTGAATATCTTCATTTTAAAACTAGCATTGTAGTAGGTGCATTTTTAGTGGAAATCGACACCTAAAGTGTTTAAATTTGCAGGCACTTATGTTTGTATTTTGCATTTAAATTTATTGTTTTCTTGCATTTCAATCATAAATTAAAATATAAAAAGCAAAGAAAATATCCTAAATTTTATACCTATTTGTGCAATTTATTGCACAACAGCGTTCGGTATATACAATATCTCTGGTCCACACTTACAGGTGATGTTGTCGTGCTTGGAATACTGTATCTAATCTCTGGTCCACACTTACAGGTGATGTTGTCATGCTTGGAATATAGTTGTAACAATGACATCTGAGCTATTGTTATATATCAATAATTGGGGATAAATAAGGCAAACTAATTTTGATATTCACTCCATTTAATATCCTAATTCTTTCTGATTGCTTGGCTTAATTTCCTCCAACTCATCAACCTTATTTCGAAGGGTTTTGAGGCAAGTGCCATCAATATGATTGAATTCCATTTCATGTAATCTTACAAGTATAAATAAAGAGGGACCATTTGGTGTTATAAGGAACTTTCACAATGGCCACTATTCACAAATATCTATCAGATTCACAGTTGCTCAAAGGTTCTAATTTTGCACCATGGAAGACAAATATGAGAGCTATCCTTTAGGTTGAAGATTTGTGGGATGTAGTGACTAGCACTACAAAGCATCCTAGAATAGTACATCAAGAGGCCTTTGATAAGAAGGATAGAATATGTCTCATATTTATTCTAATTGCTACTACAGATGAGGTCCAGCCTCATATCTGTGATGCCAAATCTGGTAAGAAATATTGGGATGCTTTAATTACCATTTATGAAGGGAAGAATCTGTCCACTATTCTAAACCTTCAAACTCAACTACGTAAAATTAGTATAAAATTTGGTGATATAGTTGACCTATTCCTATGCAAAGTGGTGGAATTGAAATCCAAATTGAATGCCATGGGAGATATAGTGGTAGATAATCTCTTGACCTCAATCATCTTGAGAGCTTTACCAAAATCCTACAAAGTGTTGATCACATCTCTTAATGTATATGGTAGACAAGTTTCATTTATGGAATTGGTGAATTTGCTTCAAAATGAGGAGGCAAATCAGTTTCAAAAATATGAAGTGAATGCGCTCTACACCAAACAAGGGGGTAAGAAACAAGGTCATTTTCAAAAGGGAGGATCTTCATCAAAAGAAAAAAAGAAATAACATCAGTATAAAGAAAAACAATATTGTAAAATATGTGATATGAATAACCATGACACCAACAGGTGTTGGTTTAAGAGCAAACAAAAAAATGACCAAGATCAAAAGAAGAAGGTAAAAGGGAAATACAAACTGTAGACACTAAAATTTGGTCAATTTGATTAAGCGACCGAGACAAGGTCCATTTGACACATTATGGCCCCCTTGGGCAAACATCAAAGGTTTTACAATGGTTTTAACCACTTTTTGAAGTATTTCCCCCACTTTTGGGAATTTTTAGGGCCTATAGGCTTGGCCATCCCACCCTGGGATGAGCATAGTTCATGGCCATCCCACCCAGGGACGAACATGAGCTTTGACCCCAAAAAGTCAAACTATGGATAAATGGCACCCAAAAAATGTCATTTGCCCTACCTGTTCAAACATGCAAGGTTAAGGGCACAAAATTCTATGACATGACTCATAAAGGATGCCAAATTTGGAGATCATCTTCCTCCTCCAATGCATGCCACCCCGATGGCCAAGTGGCACCTGGTGCCTTGCATGCCCTTGCATGCCTATTTGCCCAAAGGCCTCCTTTGGTTATAAAGTGGATTTATTTTCCACAAAAATAACATAGATACAAAACAACAAAGTGCTACTAGTGAAGGAGATTATTGAGTGAATTTTTCAACATTTTGTGCCTTTTTTTCCTCTCGAAATCTCTACCTAGTGAAGGAGGATTGTGAGTGAACTAGGAGGCACATTCTGACCCCAAAACCGAATCATATGGGTGATTTTTCACACGAAATTCAATGACAACACTAACTAGGAGGTTCTTAACCAATTATTGGAGGAATTGAGGGTAAAATAAGTGCAGAACTAGTGGTCATCCCACCCTAGGACGACCCCTAGCCTATGATAGTCCCGACTGTCCCACCCAAGGATGGCTACAAATATGTGCATTTTTTTTCTTCTATTTTTTTTTTATATTCTACATTGTTATATTATACTTATTTCAAAATTTCATGCAATTTGGATCTATATTGATGGAGATATCGCATTTTTAGTGTTTTGCAAGGTCTCACATAGGCCTACAATGGTAATTTGGAGAAATAACTAAAATTGTTGTTTATTATGAAAATATAACCATATGGGTTGTCTTATAATGTCCTTTTATGTATTATGACCAAGTTTCATTTGCTTTAGATATGTTTTGGTTTGGAAATTACTTTCTTTGGGTTTTGTAGGTTGAGGACAGTCATTGTGATTACGACATGTCATCGGATACAATGTATGCTATATTTATAATTATATCTTCCCAAAACCTTCTATTTTAGATACATCTAAAATTTCAAGTCATTTGGAGTTTATTTGATGCATATTCTCATTACTAGCTTTTTGGTGCCTGTGGGGATTGTTGTTTTCCATCATACACACTTGCTACTTGACATTTATGCTTTCTTTGTGTGCAGGTGCAGGTTATACAGTGCATTGGAAATGAGCATAGGATATAAAATATCAAAGACAAAAGTGATGATGGCCTTGTCCCGCCCACCTCGATTTTGGATACAAGGAAAGACACTAGATGTGCACCCGAATATCTTGAAGGATTTGATCCTTAGGTACCCAAAATTTGTAACATTTGTATCAATAATTTGATCCCTCAAGGGGAAATTTTGTAACCTACATTTTATCTGCCTAATTAATAATAAATTGATTTACTTTGCTTCATTTATTGTTATTTGACATCTTTTCCATCTTACTTGCATGCTTCCGATTTGATGCTCATTGGATATAAGGGATAGATGCAATTTGTTATTTATCATTAGGTGCACCATTTTTCCCTACTTCAGTGGTGATTAGGTGCACCATTTTTTATTTTGATGTAATTTTTTTCTTTTATTTTTTGGACTGATGAATTCTATACAGTCTATGGTGCTAACATAGTGTGTCCAATCATTAGTCATAGTTCATCATATCAAAGCACTCAATTCATCCATATCATTATGCATCCATGCATATAGATAATATCAAATCAAATTATAGCAATATATGCATACATGATAGATATCCATCATCATATCATAAAGTAAATAAAAACATTGCATACATCTCATAAAGCAATAAATGCATGCAGATAAATAGAAAAGCTCATATATATATATATGTGTGTGTGTATGTATGGGGTAAAAAGATACATCACACTGCCTGTAGACTACAATAAAGTGAGTCCTCAGACCTCACACTCCCAAAAATCCCCAAAGGCATCATAAACCCTTTGGTCAAACCCAAAAAGCCCCAGAGGTATCCATAAACCCTTTGGTCATCCAAAAGGCCCCAAAGGTACCCATAAAACCTTTGGTCAACTCCCAAAAAAATCTCCAAAGGCATAATAAACCCTTTGTTCAAACCCAAAAATCCCCAAAGATATCATAAACCCTTTGGTCACCCAAAATGCCCCAAAGGTACCCATAAACCCTTTGGTCAACTCCCAAAAAAAAGCCCCAAAGGCATCATAAACCCTTTGGCCAAACCAAAAAAGCTCCAAAGGTATCATAAACCATTTGGTCAACCCTAAAAAACCCCAAAGGTAGTCATAAACTCTTTGGTCACCCAAAAATCCCCAAAGGTACCCATAAACCATTTGGTCAAACCCAAAAGGCCCCAAATGTATCATAAACCCTTTGGTCAACCCTAAAAAGGCCCAAAGATAGTCATAAACCCTTTGGTCACCCAAAAAGCCCCAAAGGTACCCATAAACCCTTTGGTCAACTCCTAAAAATCCCCAAAGGTACCCATAAACCCTTTGGTTAAACCAAAAATACCCCAATGGCATCCATCAAGCCCATTGGTCAAATATATATACATATACATTAATCAAAAACCAAAGAAAAGGGTCCAAAACCCACCAAAAACAAGTCAAATCTGATGGAATTCACTCAATATCAAGATGAACCTAAACTGCTCATGGAGAAATGGAAAAGTCCTTACTTTACTCCCTAAGAAGGCCATTGTGGCCGGACCGCCCCATGGGAACGAGGATTTTGACCCCTTTCTTCCATGAAACCTTAATAAAGTCACCAAAATCCTCTAAAAAATGCTCCATTTTTTAATGAGTAAAACCGGAGGAAACCCCAACAAATTCATATGTGTCAAGTGACTCATCGCTTTTATCACTTGTAATTCCCTCATCAACTCATTGCTTGAGGGGGTAGTCATACTTAACAAATTCATAATCACAATCAACAATTAAACACTCAATCATGCAAATTGTGTTCGTCCAATGAATCTTTGACAAAGACAATCACACCCCTGCTTGGGGTAGTAAACAAGCAATAATCTAAATTAAGCACATAATACGATAGATGAAATTTCCTATTGGTACACCTCAAAAGTTACAAAAATACTTGGTATTCTCTAATGCCTAGGGTTATAAGTCCCCCGAGCATACCTGGAAGTTGAAGAGAAACCAAGACCAATGTCTTTACTAAGTCAGAAGCAAGGATTCAAGAATGCATGCTCTTTCCATGATTGGGGCATAAAAATTTGGTTATGTTATTGAACAATCCTAATCATTTAACATTTTAGTCATCTATTTTTTTATCAACACTGTGCTACACATAACACATCTCAAAAAGGGGCATCTAAGAGACACTAAAATCTAGTCAATCCGATTAAGCAACCGAGACAAGGTCCATTTGACACCTTATGGCCCCCTTGGGCAAACCTTAGAGGTTTTACAGTGGTCCTAACCACTTTTTGAAGAATTTACCCCACTTTTGGTAAGTTTTGGGACCTATAGGCATGGTCGTCCCATCCTGGGATGGCCATAATTCATGGTCGTCCCACCCAGGGACGGTCATGTGTGGTCGTCCCTGGGTGGGACGATCATGATCTTTGACCCCTAAAAAGTAAAACTATAGATAAATGGCACCCATAAAATGCCATTTGCCCTACCTGTTTGACCATGCAAGATTAAGGGCACAAAATTCTATGACATGCCTCATAAAGAAGGCCAAATTGGGAGATCCTCTTCCCCCTCCAATGCATGCCACCCCGGTGGCCAAGTGGCACCTGGTGCCCTGCATGCCCTTGCATGCCTATTTACCCAAAGGCCTCCTTTGGCTATAAAGTGGATTCATTTTCCACACAAATCACATAGAGATGAGTTTTAGGAAAAAGCAATGGAGTGCTACTAATATTTTCTTTCAACCTTTTGTGCCTTATTTTCCCTCGAAATCTCTACCTAGCGAAGGAGGTTTGCGAGTGAACTAGGAGGCACATTTTGATCCCAAAACCAAACCATATGAGTGATTTTTCACACAAAATTCTATGAAAACACTGCCTAGGGGGTTATTAACCAATTCTTGGAGGAATTAGGTGTAAAATCAATGTAAAATTGGTGGCCATCCCACCCTAGGACAACCCCCATCCTGTGACAGCCCTGACAATCCCACCCAAGGATGACTGAAAATTTGTGCATGGTTTTTCTATTTTTCTTTTTTAGTTAGATTCTACATTATTTTATTATACTTATTTCAAAATTTCATGCAATTTGGATCTAAATTGAGGGAGATATCATATTTTTAGTGTTTTGTAGGGTCTCACGCAGGCCTACGGTGGTAATTTTGAGAAAAAACTATAACTATTGTTTATTATGTAAATCTAACCATATGGGTTGTCTGAGAATGTCCTTTTATGTATTCTGAACAAGTTACATTTGATTTGAAGGTGTTTTGTTTCAGAAATTGCTTGCTTTGGGTTTTATAGGTTTAGGACGATCATTGCAATTATGACATGCCATTAGATACAATTTCTGCTATATTCTTGGTAAGATCTGCCCAAAAACTTCTATTTTACATACCTATATAATTTCAAGTTGTTTGGAGTTGATTTGATGCATATTCTCATTACTATATTTTTGGTTCCTGTGGGGATTGCATGTTTTCCATCATACACACTTGCTACTTGACATTTATGCTTTCCTTGTGTGTAGGTGCATGTTATACAGTGCATTGGGAAGGATAATGAGACATAAAATATCAAATACACAAGCAGTGGTAGCCTTGGCCTTCCCACCTCGATTGTGGGTATGAGGAAAGAAACTAGATGTGCGCCCGAATCTCTTGAAGGATTTGATCCTTGGGCACCCAAAATTTGTAAAAGTTATCTCAATCATTTGAGCCCTCAAGGGGAAATATTGTAACCTAGATTTTATCCACCTAATTAATAAGAAATTCATTTACTTTCCTTCATTTCTTGTTATTTGCTATCTTTTCCATCTTACTTGCATGTTTTCGATTTGATGCTCATTGGATATAAGGGATATATGTAATTTGTTATTTATAATTAGGTGCACCATTTTTACCTGCTTCACAAACCAAAAATAATAATAATAAGCAACCCAAGGGGAATTTTTCTTATGCTGAATCAAACTCGGACTCATATTCTGAGCGAGCACACAAGGTGCTCATGACTCACACTTCATCTAAGCAGAAAGATACCGTGTGGTCTATTGATTCAGGTTCTAGTAAACATATGACTTGATATAGATCATGGTTTGATACATTTGAGGAAAAGGAAGGTAATCCAGTGACAATTGCTGATAATCAAACCTACCAAGTCCAGGGTGAAGGAGATGTTTTCGTCACTCTTCCAGATGGCAAATGTCAGATTAAGAAGGTAATCTATGTTCCTAGATTGGCCAAAAATTTGTTATCTATATCTTAAATATTGGATAGCGACATGAATGTTTTTTTTCTTATTGAGGAGGGTAGAAAGATATGTTTCATCACCAAAAAGGGAAAGCATGTAGCAACAGGATCATACAAGCATGGCTTGTTCATCTTAGATGTTGTTTCAATGCCTCATGTTGCCATGACAGTGACAACAAAGGAGGATACTTCTCTTTGGCACAAAATATATGGGCATATAAATTCAGGATATTTAATCGAGTTGAGAAAATATGAGATGGTTAAAGGCCTTCCCAACCTTTCATCCACATTGCCAGTATGCTCAAATTTTTTAATAGGGAAGCAACATCGGGTACCGTTTGATGTTATCTCTTCACGAGCTAAGAAACCTTTGGAGTTGGTACACACCGATATGTGCGGTCCTATGCCAAAAAACTATGGTGGAAAGAGGTATTTTCAATTGTTTGTTGATGATTACTCATGAAATATGTGGGTTTTATTTCTCCAATTGAAGTTAGAGGTATTTCTATACTTTCAGCATTTCAAGAAGCTTGTTGAGAAGGAGTCAGGATGTTCCATCAAAACCCTCCACTTAGATCGAGGGGGGAATATACCTCTAAGGAATTTTCATCATTTATAAACTAACATGGGATTAAGAGATAGCTGACCACAACCTATACTCCATAGTAAAATGGAGTTGCTAAAATAAGGAATCGTTCCATTGTGGAAATGGTTCGATGTATGCTTAAGGGGGCACATCTTGAGCATGAGTATTGGGCAGAAGTAGTGAGTATAGCATCATACCTACTGAACAAAGCACCCACAAGAGCTCTATAGGGCAAGACTCCATAAGAAGCATGGAGTGGTAAGAAACCCTCCATTTCTCATCTAAGAGTGTTTTGATGTAAGGCATTCATGCACATAACAAAATAGAAGAGGAAGAAGTTAGATGAGAAAACCCTGCAATGTATTTTCTTGGTTATGATGAGCATTCAAAGGGATATCAGTTGATAGATCCTATGACAAATAAAACAAACATAAGTCATGATGAAGCTTTCACATCAGATAACACTCCTAAAACTATATACCTTTAGGAAGAGGAACCTAATAGAGGTTCCATCCCCAAAGAATAAGATTCCAAAATATACTAGTACATTAAGAGATTCAAAGTTGACATCACTTCTAGATCTAACTCTAGATCGACCTTGTACTCGTAGTATGACTCAGAAGATGAGAGCAGAGGCATCAAATTCAGAGGTTGATAAACTTTTCCAATAATTTTATGAACTATCTATAGACATAGAGGAATATAGAGAAATAGATATGGATGATGAGAGGGTTTATATATCAGCATTGGATGAAAATAAACCCACAACAGTTCAGGATGCACTTAGTGAGCCTCAATGGAAGGCTTTTATGGATGTAGAACATACATCTCTCATGAAAAATCATACATGGAAGCTAGTAAATCTTCCTTCAGAAAGAATCCCATTGGCTGCAAATGGGTGTTCAAAGTGAAGTATAAGGCATATGGTACTATTGATAAGCATAAGGTCCATATTGTTGCAAAGGGCTATGCTCAAAAAGAAGGCATAGATTATGAAGAAACTTTTGCCCCTACTGCAAAAATGACTACCATTTGAGTACTTTGTGCCATGGTAGCTCAGTTTGGGTGGAATTTACATAAGATGGATGTAAAAAATACTTTCTTGAATGGTGATTTGCAAGAAGTGTACATGACCCAGTGAGAAGGATTTGTAGTTGAAGGGCAAGAACAAAAATTTTACAAGTTGATCAAATCCTTGTATGGGCTAAAATAAGCTCCACGAGCTTGGTACATAAAAATAGATAGTCACCTGGTGTAGCATGGATTCAAAAGAAGTTCTTCATATGCAAATATCTATATCAAGAAAAATGGTTCTAACATAGTGATTTTGGTGCTATATGTAGATGATTTGATCATAACAAGGAGTTTAGAGAATATGATTGATGCATTAAAATATGATTTGAAACAATCTTTTGAAATGACAGATCTAGGACTTCTTCACTATTGTCTTGGTTTGGAAGTGACTCAAAAAAATAATCATATTAGAGTAACCCAAAAGAAGTATGCCAAGATATTGGTTGATAAATATCGCATGACTAACTGTAAGTCTAAAGCAACTCCAATGGGACCTGGACTTAAGTTATCACGATATGATAAATCACCATAGGTAGATGGTACTCTCTATCGCCAACTGATTGGGAGTCTCATATATCTAAAAAATACCAGACTAGATCTTAGTTTTGTTGTGGGTTATCTTTCAAGGTTCATGTGTGAACCTAAGGTGAGTCATTGGAAAGTAGCAAAGAGATTTCTTCATTATGTCCATGATAGTACATAATTTGGCCTAGAGTACAAGAAGAATAGCATGTTCTATTTAGAGGGATACATGAACTCAGACTATGTCAGATCCATTGATGATCATAAGTCGAATTTTGGATACATTTTCCATCTTGGATCTACACCTATATTCTAGTACAATAAGAAATAGTAGGTTGTTTCTTTATCTTCTACAGAGGCAGAATGTCATGTAGTAAGTGAAGAATTTTGTGAGATAATATGGTTAACTCGTATTCTTACAAACATGGGTCTTCCAAAGAATCTTCCACTTCATTTATTTTATGACAATAAAGGTGTTTTGAATCTTGTTAAAAATATAAATTTTCATGATCGTACCAAACACATCAACACTTGATGTCATTTCATTCATGATGAAGTTCCAAAGCACCACATACATCTCCATTACATTGCCACTGATGAGCAAGTTGCAGATATTTTCACCAAGGCACTTTCATGTGTTAAATTTGAATTGTTTCGCAATGCTCTATGTATTTGCCAATAATGTAATAAGGGGGGATGTTTGCAAAAATATATTACATTACTATAGAGGGGAGCAAAAAATTGCATGAGCGCTCTCCAGTTTTAGTTGGGGTGGTTAGTAGTTTTTCAACTACTTCCCCATTGTATGTATTTCCAATTCATCAATGCAAATGATTGTTGATTGCTCGAATTTCTTCAATCAAAGGGGCAATGATGGGACATTATGTAAATTAAAAGGCCATAATTATGAGATACACATGTCACAAATATAGATTTTCAATTATTATTATCTTCAGAACTGAAGAGGAATAATGAGCCCCTAATCAATTAAGATGAAATCATCATTGGGTAGTACAAGAGGGATGAGGTGGCTCAAGATGATTGAAATGCACTTTGAGGGGATGAATAAATAACCTTTAGGTAATCGAGATGCGATTGATTGAATAGATTTGATGTATTAACTCTAACTCCACAACATTGAGAAGATAGTGTAGAGTTGTCACTTGGAGAATTTTATTTCAACTCCAATGAAAGGATTAATCTATCAATTACTCATGGAAGTGAACATAATTTTACCTGTATTAGGGTTTTCCATAGTGATATGGATGATATTTGGAGTAAAATCCATAGTATGCTTCTTAATCCTTCTACTTTTGGTGGTCTATCTACTAGTGCATACAATCTAATAAAATAGTTTCTAGCAGTACTAGAATCAGCCTAGGCAGCGATGCGAAGCTAGACAAAGTCAAACCGCTAAAGGTCATCAGACCATGACACACACTAAGAGAAATATTTTAGATTTTTAGGGACAAATTGGATGCTGATGACTAGAGATGGTTAAGAGAGATTGATTTAGGAGCAACTCATCTAGAGCCAGTACATGTAGACAAATGTTATCTATCAGCCTTGATTGAAATATGGAATACCAATAGAGGGACATTCTAGTTACCCATTAGAGAGATGACCATCACTTTAGAGTACGTGTAATATATATATCAAGTACTAGTAGAGGGATGCACAGTGATCATTGCCAATGAAGAAGATAAGAGACACATTTTATAAAGAGTGCTTGGATTTGAGTGAAAAAGTGTGAATATTGATAAGGGTAGCATAATGTTTGAATTACATTATGTGTTGGGTAGATTTTCACATAGATAGGCTATGATGATGGCACTCATATCAAGTGTCATTTTACCTAAATTGATAGGTGCATGGTTTCCCTAGAATATATTTGGGATAGTACAGGACCTAGTGGAGAGGTCAGTAGTATTTGCATGGGCTTCAATCTTCTTAGCTCATAACTATAGGGAGTTGTTCAAGATAAGAACAACAAAGCGAGTAGGAATGACCTGCAATCCCTTACTAAAAATATGGATAGTAGTTGTAGTGAGATCCCGAGGGTTATCCTATGATGCACATAAATTTGTGGGGCCAAAGGTGCCTTATGCATTAAGGTGGTAGAAGGGGAAATAGTGGACTAGTAAAAAACCATATGAAGGCAATAAAGAGTGGTTTTGCTCTATTTGGAAGGATTTGCAATCCCAATATGTGATCTGGAGACCATGGAGAGAGGACCAAGTATGGGTAGGAGATGGAATGCAACTTTCTCATGTGCGATGAACAAGGTGGTTTATTGGATGTGTGAGCATGCAATACGAGTATTTCCAATATACTTGAGTATTACGATAGTTCAATATTACACAAAGAATATCGGACCCACTCATGATCTATAAGAGAAATGGGAAAAAGAGGTAATACCCCCATAGATGGAACCATTAGCCTTAGAGCCAGATAATAATGATGCTAGTACAATCCCAAATCATGATAATTAGTGAGCCATGGTTTGCTCATCCCATCTCAACTAGCTATCAATGCATAGCATGGGCATGGAAGAACAACTCGAGGAGCTCAAGGGACAATAAGGGGTAGAGCTCGAGTAACACCTCGAGTAGTTTCTATAGCAACTTATTGTTGTGGCCATTGTACTACTTACCCCAAATTTGGGGACCCACCTTATTTTTTATGTTTTTGAGAATTTTGGTATTTTTTTAATGCTAATTTTGAAAGGTCCCTACCCATAAGGTTCCAAGATTCCTGATGTTTTTTAGTTCCTCCTTTATTTCTTTTAAAGGTTTTGGGTGTTGTTGAGATTTTATAATGTGTTGATCATATTTAATGTTTTTAAAATAAAAGTTAAAAAAATAAAAAATAAAAAATGAAAATAATATATAATATATATATAAAGTAAACAAAATAAAATAAAAAATAAAAAATAACAAATATAAATAAAAAATATAATAATAAAATGAAATAAGGTTAATTCTATTAATATGGTTGATTCGAAAGAATTTATTTCGTGTATTTTTGTCCTTTAAGTTTTGGTTAAGTTTATGTTGAATTTATTAATTTTTTTTCCTTTAAAAGGCTTTAATTCATGTATTCTAGTCTTAAAACAGGTTATAAAATTCATTGGCACTATCCAAGGACACGTGGATTGGGGGACACACAAAGCGATGACATGGATGAATGAAATGACCTGTGGACACTCTGGTAGAATGACATGGACTGCGGACACACCCGTATGGTGAGGTTGATTGACGATAATAGACAGTGACACCAAGGATAGCGGTAGACATGAAACCACCTACGAACCACGATAGACTTGGCAAAGTGATATGCACGTCTCACATGGGCAAAGATTTTATCTAGATAGTTTATCGAACCATAGGACATATTCGATGGGCATTTGTATAACATGCTCAAGAGGAGAACCGGTCGTCCATTCCAAATCACTGCGATGTAGTTGTGCCATGTCGTGGATATAGCATATTTCAAACAACGATGACAAACCAGACAAGCTTGCATGGTGAATCATGGTAGTCATGTTTTGAGATAAAATGGATGTTACTATAGAAAATGTTTGCATAGATTCACGATGATCAATGAGCATGAACAACATTGCAAAAGATTTATTTAAGGTGAAGAGGAAAGCTGCAATACACTCAAAAATGAGCAGGATAATCCAAGGATGGGTATTTTTGTTCACTTTTGTCAAAATATGTTAAAACAATGACAAAGGGAGATGTCAAGGTTGAAAGACCGTTCAGTGAATTGTCTTCCTCACCTAGCATAGAGACTATGTTGGGGCCAATGACAAAGTTGAAGGTATGCAGAGCTGACGCGACCAAGGTTATAATGACGTTCAGGTTTAGTCCTATCCCATTGTAGCCTAACTAGAGCAGGTCGAGCCCAGTGATTTGAAGTCATAAAAGTTGAAAATGCATACAAAAAAATAATCATGCTGGTTGTAGTCCAAAACAACTTCGCTAAAAGGGTCAAACAAAGTTCTCGGTTTCAATGTGCCCAATAGAATTGCAATGGAGGTGAGAAAGCGATCATTTCTAGGGGCTATTTGACTCGAAGGTACATATGCAGTGAATTTCCATTCAAGATTAGGTACCATTGTACAAAATTATCCTCAACTAAACTTTTTTCTCAAATTATCCTCGTTGTAGTGATTCACTTTGTCAGGCAGCATGTCAAACAGTATGCGCACATCAGTAGACGAGGCCATTGTATACCATGATGTAAAGACAATATTTATGAAGCGTGGTAGAATATGCCAAGGTGTTGGAGTACATGTGGCCTACCGTTGACATGGTTTAAGGGTTCGTAGACCAACCGCATAGGAAGGTGTCGAAGAAGATACTCATGGTTGTGCGCATGAAATGACAATAGGGCATATTCAAAATCCTTTAACATTGTAAAGACTTTTATTTAAAAGTAAGGTTAGAAGTGATGGGCTAATTGGTAGTTTATCATGGTCCACCATAAACAGTACTTTATTATGATATGAATATAAGAGAACTTAATCGTAGGTGTTATGAATATATAAATATAAGAAAGGCCGATGTTTAACGGTAATTGAGAAAAGATAAAAGACAAGGATATGGTAGTATTATCAAGTTTGCATTATTTACATACACCAACACTTCGACTTTTATGGTCATTAATAGAATATCTATTACAAATTAGCGATGCGTTATTTAAGTGTAAGGATTAAAATAAAATAATGTGCAGGCTAGTTGTCTGCTAGTTGAATGGAGACAACTTCATGGATATTTATTAAATTCATTAAAGTCTTTTATTCAAGGATCATTATCAAATAGAATAAAGACAAATGAGGAGGAGCAATGATGATAAAATGAATTCATTACATTTTGTAATATTATGACAAAAGCGTTATTGAATGGATTTTAAAGTAAATAAAATACATTTAGTGTCACCACATGTGCATTAAGTTGCAAAAAGACCAGAGAAGAAAATGAAAAGTTGAAGCGTTATGAAGCCGTAAGCGAAGGAAGAAGACGAAAGGGTAAAGGAAGATATCAGTTACATTGAAGCATGAGAAACCAAACAAAAGGAGAGATGAATGGTTTTCATTCCTTTGAGGAAAATTATAAATACATCATTACGATAGAGTCCAAGGAGCTGCAAAATTTGGAACAGAGGTCATGGAAGGAGATCGAAAGGTTATCAAACTACTATCAAAATTTTTGTGGTCATCTTGTATGCAGAAAGTAAAGTTTTTCGGACATTATAGAAGACTTGTTTTATTGCCTATTTTTCTCTCTTCGCGTGTAATGAATTTATTTTGATGGTATTTTATGCATGAATTTGGTAGCATTATGGAGATATTTTCAATGCATGTTTCTAATCCTAAGACTCTCGCCATAACTAGTTTTTAGATTGTGTGGATGCATGTCTGACCTGGTTGTGTTTGTGTTCAAGATCTAATTTTTTTGCAGATTAGGCTAGAGTAATTTTTAGTATTTTTATTTGGTTATTTTTCATAGTCTGGTCCATTTTTCCAGATTTTAAGTTTTATTTTTCTAACCCTAGTTGTTATTTTTTTATTTGTTATTTCATTTCTATTTTCATCAAACACTTAAAGTCCTGATGAATTCATAATTTTTGCATTAAGGTTAGGATTTTTGAAGTAATGAGATATCCAAATAATTTTATTCTTGAATTCTAATACATTAAATTATTTGGATATTTTTTTGATGTTTAAGGTTTTTAGTTTGAGATTTCGAAGTATTTATTTTTCGCACTCCACAGGGTTTTCATTTTCATGCAAAACATTAAATAAATTTGCACTCGGGGAGGGATTTACTAATTTCAATCTCACATTAAGATTAAGATAAAATGAAGTGGTCTTCCACAACACTTGCTTACTACATATTTTAATCTAAAATAAAAGGAATCTGCTAACAACAAGTACTGACTCTAACTTCACCTTAAATCAAAGATAAAACAAAGTGGTTTTTCCACAAAACCTATTAAAAATATATTTTAATTAAATATAAAAAAAATCTACTAACGGGGTTTCAAAGGTAAATCACTTTGATAAATCAGAGTTAAAAAGGACCTAGGATCAATTTCAAGCACTTATTCACATTTTATTTCTGCACATAAGGGAACTCAAACCCTTTCATTGATATAATGCATGGCAAATAATTTTAACCACATACCCTTTGTTAACAGTTATTTGCAAATCACTAAGATGTTCTAAGCATTTATTTTGACATATAAAGTAAAAGGAAACTTGGAGAAATCATTATTTCTTTGCAAGAGAGGGTTTTGCCAACAAAATCCTAACTATGAGTGTGGTTTTGCAATAGGACAAAATTATCACTCAACATTTTAGTGCTATAAGGAAGGCCTATTGAATGATTTGTGTTATTGTTTATTTAAATGTTAACTTTGTTTTTAAAAGGTTGTCTTCAATATATTGGTTTGGACTAATGAAGCTTTGTTGACATGTGATCACATTCATTGATTGGAATGTCCTTTAAATGATGATGTATTAATGTTAACCTTTTACAAATTGGGAATGTTCTTTATTGCTATGGTTTAATTGATGCATATCTTTTGGTTGATAAATAGGATGACTTATGTGTTAACCATTCAAAAATTGTTAGTCATTTCACATATTTTTGAAAGATATATTTATTTGACTAACAAAATTGGTACTAAAGTTATATTTTGTAAGGTCCACTAATGGCAATATTTACTCCAAAAATGGTAGGAATTGCATCCTGGATAGGTGATTATTATATTTATTTAAACATTCATGGAGTGCGCCATCAAATACCTGAAGGTGTAGAAGAATTTTTACCCATGTTTAAGCATGATGTGACATCGACTGAGGAACATATTTAGATATACAAGAATATTTTAATTTATTTGTAAATTATTCATGAAGATGTCGCTTGTAGGATGTTTTTATACACATTGGATGAGGTTGCATTTTATTGTTACATCCACTTACCTCTAAGTTCTATCACTTATTGGGATCAACTAGAAGTGACATTTCTTAGCCATTTTGGAAAGCTAGTTGACCTAGTTATGATACTAAATCAATTTATCTCTATCTGTAAATAACCTAATGAATCCATGATCCAATTTAATGATAGGTTCTATAGGTTAAATACCTTAATGGGGACACAATACATAATTTCATAAGAAGAAGCCAATCAAATATACCTGGAAGCGTAAGACACCTTAAATTTTATGTTTCTAGGGAGAATTCTTATAGATCCATCTTTACCCAAAGCCTACAATGAGGCAATAATAGTAGAACAATGATGGATTTCGAAAGGTGTTTATGTGGATCAGTTATCATTACTTAACCCTAAGGCTCAAAATAAGATACCATCCATGAGTTAGGTTGAGGCACAATCTTCTTCCATATTTTTAGGAGTTATGGATTCCAACCAATACCAACCATCCAATCTGGCACCCTTGAATCTAATAATGTCTAATGTAAGCAATCAATGGGATAAAGTTGAATGGCCAAATGTTACAACCACCTTAGATATCCCTTAATTTTAGAAGATGATTATTATAATGGTTGGGGAAGATACGAGGAATTATTTTTTTCTCACACTCCTACTAGTGAAATTTCTATCTCACTTGAAATGTAGGATGATGAAATCACCATCTCATATGAAGATATTGCAATTCCTATACAATCAAAAAATGGCATGCCACATACAGAAATAGATAAGGTTCCAAAATTTGATTATTTTAAATATGAGTTTATGGAACACCTTGCTGAAATAGAAAATGGAGAAATGGTAAATCCTTATTATGATTCATTTGTTTTGTATGAGGAAGAGGTAAAATCTTCTCTTTCATTCTCGACTATTAAAAATTTGGGTACAAATTCACGTAATTATATTGGAATTTCAAATAAATAAATACCATTAGTGGTTAACAAGGAATTAGAATTGACTTTTATTCCTCCATATGATAAAAAAATTGCTTTATTTGATACATCCCTTGACCAACAAGATTTATGGTTTGAAAAGGATGGGCACATTTTAAATGGGTGATTAACTTTGGTGTTTTTGAAAAATAGGTAATTAATGAAGATGAAGGGCTACAAGATGACAATGATGGAGATCATGAGGAAAAATAAGAAATTACAAATGTTCACCAAGTTTGGGTAAATGAACATGTACAAAAGGTAGAATCTCACCTGTTATGTTCAACAATTCAAACTCCAGATAGAAGTGTGCCTAATTATTTGTTGGATTTGAATGTTATCAATGATAAAATGCCATTTGTGGTGGACAAATAATTTGAGTTAATTTCTCCTCACACCAATAATAAGCTTGCTATGTTAAACAAAACATAGATAGATGCTTTGGAATTACTAAATCAAATTCATCAACAATTGACAATGAAATCTAGAATAAAAATTTATAATGATCCTTACATGCTAGATATCCTAGATGCTCGCAAATTGTTGCATAAGTATTATTGGTCTAAAGACATAGATGATGACTTGGCTTTAAAATTTTTAGAAATGGCCTCCTATTTGAAGAAAATCCTATATGTTTATGAAAATGAGAACTCAAGTCAGAATGATAAATCAGGTTTTGAAATTTACACCTCATTGAATAAGCAAAATATAGTTGAAAATCATGTATTCTATAGACCCAAAATTTTTGCACCCCTTTCTTCCAGGCTAATGGATCCATGCTCGAAAGGGGGAGGAAAAATGATGTATCTACACCTCGAACGAGAAGCACTTGAGTTGTGCTTTCTTTGGTGTTTATCGATGAATTGGGCGAAGGTTCACCAAGAAATACTTTCTGTGGTGGTTTCCATGCCTAGGTAAGATGGATGTTTTTTGAATTATTTTTATGTGCACACACCTAGGGTTTGATAAAAATGCAATTATTGCCTAGCTATATGCAATTCAAATTTTGATGAAAATAAAGTAAACCGATTCTAACTAGAAAGCTTTGTAAATCTAACTATGATGCAAACACTTTTGTAGATATTAAAAATAAAGGATCATATTTATGCTAACATACTGTTTTTATTTTCTTTGTGTTTTATGTTTTCTTAATCCAATATGCTAGATGCAATTTGATATAACTAGATCTATGTTTTTTGGTCTTTTTCGTTCTTTGAAGTTTCTTAACAAATGCAATTGATGTAAAAGTGATATATCTAAGTTTATATATTTTTGTCTTTTATATTTTTCAAAACTAGTATGATTGATATAAAATAATTCAGCTAAATCTATATTTTTGATCTTTTCTTTTGAGTTTTTCAACAAATGCAATTGATGTAAAAATCATGCAGATAGGTCTGTATTTTTTATTTTTTTAAAGTTTTTCAACTAGTATGATAAATGCAAAATGTAATATAACTAAGTCTAAGTTCTTTTATCTTTTCTTTATTTTTGTTTTATATAAATACTTTTAAAATAGAAGAATATAAATTTAAAGTGTGGAAAACTGAGAAAGAAATAGATTTAGATCCTTACCTGGTCCAGATGTTTGCACTCTATCATTTTTCGGATCTATATGTGTATTTTTGGATCGGTCTGAATTTGTCAGATGAATTCAGATGTTTGAAACCTATAATTTCACAACAAAATACTGAAATTCATAATCAAGGGTGGGGGATTTTCTTAGGTCATAGTCGATTGTGATCTGAAACAGTTAAATACCCTCAGTTCCTTTAGAAAACTATAGAAAATATAATGGATCTGCTGAATCTAATGTAAAATATATAAATTAAATGAAAGAAACACAATAATAACAATAACATGCAGTGAAATAACAAAGCAAAAGAATGGTGGAATACAAAATGCAAATTGATCTAATAATCCTACAATAAAAAAATTACCCCTAGCATAGGTCTATATGTTTTTGGATGTCTACTGCAAATTTGAACGTTTGAAAATGTTTAATGACTAGATCTGCAAAATACAATGGTTAGGACGATTTCAAACTTATGAAAAATTCGAATGGATTCAAATTTGTAAAAACACTACAAAAGAACAATTTTTTGCTAAAGATAAAATAGATCCAATTTCACAATAGTCATCTCCATGTCTACCTGCTCCTGGAATGGTGATCTAATATCAAAGTCTTCATAGAAAACCTGCAATAAAAACAAGAAATCCTTCTCTCCACTTAAGTTTTTCCTACAAAATCACCATTAGGTCTATTTAGGGGGAGTCTGGAGGATTTAACATCTGAGGTAGGTTGAGGTATCAGGGAGGGAGGTACAAATAGGTCGAGCAGTTAGGATAAATTGGGAATTTCCCTCTTATGGACAAATTCGGATCATTTGAATTTGTCAAAAATATAGGTTTGTCCAGATTAGTTTCAAAATCTCAACAAAACACCTAAATTAGGCACACATGGGATTTGGACAAATTCAAACATTTGAATTTGTCGAAATCGTTTGAATCCGTCGGGCTTGTCCGAATTTCCTAAAATAGAGGAAAATGGAAAGATTTCAATTTTGCTTAGTACAAAAATTGAGGCAGAGAGTACTAACATGTTTACTAAGAGGGAGAATTTTGAAGTGTGTCAAAATTCCCTGGCTACATTTTTCTCCCTCTTTGGCGTATTTATGAACAATAAATGCATTAAAGAAAGATATAGCGAGAATAAAAGTTATGCTATGAAGAAACCAAAAATTTATTCAATTTTTGTTTTATCTTTATTATCTAGGGTACCCCTTCTACTTTCAAAATTTATTGCAAAACTCAAAATTTGAAGAAAAAATGGGTAAAAAATGGAAAATTAGGGTAAAAACCCTAATTCATTTTCACCCTCACTATTATTGAAAACTGAGCTCTGGAGAAAAATGGTGACTTATAAGCATTGGGTGAACACAGTTCAAGCAAGAAGTAACTGAACTGGTATGACGATGCAGGTAAGTAATTTGATCACTTCAAACTTTAAATTTTTTTATTTAATTTCTATATTTTTAGGAAGTTAGATGCGACATGTCATCGTGCAGTCACGATAACAAATGGAAGTACATGAAGAGGCTATGTTAGCCTCTTAGTGGATGAAATTCAACAAGATGCTATACTTTCAAGCAGTGCTCGAGGTTCAGAGGGCTCCACTATCCCTAGAGTTAGCTCCTACGAGTCATACAAGATCTTCCTCCAGGACAGTGTTTGGGGCTCCTCCATTTCAGGCACCCAAACCACCATCAAAGGACAGCTAAAGTTATAGGGGTTCTAGGGCATGATATACCAGGCTTGATTTTGTGGTATACCCCCTAGTGAATGAGTATGTCATTTTATGATTGTGGCATACCAGTCGACCTTTTTGTCAACTAGCTATCAATGCATAACATGGGCATGGAAGAAAAACTCGAGTAGCTCAAGCAACAATAAGGGGTAGAGCTCGAGTAACACCTCGAGTAGTTTCTATAGCAACTTATTGTTGTGGCCATTGTACAACTTACCCCAAATTTGGGGACCCACCTTATTTTTTTATGTTTTTGAGAATTTTGGTATTTTTTTAATGCTAATTTTGAAAGGTCCCTACCCATAAGGTTCCAAGATTCCTAATGTTTTTTAGTTCCTCCTTGATTTCTTTTAAAGGTTTTGGGTGTTGTTGAGATTTTATAATGTGTTGATCATATTTAATGTTTTTAAAATAAAATTTAAAAAAATAAAAAATAAAAAATGAAAATAATATATATAATATATATATATATATAAAGTAAACAAAATAAAATAAAAAATAAAAAATAACAAATATAAATAAAAAATATAATAATAAAATGAAATAAGGTTAATTCTATTAATATGGTTGCTTCGAAAGAATTTATTTCGTGTATTTTTGTCCTTTAAGTTTTTGTTAAGTTTATGTTGAATTTATTAATTTTTTTTCCTTTAAAAGGCTTTAATTCATGTATTCTAGTCTTAAAACAGGTTATAAAATTAATTGGCTCTATCCAAGGACACGTGGACTGGGGGACACACTAAGCGATGACATGGATGAATGAACTGACTTGTGGACAATCTAGTAGAATGACATGGACTACGGACACACCCGTATGGTGAGGTTGATTGACGATAATAGACAGTGACACCAAGGATAGCGGCAGACATGAAACCACCTACGAACCACGACAGATTTGGCAAAGTGATGTGCACAACGTCTCACATGGGCGAAGATTTTATGTAGATAGTTTGTCAAACCATAGGACATATTCGATGGGCATTTGTATAACATGCTCAAAAGGAGAACGGTCATCCATTCCAAATCATTGCGATGTAGTTGTGCCATGTCGTGGATATAGCATATTTCAAACAACGATGACAAACCAGACAAGATTGCATGGTGAATCATGGTAGTCATATTCTGAGATAAAATGGATGTTACTATAAAAAATATTTGCAAAGATTCACGATGATCAATGAGCATGAACAACATTGCAAAAGATTTATTTAAGGTGAAGAGGAAAGCTGCAATACACTCAAAAATGAGCAGGATAATCCAAGGATGGGTATTTTTGTTCACTTTTGTAAAAATATGTTAAAACAATGACAAAGGCAGATGTCAAGGTTGAAAGACCGTTCAGTGAATTGTCTTCCTCACCTAGCATAGAGACTATGTTGGGGCCAATGACAAAGTTGAAGGTACGCAGAGCTGACGCGACCAAGGTTATAATGACGTTCAAGTTCAGTCCTATCC
Source organism: Wollemia nobilis (assembly GCA_028583015.1). NCBI lineage: Eukaryota > Viridiplantae > Streptophyta > Pinopsida > Araucariales > Araucariaceae > Wollemia > Wollemia nobilis. Next base: position 6,020,114 of record JAQPPZ010017101.1, on the reverse strand, counting down.
CATTGTAGCCTAACCAGAGCAGGTCGAGCCCAGTGATTTGAAGTCATAAAAGTTGAAAATGCATACAGACAAATAATCATGTTGGTTGTAGTCCAAAACAACTTCGCTAAAAGGGTCAAACAAAGTTCTCGATTTCAATGTGCCCAATAGAATTGCAATGGAGGTGAGAAAACGATCATTTCTAGGGGCTATTTGACTCGAAGGTACAGATGCAGTGAATTTCCATTCAAGATTAGGTACCATTGTACAAAATTATCCTCAACTAAACTTTTTTCTCAAATTATCCTCGTTGTAGTGATTCACTTTGTCAGGCAGCATGTCAAACAGTATGCGCACATCAGTAGACGAGGCCATTGTATACCGTTGACATGGTTTAAGGGTTCATAGACCAACCGCATAGGAAGGTGTTGAAGAATATACTCATGGTTGTGCGCATGAAATGACAATAGGGCATATTCAAAATCCTTTAGCATTGTAAAGACTTATTTAAAAGTAAGGTTAGAAGTGATGGGCTAATTGGTAGTTTATCATGGTCCGCCATAAACAGTACTTTATTATGATATGAATATAAGAGAACTTAATCATAGGTGTTATGAATATATAAATATAAGAAAGGCCGATGTTTAACGGTAATTGAGAAAAGATAAAAGACAAGGATATGGTAGTATTATCAAGTTTGCATTATTTACATACACCAACACTTCGACTTTTATGGTCATTAATAGAATATCTATTACAAATTAGCGATGCGTTATTTAAGTGTAAGGATTAAAATAAAATAATGTGCAGGCTAGTTGTCTACTAATTGAATGGAGACAACTTCATGGATATTTATTAAATTCATTAAAGTCTTTTATTCAAGGATCATTATCAAATAGAATAAAGACAAATGAGGAGGAGCAATGATGATAAAATGAATTCATTACATTTTGTAATATTATGACAAAAGCGTTATTGAATGGATTTTAAAGTAAATAAAATACATTTAGTGTCACCACATGTGCATTAAGTTGCAAAAAGACCAGAGAAGAAAATGAAAAGTTGAAGCGTTATGAAGCCCTACGCGAAGGAAGAAGACGAAAGGGTAAAGGAAGATATCAGTTACATTGAAGCATGAGAAACCAAACAAAAGGAGAGATGAATGGTTTTCATTCCTTTGAGGAAAATTATAAATACATCATTACGATAGAGTCCAAGGAGCTGCAAAATTTGGAACAGAAGTCATGGAAGGAGATCGAAAGGTTATCAAAATACTATCAAAATTTTGGTGGTCATCTTGTATGTAGAAAGTAAAGTTTTTCGGACATTATAGAAGACTTGTTTTATTGCCTATTTTTCTCTCTTCGCGTGTAATGAATTTATTTTGATGGTCTTTTATGCATGAATTTGGTAGCATTATGGAGATATTTTCAATGCATGTTTCTAATCCTAAGACTCTCGCCATAACTAGTTTTTAGATTGTGTGGATGCATGTCTAACCTGGTTGTGTTTGTGTTCAAGATCTAATTTTTTTGCAGATTAGGCTAGAGTAATTTTCAGTATTTTTATTTGGTTATTTTTCATAGTTTGGTCCATTTTTCCAGATTTTAAGTTTTATTTTTCTAACCCTAGTTGTTTTTTTTTTATTTGTTATTTAATTTCTATTTTCATCAAACACTTAAAGTCTTGATGAATTCATAATTTTTGCATTAAGGTTAGGATTTTTGAAGTAATGAGATATCCAAATAATTTTATTCTTGAATTCTAATACATTAAATTATTTGGATATTTTTTTGATGTTTAAGGTTTTTAGTTTGAGATTTCAAAGTATTTATTTTTCGCACTCCACAGGGTTTTCATTTTCATGCAAAACATTAAATAAATTTGCACTCAAGGAGGGATTTACTAATTTCAATCTCACATTAAGGTTGAAATAAAATGAAGTGGTTTTCCACAACACTTGCTTACTACATATTTTAATCTAAAATAAAAGGAATCTGCTAACAACAAGTACTGACTCTAACTTCACCTTAAATCAAAGATAAAACAAAGTGGTTTTTCCACAAAACCTATTAAAAAATATTTTAATTAAATATAAAAAAAATCTACTAACAGGGTTTCAAGGGTAAATCACTTTGATAAATCAGAGTTAAAAAGGAACTAGGATCAATTTCAAGCACTTATTCACATTTTATTTCTGCACATAAGGGAACTCAAACACTTTCATGGATATAATGCATGGCAAATAATTTCAACCACATACCCTTTGTTAACAGTTATTTGCAAATCACTAAGATGTTCTAAGCATTTATTTTGACATATAAAGTAAAAGGAACCTTGGAGAAATTTCTATTTCTTTGCAAGAGAGGGTTTTGCTAACAAAATCCTAACTATGAGTGTGGTTTTGCAATAGGACAAAATTATCACTCAACATTTTAGTGCTATAAGGAAGGCCTATTGAATGATTTGTGTTATTGTTTATTTAAATGTTAACTTTGTTTTTAAAAGGTTGTCTTCAATATATTGGTTTGGACTAATGAAGCTTTGTTGACATGTGATCACATTCATTGATTGGAATGTCCTTTAAATGATGATGTATTAATGTTAACCTTTTACAAATTGGGAATGTTCTTTATTGCTATGGTTTAATTGATGCATATCTTTTGGTTGATAAATAGGATGACTTATGTGTTAACCATTCAAAAATTGTTAGTCATTTCACATATTTTTGAAAGATATATTTATTTGACTAACAAAATTGGTACTAAAGTTATATTTTGTAAGGTCCACTAATGGCAATATTTACTCCAAAAATGGTAGGAATTGCATCCTGGATAGGTGATTATTATATTTATTTAAACATTCATGGAGAGCCCCATTAAATACCTGAAGGTGTAGAAGAATTTTTACCCATGTTTAAGCATGATGTGACATCGACTGAGGAACATATTTAGATATACAAGAATATTTTAATTTATTTGTAAATTATTCATGAAGATGTCGCTTGTAGGATGTTTTTATACACATTGGATGAGGTTGCATTTTATTGTTACATCCACTTACCTCTAAGTTCTATCACTTATTGGGCTCAACTAGAAGTGACATTTCTTAGCCATTTTGGAAAGCTAGTTGACCTAGTTATGATACTAAATCAATTTATCTCTATCTGTAAATAACCTAATGAATACATGATCCAATTTAATGATAGGTTCTATAGGTTAAATACCTTAATGGGGACACAATACATAATTTCATAAGAAGAAGCCAATCAAATATACCTGGAAGCGTAAGACCCCTTAAATTTTATGTTTCTAGGGAGAATTCTTATAGATCCAACTTTACCCAAAGCCTACAATGAGGCAATAATAGTAGAACAATGATGGATTTCGAATGGTGTTTATGTGGATCAGTTATCATTACTTAACCCTAAGGCTCAAAATAAGATACCACCCATGAGTTAGGTTGAGGCACAATCTTCTTCCATATTTTTAGGAGTTATGGATTCCAGCCAATACCAACCATCCAATCTGGCACCCTTGAATCTAATAATGTCTACTGTGAGCAATCAATGGGATAAAGTTGAATGGCCAAATGTTACAACCACCTTAGATATCCCTTGATTTTAGAAGATGATTATTATAATGGTTGGGGAAGATATGAGGAATTATTTTTTTCTCACACTCCTACTAATGAAATTTCTATTTCACTTGATATGTAGGATGATGAAATCACCATCTCATATGAAGATATTGCAATTCCTATACAATCAAAAAATGGCATGCCACTTACAGAAATAGATAAGGTTCCAAAATTTGATTATTTTAAATATGATTTTATGGAACACCTTGCTGAAATAGAAAATGGAGAAATGGTAAATCCTTATTATGATTCATTTGTTTTGTATGAGGAAGAGGTAAAATCTTCTCTTTCATTCTCGACTATTGAAAATTTGGGTACAAATTCATGTAATTATCTTGGAATTTCAAATAAATAAATACCATTAGTGGTTAACAAGGAATTAGAATTGACTTTTATTCCTCCATATGATAAAAAAATTGCTTTATTTGATACATCCCTTAACCAACAAGATTTATGGTTTGAAAAGGATGGGCACATTTTAAATGGGTGATTAACTTTGGTGTTTTTGAAAAATAGGTAATTAATGAAGATGAAGGGCTACAAGATGACAATGATGGAGATCATGAGGAAAAAGAAGAAATTACAAATGTTCACCAAGTTTGGGTAAATGAACATGTACAAAAGGTAGAATCTCACCTGTTATGTTCAACAATTCAAACTTCAGGTAGAAGTGTGCCTAATTATTTGTTGGATTTGAATGTTATCAATGATGAAATGCCATTTGTGGTTGACAAATAATTTGAGTTAATTTCTCCTCACACCAATAATAAGCTTGCTATGTTAAACAAAACAGAGGTAGATGCTTTGGAGTTACTAAATCAAATTCATCAACAATTGACAATGGAATCTAGGATAAAAAGTTATAATGATCCTCACATGTTAGATATCCTAGATGCTCACAAATTGTTGCATAAGTATTATTGGTCTAAAGACATAGATGATGACTTGGCTTTAAAATTTTTAGAAATAGCCTCCTATTTGAAGAAAATCCTATATGTTTGTGAAAATGAGAACTCAAGTCAAGATGATAAATCAAGTTTTGAAATTTACACCTCATTGAATAAGCAAAATATAGTTGAAAATCATGTATTCTATAGACCCAAAATTTTTGCACCCCTTTCTTCCAGGCTAATGGATCCATGCTCGAAAGGGGGAGGAAAAATGATGTATCTACACCTCGAATGAGAAGCACTTGAGTTGTGCTTTCTTTGGTGTTTATCGATGAATTGGGCAAAGGTTCACCAAGAAATACTTTCTGTGGTGGTTTCCATGCCTAGGTAATATGGATGTTTTTTGAATTATTTTTACGTGCACACACCTAGGGTTTGATAAAAATGCAATTATTGCCTAGCTATATGCAATTCAAATTTTGATGAAAATAAAGTAAACCGATTCTAACTAGAAAGCTTTGTAAATCTAACTATGATGCAAACACTTTTGTAAATATTAAAATTAAAGGATGAGATTTATGCTAACATACTGTTTTTATTTTCTTTGTGTTTTATTTTTTCTTAATCCAATATGCTAGATGCAATTTGATATAACTAGATCTATGTTTTTTGGTCTTTTTCATTCTTTGAAGTTTCTTAACAAATGCAATTGATGTAAAAGTGATATATCTAAGTTTATATATTTTTGTCTTTTATATTTTTCAAAACTAGTATGATTGATATAAAATAATTCAGCTAAATCTATATTTTTGATCTTTTCTTTTGAGTTTTTCAACTAATGCAATTGATGTAAAAATCATGCAGCTAGGTCTGTATTTTTTATTTTTTTAAAGTTTTTCAACTCGTATGATAAATGCAAAATGTAATATAACTAAGTCTAAGTTCTTTTATCTTTTCTTTATTTTTGTTTTATATAAATACTTTTTGAGCTCTGGCGATTTTTGAATCTGAACTAGGGTTTCTGGATTTTCGAAAAATCTCTGGCTTCTGCTGGCTTGCAGAGGTGTCTTTGGGGTACGGTGGTTCTGAAGGTTCGATCGGTGCCCCAGGAGGGTCCAATGGGGACTCCTCCGGCTCCTTTTCCAGGAAGTACTAGCTCTTATGCTGATTTGTTTAAAGAAGATTCTCCTCCGAAGAATGCCGAAGCCCAAAATATGGCATATAAAAAGCTCTTCACGACTGCTGGGAATAGGTCTTCAGCACGGCGTGTGAATGGTTGTTTACCGCAGGTCGAATCCAGGCCAAAAATCGTCATTGATCCCAACATGGTTGAGGAGTCTGTCCTCTATAGAGCTAGACATGATTTAATCTGCAAGTTCATGGGTATTCGCCCTTCCCTGAGCTTTCTGCATTCTTGGATCCGCCAGAACCGGGAGCCCCACGGTGAGTTTTCATTGTGGTTTATTAGTAATGGTTATTTTATTGTCGCCTTCTCGGCTCGGCCGATAGAAATAAGGCTTTTGAGTCGGAGAAGAAAAACCATGGCCCGACAGGGCTATTTGTTCAACCCTGGAGGGTAGGATTCGATCCTCGTGTTGAACCTACTGTTGTCCCAATGTGGATTCGATTATATGCTCTTCCAATGGAATTCTGGGGTGAGCAGGTACTGGCAATGATTGGCAATTCGATTGGTAGACATCTGGGTGTTGCCAGAGACACTATTGAAGGGAGCATGGCGGTGTATGCTCGAATATGTGTGGAGATGAATCTGAGCCAGCCTTTGCCGGTAGAGTTGGAAATTGAACTGGTAGGTCTTTCCTGGATTCAACAGTTGGACTATGAGGCCCTACCCTTTAGATGTCGGGTTTGCCACAAGCATGGACATTTGGCCCGTTTTTGTCCTCTTAATATGAATGCCAATATGGAGGCCTCCTCAGGAATGCCAAACTCGCCTAAAGAGGATAAGGCTGCACCCAATAAAGATCCTATTAACACCATTCAGGGCCAGAAGGCTCAGAGAGAGGGTTTTGAACAGCCCAAAAGAAAAATACGGACAAAGAAAAAGGAGGGAAAGGAGCAATCTCATCTCAGGCCTCGCCAATAGGTATGAGATTTTTAAGTCATTGGTTGATGAAGAGGATCAATCTATGGAGGGCTTGGAGGGTTTCAAGGAAACTTCTTTTGTTCTCGGGCAACTCCCCCTCTCATCTTCTCCCGTCATTCAACAGATAGTTGATCCCTCTGAGGTATCACAACCAAGTGTGTTCTGGTGCCTTAGTAGTCCATAACCAGGAGCAGACAGTTTCTCAGGATGTTCGCATGGGGATAGCAGAGAAAAATAGGGAAAGGCCATCTTTGGGGATAACCCAGATAGAAAAAAGATCAAAAAATAGTAATTCTCATGGAGCTGGTAGAAGATCCAATAAGGAGCTGCTAGCAGCCCAGGGAGACAAATTGATCATGGGAGGATTGGTGAGGACAATTGACTCTTATTGCTCCTAGGGTAACCCATGATTATACAATCTTGGAATGTGAGGGGTTTAAACAGCAGAACCCATCAATCTGCTGTTCAAAGATTATTAGAGCATAGCAATACTGATTTTTTGCTTTTACAAGAGACCAAGATGTCTTTGGATCTTATGTCTAAAACAATCAACATAATTTGGAGGGGTGCTGGTCATATGGATGTGGCTGCCCAAGGTGCCTCAGGGGGATTGTTACTCTGTGGAACTCTCTGGAATGGTCTGCAATAGAACACCTTGCCTGGAGGGGTGTTCTCACTTCCCCGTTTAGGAATAATGTCTCTGCAGAATTCATTCTTGTCACTAACTTTTATGGTTCTCAAACTCTAGAGGGTCAAAGGCGGCAGTGAAAGGTCGTGCATGACATGCGAGCATCAAGGGAAGATATAGACTCGGATTATAGCAGGGGACTTTAACGCTAAATTATCTTCTAGAGACCAGGAAGGGGGATCACCTCTTTTGGATCCAGGGGACCGGTTCATGATTGCTCAAGTCCAGGCTTTGCACTTAGTGGACATTAAATGTCCTGGCAATAACTTCACTTGGACTAATAAAAGGTGGGAGCCCCATAGTAGGAAGGTGAAGCTAGATCGCTTTTTGCTTTCAGAGGAGGTGTTTGTAAAATGGAATATCAATTTTTAGATTTTGGCAGGCCCTGTTTCTGATCACTGTCCTATTCTGTTGGAAAGCGGGACTAGGATGGGGATCCATCACAAACCTTTCAGATTTGAGAATTTTTGGCTTCAAAAAGAAGAACTTCGGGAGAAAATTCCACAGTGGTGGGAAGAGGGCTGCCCAGCTTATGGGAGAGCTATGTTTAGAATCCACAAACAACTTCAATATGTCAAATCTCAGTTGAAGTATTGGAGGCGTTCTAATAAATCTGACTTCCAGACCCAAAGAGCTCCGTTGGTGGCCCGACGGGATGAGGTCCAAAAATAGTTTAGAGAAGGAGTAATAACTCGATCAGCTCAAAGTTGAGGATGATGCCTTGCGTTCTGCGGTTGAGGACATTGACAACCAGGAGGAGATCTATTGGAAACAGAGAGCAAGAACTTCCTGGTTATTAGAAGGGGATAGAAATACAAAATTCTTTCATCGGACTGCTTGTGCTCGAAGACAGATGAATAAGATGGAGGCCCTTCAAGATGAGAACGGTCATTCCTTTGATACTCTTCCAGGTATTCATTCCCATGCTATGGATTATTTTTCAAAGCTTTTTAAGGAAAGTGTGGTTCAAGATGTAGAGGCCCAAAATGAAGTTATTTCTGTCATACCTGCTATTATTTCGGAGGATGAAAATCAGGCCCTCCTCAAACCCATTGATAGGGATGAATTGAAAACTGTGGTCTTTGGAATGAGCACTGGTAAAACTCCTGGTCCAGATGGCTTCCCAATTGAGTTCTTTCAGGCTTTCTGGGACTGCTTAGAGGAAGATGTAAGGGTTGTTGTTGAAGAATCCAGAGAAAATAAGAGAATGCTTAAAGCTATAAACCACACGTTCATTACCTTGATTCCAAAAGGGGAGGAGGGGGTTCATATTTCAGATTATAGGCCTATTGCCTTATGTAATGTGGTGTACAAAATACTCACAAAGGTAATGGCTGAGCGCCTAAAACCTCTTCTTCACAACATTATCTCCTCTGAGCAAGGAGGCTTTGTTGAGGGACGACAGATTCTGGATGGGGTGGTTGTGGCCCAGGAAGCAATCCATTCAATGCACACTTTCGGTAATAAAGGGATGTTCATTAAATTGGATATGTCAAAGGCTTATGATAGGGTTGAATGGAGCCTCCTGGCTAAAATGATGGCAGCCTTCGGCTTCTCTCAGGGCTGGATTGAGTGGATCATGAGTCGTGTCTCTTCCCCGACTTACTCTGTGCTTATCAAGGGCCTTCCTTCGCAACCTTTTGGAGCTTCTCGAGGTCTGCGCTAGGGGGATCCCTGTTCCCCTTATCTTTTTCTCATTCTGGCTGAAGGTCTTGGCAGACTTTTCTCGAGGAGAAGACAACAAGGCAGATTATTGGGTATTAGGGTGGGGGATGAAGTTGTATCGCACCTGCAGTTTGTGGATGACACTCGGTTTGATGGTAGTAGCCAGCATCATGGAAGCTAGAATGATTAGGGATACTCTTAATGTCTATCTCAGGGCTACTCAACAGGTCATTAATGACAAGAAATCCAAAGTGGTCTTTTTTAATCTGGAGCAAAGGCTTCATAACAAAATTTTAGAAATCTTGGGATTCACTAGGACTTCTCTCCCTGTGGTTTACTTGGGTATCCCCTTGCACTTCAAGAGGCTGAAATTAGACACTTGGAGGAATATGCTGGAGTGTATCAAGGACAGAATTAATCACTGGTCTCACAAGTGGTTAAGTTATGGTGGCAGATTAACGTTCTTACAGTCAGTCATTCAAGCCATGCCAATCTACAAATTTTCTATCCTGGCTGCCCCGCTTACAATATGGAAAGAGTTGGACAGGATGGCTAGGAAGTTTTTGTGGGAAGGAGCTAAAGGAAAAAGAAAGTGGGCCTTAGTGGGTTGGGATAAAGTCACCCACCCCAAGGTAAAAGGTGGGCTGGGACTGAGAGGATCCAAGTTAAATAATCAAGCCTTGGCTGGAAAGTTGTACTGGAGGTGGATTTCCCAACCAACTTCCTTATTCAGTAGAATTCTAACGAGTAAATATTTGGGTCAAGTTAACCCCAATGAGGTGGGCCGCTTCCTCCTGGATGGTACTGGATCCTTAGTGTGGCAGGCTCTCAAGCTAGGATCTCAGGTTATTAAAGATCAACTATTTTGGAAAGTGGGGAGAGGGGAGAAGGCCCGTTTCTGGACTGATTCTTGGGATCAGTACCCACCCATCATTGTTGAATTCCCCGAGTTACTTCCAATAAAATCTGCCATAGAAATCATGGGTTGGGTCCAAATTGAAAGTTATTTCAACACTTCTCAGCTGGGGAGTATAAGTTTAAGAAGTTTAAGAGGTTGGAGGAGTGGCCAATTCCAATCCCCCCGGAGTTGGCACCCATCTTAACCAAAATCTTGACAGAAAGGTTTCTCACAGGGAGAGACGAGGAGGATGAATTAGCTTGGGGCTATGGGAGCCTTGGTGTTTATACAGTGAAGGACGGATATGACAAGATCCTCCCAGACCCTCCCCCCCATTCTTTTCTAGTTGAGGATTGGAGAAAGATTTGGCACTCTAAGGGCTGGCCGAAAGTAAACTTTTTTGCTTGGCAGTTTATGCACAATGGTATTCTCACTTTTGACAATCTCAGATGTCGAGGAATCATCGGCCCTTCTCAATGTGTTTTATGCCACAAGAACGAAAAAATAACTGATCACCTGATGTTTGAGTGCCCTTTCACGCATCGGATTTGGAAGCGCTGGCTCTCTCATTATAAAATCCAGGTTAATGGTGACATGAATCGGACTAATATTTGGGAAAGATGGAAGCGGGGTAGATTTACATCCAAAGCTCTTCAAATTGGGTGGGAGCTTGGTTTATACTTCATTTGGTGGCAAGTGTGGTTGGAGAGAAACGCTAGAATTTTTAGAGAAACCTTTTCCTCGCTAGATGGAGTTTGGCAGGTCATCTGGAGCAAAGTCACGTAAACTGTTGCCGTCTACGCTAAAGAGGAAACTCAGGTTGTTCTTGGGCCAATGGAAGAGGGAGTTGACCAACGAGAGGGACATAATAGAACCAGTTGGAAATCACCCCTAGAAGGCTGGATTAAAATCAATACTAATGGAGCTGCAAAGGGCAATCCGGGTAGCGCCGGTATTGGCGTGGTCTACCGAAATCATGAGGGATCAATGCTTTATTGGGAACTTGTAGGGTTTGGGTAGAGCCACAAATAATGAAGCAAAAGCCATTGCTATCAAATCTGCCTCTATTTGGGCAGTTACTCAGGGTCACAGGAGGATAATTCTTGAATCTGATTCTCAAATTCTGGTTGGAGCTCTAGACTGCATGAGGAACTTTTCGTTGAACGCTTGGAGGTTGAGGATTCTGGTCTCTCAAATCAAGAAATTATGGAGGGAATTAGATGATGTGATTCCAATATATGTGAGCAGAGATTTAAACAAAGCGACCGATTTCCTGGCTAAGATGGGTGTTGCGAAAGAGGTAGGGGTGCAGTTACACAGTGACATGCCTATTGAAGATGAGGTGATTAGGCAGGGCCTTGAAAGATCCTTGAGACAATGATCAATGAAAAAGCTAAGGGTGGTTTTTGTCACGATTTCGTGACCTGTTGCGCCATCGCGGCCATTGGCGGTAAGTTGTCGCGATATCGCGACATGTTGCGTCGTCACGGCTGCTGGAGAAAAGTTGTCACGATATCGCGACATGTTGCGCTGTCACGGCCGATGCGGGAAAGTTGTCGCGATATCGCGACATGTTGCGCCATTGCGGCCATCGAGGAAAAGTTGTCACGATATCGCGACATGTTGCACCGTCACGGCCAAAGGAGGAAAGTTGTCACGATATCGCGACATGTTGCACCGTCGCTGCCGTCGAGGGAAAGTTGTCGCGATATCGCGACATGTTGCGCTGTTGTGGCCGATGTGGGAAAGTTGTCGCGATATCGTGACATGTTGCACCGTCACGGCCGTCGAGGAAAAGTTGTCATGATTTCGTGACATGTTGCACCGTCGCGGCCAAGGGAGGAAAGTTGTCACGATATCGCGACATGTTGTGCCATCGTGGCCAAGGGAGGAAAGTTGTCGTGATATCGCGACATGTTGCGCCGTCGCTGCCACCGAGGGAAAGTTGTCACGATTTCGTGACATGTTGCGCCGTCGCGGCCAAGGGAGGAAAGTTGTCGCGATATCGCGACATGTTGCACCGTCGCGACCAAGGGAGGAAAGTTGTCGCGATATCGCGACATGTTGCGCCGTCGCGGCCAAGGGAGGAAAGTTGTCGCGATTTCGCGACATGTTGCGTCGTTGTGGCCGCTGGTGGATTTTTGTCGCGATATCGCGACATGTTGCTCCGTCGCGGCCAAGGATGGATTTTTGTCGCGATTTCGCGACATGTCGCGATTTCGCGACAGGTTGACTTTTTTGCGGTCAGAGGAGTCTTGTGTCGCGATTTCGCGACTTGTAGCTTTTTCGCGGACAGAGGTGAAGTTGGTGTTTGCTGCGTGTTTTCGCGATAAGTTGTTGTAACTGACCTATCAGCTCTCTCAGCTAGCTTGGTATTGGTTCAAGAGATTTGGATCCAATGCAAATCTTCCTCTTCTCTTGTAATCATGTGCTTTCATTGTTTTCGGCTGGGATGTGTCTTATCCCAATTGTAACTGATCAATGTTTTAATACAAGTTTTTTTCAATTTTTTCAAAAAAAATAGAAGAACATAAATTTAAAGTGTGGAAAACTGAGAAAGAAATAGATTTAGATCCTTACCTGGTCTAGATGTTTGCACTCTATCATTTTTCGGATCTATATGTGTATTTTTGGATCGGTCTGAATTTGTCAGATGAATTCAGATGTTTGAATATGTTTGAAACCTATAATTTCACAACAAAATATTGAAATTCATAATCAAGGGTGGGGGATTTTCTTAGGTCATAGTCGATTGTGATCTGCAACAGTTAAATCCCCTCAGTTCTTTTAGAAAACTATAGAAAATATAATGGATCTGCTGAATCTAATGTAAAATATATAAATTAAATGAAAGAAACACAATAATAACAATAACATGCAGTGAAATAACAAAGCAAAAGAATGGTGGAATACAAAATGCAAATTGATCTAATAATCCTACAACAAAAAAATTACCCCTAGCATAGGTCTATATGTTTTTGGATGTCTACTGCAAATTTGAACGTTTGAAAATGTTTAATGACTAGATCTGCAAAATACAATGGTTAGGACGATTTCAAACTTATGACAAATTCGAATGGATTCAAATTTGTAAAAACACTACAAAAGAACATTTTTTTGCTAAAGATAAAACAAATCCAATTTCACAATAGTCATCTCCATGTCTACCTGCTCCTGGAATGGTGATCTAATATCAAAGTCTCCATAGAAAACCTACAATAAAAACAAGAAATCCTTCTCTCCACTTAATTTTTTCCTGCAAAATCACCATTAGGTCTATTTAGGGGGAGTCTGGAGGATTTAACATCTGAGGTAGGTTGAGGTATCAGGGAGGGAGGCACAAATAGGCCGAGCAGTTAGGATAAATTGGGAATTTCCCTCTTATGGACAAATTCGGATCATTCAAATTTGTCAAAAATATGGGTTTGTCCAGATTAGTTTCAAAATCCCAAAAAAACACCTAAATTAGGTGCACATGGGATTTGGACAAATTCAAACATTTGAAATTGTCAAAATCGTTTGAATCCATTGGTCTTGTCCGAATTTCCCAAAAAAGAGGAAAATGCAAAGATTTCAATTTTGTTTAGTACAAAAATTGAGGCAGAGAGTAATAACATGTTTACTAAGAGGGAGAATTTTGAAGTGTGTCAAAATTCCTTGGCTACATTTTTCTCCGTCTTTGGCGTATTTATGAACGATAAATGCATTAAAGAAAGATATAGCGAGAATAAAAGTTATGCTATGAAGAAACCAAAAATTTATTCAATTTTTGTTTTATCTTTATTATCTAGGGTACCCCTTCGACTTTCAAAATTTATTGCAAAACTCAAAATTTGAAGAAAAAATGGGTAAAAAATGGAAAATTAGGGTAAAAACCCTAATTCATTTTCACCCTCACTATTATTGAAAACTGAGCTCTAGAGAAAAATGGTGACTTATAAGCATCAGGTGAACACAGTTCAAGCAAGAAGTAACTGAACTGGTATGATGATGCAGGTAAGTAATTTGATCACTTCAAACTTAAAATTTTTTGATTTAATTTCTATATTTTTAGGAAGTTAGATGCGACCTGTCATCATGCAGTCACGATAACAAATGGAAGTACATGAAGAGGCTATGTTAGCCTCATAGCGGATGACATTCTACAAGATGCTATACTTTCAAGCAGTGCTCGAGGTTCAGAGGGCTCCACTATCCCTAGAGTTAGCTCCTACGAGTCATACAAGATCTTCCTCCAGGACAGTGTTTGGGGCTCCTCCATTTCAGGCACCCAAACCACCATCAAAGGATAGCCAAAGTTCTAGGGGTTCTAGGGCATGATATACCAGGCTTGATTTTGTGGTATACCCCCTAGTGAATGAGTATGTCATTTTATGATTGTGGCATACCAGTCGACCTTTTTGTCAACTAGCTATCAATGCATAACATGGGCATGGAAGAACAACTCGAGTAGCTCAAGCGACAATAAGGGGTAGAGCTCGAGTAACACCTCGAGTAGTTTCTATAGCAACTTATTGTTGTGGCCATTGTACAACTTACCCCAAATTTGGGGACCCACCTTATTTTTTTATGTTTTTGAGAATTTTGGTATTTTTTTAATGCTAATTTTGAAAGGTCCCTACCCATAATGTTCCAAGATTCCTGATGTTTTTTAGTTCCTCCTTGATTTCTTTTAAAGGTTTTGGGTGTTGTTGAGATTTTATAATGTGTTGATCATATTTAATGTTTTTAAAATAAAAGCTAAAAAAATAAAAAATAAAAAATGAAAATAATATATAATATATATATAAAGTAAACAAAATAAAATAAAAAATAAAAAATAACAAATATAAATAAAAAATATAATAATAAAATGAAATAAGGTTAATTCTATTAATATGGTTGCTTCGAAAGAATTTATTTTGTGTATTTTTGTCCTTTAATTTTTGGTTAAGTTTATGTTGAATTTATTAATTTTTTTTCCTTTAAAAGGCTTTAATTCATGTATTCTAGTCTTAAAACAGGTTATAAAATTAATTGGCACTATCCAAGGACACGTGGACTGGGGGAAAAACTAAGCGATGACATGGATGAATGAACTGACCTGTGGAAACTCTGGTAGAATGACATGGACTGCGGACACACCCGTATGGTGAGGTTGATTGACGATAATAGACAGTGACACCAAGGATAGCGGTAGACATGAAACCACCTATGAACCACGACAGACTTGGCAGAGTGATGTGCACAACGTCTCACATGGGCGAATATTTTATGTAGATAGTTTATCGAACCATAGGACATATTCGATGGGCATTTGTATAACATGCTCAAGAGGATAACCGGTCGTCCATTCCAAATCACTGCGATGTAGTTGTGCCATGTCGTGGATATAGCATATTTCAAACAACGATGACAAACCAGACAAGCTTGCATGGTGAATCATGGTAGTCATGTTCTGAGATAAAATGGATGTTACTATAGAAAATGTTTGCATAGATTCATGATGATCAATGAGCATGAACAACATTGCAAAAGATTTATTTAAGGTGAAGAGGAAAGCTGCAATACACTCAAAAATGAGCAAGATAATCCAAGCATGGGTATTTTTGTTCACTTTTGTCAAAATATGTTAAAACAATGACAAAGGGAGATGTCAAGGTTGAAATACCATTCAGTGAATTGTCTTCCTCACCTAGCATAGAGACTATGTTGGGGCCAATGACAAAGTTGAAGGTACGCAGAGCTGACGCGACCAAGGTTATAATGACGTTCAGGTTCAGTCCTATCCCATTGTAGCCTAACCAGAGCAGATCGAGCCCAGTGATTTGAAGTCATAAAAGTTGAAAATGCATACAGACAAATAATCATGCTGGTTGTAGTCCAAAACAACTTCGCTAAAAGGGTCAAACAGAGTTCTCGGTTTCAATGTGCCCAATAGAATTGCAATGGAGGTGAGAAAGCGATCATTTCTAGGGGCTATTTGACTCGAAGGTACATATGCAGTGAATTTCCATTCAAGATTAGGTACCATTGTACAAAATTATCCTCAACTAAACTTTTTTCTCAAATTATCCTCATTGTAGTGATTCACTTTGTCAGGCAGCATGTCAAACAGTATGCGCACATCAGTAGACGAGGCCATTGTATACCATGATGTAAAGACGATATTTATGAAGCGTGGTAGAATATGCCAAGGTGTTGGAGTACATGTGGCCTACCGTTGACATGGTTTAAGGGTTAATAGACCAACCGCATAGGAAGGTGTCGAAGAAGATACTCATGGTTGTGCGCATGAAATGACAATAGGGCATATTCAAAATCCTTTAACATTGTAAAGACTTTTATTTAAAAGTAAGGTTAGAAGTGATGGGCTAATTGGTAGTTTATCATGGTCCGCCATAAAAAGTACTTTATTATGATATGAATATAAGAGAACTTAATCGTAGGTGTTATGAATATATAAATATAAGAAAGGTCGATGTTTAATGGTAATTGAGAAAAGATAAAAGACAAAGATATGGTAGTATTATCAAGTTTGCATTATTTACATACACCAACACTTCGACTTTTATGGTCATTAATAGAATATCTATTACAAATTAGCGATGCGTTATTTAAGTGTAAGGATTAAAATAAAATAATGTGTAGGCTAGTTGTCTGCTAGTTGAATGGAGACAACTTCATGGATATTTATTAAATTCATTAAAGTCTTTTATTCATGGATCATTATCAAATAGAATAAAGACAAATCAGGAGGAGCCAATGATGATAAAATGAATTCATTACATTTTGTAATATTATGACAAAAGCGTTATTGAATGGATTTTAAAGTAAATAAAATACATTTAGTGTCACCACATGTGCATTAAGTTGCAAAAAGACCAGAGAAGAAAATGAAAAGTTGAAGCGTTATGAAGCCATAAGCGAAGGAAGAAGACGAAAGGGTAAAGGAAGATATCAGTTACATTGAAGCATGAGAAACCAAACAAAAGGAGAGATGAATGGTTTTCATTCCTTTGAGGAAAATTATAAATACATCATTACGATAGAGTCCAAGGAGCTGCAAAATTTGGAACAGAGGTCATGGAAGGATATCGAAAGGTTATCAAACTACTATCAAAATTTTGGTGGTCATCTTGTATGCAAAAAGTAAAGTTTTTCGGACATTATATAAGACTTGTTTTATTGCCTATTTTTCTCTCTTCGCGTGTAATGAATTTATTTTGATGGTCTTTTATGCATGAATTTGGTAGCATTATGGAGATATTTTCAATGCATGTTTCTAATCCTAAGACTCTCGCCATAACTAGTTTTTAGATTGTGTGGATGCATGTCTAACTTGGTTGTGTTTGTGTTCAAGATCTAAATTTTTTGTAGATTAGGCTGGAGTAATTTTTAGTATTTTTATTTGGTTATTTTTCATAGTCTGGTCCTTTTTTCCAGATTTTAAGTTTTATTTTTCTAACCCTAGTTGTTATTTTTTTATTTGTTATTTCATTTCTATTTTCATCAAACACTTAAAGTCCTGATGAATTCATAATTTTTGCATTAAGGTTAGGATTTTTGAAGTAATGAGATATCCAAATAATTTTATTCTTGAATTCTAATACATTAAATTATTTGGATATTTTTTTGATGTTTAAGGTTTTTAGTTTGACATTTCGAAGTATTTATTTTTCGCACTCCACAGGGTTTTCATTTTCATGCAAAACATTAAATAAATTTGCACTCGGGGAGGGATTTACTAATTTCAATCTCACATTAAGATTAAGATAAAATGAAGTGGTCTTCCACAACACTTGCTTACTACATATTTTAATCTAAAATAAAAGGAATCTGCTAACAACAAGTACTGACTCTAACTTCACCTTAAATCAAAGATAAAACAAAGTGGTTTTTCCACAAAACCTATTAAAAATATATTTTAATTAAATATAAAAAAAATCTACTAACGGGGTTTCAAGGGTAAATCACTTTGATAAATCAGAGTTAAAAAGGAACTAGGATCAATTTCAAGCACTTATTCACATTTTATTTCTGCACATAAGGGAACTCAAACCCTTTCATTGATATAATGCATGGCAAATAATTTTAACCACATACCCTTTGTTAACAGTTATTTGCAAATCACTAAGATGTTCTAAGCATTTATTTTGACATATAAAGTAAAAGGAAAATTGGAGAAATCATTATTTCTTTGCAAGAGAGGGTTTTGCTAACAAAATCCTAACTATGAGTGTGGTTTTGCAATAGGACAAAATTATCACTCAACATTTTAGTGCTATAAGGAAGGCCTATTGAATGATTTGTGTTATTGTTTATTTAAATGTTAACTTTGTTTTTAAAATGTTGTCTTCAATATATTGGTTTGGACTAATGAAGCTTTGTTGATATGTGATCACATTCATTGATTGGAATGTCCTTTAAATGATGATGTATTAATGTTAACCTTTTACAAATTGGGAATGTTCTTTATTGCTATGGTTTAATTGATGCATATCTTTTGGTTGATAAATAGGATGACTTATGTGTTAACCATTCAAAAATTGTTAGTCATTTCACATATTTTTGAAAGATATATTTATTTGACTAACAAAATTGGTACTAAAGTTATATTTTGTAAGGTCCACTAATGGCAATATTTACTCCAACAATGGTAGGAATTGCATCCTGGATAGGTGATTATTATATTTATTTAAACATTCATGGAGTGCCCCATCAAATACCTGAAGGTGTAGAAGAATTTTTACCCATGTTTAGGCATGATGTGACATCGACTGAGGAACATATTTAGATATACAATGATATTTTAATTTATTTGCAAATTATGCATGAAGATGTCGCTTGTAGGATGTTTGTATACACATTGGATGAGGTTGCATTTGATTGTTACATCCACTTACCTCTAAGTTCTATCACTTATTGGGCTCAACTAGAAGTGACATTTCTTAGCCATTTTGGAAAGCTAGTTGACCTAGTTATGATACTAAATCAATTTATCTCTATCTGTAAATAACCTAATGAATCCATGATCCAATTTAATGATAGGTTCTATAGGTTATATACCTTAATAGGGATACAATACATAATTTCATAAGAAGAAGCCAATCAAATATACCTGGAAGCGTAAGACCCCTTAAATTTTGTGTTTCTAGGGAGAATTCTTATAGATCCATCTTTACCCAATGCCTACAATGAGGTAATAATAGTAGAACAATGATGGATTTCGAAAGGTGTTTATCTGGATCAGTTATCATTACTTAACCCTAAGGCTCAAAATAAGATACCACCCATGAGTTAGGTTGAGGCACAATCTTCTTCCATGATGAACTATTTTTAGGAGTTATGGATTCCAACCAATACCAACCATCCAATCTGGCACCCTTGAATCTAATAATGTCTAATGTGAGCAATCAATGGGATAAAGTTGAATGGCCAAATGTTACAACAACCTTAGATGTCTCTTGATTTTAGAAGATGATTATTATAATGGTTGGGGAATATACGAGGAATTACTTTTTTCTCACACTCCTACTAGTGAAATTTCTATCTCACTTGAAATGTAGGATGATGAAATCACCATCTCATATGAAGATATTGCAATTCCTATACAATCAAAAAATGGCATGCCACTTCCAGAAATAGATAAGGTTCCAAAATTTGATTATTTTAAATATGAGTTTATGGAACACCTTGCTGAAATAGAAAATGGAAAAATGGTAAATCCTTATTATGATTCATTTGTTTTGTATGAGGAAGAGGTAAAAGCTTCTCTTTCATTCTCAACTATTAAAAATTTGGGTACAAATTCACATAATTATCTTGGAATTTCAAATAAATAAATACCATTACTGGTTAACAAGGAATTAGATTTGACTTTTATTCCTCTATATGATAAAAAAATTGCTTTATTTGACACATCCCTTGACCAACAATATTTATGGTTTGAAAAGGATGGGCACATTTTAAATGGGTTATTAACTTTGGTGTTTTTGAAAAATAGGTAATTAATGAAGATGAAGGGCTACAAGATGACAATGATGGAGATCATGAGGAAAAATAAGAAATTACAAATGTTCACCAAGTTTAGGTAAATGAACATGTAAAAAAGGTATAATCTCACCTGTTATTGTTGTGGTTAATCCACAACACACCCCAAGATTGGGGACCCACCTTGTTGCAGGTTTTCAGAGAAAATCTCACTGACCCAGATGCCAAAAATGAAGAAAAGGGGGCAAAATGTGCAAGTGTAGAAAAGTGTCACGAAATCGCGACATGTCGCACCGTCGCCGCTGAAAAAGAAAAGTGTCGCGATATCGCGACATGTCGCTCCGACGCAGAGAAAATGGTCGTGATTTCGTGACGTGTTTTGATGAAGTGTACGGATGATGAAAATGGCAACGAAATCGTGACATGTTGCTCCGTCGCGGCCTAGAGAGGAGAGAGAAAGGTATAAGGAAAAACTGTAGCGAAATCGTGACGTGTCACAAAATCACGGTCAACATGGTCAATGGCAGCAGGTGGGCGAAAACGTCATGAAATCGCGACGTGTTTGATTTTCGTGGCTTGAAAGTGGATAGAGGGCACAGGGTAGAAAATGGTCGTGAAATCGTGACAAAACTGGGATAGAGGTGCATAGCTCGAAGAGGCGTCGCGAAATCGTGACGTGTCACGTTTTCGCGATGCAAGTGGATAGAAAGGGCCGAAGGAGAAAATGGTCACGATTTCGCGACGTGTTTTGCCAAAGTGTACGACTGATTAAAATGGTCATGATTTCGTGACGTGTTTTGGCAAAGTGGCCCGAAGGAGAAAATGGTCACGATTTCGTGACGTGTTTTGGCAAAGTGTACGACAGAGAAGATGTCGTGATATCGCGACAGAAATGAAGACCATGCCCGAAGCAGAGAAATGGTAGCGATATCGTGACAAAAATGAAGACCATGCCCAAAGCAGAGAAACGGTAGCGATATCATGACAAAAATGAAGACCATGCCCGAAGCAGAGAAACGGTAGCGATATCGCGACAAAAATGAAGACCATGCCCGAAGCAGAGAAAGCGGTAGCGATATCGCGACGGGTTGCGGTAAGATGGCCCGATGGGTAAAATGGTCACGATTTCACGACGGGGTTACAGCCGAAGCGTACGGAGAATGAAAGCGTTGCGATATCGCTACGAAAGCAAAGAAGCAAGGCCGCGGGCTATTTTTAGTCGAGATTTTTGGGGACCGTTACTGAGCATGCAGAGAGCGCTGAACACGTGGCAAAATGCATGAGGATCAGAGTAACGCTTCGAATCGACAGTTGTTGGCCGCAGAGAAGATCAAGCGTTGCAAATGCATGCGAAGGGTTAGAACACCAAGAGGCGGGAAACTGAAACGAAGCGTCCTAGAAACTGAAACGAAGCGTCACAGAGCAGCCGAGAGCAACGACAGAAAGTTTAAATAGCAAAAATGTAAATGGATACAGGGCTGGAGATTGTAACAAAAAAGGACATTATTTGTTGAAATAAAGGAGTTATTTGGTAAAAGCGACTTTTGTGTGTAAAATCAAAAGGAGATCGAAGCTAAGACTACTGTTTTCATTGTCAATCTTTCCTTTGCATCATTTTTTCTTGTATCTATTCGTTTACGCCATGAGATGGGTTACGATAGGTGAATGACAGAATGATGCGCTTATGTTCTTTCCTTAGAGTCTTGCATCTGATCTGATTGGATTGTGTGTTAGTACAGGTCCGCTCGGTCGGGTTGTCTTAGAACTTCATCTCTTAACTTGGGGTTTTGCAGGGAGGAGATTGCTAACCAGATTAACATCCTTCTTTGGTTTTCCAACTGATTTGTATAAGAACATTTTCTGTTTTAGTTCCTGATACGTTTAATCTCATATTAAAGACTAACGTTAAAATAATAGAATGATTAAACAAAGATAAAATGAACCAATTAACATTAGAATAAACCATTAATGTTAGAACATTAGAAGGATTTTTGTTGCATGATTGATTATTTTAACAAATTAGGGTTACAAAGTTTGTCGTGAATCAACAAAGGCCCCTTGTTAACAGTTACTTGCAGGATCTGAGTTATTCTGGGGATATATTTGTTTATGTGCATTAAGTTGAAATCGGTTTTATGCATATAGAGATCTGTTCCACAAGAAGCTTGGAGAAATAAAAAATTAATAACTTATTTCTTTGCAAGAAAGAGTTTCCTGTCATAAACTCTAGTTGTGTGGTCATTTTGTTGTGAGACAAAATATTCACTCAACATTTTGGCGCTAGAAGGAGGGCCTTCTTTATTGCTTTGTAATTTTGATTTGTTCTAACAATTAACGTGGGTAGTTTTGTTTCCACCCATTGTGCTTGCATTAGATGTTTTATTTGGCAAGTGAGTTGAGAGAAATCTTTTAGAGTTCTAGAGTTTCCAAGCTGGCCCAACCTGAGTACATAGCTACAAGGTCTAAAACCACAGGGGAAACTATCTTCCAAAGCCTTTCTCCCACTGCTAGGAGGCCGAAAAACAAAACATTAGAGGTCGAAATACCACCCAGTATACTTGAGTTAGGGATTTCTTTAGACTCAAGTACGTCTAGCGGGCCTGAGCCCTTAATTTCAAGTGCGACAGTAGCACCAGGTGTATCTGTCTCCACAGTTCCAAGCGGTTCCATTGTTCCCACAGGGTTAACACCTTTGAATAACATGGCCCAGCAGCAACAACAACAACAACAACAACCACCTGCCCTTTGGTATGGTGCTCAAAGTTCCCCCTTAGATATTCCCGGGGCAGTCCACGACTTGCCTAGAAACATTGAAAGGGGATTACCCAAATTCATTCACGATGGTCCCACAACAACAGAAGATCATGTCCAAATCTACAAAGATTACATGTTTAGGCAAGGGGTTACTCACGAGGACGTTGCTTGCCGAGTTTTCCCTGCTAGTCTAGACCCCACGGCCAATGAATGGTATCGAAATCTGCCAGCAGGGTCCATCACTTCATGGGCCCAATTAGAAACCGCCTTCATAAGCCAATTCAGAATGTTAGTGGATCCCTCCATAATCTATAATTTGTTCGTATCATGCAAAAGATTACCCAATGAACCCATACGAACATTCAATCATAGGTTCCAAAAACTATACACGAATGTGACTCGTCACTTTGCGGTAGATCCTACGGTCGCCTTGCAATTATATTTCGGAGCCTTAGATCCTTTAACGTCTTTGTTGACTAGAAGGAACCCTCAGGTTACGACGCTTCCTTTGGCCTATGCAGAAACAATGACTCTCGAACAGCAGATGAACCTGCCAGGGGCAGGATTGTCTCAATTGACTGGGATGGGACAATATGGTCCATACAGTCAATTTGCCATGATGAACCAGTTAATGGCACCACAGGTCCCTATGATGAATAATTTTCAAACACCCGCTCAAGTGGCGCCATTTCAAAGTTATCCGAATGCCTCAGTCCAAACGCAGGGATTAATTCAAAATAGCCCGATGGGTTTGCCTGGGTTCGGCATGGGCAGTAATTTGTTGACCATGCCGGGGTTTGCTCCCATTAGCACGCCAAGCCCAACGACTTATCCAACAGTTACTCCCATTCAAAGTGTGAATCCAGGGTGGAATCCACCTGCCCAGACCCAAGCTATTCAAAATGTGAATCCAAGATGGAATCCACCTGCTCAGACCCAAGCCATTGTACCTATTCCAGAGGTGGCTAATGCAAGCAAACACAACTGGACCCGGAATTACAGTGCCTCAACCTCAAGGGTCTGAATCCGCCATAGAAAACATGAAGGAAACCTTGGCCAAAGTTTTGGTCACGGTAGGAAATGTCAATAAAAAAGTGGACCAAGCCATGGGTCATAACCGGCCTCATAACCATAGAGGAAAAGGAACATACAACACGCAGCCGAATAATGGGCGAGTACCCAATCCCGTAGCCAATCAGGCAGATGTCTCGAAAGATTTTGGAGAATCGGGACCCAGTGATAACGATTGTATGCACTGTGGCCACGGGAAGCATGAGTCTATATTGACTGAGGTTATACATTCCCAAGAAAGTGAAGAAGAGGAGGATGTAGAATTTTTTGGAAGCGAAGATGAAGAAACCTTGGAAGTTCATGCCAACAAACGTTTTGGGAAAGGAAATCACAAATATTACACTAGGAGTTCTAAGGAGCCCAAAACTTCCTCTACACCTCCAAACAATCAATTACTCCCTCCCGATTTTAAAGGAGAGGTCAATCCCCCTCCTCCATCCATGGTGGAAAAGTCTAAGATGGTGCAAGATATGCCAAACTCATAAAAACCCACTTATGACTTAGTGGAAGACATGAAGAAGACTAAGGCCAACGTCTCGATGTATGACATGTCCCGATTATTAGGCCAAGAAGTAAGTTCACCAAAGAGATTAAATCCATCTGCCCAAGTTCATGAAGCCAAAAGTGCCGAGTCCCGAATGGTTTTACAAAAGGAAAAAAGAGATATACCTCCTTTTTTGATAACCATTAGAATTGCAGGTAAAAACTTGCACAATTGTTTAATAGACTCAGGGGCCTCGGCTACCATCATGCCCCTAGAAATCTATAAAAAATTGGGACTTACACCAATGCCCTCTAGAAGCAGGGTGGTGCAACTGGATAGATCAACCATGGAGGCAGTGGGAGAATTGGGTGATGTGCTTATTCAAGTCAATTCAGAACCTAGGGTTCAACAACGCATAGACATATTGGTGCTCGACATTCCTATCAAATATGGCATGGTTTTGGGAAGAGATTGGAGTAAAAACCTAAACGGTTACATTGTGACAGATTCTTCACATATGTGGTTGCCTTGGAGGGGAGTGGCCAATCAAATTCGGATTGATAGTGAACCCAGGCTCAAAGAGATGATCACAGATTACAACAAACCGAATGAGATCCAGTACATTGAAGCGGAATTGGGAGCATATTGTTTGGACATAGAAACACCTGAAAATACCCAAGATGAAAGGATTGGGTGCAACGTAACTGAGGGACACCAGGACATTTGGACTTTAAGATTTGATGGATCCAAGTCCAGGCAAGGAGCAGGAGCCGGTATTGAATTATCATGTTCGGACAGAGAGCCTACGTTCGCCGCATACAGACTACAGTTCCCTGCCACCAACAATATGGTAGAATATGAGGCCTTGATTCTCGGACTACAATTGGCCCTTCGAAAGAAAATTAAATATATCAAGGTTCTTGGTGATTCGAAACTGGTGGTAAAGCAAGTCAAGGGACAATACGTATGTAAGGATAGGCGGCTCAGGCTTTATCGAACTAGGGTTAGAGATTTGATAGACGAGTTTCATGCTTTTAACATATCTCTGATTTCTAGGAAAGGCAATCGCCTGGCAGACTCCCTAGCCGTGGCTGCGAGTATGTTGAAGCCAGTGGACCATAAGAAATGCAAGAAGTTCTCCATAGAGCTGGTCCCTTGTCCCTCGATACCAGATAATGTCACGAATTTCCAAGTGTTTGATAGTGACAAGCACATATTCCATTTTGTCACCAATTCTGGTATATTTGAAAAGCAGGTTATAGATGAGGACGAAAGGGACCTAGAGGAGGCAGTTTTGGACGAAAAAGTTACTGGAAATAAGATGCCAGATGAGATGGCTTCATTAGAAAAAACTTTCGACATTGGATACCAACCCAGAGAGGGTAAAAAGGTTCCACCCCCCAGAGGCCTCGTGATTTAGTTAACATTGGAAGTGCAGAAAATCCTCGAGAAGTATTCATAGCAAAAGCATGTACCAAGCAGGAGAAGGATTCCATCGCCAATGCATTAAAAGAATACATAGACTGCATAGCCTGGAGTTATAAGGAGTTGAAAACCTATGATCAGAATGTCATAATGCACACGATTCCATTGAAGCCAGATTTCAAACCCTTCGTGCAAAGGCAAAGGCGAGTTAATCCATTATTAGAACCCTTGATAGAGAAAGAGGTGAAGCGACTGTTAGAAGCTAAGATCATCTTTCCTGTTAGGCATTCCACATGGGTTGCTAACCTGGTCCCCGTGAGAAAAAAGAGTGGAGAAATAAGGTTATGTATCGATTTTAGAAATCTTAATAAAGCCTCCCAAAAGGACAACTACCCGTTACCCACTATTGATGAAATACTCCAAAAGGTGAACGGGTCGGAGATGATGTCATTCCTGGATGGCTATTCGGGATATAATCAGGTCCTTATCCATCCTAGTGATAGGATGAAAATTGCTTTTACCACAAAGTGGGGCACCTTTGCATACAGGAGAATGCCCTTTGGACTATTGAACGCAGGTGCCACTTTCCAATGAGCTATGGACTTTGCTTTTAAAGGGCTCATAGGTAAGTGCATCATTGTCTATGTCGATGACATTCCTGTCTTTTCTAAGAACAGGGAAAACCACGTCAGGGATCTTAAGAAAGTTTTTCAAAGATGCAGGGAACACGGTATTTCTCTCAACCCAAAGAAATGCATTTTTGGGGTAACGAAAGGAAAACTGTTGGGGCATATAATATCTAAGGATGGAATTTCCATTGACCCTAAGAGAATAGAGGCCATACAACAGATTCCTTGTCCCACTAGCAAGAAGGGGTTGAGATCATTTTTCGGGAAGATCAATTTTGTCAAAAAATTTATTGCAGATTTTGCAGAAATAGCAAAGCCTTTGAACGACATGTTAAAGAAAGAAGTCCAGATCAAGTGGACAAATGAAAGTATAGATGCTTTTAAAAATATCAAGGACGCGATTTCTAAAGCCCCGGTTTTAGTGAGTCCCGATTATACGAAGCCTTTCTATATCTACACCTTTGCTTCAGATCACTCCTTTGCGAGTGTTTTAACTCATAAGAGTGAAGGCAGCATTGAAAATCCCATTGCCTTCCTGAGTAGTCCTCTCAAAGATGCGAAGCCGAGATACTCTATTTTGGACAAGCAAATGTATGCTCCGGTTAAGACTGTGAAAAAATTCAGGCATTACATAGTCCACAGTAGGGTCTTTGCTATCGTCCCGGATCCTACGGTCAAAGCCATGTTCATACATAATGAATTGGGTGAAAGACGTGGTAAGTGGGTTTCAACTTTGCAGGAGTTTGATCTTGAGATTCAGTCGATGAAGATAGTTCGGGGGCAAGGGTTGGTTAAGGCAATAGCAGAGCAGGATCTAGCAATTCCATGTCAACATTATGAAGTCTCAGATATAACCAAAGATGAGTGGTATGCAGATGTGGTGTACTATCTACTAAATGGTGAATGTCCACCGCATTTGAATGCTACTCAACGAAGAGCCTTGCGTTTGAAGTCTGCTAATTTCCTAATTAGATCCGGCACATTATACAAAAAAACCATGAAGGTATTTACCTTCGTTGCGTTGATCAAAAGGAGGCAGTGCAAATCCTCGAGGAATTTCATGGTAAACATGGGACAGGGCATGGGTCCGCTAATGCCACAGCCCATCAAATCCTCAGAGCCGGTTATTATTGGCCTCGTCTGTTCAAAGATGCCCATACTCATGTGAGGTCATGCCATACATGTCAAACTGCAGCCAATAGAGACAGGAACGCTTCCATGCCTTTACAATCCGTAATTGAGTCTAGACCTTTTGCGCAATGGGGCCTGGATTTTGTTGGGATTATCAGTCCCAATTCATCTGATTCCCACAAATACATTCTGACGGCTACGGATTATTGCACAAGGTGGACCGAAGCTATCCCCACAAAGAATGCTACTTCGGAGGTTGTTATTAAATTTTTAGAGGATAACATTGTCACTCGGTTCGGGATGCCTAACTCCATTGTAAGTGATAATGGTCCAGCTTTTTCCTCTCTAGAGTTTGCTAATTGGGCATTTGATAACAACGTGAGTTTAAAATTCTCTTCCAATTATTACCCGCAAGGTAACGGATTGGCCGAATCATCTAACAAGAATCTGTTAAATGTCATAAAAAAATTGTTGGAAAGAAATCCGCGGGACTGGCACAACAAGCTTAAGTTGGCCCTTTGGGCTGACAGAATCAGAGTCAAAGAAGCAATAGGAACATCTCCTTACCATCTGGTTTATGGACAGGATCCCATTTTTCCTACAAATCTCAGATTACAAACACTGCATTTCATGAAAGATTATTTCGAAACTAATGATAAACTTAAGTCTAGACTAACGCAATTAATGCTTCTGGATGAAAAAAGGGATGAAGCTATGCTTCATTTTAGTAAACACCAGGATGTAGTAAAAATATGGTTTGACAAAAAGTCTAGAGCAAAGGCTTTTAAAATATCAGATCTAGTGCTGTTATGGGATAAAAGACATGAGAAGAAAGGGGAGCATGATAAGTTTGATTACCTTTGGTTGGGTCCCTACCAGATTTCGAAAGTCCTAGGGGAAAACAGTTTTAGACTAAGAACCTTGGATGGAAAGGATTTGGCATTACCTATCAATGGGTTGCACTTGAAACTCTACTTCCAGGCTTGAGGCAACTGGGTTTGTATTATATGTAATTATGCCATGCTTTGTTTCTTTTGTGTGCAGATTTGATACTTAAGTGTGTGTTCTTGACATGTCTAGTTTTGTATTAATGTTGTGCTTGGTTTCTTTTGTGTGTAGATTTGATATTTAAGTTGGGTGTTTTGACATGTTCAGGTCTTTGTATTAATGTTGTGCTTTGTTTTGTGTGTGCAGGTTGGACATTTAGGTGGTGTGTTTATTTGACATTTTTTTCATTGTCTTATATATATAAAAAAAAGGGAATAAAAGTTTGAAATGTTAAACACATGCCTAAGATTGGGAGAATATGAAGCATTGGAATTATATTGTAAAAGCTCCACATGTAATACAAACAGTTAATTAATATCGCTTGAGGCTTGTGATGCATGAAGTAGTCAGTTTTACAAATTATGGTAATACTTCAGTTGCAATTTAAAGAGCATTGCATTCATCTTACATCTCACTTTGCATATACATGCCATCTTAGTTGCATATGCATTTCAGATACAAATCATTAAAGTGTGTTAAATCCTCTTAAGGTTATACTATAACATAAATAAAGAAAAATCCTAAGGTTGGAAACTGAGCCCCAGGATATCTAGAACCAAGCACAATTTGTACACACTAAAAAAGATCTTGGGCAAAATGATCAAAACCTTCCTTGGAAGAAAAGGGTCAAGCGAAAGGAATATTTCATGTCTATCCTATTATGCAACATGATCCTTAAAACAGTGGTTTTTACCACTTCCATTAAGCTTAAAGCCTAAAATCATAGTAGTAAGGATAGGGTTAAGTCCTCATCAAACTTAGGTTGAGGATCCAACTCCCCAAAGCTTTGATTTGACCCACATGGAGTAGTAAGGATAGGGCATAATTCTCATCTCGCCTAGGTTGAGAATCTGATTCCCCAAAGCTCATATGTCTCATATCAAGATAAAACTTGGATTGGAAGGATCGTACTACTTGTCCTCTCGCAAGGGATGGGTAGTCATCCCCAAGGTCTAAGTAATAAAATAATATTCTTCATTTTCATCTAAGTCTTGGATTGGAAGGATCGTACTACATGTCCCCGGCAAGGATGGGTAGTCATCCCTAAGATCCAAGAAGTAAAATTAACTTTTTCCCATCTCATATTTATATTGGATTGAAAGGATCGTACTACTTGTCCTCTGCAAAGGATGGGTAGTCATCCCCAAGGTCCAAAGAAATGAAGTTAAGTCATGGATTATGGGGTTAGGTATGCCCATGCACGACAACATGTCTTGTCTAAAAAAAAGACCACTGACTGTTCATAGGGTTGGACTAGCATGACCATTTCTTCCATAATTGGTTAAATCATTTTGCTCAAAGTGAGGTAATGAATTCCAAATCAGAGTAGTAAGAATAGGGTTAAACCCCCATCTAGATTAAGTTGGGAGTCTGATTTCCCAAAGCTCTGATTTCACTTTCACTTACACATAGGTTCAAGATAATAGTGACTCATAACCAACTTTGGGATCTAATAAAACAATTCATTATACACATGGTTGATCCTAAGAGGGTTTGACAATCTTGAATATTTGTATATGATGTTAGAAAGTCTATGCATTTGTAGAAGCAAATCTCTAAGCATTTTTCATTAGGTTTCACAAATCATTTACAATCTCACACATGCATGCATGCAAAGCTGACAATGGAAGGTTGATCAAGTCCAAGCGATGGGGAATGAAAACAAATAGCACACACCGAGCTAATACTAATGATTCTGATGTTTCATGTACTTCTGATCTGTTGGTATTTGTTTATCTTTTATGTGCTAACGCCTGTATCTAAGCTCATATATTTCAGGTTGGGTTCTCACAAAATGCTCTGGAGCATTTGACAGTAGAGTCGCCATTTGTTGTGGTTAATCCACAACACACCCCAAGATTGGGGACCCACCTTGTTGCAGGTTTTCAGAGAAAATCTCACTGACCCAGATGCCAAAAATGAAGAAAAGGGGGCAAAATGTGCAAGTGTAGAAAAGTGTCGCGAAATCGCGACATGTCGCACCGTCGCCGCTGAAAAAAGAAAAGTGTCGCGATATCGCGACATGTCGCTCCGACGCAGAGAAAATGGTCACGATTTCGCGACGTGTTTTGACGAAGTGTACGGACGATGAAAATGGCAGCGAAATCGCGACATGTTGCTCCGTCGCGGCCAGAGAGGAGAGAGAAAGGTAGAAGGAAAATGTAGCGAAATCGTGACGTGTCGCAAAATTGCGGTCAACATGGTCAACGAGGGCGAAAATCGCGAAATCGCGACGTGTTTGATTTTCGCCTTGAAAGTGGATAGAGGACAAGGTAGAAAATGGTCAAAATCGGGATAGAGGTGATAGCTGAAGAGGCGATCGCGAAATCGCGACGTGTCAGTTTACGGCAAGTGGATAGAAAGGGCCGAAGGAGAAAATGGTCACGATTTCATGACGTGTTTTGCCAAAGTGTATGGATGAAAATGGTCACGATTTCGTGACGTGTTTCGGCAAAGTGTACGACTGATTAAAATGGTCACGATTTCGCGACGTGTTTTGGCAAAGTGGCCCGACAGGGAAAATGGTCGTGATTTCGTGATGTGTTTTGGCAAAGTGTATGGCATAGAGAAGATGTTGCGATATCGTGACAGAAAATGAAGACCATGCCCGAAGCAGAGAAACGGTAGCGATATCGCGACAGAAAATGAAGACCATGCCCGAAGCAGAGAAACGGTAGCGATATCGCGACAAAAATGAAGACCATGCCCGAAGTAGAGAAACGGTAGCGATATCGCGACGGGTTGCGGTAAGATGGCCCGATGGGTAAAATGGTCACGATTTCGCGACGGGGTTACAGCCGAAGCGTACGGAGAATGAAAGCGTCGCGATATCGCGACATGTCACGATTTCGCGACATGTCGCGATATCGCTACGAAAGCAAAGAAGCAAGGCCGCGGGCTATTTTTAGTCGAGATTTTTGGGGACCGTTACTGAGCATGCAGAGAGCGCTGAACACGTGGCAAAATGCATGAGGATCAGAGTAACGCTTCGAATCGACAGTTGTTGGCCGCAGAGAAGATCAAGCGTTGCAAATGCATGCGAAGGGTTAGAACACCAAGAGGCGGGAAACTGAAACGAAGCGTCCTAGAAACTGAAACGAAGCGTCACAGAGCAGCCGAGAGCAGCGACAGAAAGTTTAAATAGCAGAAATGTAAATGGATACGGGGTTGGAGATTGTAACAAAAAAAGGACATTATTTGTTGAAATAAAGGAGTTATTTGGTAAAAGCGACTTTTGTGTGTAAAATCAAAAGGAGATCGAAGCTAAGACTACTCGTTTTCATTGTCAATCTTTCCTTTGCATCATTTTTTCTTGTATCTATTCGTTTACGCCATGAGATGGGTTACGATAGGTGAATGACGAGAATGATGCAGTTATGTTCTTTCCTTAGAGTCTTGCATCTGATCTGATTGGATTGTGTGTTAGTACAGGTCCGCTCGGTCGGGTTGTCTTAGAACTTCATCTCTTAACTTGGGGTTTTGCAGGGAGGAGATTGCTAACCAGATTAACATCCTTCTTTGGTTTTCCAACTGATTTGTATAAGAACATTTTCTGTTTTAGTTCCTGATACGTTTAATCTCATATTAAAGACTAACGTTAAAATAACATAATGATTAAACAAAGATAAAATGAACCAATTAACATTAGAATAAACCATTAATGTTAGAACATTAGAAGGATTTTTGTTGCATGATTGATTATTTTAACAAATTAGGGTTACAAAGTTGGCTGTGAATCAACAAAGGCCCCTTGTTAACAGTTACTTGCAGGATCTGAGTTATTCTGGGATATATTTGTTTATGTGCATTAAGTTGAAATCGGTTTTATGCATATAGAGATCTGTTCCACAAGAAGCTTGGAGAAATAAAAAATTAATAACTTATTTCTTTGCAAGAAAGAGTTTCCTGTCAAAAACTCTAGTTGTGTGGTCATTTTGTTGTGAGACAAAATATTCACTCAACAGTTATGTTCAACAATTCAAACTCCAGGTAGAAGTGTACCTAATTATTTGTTGGATTTGAATGTTATCAATGATGAAATGCCATTTGTGGTGGACAAATAATTTGAGTTAATTTCTCCTCACACCAATAATAAGCTTTCTATGTTAAACAAAACATAGATAGATGCTTTGGAATTACTAAATCAAATTCATCAACAATTGACAATGAAATCTAGAATAAAAAGTTATAATGATCCTTGCATGCTAGATATCCTAGATGCTCGCAAATTGTTGCATAAGTATTATTGGTCTAAATACATAGATGATGACTTGGATTTAAAAATTTTAGAAATGGCCTCCTATTTGAAGAAAATCCTATATGTTTATGAAAATGAGAACTCAAGTCAGAATGATAAATCAGGTTTTGAAATTTACACCTCATTGAATAAGCAAAATATAGTTGAAAATCATGTATTCTATAGACCCAAAATTTTTGCACCCCTTTCTTCTAGGCTAATGGATCCATGCCCGAAAGGGGGAGGAAAAATGATGTATCTACACCTCGAACGAGAAGCACTTGAGTTGTTCTTTCTTTGGTGTTTATCGATGAATTGGGTGAAGGTTCACCAAGAAATACTTTCTGTGGTGGTTTCCATGCCTAGGTAAGATGGATGTTTTTTGAATTATTTTTATGTGCACACACCTAGGGTTTGACCAAAATGCAATTATTGCCTAGCTATATGCATTTCAAATTTTGATGAAAACAAAGTAAACCGATTCTAACTAGAAAGCTTTGTAAATCTAACTATGATGCAAACACTTTTGTAGATATTAAAAATAAAGGATGAGATTTATGCTAACATACTGTTTTTATTTCCTTTGTGTTTTACGTTTTCTTAATCCAATATGCTAGATGCAATTTGATATAACTATATCTATGTTTTTTAGTCTTTTTCGTTCTTTGAAGTTTCTTAACAAATGCAATTGATGTAAAAGTGATATATCTAAGTTTATATTTTTTGTCTTTTATATTTTTTAAAACTAGTATGATTGATATAAAATAATGCAACTAAATCTATGTTTTTGATCTTTTCTTTTGAGTTTTTCAACTAATGCAATTGATGTAAAAATCATGCAGCTAGGTTTGTATTTTTTATTTTTTTTAAGTTTTTCAACTAGTATGATAAATGCAAAATGTAATATAACTAAGTCTAAGTTTTTTTATCTTTTCTTTATTTTTTTTTTATATAAATACTTTTAAAATAGAAGAATATAAATTTAAAGTGTGGAAAACTGGGAAAGAAATAGATTTAGATCCTTACCTGGTCCAGATGTTTGCACTCTATCATTTTTCGGATCTATATGTGTATTTTTGGATCGGTCTGAATTTGTCGGATGAATTCAGATGTTTGAATATGTTTGAAACCTATAATTTCACAACAAAATACTGAAATTCATAATCAGGGGTGGGGGATTTTCGTAGGTCATAGTCGATTGTGATCTGCAATAGTTAAATCCCCTCAGTTCCTTTAGCAAACTATAGAAAATATAATGGATCTGCTAAATATAGGCCGAGTCTGGAGGATTTAACATCTGAGGTAGGTTGAGATATCAGGGAGGGAGGCACAAATAGGCCGAGCAGTTAGGATAAATTGGGAATTTCCCTCTTATGGACAAATTCGGATCATTCGAATTTGTCAAAAATATAGGTTTGTCCAGATTAGTTTCAAAATCCCAAAAAAACACCTAAATTAGGCGCACGTGGGATTTGGACAAATTCGAACATTTGAAATTGTCGAAATCGTTTGAATCCGTCGGGCTTATCCAAATTTCCCAAAAAAGAGGAAAATGGAAAGATTTCAATTTTGCTTAGTACAAAAATTGAGGCAGAGAGTAATAACATGTTTACTAAGAGGAAGAATTTTGAAGTGTGTCAAAATTCCCTGGCTACATTTTTCTCCCTCTTTGGCGTATTTATGAACAATAAATGCATTAAAGAAAGATATAGCGAGAATAAAAGTTATGCTATGAAGAAACCAAAAATTTATTCAATTTTTGTTTTATCTTTATTATCTAGGGTACCCCTTCGAATTTCAAAATTTATTGCAAAACTCAAAATTCGAAGAAAAAAAGGGTAAAAAATGGAAAATTAGGGTAAAAACCCTAATTCATTTTTACCCTCACTATTATTGAAAACTGAGCTCTGGAGAAAAATGGTGACTTATAAGCATCGGGTGAACACAGTTCAAGCAAGAAGTAACTGAACTGGTATGCCGATGCAGGTAATTAATTTGATCACTTCAAACTTTAAATTTTTTGATTTAATTTCTATATTTTTAGGAAGTTAGATGCGACCTGTCATCGTGCAGTCACGATAACAAATGGAAGTACATGAAGAGGCTATGTTAGCCTCTTAGAGGATGACATTCTACAAGATGCTATACTTTCAAGCAGTGCTCGAGGTTCAGAGGGCTCCACTATCCATAGATTTAGCTCCTACAAGTCATACAAGATCTTCCTCCAGGACAGTGTTTGGGGCTCCTCCATTTCAGGCACCCAAACCACCATCAAAGGACAGCCAAAGTTCTAGGGGTTCTAGGGCATGATATACCAGGCTTGATTTTGTGGTATACCCCCTAGTGAATGAGTATGTCATTTTATGATTGTGGCATACCAGTCGACCTTTTTGTCAACTAGCTATCAATGCATAGCATGGGCATGGAAGAACAACTTGAGTAGCTCAAGCGACAATAAGGGGTAGAGCTCGAGTAACACCTCGAGTAGTTTCTATAGCAACTTATTGTTGTGGCCATTGTACAACTTACCCCAAATTTGGGGACCCACCTTATTTTTTTATGTTTTTGAGAATTTTGATATTTTTTTAATGCTAATTTTGAAAGGTCCCTACCCATAAGGTTCCAATATTCCTCATGTTTTTTAGTTCCTCCTTTATTTCTTTTAAATGTTTTGGGTGTTGTTGAGATTTTATAATGTGTTGATCATATTTAATGTTTTTAAAATAAATTTTAAAAAAATGAAAATAATATATAATATATATATATATATATATATATATATATATATATATATATAAAGTAAACAAAATAAAATATAAAATAAAAAATAAAAAATATAATAATAAAATGAAATAAGGTTAATTCTATTAATAT
This sequence comes from Wollemia nobilis, assembly GCA_028583015.1. Classification (NCBI taxonomy): domain Eukaryota; kingdom Viridiplantae; phylum Streptophyta; class Pinopsida; order Araucariales; family Araucariaceae; genus Wollemia; species Wollemia nobilis. The sequence goes on along the minus strand of JAQPPZ010017101.1, from coordinate 5,984,627 downwards.
GGTTGCTTCAAAAGAATTTATTTCGTGTATTTTTGTCCTTTAAGTTTTGGTTAAGTTTATGTTGAATTTATTAATTTTTTTTCCTTTAAAAGGCTTTAATTCATGTATTCTAGTCTTAAAATAGGTTATAAAATTAATTGGCACTATCCAAGGACACGTGGATTGGGGGACATACTAAGCGATGACATGGATGAATGAACTGACCCGTGGACACTCTGGTAGAATGACATGAACTGCGGACACACCCGTATGGTGAGGTTGATTGACGATAATAGACAGTGACACCAAGGATAGCGACAGACATGAAACCACCTACGAACCACAACAGACTTGGTAGAGTGATGTGCACAACGTCTCACATGGGCGAAGATTTTATGTAGATAGTTTATCGAACCATAGGACATATTCGATGGGCATTTGTATAACATGCTCAAGAGGAGAACCGGTCATCCATTCCAAATCATTGCGATGTAGTTGTGCCATGTCGTGGATATAGCATATTTCAAACAGTGATGACAAACCATACAAGCTTGCATGGTGAATCATGGCAATCATGTTCTGAGATAAAATGGATGTTACTATAGAAAATGTTTGCACAGATTCACGATGATCAATGAGCATGAACAACATTGCAAAATATTTTTTTAAGGTGAAGAGGAAAGCTGCAATACACTCAAAAATGAGCAGGATAATCCAAGGATGGGTATTTTTGTTCACTTTTGTCAAAATATGTTAAAACAATGACAAAGGGAGATGTCAAGGTTGAAAGACCGTTCAGTGAATTGTCTTCCTCACCTAGCATAGAGACTATGTTGAGGCCAATGACAAAGTTGAAGGTATGCAGAGCTAACGCGACCAAGGTTATAATGACGTTCAGGTTTAGTCCTATCCCATTGTAGCCTAACCAGAGCAGGTCGAGCCCAGTGATTTGAAGTCATAAAATTTGAAAATGCATACAGACAAATAATCATGCTGGTTGTAGTCCAAAACAACTTCGCTAAAAGGGTCAAACAAAGTTCTCGATTTCAATGTGCCCAATAGAATTGCAATGGAGGTGAGCAACCGATCATTTCTAGGGGCTATTTGACTCGAAGGTACAGATGCAGTGAATTTCCATTCAATATTAGGTACCATTGTACAAAATTATCCTCAACTAAACTTTTTTCTCAAATTATCCTCGTTGTAGTGATTCACTTTGTCAGGCAGCATGTCAAACAGTATGCGCACATCAGTAGACGAGGCCATTGTATACCATGATGTAAAGACGATATTTATGAAGTGTGGTAGAATATGCCAAGGTGTTGGAGTACATGTGGCCTACCATTGACATGGTTTAAGGGTTCGTAGACCAACCGCATAGGAAGGTGTCAAAGAAGATACTCATGGTTGTGCGCATGGAATGACAATAGGGCATATTCAAAATCCTTTAGCATTGTAAAGACTTTTATTTAAAATTAAGGTTAGAAGTGATGGGCTAATTGGTAGTTTATCATGGTCTGCCATAAACAGTACTTTATTATGATATGAATATAAGAGAACTTAATCGTAGGTGTTATGAATATATAAATATAAGAAAGGCCGATGTTTAACGGTAATTGAGAAAAGATAAAAGACAAGGATATGGTAGTATTATCAAGTTTGCATTATTTACATACACCAACACTTCGACTTTTATGGTCATTAATAGAATATCTATTACCAATAAGAAAGGCCGATGTTTAACGGTAATTGAGAAAAGATAAAAGACAAGGATATGGTAGTATTATCAAGTTTGCATTATTTACATACACCAACACTTCGACTTTTATGGTCATTAATAGAATATCTATTACCAATTAGTGATGCGTTATTTAAGTGTAAGTATTAAAATAAAATAATGTGCACCCTAGTTGTCTGCTAGTTGAATGGAGACAACTTCATGGATATTTGTTAAATTCATTAAAGTCTTTTATTCAAGGATCATTATCAAATAGAATAAAGACAAATGAGGAGGAGCCAATGATGATAAAAGGAATTCATTACATTTTGTAATATTATGACAAAAGCGTTATTGAATGGATTTTAAAGTAAATAAAATACATTTAGTGTCACCACATGTGCATTAAGTTGCAAAAAGACCAGAGAAGAAAATGAAAAGTTGAAGTGTTATGAAGCCGTAAGCGAAGGAAGAAGATGAAAGGGTAAAGGAAGATATCAGTTACATTGAAGCATGAGAAACAAAACAAAAGGAGAGATGAATGGTTTTCATTCCTTTGAGGAAAATTATAACTACATCATTACGATAGAGTCCAAGGAGCTGCAAAATTTGGAAAAAAGGTCATGGAAGGAGATCGAAAGGTTATCAAACTACTATCAAAATTTTGGTGGTCATTTTGTATGCAAAAAGTAAAGTTTTTCGGACATTATAGAAGACTTGTTTTATTGCCTATTTTTCTCTCTTCGCGTGTAATGAATTTATTTTGATGGTCTTTTATGCATGAATTTGGTAGCATTATGGAGATATTTTCAATGCATGTTTCTAATCCTAAGACTCTCACCATAACTAGTTTTTAGATTGTGTGGATGCATGTCTAACCTGGTTGTGTTTGTGTTCAAGATATAAATTTTTTGCAGATTAGGCTGGAGTAATTTTTAGTATTTTTATTTGGTTATTTTTCGTAGTCTGGTCCATTTTTCCAGATTTTAAGTTTTATTTTTCTAACCCTAGTTGTTATTTTTTTATTTGTTATTTCATTTCTATTTTCATCAAACACTTAAAGTCCTGATGAATTCATAATTTTTGCATTAAGGTTAGGATTTTTGAAGTAATGAGATATCCAAATAATTTTATTCTTGAATTCTAATACATTAAATTATTTGGATATTTTTTTGATGTTTAAGGTTTTTAGTTTGACATTTCGAAGTATTTATTTTTCGCACTCCACAGGGTTTTCATTTTCATGCAAAACATTAAATAAATTTGCACTCGGGGAGGTATTTACTAATTTCAATCTCACATTAAGGTTAAGATAAAATGAAGTGGTCTTCCACAACACTTGCTTACTACATATTTTAATCTAAAATAAAAGGAATCTGCTAACAACAAGTATTGACTCTAACTTCACCTTAAATCAAAGATAAAACAAAGTGGTTTTTCCACAAAACCTATTAAAAATATATTTTAATTAAATATAAAAAAAATCTACTAACAGGGTTTCAAGGGTAAATCACTTTGATAAATCAGAGTTAAAAAGGAACTAGGATCAATTTCAAGCACTTATTCACATTTTATTTCTGCACATAAGGGAACTCAAACCCTTTCATGGATATAATGCATGGCAAATAATTTTAACCACATACCCTTTGTTAACAGTTATTTGCAAATCACTAAGATGTTCTAAGCATTTATTTTGACATATAAAGTAAAAGGAACCTTGGAGAAATCATTATTTCTTTGCAAGAGAGGGTTTTGCTAAGAAAATCCTAACTATGAGTGTGGTTTTGCAATAGGACAAAATTATCACTCAACATTTTAGTGCTATAAGGAAGGCCTATTGAATTATTTGTGTTATTGTTTATTTAAATGTTAACTTTGTTTTTAAAAGGTTGTCTTCAATATATTGGTTTGGACTAATGAAGCTTTGTTTACATGTGATCACATTCATTGATTGGAATGTCCTTTAAATGATGATGTATTAATGTTAACCTTTTACAAATTGGGAATGTTCTTTATTGCTATGGTTTAATTGATGCATATCTTTTTGTTGATAAATAGGATGACTTATGTGTTAACCATTCAAAAATTGTTAGTCATTTCACATATTTTTGAAAGATATATTTATTTGACTAACAAAATTGGTACTAAAGTTATATTTTGTAAGGTCCACTAATGGCAATATTTACTCCAACAATGGTAGGAATTGCATCCTGGATAGGTGATTATTATATTTATTTAAACATTCATGGAGTGCCCCATCAAATACCTGAAGGTGTAGAAGAATTTTTAACCATGTTTAGGAATGATGTGACATCGACTAAGGAACATATTTAGATATACAAGGATATTTTAATTTATTTGTAAATTATGCATGAAGATGTCGCTTGTAGGATGTTTTTATACACATTGGATGAGGTTGCATTTGATTGTTACATCCACTTACCTCTAAGTTCTTTCACTTATTGGTCTCAACTAGAAGTGACATTTCTTAGCCATTTTGGAAAGCTAGTTGACCTAGTTATGATACTAAATCAATTTATCTCTATCTGTAAATAACCTAATGAATCCATGATCCAGTTTAATGATAGGTTCTATAGGTTATATACCTTAATGGGGACACAATACATAATTTCATAATAATAAGCCAATCAAATATACCTGGAAGCGTAAGACCCCTTAAATTTTGTGTTTCTAGGGAGAATTCTTACAGATCCATCCTTACCCAAAGACTAAAATGAGGCAATAATAGTAGAACAATGATGGATTTCGAAAGGTGTTTATCTGGATCAGTTATCATTACTTAACCCTAAGGCTCAAAATAAGATACCACCCATGAGTTATGTTGAGGCACAATCTTCTTCCATGATGAACTATTTTTATGAGTTATGGATTCCAACCAATACCAACCATCCAATCTGGCACCCTTGAATCTAATAATGTCTAATGTGAGCAATCAATGGGATAAATTTGAATGTCCAAATGTTACAACCACCTTAGATATCCCTTTATTTTAGAAGATGATTATTATAATGGTTGAGGAAGATACAAGGAATTATTTTTTTCTCACACTCCTACTAGTGAAATTTCTATCTCACTTGAAATGTAGGATGATGAAATCACCATCTCATATGAAGATATTGCAATTCCTATACAATCAAAAAATGGCATGCCGCTTATAGAAATAGATAAGGTTCCAAAATTTGATTATTTTAAATATGAGTTTATGGAACACCTTGCTGAAATAGAAAATGGAGAAATGGTAAATCCTTATTATGATTCATTTGTTTTGTATGAGGAAGAGGTAAAAGCTTCTCTTTCATTCTTGACTATTGAAAATTTGGGTACAAATTCCAATAATTATCTTGGAATTTCAAATAAATAAATACCATTAGTGGTTAACAAGGAATTAGAATTGACTTTTATTCCTCCATATGATAAAAAAATTGCTTTATTTGACACATCCTTTGACCAACAAGATTTATGGTTTGAAAAGGATGGGCACATTTTAAATGGGTGATTAACTTTGGTGTTTTTGAAAAATAGGTAATTAATGAAGATGAAGGGCTACAAGATGACAATGATGGAGATCATGAGGAAAAAGAAGAAATTACAAATGTTCACCAAGTTTGGGTAAATGAACATGTACAAAAGGTAGAATCTCACCTGCTATGTTCAACAATTCAAACTCCAGGTAGAAGTGTGCCTAATTATTTGTTGGATTTGAATGTTATCAATGATGAAATGTCATTTGTGGTGGACAAATAATTTGAGTTAATTTCTCCTCACACCAATAATAAGCTTGCTATGTTAAACAAAACATAGATAGATGCTTTGGAATTACTAAATCAAATTCATCAACAATTGACAATGAAATCTAGAATAAAAAGTTATAATGATCCTTGCATGCTAGATATCCTAGATGCTCGTAAATTGTTGCATAAGTATTATTGGTCTAAGGACATAGATGATGACTTGGCTTTAAAATTTTTAGAAATGGCCTCCTATTTGAAGAAAATCCTATATGTTTATGAAAATGAGAACTCAAGTTAGGATGATAAATCAGGTTTTGAAATTACACCTCATTGAATAAGAAAAATATAGTTGAAAATCATGTATTCTATAGACCCAAAATTTTTGCACCCCTTTCTTCCAAGCTAATGGATCCATGCCCGAAATGGGGAGGAAAAATGATGTATCTACACCTCGAACAAGAAGCACTTGAGTTGTGCTTTCTTTGGTGTTTATCGATGAATTGGGCGAAGGTTCACCAAGAAATACTTTCTATGGTGGTTTCAATGCCTAGGTAAGATGAATGTTTTTTGAATTATTTTTATGTGCACACACCTAGGGTTTGATAAAAATGCAATTATTGCCTAGTTATATGCAATTCAAATTTTGATGAAAACAAAGTAAACCGATTCTAACTAGAAAGCTTTGTAAATCTAACTATGATGCAAACACTTTTGTAGATATTAAAAATAAAGGATGAGATTTATGCTAACATACTGTTTTTATTTTATTTGTGTTTTATGTTTTCTTAATCCAATATGCTAGATGCAATTTGATATAACTATATCTATGTTTTTTGGTCTTTTTCGTTCTTTGAAGTTTCTTAACAAATGCAATTGATGTAAAAGTGATATATCTAAGTTTATATATTTTTGTCTTTTGTATTTTTCAAAACTAGTATGATTGATATAAAATAATGCAACTAAATCTATGTTTTTGATCTTTTCTTTTGAGTTTTTCAACTAATGCAATTGATGTAAAAATCATGCAGCTAGGTTTGTATTTTTTATTTTTTTTAAGTTTTTCAACTAGTATGATAAATGCAAAATGTAAAATAACTAAGTCTAAGGTCTTTTATCTTTTCTTTATTTTTGTTTTATATAAATGCTTTTAAAATAGAAGAATATAAATTTAAAGTGTGGAAAATTGAGAAAGAAATAGATTTAGATCCTTACCTGGTCCAGATGTTTGCACTCTATCATTTTTTGGATCTATATGTGTATTTTTGGATCGGTCTGAATTTGTTAAATGAATTCGGATGTTTGAATATGTTTGAAACCTATAATTTCACAACAAGATACTGAAATTCATAATTAGGGGTGGGGGATTTTCTTAGGTCATAGTCGATTGTGATCTGCAATAGTTAAATCCCCTCAGTTCCTTTAGCAAACTATAGAAAATATAATGGATCTATTGAATCTAATGCAAAATATATAAATTAAATGAAAGAAACACAATAATAACAATAACATGCAGTGAAATAACAAAGAAAAATAATGGTGGAATACAAAATGCAAATTGATCTAATAATCCTACAATAAAAAAAATTACCCCTAGCATAGGTCTATATGTTTTTGGATGTCTACTGCAAATTTGAACGTTTGAAAATGTTTAATGACTAGATCTGCAAAATACAATGGTTAGGATAATTTCAAACTTATGACAAATTCGAATGGATTCAAATTTGTAAAAACACTACAAAAGAAATTTTTTTTGCTAAAAATAAAACAGATCCAATTTCACAATAGTCATCTCCATGTCTACATGCTCCTGGAATGGTGATCTAATATCAAAGTCTCCATAGAAAACCTGCAATAAACACAAGAAATCCTTCTCTCCACTTAAGTATTTCCTGCAAAATCACCATTAGGTCTATTTAGGGGGAGTCTGGAGGATTTAACATCTGAGGTAGGTTGAGGTATCAAGGAGGGAGGCACAAATAGGTCGAGCAGTTAGGATAAATTGGGAATTTCCCTCTTATGGACAAATTCGGATCATTCGAATTTGTCAAAAATATGGGTTTGTCCAGATTAGTTTCAAAATCCCAACAAAACACCTAAATTAGGCGCACATGGACGTTGGACAAATTCGAACATTTGAAATTGTCGAAATCGTTTGAATCCGTCGGGCTTGTCCGAATTTCCCAAAAAAGAGGAAAATGGAAAGATTTCAATTTTGCTTAGTACAAAAATTGAGGCAGAGAGTAATAACATGTTTACTAAGAGGGAGAATTTTGAAGTGTGTCAAAATTCCCTGGCTACATTTTTCTCCCTCTTTGGCATATTTATGAACAATAAATGCATTAAAGAAAGATATAGCGAGAATAAAAGTTATGCTATGAAGAAACCAAAAATTTATTCAATTTTTGTTTTATCTTTATTATCTAGGGTACCCCTTCGACTTTCAAAATTTATTGCAAAACTCGAAATTTGAAGAAAAAATGGGTAAAAAAGGGGTATAAAATGGAAAATTAGGGTAAAAACCCTAATTCATTTTTACCCTCACTATTATTGAAAACTGAGCTCTGGAGAAAAATGGTGACTTATAAGCATCGGGTGAACACAGTTCAAGCAAGAAGTAACTGAACTGGTATGCCGATGCAGGTAATTAATTTGATCACTTCAAACTTTAAATTTTTTGATTTAATTTCTATATTTTTAGGAAGTTAGATGTGACCTGTCATCGTGCAGTCACGATAACAAATGAAGTACATGAAGAGGCTATGTTAGCCTCTTAGCGGATGACATTCTACAAGATTCTATACTTTCAAGCAGTGCTCAAGGTTCAGAGGGCTCCACTATCCCTAGAGTTAGCTCCTACGAGTCATACAAGATCTTCCTCCAAGACAGTGTTTGGGGCTCCTCCATTTCAAGCACCCAAACCACCATCAAAGGACAGCCAAAGTTCTAGGGGTTCTAGGGCATGATATACCAGGCTTGATTTTGTGGTATACCCCCTAGTGAATGAGTATGTCATTTTATGATTGTGGCATACCAGTCGACCTTTTTGTACCCTATTTTTTTATGATATATATACATATGACTCTTGTTGTTCTCTTTTCGATATTTTGATTTTTATGTGTATGTGTAATGCAAAATATAATTTGTTTTTTATGATCTACACAATATTGCTTATGGGCAGGTCTGATTAATAATATTTTTTCCATCATGCTTAATCAAGATATGATTATAGTGAAGTGAAGTATGAGTGATGTAATTGGTGATTTAGAGTGATTTTAAAGTTTTGTAGAAGAAAGAGTATTTTGAAAATGAACCCTTATGATTTTTATTAGTCATCAATAGATCTCGAGGATGTATGCTTTTATAGGACCATATATGAAGGCTTCCCCTCATGTTGGTTGTAAAGTGGATCATGTATGATATTTTGTTATATTACTAACATCAAAGGGTTGTGGTCAAGAAGTATCTTGAGATTTTGTTGAAAGTGATGCAATTGATAAGTAATGTGTGATCTTAAATTTAATTTGGTTTAAATTTAAGAGAGATAGTGATTTAAGCATGAAAAAATTGGATAGAGGACTTGCGCTAGGCATAAGATTCCTAGTGTGAAGTAAATAGAAATATTTTATTAGGGTTGTCTCATGCCATCATCGCGAAGTCGATATGTAGTTACATGAGAAAATGATTATGTATGATCAATGCAAGTTTTTGTATAAGACATGTAATCATGCAATATAATGATTTGAAAACTTTATAATAAGTAATAAATATGAGATGGAAGATTAATTATTTTTAGGACCAACTATGTATGCTAACATTCATACAAATCCATGATGAAATAGTGACGTTTGCTAATCAAACTTCAAGCATAATTTTGGTCATTTCTAGGATGAAGTCAAATTTATCAAGAACCAATGTGTGATTTGTGTATTAATTGTCCATCTTGACCTTAATTATGAAATAAAAATGTTTCAATGATCAAATGTGTGTGCTTATGAATTTTATTTACCAATTTTGAGTAAGGTAACGATGAAAATCGACTTTAAGAACCCGATTGTGTGCAAATGATGGATTCATTTACCATGATTTTATGCATGCAATTGGACTTAACTACATTGTAACTCAGGCTACCAAAAATCTAGCTGATCCATAAGCTGACATTGTTCTATACAAAATAAGGTCACTAATGTAATAGACATGTCACCATGTGTAAGACTACCCTATTTCCAGGTGGGATTCATTTATCCCATTGTTGTAATAGGGATCACCCCATGGTGTTCAAATAACTAAGGAATTCCAGGGATTCAAGCTCATTACCCCATTATTTTATTTTAATTCTTTTGTGTAGGGATTCTTGTTCATTTTTTTTTGAACAAGGGGATTTTATTGCTTTATAGTAAAAGGCATTTTTGCTTTTACTTTTTCTCTTTTTTTTTTTTCAAGGGATACTTGCCAGATTAGACAAAGAGGAAGCGATTTTATTCGGGTAGGGAGGAGCTTGTACTTTTATCAATTCTTAACATTCTAGACCATGCACATAATAGGATAGAAAGGAAAATATTTTTCTTAAGAAGCTAGAACTACTATGTGAAGTTTTTTGACCCAACACTTTTTCCCGAGAATACTAAAATATATAAAATAAAACGTATTCAAAATTCTATGAAAATTTTAGGGTAAATTCTACTCAATAATGGGTACTCAAAAAAAATTATTTTACAAAAAAATACCAACTACAAAAATAGGTATAAGATCTGCAATGCATTCTAAAATCTGGGTAGAAAAGACTAAAAATTGTTTTTTAGAGGTGAAAATAAAGTTCTTAATATAAGTGAAATGGGACATGTGATATATGGATGGAAATTTCTTGGTAATACATTTCCAACGGTGTATCACATTCAAAAACCGGAGCAACATAGAAGGAAATATTAAGCTCCAAAGTAGGTTGTTCAGATTTTTTTGTAAAATCTGGACTGCAACATACAAGAAAACGTAACAAGCTAGAAAAAATAGATTTTTCATCTTTAATTAGTGTTTTCACACACTCTAAAATTATACAATGCAATATATCTTGGAACTCAAACCTAAAGAATCTATGGAATTTACAAAGAAGGTAATAGGTTCAATACTGTTACAACTGCAATATTCCTACACCTACACTTGTCCAAAACTGTTACAAAGTGGTTACATATTCTCTTGTGCCTTCTAATACTAAAATGCACACATGTCAATATCATTTTACAACATTATTCCCCTTGATGCTGAAAGGGATCATAGGACTATTTCTTAGTTTAAGAAATTGATCTTTAGCAACACCTTTAGTGAAAACATTAGCCAACTAATCATGGGTGTTGCAATACCTCAACTCAACTAATTTATTTTCCACCATATCACGAATGAAATGGTACTTCATGTCAAAATGCTCATATATTCTATGGTGGATAGGTTTCTATGTCAATTGTATGTCACTCAAATTATCACAAAAATTGTAGTAGGATCATTTGGTTTCTCACCTATCTCCTCCAACACTTTCCTGAGCCATAAGACCTGAGCATTGGTTGAAGTGACAACAATGTATTCAGACTCTATTTAAGAGAGTTCTACTGATACTTGCTTCTTTGATCTCCAAGTGATCAACCCAAATCCAAGAGAAAAATGATTGTTGGATGTAGACTTTCGATCATCCAAGTTGCTTCCCCAATCCGAGTCACTGAAACCAACTAGCTCCATATCTTCAATAGGATAGTAATGTATACCAAAGTCAATAGTACCTTTAACATACCTTAAAATTCACTTTGCAGTATTCAAATGCAAGAGAGATGGCTCACTCATATAGCTAGAAATAAGTGAGACATCATATGCAATATTTGGTCTGGTATTTGTGAGAAACATCAAGCTCTCAACAATGCTCCTATAATTAGTCACATTCACCTTTTCAGTCCCATCATATTTGCATAGCAATTCACCATGAGCAATGGGAGTAGGGATTGGTTTGCAACTATCCATGCCATACTTTTTCAACATATTCTTAGCATATTTATTTTGACAAATGATTATTTTATCCTTACTTTGATGCACCTCCATACCAATAAAATAGTGCATCAATCTTAAATCCTTCATTTCAAACTCACTCATCATGGAAACCTTAAATTCATCTTTCAATTTGGAACTACTACCCATATAAATTAAATCATCAACATACAAACAAACAAGAAAAATATCATTACCTTCTTTCTCAAAGTATAGGGTAGGTTCACTTTTGCTTCTCTTGAAGCCACTCTACTAAAAGTATCCATCAATCCTATAGTACCATGCTTTAGGTTCTTGTTTAAGGTCATGCAATACCTTATTCAACCTGTAGACATGTTCTTCTTTACCTTTCACCTCAAAACCTTGAGGTTGATGTACATACACTTCCTCATCTAAGTACCCATTCAAGAAGGTAATTTTTACATCTAAGTGATGTACAGTCCAATGCTTTTGGGTAGCCAAAGTAAGTACCATCATTACTATTTCTTGTCTAGCTATAGGAGAAAACATTTCTTCATAGTCAATTCCATACCTTTGTGTGAATCCTTTAGCTACAAGTCTAGCCTTGTGTCTTTCAATGCTACCATCACTGTTATACTTAGTCTTATAGACCCACACGTTTCTTTCTCTTGGGAAGTTCTACAAGCTCTCAAGTGTCATTCTTCTCAATGGAATTGATATCCTCTTGCATTGCTTACATCCAAACACCATTATTACAAGCTTATTCATAACAAGAAGGTTCAAAATCAGCAATAGTCATCAAAGCATAATTAACATCTCCTTTTGGCTCACCTTCATATTTATCACCATACATGTGCATCTTCTCAAGCCTTTGAACAACTTGGTTAATTTCTTGAGCTTGGCTTCTAGTAAGTCTTCTATGGAAATTACTGTCCAAAAATTGAATAGGGGGATGAATTTGAAGTGCCATTTTCCCATTTTTGTCTTCAAAACATCTAAAAATATGTTTGGAGAATCATCACTTGAAGAGGGATTAGAACTGCTTTGTTTGGGACTGTTTGGAAAGCTGGTTGGTGGACTTGGTGGGACTAATTTTAAATTGGTCTGCACATTAGAAGAACTGGGCTAGACATTAGAAGAACTTCCACCACTACTACCATCATCAACATAAATTTTTTGATGACCATATACTCCCCCTTCATCAAAAATCACATCTCTAGACACCACCACTTTGTGAGTTTTTGGGTTATAAATCTTATAGGCCTTAGTATTTCACATTAGCCAATAAATATACATGCTTCACTCTTAGGATCAAGCTTCTTCCTAAGTTAATCAACCACATGTGCATAATCCAAACAACCAAAAACTTTGAAGTGGTTAACATTGGGCTTCTTTTCATACCATACCTCATATGGAGCCATCTTATCCAATGAGCTAGTGGGACTCCTATTCAGTATTTAGACTATTGTACGGACTACATCAGCCCAATACATATTGGTAAGTCTCTTATTTTACAACATACTTCTTGCCATCTTAACAACTATCCTATTTTTCCTTTCTACCACTCTATCTTGTTGTGGAGTATAGGAAGTTGTGAATTACATTTTAATGCCAACATTCTTGCAAAATTGTTTAAACTCATTAGAACAGAATTCACCACAATTGTTTATCCTTAAACATTTAATGTTGAAACCACTCTGATTCTCAAAAAAAAATTTAAATTCCTTGAAACAATCAAATGCTTCATACTTATGCTTTATAAAATACACCCAACACATTCTAGAAAAATCATCAATAATTGTAATAAAGTAAGAGTTGTTACCCAAGATTTTGGTTTGCATAGGCCCAAAAATATCAGAATGGACCAATTGAAGTGGGTATAAGGCCCTCCATGCTTTACCTTTAGGAAAATTCTGCCTTGCATGGTTTCCCATTGTACACCCCTCACAAACACTTTTATGTTCTTGCACTTTTGGGAACCCATTAACCATATTTTGGGAAGTTAATAAATTCAAACTAGTGAAGTTCAAGTGGCCATATCAAAGATGCCACAACCAACTCTTATCTTCTACAACAACATTATCAAGGCTGCTCCCTTGACCTCCAAACTTTAAAGGAAATAACCTATTACTGGTCATAGAAACTGCTGTAACAATCTTATTGCTATAGTTCTTATCAAAGATGGTGCATTTCTTATCATCAAAGACTACCCTGTAGTTCTTTTCACATAGCTTCCCTAAACTTAACAAATTATGTTTCAAATTTGGTGTGTAATATATATCATGAACATGTTTCCTACCTTCTTTTGTGTTCACTTCCATTACACCTTTGGTAGCCACCTCCAAAGCCTTGTCATATACAAGTTTGATCTTGGACTTAAAGGACTCATCCATGGAAGCAAGAAGCTCCCCATTTCCCATCATATGATTGGAGCAACCATAATCAAGTATCCAAGTCTCTTGAATATTCATATCAGCCTTATTATATGATAAGAACATATTTTGAACAGCAAACTCTTCTTCACCATATTGGGTTGTGTAGCGATCCCAGGATGCATGCACCACTATTTTTACTCTACTTGCAATGTATTAAAACCCCAAAATGAAATGGAAGACAATGAAAAACATATAACACAGAAATAAAAAAGATAGATCTTTTTATTTGGATTGAAACCCGATTACATGTTAGTCCCTCTTAGGGATACCCATTTTGATACAATAAGGTTACAAATAGGTAAAGAGTGCCCCTTTCACGGAGAGGTGGTGCGCTTTCAAAAGTTTCTCAGTTCCACACACGAAAATGTATGAGGGCTTACAGATGCCTCCTTATCCAGGCCTATTTCCTAGAGGGATCCCTTTTGCTCTTGTATGTTACAGATTCCGTCCAATGAACCTGTGGCCCTATAAGCAATGAAACAACAACACACGCTTAGATGTCCGAGAATACCTACCTGGATGAGGTTGTTAACAATGAATATAACAAATGAAAGCAAGTGCAAATTAGACTAATGCTATGAATGTGAATGAATGAAATGATGCTATGCTAATGATATGCTAAAATAATGAATCTAATGTCTAAAACCCTAAGCTAAGCCTGCAAGCCACTATCCAAGACAATAGCCGCTAAAGTGACTCTCATCCTCTTTGCTCCAAAGCTATGGACCAAAGCTTGTATCTGATGTTTAAAATAATGGTTGTTATGCTCTCCAATTTTTTAGGGCTTCGCCATAAATTTGATATCCAAGGGAACTCTCCAAGTCTCGAAAACTCTCCTCAATGACCTATCCTGATAAATTCAAGATAAATTGTTTGGCCCTTTGGTGCTCTTAGGCTTGCACCTTTTAAAGTTTGTGAAACCCTAGGTCTATGCCCAAGCCCTAGGAATGAATTGCTCATGCGTAGTGAGATTTATCATGAGGAGCTTTTGTCTTTTGTCTATGTTTGGAGGCCAGTTAACTGAAATCTAACTACCAACTTGAGTCTCCTATGAAAACTGGTTGTTAGCATGAGAAGCTTTTGTCCTTTGTCTATGTTTGGAGGCTAGTTAACTAAAGTCTAAATGCAAACTCAAGTCTCCTATCTGAACCGGTCATGAAAAGGAATGCAAATTTACTCTCGCTCACCTTTATTGCATGCAGACTACCACTTCCACCCATTATTAGGCTTGTTTGTCAGTAAAATTACTTTTAGGGTTTAGTCATTGTCGTCTGTAGCGGCTAAGATCTGGCCACTGTTGGCTTGAGCGGCTAGGCTTGGATGGCTTGAAAATACCCCAAATGAGTGGTGAGAACCACTATTGATGCTTGGAAAGTCCAATATTATGTCATATGATCTTATGAATGTGTCTATGTGAGTAGCTCCCATAAATATGACATGTTTTAGGTGTATACAGATGCCCCTTTTTATGATGCACTATGTGGAAAACACAATGCTGAGCAAAAACGTAAACTGATCTATTTGTAGGGTGTATGGTGATCAATGGTCTGATCAACCCCGGATGGCCCAATCATTCAAGATGGCATGCATCCTTTGAATCATTTCCTCAACATTCGAAGGGCTTAACTCAGTGGCTTGGGCATGTTAAATTGCACTCATTCCTTAAACTCAATCAGGTAGCTTCAGCTGCTACACCAATTGGTAGGAGAGCTACAATTGAATATGTCATGTCTGCTTATGTTCCTAGCAAACAAGAGAAATGTGTGATTGTTGTATGCATTGATTCGTAGGACGAACACGATTTTGTTATGATCGAGTGATATTTTGTTGATTTTGATTGTGATTATGTTGAAGCTTTGAACTACCTCCTCACACAATGGATTGGTGAAGAAAATTACAATGAATGGAGCGACAAGTTGCTTGACCAATATGACTAATCTGGTTCCTTTCTAGCATTTGTTGCTTTTAATGGGTAATCCCACATCCAAGTGTGATTCCAATTGTTTATGATAATCATCCATCCCTATCCCGAGGAGCAGTCCAACTATCAATAGCCTTCTTAGGGAGTTAGGATGAGTGATTCTATTTATGTTAATATTGTATCACTTTGGCTTAATGTTTTTGGTATCATAGGGGAATTAGGATGATTATTTCACACCCGTGGAGCAGTACGACCATCTTGGTCTTCTTCGGGATTGAAGGGTGGCACATTGTAATTCCAAAATGAAATGTTTTTGCCCCAAGTGGCCTTATGGTAACCTACTCATCTCATCAAAATGCATGGAGTGTGAATCACTGCAATCACTGAGTGGATAGAGTAAGTAACTGGATATGAGGCCTACTCGAGATTATGCTTATATGCAATTTTTTTGTTATTTTGGTCATTAAGATGACTTCAATTCATCAAAATGTGTTTATTTAATGTTTTTGTTATCCCCCATGGAAGGAATTTTCTTATTTTTTTATCTGTGGATCAGGCCGCTATCATGTCTAGCGGCCTCTAAGTCTTTGTCTATGGCTTATGTTGCCTTGAGCAGCCACAAAGTTTGGGCTACTAATGCCAGCAGTAGCCATAATTTGAAAATATATAAAATACACTTTTAGGGTTTTGACCTGTCACTTTAATTTTCTATCAATTAACTTTTTAGATATCTGGTGAGACGACATTTTGTGATTTATGAAGATACTTGCGTCGAGCACATGGTTGCATGCATCAGCTATTGGAGGAGCCAAAGCTTCTCAGGTATTCTTTCAAATCCTACCCTATTTTCTGCTCTTGGGTAAAACTGAACCTCACTAAGTAAATGGTAAATAAACCCCACTAAACCTTTTGGTAATGAATTGAATCCGTAGTTAGGCTTAGTATAGGTTTTTAAGTGCTGGATTGGTCCTTATTTTTATTTTTCAATATTTTTGTATTTTATGACCTAGGGTTCACGGGTTTGCTGTGTTACCCTTGTATCGCTCCAAATTTTTCGCATCCTTACCCTCAGGCTATAGGATCCGCACCCAAAATGGGGATGCGAGAAGGATGGGACAATACCTCGGACTGAGAGGCCCTTTGAAGGTCCCACCTCTCGGGGGAGGAGTATAAGGGTGAATTTTTTACGGATGGTGGGTTCACCAGGAAACTTTTGAGTGGTAGTTTCCATGCCTAGGTTGGGAATGGGTTCGATGTGTTCATTTTATACTCAATCATTCAGCTCCTAGGTTTGGCCAAAATGAATCTAAACTATTCTAGATGCCAATAATGATTTAAATGAATACAGAAAATAGAAATGGTTGCTAAACATAGAGAATAGGCAAATTAGGATAGATCATACCTGATTTCGGATGTCTAATGAGGATTCTGAGTTTTGTAGCAGTCCAGATCGCCTTAGTTCATACGTAATCATCTGAGATTAGACAGGATCTTCTGACATCTGATGAATTCGTCGAACGAATTCATCAGAAACCTGCAATCATAGAAATAGATACAAAATACCCAAGATGCAACTAC
The DNA here is from genome assembly GCA_028583015.1 of Wollemia nobilis. Lineage (NCBI taxonomy): Eukaryota > Viridiplantae > Streptophyta > Pinopsida > Araucariales > Araucariaceae > Wollemia > Wollemia nobilis. The sequence goes on along the minus strand of JAQPPZ010017101.1, from coordinate 5,967,260 downwards.
AGAAGCGAAGGTAAATGATAGAAATAACTATAAATTTGTCTGAATGACAAATTCAAATAGTAATTAGAGAGGACAAGTATCAACTTCACAATCTATTTTGCTTTTATCATGCATTTATACTAGATGAGGTGAACTCCAAGATGCATAAACATAATAACCTAAGATAATGCAGAATTATAATGGAAAAATGCAAAAAAATTAAGAAGATGCAAACTCTGGACTCGGATTGCCCCCAATTTGGACTACAATCAGGATCGCCTCCAATCGTACGTGATCGTCTGCGCTCCTCGACAAAATCGTTCGTAATCATCCGAGATCGTTTATGACGATCCAAGCTATCTTCGACTGAAAAACAGTAGAGTTCCTGCAAAAAAATGCAAAATGTAGCATACAGACAGTATTACGAGGATGCTCTAGTGAATAAGGATCTGAATCAGTCATCTAAAGGGTGCAGGGGAATTATAATTAGGGGGAGTCAGGGGGATAAACTAGAAAAACCCTAGTTTATATAGGATTAGGGGGAGGCTAGGAGGTTGGGGATCATCCCAATCTGGGAGATCTCCAACTGCGCAGACGCGCTTCTACCTAAGTTGGAGAGGCTGTTGAAACATAAGCTAATTATGAACATTCGAATTTGGGACAAAATCGTCTGGACATTCTGTCCATTACGATTTCATCAGATCTGGGACGATCTCGTCTAATCTGCGACGATATCGTCCAACGGTCAAAACAAATCCTAAAAATGGCACGAAAAATGAGGAAACGGGTAACAGGCGGTTTTGGAGCGGTTTTGGGTTTAAAATTCAAATTTTTATCTTTTATCTTTTACTAAGGTTTTAACCATGCCAATTTTAGGGTGCTACATTTTTCCCCCTCTTTAGCGAATTTTTTGAAGAAATGCGTTAAAGACGAGTTTTTCCCGTTTTACGTGAAAGCAAAAATTTACTCAATTTTTTAGACGACGATTCTTGGTCGAATCGTACAACTGCTGACTATGGTGCCCCCTCCGTGTTTTTACCCAAATCGAACGTTTGAGGTAAAAATGCGGAAAAGAAAAATTTAAAATGTTGATTTTTTAAATAAAACTAAGAAAATAGGGTAAAGACCCTAAGGGGGGGGGAGGGGGGGGGGGGGGGGGGGGGGGGGGGGAGTGAGGGGGTGGGGGTGAGAGGGGATGAATGCATTTGTGATATGATGTACAGATATTTTTGAGATGTATATATGATCTTTTTGGATATGACTTGTTCATATGTTTTTATGATGCTTTAATGTTTGAATTGTTTGCTTGTTTGATTGATGATTCATGTAATTATGTCGTTGGAAATAAAGTATAATGTTATGTCATGCCATAAAATTTGTAAATGAAATAATCTGATGTGCATAAATTGGTTGTTTTGGTGTGATTTGATGAAAAAAATAAAAGAGACTACTAACAATAATTTCAAAGGACATTGTCACTATTATAGACCGTTTCATGGAGTCATCGCTCGCTAGGTCGTCAAGCTAATCTTAGTAGAGAAATATTGCTAAAAGTAAAAGAGTGCTTAAGAGATTGTCTTAAGACTTGGTGTTGTGATGATGAAAATGTTGATGGTGATGATTTGTTTTCAGATTTTTCACAAAATTATGCATGAAATATGTTTAAAAGTGATTTTTGCTAGGCATAAATTCCTAAGTGTGATAAATTTTTGAATAATTCCTTAGAAATTATACCATGGTTGCAAGATGGAATTTTTGACATAATGACATGAATAAGTGTTCGTTCGTTTTGAAGCACAATTTTGTAACATAATGATGTAAGCCATATGTGTTTAATTAAAATGGATGGGAAAATAAAATTAGAACAATGGTTTGCACTAGGCATAGAATTTATAGGTATAGACTTATACCATCATCGTGAAATCCAAAGATAAAATAGATATTTTAGTTTTATTGCATGATTGATTTTTTGATTTTTGATTTTTGATTTTTGATTAAACAGAAAATAATAATATGATGAACATGTTGTTTGAAATTGTTTTGCAATTTTGTGACACAATGTATATAATTGTTTTTATACAAAACAAAATTCTGAAATAAGAGGATAAAATTGTTCTAAAAAGAATTACAAAAATATTTTAAATTATCTCAAAAACAAATGTAGGTTTATAAGGGATCCTCATGTGCAAATGTGAGTTCATTACCGATCTTGATTTATCATAATGATATAAAAAATCTCTCAAATACAAATGTGTGTGCAATTGTATTGTTCATTCACCAATTTTGAGCAAGATAATTTGATACAAGCAATTTGCCTTAACCAAATGAATGTTTGTTAACCATGATTTATATGCATATAACCGTACCAGACTACTGTGCAAGTTAGGTTATCAAGAGCTAGCTAATCCATAAGCCAACATAGGTATGTACAAAAGAAGGTCGCTAATGTGACAGACATATCGCCACGCTAGGAATTATCCAAGGCCAAGCGGGTTGGGCACAAACCACCTGTTATGGGGCTTACCTCACAGTTTTCGAATAATTGAGAATTCCAGGGATTCAAGCTCATTCACCCTTATTTTCTTTTCAAGGGGTAGGGAAAGGGATTTATTGCATTTTGTTTTTGCTTTTCTCTTTTGCTCTTTTTATTTGTTTGTATTTTTGCTTGATATTTGAGATAATGTTGAAACATTGTTGTAATGATACAAAATAACATTTTTCTTTTTTTTTTTTGAACTTTTCTTTTTTCTTCCTATGCTAGGGATACTTGCTCAGATTAGCTGTAGAGCAAGGGATTTTTATTATGGGTAGGGGTGAGCTTGTCCTTTTGTCAATTCTCAAATATTCTAGACCATGTGCATGATAGGATAGCAGGGGAAACTTTTCGCTCAAGAAACCACGTCTACTATGTAGCATCATATTGAATTTGCAATGAAATCATTTTAATGTGAAAAGATATACTTGGTTCAAGTAAATAACAAGATCAGTTCTCTATGCTCAAAACTTTATTTAATGTCAATGTGGACTTTGATATAAGAGAGATTAATAATCATACTAAATAAAATCAAGATATTTATTCATGTGAGTGTGAAAGTGTGGGATTCCAAATAAATGCTCATTTATCCAAAATAATTAAAAATATAACTACAATACTTCAAGAATTGAAGATTTTGGTGATTTTGAAGTTTTTATATTTTGATTTTAATTTAAAAAAAAAGTGTTTTTGAAAATTTTATTTTTATATGAATTTTTAGATGATGGAATTGGTGGTATATACAAGATTATCTATATACACTATACAAGGTTATTTGAGTATAGCATATCTAAGGTTGCTTCAAAATCAAAGGAGGTTTTAAAGTATAATTTGGTTGTGTTGAAGGTAAGAACAAAAGGTGATGAATAAAAGGTAGTGATAACAAAAGCTTTGTTATAATGTAGAATAATGTAGCAAAATATTTTACTTTTATATGTGTAAAATTGATCATGTTACAAAATAAAATGTCAAAAGGATAAGAAGGTTCTTCATTCTTATCACTATATTCCAAGTCTTGATAAGATGGAGGGAGCATATATGAAATATATGCATGGGTGTTATTTGGTAAACAAGGATGATCATATATGGATGAAGAAAAGTGATGGATAGAAGATAATTGTGATAATAGAGAATGTATAGAACTTGATGTTTCAATTGTTAAATATTCTTCAAATGGTGTTGGGTCACCCTGTATGGTAACAATTTTATTTGCAAGTTCAAACTTTAAACATTGGTGAAGAGTGGAAGGGACAACCCTCATCGTATGAATCCAAGGACTTCTGAGAAGTATGTTGTAAGGTGAAGGGCAATATGCCACATAAAACAAAGTATCCAGGATCTTGGATCCAATATTGAGGGGAAAAATTATAGTACCTTGAGCTTCTTGAATTTCATTGTTAAAAGATTTTATAATAACATTTGATTCATTAAGATCTTCTTCCTTTAATTTGAGTTTTTGGAATAATTGATAAGTGCATAAATCAAGAGAGGAGCCATTATCTACCATGATAGTTTTGACAGGTGTTTCTTTACTAGATCCTGTAATGTAAAGATAGGAGTCTTCTTGTGGAGTAGAGGAAGGAATCTCCTCATCATAGAATGAAATATGGTTAACCTCAAGAGGGTTTACACCATTAATTATGTTCTTAGGGAAAATATCATGAGGAAAAAATTGTTGGCTAGGTATTTTGAACAAAGTTTCCTTATGAGAACTTTGTAATACTTCTAAAAGGGATATCTTTGCTTAAGGATTAATCACTTGTTGTTGGCTATCAAAGTGGATTTCAGATTGAGATTTTGATTCTAAATATGAGCTTTCTATGCTTACATTCCATTTTGGATCATTCTCTAGAGCCAAATATAGTTTTGAAGGTTGGTCAAATGAGGAATCCATATCTTGAATATCGGATTGAGTTGATTGAACTTGAAGTTGCTCATTTGTAGTTTTTGTTACAATATTAGTAATATCATCATGATGGGACACATTAACATGCAATATTTGATTGGTTTCTGTTGTTGATAATTGAATAGGGGTTCTTGGGAGATCCCCATGTCTTGATTGATTATTGGTATTTGTTGTGTAGGAGTTTGATAGTTTACCAAAGATTTATAATCAGTTGTAGATTGTAATTCCTTTATATTAAAAAGACCCTCATCAATCAAATCTTGAATTGCACATCTTAAATATTTACAATTTTGTGTCATATGCCCATCTACTCTATGATATTCACAATGTAGCTCAGGTTTAAACCAATCTGCTGTGGCATCAAGTTGTCTTATGGAAGAGAGTTCAATATTATTTGTATCAAGTAAATGCTTGAGAATTATATCCATTGGTTGATTGAGTTTTTTAAATGTACGTGATGAAGGTTTTCGAGAGGTTTTTGATAAGTGCCTTAGGAGTTCAGTCATAAAAGGACCTAATGGTTTTTTACCTCTCTTTTCTTTTTTATGGGTAGAATTATGATAGGAAGATTGTGAAGTATGATGTGAGTGCATGGTAGGATTGGAATAATAAGTATTTTCTTGTTGAAATGGATGTGTTGTATTGAAAGAAGAATATTGAAAGGGTGGAGGAGGATTGTATGTGGATTGATAGACATAATATGGATATATGGGAGAATAGATAATATCGTTATGGAGAGGATTGGAAAAGGGATTGTCCTATTGGGGTATGGATGAAAAATGAGAAAAGTGTGATGGAGGTGTTGAATAGGGATGAGGTTGGTCATAATCAACAAATGTATTTGGCTGAATTCTTCCAACATTACTGATGGGCTCATATTGATTTGAGTAAAAACTCATGGTTTCTTTAGTACTTCTAAAAGTAATATTTAGTATCTACTATTTAGAATTGAATCTAAAACATACAAACTTGAAATGATGATTTTGTTATTATTATTTTTTTTGTATACATACATATATATATTTTTATTTTTTTATATTTTTGAATCAAAAATATGCCTATGTTATTCACGTCGGGTTCACCAAAATGTACCGCTCCAAATTTTCCACATCCTTACCCTCAGGCTATAGGATCCACACCCAGAAGGGGGATGCGAGAAGGATGGGACAATACCTCGGACTGAGAGGCCCTTTGAAGGTCCCGCCTCTCGTGGGAGGAGTATAAGGGTGAATTTTCAATGGATGGTGGGTTCACCAGGAAACTTTTGAGTGGTAGTTTCCACGCCTAGGTTGGGAATGGGTTCGATGTGTTCATTTTATACTCAATCATTTAGCTCCTAGGTTTGGCCAAAATGAATCTAAACTATTCTATATGCCAATAATGATTTAAATGGATACAGAAAATAGAAATGGTTGCTAAACATAGAGAATAGGCAAATTAGGACAGATCATACCTGATTCCGGATTTCTGATGAGGATTCTGAGTTTTGTAGCAGTCCAGATCACCTCAGTTCATATGTAATCGTCTGAGATCAAACAGGATCATCTGACATCTGACAAATTCGTCAGGCGAATTCGTTAGAAACCTGCAATCACATAAATGGATACAAAATACCCAAGATGCAACTACATAAGTGAAGGGAAATGATAGAAATAACTATAAATTTGTCTGAATGACAATTCAAACAGTAATTAGAGAGGACAAGTATCAACTTCACAATATATTTTGCTTTTATCATGCATTTATAATAGATGAGGTGAAATCCAAGATGCATAAACATAATAACCTAAGATAATGCAGAATTATAATGAAAAAATGCAAAAAAATTAAGGAGATGCAAACTCTGGACTCAGATTGCCCCCAATCTGGACTACAGTCAGGATCGCCTCCAATCATACGCGATCATCTGTGCTCCTCGACAAAATCATCCGTAATCGTCCGAGATCGTTTGTGACGATCCAAGCTATCTTCAGCTAAAAAATAGTAGAGTTCCTGTAAGAAAATGTGAAATGCAGCATACAGACAGTAGTACGAGGATGCTCTAGTGAATAAGGATCTAAATCGATCAGCTAAAGGGTTCAGGGGAATCAAAATTAGGGGGAGTCAGAGTCGGGGGGATAAACTAGAAAAATCCTAGTTTATATAGGATTAGGGGGAGGCTAGGAGGTTGGGGATCATCCCAATCTGGGAGATCTCCAACGGGAAATCTCCAACTGCGTAGACGCACTTCTGCCTAAGTTGGAGAGGCTGTTGAAACAGAAGCTAATTATGAACATTCGATTTTGGGACAAAATCATCTAGACATTTTGTCCATGATGATTTCGTCATATCTGGGATGATCTCGTCTAATCTGTGACGATATCGTCCAACGGTCAAAACAAATCCTAAAAATGGCATGAAAAATGAGAAAACGGGTAATAAGCGGTTTTGGAGCGGTTTTGGGTTTAAAATTCAAATTTTTATCTTTTATCTTTTACTAAGGTTTTAACCGTGCCAATTTTAGGGTGCTACAGTTACCTTTCGATCGTTGTCACTTAGAGTGATGGAAATTTGGTCATTGTCGCTCAGAGCGGCTAAGTTTGAACCCCAACGGTCAGAAATTTGACCATTGGGCTTTGGTCACTATTGTCTCCAGTGGCCAGATTCTGGCCGTTGTAGGCGACAATGGCTAAACCCCTTAGCCAATTTTGCACAAATTTTTGCTTTTTATTGGATTTTCTGAGATAGTTTAATAATTTTTTGGAATTTTGAACTACTCTTTAGCATGTGTTGCATGCCTAGGTGCATTTATTCCCCCCTCTTTGCTCAGATTTAGGAGAGTGTCAAATTTTTTATGTTTTATTAGGATTTATGCCTTAGATGCACTGTAGTTATGTTTCATATTTCTTTTGCTTTGCTTAGATCCTTACTGCTCGGGCTCGGGACCCGAGGCTCATGAATGACCTTCTACCTCTTCTGGATGACATGGATTGGAGGTGGCTTAAGGCTCGCGGGCTCCAGTATGTTACCATACTACCTCATATTATGTCGATCAGGCTTACCTTACGACTTTGGCCCATCGCTGGGACCCTCGGACTAATACCTTCCACCTCCCGATCGGTGAGATGACCATTACACCGAAGGATGTGTACAGGATCTTTCGGATCCCTTTTGATGGAGTGGCGATTGTTTCTTCGGCCACTAATGATCAGGTGGTTGTCTTCACTCGGGTGTTTGAAGGGCACTCTGAGGATGCTCTCAAGGACACCAAGTCTGGGGGAGTGTCTATCATCTGCTGGTACCAAGAGCATGTTTTCACAGTGAGGCATGCGATATTGTTGATGGTCATCAACAACGTCCTTATCCTAGATTGTTTAGGCTTGAGGTTCCCTTGGAACCTCCTTGCGATGGTTCAGGACCTGATGGATAGTGAGGCACCCATCATCTATGCATGGGGTAGGTCTCTATTGGCTTAGTGTTATGATGAGCTATACCACATCCGTCGGAGGGGTCATGTCAGCATCACCTATAGTTGGCTCTTGCAGATCTAGGGATGGGAGCACATTAGGGTAGATCACCCTAAGGGGCTTCCTATTAAGATCATAACTGTGGATAGGTGGATGCAGTGCTATGGTGCTAGATGGGCTAGAGGGAGTGAGGAGCACAAGAGCCACACTTTTGTAGGGGAGTTGCCTCATTATACTGATACTTTCACTAGAATCTAAGTTGGAGATGTCATATGGCACCCATATCATGAGTGTCCCACTTGGGATGACCCTGACAGCTTTACTGCTAGGACGTGATGTGAGTGATGGCTCTTCGATCGCAAGATCAACATCCGAGAGTACTTCTACTCTCGAGTTCTTCATCAGTATGGGTTGCAGTAGGATGTGCCATTAGTACCATTTCTGTATAGGTGCATCGGAGCAGAGAGAGACCTCCCTCCCCGATAGGTTACAAAGCTAGATGATGAGGAGGATGCCCCAGCTGTTGATCCTAGAGTAGCTAGTGGAGTCACAGATGCATTTGCATAGTGGTGGGGTGACCTGATGTGGCATGGTGAGGGTAGTCTGGGCTAAGAGGATGATGGTAGAGATGGGGCAGATCCATCGAGGCATAGGGTTTGTGCTAGGACTACGATGTGGGGCCAATAGGTAGAGAAGGTGGCAGTGGAGGAGTAGGAGGCTCCTGAGGAGGTGAAGGAGGAGATGGAGCCTGAGGAGAGAGATTCTCCTCTCAGGGCACAACTACATGATGTGGAGGTCGAGCTCCAGTCGACCAAGATATAGGTACAACAATGTGATGCCATCATAGCTCAGTGGGATACCACTATAGCATAGTTGTCAAACCAGATATAGGCTTTGTAGGCCGCTATGGGAGGAGCTACCCGGATGTAGGTTGTTGTTGCTCCTCCTACTCCCGAGGGTCCTTCGAGGGTAGCTCTCGAGGATGAGATCAATCATTTACAGGGTTTTCTGGATGAGAGTGATGTACAGATTGCTGAGGATGCAACCCATATTGTCACTCTCTCGAGGTAGATCAGGAGGCTAGGAGCCATCCCTCAGGAGAGAGGAGCCACAGGTGGGTCACAGGTCAGTAGGAGTTCTACCGTAGGGTAGTCTTCCATCCAGCCTGGTCATGGGGCCCGAAATCATACTGAGAGACCAACAGGGTCTAGCTCGCACCATTCTCCCAGAGATCCATCCATAGGGGTGGTGCTACAAGGGGTGCAGGCCCAGTATTTGATTGATGGTTCACTTGGTTTTGATTCATTTTTGAGGTCGACTGACCTATATGACTATAGCCCATGGGCATTTTTGTATATCCATGGACTTGACACACATACTTTTATGATATCTTTGCATTATGACTCATTATGTGTATCATTTATTGCTCATGTTTTTGTTGTTATTTTATTTTATGATGTGATGTGATGATGGCATTATGATGATTTGATGTATATGTTAGATGATAGATGATATTGTAGATGCTTATATGGATGTGTAGATGCTTATATGATTTGATGATATGATGTGATGTATTTTGATGATGAATGATGAATTCATGATTGTATGCAAATGGATATTGCCTATATGTTTTATGATGTGCTTTATGATGTGATGATTAATGATTTGTGTTTATGGATGCGATGTTATTGTTAAATGCATGTTTAATTTTGCTTTAATTGTATGCATCTAACTTATGTGATGGGATGGTATAAACGAACTTGTATGCTCTAATCACTTAAAACATAAGGAATGCATATGACATTGACAATCTTAATGGGTGATACCACAGAAAGTAAAAATTTAATCATGAATTTAAATAATCACTCTTATCATAAGAATTGATTAAGTATTCATATATGAGATGTAATGGTGTGAGATGTATTTTCTTGATAAGTTTCTATAAATTAAAAGATATAAAGTAGTCAGTGGTCGTCTATATACTATTTCTAATATATATGCGGTATCTGTCCTACTATGTTGATACCCCCTAATTTATAGAATCTTATAAAGAAAGTGATGGTGTGAATGATGATATGATTTGTTGCTATGTAAGAATTTTTGGGCTTTTCGGAGATCCAAACACTCTAGTTACCCTATCAATGACTGTGTATTGATCATTTAAGGCTTTTGAAAATTAGGCTTTCATCATGGTCCTAGATACTCATTCTCCTTGTGTGTGCAAATGAATATATTTAGATAGAACCCATGCATTTCCTTCGATTTTAGGCAGGATTCTTTCAGCCCATTTCTAAGATCGGGGATCCTCAAGTGTTCATCTCATCCTTATGTTGGACTTAGTTGGACTATACCACTAGGCAGTTTTGAGTTACCTAAGCTAGCTCATCCACATTCAAACATTGGTCTATACAAATGCCAGGAGCTTTTGTGATAGACATATCATCATGCGTAAGGATTTCTCCTTCCAGTTTTGTGCAATGCTAAGAATTCTAGGGATTCAAGTTCTATTCCCTTTTTTTCTTCATTATGACTTGGGATACTTGCTCATACTTAGTGATGAAAATCACTATTTATTTTGATTGATTTTTTTTTTGAGCAAGGGATTTTTGTAGTGATGATAATCACTATTTATTTTGCTTTTGATATTTTGAACTATGACTTTGGGCGTTGATGTTTGACTTTTGAAGAATTTGAACTTTCAATTTTGAGATTTGAATTTGGCTTTGTTTCAGGATTTTGCTTATTTTTATGAAAGCAAGGGATGTATGCAGTGATGATAATCACTAATTTTTGGGTAGGGTAGAACTTGTCCTTTTGCCAATTCTCAGCACCTTTAAACCGGTTGCATAGGGGGATAAGCAAGGAAGTTCCTTTTTGCTTTTGGTAACCTAGACCACTTTGTAGTTTTCATCTTCCCATGTACCAACTAGAATTTAGTGTTGTAATTAGTGGTGGGATCCTGAGATATGCTAGGCTTTGTCACCACTAGACCTTATTCTCTACTAACCAAGATGGTTTTCCACAAAAGTTGATAAGATCACTAGGTGTGGTTGAATAACCAAAAAACCTTAGTATATTATGTATAGCAACAGATAATGGTTGTGTTGAAAAACACAATTACACACATGTGTTGATGGAGGTATGGATTTGAATGGTTTGTGAGACAAACTATGGCATCACTTTTAAGGCTCTCATGACATATGTGAATGTAATGGATGTGAAAATGTAATGCAATTATGTGGATGCAAGATGTGAGATGCAATTGTTTTTGTATTTTTGATTTTTATGTTGTTTTTGTATTTTTTTTAATTTGACCAAAGGGCTTATTGTGCCTTTGGGGATTTTTGGTTTTTGACCAAGTAGCATGAAGTACCCTTGGAGATTTTTGATTTTGACCAAGTAGGATGAAGTACCCTTGGAGATTTTTGATTTGGAGTTGACCAAGTGGTTTGGATACCCTTGGAGCATTTTTATTTGAGTTGACCAAGATTGGAGCATTTTTGTTTTGAATGCCCTTGGAGCATTTTGATTTGATTTTGACCAAGCGGCTTGAATGTCCTTGGAGCATTTTGAATTTTATTTTGACCAAGTGGCTTTGATACCCTTGGAGCCTTTGATTGTATTTTGAATCTTTATATATTTTTTTATTTTTTTGTGTTTTTGACATATTTGAATGTTTTTGTGTTTTATGTGTAGAATGCCTTCAATTGAATGATATTGAGAGGTTCAGGCTCCTCAACACCATCTAATGATATAAGGTGATATGCTCTAGGCCCAAATCTCTATGAAATCATGTACGGGCCTATCCAATTTACCGTGAACTTGTCTCGCAGGTGCGATGGTAGATTCAAATTCTGTTGGTTTTCTTTGAGCACTAGATCTCCAACCTTGAATTCTCTTAAGTGGACTTTACTATTGTAAGCTCACACAAGGTGATCTTGGTAGATGTGAAGATGCTCTAAAGCATTGACTCAATGTTCATCAAGAAGCATCAACTGATCAAGGCGGCCTTGCCGCATGACATCATCATCTATGAAGTCCTTTAATGCTATGCGTAGAGTTGGAATTTCCAACTCTAGTGGCATGATGGCCTCAGTGCCATATACTAGTGAAAATGGTGTTGCCCCAGTGGGCATCTGTATACTAGTCCTGTATGCCCATAGTGCAAGAGGCAACTGCATGTGCCAATCCTTGTGATTGTCTTGCATCGTCTTCCTCAAGATGGAGACTATTGTTTTGTTTGAGGCTTCTGCTTGCCCATTTGCTTGTGGATAGTAAGGCATTGAAAAATTGTGTTGAATATGGTATTTTTTCATTAAAGCATGCACATTTTTGTTCTTGAAATATGGCCCATTATCCGATATTATCTTCGAAGGGACCCCAAAATGACTTATGATATTATGGAGTATAAACTCCGCAATCCTTGGTCCAGTTGTCGATGTTAAGGGGATCGCTTCAACCCATTTAGTGAAGTATTCTATGGCCATTATGATGAATGTGTGTCGGCCTAAGGATGGGGGTGAGATCTTCCCAATCAAGTCTAGTCCCCACTACGAGAATGGCCATGCTTCCTGGATGGGTTGCAAGGCTTGCGATGGTAAGTGCATTAGATTTGCATGATGCTGGCACTTAATGCATTTCTTGACATACTCACAATAATCCTTTTCCATGGTGGGCCAATAGTAACCCATTCTCAAGATGCACTTAATGATGGCCATGCCACTGAAGTGACCACCACATGTGTCATCGTGAGCTTGCGAAATTGCCCAGGATGCTTCCTAGGGCTCAAGACAATGGAGTAATACTCCATCATATCCTCGTCTATAGAGGATTTCTCCTAGAAAGATGTATCTTGTTGCTTTCTATTTGAACGTTCACCTTTCAGTATGCGACAAACCTTGAGGTACTATTCCAAGTTTTAGGAAGTCCCGTAGTTGGGAAAGCCAATCTTGATAAGCCACGACTTCTATAGAAAATATGGCTTGCTTTTCTTGCATTCTCAAGTTGGTGAACATGGATTGAGGAACAACTCTATGGTGTATGGTTGCACCACACTCCATAGGTCCTTGGGAGATCAAATACCCCCAAGGTGCCATTTGCAAGAAATCTCTAGCTATGAAGGACCAATCCTGATTTGGTTCGATGTTGATCATGTTGACTGATTCTTGATTGTCAAAAGCTTCACAGTGTATTTTTGAGTGCGAAAGCACTTTCACATGAATGGTTGTAAAATCAGCAGATGGATTCTGAGGGATTAAGGATCCCAAAGAGGCCATGGTGTCTACAAATCTATTTGATGTATGAGGGATTGCCTCGATGTCATACCATTCCAACCAGGCTAGGTAGGTGTCAACAAGTTCCTTGTAAGTCTTCAGGAGTGGGCACCTGCATTGAAATAGTCCTTTGACCTGGTTTACTATGAGCAAGGAGTCACCAAAGATATTCAATATTTTAATGCCCATTGCTATGGCTATTTGGAGTCCCAAGATCAATGCCTCATATTCTATGTTGTTGTTTGTGCAAGGGAAGTCTAGTTTGAATGATAAGGGCAATGGAGCACCCTACGGTGTGATAAATACAATCCCTGCTCCACCCCCTTGTTCACACTTCGAACCATCGAAGAACAATGACATGTCTCTTTCTTTCTTAGGTTCTTCGAGTTCTGGTGGATCTGATAATGCAAAGACCGCATCATCGAGCAATTCTATGGTGAGAGGCTTGTCATCTTGAAGAGGCGCTTCTGCTAATTGATCTGCTATGACTTGTCCCTTGATGGACTTTTGGCTTATGAACTCTAGATCAAATTCTATCAATAGCATGATCCACTTTGTGGTACGTGTATTGTGATATGTCTTGCTCATCATGTACTACAAAGGATTTTGTTTTGATATGACGTAGGTCGTATGGCTCAACATGTAGTGTCACAACTTTCGAGTTGCAAAGACCACTTGCTAAACACAACTTTTTGACATATGCATATCCTAGCTCATAACTCACCAAGGTGCGGCTAATGTAATATATGGCTTGCTCTTTATCTTGTGCATTCTTTTGGGCTAACATGGTGCCCAATGCAAAATCAGTAGCCGATATATATAGTAAAAATGGTATGTCTGGCCTTGGTGGAGCCAATACTGGCGGTGTTGCCAGATAAGTTTTGATCTCTGCAAAGGCTTGATGGCATTCTTCATCCCAATGAAAGGGGACCTCCTTGCGTAGCAACCGATTCATAGGTCAACATTTGTCTGATAATTGCATGATGAATATTTTGATGGATGCTATCTTGCCTTGTAGGCTCCTTAGCTCCCTAATGTTGGTAGGGGTGGCCATTTCCAATATAGCCTTTACCTTTGTAGGATCGACTTCAATGCCTCTCTTGGATACGATGAATCCCAAAAGCTTGCCAGAAGTTATGCCAAATATGCACTTCTTAGGATTCAATCGGACATTGTGCTCAATGAGGTGGTCAAAGACTTTTCTAAGGACTTCAGCATGCTCTTGCCACAATAGGGACTTGGCCAGTAAGTCATCCATGTAATCCTCTAAGATCTTATGCATATAGTCATGGAATATGTATGTCATGGCCCATTGATATGTGGCACCAACATTTTTGAGACCGAATGGCATCACTTTGTAATAGAATGTTCCCCATGGAGTAATGAAAGTAGTTTTATGTTGATCTTCGGGCTTAATCTGGATCTAGTTGTATCCAGAAAAAACCATCCATTAGGGAGAGCATCTCATGACCTGTAGTTGCATCTACAAGAGCATCTATGTTTGGCAATGGGAATGAATCCTTTGGTGTTGCCCTATTTAAATCTTTGAAGTCTATGTAGATATAGACTCTTCCATCGGGTTTCCCCATGGGTACCATGTTTGACACCCACTCAGGGTAGTCGATAGGAACTATGAACATTGCATCCAATAGTTTTTGCAATTCGTTCTTCACCATCAAAGTGATGGTTGGATGCATTTTCCTCAGCTTTTGCTTGATTGGCTTCTTCATGGGATCCAATGAAAGGTTGTGAATGACTAACTTTGGATCTATCCCTCGGCATGTCTTTGTAAGTCCAAGCAAAAATATTTGGCCTCTCTTTGAGGAGAGGAATTAGGATGGCTTGTTCCTCTAGAGATAGACTTTCTCTGAACTTGACTTTTCTTGGTTGGGTAGGATCATCGCTGATGTCCACCTCGAAAGTCACTTCTATAGCCATATGTGACCCATCCTCTAGTTGATGAGGCATGGGTATCAAATGAATGTCATCGATGGGATTTATAGGACCTACTGACTCAGGATCCAAACCAACATGGAAGACGTCATATGCACAACCTGATGCAAAATGGAATGGTTGTAACATCTCTTCATTGGGGAAGAGGTCTTCAGGCTCTATGGGTGAATCAACGTGATCCCAATCGATAGCCTCTACATCAAGATGCAATGATTTGGTAGGATCTATTGGATTATGAAGTGGAGTGGTCAAATCAATGGAGATCATGTTGATGGATGGGATGAAATCTCCAGGACCACATGGGTGTAATCTTGTTTCAGGGGTTTCCCTTCCATACTTACGATGAGGTTCTAGCGGTTTGGGGATGAATGGGTCCTCCCTATGCAACATGTGAGTGGTTGGATTATCTCTATGCATAGACTATGGAATGGGGTCATTTGGCTCAAGGATCTCTCAAAATGTAGGTGGAGGGGGATTGACCATGCGATGAATAGCCCCTAAGTCAACAGGTCTTCCGAGGAACCTTAATCTAGGATCTATGGCATGTAGTGCCACCTCTCTTTCTACTAGCTCATTGACTTGCCACAAGTGGTGAGGCCCAAGATAAGCCATCTCGGTCTCATCCTCAAAGTCATCATCACTTATCCAGAAATCGTTAGCATTGGTATGTGGCCCTAGAATAGAAGGCTCATGTCTTGGCCCCAAGTAGGCCATCTCCATTTCATCTTCATATTCTTCATCACTTATGAAGAATCCATTTACATTTGTCTCTTGCCCCAAATTCAGGGGTTGATGGCTTAGGCCTAAGTAGGCTCTTTCTATTGAGTCTTCTGATTCATAGTCACTTTCATCCGATATGTACCCACTCTCATTGTGGATGGACCATGTGAATCTTTGTAAATAGTGAGGCCCATGGTAGGCTAAGCCAAGTTGCGCCTCATCATCACTTGCTTCATATCCATTCTCCTCATCCCATGAGTTGTACCCTATTGGGGTGGAATCAATTGAGATGTTTGGATGATAAATTTTTGGTGGCGGTACGTTCATCGTGGCCACTTGTCTGTTGCTCAAATTTCTTGTTCTTAGGGGGTGATAAGGAATGAAATCGATGTCTTCTCCTAACCCTAAGCTTAATCTATCCAATGCTACTGCAAGAGAGTCATATCGACCTCCAATATAATAGCCTAACCCAAACCTATCGGAGGGAAGCTGATATTGTGGCTCGTATGGCCGCCTGCGCCCCTACTCATATATACCAAGGCCATAGCCATGCCAATGGCAATGCTCAAAGTAGCTTAGAGAAAACTCAGGATTAGAGAGGTAATGAACATTGACCATGAATAATTCATCATAATCCTCTTCTACATCTGAAGACTTATGGGCATAGTCTAGGTCGACATAGACAAAATTGGTTTGGTTGGGAGGGATTCCAAGTGGAACCACTATTCCCACTGGTGGTCTCAAGTCCTTAGGTCTTCCCATGTCTTGTGTAGACTCAATGATAGGTGTAAAGGTAATGTTCTGCACAAGGTACTCCCCTATGCCTATGCTTGCCAAGTGTATTGATGCATGCGACATGGATGACCCTACGGATGACACTGGCGAAGCGGGATGGTAATCACTATCTTCATCTTGATCTTGAAGATCTCCTTCTTCCATAGGACTTGGCATTTTAGCAATGGCTATAGTTGGCACTTCCTTGGGCCTTTCTTCCTTGACTAAGGGTGCCTTTAGCTTCTGATTATCTTTTGGTTTTGATGTTGATGGTACTTTGGAAGCATTGACTATTTTAAGTGCACCAGGAGGTGTTGATGTGCATGGGTATTTTCTTACCCTTTTGTCTTTGTTATCCAATTGTGTGGTTGGATATGAAGGTGCTATGTATAGGTGGGTAGAAGGAATTACAAATTCTCCTAGAATGTCCACCTGATGGACGTATTTAAAAGGCTCTTCATCGGCTAGGACCACATAGACTTTGTTTTCGTGCACATACTTGACACACTGGTGCAAGATCGAAGGAACACACTTCATGGCCCTTATCCAAGGATGCCCTAGGAGGATGTTGTACTGCATAGCCCCTTCCAAGACATGACACATCATAGGGATGGTCTTGTGCCCCACCTTGATGGGTAGGACTATCATTCCCATAGTATTGCATAAAGCATCATTAAAAGCTCTCAATGTGTAGGCTCTTGGAATGATATTGGACTTGGGGATCTTGAGGTGCTCTATTGTTGTTGTTGTAATGATGTTTATTGATGAACCTGTATCGACCAAGACCCTCTTGAAAGGTAAGTCATTGATTGCCACCACAATGTTCAGTGGAGGGTCTGGTAAGGCAGTAGGCACTGTCTTAATCTCATAATCATAGAATCGAATTATAGGTTCCTGGCATTCTTGTACTTGTCCCACAAAATGAGTGAATGCATTCGCATCTTGTGGTTGGAGCTCAATTGTCCTTAAAATTTCCATTAAAGTCTCCCTATGCTTTGGGGACTATTGTATGAGCTCATAGATGGATAACTTAGCTAGATTCATCTATAGGTTTTGCTCCAATCTACTCCGGATAGTTACCATAGGTCATGTTGGTGGACCTGGAAGGTTGTCTTACCTCTGCCTAGGTGTGGCTGGGACATTCATGGGAGCTGTAGGAGGTTGTGGTTGACCATACCATCTAGTCCTGGTTGCTATGTTAACAATATCAACCATCCCAATGCATCCGTGGGTAGGTATATCAGCTCGGACCTGATTGACTTGGGCCCCTTGCTCTCTAGGGGCCTCATGATTGGGCAATGAGTTTCTGTATATGCCCATGTCTCTGTTATCGAGAGCCAGTGGGTTGTCAACTTTGAGTTCTCCCACCTCAATCATGTTTTGCACTTGATGCTTAAAACCAATGCAAGCCTCAATGTCATGCCCCGGTATCCTATGATAAGGGCAAAATTGATCTTCCCTATATCCTTTTGGCTTAGGATGGTTGGGATCTATAAGAGGTATATCAAGAAATCTGATCCTCCTAGCCTCGCTCAACTGATTAAAGATTGATTGCATTGATTCTGTCAGAGGCATGAAATAGCGAGGCGGCTTGCATTCTTTGTTTCGCCCCTGATTGTTCCTTTGATCGTAATTGGCTAGCGAGGGATGTGCTTGATAGTTCTGGGGTTGTTGTGCACCCCCATCCTTAGGTGTAGCCAATACGACTTGATTGACTAGAGTAGGGTTGCCCTGCTTCTGCTTGTACTTGTCATTCTTACCATTCTTGTTCCACTCCTTTTTGTTTTAGAGTTTAATGGTTCCCTCATCTACTTTTATGTCTTCGATGAGTTTGGCCTATGCCAAAGCTTCCTCAAATGAAGGATACTGCTGAAGTTGTAGCAAGAGGGAGATGTGTTTAGAACAACTTTTGGTGAACATGCGAATGATCTCTTCTATGGGAATGGAGAATGATAATTTTACCATGACTTTTCTCCATCTATTCCCATAATCCATTATTGGCTCATCATCATACTGTTTCAAGTTGGCCAGGTCTGAAAGGTTCACCTTCTTCTTAGCACCAAAGGAGAAACACTTTAGGAATGCGTTTACTAGTTGTTCAAAGTTGGTTATGCTATGCTTAGGTAGTTGGTTGAACCATTGAGTGGCAACACCTAAAAATGTCATTATGAATGTTCTTAGCATGAGAGCATCATTGTCTTCAAGATGAAAACATGCATTGATAAAATTGGTGACGTGCTCTTGTGCATCCTCTTCACCCTTAAATTTTTCTAACCTAGGCATCTCAAAGTGCTTAGGATATGGAGGGCTAGGGATTGATGGGCACAATGGTTGGTTGTGTATTTTACTCAATGTTGGTGAGTTCCCAACTGCCTCTTGTTTCTCAAAGGCTTTTATCTTTTCAACAATTTCTTGAAATGCCTTTGATGCATGGATTTCCTCCTCTTGTAGGCCTACTCATAGTGGCAATGGAGGTAACTCTCTATCCATTTTATTTGTTCTATTTTCCTCCCTCCTATGAGGGGACTCAGGATTGTGATCCTGGTTTGTTATGTTTGCCCTTTCCCCACTAGTTGGATTTCGTTCATGATTTGGTGGGTGATTTCATTGTGGGCTATCTTGTCTAGTGTACCTCTCCTTAGGTGAGTCAGTGCATCTAGTTCTTTGGTGGTCACCACCATTTGTCTATAAATTGCTAAGAGCTAGCCGCTCAGCTTGCTCTCTTAAGCGCTGCTCATGTTGGCGCAAGAGTCTTTCTCTTTGTTTATCCTATTTGAGAGCTTCCACTAGCTCTCGCTCCTTATGTAATGCATTTTCTAACCATCTCACATGGTTAGTTTGCATTATCATAGAAGACTCATGTTTATCTGACTCTATTCTTGTTGTCTTGACTCATAGATTCCTCGAGGAGGTTTTTGTTGTACCTGTACTCTTGCTAGCTAATGTGACTTGTTCAATGTACTATTGAGTATCCCTATGATCAGACTTTGTACGTCTACTATGGGGTCACTCTAAGGTACCCCTAGATTGAGAGTTGTGCTTAGAAGTCATAGTTCATGAGCTTCCAGATGTAGAGTTCTCAGTAGCTATAGTTCTTTGAGTTGGTCATGTAGGAAACCGATCCAACCTATCTAGCTGTCTTGTTTTCCATGGCTGGTCCCGTGGGGTGCCATTCACTCCTATGAGGTCATAGTCTATGGGAATATTTCCTTTTGTGTGAAGGGTCTCTTCTATCTGATTCCCATGACTAGATGTAGCTCTAGTTTCCTTCCCTTCAGTGGGCAGACCTGTTTCATATGTTTCTTGTGAATCTTGAGGTGTTGCAACTCTTGCTTGCCTTCTTGATGAAGAGGGCTTTGTGGTGACATGTTTTCTCCATGTGGATGGAGATGTAGCAGTCTCGTCATCCCTATGTGAAGAATGAGTTTTAGAACCTTCTTTATGTCCATGTGAGGAGGAAGCCCTTGAAGCTTCCTCACGTCTTTGAGATGTTTCTATGTGTTTAGAGGAGGCCCTCGAGGTCTCCTCATGTCTCCTTGATGAGGATGGTTGTGAAGCCTCTTTTTGTTTATGTGACTTTGTTCCATGATGTGGTTCCCTACTTGGGGTTTCTCGAGGAGATCCCCCAAGGGTTGAGTTATCACCCCTTAGGCTCATGGAGCTACATCCCACGGTCTTACGGGTAGGTCATTCAATGTTACTACGACTTCGCCTATGGGTATGAGTTGCTTCAGTCTCTCCCTCGGTATCATATCGAGGGTGTTTACTTCTTGTTTTGACCATTTTGTCTATGAATTGATCTTTTGAGTTGCAATTTAGGAATAGCCACACAATACCAAACAAATGTTTATCTTGATTATCGATTTAAGTGTGCCCTAAATTGTTTGGTGTGTTTTGATGTGTTGTTCTTTTGATTTCTTGCTTTTGTTCTTGGATTAAGAATGAGAAGACTCATCCATAGTGACAATCAAGTACACCCATGCCAAACATGATTTTCTCAAAAGAAGCTAGGGTACACCATTGAAGTCCCATTGGGGGTTCGCCTAGCTCTTCCACTCTGAACCAATGATTGTTCCAATAGTGGGAGACAGTTTGAGCACAAGTAACTTAGTATCACTATAAGTAAGTTTCTCAATCCATTTCTAGGAAGCTCTAGGGGAAAACCAGTGGAAGGAGATGAATTCCAACGTCATTGGACTGAATTGAGGGTTGGTGATGAAATCCAACTCCCTAATGTTTAAATGATACGTGCGTGTGTGGTGTTCATTTTAAGCTTGCATAACATAAAGTGCATCATATAGCAGCAATGAGTCTTTCCTATATGCCTAAGTGCAAAAATACATTTCAATATTTAGAAATATGCATGAACTACTATGATTTGTATGAGCACACTTTATTTCGTGCAGCTATGGCCTCTAGTAGGGCCTCAAAGCAAGCAAACAACATACAATGTCTAGCACGTTGGATTCTAGGGTGAAATTTTTAGGCATAAGCCATTGTTCCTAGCAATGCCTAGTGGAAATCTAAAAGAAGATCTAAGATATGCAAAATGCTTAATTCTTTCTCCTTTTATTCTTTCAATTTCCAAACATAAATGTGCTTTAAGTTCTCTATTTTAGACACACAAAGGCAAATAGAAAGCTATAAAATATCAGAGAGGCTGTACCAACCTCTAATCCAACTTAGAGAACCTTGTTTCTATCCTCTGCTGCTCTCCAATTCTAGCCACTATTGACCAGAGCGACTGGTTCTTGGCCACCATTAGTGGGAGTGGCTAAAGCTCTATTGGCCATTGTAGCTCAGAGCGGCTGATTTATGGCCACTATAGCTCAGAGCGGCTAGACCTGCACACAAAACTAAGTTAGTATTTAGGTAGAAAATGAAAAATCAGTGGAGGTCCCACCGTGATCGCCATCTGTAGCGACCTTGGGATGCACGCACCACTCTTTTTACGCTACTTGCAATGTATTAAAAACCCAAAATGAAATGGAAGACAATGAAAAGCATATAACACGGAAATAACAAATATGGATCTCTTTATTTGTATTGAAACCCGGTTACATGTCGGTCCCTCTTAGGGATACCCATTTCGATACAATAAGGTTACAAATAGGCAAAGAGTGCCCCTTTCACAAAGAGGTGGTGCGCTTTCAAAAGCTTCCCGGTTTCGCACACAGAAATGTATGAGGGCTTACAGATGCCTCCTTCTCTAGGCCTATTTCCTAGAGGGATCCCTTTTGCTCTCGTATGTTGTAGATTTCATCCGATGAACCTGTGGCCCTGTAAGCAATGAAACAACAACACACGCTTAGATGTCCGAGAATACCTCCCCGGATGAGGTTGTTAGCAATGAATATAACAAATGAAAGCAAGTGCAAATTAGACTAATGCTATGAGTGTGAATGAATGAAATGATGCTATGCTAATGATATGCTAAAAAAATAATGAATCTAATGTCTAAAACCCTAAGCTAAGCCCATGGGCCACTGTCCAAGACAACGACCGCTAAAGTGACTCTCGTCCTCTTTGCTCCAAATCTATGGATCAAAGCTTGTATCCGATGTTGAAATAATGGTTGCTATGCTCTCCAATTTGTTAGGGCTTCACCATAAATGTGATCTCCAAGGGAACTCTCCAAGTCTCAAAAGCTCTCCTCAATGACCTGTCCTGATAAATTTGAGATAAATTGTCTGGATCCTTGGTGCTCTTAGGCTTGCACCTTTTATAGTGTGAAACCCTAGGTCTATGTCCAAGCCCTAGGAATGAATTCCTCATGCGTAGTGAGAGTTAGCATGAGGAGATTTTGTCTTTTGTCTATGTTTGGAGGCAGTTAACTAATCTATTGCACTTGTCTCCTATCAACTTTTTAGCATGAGAAGCTTTTGTCCTTTGTCTATGTTTGGAGGCTAGTTAACTAAAGTCTAAATGCAAACTCAAGTCTCCTATGTGAACTGGTCATGAAAAGGAATGCAAAGTTACTCTCGCTCACCTTTATTGCATGCAGACTACCACTTCCACCCGTGATTAGGCCTATTTGTCGATAAAACTACTTTTATGGTTTAGCCATTATCATCTGCAGTGACTAAGATCTGGCCACTGTTGGCTTGAGCGGCTAGGCTTGGATGGCTTGAAAATGCCCCAAATGAGTGGTGAGAACCACTGTTGATGCTTGGAAAGTCCAATATTATGTCATATGATCTTATGAATGTGTCTATGTGAGTAGCTCCCCTAAGCATGACATGTTTTAGGTGTCTACAGAGTTGTCTTATTTTATTTTCTAGCCTTTTGTCTACATTCTCTCTCATAATGTCCATACTTGTTGCAATGGTAATAATGCACATTCCTCTTATCATTTTTGCCTCTGCATCTATTTGTTGCTCCTCCTCTTCTACCACCTCTTTCTCTTGAAGAATTTTGATTTTGTCCTCTTCCTTGGCCATTTCCATGTCCACTAGATCTTGCTCCATCACCCTTTGAAATTTTAGCTTTAGAAGCAAATGCCTTCTTATCAACTATAGTAATAGTTTCCCCTAGCCTCTCCTCATGAAACATAAGAGATCCTATCAAATTATCAAACTCAAGAGTAGACAAATATTTACTCTCAATAATAATGGCTACATGATTCCACTTTGGAGTAAGTGTTCTCAACATTTTCTTAACAATAACCATTTTATCCAGTGCTTTCCAAGAGTTGCCATTTTATTGACAATAGCCTTTACCCTTACACAATAATCACCAACACTCTCAACCTCTTGCATTCTCAAATTTTTAAACTCTCTTTTAAGATTTTGCAACTTCACTTGCTTGACTTGGTCACTCCCTTGGTAACCATATTTTAAGGCCTTCCATGCATCAGCAGCTATTTTATAGCCTACTTTTCTTGGGAAAATACTTTTCTTCAATGTAGATTGAAGATGGTAAAGAGCCAAGCAATTCTTCTTTTGAGCTTCCTTATTTTTTGTTCTATCTGCTGCTACAAGTGTGTTCCAATATTTTGGTTCTGTGTACCCATCTTCTACAATATCCCATAATTTTTTCCCATATCAAAATCTTCATCTTAATACTCCAGTATTCGTAATCGGCTCCATAAAACTCAGGGATTGGCAACAAGTTAGTGTTGTTGGCCATTACACCCAACAAACAATGTTCCTGTAAAAAATATTACAAGCAACTTGATAAAAAAATAGAAATACCACAAGTGACTATAGCTCTCCAACCTAACCTCACTCTGATACCAAATGAGTTTTTTTGACCAAACACTTTTTCTCGAGAGCACTAAAATCGATAAAACAAAAAGTATTCATAATTCCATAAAAATTTTAAGGTAAATTCTACTCAATAACGCGTATTCAAAAAAAATTATTTTTCGGAAAAATACCAACTACAAAAAAAGTTGTGAGATCTACAATACGTTCTGAAATCTGGGCAGAAAAGACTAAAAACCATTTTTCAGAGGTAAAAATGAATTTTATAACATATGTGAAATGGGGTATGTGATATATGTATGGAAAGTGCTTGGTAAAATATTTACAATGGTGTATCACATTAAAAAATAGAAGCAACACAGAAAGAAATATTAAGCTCCAAGGTAGGTTTTTCATACTATTTTGTAAATTCTAGACTACATATAAGAAAACGCAGTAAGCTGGAAAAATGGATTTTTCACATTCAATTCGTGTTTTCACACACTCAAAATTTATAAAATATAATAGTAATGATATTAATCTATATTGGAACTCAAACCTAAATAATATATGGTAGTTACAAAGAAGGTAATAGTTCCAGACAGTTATAACTGCAATATTCCTACACCTACACTTGTCCAAAACTATTACAAAGTGGTTACATATTCTCTTGTGCTTTCTAATATGAAAATGCAAAAATGTCAACATCATTTTCCAACACTATGTAGCATCACCTTTCCTTGTGCAAAATCAT
Source organism: Wollemia nobilis (assembly GCA_028583015.1). Classification (NCBI taxonomy): domain Eukaryota; kingdom Viridiplantae; phylum Streptophyta; class Pinopsida; order Araucariales; family Araucariaceae; genus Wollemia; species Wollemia nobilis. The sequence goes on along the minus strand of JAQPPZ010017101.1, from coordinate 5,942,738 downwards.
TTTTAAGATGTGTAAGTGTGATTTGGTTCAAAAGTGGCAAGATCAGTTCCCAAAACTTCAAAATTTATTTAGTGAAGCAGTAGTGCTTTTGGTTTAAGAGAGATTTATAATCAATATCTAGAATAAATATTCTATTAAAGTGTATATTTGGTGAGTGGTTCAAGATAATTTCTGAATTTTTCCAAAGTAAACCAAAATTGCTTATAAATTTTGACAGCCTTGGTCTAATATATATATATAACTAGATGTGACCATATGGCGTATGCAATTGGACAAAAACGTTAATTGATGAATATAAATGGAAACTAAATGAAATATTATTTATGTGAAATAATTGTGAATACAAGAAATATATGTACAAGATATTTACAACTATGTACAATGGTGGGACTTTTGATTTTATGCATAGTATATTTTAAGATGCATGATGTTCATTGGTTCCTTAAGATATTTTCCATCAAAGGTAACCAAATGATATGCACCTGACCCAAATTTTGTAGTGATGATAAATGGACCTAGCCAATTTGGTTGAAATTTTCCTTTAAGATTGGTTTGATCATTTGTATTTTTCTAATTTTCTTTAAGAACTAGATAACCAACCTCAAAATATTGGGTATGAACTTTCTTAGAGTATGATCTTTTGAGTTTATCTTTATAGGAGCAAAGGTGCTCTAAAGCATTTATGCACTTTTCATCTAGTAATTCCAATTGGTTTAGTTGTCCAACACGATATTCATCTCCTACTTTAGCATCTTGAAGTAAAAGATCTAAATAAGGGACTTCAAGCTCAAAAGGAAATACGAGTTCAGTTCCATATACCAATACAAAGGAGAAGCACCAGTAGGGGTTCGAACACTAGTTGAATAAGCCCATAAAGTAGGATATAATTGATTAAGCCAATATCATCCTTATTTATTAACCAATATTTTTAGGATTTTAATTAAAGTTTTATTGGATGCTTCAAATTGGCCATTTTCTTATGGATAGTAAGGAGTGGACCATCTATGTTAGATTTTGTATTTGGTACAAAGCTTTTGTATATATTTATTTTTCAAGTACATTCTATTATAAAAAATGAGTGTGGATGGAATCCCAAATCTATAGATTGATTGAAAATAAATTTAGAGACTTGGGTTTCTATGCAAGAAGCCAAAGGCATGGCTTCTACCCATTTTGTAAAATATTCAGTTTTTATGATGAATTTATGACCATCTAATGAAACTGGATTAATATTCCCTATAATGTCTAGGCCCCATTTTGAAAAATACCAAGGGGAAGAGATAGCTTGAAGCTCTTGGGTAGGAGCATGGACTAAATTTGTGTGTCACTAATATTTTCACATAGACACACATAGTCATTGGTATATTTTTCCATGGAGGGCCAAAAATAGCCCATTCACAGGAGCTTTTTAGTTATGGCTCCACCACTAAAATGACCTCCACAAGATCCATGCACTTCACTTAGTGCTTTCTTGGATTCCTCTAGGTTGAGACATATAAGGAGGATACCTTCAAAAGACCTTTTATATGAAGTACTTTTGATACTTATGAAATGAATAGCTCATTTACGTAATAGTCTACACTTATTCCTATCTAAGCCATCTAGGTAAGATCCATTTTGGAGAAATTTGAAGATATCTCTATACCATGATCCTGAGGATATTTCTTCAATTACGAATACATCTAAGGGTGCTAGGCAAGATTATAATGAAGTGGGTTCCCTAAGTTGGTAAATTATGATAGGAGCATGATCATCATCCAACTCCAAAGGAATAAGAGAAGTAGTGCCATAGCATCCGTATAATTATTACTAGTACAAGGGATAGCTTTGATAGTAACTTTATCGAATAAAGACATAAGTTTTAAAACATACTCTTTATAATGGTGGAGTTTCTCATCTTAGGTTTGATAAATGTTATTGATTTGATTTACCACGAGTTGTGAGTCTCCAAAAATTGACAATATTCAAGGATAAAGCTACTCATAACCCAAGGATCAAGGCTTCATACTTCACAGTATTATTTGTACAGATAAATTGGAGTTGAAAAGATAATGAGATAAGTTATTTTTGTGGAGACACATATAATTCCTGCACCTGCGCCACTCATGCAATGGGCTCTATCAAAAAATAGAGTTTAATAATCTAAATTTTTGCCTTCTAGATTAAGGCATTCATCTGGAAACTCTATTGTTTAAAGGTGAGTAGATTCAATAGGGGCAGCGATGAGTTGATCGGCTATGACTTTCCCTTTAATGGATTTTTAACCAATAAAGGTTAGATCAAACTCACTCAAATCAAGAATGCATTTTGTTGTGCATCCTGAAAAATAGGATCTACTCATCAAGTATCTTAATGGATCAAATTTTGCTATGATAAAAGTTTTTTGACTAAGCATATAATGGCGTAGTTTCTATGTAGAAAATACAACAACTAAGTAGAGTTTTTATTAAGGAGTATAACGAGTTTCATAACTTATCAAGGTTCTTCTTATGTAATAAATAACTCTTTTGTTTTTATCCTCGTCATGTTGCGCAAGCGTTGCTCCTAATACAAGTTCTGAGGCAGAAATATATAGAATAAAAGGATACTCAGGCCTAGGAGGAATGAGCACTGATGGTGTAAGAAAATATGTCTTAAGATATTTAAAGTCTTCTTGTCATTCCTCATCCCATTTGAAAAAGGCATCTTTATTAAGTACCTTAAGGAAGGGTTGACATTTATCTACCAATTTGTCAATAAAACGACGGATATATTGGAGCTTACCTTGTTAACTTCTAAGTTTTGTTAAAGTTTTTGGTGGTGGAATATCGGTGAATGCCTTGATTTTAATAGTATCTATCTCTATTCCTCGCATAGACATTATAAATCCTAATAATTTACTTGATTTTACTCCAAACATATATTTGTCCAAGTTTAAGCGGACTTTGTATTTGCGAAGTCTATTAAAGACTCATCACAAGTTAGGAATATGATCCTCCTCCTTAATGGGTCAAGCTATGATGTTGTCTCCTCCTTAATATGAGTATTATGGAGGGGATTTTATTATTTTTTGGGATGTTGAGACTTGATTAAATCGAGTGTTAAAATATTGGGAAAGAAACTTATTGTTTGGGGAAGAAGAAGGTTGTTTTTGGGTAGTAGTAGTGGTTGCAAAAATAGGTTTATGTTGTAATACCAAAGTTGTTTGAACTTGGGTAGTACCTAAGGAATGATCATTATGAGCGATAGGTTGTAATGGAATATTTTCTATATATGTCTCTGGTTTTGGGTAAAGTTGAAAATCTGCTTCCAAGGCTGCTTCCATTAAAAAATCACCTCTTGCAAGTTGATCCTCTATTTCATAGGCATTAGCAATAGCGGCTCGATTTCGATTCAAAATTCACAAAATTGGTACATAGATTCAAAATTAACATCCCCTTCAGGTTCCATTTTAGGTCAAAAGGGTCGACTATTTTGTCTTCCTCATTTTGTTCTATTTGTGCAACTTGTTCTTCCTGAACTTCCTCTATTTCAGTTTTGGTATTTGGGTTTTCATTATTTGACTCCCCTTCAAATACGGTTGCCACTTCTTTGCAATTCCTTAAGGTTTTAGACATCTTGTTCTGTTGTTTTATTTTATTTTTTTATACTACTCCTAATTTTTTTTTGGTTTTTTGGTTGTTTTATTTTATTTTTTATTTTTAAATCAAACTAAATGGGCTTGTCTACCTAAGTATTTACAAGATTTTAGGGTAACAGAACTAAGATTATTTTACTCTTCTCAAAATAGCTTATAAATATTTTTTATGGTCTCTAGATCTTTAGGGTTCATGAAATATTCCTCTTTGAAGACAAAGCTCTCTTTCAAAAGAAGGGCAAAGTGAACGAGAGTGATATTCTTAGTTTCAGAAGTAGGATATTAAAACTAAAGCTCATGGTTAAACTCTCTAAAAAGGACTGCTCTAGGTGCTTTGTGATAGTGCCTTTTGTTGTTCAAAGGTTATCTCTTTCTCTTCTAGATTTACTAGGAATTTGTGGATGACTACAGACTCTTCAAAGTAACTTTCCCACAGGTAAGTTGTGGAGTGGACATAAGCCATTTTGTTCGCTAGCCAACGTTTTCAACTCCTCTTAATTTCAAAATAGGTGGAATAGAGTCTTATCCTAAAGTCTTTGTTATGTTTATCCTTTTAATTTGTTTCAACTCCTCCACTCTTCTCTTAATGAGATCGAAATTCCCTGTTAATCATAAAGAGAATATCAACATCTTTTTCTATGAGTTAATTTTTAAGTTCGATAATGGCAGATTCTTTAACACTATTATCCACCATTTAAAACCTTTTCTAGAGATTTTTCTATTTTTTTTCCTTTTCTTCTTCATTTTTTTTTTGTTTTTTAGAAAAAAAAGCAATGCAAAAATAAAAAAGAAAATTTAAAGCAAAAGTTGTTTTCTAACTACAAGCTTTTCTTTTAACCATTTTGCAAGTTGAAGGCCAATTTTTCTTGTTTTCAATTAGGCTTTTCACTTGGTTTTCCGCATACATATGCTTGGTGATGAAATCCAAGCCGTGATGAAGCCCAAGCTCTACCAGTCCCCACCCAGTTCACTGTGGGCAGTGATACACCTCAAAGAAGTGTGTGCTATTTTCCACGGCTATGACGATTGTTGGACCAACCTCATTTTAAATCTTGGTTAAAGGTTTCAAGTTTTCTGGGTACAAGTGAAAGGATAATCCCTTTTCGAAGGCCCATAAACCTTCACTATATATCTTGTTGTTTTCGAACTAGTCAAAACTGTAGAAGAGTTCATCAGATGTGGTTCATTTTTAGGATAATGTTTGTAAAAGAAAATAAAATGATGTGATGCAGTTCAATGAAAATATTTATCTATTTTAAGTGGTTTAATCTAAATCACACAAATTCAAATGAACTCTTTTAGTTTATTTTTTTCAAACAAAGAAAAAGTAATGAAATAAAAAACAATGGTGTGTTCACATCAAGTTCACCAAAGAATGTAGACCCAAAATTTTTGCACTCCTTTCTTTCAGGCTAATGGATCCACGCCTAAAAGAGTAGGGAAAATGATGTATCTACACTCGAGAAGCACTTGAGTTGTGTTCTCCTTGGTGTTTGTCGATGAATTGAGTGAGGGTTCACTAGGAAACACTTTTTGTGGTGGTTTTCATGCTTAGGTAAGGTGGATGTTTGTTGAATTATTTTTATGTGCACACATCTAGGGTTTGGCCAAAATGCAATTATTGTCTAGCTATATGCATTTCAAATTTTTATGAAAACAAAGTAAACATATTCTAACTAGAAAGATTTGTAAATCTAAATATGATGCAAATGCTTTTATAGATATTAAAAATAAAGGATGAGATTTATGCTAACATATTGTTTTTATTTTCTTTGTGTTTTGTGTTTTCTTAATCCAATATGCTAGATGTGATTTGATATAACTAGATCTATTTTTTTGGTATTTTTCGTTCTTTGAAGTTTCTTAACAAATGCAATTGATGTAAAAGTGATATATCTAAGTTTATATCTTTTTGTATTTTATATTTTTCAAAACTAGTATGATTGATATAAAATAATGCAACTAAATCTATGTTTTTGATCTTTTCTTTTGAGTTTTTCAACTAATGCAATTGATGTAAAAACCATGCAACTAGGTTTGTATTTTTTATCTTTTCTTTTAAGTTTTTCAACTAGTATGATAAATGCAAAATATAATATAACTAAGTCTAAGTTCTTTTATCTTTTATTTATTTTTATTTTATATAAATGCTTTTAAAATAGAAGAATATAATGTTAAAGTGTGGAAAACAGAGAAAGAAACAGATTTAGATCCTTACCTGATCCGGATGTTTTATCTCTGTCGCTTTTCAAATCTATTTGTGTTTTCATATCGGTCCAAATCTATCAGAAGAATTTGGATGTCTGAATATATTTAAAACCTACAATTTCATAAAAATATTCTAAAATTCATAATCAAGGGTGGGGGATCTGCTTAGGTCACAATCGATTATGATCTGCAATAGTCAAATCCCCTCGATTCCTTTAGAAAACTATATAAAAGGTAATATATCTATTGAATCTAATGCAAAAAATATAAATGAAATGAAAGAAACACAATAACAGTAATAACATGCAGTGAAATAACAAAGCAAATGAATGGTGGAATACAAAATGTAAAATGATCTGATAATCCTGCAGTAAAATCTTACCTCCATCATATGTTTGTATGTTTTCGGATATCTATTGCAAATTCGAATATCCAAAAATGTACAATGACCAGATCTGCAAAATACAACATTTAGGATGATTTTATACTTATGACAAATTCAGACGAATCCAAATTTATAAAAAAATTGCAAAATAACAAATTTCTTCTAAAGATAAAATAGATCCAAGTTCACAGTAGTCATTTCCATGTCTACCTGCTCCTCCTGAAATGGTGATTTTATGTCGAAGTCTCCACATAAAAGTTGCAATAAACACAAGAAATCCTTCTCTCCACTTAAGTTTTTCTTTCAAAAACATCATTAGGTCTGTTTAGGGGGAGACTAGAGGATTTAACATCTAAGGCAGGTAAAGGAATTAGGGAGAGAGGCACAAATAGGTCGATCATTTAGGATAAATTGAAAATTTCCCTATTTTGGATAATTTTGGATTGTTTGAATTTGTCAAAAATATGGGTTTACCCAGATTAGCTTCAAAATCCCAACAGAGTGCCTAAATTAGGTGCAGGTAGGATTTGGATAAATTCAAATGTCTAAAATTATTGAAACCATTTGAATTTGTTGGGCTTGTCCGAATTTCTTGAAAAAAAAGAGAAAAATAGACAGATTTCAATTTTTCTTAGCACGATAACTGAGGCAAGTGTTTGGAGGGTGAAGTTCACGTTGTTAGAGAGTAACAACATGTTTACTAGGAGGGAGAATTTTGAAGTGTGTCAAAATTCCCTAGCTACATATTCGCTTGCAAGTTTAATGAATCAAAGTTTCAACATGGTATTGCTAATATCATTGAATCAAATTGGTGGGGTGAGAGAGGCAAAATGAGAGTTTTTGTATTGTGTAGCCTAATATTATTTTGGTTAGATTTCTATAAAGCTTGGCATGCATATCATGATATATGTCTTTTAAAGTGTGCTAATCGTGTTTGGGATCCAGGAAAGTGATAGCCTAAATTTTGCACCATCTTGTACATATATTGTATATTATTGTATATAGCTTTGGTTTTCATGCTTTTGTTTTTAGTTTTGTTGTTTTTATGCTTTATCCCTAATTTTTGGTTTGGCAAGTTTTGTTTTTGCTTTCTTGTTAGTTTACATTAGGTTAGGTGTTGGTTTATCTTCAAGTTTTTCTTTTCATATTTTCAAGTGGGTTTTGGGTTCGTTCCCTTGATTTGTGGTTGTGTTTTGTGGTAGCTACTAATTTTTGGCCTCTTGACTATTTTTTGTGTTCCTTTGTCATGTAGGGTGAATTGCCTATTTTGGAATCATGTGGATCAAGGAAAAGGAGATGAAGTTGTTTAGTAATCATTCCTAGATTTTGGGACTAAGATAGCAAATTTTAGAATGATGAATCATTTTTGTTAAAATATACACATGAACAAATTATATTAAGGGGTATTTCTTGAAATCTTGAAGGATGAAGTCATTTTGGTTTACGAATTAAGGCAAATTTTTTATAGATTCCATCTTTAACCTTAAGTGGTCTCTAACCTAGGTGGCATGGAGACTTTGCAAAGCAATGCAATTCTTAATATATATAAAAAAGTAATGCAAAGTATAAATTAGACACCTGGGTGATTTAAACAATCTCTACCGGGGCTATAGATGCCTGGTTGATAGTAGAGCAAGGTCTAGAAGAGATCAAGGTCATCTCCACTGGGGCTATAGATGCATGGCTGACAGTGGAGCAATGAAGAGGCACATTTTTAATGAGTAATATTTTATAGCCTAATGCAAAAAAAAATGATGGAATCTAGATGGTTTTCAAGAATGCAAAATGAAATCACTTTCACACACACTAAGCTAAAGCAAAGGGCTCATGTGTTTTCATTTGAAGTTATCTACCCCTAATTTCTTGGTCTCTAGATGGTTTGTTTTCTGATATTTGGTTTATTTCTTTTCAAAACTGGGTTCTTCATCCAAAATTCTCAGGATCATTTTCCATCAAAGTCACAATTTGTTGTGGCCATTGCACAACTTGCCCCAAATTTGGAGACCCGCCTTATTTTTTGATTTTTTTTAGAATTTTGGGATTTTTTTAGTGCTAATTTGGATAGGACCCTACCCATAAGGTTCCAAGGTTCCTGATGTTTTTTACTCCCTCCTTTATTTCTTTTAAAGGTTTTGGGTGTTGTTGAGATTTTATAATGTGTTGATCATATTTAATATTTTGAAAATAAAAAATAATAAAATATAATAATAAAATGAAATAAGGTTAATTATATTAATATGGTTGCTTCGAAAGAGTTTATTTCATGTATTTTTGTCCTTTAAGTTTTGGTTAAGTTTATGTTGACTTTATTAATGTATTTTCTTTAAAAGGATTTAATGCATGTATTCTGTTCTTACAACAGGTTATAAAATTTGTTAGCACTACCCGAGGATACATGGATTGGCAGACATGTTGGGCGATGACATGGATGAATGAACTGACTGGTGAACATATTTGTAGAATGATATGGACTGTGGACACACCTGCGTGGTGAGGCTGATTGACGAAAATATATGGTGACACCAAGGATAGCGGCAGACATGAAACCTATTATGAACCATGATAGACTTGGAAGAGTGACGTGCATAGCATCTCACATGGGCGAAGATTTTACGTAGAGAGTTTATCAAACTATAGGCTATATTTGATGAGCATTTATGTAACATGCTTGAGAGGGAAACTGGTCATCCATTCCAAATCACTGCGACATAGTTGTGTCAGTCGTGGATACAACATATTTCAAATAGTGATGACAGACAAGATAGGCTTGCATGGTGAATCGTGGTAGTCATTTTATGAGATAAAATAGATGTTACTATAGAAAATGGTTTCATAGAGTTACAATGATCAACGAGCACGAATGACATTGTAGAGGATTTTTTTAAGGTGAAGAGGAAAGCTGCAATATACTCAATTATGAGCTTGATAATCTAGGGATGGGTAATCCTGTTCAGTTTTATCAAAAGTTGTTAAAACAATGACAAAGGGAGATGTCAAGGTTGAAAGACCATTTAGTGAATTGTATTCCTCACCTAGCACAGAGACTACGTAGGGGCCAATGACAAAGTCAAAGGTACGTAGAGCTGATGCAGCCAAGGTTACAGTGACGTTTAGGTTCAGTCATATCCCATCGTAGCCTAACCGAAGCAGGTCAAGCCCAGTGATATGAAGTCATCAAAGTTGAAAATGCATACAGACAAATAATCATGTTGGTTGCAGTCCAAAACTACTTCACTAAAAGATTCAGGCATAGTTCTCGATTTTAGCGTGTCTAATAGAATTGCAATGGAGGTAAGCAAACGGCCATTTATGGGGGCTATTCGACCTGAAGATGTGGATATAATGAATGTCCATTTAGGATTAGTCATCGTCGTATGAAATTATCCTCAACTAAACTATTTTCTCAAATTATCCTCATTGTAGTGATTCAATTTGTCATGTAGCATATCAAATAGTATGAATACATCAGTAGTCGGGGTCGTTGCAGACCGTGGTGTAAAGGCAATATTGATGAAGCATAGCAGCATATACCAAGGTGTTGGAGTACATGTGGCCTGCAATTGACATGGTCTAAGGTTCCATAGACCACCAGCACAGGAAGGTGTTGGAGAAGATCTTCATGGTTGTGCGCAAGGAATGACAACAGGGCATATTTGACATCTATTAGCATTATAAAGGCTTTTATTTAAAATTAAGGTTAGAAGTGATGGGCTAATTGGAATTTTATCATGGACCACCATAAAAATATACTTTATTATGATATGAATATCAGAGAACTTAATCGTAGGTATTTTAGCCTTACGATTATAAAGGAAGGTCAGTATTTGACGGTAATTGAGAAAATCTAAAATATAAAGAGACGGTGGTATTATCAAGTTTGCATTATTTACATACACCAGCACTTCAACTTTAATGGTCATTAAGAGAATGTTCATTATAAATTGGTGATGTGTTATTTAAGTGTAAGGATTAAAATAAAATAATGTGCAGGCTAGCTATCTGCAAGTTGAATGGAGACAGCTTCATGGACATTTGTTAAATTCATTAAAGTATTTTATTCAAGGACCGTTATTAAATTGAATAAAGACAAATGAGGAGTCAATAATGATTAAAGGAATTGATTGCATTTTGTAATATAACAACAAAAGCGTTATTGAATGGGTTTTAAAGTACAGAAAATGCATTTAGTGTCACCACATGTGCATTAAGTTGTGAAAAGACCATATAAGCAAGCAAAAATTTGAATCGTTATGAAGTCGTAAGCGAAGGAAGAAGATGGAATGGAAAAGGAAGACATCGATTACATTGAAGCATGAGAAACCAAACGAAAAAGGAGATGAATGATTTTCATTCCTTTGAGGAAATTAGAAATACAACATTACAACAGAGTACAAGGGGTTGAAAATTTTGGAACAGAGGTTTTGGAAGGATATTAGTATGTTATCAAACTACTGTCAAAATTTGGGTGGTCATATTGTATTCAGAAAGCAAAGGTTTTGGACATTATAGAAAACTTGTTTTATTGCCTATTTTTCTCTCTTCGCATGTAATGAATTTATTTTTATGGTGTTTTATGCATGAATTTGGTAGCATTATGGAGATATTTTCAATGCATATTTATAATCCTTAGAATCTCACCATAACCAATTTTTATATTGTGTGGATGTAGGTCTAACCTGGCTGTGTTTGTGTTCAAGATATAAATTTTCTGCAGTTTAGGCTGGAGTAATTTGTAGTATTTTTTCTTTGGTCATTTTTCATAGTCTGGTCCATTTTCCAGATTTTAAGTTTTATTTCTCTAACCCTAGTTGTTATTTATTTTATCTGTTATTTCATTTATGTTTTCATCAAATACTCATAGTCCTGGTGAATTCATAATTTCTAAAGTAATAAGATATCCAAATAATTTTATTCTTGAATGCTAATACATTAAACTATTTGGACATTTTTCTAATGTTTAAGTTTTTTAGTTTGAGATTTCGAAGTATTTATTTTTTGCACTCCACAGGGTTTTTATTTTTAAGCAGAACATTAAATTCAAAGTGATAAAAGGAATCAACATTTCATGAATTTTTAGCATTTCTTTTTATCAACTAAGGCCAAGATAAAATAAATTTGCACTCAAGGGAGGGATTTACTAATTCCAATCTCACATTAAGGTTAAGATAAAATGAAGTGGTCTTCCACAACACTTGCTAACTGCACATTTTAATCTAAAATAAAAGGAATCTACTAAAAAAAAGTACTGACTCTAACTTCACCTTAAATCAAAGATAAAATGAAGTGGTTTTCCAAAACACCTGCTAACAGAACATTTTAATTGAAGATAAAAAGAATCTGCTAACAAGGTTTCAGGGGTAAATCACTTTAATAAATCATAGTTAAAAATGAACTAGGATCAATTTCAAGAACTTATTCACATTTTATTTCTGCATATAAGGGAACTCAAGTCCTTTCATGGATATATTGCATGGTGGATCATTTTAACCATAGGCCCCTTGTTAACAGTTATTTGAAAATCACTAAGGTGTTCTAAGCATTTATTTTGACATATAAAGTAAAAGAAACCTTGGAGAAATCTTTATTTCTTTGCAAGAGAGGGTTTTACTAACAAAATCCTAACTATGAATGTGATTTTGCAATAGGGCAAAATTATCACTCAACACTTCTTAAACGGGATGAGTGAACCCCATGTAGAGTCGTGAAAGCACCAAGAGGTAACAATAGTGAGATTTATTAATTGGTCATAGAGCCACCACTTTGTATGCTATAAGGATGTATAGTATGTATGCCAAGGAAGTTGGCAAAATGTAACCAATAAACATTTGGATTATAAACTTTTATTTGTATGTCTTTTTTTGTTATTAATAATTAATGAATTAGTTTATGCGTATGATGAAAATAATAAATGAACTTAATCAATTAAAGGAAATGAATGTAAATCTTATAAATATATAAGAATGGGTATGGAGTCCATTCTTGGAGGAGGTATGTAACTCTTCTATGGTTTTATGTTGACTAAATATGCAAACCAGGGGACATCGAGGATGATGCACTAGTAGTGGCAAATAGGGTTGGCAAAGAACATTTTATGATATATGAGTGTATCCTAAAGTGAGATCTATGAAATTATGTTTTAGTATTTGATGACACCTATTTATATCAGGTTAACTCATGATAAGGGCTATCAAGTCATAGTGTGATACTCCTTTGTGAGAGTTTTGATGGATCTAATTAGACTTATTGTGTCTAACCTATTATGGAAATATGATTTCATATCATCTCTATGGAAATAATTTGTAATTCTATTACTAAAATACACTATTGTAGTTGGCTATGCATTAAAATATGCTTCAATGGTTTTGATTCTATAATGATATTTATGTATTGATGATGTTTCAATACTTGTTTATGCAATATGGATGTTTTATTGCTTTAAGGATATGTTACTTCTGATATTTTGTGTTTTTGTAGGACCAGGTACTCTCGTGGATGGAATATGTTACTTACCATCAAGAATGAGATACTGAAAAGAAGGAAAATAATAATGGCTTAAACTTCTTTGTAAAATTTTAATGCTTATTTTATCATTTTTATGCTTTACCTATACTAGGAATTACGAGAAACACAGTGGATTGTTTTTAGTCTAAGGGGGGTTGTATGTCACAGCCCGTCCCTATTGGATCTTTTCAAAAGGGTAATCAATTAATACCTGACTAGAGGGTCATTGGCCCTAAATATTTCTACAAAATTCCAATTAAGGGATTTTGTGAGGTTTTGTAAAAGGATTAATTATCTTTTGAAGAAGGTAATTCAATTTAGTTTAATTAGTCTAATTGCAGAAGCAATTAGGATATTTGGACTTCACAAAAGTTGTCCAATTTTAATTGGACCAAAAGAGATCTAGTAAGCATGAAATAAAATAGGGATTATTTTATTATTTAGGTTTATCCATCCCTTATCCATGGCCTACTCTTATTGGTGGAAATTAAGGGAGATTCTCTTTTCTTATCTCTAATTGTGTCAGTTTTGTAATGTCCTTTGAATAGGGGCACAAAACAAACTAAGGTCACTCACCTTATATCCATGGACCCTATTCTTATTTTCCCCTTTCACATGGGAAGGTGGGATAGTGAATTTATTGTCAAGAGGAAAAGCCTCTTTAAATATCCCATGAGGGCTTAGAAAAAAATAAGAGAAAAGAAAGCATGGGGACTCGGGAGGAAATGGAGGAGGGCTAAGAGGAGGCCACTTGGATGTCTTAGGGAAGAAATGGATCAGGTTGGGTCTTTCTAGCATATACTATATTTTGAATAAAATTCTATAGATGTAATGAATATAGTTCGAATTAAATATTTTGTAATTGATTGTCCTCTTTCATACTTTATAAATGATTTAGAAAATATAATATTCGAATGACTTAAATCTTTGATTTAAGCAATGGTTTCAATTCAATGAGTTTTAAGCAATTTTTATCCCATTTTCTATATAAAATATAGTTCGACCTAAAAGGTCATAGAATAGAACATGCCCTAGTTTAGGTCAAACCACCGATTTGCAAGTCAAACCATCATCATTTCTTACCATCGTAATCTCCACAACCACCGTAAGGTGGTTATTTAGTCTTTAGTGTGAGAGAACTTTTATTATGCTCTATTACCTCTACACCATACATGTGGGATACATTCCCATGTGTGAAAGGAGGTTCTTAATGCTTATGGTATTGGCCCCGTCTGCAAGATTAGTAAACTAAAGTTGAATCCTGATTGCATCATGTATTGATGGAATCTTGTAACAACCCACATTATTACTCAACTCAAATCAACCCAAGAGTGAATAATTTTTTTTTTAACTTATCTACCCAATAGGTAGAGTTCATAACCATGGACTATTTCCATCAAGGTAAAAATTCACCAAGAGATTTACAACATGGTCAGTGTCAACTCTTGTGATAGGAGTGACCAACTCCTATCAAACCTTTCATACCTTCATGGTATAAGGTAGTCCAATTATTTTTGGATACTTTAGATTTATTCATAATAAAATTATTTTAACTTAGGATGTATTCTGTATTTAAACAATGTAAATCACCATAGCATGATAATAAATAAATCAACTCAACATTTACTATACTTAATATTTGCAATTTAAAGGTTACAATAACAGTTCAAGGCTAATATTAGGAATCAAGGCAACATCTCTCACTAGGGCTGTTTCTCACCAATAATTCATCGATTATACCCTTCTATTGACTAAGGCATTGGTGGTTGAGGCCAAAATAATTAAATACATCCTGCAACTCTACAAGGACGTTGTTGGTCAAAAAGTTAATTTCAGTAAAAGCAAGTTATATTTCTTGAAAACCCCCATCAGAGGCAAGGAAGGATTGCAAAAATTTTAGGGTGTGATATAGCAAACCTCCCCACTTCGTATCTTGGTCTCCCTCTTTTCATTGGTTCTCCGAGAGAGTCAATGTGGGACAAGGTTATTGAAAGAATTAAAAAAAAAACTTGTTGGATGGAAAGGTCATCTTCTATCTCAAGCAAGAAAGTTGACCCTCACTAAGGCCTTTATTCAGAGCATTTCAGTCTATTTCCTCTCCGTTTTCAAATCCCTTGTGAAGGTTTTCTATAAAATTGAGAAACTTCATAAATAATTTTTATGGACTAGATCAGAGGAGAAAAAAAGGATACACCTTGTAGGATGGACCAAAGTGTGCAGACCCAGGGAAAATGGGGGCTTAGGTCTAAGGAGAATTGCTCATATGAATTTAGCTTTACTAGCTAAGTAGGCATGGCACCTCATTTCTAGTGAAGAAAATGAATGGACAACTATCATCAAACGAAAGTATCTTCAAAATATGGAATTTCTAAGTGACTCAGTTCCAATCAGAGGTTTTGGTTTTTGGAAAGCAATTCTCAATTGTAAGGAAATCATAAAAAAAGGTTTAAGATGGGTTTTAGGCAATGGTGAGAGGATAAATTGCTGGAATGACAGGTGGGCTAAGGATGAACCACTAACGCAATATCCTAACTTATCCCAAATTAGAGATATCACAGAAGAACTCATTGGCATAAAAGTATCCGATTATATGGTTGAGGACAAAGGCAGAATGAAGTGGAAACAAATAAGGATTCAGGGATTTCAAGCGAAATCAAATAATCTTTGTAACATTCTCGGGCAACAGTTTATCCCCATGATACCCAAGGAAGATCAAGTGACCTAGGCTCCTACGAAAAATAGGTAGTTCATTGTTAAATTAGCTTACAATATTCTGCTTGATGACGAGGATTTTGTCCTCCAAAAGGACTTAGTTTGGATAAAAAATTTAATTCAAAAATTGTAGTCTTTTCATGGCTGGTTATCCAAGAAAAAATTCTAACCATTGATAATATTATGTGTAAAGGTATTTGTATCACTAATCATTGTTATCTGTGCAGGGCTAATTGGGAGACCATTTATCAAATTTTCCTTGATTTCCCTTTTTCTTTGACTATCCTAAGTGGGATTTTTTAGGCCTTCAATATTTCTTGGGTTAAACCAGCCATCGCACTTGATTTGTTCATCTAGTGGCCTTACCCCTTTTCAAGCCAAAGACTTAGATACATGTGGAAAATTTGTCTCAATAACTATCTTTGGCAAGTGTGGTTAGAAAGGAACCATAGAGTCTTTAATGAGTCTATCCATGATCATCAAACTATCATTGCCAGGATCCTATCCTTTGCCAACGAGAATGTGAACCTTATCCATTTTGATAGTTGTAAACCTCATATGCAGGAGACCATGATTGCTCAATATTTAAGCTTAACCTTGTTAGATGATTCTGTGCCTAGGGTAGTCAACCCCAGAGCCAATGTTAAGTGGTCCCCACCTCCTACGGGTTGGTTTAAGCTTAATTTTTATGGAGCGGCTAAGGACAATCTTGGCAGAGCAGGTGCTGGTAGCATTATGCGAGATCATAATGGGAATATGATGCTTGCATTTTTTGAATATTTGGGAACAAGGATGAACAACGAAGTTGAAGCTAGAGCTATGTGGAGAGGACTTCAAATGACTCAAGACTGAGAAGGCAATTTTATCGTAGAAGGAGACTCTATGCATGTTATAAATCTCCTCAATAATTGGAAAATACCTTCTTGGAGGATTAAAACAATTGTTGAAGAGGCTAGGATCCTTTTCCAGGGAAGACAGGATAGAAAATCCCAACATGTCTTTCGAGAAGCTAACAAAATTGCTGATAAGTTGGCCAATTTGGGTGTCAATGGTAACGAACTTTTCAAATGGGAACACGGTGTCCCGAGTGAAGTAGAGGAGCTTATTCAACAAGAATGCTAAGAATGATAGTCAAATTTACCAATAGGGAAGGCAATGTAAGTTCGAATGCTATGAGTATTCTCGTCTCTTTTTTGAAATGGACTCAATAAAAATTATTCGAGTTGTCAGTCTTGGTGGATGTTGCTTGGAAATACCACAAAGACTAATGAGGACAGTCACATGTCAGATAACATGGCTCCTAGTCATCTTAGTAATTTGAGGTTGGTTGATAATCACAGGCTAGGAAATAAATAACAATATAAGACTTCGAACCAGAGCCACGTGGACCACCAGATAGCCATTGCCATAAATCTAGCCAGCGGGTTCACTTCTCCAAGGTTCATTGGCCAAGACGGATGTGGTCCCAAAGCATGTCATATACGAAAGAAAGTAATTACTAAATAATTATTAAGAGTAACTGTCAATACAGATATTGTGGGAGTTTTTTCAGTACTCTACTATGTGTGTCTGCAGCTTTTTGTTTCTCCACTATTTCAAGGAAGGGATCTGTGTCTATTTTTTTTTGTAATTATGATGCAAGTGTGTTTTCTTGGGGTATACCCAAAATGTTGTATGGGAAGTTTCTTTTTGATAACAAGTTATGTGCCTTACCGGATGTAATGGCTTTGGCGGCATGTAGATTTTACATATATATGATCCTTAGTAAGGACATGTTCATCAACAACCCTGGGCTGATTTTTGTAAAAGGTTTTGGGTCAATCTGTAAAACTCGGTATTAATGCTATAGTATCTTATCTACCAAAAAAAACAAGATATAATCTTTTTTTACTCAACATGATAATGTATATAACATTTTCTTAAATCAAACCATCATCCACAATAACTGCAATTCATAAGTTGGATTAACATGAAGTGTTAATGATAACTTCAATTTGCAATTTATTTTATTAAACTAATTCTTGGATCCAATTTTATTATCAAATGATACTTAAGCAATGTAAACCATATGAATAAGATTTCCACATTCATCTACAAATTTTTGAAGTTACCTCATTTAACAGTGTATAATAGTGTAAAACATTGCATCATAAGTAACCAACATGTTAATAACATCTTAGTACCATCTCATAATATTTCAAATACAACATTCATACTCTATTTAATCATTATCACATTGAAAAGTAAATGCAACATCCACATATATATATTTATAAAGCATCATATATACATTATTTACTCAACATCATAAACATCTATGTAAAAGATCAATTGCAAAACCATAAGATAAAGAGATATGACACAACATATATCCTAGGAACCCTCATGGGAAATAAACCCAACCTCCTCGTAACAACCCCAATTGTTACTACTCATCCACTTAATTTTTTTGTTCATATATATATATATATATATATATATATATATATATATATATCTTCCAAAGAGTAGGGTACATAATCATGATCTAAGACAGATTTATTCCAAGTGGAATGTAAGTTAACAAGGCAACAATAATCAAGAGCTATTAAGACTTAGTCAGAGTCACTCTTGAGTAGAAGTGACCAGCTTCTACAAACCTTCATACCACACCAATGATATGAATACATGCCTTGAAGATGGAGTAACCACACCAATGGTTAATCATCAAAGATGAAATAACCACATCAATGGTTAATCATCAAATATGAAGTAACCACACCAATGGCTAATTATCAAAGATAAAGTAACCACACCAATAGTTAATCATCAATCTTAGTTCCTACCCTCATCTCCTTGATGGGGCCACTAATATAAAAGAATCACTACATGTGATCAAACTTACACAAGCCTTGGAATAATCATCTTAAGCATGATTATCTTCCTTTATCTCTCATAAGAGTTATTTGTTTTAATATTTATCAATCACCTTTCTTATCTAAGGTACCCCTTTGGTTATACATCTTAAATAATTAATTTCATTACCATGAGGTATTTTGCATCATCATGGGAGCACCTACTCCACATATACATTCGAGCATCTACTTAGAATGTGAGGCTTTACTTGAGCTACAACTCAAGCCTAAATTTCCATCTGTGGGCTCCAACCCACTTCGAGCTCCAACTCGAATTATAATAGTTATATTTTTACATTTCATTACTATAGTGTTTCTAGTTAAATCTTCCATAAATGTTTATGAAGTTATTAGCACCACAAACTTTCATTTACATTACCATCTAAATTCCTAACCATATACAACCATTAAAGCATAGAACTCATTACATTATAATCTTTGAGATTACATATCAATTATATATTGAAACAAATTCTCATCGAAGGTAAATACCATGTGATAACCATGAAATAAAGGCATGTAATCCATTTATGAATCTGCATGCTAATTAAATGATAAAATTAACTTTGAATTAGAAAGTAAATAACAATTATTAAGCATTATCACATTCATCTAAAATATTGTTTCATCTATTTTTGTATGATTGTATAATCATTACATCATAAGAAAATAACATCTCAATACCATATCAAATATTCTAATTACAACATTCATAATCTATTTAATCAACAACACAGAAAAATAAATGCAACATTCATATAAAATAACAAAGCATACCACAAAATAGAGTAACAAAGTATTTATCCTGGGAACCCTCACGAGGAATAAACCCAACCTTCAAAATATGTCTTTTCCTCTCATTCATAAACATGGAGTGTCATAATTACAACATAGAAAGGCATCTCATGGATCCTTCTCTAAATCAATTATACAATTACAAGAGATCAATTTATCTCTTATCAAATCAAGATGCAAATAAGGAAACACCGATTTCCTTTCTCTAAGCCATCAATATAAATTACATAAGAATCTCACAAATTCTTAGGATTACATGTTTATGAATGATCATTAGAATCATATTAAGGAGATATCACATCATTTATCTAGAGGGGTCCCATAATTCCCTCGAGAATAAATACCACATTCATTCCCTAGATTAAGAAATTAAAGTCCCATACCTTTAATTCTTGAAAAACATTCTTCCTATTTATTTATGGAACATTCATTATTTCCTTAATTTACTAAATTCATTCTAACTACCTCCTCAATATAATTCATAATATTTACTTATAGCATAATTATATATTATTTGACTCTAATAATGTCTATAACCTCAAATCCCTTTTTTAAAAGGTTACTAAATTTATAATAAATATCTTCTATTCCTTATTTTAGAAATGTACCCCTTCTAAAAATTTCTACTATATAAATCCCATAAGGATCTACTAAGTATACCTTATTAGAACAATCCATGTCCACAACCTTAGCCTACCTTTATTTCTTTCCCTATTGTCAAAACTTACCAATAATCAAATTCATACCAAATATTTTATAATTCCTCCTTGCATAGTTTAGTTTCCATCCATTAGTCGGAATGTTTATGAACTACCCCTTTTCATAGAAACCAAATCCTTCTATTCAAAGGATTAAATGGGTAAATAGAAGGATCATTTATTTTCTATTACATATCTTTCACACAAAAGAAGGGTTATATATATATATATATATATATATATATATATATATATATATAAATGTTAATAATGGCAAATGAAAAGAATCCTTTGTTTTCTGTTAAATATTTTTACCAAAAATAAAGGTTTATAGTAAAGCCTCAAACCCAAATCCATCCGAATTCCAACCAGTTAATCTACACCACCTAAACATCGAAGATAATTCTATCACCACACAATACATGGATGGTCGGTTGTTGATCACCATTTGGTGGTTGATAATATATGGGAGCCTTACTCCCATTAAAGGTATAAATACATCGAGCATGTCACATGTGGGCTATTGCTCGGCGTAGCCTTTTGTTGGCTTCTGCTTGAGTGGGCCGAATGTAAACCATGGCATTCCCTGGCCGCTCAGGCATCACCATGCAGAAGCACAAAATCCTAAAAGAGTGTCCAGGTAATATCTAAGATTCAAACCCTATGTAGGAGGAGATATAGAGCACCTCAATCACCATGGTGGGGTTTCTATCATCTAGCTCTTCACAGTATAGTATGTCTAAGATAGAGTTATTCATATAACCCACAAGCTTCACACAGATGAATCTCAAAGTCATCACATAACATATCATCTCCTTTTAGGGCATATCTAAGGATGAAGGAGATTAAATTCATTACTATATCTATAATTGATACACATGATTTATCCAAAAGGACGTATGGTTTAGGGTGAATTAATATCGAAAGGCCCACAAAAGTCTCAAGATTACCATAGGAGGGATCTAGAATCCAAACTAAAACTGGAGACACCTTTTAAGCTCAAACAAGTCGACATAAGAAACATCTATCTTGGATAATCAAATTGATTTCAATCACTAGTTTAAATATATTTATGCATTAGCGCAGGGCCAACTATTTGACAGAATGCCATTTCGATAGAGGTATTCACCAGATCAAGGTGCGTACACCCCATAGAACGAATCATACGCCAAAATGATTATAAGTAAAAAAATTCATCTTTTAAAGACACTATTCTCTGGGATAATTCATCTATGCAAAAAAATTTATCGACATATGAAAACTCGTCCTTTAGCAATCTATAAAAGAATATATATAACTACATGTTGACTCTGGTTCTCATTTTGATAATAGGAGAGGATTAAACATTACAGAGTACAGATTAAGGCTTCTCATCATGATATTCATATCTAAACATCATGCAAGTTATTGTGATAGGCTTCTATGATGAGAGGACATCTATCTGAATGTCACTATCAGTAACAGTTGCCCATAATGTCAAAGAAAGACATAAAAATAAAATCGGGCTTCTAAATATAGTATAAAAGAGGTGAAAGGGATATGCTTATAACACCTATCTCAATTAGATATTAGACTATGAATTCAAAGGTATCTATAGGTCAATCTGAGTCTAGACAATAATCACATGCCTTCATCGGAATGAAAGACAATAACATGGTTTTGAATCAATAAAATAATAAATCTATTATTGGAGTCAGACATTTCATTAGATACTTTAGTAAGATATTGAAATGAAACATTCAAGCACAATTTTATTTCATATTCAAAAACATAAGGGATAAAGAAAATCTGACCGAACCAGGACTTTCGCAAACCATTTTTCTTCCTCCTTGACCTCGAGAAGTCCTTCATGCTTCTTGGAGCTTGTCCCTTTTCAATCCTCCTAATGCCTTCATCCTTTCCTTTTATTTCCCCAGACTTCATTCTTCCAAAACTTCCCTTTTTTTAAAAACTCCTCCCTTTCTCTTCTCCTTAGTCTCATTTTTAATGAAGCTTTATTTTCTTTTCTTTCTCTTCATCTAAATAGTGGCTTTTATTATTTTAATATTAAAATATGCCTTAGGCCAAATAAGACATATCATGCCATGTGAAGGATAATTCAAAAAGTAGAAGATGGTCCAAATAAATATAAGGTAGGTGGCCTTATTTTATTTTGTATCCCTTATGTTAAACATACTACAAATTCATCCCTAATTAAAAATAGAGGAGAGAATCTCTCTTTTCTCTCCACCAACCAGATTAGGTCATGAGATGAATAAGATAATCATTAAACATTAAATAATGCTAGTGCCTAATTTGGTCCAATAAGAATTGGACATTTAATTGTATTCAAAATTAAATGCAATTATCCTAATCAATCATGATTAATTAAATTTCATAACAATTACTTTTCCTCCAAAACCCTTCAAAATCCCTAAATTGGAATTTTGTAGAATTATTTAGGGTCTATGACCCCTTTTGTTGGGCATTAATTTATCCCCATGATCAATTAATATCCTTTTGACAAGGTTCAATAGGGACGAGTCATGACATACACCCTCCATTGGATTAAACATAGTCCTCTGTGTTTCGTATCGTTCCAACTTACTGAGTGCATAAACTTACTAAACTAGTATTTATCCTTTACAAAATAATTTGAGACATCAACTTTTATTTATTTACAGCATCTCATCCTTGATGGTAAGCAACATCTTCCATCTATAAGAGTACTTACTCCTGCAAATATGTGAAATATCAGCAGTATCATGTCCTTAAAGAATCCATTTTGCATAGCAACAAGTATTGAAAACATCATCAATACATAAATATCATTACAAAAATTACAACTCATCTATTACTGCACAATCAACTGAACTAGAGAACTACAATAATATAATTTAATTGTGACTACTCATCTACTTCAAAAAATATATATTCATATAATTATCTTCCAAGGAGTAGGGAACATAATCATGATCTAAGATGGACTTATTCCAAGTGAACTTTAAGATAACAAGGCAACAATAATCAAGACTTATTAAGACTTTATCAAAGTCACTCTTTAGTAGAAGTGATCAGGTTCTACAATCCTTAATACCACACCGATGATATGAATGCATGCCTTAAAGATGAAGTAACCACACCAATGGTTAATCATCAATATTAGTTCCTACCCTCATCTCCATGATGGGGCCACTAAGATAAAAGAATCACTACATGTGATCAAACTTACACAAGCCTTGGAATAATCATCTTAAGCGTGATTATATTCCCTTATCCCTCATAAGATTTATTTGATCATCTTTATCATTTAAAGCATCCCTTTGGTTTAATGAATCTTATTACCAGAAGTTATTTTATCATCGTAATGGGACCACCTACTCCACATATACATTCGAGCACCAAATCAAAATTCAAGGTTTTGTTGAGCTACAACTCAAGCATGAATTTCAATTTAGGGCTTCGACCCCGTTAGATATCCTACTCAGATTATACCAAATTAGCTATCTTTTAACATTTCATTACTATAAGGTTTCTGGTTAAATTATCCATAAGTGTTTATGAAGTGATTAGCACAACATACTTCCATTTACATTATCATCTTAATTCTTAACCATATACAACCATTAAAGCATAGAACCCATTACATTATAATATTTGAGATTACATATCAATTATACATAATAAACAACTTCTCATTGAAAGGTAAATAACATGTGATAACTATTAAAGTAAAGCATACAATCCATTGCATCATACTTTCTAAATATACATTCTAATCTGGATTGGAAAGTAAATAATGATTAATAAGCATTATCATATTCATCTAAAAGTCTATTTCATCTATATTTTCATGATTGTATAATCATTACATTATGAGAAAATAACATCTCAAAATTTCTAACTACAACATTAATAATTTATTTAATCCAACCGCACAGTAGAAAGTAAATGCAACATCCATATGAAAGAACAAGGCATACCACAAAATAGAGTGACATAGTATTTATCCTAGGAACCCTCACAGGGAATAAACCCAACCTCCAAAATATGTCCTTTCCTCTCATTCATAAATAAAAATATCATAATTAAAATATAGAAAGGCATCTCATGGAGCCTTTTCTAAATTAATTACACATTTACAAGAGACCATTTCATCCCTTGTCACATCAAGATGCAAATAAGGAAACATCGATTTCCTTTATCTAAGCCATCAATATAAATTACATAAGGATCTCTCAAATTCTTAAGACTACATGTCACGATCTGTCCCCATGGATCCTTTTTAAAAGGTAATTAATTAATCAGTGGATCAAATAGAACCTAGCTAAAGGGTCATAGACCCTAAAGGAATTCTACAAAATTCTAATTAAGGGATTTTGAAGGGTTTTGGAAGAAAGTAGTTAGTCTTGAAATTAAATTAATCATGATTAATTGGGTAAATTGCATTTAATTTTGAATGCAATTATATTTCCAATTCTTATTGGATAAAATTAGGCACTAGTATTATTTAATGTTTAAGGATTATCTTATTCCTTTCATGGCCTAATCTGGTTGGTGGAGAGAAAAGAGATATTCTCTCCTCTATTTTTAATTAGGGATGAATTTGTAGTATGTGGACCATATGGGGCACAAAAAAAAACAAGGCCACCTACCTTATCTTTATTTGGACCCTCTTCTACTTTTTGAATTACCCTTCACATGGCATGATATGTCTTATTTGGCCTAAGAAATATTTTAATATTAAAATAATAAATCACTATTTGGTTGGTGGGAGAGAAAGAAATCTCCATTAAAAGGGAGACGAACAAAGAGAGTAGGAACCAGCCTTGAGAGGAGCAGAGGAGAAAGGAGTCGATGGAGGCTTGAAGATACAAGGAAGATTGAAGTGTTCAGGAGACAAATAGTAGATATTTCTATTCATCCATGATACTTTGATTGCATGTTCTGCAATAAGCTCTTGTAACCTTATTGGATGAATTGTTTACCTTATTTAAAGCTTTTGTAACCTTATTGGATGAATTAATTTACCCTACTTAGATCGATTGGTCAAATCACGCTAAAATCATGGTCAAATTGGTTATACTAGAGGACCGTTGTGTTTAAACTTTGTTTTAGGTTACATCGAATGACAGAGTTGTTAATTTTATTATTTTGTCCAAAAATCGAGTATAATGTACTTAGTGGACCATAGTAGCGAATGAAAACATTAAGCTTCATTTATTGATCATCGCAACCATCGAACGGTGGCTATTTTTTATAGAGCCAAGGGGTTATTTTATATAACGGTATACCCACTACCTAGGTTATATGGTATATTCTATAGTGTAGATTAGTTGACCACTACATGATCGCTTATTTGGGCCTAGCATTGAATCAACCCCCGTTCGACCTGCATATAACTGGTAAATTTGCTATCCTTGCTACGATGTGGATATACCAAACCTTTGATCTAATGCATACATGAACCCCTTTAGATGCATGAATATTGCTAGCTACAGTTTCTCGGTTAGTTATCTATGTTAGACCCTTATCGAATTAACATATTCTTGAACACTACAGTTGATCCATTGATGGGATTTGAACTCGGTTTTGCACTAACATGAACCATATCAAGAAATATTAAGATATCTCAGCTAGATTCAATTATAGATGACTTGAGAAATCGGATGTACTTCCCTCTATCCAATTCAATAATTACCAGTAAACAGAACTGGATATCATAATATCCAGTTCTGCCATATTCGAGAACTGGATATCATTATGTCAGCATCGACTATTAAGTAGGAGGGGAAAATGGTATAAAATAATGTAGACCATCATTTTGGATACCAAAAATCCACATCTGGAATCATTAGGCATCCGATAACATAGATGGGAAATGCAGAGACATGCATTTGGAAATATTGACCCTTTTCTTCGAGATGGCGCTAACCATTGCTCATTGTTGATTAAAGAATGTGTTTGATTCCACAGAACTATAGATTTAAGGATTCTACTAAGCCGACCTTGCATAGGTAAATTGAAATCATCCCATATAATATCTTATTCCTCCGCCCTTAGATACTGAATAGAGACATTTTTTAGTATGGTACTAATGAATAAAGCATTAGTGAAAAACCACACTATTGTGTAGCTTCTATGACTCCTGGTGAGAAGTTTAAACTATGTAGTTTATGGTCTATCTCGACCATCACTCGTTGGACAAGTGGTTACACATGATAGATGTGGAGCACGTTTCTTCGAGAACCACCTACCCAACACATTCTGCCACATACTTATTTGGACTGGTCGCACAACTTGCGTTGGGTTAATCAAGTTATCTCCATTGACTATGATAGTCGTTCCCCTTAGGTTAGTCACGAAAAAAGAATCTCTAAGCCAAAAAGTATCAGTGGTATAAATTTCTCTTAATAAAGACTCCAACTAACATTTAAGCGTGTACAGGATAGCTACTACATATTTTAAGAATGTGTCAAACTTATTCTATTAAAGGTTTTAATGGTCCTAAAATTAAGGATTGGTTAGATGAACATTTTGTGTAAATGTGACTAAATAATTTTGGATAGAGTGGTGAGTTTCTCGATACAAAATCCTAAATAATTGTATGGATAATTTTATGGGCTGCCCCATAATAGTTTAAGGAAATAAAGGTGATTAGTATTGGGAATCAAATTCTAGTAGAATGATGATTGTATTTTTTGAGGTAAATCGATATTGAAGTAGTATAATATGATTATTAAATTTATTAGAAGTCTTTCACCAATAATTTTAAGAAAATATTAAATAAAATAGGTTTTATAAAAAATTAGAGATTTAGTAACCCTCCTTGTGAAGAAAAAGGAGGTAGCCAAAGGAAGAATGAATGCATAATTCATTCGCGACGGAATTATGGGGTTCCCTATTTAATAGTTGTTGAAAATTCTCCTTAATATGACCTTCGATGACCATTCATAAACATGTAGACCTAAGAATTTATTAGTTTCTTATGTAATATATTGATGGTTTAGAGAAAGGAAATATGCATTTCCTTAATTGCATCTTAATTCTGATAAGGGACGAATTGATCTCTTGCAATTATATAATTGATTTAGAAAATGATCCGTGAGATGACTTTCTATAATTGTAATTATGATATTTTTGTTTATGAATGAGAGGAAGAGACATATTATGGAGGTTGGGTTTATTCCACCTGAGGGTTCCTAGGATAAATATTGTGTCTCTCTAATTTGTGGTTTACTTTGTTATTTTTAAGAATGTTGCAATTACTTCTAGTATGTTGTTAATTAAATAGATTATGGATGTTGCATTTATTTTTAATGTGTGATTGATTGAATGATGTAATTAGAATATTTGAGATGATATTTTATTATAATGTAATGATTATACAATCCTAAAAGGATAGGTGAAATAATCTTTAGATGAATGTGATAATTATTAATTTATGGATAATTAGAGCCTTGAATTTAGTTTAGTATTCTTTCGTCTTTTAGATGTAGTATGGGTGAAAATATTATCATGGATGATGAATTAATTTGTAAAGAGTAAGATAGAATGGTTCATATGCTTTTCTAATTGTGCATGGTACCTTATTAAGATAGTAATGTGAATAGAATTATCTAGTGATAGATGTTGTATAAACACTTATAGATGATTTAACCAGAAAACATTAAAGTTATGAAATGTAAAAGGATAATTAATTTAATAAAATTCTAGTTGGAGCTTGGAGTGGGTTGAAGCCCTTGGATGGGGATTTATGTTTCAGTTGTGGTTCAAACAAACTTCACATTCTGAGTAGGTGCCTGAATGTGTATGTGGAGTAGATGCTCCTATGATGATGTAAAAAATACCCTCTGGAATTAAAATTAGTTGCTTATGATATATAACCAAAGAGATGCCTTAAATGAGAAAGATGATCAAATAAATATTATGAGGGATAAGGGAAGATAATCACGCTTAAGATGATTATTCCAAGGCTTGTGTAAGTTTGATCACATGTAGTGATTATTTTATCTTAGTGGCCCCATCATGAAGATGAGGGTAGGAACTAAGATTGATGATTAACCATTGGTGTGGTTACTTTATATTCAAGGTATGTATTCATATCAACAGTTTTGTATGAATGTTTGTAGAAGCTGGTCACTTCTACTCAAGAGTGACTCTGACCAAGTCTTAATAGCTCTTGATTATTGTTGCCTTGTTAACTTACAGTCCACTTTGAATAATTATGTCTTAGATCATGATTATGTCCCCTACTCTCTGGAAGATAAATATATGAATAAAAAAAATCTAGTGGTTGAGTAGTAACAATTGGGGTTGTTACAGTTGGTATCAGAGCCTAGACTAACTAATGGATTCTAGTAAGATCCAGGTTAGCAAAAGATATGGGTAAGGAAAAAAAACATAGGATGGTTCAAATTTGTTGAGTGTGCACTTGAGATATGGTTGTTAAATTATTATTAACAACATGATCCATTATTAAAATTATAGGCTAAATGACTATAATCATACCTAGAAATGAGATATTGCATGATAGCTATCAACAAAATAATGTTGTCTTTATTTATATTTTTGATCAATGTTATAATACACTTTGGGCTTTCTAATCAGAGGTTATGGTGTAGTGGCAAAACTATTATTGAATATGGAAACCATCCATATTCACTAGAACCATCTTTTGACTTTAAACCCTTGTATGGCAAAGGAGAGCAAGGACACGTTTAAGCATGGAAATTACCAAAATCTCACCAGAGACTATGGAAACTCCACCAGTAGCTCTAATATCCCAAGTATCACCACCATATGAAGCTTCAAAAACCTTCCCAAGTATTTATATTCCATAGAAAAGTATGTCACTCGACCACCCAAGTGGTGGTCAAATGTAATAAGGTGTGCTACGCTTTTTAAAATAGGGACTAACCACTATACCATGTATGTGGTATTATTATAAATTTACAACAGTTGGTTGAAATACAGAAAACCCTATGTATATATATAAATAGAAGTAGGGATTCTAGGAACAAGATATTTACATATCCAACAAAGGTATAGCTATTGGAAATATCAAGTAACCAGGACCGATTATGATCAAATAACAGGAAAAATAACACCTTATATTATTGATGAAAGATATTAAGTAGTCTTTGAATACATACATGGCCATTGGCTAGAGCTAGAAGTTGAATATATCAACCATGATGAAAGAACTCAATATGAATAGAAGACCATATCTTCAATTAGAATATGAGTTATCAGAATCCTCAACTAGAGAAAAGTCATGCTCTAAATAGATAAGTGGAGGTGGAACATTGTAGTAAATTTTAATGTATCTATCAAATACATAATATGGCTAGGGAGTTCCATGATGTCCATATATGAGAAGATCCATTTCTTTCAGACACCGAGTCTGAGAAAGTCTATTCAGAATTTCCCATGGCAAGTGAGTTTAAACATATCTCTGATAAATAAGACTTTGATATAACTCACTATTAAAAGCAGCTTTCCCAAAGGGAATATATTTCTTGACAACTCCAGATAACATTGAGGTAAAAACTCAAATGAAATATTTAAAGGATCTCTTATAGGATATATCCAAGAATCTCCAAACTGGACATGAAAGGTCCAGTTTAGCTAACTGAAGAATCTGTCAAACCATTCAAAATGACTTAAAGGATTTTCATTAGCAAAATAATTTTGTGAATTATTTCTTAGTCAAACATTATAGTGTGAATCTCGAATAGAAGTTTCACAATAGATTTGATCCATGGATATGAGAGCATTACGAGCTTCAATAGCTTGATCTTGTAGAGAATTTTGCAACTCTTCTTTTTGTCAAAGCAAATTTTGGGGAATTTAGATAAAGGAGTCATAAACTCATATTGATCCTCTTCATAGCAAAATATGTTGACTACTTACTGAACTGGTTATCTACCAAAAGAAATTATGAGAATATTTATTTCTTTTTGCTAATATGCTCAGTTTCGACAAGTAATTATGGTTAAATTTAGAAATAGTACTTGAGGATAAGATACCTGAATAAGTGTGTATGAAATTGTCTGATGGGTTATCGAAGGATCGATGATGGGACATTATGTAAAGCTAGACACTGTAATGGAAGGACACGTGTGTCATGATATTGAATTATAAGGCACATTGGTAGATGTTACCTCCTTGGGAACTAAAGAAAAATCAGACAACCAAAATGATTGATTCGCGATCCATGAAAGTGATTGAACCTCGAAATATGAGTGATGGAACAAAACCGAGGTAATAACTCTAACATCGCGATATCAATAAAATGACATAGAATTGTAACTGGGAATTTTATCTCAGTTTCGGTAGTAGAATTAAATTAACATTTATTCATGGAAGTAAATACAATTTTGCTCTTATTAAGGTTCACCCTATTAGTATTAGTGATATCAAGAGCAAAAACCATAGTGTGTCTTTTGATCCTCTTACTTCTGGTAGCCGATCTGTTGGTACACATAATCTAAGTAATGGATTCGAACAGTGCAAAAACTAGCAGTGCTGGCAATGCAGAACAATAAGAGGCCAAACCATTAAAGATCATTCGAGCATGGCCACCATTGAAGACAATCTTTCAAAATACCTGGAATCAACAAAATGCGGATGACTGGCAATGAACGAGAAATATCAGTTTTGAAGGAGCGGTTCATCTAGAAACTATATGTGTAGATAGATGTTATCTGTTAACCCTAGTTGAAATATGGGATCCCAATAGAGGGACATTCTAGTTACCCACTGGAGAAATAACCATCACTCTGGAATATGTGTATCAAATTTACCGAATACTGGTAGAAGGATGCACAGTGATCGTTGTCGATGAAGCATAAATGGGGCACATTTTGGAAAGAGTGTTCGGGGTTGAATGGAGAAGCATGAACACCGATAAGGGTAGTATAGCATTTGAACTATACTATGTGAAGGGTATATTGACACATAGACATTTTGTAATAATGGAACTCATACCAAGTATCACTTTACCTGCATTGAGGAGTGCACGGTTTATCTAGAATTTATTGGGAATAGTACAAGATCTAATAGAAAAGTCTGTTGTATATGCATGGGCTTCAACATTGTTAGCTCAAACCTATAGAGAGTTGATCGAGTTAAGAACAACAAATAAAATAGGATTGAGTTGTAGTTTCTTACTACAAATTTAGGCATGGGAATATATAGTCATGGTAAGATCCCAAGGGATACCCTATGATGCACATAAGTTTGTGGGGCTAGAGATGCCCTATGCACTAAGGTGGTAGAGGGGAAAGAAGTGTACCAGTAACAGGCCACTCGAAGGTAATAGAGAGAATTTTTGCTCTATTTGGGATAATTTTCAATCTCGAGGTGTAATATGGAGGCCATGGAGAGATGGCCTAGTTTGGGTAGAATATGGAGTACAAATCACTTGTGTGTGACAAGCAATATGGTTGATCATATGTACGAATATGCAATACAAGTATTTTCAATATACTCGAGTATTGCGATAGTTTTTTATTATGCAACAAATATCGGATTCACCTAGGATTTATACGAGGAAGGGGTGAAAATCAATGGTACCTCCACCAAGGGAACAATTAGCGTTACAAATTGATGAGGCTATATGGACACCAGAGGAGGATGCGGGTACAAAACCTGACTATGATAGTTGGTGGGCCTTGCAATGGTGACAACAAGAAGAAGATTCAAAAGAGGACACGGAAGATAGGAAACGGTCAAGGTTGCTGGTATAGAGGATGAGCGCTCATCTAAAAATGGAGTAGAAGAAGAATCTCCCATAAGACATGTACACCATCTAATAGAGTCAAAATCAGGTCCATCAAACATCATAGAAGATGACTCCATGAGAAAAGTATTGAAGGAGCAAATCCAACTATTAGAGACCCAAAAATTGACCCTAGTAGATAAATGGGCACAAGAAAAGTTTAGGTTGGATACCAAGAGATAAGACGTCATTGCATAGCAAGAGAGACTCCAGCTAGAGTTAGCACAAATGCATTACTAGAGGGATACAATAGTAGCAGCCCTACATACATAAAATGCATAGTTACAATAAGGGAGGACTTCTGAACTGCATTCTTGGCTTCCTGTTTTGATGCACTAGTGAGTCATGGTTTGCTTGTTCTGTCTCATCTAGTTGTTAGTGTACAATGTGGATGTGGGAGAACATCTCGAGAAACCAGAGCGACAACCCGGGATAGAACGATAATTGCTTCTCGAGTAATTTATCCGACAACCTCTCAAACAGGCGATGTAGACACTACATAGCATGGAGAAAGGACCGAAGGATAATAATCTTGAGATCCTTTCACTAGGCATAAAGCCATCAATTTGTAGACTATAGGCATGTATAGTAGGTATGCAAAGGAATTCGACAAAATGTAAATTAATAAATAATTAAATTATATACTTTTGTTTGTATATTTCTAAGATTTAAGTAGAAATAGATAACAAAATATTATGTGTTCATGGTAAAAATGATAAACGAATGTATTTAATTCAAGGTACGTAGTATGTAATCCAAAAAAAAATCTAATATAACTGATAAACATATAGATTTTTGTTTGCATGATCATAAAATGGATAAAACGAACTTAATTAAATAAACGAAATTGAATGAATTTGAAGGATGGATTGGTGTCCATTCTTGGAGAAGGTATGGGACTTCTCCATGATTATATGATGAAAACTAGGGGAAATCTAACTGGATGCACTGGTATTGGAAAATAGGTTTTCCAAAATGAATCTTAGGATATGTAAACATCCTAAATGGAGATATATGAGATTATATTTTTTTCTTTGATGACACCTATTTCTATCTGGTTAACTCATGTAAGAGTTAACAAACCATAGTATGATACTCCTTGGTGGGAGTTTTGATTTAAAGTTGTAATTTTTGCAATGAGATATGTATATTGATGATGTTTTCAATACTTGTTATGCAAAATGGATGTTTTATTACTTCAAGGACATGGTACTACTTATATCTTGCATTTTTGTAGGTCCAGGTACTCTCGTGGATGGAAAATATTGCTTGCCATCAAGAACGAGATGCTAGAAGTAAATAAAAGTTGATATCTCAAATTATTTTGTAAATGATAAATACTAGTCTAGTAAGTTTATGCACTCACTAATTTAGGAACTATGCAAAACATAGAGGACTGTGTTTAATCCAAGGGGGGTGTATGTCATGACACGTCCCCATGGATCCTTTTTAAAATACTATTAATTAATTAGTGGATAAAATAGCACCTAGCTAGAGGGGTCATAGACCCTAAATAATTCTACAAAATTCCAATTAAGGGATTTTGAAGGGTTTTGGAAGAAAGTAGTTAGTCTTGAAATTTTATTAATAATGATTAATTAGGTAAATTGCATTTAATTTTGAATGCAATTAAATGTCCAATTCTTATTGGACCAAATTAGGCACTAGTATTATTTAATGTTTAAGGATTATCTTATTCCTTTCATGGCCTAATATGGTTGGTGGAGAGAAAAGAGAGATTCTCTCCTCTATTTTTAATTAGGGATGAATTTGTAGTAGGTGGACCATATGGTGCACAAAACAAAACAAGTCCATCCACCTTATCTTTATTTGGACCCGATTCTACTTTTTGAATTACCCTTCACATGGCATGATATGTCTTATTTGGCCTAAGGAATCTTTTAATATTAAAATAATAAATCACTATTTGGTTGGTGGGAGAGAAATAAATCTCCATTAAAAGGGATATGAAGAAAGAGAGCAGGAACCAACCTTGAGAGGAGCAAAGGAAGGAGTCGTTGGAGGCTTGGAGATACAAAGAAGATTGGAGTCCTCGGGAGACAACAAGTAGATCTTTCTCTTCATCCATGACACTTTGATTGCATGTTCTGCAATAAGCTCTTGTAGCCTTATTGGATTATTTTTTTACCTTATTTAAACCTTTTGTAACCTTATTGGACAAATTAATTTACCCTACATAGATATATTGGTCAAATCAAGCTAAAATCGTGGTCAAATCAATTATACTAAAGGACCATTATGTTTAAATTTTGTTTTAGGTTACATCAAATGATAGAGTTGTTTAATTTTATTATTTTGGCCAAAAATTGAGTATAATGTACTTAGTGGACCATAGTAGCGAACGAACACATTAAGTTTCATCAATCGATCATCGCAACCACCAAATGGTGGCTATTCTTTATATAACCATGGGGTTATTTTATATAATGGTATACCCACTACCTAGACTATGTGGGATATTCTATATTGTACATTAGTTGACCATTGCATGATCGCTCATTTAGGCCTAGCATCGAATCAACTCCCGTTCGACCTACATCTAATTGGTGAAGCCACTATCCTTGCTATAGTGCGGATATACCAAATCTTAGATCTAATGCATACCTGAACCCCTTTAAATGCCTGAATATTACTAGCTACAGTTGCTTGGATAGTTACCTATATCAGACCCTTATCAAATTGACATATTCTTGAACACTACAGTTGATCCATTGATGCAAGTTGAACTCGATTTTGCACCAATATGAACCGTATCAAGAAATATTAAGATATCTCATCTAGATTCGACCGTAGATAACTTGAGAAAGTGGATGTACTTCCCTCTTTCCAATTCAACAATTACCAGCAAACTGAAACCCCTTTTCGCCATGTTCAAGAACTAGATATCATTCTGCTAGCATTGCCTATTAAGTAGGAGGGAAAAATGGTATAAAATAATGTAGACCATCATTTTGGATACTAAAAATCCACACCTGAAATAATTAGTCATCTGATAACAAAGATGGAGAAATATAGAGGTATGCATTTGGAAATATGGACCCTTTTCTTTGTGATGATCCTAAAAGAATGTGTTTGATTCCACAGAACTATAGATTTAAGGATCCTACTAAGCCGACCTTGTGTAGATAAATTAAAATCATCCCATATAATATCTTATTCCTCCCCCTTAGATACTGAATAGAGATGTTGTTCAGTATTGTACTAATGAATAAAGCATCAGTTAGAAAACCACACTATCACGTAGCTTTGATGGCTCCTGGTGAAAAGTTTAAACTACACAGTTTCTTGGTCTATCTCGACCATCACTCGTTGGATGAGTCGGTATGCACGATAGACGTAGAGCACGTTCCTTCGAGCACCTCCTACCCAACACATTCCACCCCAAAATTATTTGGACTGGTCGTACAGTCCACGTTGGGTTAATCAAGCTATCTCCATTGACTATGATAGTCATTCCCCGTGGGCTAGTCATGACAAAAGAAGCTCTAAGCTAAAAAGGGTGAGTAATAGAACTTTCTCTTAATAAATACTCCAACTAAGAATGAAGCATGTAGAGGATAGCTACTATATGTTTTAAGAATGTGTCAAACTTATTCTATTAAAGGTTTTAATGGTCCTAAAGTTAAGTATTGGTTAGATGAATGTTTGGTGTAAGTGTGACTAAAGAATTTTGGATAGAGTGGTATGTTTCTTGTAACATCCCAATTTTTACCCTACTTTGTGTTTGCATTATATAGCTTAAGGTTTGATTTCATAGAGGTGATTATGAAATAGAAATGGTTAAGTATGTTTTGCTAAATTAGGAGAATTTGATGCTAAACATGAATTGTTAGTGGTATTTAAGGCATTTACTTGGAATATTTCTTTGTCTCCTTAGTTAGTTGGGAAATTAATTGCTAAGATTGGTTTATTTGGTTAACCAAGATCTTTAACTTGTGTTAAGCTTGATTAGTGGACAACATTGAAGAAGCATTAAATTTAGTGTTATTTTATCCCTAGATTAGTTACAAGTTAATTGTAATTAACTAGGTTAATTAATTAGTTGCTTAGCAATGAAGTAAAGATTAGTTGAAGAGTTGGTATGTGTTTGATTGTGATTGGACCACCCCGATTGCAAAGTCAAAGATAACTCCAATTTCTAGATAGCATTTATGATGGGTTCATCCCCAACAATTTTTAATAATAAAAAAATGGTTATGGGGGAGGGTGAATTCCATTATAAATAGAGGCATTTGGGAAGGCAAAGATATAGCGATATTTGCGGAGTGAGATCAGGGATTATGCTCTCCAATAGAGTTGGATCAGAAACCAGAAATCTCGCATTCTTCGCAAATTGGTTTTGGAAATCTAGAGGTTCCTAGGGAGTATGCTCTCCGGGCTTTGCTCGGATAAGAAACTAGAAGGGCCTTGTGATTTGCCATAGTTTTCCTCGCCTCATTACTTTGTTAAAATAAAAAGAGTCACATGTAAGTCGAAGAATTGGAAGACTTGTCAGAGCTTGGGTCGGAGAAAGTCAGTAAAAGACTCAGGTTAGGATTAAGATCCCAACTACAGTATGAATATTGAGTATGCTTGATTAAGGAATGAAGTAATAATATAGTAGTAGCCTTTCTGTTGTAAAGGATAAAGGTTTTAATGGGGTATAAAGAAAAGCTTTGTGTAAAATAAAATTATTATTCTGCAATTTGTGAAGCTCTTACCTGGAAAATTTTGTTTACATTAGCAATAGATAGAAAAGTCCTTTTAAGCAAGTTGCATGTCTCGAATTTTGTTGGATCATTTTATAAGGAGCTTACGTAAACTAGTAAGGCTTGTTGTAAGATTGCATGGGCAAGGTAGAAGCTTACGTATATATGGTACAAGGGTTGTGCTTAGAGATTTTAGAGAAAAATAAAAAAATAGAGTATCCCTTGACTCCATTAGAGACAGAGTGACCTCAAGTTCTCTATAGAAGAAACCTTGCTATATGATCGTGAGCATAGGTTTACCTTCGGTAAGAGTGCTCAAGACTCCATTATAGAACCCTTGTGTCAGGAGAAGAACATTTTGGGTAACCAAGAATGACCTGTGCATAGATCAAATGATCTTGCTATGAGACGTAGGATGAATACCTCTCTATTTATGGATATGAAGGTCTTGTTGGCCTACGTATTGTGTTTCAATGATTATTTAGCATTGTCTGGCCATCTAGGAAGTGTGTTATGAAAAACATAGACGTCCTTGAGCCCTCAAAATGGAGTTTGGACCGGCACTTGCAATATTAGATCTTGGACGTCATCTTCTGAGGTGAAGCAATGCATCCTCTAGATGAACGTCGAAACCCGTGATGAGCGTAGACCTCCAAATGTCTTAGGTCATCAAAAATAACTACGCGATGCAGATCACGTTCGGTGAGAAGCACAAACGTTGTTCTATGAAGGCCTGAAATGACAATTGATTTTTGATAATTTAATTTTAGGGTTATTTCCCTAATGTTATAAATATATAAAAAAATAATAATAAATCCATAATTGTCATTGATGAAATCCGTCCATTGCATAGATTGTGCCATGTGTCTTTATCTGGTTAGATGCTTAGGGTTTGAATACTCCATATGCAATGAAACACGCGTAGGGCATGATTTTTGTTCCACAAGAGAAAGGGTCCAGGGTCCATGACGCATGTGGGGTCCAAGGAGGCAATCGCCTCGATTGACATGCTAAGCACTTAGTCATTAGGCTAAGGTGCTAGCATCTAGCGTAGATCCTCCCTTGCAAATATTTCAAATGTTAGGGAGGAATATCTCTAACTATAATGTCACCATATTGCTTTTATGAAGTATGATAAGTTTTAAGTTAAACTAAGGTATGGGTGGTGAAATAAAATAAAGTGGTATGACAAGGTTTATGGATAGGAATCATAGACCTAAGTTTTATGGTTTGGATTGTTTAAGTTATCTTACGATAACAACTTTGGGTCTTGGATTTATATTAAAATAAATATAAAAAGGGTGAAAGGATCTAAATGGTAGTATTAGATAATTATCCTAAAAAGACTCAGATTAAGACTTTAGAAAAAAGTTAAAGTTCATCAAAGGAAAATTTATATTTGCACCATGTCCATTTATTGAGTAGGGTTTGAAATATTTATGGGGTTATGAATATCCCTAGCCTTGTACAATATTGTTATGACTCAAACCTATTTGATGGAATCTAATGCTATATGTCTTAGTGAAAGAAGTTAAATCTATGATGAAACTTAGATTGACTTACTCTAAATAGAGTAGACATTTATAGGTTTGATTATATGAGGTAAATATAGATTAGCCTACTCATAGAAATTTTGGTTTTTTATGATGAATTCTCTTTGACAAATCTAAGTAAGATGCTAGTAATGTTTTCCTTTGATATTGTGATTTTATGTTGTGTACAAGTTTGTTTAAATGCTATTTCTGGGTACTTTTATATTTAATTTTTTGTAACATAGATGAAGAAAAGAATAGCATATTTGCAATACTATGATTTCAATGCATTGAACAAATAGAATCATGTATATGCAATCATGCATGCTTGAATGAGGAATAAAATATTATGAGGGCATAGTCTAATATGGGATAAAAGGTAACTGGGTTGCATTTCTCAAGAACTTATGGGGGTTCTCCGTGGCCATGTCAATGGATGCAGTTAGTATATATTTAAGAGCATGTTTCCTATGTGATGGGATATGGGATGAAAGGAATGGGAAAAGTTTCATTCTTAGGAAAGTATGGGATTTCCTACTCTTGAATTGCGTTGAATACCTGTTTGTTGGAAAACTATTTTGCATTCTATGGATTACTATTGCATGGCATTTTGTAGTTAGATATGCATGTTCATAAATTGGATTGTCCTGATCCCGAGTAACCAATCACTTAGTACTGGTGGGACTGAGGCAACTAGTACCTGAAGTACCTGTTGAACCTGAAAGAGAGTTGAAGATTAGAGAAAGTTGATGTTGTATTCAACTCGATGAGGCTATTGTTGTAACATGAAAATCTTTCTTGCAGAAGAAATAATGTAATAGCTTGTAGGAGCTTATGCATTATTGTAGAAAGTATCAAAAATGTAACTCCCAAGTATCTAGTTGTATTGGATAAGAACAATGTAATCTCTTGAAGTTTTATGTTCATGGGAAAAAAAGTTATTTACCTGATTTGTTATGTTACTTGGACTCTCAAGTGGATGCTTTGTTTATATATGAATAAATTAGATCTTTGTTTCCTATCAATGAAAATGTGGAAGCATAGAAGGAACATAAACATATCAAAGAATTTATAATTGAGATATCTAAAGAGTAGAAGTCTATGAGACATAATGGTAGGCAACAATATGCCTATGAGAATATGTTGGATGATTCCCTTAACAAACCATATGTGGTATGGTTAGTTGGTTAAGCATTGCACCTAAAAATATTATCTCATTGGAAAACAATGAGTAGTCAACAAGGCACACACTTAAGGTTAGGTTGAAAGACACCTATGGTTGGAACTAGTTTAACGTGGGGTTAAACAATAAGGGAAATGTGCGTTCTAGTTGAAACAGACTGGAAAATTCTCGTTGATCATTATGGGACATTGGCCACTCCCATGCACATGGATAAACTCTGATCAAGTTGATTCATGTGTGGTGCATAGCCTTGGAAACTCATGTGACTACTTGCTCAATGGAAAACTATATAAAAAGACTCTCATATGTATGTAAGTTTAAAAAAAAATTAGATGGATGTGATGGTTAGTTTTGGTTGGGTAATTTGGGGTTATTACAGTTGGTATCAGAGCCTAGGTTAGATAGGTGCTTAACTCTCAAACTTGATGACTCTAAAGCAAACACAAGCAAGGAAATATAAAAGGTACGAATGTGGAAAATGTGCAAGTCTTGACCCCCATGTTGAACCCCTAGTGAATCAGATTGGAAGAGCTAGATGAACCCTCCACTAACGTGGGTTTTAAGCGGTGTACTTGATGCTCTTTTGGGGATCATACTTGCCATTTGAAGCTCTAAACCAAAACTCTTCCTTATTTAGTCAAGGTGTTTATATTCAACTTAAGTCATCATATAGAAGGTGAAGGTTGATGAAAAACTTTAGCAAACTTAGTTAAACCATCAAGAAAATTAACTAGCTAGATAAGAGCAAGTGCATATTAGGAAAAGACTCTGGTGTAATATTGTGAACTAACGCATTTCTTAAAACCAAGGAATATGCCACCCAAGCTAGGAAGTGGGTCAAAGATGCCTCCCCAAAGGTCTCGGTTAGCTAGCATTGAAAACCTTGGAGAGGGTCATGTTGGAGAAAGCTCAGGTAACCCCTATGGTGTGGAAAATCTCACAAATATGGTTCAAAATATGCAGGGTGAAATGTCCACCTATCGAGAGCAGATGACACAACAGAATAACCTATTGGCGGCCCTTAGAGATGAGATTAGGAGAAATGATAGGGCATCGAAATTTCTTGCTGAGACAATAGTGGAGGAGCCAAATGATCCTGATTAGGTAGCTAAGGCATGAATCAATGCTGAATTGGAAAGAGACCTAAAGCATGTCAAGGTTAGAAAATTTTTAGGAAAGGAAAGTGGAGATTCTACCAAATCTTGGTTAAATGAGTTAGCAATTTACTTCTCCATGAGAAATTACTCTTCAACCACAAAGACAGTCTTTGTCACTAGACTTTTGACTAAAGTTGGACTGGAATGGTGGGAAACTTACTACAAGGACAAAAAGATAAATATAATCCATTGCGAATGGGAGGTGTTTGAAAAGGCTTTTAGAAAGAGATTTCTTACTGAGCAATATTACGCCAGGAAGCTAGATGAGTTCACTCAGCTAAGGCAAAGAGAGCAGTCAGTGGATGTATACTATAGGAACTTCACTAGGCTTCTCAAGTACATTTTGGCCTACAAAAATGATGATAAAATGAAGGTGCATCAATTCCTTTTAGGGTTAGATCATCATCTCAGGATCTCTATCAACATGTTCAAACCCACCAATTTAGAAGTTGCATATGATCTAGCTTGTCAAGCAAAGTATAACCACAAAAGGAGCAATAATCCCGTCCAAGGACCCAATCAGAAAAAAAAAAAAAAAAAAAAAAAAAAAAAAAAAAAAAAAAAAAAAAAAAAAAAAAAAAGAAGAGAAAAAAGAGGGGGGAAAAAAAAAAAAAAGAAAAAGGGGAGAAAAAAAAAAAAGAGGGGGCGGGCGCGCGGGGGGGGGGGGGCCCCCCGGGGGGAGGGGAGGAAAGAGGAGGGAGGGGGGGGGGGGGGGGGGGGGGGGGGGGCGCGCGGGAAGAGGGGGGGGGGGCGGGGGGAGAGGGAAAAGAGAAAGAAATGCCGGAAAAAAAAAAAGGGGGGGGGCCCCTGTGTGGGGGGGTATGAAAAAAAAAAAAAAAATTGTTGGGAGGGGGGGGGGGGGGGGATTTTTTTTGGGGGGGGGGGGGGGGGGGGGGGAACCAATTGGGGAAAGGGGGGGAGAAGGAAGGGGGCAGACCTACTCTATAGATCAATATTACCCCTTGATAGAAATCTCCCTACCCATAAATTCTATCACTTGGCAACTCTACGTAGCTCCATTACATGCCTTTGACATAATTTTAGGGGTTGATTGGTTGAAGGACCACAAGGCCTTGATCAACTTTCAGGAGAGATGGGTCGAATTCACTGATGAAAATGAGAAGAGGATTAGGTTGTATAGTGAGCAAGGGACGTTCGAACCTATATTAATCTCTACTATGCAACTTAAGAAGGTGATTAGGAAAAAAGGGATGGTATATGTGGTCAAGGTAAAGGAGGTTAAGGATGATAAAAAGGAGGAAATATTTGAGAAATTTCCCATCCTTCAAGAATTCAAGGATGTCTTTACATCTGAAATATCAAAAATTCCCCCTAAGCGAGAATTCGATTTTACTATCGATCTAATACCTAGTACAAAACCTATACATAGAGCACCATATAGGATGAACTCTATAGAGATGCAAGAGCTGAAAGTGCAACTACAAGAGTTGTTGGATAAAGGGCTAATTAAGCCAAGTGTGTCTCCTTGGGGTGCACCAGTTTTGTTTGTCAAGAAGAAGGATGGATCCTTGAGATTATGCATCGATTATAGGATGTTGAATAAAGCAACAGTTAAAAATAGATATCCTTTACCACGGATAGAGGATTTGTTTGATCAACTGAAAGGGGCTACTATTTTCTCAAAGATAGACTTGAAGTCTAGCTACCATCAGTTGAGAATCAAAGAAGAGGATAC
The DNA here is from genome assembly GCA_028583015.1 of Wollemia nobilis. Taxonomy (NCBI): domain Eukaryota; kingdom Viridiplantae; phylum Streptophyta; class Pinopsida; order Araucariales; family Araucariaceae; genus Wollemia; species Wollemia nobilis. Next base: position 5,900,888 of record JAQPPZ010017101.1, on the reverse strand, counting down.
ACATAAGACAACATTCAAAACTCGATATGGACACTATGAGTTCATAGTTTTACCATTTGGGTTAACAAATGCACCCGCAACCTTCATGAACTTAATGAATAGTGTGTTCAGAAAGTAGTTGGACAAGTTTATCTTGGTGTTTTTAGATGATATCTTGGTCTATTCTCACAGCAAGGAGGAGCATGACAAACATCTGAGGATAGTACTAAGGGTGTTGAGGGAAAATCAGCTATATGGAAATTTGTCAAAATGTGAATTCTATGTGTCACAAGTACATTACTTGGGACATGTCATTTCTACAGATGGAATTGCAGTTGACCCTAAGAAGATAGAAGCTATTTTAGATTGGCCAACCCCTACAAATGTAATGGAGGTTCGAAGCTTTATGGGTCTATCTGGGTATTATAGGAGGTTTGCGAAATATTATGCCAAAATAGCTTGTCCTATAACCAATATTCAAAGAAAAGGAAAGTCGTTCAAATGGACGGACAAATGTGAAACTGCTTTCCAACTGCTAAAACAAATATTGACTATTGCTCCCATGTTAAGGATTCCAGATCCTCAAGGTGACTTTTCAGTCTGTACCGATGCTTCCTTAGAAGGTTTAGGAGGTGTTTTATCACAAGATGGAGCAGTGGTGGCTTATGAGTCTAGGAAACTAAAGAGGCATGAAGTAAAATATGCCACACATGACTTAGAATTGGCCACAATCATGCATGCCTTGAAAATTTGGTGGTATTACTTTCTAGGAAGACCCTTTGAACTAAGAACAGATCACCAAAGTTTGAAGTATATCTTCACTCAACCATTGCTAAATGCACGTCAAAGGAGGTGGATCAAATTTTTAGCAGAGTATGACTTTGGGATAGAATACATAAAGGGTAAAGAGAATAAGGTGGAAGATGCACTAAGTAGAAGAAGGCATATCACTGCTTTAACTAGAAGTCATGTAGACTTGATGGACCAGGTTAAAAGAGCTCAACTTCAGGACCCATATTGTAGGGAAGTGCAAGAGAAAATAAGGAAGGATCCAAAGATAGCTCAAGATTTTAGCTTCAAATATGGCTTCTTATGTTTCAAAGAGTGGGTTGTGATTCCAAAAACAAATGATTTGCATAGACTTATCATGAGAGAAGCTCATAGATCTCCTTATTTTGCTCATCCTGGAGGAGCTAAGATGAGGGAGAATATGAAGAAAATATTTTATTGGCCTGGAATGAAGAAAGATATTACTAATTTTGTGGCTAAGTGTCTAGAATGTCAAAAGGTGAAAGCATAACATAAGCATCCTGTTGGTCTGCTATATCCTCATGATGTGCCCATAAAAAAATGGCAAGTGATATCTATGGACTTTATTGTGGGACTACCAAAGACTAGGTATCAACATGATGCCATAATGGTAATAGTTGAAAAATTAACCAAAGTTCACACACTCTGGTAGTACTACTGATGATGTAGTAGTTGTTGCTAATAGGTTCGCTAGGGACATCTTTAGATTATATGGATTTCTAGAAATGATCATCTCAGATAGAGACTCAAGGTTTATGTCAAAGTTTTGGCAAGCTCTCCATCGAGAAATTGGTACTTCACTGAACATAAGTTCTGCATATCATCCTGAGATGGATGGACAGACTGAGAGAGTCAATCAGGTGTTAGAGGACATGCTTCGCATGTACTGCATGGACCAAAAGTCTCGTTGGGAAGACTTCTTGCATCTAGTTGAGTTTGCATATAATAATGGGTACCATGCCTCTCTAAAAATGGCTCCTTTTGAGGCTTTGTATGGCCGTAGGTGTAGAACTCCATTATCATGGGATAATCCTAAAGATCGGGTCAATGTTGGACCAGAATATTTGAAGGAGATGGAGGAGCAACTAAAGATAATTCTTCAGAGGCTCAGAGAAGCTTCGGACCGCCAAAAGAAATATGCAGACTTGAGAAGGACTCCTTTGGAATTTTCTATGGGAGACAAGGTGTTCCTAAGGGTCAAACCTATGAAAAGTGCAATTAAGTCTACTAAGTTAGATCCCAGATATGTAGGACCATTTACCATACTAGAAAATATCAGTCCTATTGCTTATAGACTCGACTTGCCACCTAACTTGGCAAAGATCCACAATTCTTTCCATGTGTCCCTACTTAGGAAGTACATATTTGATCCTACTCATGTTGTGGATGTTTCTAAGTTGCAGATGATGGATCCAACATACATCGAGGTCAAGCCCATGAAGATTCTCGAGTTCCACACTAAATAGATGAGGAAACAAAACTTGGAGCAATGTAAGGTCCAATGGGATCTTTATTCTGAGAAAAATGCCACCTGGGAAAAGGTGGAAGACATGAAAAAACATTTTTCGTACTTATTTGAGGACACTATGTAGTGCCTTATTTCGGTTAAGACTTTGGTTTAGCATGATGGATACTTATGCAAACTAAGTAGACTGATGGATTTTATTATGTTATGCATGGACTAGTTAAATTTTGATGATGCTTGATGAAGTAATGATCATTATTATGTAAAACTGAAACATGATTATGCAACATAAGTGCTTTATCTTTTTGAATATGGTACTGCTGATGTTTATTTACTACTTTTCAGGTCTAGATATTCTCGTCAGGTGGAAGAGGTTGTTCTTCTCATTTGAAAGAAGAAGTTTCTCAACCACCAGGAATGAGGAACTGGAAAAAGGGAAAGGATGACAAAGACAATCCAGAGGGTAAAAAAAAAGTAGAGAAATTTACCCTCACATCACCATGACTACACTATTGGACCATGATGTCCTAGACTAGTCTCCTAGTGGGATGGTGATAGTTGACTATCTTAAAAATGCCAACCACAGGAAAAAAATAGTGTGGAAATGGGGTTTGCATGATCATATTGCATAATAGATTGCATGATTTGAATGTGGTTGCAAAATATTAGCTCAATGCTTGATTTATTCTTTGTGATGAATGGAAATGCATTTGACTAACCTTGGGAATGAAACACAGGGGATTGTGTTTAGCCTATGGGGGGAGTATGTAACATCCCAATTTTTACCCTACTTTGTGTTTGCATTATATAGCTTAAGGTTTGATTTCATAGAGGTGATTATGAAATAGAAATGGTTAAGTATGTTTTGCTAAATTAGGAGAATTTGATGCTAAACATGAATTGTTAGTGGCATTTAAGGCATTTACTTGGAATGTTTCTTTGTCTCCTTAGTTAGTTGGGAAATTAATTGCTAAGATTGGTTTATTTGGTTAACCAAGATCTTTAACTTGTGTTAAGCTTGATTAGTGGACAACATTGAAGAAGCATTAAATTTAGTGTTATTTTATCCCTAGATTAGTTACAAGTTAATTGTAATTAACTAGGTTAATTAATTAGTTGCTTAGAAATGAAGTAAATATTAGTTGAAGAGTTGGTATGTGTTTGATTGTGATTGGACCACCCCATTTGCAAAGTCAAAGATAACTCCAATTTCTAGATAGCATTTATGATGGGTTCATCCCCAACAATTTTTAATAATAAAAAATGGTTATGGGGGGAGGGTGAATTCCATTATAAATAGAGGCATTTGGGAAGGCAAAGATATAGCGATATTTGCGGAGTGAGATCAAGGATTATGCTCTCCAATAGAGTTGGATCAAAAACCAAAAATCTCGCATTCTTCGCAAATTGGTTTTGGAAATCTAGAGGTTCCTAGGGAGTATGCTCTCCGGGCTTTTCTCGAATCAGAAACTAGAAGGGCCTTGTGATTTGCCATAGTTTTTCCTCACCTCGTTACTTTGTTAAAAGAAAAAGAGTCACGTGTAAGTCGAAGAATTGGAAGACTTACCAGAGCTTGGGTCGAAGAAAGTCAGTGAAAGACTTAGGTTAGGATTAAGATCCCAACTATAGTATGAATATTGAGTATGCTTGATTAAGGAATGAAGTAATAATATAGTAGTAGCCTTTCTGTTGTAAAGGATAAAGGTTTTAATGGGATATAAAGAAAAGCTCTATGTATAAGAAAATTATTGTTCTACAATTTGTGAGGCTCTTCCCTTGGAAATCTTGTTTGCATTAGCAATAGATAGAAAAGTCCTTTTAAGTAAGTTGCAGGTCTCAAATTTGATGGATCATTTTATAAGGAGCTTACGTAAACTAGTAAGGCTTGTTGTAAGCTTGCATGGGCAAGGTAGAAGCTTACGTATATATGGTACAAGGGTTGTGCTTAGATATTTTAGAGAAAAAAATAGAGTATCCCTTGACTCCATTAGAGATAGAGTGACCTCAAGTTCTCCATAGAAGAAACCTTGCTATATGATCGTGAGCGCAGGTTTACCTTCGGTAAGAGCGCTCAAGACTCCATTATAGAACCCTTGTGTCAGGAGAAGAACGTTTTGGGTAACCGAGAATGACCTATGCATAGATCAAATGATCTTGTTGTGAGATGTAGGATGAATACCTCTCTATCTGTGGATATGAAGGTCTTGTTGGCCTACGTATTGTGTTTCGATGATTATTTAGCATTGTCTGGCCATCTAGGAAGTGTGTTATAAAAAATATAGATATCCTTGAAGCCCTCAAAATGGAGTTTGGACCGGTGCTTGGGATGTTAGATCCTAGACATCATCTTTCGAGGTGAAGCAATGCGTCCTCTAGATGAATGTCAAAACCCGTGATGAGCGCAAGAGACCTCCAAATGTCTTAGGTCATCAAAAACAACTATGTGATGCAGATCACATTCGATGAGAAGCACAGACGTTGTTCTGCGAAGGTCTGAAATGACAATTGATTTTTGATAATTTAATTTTAGGGTTATTTCCCTAATGTTCTAAATATATAAAAATAATAATAAATCCATAATCATCATCGATGAAATCCACCCGTTGCATAGATCGTGCCATGTGTCTCTATCTGGTTAGATGCTTAGGGTTTGAATACTCCATACGCAATGAAATGCACGTAGGGCATGATTTTCATTCCACAAGAGCAAGGGTCTAGGGTCCATGACTTTCGCGGGGTCCAGGGAGGTAATCACCTCGATTGACATGCTAAGCGCTTAGCCGTTAGGCTAAGGCGCTAGCACCTAACGTAGACCCTCCCTTGCAAATATTTAAAATGTTAGGGAGGAATCTCTCTAACTATAATGTCACCATATTGCTTTTATGAAGTATGATAAGTTTTAAGTTAAACTAAGGTATGGGTGGTGAAATAAAATAAAGTGGTATGACAAGGTTTATGGATAGGAATCATAGACCTAAGTTTTATGGTTTGGATTGTTTAAGTTATCTTATGATAACAACTTTGGGTCTTGGATTTATATTAAAATAAATATAAAAAGGGTGAAAGGATCTAAATGGAAGTATTAGATAATTATCCTAAAAAGACTCAGATTAAGACTTTAGCAAAAAGTTAAAGTTCATCAAAGGAAAATTTATATTGGCACCATGTCCATTTATTGAGTAGGGTTTGAAATATTTATGGGGTTATGAATATCCCTAGCCTTGTACAATATTGTTATGACTCAAACCTGTTTGATGGAATCCAATGCTATATGTCTCAGTGAAAGAAGTTAAATCTATGATGAAACTTAGATTGACTTACTCTAAATAGAGTAGACATTTATAGGTTTGATTATATGAGGCAAATATAGATTAGCCTACTCATAGAAAGTTTGGTTGTTTATGATGAATGCTCTTTGAAAAATCTAAGTAAGATGCTAGTAATGTTTTCCTTTGATATTGTGATTTTATGTTGTGTACAAGTTTGTTTAAATGCTATTTCTGGGTGCTTTTATCTTTAAGTTTTGGTAACCTAGATGAAGAAAAGAATAGCATATTTGCAATATTGTGATTTCAATGCATTGAACAAATAGAATCATGTATATGCAATCATGCATGCTTGAATGAGGAATAAAATATTATGAGGGCATAGTCTAATATGGGAGAAAAGGTAACTGGGTTGCATTTCTTGGGAACTTATGGGGGTTCTCCGTGGCCATGTCAATGGATGCAGTTAGTATAGATTTAAGAGCATGTTTCCTGTGTGATGGGATATGGGATGAAAGGAATGGGAAAAGTTTCATTCTTAGGAAATTATGGGATTTCCTACTCTTGAATTGCGTTGAATGCCTGTTTGTTGGAAAACTATTTTGCATTCTATGGATTATTGTTGCATGGCATTTTGTAGTTAGATATGCATGTTCATAAATTGGATTGTCCTGATCCCGAGTAACCAATCACTTAGTACTAGTGGGACTGAGGCAACTAGTACCTGTTGAACCTGAAAGAGAGTTGAAGATTAGAGAAAGTTGATGTTGTATTCAACTCGATGAGGCTATTGTTGTAACATGAAAATCTTTCTTGCAGAAGAAATAATGTAATAGCTTGTAGGAGCTTATGAATTATTGTAGAAAGTATCAAAAATGTAACTCCCAAGTATCTAGTTGTATTGGATAAGAACAATGTAATCTCTTGAAGTTTTATGTTCATGGGAAAACAAGTTATTTACCTGATTTGTTATGTTACTTGGACTCTCAAGTGGATGCTTTGTTTATATATGAATAAATTAGATCTTTGTTTCCTATCAATGAAAATGTGGAAGCATAGAAGGAACATAAACATATCAAAGAATTTATAATTGAGAGATCTAAAGAGTAGAAGTCTATGAGACATAATGGTAGGCAACAATATGCCTATGAGAATCTGTTGGATGATTCCCTTAACAAACCATATGTGGTATGGTTAGTTGGTTAAGCATTGCACCTAAAAATATTATCTCATTGGAAAACAATGAGTAGTCAACAAGGCACACGCTTAAGGTTAGGTTGAAAGACACCTATGGTTGGAACTAGTTTAACGTGGGGTTAAACAATAAGGGAAATGTGTGTTCTAGTTGAAACAGACTAGAAAATTCCCAATGATCATTATGGGACACTAGCCACTCCCATGCACATGGATAAAATCTGATCAAGTTGATTCTTGTGTGGTGCATAGCCTTGGAAAATCATGTGACTACTTGCTCAATGGAAAACTATATAAAAAGACTCTCATATGTATGTAAGGTTAAAAAAAAAAAATTAGATGGATGTGATGGTTAGTTTTGGTTGGGTAATTTGGGGTTATTATATTTCTCGATACAAAATTCTAAAGAATTGTATGGATAATTTTATGGGCTTCCCTAGAATAGTTTAAGGAATTAAAGGTGATTAGTATTGGGAATCAAATTCTAGTAGAACGATGTTTGTTTTTTTGAGGTAAATCAATATTGATGTAGTATAATATGATTATTAAATTCATTAGAAGTCTTTCACCAATCATTTTGAGAAAATATTAAATAAAATAGGTTATACAAATTAGATATTTAGGAACCCTCCTTGTGAAGCAAAAGGAGGTAGCCAATGGAGTAATTAATGTAGAATTCATTCGCGAGGGAATTATGGGGTTCCCTATTTAATAGTTGTTGAAAATTCTCCTTACTATGACCTTTGATGACAATTCATAAATATGTAGACCTAAGAATTTATGAGTTTCTTATGTAATATGTTGATGGTTTAGAGAAAGGAAATCGGTATTTCCTTAAGAAGGGACGAATTGATCTCTTGCAATTATATAATTGATTTAGAAAAAGATCTGTGAGATGCCTTTCTATAATTGTAATTATGATATTTTTGTTTATGAACGAGAGGAAAAGACATATTTTGGAGGTTGGGTTTATTCTTCGTGAGGGTTCCCAGGATAAATATTGTCTCTCTAATTTGTGGTTTAATTTGTTATTTTTAAGGAATGTTGCAATTAGTTCTAGTATGTTGTTAAGTAAATAGATTATGGATGTCGCATTTATTTTTAATGTGTGATTTGATTGAATTATGTAATTAGAATATTTGAGATGATATTGATATGCTATGTGTTTATAATGTAATGATAGGTGAAATAATATTTAGATGAATGTGATAATTATTAATTTATGGATAATTAGAGCCTTGAATTTAGTTTAGTATTCTTTCATCATGTAGATGTAGTATGGGTGACAATACTATCATGGATGATGAATTACATTGTAAAGAGTAATATAGAATGGTTCATATGCTTTTATAATTGTGCATGGTACCTTATCAAAATAGTAATATGAATGGAATTATCTAGTGATAGATGTTGTATAAACACTTATGGACAATTTAACCAAAAAGCACTAAAGTAATGAAATGTAAAAAGGTAATTAATTTAATGAAATCCGAGTTGGAGCTCAGAGTGGGTTGAAGCCCTTGGATGGGGATTTATGTTTGAGTTGTGGCTCAAACAAACTTCACATTTTGAGTAGGTGCTCGAATGTGTATGTGGAGTAGGTGCTCCCATGATGATGCAACAAAAATACCCTTTGGAATTGAAATTGATTGCTTATGTTATATAACCAAAGGGATGCCTTAAATGAGAAAGATGATCAAATAAATCTTATGAGGGATAAGGGAAGATAATCACACTTAAGATGATTATTCCAAGGCTTGTGTAAGTTTGATCACATGTAGTGATTTTTTTATCTTAGTGGCCCCATCATGGAGATGAGGGTAGGAACTAAGATTGATGATTAACCATTGGTGTGGTTACTTCATCTTCAAGGCATGTATTCATATCATCGGTGTGGTATGAAGGTTTGTAGAATCTGGTCACTTCTACTCAAGAGTGACTCTGACCAAGTATTAATAGCTCTTGATTATTGTTATCTTGTTAAATTAAAGTCCACTTGGAATACGTTTGTCTTAGATCATGATTATGTCCCCTACTCTCTGAAAGATAAATATATGAAAAAAAAAATCTAGTGGTCCACTAAATACATTATACTTGATGTTTGGCAAAAATAATAAAATTAAACAACTCTATCATCCTATGTAACCTAAAACAAAGTTTAAACACAACGGACCTCCAATATAACCGATTTGACCATTATTTTAGTGTGATTTGACCAATTTACCTAAGTAAGGTAAATTAATTCATCTAATAAGGTTACAAAAGCTTTAAATAAGGTAACCAATTCATCCAATAAGGTTACAAGAGCTTATTGTAGAACATGCAATCAAAGTATCATGGATGAATAGAAAGACCTACTTGTTGTCTCTTGAGCACTCCAATATTCCTTGTATCTTCAAGCCTCCAATGACTCCTTCCTCCTCTACTCCTCTCAAGGTTGGTCCCTGCTCTCTTTCTTTATCTCCCTTTTAATGGATATTTCTTTATCTCCCACAAATCAAATAGTGATTTATTATTTTAATATTAAAATATTCTTTAGGCCAAATAAGACATCATGTCATGTGAAGGGTAATTCAAAAAGTAGAAGTGGGTCCAAATAAAGATAAGGTGAATGGACTTGTTTTGTTTTGTGTCCCATATGGTCCACATACTATAAATTCATCCCTAATTAAAAATAGAGATAATATCTCTTTTCTCTCCACCAACCAGATTAGGCCATGAAAGGAATAAGATAAACCTTAAACATTAAATAATACTAGTGCCTAATTTGGTCCAATAAGAATTGGACATTTAATTGCATTCAAAATTAAATGCAATTTACCTAATTAATCATGATTAATTTAATTTTAAGACTAACTACTTTCTTCCAAAACCCTTCAAAATCCCTTAATTGAAATTTTGTAGAATTCTTTAGGGTCTATGACCCCTCTAGCTAGGTGCTATTTGATCCACTGATTAATTAATAGCATTTTAAAAATGATCCATGGGGATGGTTCCTGACATACACCCCCCCTTGCATTAAACACAACACTTTGTGTTTCGTACAGTTCCTAAATTATTGAGTGCATAAACTTACTAGACTAGTATTTATCCTTTACAAAACAATTTGAGATATCAACTTTTCTTTACTTCCAGCATCTCGTTATTGATGGTAAGAAACATCTTCCATCCACGAGAGTACATGGACCTGCAAAAATGCAAGATATCAGCAATACTATATCCTTGAAGCAATAAAACATCCATTTTGCATAGCAACAAATATTGAAAACATCATCAATATACAAATATCATTACAAAAATTACAACTTTAAATCATCTATTATTGCACAGACAGTTGAAAGAGATAACTACAATAATAGAATTTGCAAAATGGTTTCATAGAGATGTCATGAAATTATGTTTCTATAATATGTTAGACACAATAAGTCTCATTAATTTTATCAAAACTCCCACCAAGGAGTATCACACTATGGTTTGTTAACTCTTACCATGAGTTAACCAGATAGAAATAGGTGTCATCAAAGACAAAAACATAATCTCATATATCTCAATTTAGGATGTTTACATATCCTAAGATTCATTTTGGCAAACCTATTTACCAATACCAGTGCATCCACCTAGATGTCCCCTGGTTTTCATCATAAAATCATGGAGAAGTCCCATACCTTCTCCAAGAATGGACACCAATCTATCCTTCAAATTCAGTCAGTTTTCTTTATTTAATTAAGTTCATTTTATCCATGTTATGATCATGCAAACAAAATTCTATATGTTTATTGGTTATATTAGAATTTGTTTTTTTGGAATACATACTATGTACCTTGAATTAATTAAATTTGTTTACCATTTTTACCATGAACACATAATATTTTGTTATCTATTTCTACTCAAATCTTAGAAATATACAAACAAAAGTATATAATTTAATTATTTATTAATTTACATTTTTCCAAATTCCTTGGCATACCTACTATACATGCCTATAGTCTACAAAATTATGGCTTTATGCCTAATGAAAGGATCTCAAGATTGTTGTCCTTCGGTTCTTTCTCCATGTTATGCAGTGTCTACATCACCTATTTGAGAGGTTGTCGTAGAAACTACTCAAGAAGCGATTCTCATTCTATCATGGGTTGTTGCTCTGGTTGCTAGAGATGTTATCCCATGTCCACGTTGTACACTAACAATTGGCTAATATGGAATAAGTAAACCATGACTCACTAGTGCATCAAAATAAGAAGCCAAGAATGCAGTTCGATAGTCCTCCCTTGCTTGTAACTGTGCATTTTTTGCATGCAGGGCTACTACTGTTGTATCCCTCCAGTAATGCATTTGTGTTAACTCTAGTCGGAGTCTCTCTTGCTCTGCAATAGTGGCTTCTCTCTCGGTCTCCAACCTAAACTTTTCTTGTACCCATTTATCTACTAGGGTCAATTGTTGGGTCTCTAACAATCGGATTTGCTCCTTCAGCGCTTCCACTTCATGTTGCGCTTTTCTCATGGAGTCATCTTCTCCGATGTTTGATGGACCTGCTTCTGACTCTATTCGATGATATACATATCTTCTGGGAGATTCTTCTTCTACTTCTTTTTCATATGAATTCTCATCCTCTATACAAACAACCTCGATTGTTTCCTTATTGTCTTCCGCATCCTCTTCTAAATATTCCTCTTGTTGTTGTCATTGCATAGCCCACCAACTATCACAGTTGGGGGTTGTACCTGCATCCTCCTCCTCTGGTGTCCATATAGCCTCATCGGGTTCTAAGGCTAATGGTTCCATTGGTGGAGGTATCATTGATTTTTGCCCCTTCCTCATATAAATCCTGGGCGGATCCGATATTTGTTGCATAATACTAAACTATCACAATACTTGAGTATATTGAAAATACTCATATTGCATATTCGTACATTCGATCAACCATCTTACTCGTCGCACACGAGCGAGTTGTACTCCATATTCTACCCAAACTAGGCCCTCTCTCTATGGCCTCCAAATTACATCTCGGGATTCCAAATTATTCCAAATGGAGCAAAACCACTCTCTATTACCTTCGAGTGGCCTATTACTAGTCCACTCCTTTTCCCTTTGCCACCTTAGTGCATAGGGCATCTCTGGCCCCACAAACCTATGTGCATCATAGGGTAGCCCTTGGGGTATTGCTATGGCTATATGTTATAATACCCAGATTTCAATATTTTTTTCTTCATTTTATTTAACTCGAACAACTCTCTATAGGTTTGAGCTAACAATGTTGGAGCCCATGCATATGCAACAAACTTTTCTATTAGATCCTTATACTATTCCCAAAAAATTCCAAGGAAACCGTGCACTCCTCAATGTAGGTAAAATGACACTTGATATGACTTCCATTATTACAACATGTTTATGTGTCAATCTACCCTTCACATAGTGTAGTTCGAATGCTATACTACCCTTATTGATGTTCATGCTTCTTCATTCAGACCTGAACACTCTTTCCAAAATGTGCCCCATTTCTACTTCATCGAAAACTATCACTATGCATACTTCTACCGGTATCCGGAAATTTTGATACACATCTTCCAAAGTGATTGTTATTTCTCCAGTGGGTAACTGGAATGTCCCTCTACTAGGATCTCATATTTCAACTAGGGCTGACAGATAACACCTGTCTACACGTACAGGTTCTAGAGGAATCACTCCTTCAAAAATGATCTTTCTCATCCATTGTCAGTCATCCGCACTCAGTTAATTCCTCGTGTTTTGAAATATTCTCTTCAATGGTGGTAATGCTCGAATGATTTTTAATGGTCTAGCCTCTTCTGGTTCTGCATTATCAGCACTGCCGGTTTTTACACTATCTGAAGCCTTTACTCAGATTGTGTGTGCCAATAGATCAACTTCCATAAGTAAGAGGATCAAAATACACACTGGTATTTTCTCCTAATATCACTAATACTAATAGGGTGAACCCTAATAAAAGCAAAATTGTATTTACTTCTATGAATAACTGTTAAGTTAATTCTACTACCGAAACTGAGATAAAATTCCTAGTTACAATTCTATCATTTTTTTGATACTGCGATGTTAGAGTTACTACCTCGGTTTTGTTCATTCACCCATATTTCGAGGTTTAATCACTTTTGTGGATCGTGAATCAATATTTTTGGCTATTTGATTTTTCTTTAATTCTCGAGGAGGTAACATCTACCAATGTGCCTTATAATTTCAATATCATGACACGTGTCCTTCCATTACAGTCTCTAGCTTTACATAATGTCCCATCATCGACCCTTCGATAACCCATCAGACGATTTTGTACACACTTATTTAGGTATCTTATCCTCAAGTACTATTTCTAAATTTGACCATAATTACTTTTCGACACTGAGCATATAAGCAGAAAGAAAGAAGGATTCTCATAATTTCTTTTGGTATATAATCAGTTCAGTAAGTAGTCAACATGTTTTGTTATGAAGAGGATCAATATGAGTTCTATGACTCCTTTGTCTGGATTCCTTGAAATTTGCTTCGACAAAAATAAGAGTTGCAAAATTCTCTACAAGGTCAAGCTATTGAAGCTTGTAATGCTCTCATATCCATGGATCAAATCTATTGTGAAACTTCTATTTGATATTCACACTGTAACATTTGGCTAAGAAATAATTCACAAAATTATTTTGCTAATGAAAATCCTTTAAGTCATTTTGAATGGTTTGACATATTCTTCAGTTGCCCAAACTAAATCTTTCATTTCCGATTTAGAGATTCTTGGACATCTCCTATAAGAGATCCTTTAAATATTTCATTTCAGTTTCTACCTCAATGTTAGTTGGATGTTGTCAAGAAATATATTCCTACAAGGAAAGTTGCTTTTAATAGTGACATATATTAGAGTCTTCTTTATCAGAGATATGTGCAAACTCACTTGCCATGGAAAATTCAGAATAGACTTTCTCAAACTTAGTGTTTGACGAAAATAGATCTTCTCATATATGGACATCATGGTACTCCTTGGCCATATTATGTATTCCACCTACACTTATCTTTTTAGAGCATGAATTTTCTCCAATTGAGGATTTTGATAGTTGAGGATTCTGATAACTTAGATTCTAATTGAAGATATGGCGGTCTTCTATTAATCTTGCATTCTTTCATCATGGTTGATTTATTCAACTTATAGCTCTAGCCAATGGCCATGTATGTATTTAGAGACTGCTTAATATCTTTCATCAATAATATAAGGTGTTCTTTTATCTTTTCATAATCAGTACTGTTTACTTGATATTTCCAATAGCTATACCTTTTTTGGATCTATCAAATACATTATATGAACATGATTATTGCCTTGTTAGTGGTTCAGGTATTTGTCTCATGTCTTAATGCATGTGGTATTATTATCCACACAAGAAAATTAGAGTATAAACCTTCAACAGTTAGTTGAAGTACAAATAACCCTCTATGTATAGGATTCTAATTTTAAGAAATTTAAAGTAGCAATACAAACCTGGTTAGTAACGAGGTGAGATGATGATTAGTAAAAATGTCGATATACATTGTAAGGAAGAAGCAAATGTTTGGAAGTATTTCCTCCCACTATTGGAACCATTGTTTTATCCAAGTGGAAGAGTTAGGCGAACCCTCCACGTGTGTGGGTCTTAAGCAGTGTACCTTAGACTCTTTTGAGGATCCCACTTGACATTTGAATCTCTCAGGCTAAGCTTCCTCTTTATTGTAAATATGAAAACAGAAATTATAGTAACCCCCTTAGAACATGGAAATCATCAAGTAAAAACCAACTAATTGGGATTGAATATGATCAAATAATCGATAAAATAATGTCTTATATTATTGATGAAAAAGACGAAGTGGTATATGAATACAAACAAGGCCATTGGCTAGAGAAAGGAACTAAACATCTCAATCATGGTGAAAGAATACAAAGGTATAGAAAACCACAATATCTTCAATTAGAATCTGAGTTATCAGAATTCTCAACTATAGAAAAGTCATTCTCTGAATAATTAAGTGGAGGTGGAACATTGTAGCAATTTTTTATAATTTTGTTGAATACATAATATGGCCAATGAGTGCCACCATATCCATATATGAGAAGATCCATCTTTGTCAAACATCGAGTTTGAGAAATTTTATTCTGAATTTCCTATAGTAAGTGAGTCTGCACATATCTCTGATAAAGAAGACTCTGATATAGCTCACTATTAAAAGCATATTTTCCTGTGGGAACATATTTCTTGACATCTAAATAACATTGAGGTAAAAACTCAAATGGAATACTTAAAGGATCCCTTATAGGAGATATCCAAGGATCTCCAAACCAGACATAAAATGTGTAGTTTGACCAACTAAAGAATTTATCAAACCATTCAAAATGACTTAAAGGACTATCATTAGCAAATTAATTATGTTAATAATTTCTTCGCTATACATTACAGTGTGAATCTCAAAAAGAAGTCTCACAATAGATCTGATCCATAAATATAAGATCATTACGGGCTTCAATAGCTTGATCTTGGAGGGAATCTTACAAATTTTCTTTTCATTGAAGGAGATTTCAGGGAATCCAAACCAGGGTGTCATAAAACTCATATTGATCCTCCTCATAGCAAAACATGTTGACTACTTTCTGAATTGATTATCTATCAAAATAATCTTCCTTTCTTTTCGCTAATATGCTCAATGCCAACAAGTAATAATGGTCAAATTTGAAAATGGTACCTAATGATAAGATACCTAAATAAATATGTACGAAATCGGTTGATGGAGTCATCGAAGGAACAAGGATGGGACTTTATGTAAAGTTAAAGGTCGTAATGAAGGGATATGCATTACCTCAAGAATTGAAGAGGTGTAATGAGACTTTTATTAGTCAAACAAAATAATCGGAAAGACAATCAAGCCAAATAAGATATGCATCATGTAAGTTAAATGATCCACCTCGAGATCATCAAGATATGATCGATATATCAAAAATAAAACTAGATAATCACTTTAATTGATGGAGTAATTCAAGCTCGGTGATGCAAGAGCATCCAACGAAAGGCAAAATATAGCAAAGTAGAAAAAGTGTCGCGATATCGCGACATGTCGGCAAAGAAGAAAAGTGTCGTGATATCGCGACCAAAAGCCGAGAGAAGGCTCAAGTAGAAAAAGTGTCGCGATATCGCGACATGTCGCAAAATCGCGACCAAAAGCCAAGAAAAGGCTCAAGTAGAAAAAGTGTTGCGATATCGCGACATGTCGTAGGATCACGACCAAGATCCAAGAGAAGGCTCAAGTAGAAAAAGTGTCGCGATATCGCGACATGTCGCAGGATCGCGACCAAAAGCCGAGAGAACGCTAAAGTAGAAAAAGTGTCGCGATATCGCGACATGTCGCAGGATCGCGACCAAAATCCGAGAGAAGGCTCAAGTAGAAAAAGTGTCACGATATCACGACATGTCGCAGAATCGCGACCAAAATCCGAGAGAAGGCTTAAGAGAGAAAAGTGTCGCGATATCGCGACATGTCGCAGAATCGTGACCAAAAGCCGAGAGAGGGTGCAAGAGAGAAAAGTGTCGCGATATCACGACATGTCCCAGAATCGCGACCAAAAGCCGAGAGAAGGCTCAAGTAGAAAAAGTGTCAAGATATCGCGACATGTCACAGAATCGTGACCAAAAGCCGAGAGAAGGCTTAAGAGAGAAAAGTGTCGCGATATCGCGACATGTCGCAGAATCGCGACCAAAAGCCGAGAGAGGGCGCAAGAGAGAGAAGTGTCGCGATATCGTGACATGTCGCATTTTCGCGACTCAGGAAGGAGAGAGAAAGCGCGGAGCAAAAATGTCGCGATATCACGACATGTCGCATTTTTGCGACGTAGGGAGGAAAGAGAAGACGCGGAGCAAAAATGTCACGATTTTGCGACATGCCAGAGAAGAAAATGTCGCGATTTTGCGACATGTCGCGAAATCGCGACCGACGAAGCGGAAAGAAGGCAAGGAAGGAAACTGTCGCGACCCGAAACAGAGAAAGAAGGCAAAGAGCAAAGTTGAGAGGAAACAAATTGAGTGCACACAACTTGTATAATTCTTAATTCAACACCAAAGGAAGAATTAAAATTGCCAACTACTCATGACACCTAATATGGTTATATTTATGTCAGGATTTTCCTGGACGATATTGGTTGAGTGGAGTAAATCCCATTGTGTGCTTCATGATTTTTTTGCTTCTGATTGTTGATCTATTGGTACATATACCCTAAGAAGAGAAAATGACCTCTAGTGGTGCCAAAATTAATGAGGATGAAAATGCAATCATGGAAGAAGCTAGTAGAGCAACTAAGACTACAGATAATATAGAGTCTCCTAGACAACATGTACAAAGGCAAAAGGTCCAAGGAGATATATAGGCACAAGAAATAATGAGGCTGGAGGTTGAAAGAGATGTTGCCATAGCAGAACGAGATAGGCTCAAATTAGAGATAGCACAAAGAAATAATTGGAGATCAACAACAATGATAGCCTTATATACAAAAAATCAACAACTACGCCAAGTAAGGGAATAATATAGTGTTGCATTCTTGGTATCTTGTTTTGATACATTGGTGAACCATGGTTTGCTCACCCCACCACAACTAGTTGTTAGTACACAGCATGGGCGAGAGAGAACCACACATGTAACTCGAAGAACAACCTGGGGTAGAGGTGGAGCAGACACTGGCACAATTGCTCCACCACCTTCTCCAGCTAAAATCATGGATACGACATAGAGTGGTGAAAGGACCAATGAACAACAAACTTAAGATATGTTTATTGGGCATAAAGCCATCACTTTGTAAGCTATACAGATGTATAGTAAGTATGCCAAAGAGTTTGGCAAGAATGTAAATTAATAAATAAGTAAATTATATACTTTTGTTTGTATATTTCTAAGATTTGAGTAGAAATAGATAACAAAATATTATGTTTTTATGGTAAAAATAATAAACGAATTAATTCAAGGTATGTAGTGTGTAAGAATTTGAAGGATGGATTGGTGTCCATTCTCGAAGAAGGTATGGGCCTTCTCCATGGTTTTATGATGATGAAAACCAGAGGACATCTAGGTGGATGTATTGGTATTGGCAAATAGCTTTGCCAAAATGAATCTTAGGATATGTAAACATCCTAAATGGAGATATATGAGATTATGTTTTTGTTTGGTTAACTCATGGTAAGAGTTAACAAACCATATTATGATACTCCTTGGTGGAGTTTTGATAAAATTAATGAGACTTAGTGTGTCTAACATAATTTAATGACATCTCTATGAAACCATTTGCCCAACAACTATATTCTATTTTAGACTAACGTTCATATTCTATTTTTAACCAGGGGTCAATAAAATCATGGTCCAAGATGAAGTAGGCTCAAAGGTACAAAACTAAATGTTACATGCGCTTGGCCAACAAGTGTTATGCGATGAACCGTAGAAAAAGGAACTTTCACCCATTCTACTATCCATGTGGGATTAACTCTGTTAAATCTCAAACTCTGCCCTACCCATATTGACAGGGCCCAAACATGTATGCTTGTCCTGACACCAAGTGGTGGTTTGCGGAGGTTGAGTTAAGGTTTCCTTCTCACGTGGATCCACCTACAACGAACGTGTATTGGGGTATCTTATCACCATGACCTGAGGATTACTTCTTAAGTTATTATTGACTAACAGTCAATTAACCATGGAAACGCCTATCACAATTTCGACAAATATCTCATATTAAGATTCATGCCAAGCTCTAGGCTACACAGGTGTATATTACCCTGATTCCACGCGTCTACCTCTTTCAGGTGGATTTGGTTGCAATCACAGATCCGAAGCATTAGGATTTTATATCAGCTAATAAATGCCTAACCAGCGTTCAAAATATGTTGAGTACCTGACTAACAGACCTAGATATCTTTGCTATCATTTGCAGATTAATCATTCTCCAAATGGCTTCACATAGCTCGCATCCTGAGTCTTTTCGAGCATAAGTGGAACGGTAGAACAACAGTATAAATCCATATTTCCTATGCCCCACACAGGCGTCAACAATCCGAATGAGCATGTGTGGTAATTTTAGGGACCTAACTCAAGGTACGAAATGACAGGTAGGAAATGAAACAAATGGATTTATCATAACTTATAAATGTTGTCAATGTTATATTTTATACCAAGGTGATCCAAGTTCAAATCTTGGAGTTAATGTTATATTTTATAATTCGGTGATTCAGGTTCAAATATTGGATTTAATATTAGACTTTATAAGAAGGTGACCCAGTTCAAATCTTGGATTTAGTATTATACTTTATAACGACGTGACCCAAGTCAAATCTTAAAGTTAATATTATACTTTATAATGAAGTGACCCAAGTTCAAATATTTGAGACAAGTCTTTCTTGGATAAAATTAATAGCCACGTCATAGCTCTTGAAGGTAAACTTTTCTTGAATAAAGATAATAAATGCCTTGCAACTCCAAAAATTTAAATCTGATATTAAAAAATTAAAAATTAAAAAATTACCGATTGTCATATATATATATATATATATATATATATATATATATATATATATATATACCGTGTAACTGTTAATTATGTATTGTGGTCTAGTAGATCCAGGTCCTATACTATGTTTAAAACATGCGACATGCATCCCTTTAAGAAAATTGATTAAGCGCGTTAAAATGAGTACATTTAAATATAAATTACTGGTCAACTAGCTTCAATTTCAGAGCTTAAATTGAATCCGAGCCTTCTAATTACAGATCTGGTGTGGGATATTTAAGCTATTCGTGCCTCTAAATATCTTTGGTTTGTGGTTAATGTATACATCATTTCTTTTCTTGTGTATAATCAGCTGAACTCAACCCTAACGAGGTACGCATCCCTCATCAGGAGGACATAGATACAGACTCATGATAGAGTTCTAAAATTCACCCACAAAGGAGATCGGGGTTATGTTTCTAAGCTTGAAAATAGGCCGATTCTTCATAAGTTGAAAGAATTAATTAAATTCTAAAATAAACACACTAGTTGTTTCAAATCAAATTCAGCAACAAATATCTATAACGAAGGTCTTAGGAGTAGATGGCAAACTATCAAATACTTTGTGTTTAAATAACATGAATGGAATAATCGAAAGCAATTCTCTTAGTTGTGGTAGGAATGGATTGGTGTCCATTCCTTGGAAGAGGTATGGGACTCTTCCATATGATTGGTGATAATCCAATGAATTACTTTTATGATGAATGGGATTAAAGAAAATAATCTTTATTATGAAAAATATTAAAGATGAATGAATTTGTGGAAATTCATGCTTGGAAATTTATTTGAAATGTAATATACATTTGATAAATGGTTGATGCATGGTTGCATAATATAAGCATGGTTTGCATGTAATGCATTTGGCATAATTGCATCCCAGTTGTCCTGATCCCTTCACTATTATTTCTCAAACCATGAAGATTCAAAATAAATCAGAGAAGAACCGGACAACAGAGTTTGAAGACTATTATATTGATCAATATGTATAAGTTTGTTTTGAGAAAGTTTCATTGTAATTATGGATGGCTGAAATAATTGTTAATTAAAAAAATATAGATAATAATTAAAAAAATTATGGATGAGTAATAACTATTGGGGTTGTTACATTTGGGAGAACTATCCCTCACCAAAGGGAATCACCCTCTCCTCTCCATACTATCCATGAAGGTTAGTATTTTGAGAAATTCGTTAATCATTATTCCTCGTGAAAACTTACGTATGTCTTAGGATATTTGTCTTAAGCATCATTATAATCTCTGCTCATTCACAAGAGTTGATGTTTTGATGATTATTTGTCATCTTTCCAATTGCATTAAATATTTTGTTTGATATTAATCCTCTTTAATTAATGGTGTAAGCATTGATTTATCTCTTATTGTTATGAAGGTCATGCATAAGTTTTCCTTCTACACTAATGAAGTTAATAAGAGATAGAAGTTTATATACATCCATTAATCATCTAAAACATTACAATTCTCAATGTCATACATTTGACAAGATATAATAATCAAAGTAATTTCTATTTACTTTATCAAATTCCAATGCATATATCACCTATTTTTTTTAATTTGAATACTACATTAAGTATATTTCCTCTCTAATATACATAAGCATACATCAAATATTACAACATCATGGTTGATTATACCATATTTATTTCAGCCATTCATATTACAATGAGATTTTCTCAAAATAAGCTTTAACATAATAAACATTACAATAGTCTTCAAAGTTATCCGGTTCTTCTCTGGTTTGTCTTGAATTCTTCATGGTGTGAGAGATGATGGTGAAGGGATCAGGACAACTCGAATGTAAATATACCAAATGCATTTCAAGAAAACCATACTTTTATTTTTATATGCAACCATACATCAATCATTTGTCATAATGTAATTTCATTTCATAGATAACATAAGGAATGATTATCCATAACCATCCATCACTAAAGCTTTTCATTACAAATATTTTTTCCCTAATCCCATCCATCATAAATACCATTTATTTTGATCATCACAAATATTCAGAAGAGTCTCGTTCCTCTTCCAAGGATGAACATCAATTCATCCTTCTAAAATTCATCACAAAACATATGATGGTTTACTATTTATTTCTACTATCTATTCTTACTCATTAAAAGTAGAAACTTATAAAACTTATGTTCAATTTACTCAATTTCAATTGAATTCCAAGAATTACCAACATCCAATTTTATTGAAAATATGGAAAGTTATTCCTTCAATAAAGGAATTAAATCAATCCCCTATTAACGTTTAATTACTCTATTTTATTGACTTCAAAACTTTATTAAATTACATATGATATCTAAACTTTATAAATCATTCAATTTTATGACAACAAAAATTAGATCATTCTCATCTTTAAACTTCATCCTCGATTTATATAAGTAACGATTAATAGAAAGGGGATATCTTAATACTTCACATGTATCTTTAAATGTGTTATTTGTACATTCGTAGATTTCTATAACCGTGTTAGGCCAATAGACAAGAATGGACCTTAATTTTATAGCAATGTTTTACCAATAGGAAAAAGTGGACCTTACTAAGGTTTTATAACTATTTTGTTTAACATGTTTTCCCTCTCACAATATCCAACCAGTGAATGAATATATTTTAGCCATGGTTCGGATGCCATACCTGAAACAGACCATTGAATATTTAGATACGTAGTGACCTACTATGGTCAACAAGGGCTAAAATTCAAGCTTCAGTACAGATTCTTAGTAGATAGCACAATCATCGAAGCATGACATAGCTAGAAGAAGTATTAAAGTGGAACGAAATTCCAACACAGGAACAGTTTGTAATGGAAACGGGCCACAGTCAGTATTCTCATTTATTTTGTAAATCTACTAATTTAGAAGGATAATAATCAAAATGAATCTCATATGTTACCTACCACTATTCGTGATAGTAAGGTATTAGACTATGGTTACCTCCTTGTGTAATTATTCGCTCAATAGATCGTTTCACTGATTTTGGCATACCTATATATTCGATTTATTCTAATTGTGGATGTCATTTTCAACCAAGTAACATTGCAACTTAGTCCAAGGTTTTGACTTGGTTTTCGTTTGTTTACATCGGCGATACAGGTAATCCCTGATAGTTTAGATACAAAATTACCAGGATACGAATAACAACCCTATCAATCACCTATTTTTAATTCCCAAAGAGGATTTAACCATAGATTTCATTTGTAGAAGTGATATTTCAGATTTTAGTTTAGGGAGTGTTGACCACCTAACATGGCTCGTGAGTTGAGTAAGGCAATCTACTGCCGATAATGTGACACGATCACGTCTATGCTAATTGAGAATCACAAGTTTCCAAATAGTTACTTCAGACAATACCCAACGATCAATACATCGAAGGAGGGATGATTACCGAATGCTAAACTACTTGTAGGGTCTAATAAGGGTTCGAGGTATAACTCAAGACACACTACAGAAGAGATTGGAGGGTTCCTAAGCCATCTACAGAGCAACATCTCCTTCCTTCTTCTGAGATACACTACTGGTCAAACTGGTTTGGGTGACACTTTCACTTACACTACTATACGAAAGGTGCCCAAGGTAGGTGTAATACCCAAGAATGTTTGTGATGATCTGCGATGGGGTACACTTGTAGGTAGAGAAATATAATTTTCTAAAATTATTAAAATGTTGAGCTCTGTATTAGAATATGAGACAAATGAAAATTGATAATAGTGTCTTCCTATGAATCGTCAGAAGGAAAAATGCAAAAAGCAAGATCGACTTTGCGTTAGAGAAGAGTATAGGTAAAAATGGAATTCTAGGACTTAAACTAGTCTTCGGCTAGGTTTACAACTCTATTTGAATGGTATTCATTCGGTATAGAGGGAGGACGTTTGTAAAAAAAATACAAAGCCTCTTTTATTTATTTCTTCTTTTAAAATATGTCATGGGTAAACATGATTTCAATACTGATATTCAAATAAAGACACTTCCACATGTTAACAAAATAAAGGAATCTCACTTAAGACTTACACAACCCTATTATGACGTTTATTAAAGGCAGTGGTTTAGTCATGTAAAATATCACGGAGAAAGAGTCAAACAATCAAATACAATTAGCGAAAGAGAAACCCCCACACTTGGGTCTTCCACAAAGCCTCGAATCCAACTGTTGGAGAGTCTTGTCTTCCTCTTCTCCAGCTAGCCTCCTTTTACCCTCCTCTAAAAACTTACTTTCTCTCAACCTCTAAGGCAATTTATAGCTCTATTTCATCCAGACTAGAAAAATGTCATCTTGTTGTCTTTTATTATTTTTCTTTCCTCCCCTATGTGCAGGTTTCTAGAAGGGTGTCCCATTTTTCTTATGTCTACCATCCCTTAAGTCAACTACTACTATTTGACATATGGGTGGTATAAGAATGAGATAATTAGAGACAAAAGAGGGATCTCAACTACCAATTTAACCATTCTAAGGTAGCCATGTGGAGCAAGAAATAATCCTTTTAGGTTAATAAAATATTTTTATTATTTTGGTCCAATCATAATTGGACAAATTGGTAGGAGAACAATCTACCTAATTATTTTTCTTAAGATGGATGCAATTAGGTTAATAAGCATGTTCAAGACAATAAATCTCTTCTTTTAGAAATTTTCTCAATTTAACATTTTCACAAAATCACAATAAAATATTTCTAAAATAATTTGTAAGGTGTAAACCATTACTTAGTGTGCATTTTCAAAATAATATTCAAATATGTCAATCTCATACAAACTAATTGTGCAATTAAATATATATCACACAAATGGCATACACAAGCAATCGATGCATGCTCATTATTCCCCATCACCGTTTTTCCTTTAAGTGGACGGGTATTTTAGAATAATTCTTAGTTATCATCGCCCATCACGAAGGAGCCTAATGATGATGTGAACATGAGACTTACATGTTGAGTTGTCATTGTCATCATTCCCTTCTCATCTCTATTGGTCAATCTTCCACCTACGAGAATACCTGTTCCTGCAATCAAGTAATGCAACGCATCATTATTTTATCTTGACAGAAACAAACATATTGTAAACATATCAAGTATTAAAATCAGACATCAATACACAAATAGTATCTTAAAAGAGTTCTTCCAATATAGAACGTGACACCACCTTGGAAGAACTCTCTTAATATGTTATTTATGTATTGATGATTGGTTTTAATACTTGATATGTTTGCAATATGTATGTTTCTATTAAGAGAAAATGATGTTGCATTGCATTACTTGATTGTAGGAACAAGTACTCTCGTAGATGGAGAAATACCACCAGAGATGAGAAGGGAAATGATGACAATGACTACTCAACAGGTGAAGAGCTCATGTTCCCATCATTACTAGTCCCCTTCAAAGATGGGTGGTGATAACTAAGAGCATCTTAAAATACTCGTACACTTAAAAGAAAAATGATAGTGAGAAATATTGAGCTAGCATCGTTTGCTTGTGTATGCCATTTGTGTGATGCATTTAATTTCATAAATAATTTTGCAAGAGATTGGTATTTTTAAATCTTATCTTAAAAAATGTACATTAAGTAATGGGTTTGCATCTTACAAATTACTTTAGAAATATTTTGAATGCATTTGAAAAATGTCATAAAAATTTATAAGCTTTATTGTGATTTTGTAAAAATATTAAATTGGATAATTTCTAAAGTAGATTTACCTTTTTGAATATGCTTATTTTATCTAATTACTCTCATCTTAGAAAGGAAATTAGGTGGTTTTTTCTCTTATGAACTTGTTCAATTTTTATTGGACCAAAACATGAAAAGACTACTTTATTGATTTAAAGAATCATCCTCTCCTCCACATGGCTACTTTAGGATGGTTGAAATGGTAGATGAGACTTCTCTCTTATCTCTAATAGTCTCAACCCTTATCATCCATATGCATAATAGTAGTGGCCCTAGGAATGGAGGGACGTAAGACAAATAAACAACCCTTATCTTATCTCTAAAGGTATGCTTCCCATTAAAATAATATATGTTAAAGGAAGCCTTCACATGGGAGAGGAAAAGAAAACAAATAAAATATTTAGAAGCATCTTTCTTATCTGGAGGAAAAAGAGCTATAAATAACTATATAGGTTTGGAAAATGGGGAGGCTAAAAGGGAGAGGCGAGGAGAAAGAGGAAGGCAGGACCCATCAACAATTGATTCATGGCTTTGCGGAAGACCTAAGTGTGGGGGTTTCTCTTTCGCTATTTGTATTTGACTATTTGATATTTTTCCCATCGTAAATTTACATTATCTTTAATGAACACCATAATGTGGTTGTGTAAATCTAGACTGAGATCCTTTTGTTTTGTTGGTATATGTTAAACATAGGGAAGTATCATTATTCTATTCTTGGTAGTGGGTATGGTCTTTTTGGATAGTGACCTTCGTGTCTACTGTTGACACATTTAGTAGATAAAAGATCAATCTATTTTGTTGGATGTACACGCATGTTTACAGGAATTACTTTATTTTATTTGTTCTTTTCTCTCTACGTCGCAGTTGAACACTATCCCAAATAGGTTTAAATAGGAAGATATCAAATCTGAATCTTATGTAACCAAAATAATCGAACGGATTTAGACTCACCTTAATACCATGGTAATACGGATACAAAGTTGGACCTTTGCATCGGGTCCCAAAATATAGTACAAAATCCTTTGAATTTTTTATTTATATGATTTTTATGTCTTAGAATGGATATTTTATTGTAACTGCCTTGGAAATATACATTTATCACTTTTTTCCTACAGATGTCCACATTCGATCACATGTCTTTTGGAACTTACTATATTACTATAACCCCTACGAAGAATATCTGAATTTGGTTATTTTTGTATCATATTGATAGTCGAACTCCTTACTGAAGAGGTAACCTTCATTGTTAACCATAATGAAACTATTACTAACTCAAAATTATCATAAAGAAGCCACTACTTAATTTATGAAGCAGTAAGCTCGATTCAAAAATTGTAATTGATCTTGGAATCATGGAGTCGTCCACCTCAAAACCATTCAAGTCTAGTAATCTCGTTGCCTACCTGTTTATGTCTTTGTCCAGTGGTGCAGACTATATTGAAACTCTAACGTCATCTAGCTAAGACATAGATCCTTGTAGTAAATTCACCACAAATGTATCTCATGTATTTTTTGAGCCCGTGCTTGACCTGCAAACCATGGTATGGTAATCACAATCTGGGTAATCTAAACTTTCAAGTGTGTCGAATTCCTCTTAACACAGAGTGATCGGATTATGTATAGGTTTCTTTTCTATTATCTATATTGTCGGACTGATCATGCTCTTTGTAAAAATATCTTTGACCATCTTGTGTATCATCAAAATAATCATTTACGCAAGGCTCAAAATAATAATTTACACGAGGGTGATTACAAGCTTGAGTTTGAGTTTCATGTATTCCATCGATAGTAGCCATCCCAGTCGAATAGTCCAACTTACCGTTGAAAAGGGATGCGTTCCCTTTTTTATTAGAATTCATTCTGATAACGCAGACTGCCACTACAAAGAGAGATCATTGTTGCAAAAGGAAACCATGGTGTTAAACCTTCTTAGTAGCTTTGTATGCTTTATTTTGAATTTGATTGTCTTATGACATAGTCTATCTGAATTGTATCCTACGTTTTTCGAGGTCTCCTTACCGCTACAAAAATACCTACGCATGACTTAATTACAAAAATTTACCTAAAATCCTTAATCACACCACCATTGTTTTGACCCTGACACTTGGTATATTAGTTGTATGCATATAACGACCCTAGTAGTATGGTAACCAATAATTTTAGTCAAATCATCTCAGATGTTGGGTTGGTCTCATCTGCCAGATTAATGTGAGTGATTAGGATTATTAACTGACCTTCGAATTAAGTCGATAACCGTCATCTAAATTTGTTATTAGTCACACGATGGACTCTAGGTAAGTCATGAACCATAAGTAGTCCTCATTGTCTATATTTGGATAAGCCTTAAAATTATAGCAATATTAGATGTTGAAAATATGCTTATAAAACCTTAGGTAAGTCCACACTGCCTTATTCGAGTGAGGTCCGAAACTTATGTGGGATAACATTGTTACTTGGAAATGAAAATATATGGTAGGTTTTAAAATCTAAATATTTTATTTTATTAAATAGATATTTATGGTATATTTCATAATGTATATAACTTTATCATATAGAAATTGATGGTTTTGCTTTGTAAAATAAATATAGATGATAGGATTTGATGTTGTCATATGTAATTCATGATAATTTTTATGTTTCATATTCATGGGAGCTTTATGTTTATAATATGGATATTGATGTAAGGTTTTATAAGGAATTTTATCTAGTATGATTGTGAGAATTTTTATGATTTGTACACGTATGTAATTTAGGATATTTTCTTAATTTATTGTAATTATTAGCTTAGAAAATTGGGATGTTCCCTTAGTTGTATTATCAATTAGATGGATAAATTGAATGAACAAGTGAAATTTTATATTTTTGCATATTTCAAGTTATTATGTAGAATTAGATAGTTTACTATACAATAATTTATGTTGAATTTTGTAATTAAGTGTAATCAATTAGAAGAAATGAATTCAAATCTTCTAGTTTTTGAAAGGATGAATTGGTGTTCATCCTTGGAAGAGGTATGGAACTCTTTCAGATTTTTGTGTTAGTTAAAAGGAAAGACTTTCATGATGGATGAGATTAGGAGAATAATCCTTGTAATGAAAAGTATTAATGATGGGTGAATTATGGAAATTCATGCCTAATGATGTCTATGAGAAAGAATGTAAAATATTATGGCAAATGTTTGATGCATGGTTGCATACAATATAGTTAAGCATGGTTTTCTTGATTTGCATTTGTCATATTTGCATCCGAGTTGTCCTGATCCCTTCACCATCATCTCTCACACCGAGGAAGACCAAGAAATCCAAAGAAGACTTGTACAAGACCAATGAAGACTATTGTATTGTTCACATGATTAAATACTATTGTAATTGTAAATGACGAGAATAAGTGATGTTTATTCTGCCAAGACTTTGTACTATTTGATGTAATTTTTGTATAAGCTCATGTATAGTAGGAATGAAGGCCTAATAATATAGTCTTCACCTCGGATATTGATAGGAGATGTATGCATGCCATTAAAATGGAATTGATAGAGTAAATGGAAGTATTTTGATTATTGCATCTTGTGAATTGTAATGCTTTTAAATGATGAATGGAAATACATGTCTTTCTTTAGTTGAATAGTGTATAATAAAAACTTGAGAGTGGCAATTTGTGTCAAACTATTGTATGTACCAATAAAATGTAAGGTTAACCATGAATCAAATAGACAACACATTTTGGATGATGGGAAACAAACCTTACACCTCTTGTAAATGAGTAGAGAATATAACGGTGCTTAAGACAGATACCCCAAATTTTAAGTAAGTTATCATGAGAAATAATGATTAGTGGTTACCGCATTGTGGAGATGAGGATAATAACAAAGCACATGAATTGGATGGCCACCAGGGGGGTGCATCATCTAGATTTAATGGCATTCTCCAAATTACTAGTCTTCATGGATAGTATGGAGAGGAGGTGATTCCCTTTGGTGAGGGATAGTTCACCTATATGTATGGTATAACCATTGATAAACATCCTCATACCGTTTGGTGGCGGTATGATGGAGATAGCCATTGAAACATCCTCATACCGTTCGGTGATGGCATGATGGATTTATAGAAATTGGTGCTTCTACTCAAGAGTAATTGGGGGTACCAATGCTTCTTGATATCTTGTTACTCGGACTACTTACTATTCATTGGGATATCATAGACTTAGATCATTATTATATCCTCCACTTTTTTAAAGGAAAACAAAACAAAACAAAAATAGTTGGTTAGTTAGTAACAATTGGGATTGTTACAGTAAACAACTCAACAGGTAAGATACAAAAATTTGTTCTAGGAATGAAACCTCAAATAAAAAATGTGATAGGTGTGCACAATAACAAAAACATACAAGAAGCATATGATATGGCTCGTTGGACAGAGTCTTCCCAGTGTCTAACCTTTTATGGAAATATGATTTCATATCATCTCTATGGAAATAATTTGTAATTCTATTACTGTAATACACTATTGTAGTTGGTTATGCATTGAAAGATGTTTCAGTGACTTTGATTCTATGATGAGATTTATGTATTGATGATGTTTCAATACTTGTTTATGCAAATATGGATATTTTATTGCTTTAGGGACATGGTACTATTGATGTTTTGTGTTTTTGTAGGACCAGGTACTCTTGTGGATGGAAGATGTTACTTAACATCAAGAATGAGATATTAAAAAGGAAAATAATAATGGCTTAAACTACTCTATAAAATTTTAATGCTTATTTTATCATTTTTATGCTTTACCTATACTAGGAATTGCGAGAAACACAACAAACTATGTTTAGTCTAAGGGGGTTGTATGTCACAGCCCGTCCCTATTGTATCTTTTCAAAAAGGTATTAATTGATCTGGGAGATAAATTAATACCTGACTAGAGGGTCATTGGCCCTCAAGATTTCTACAAAATTCCAATTAAGGGATTTTGTGAGGTTTTGTGAAAGGATTAATTAGCTTTTGAAAAAGGTAATTCAATTTAGTTTAATTAGTCTAATTATAGAAGCAATTATGAGATTTGGACTTCACAAAAGTTGTCCAATTTTAATTGGACCAAAAGAGCTCTAGTAAGAATGAGATAAAATAGGGCTTATTTTTTATTTAGGTTTATCCATCCCTTATCCATGGCCTACTCTTATTGGTAGAAATTAAGGGAGATTCTCTTTTCTTATCTTTAATAGTGTTAGTTTTATAATGTCCTTAGAATAGAGGCACAAAATAAACTAAGGTCACTCACCTTATCTCCATGGACCCTATTCTTATTTTATAATAATTTATTTGATTCCCCTTTCACATGGGAAGGTGGAAAATAGTGAATTGATTGTCGGGAGGAAAAGCCTCTTTAAATATCCCATGAGGTCTTAGAAAAAAAAAAAAAAAAAAAAAGCATGGGGACTCAAGAGGCAATGGAGGAGGGCTAAGAGGAGGCCACTTGGAGGTCTTAGGGAAGAAATTGGATCAGGTTGGGTATTTCTGGCATATACTATATTTTGAATCAAATTCTATAGATGTAATGAACATAGCTCAAATTAAATCTTTTGTATTTGTTTGTCCTCTTTCATACTCTACAAATGCTTTGGAAAATATACTATTCGAATGACTTAAATCTTTGATTTAAGCAATGGTTTCAATTCAATGAGGCTTAACCTAATGTTATTCCATTTGCTATATAAAATATAGTTCGACCTAGAAGGTCATAGATTAGAGCAGGCCTTAGTTTAGGTCAAACCATCAAGTTGCAAGTCAAACCATCATCGTTTCTTACCATCATAATCTCCACAACCACCTTAAGGTGGTTATTTAGTCTTTAGGGTGAGAGAACTTTTATTATGCTCTATTCCCTATACACCACACATATGAGATATGTCCCCATGTATAAAAGGAGATTCTTAATGCTTATGATATTGGCCCCATCTGCAAGACTAGTAAACTAAAGTTGAATCCTGATTACATCCTATATTGATGAAATATTGTAACCCACATTGTTACTCAACTCAATCAACCCAAGAGAGTGAATAATTTTTTTTTGTTTAAAAACTTATCTACCCAACAGGTAGAGTTTATAACCATGGACTATTTCCATCAAGGTAAAAAGTCACCAAGAGATTTACGACATGGTCAATGTCAACTCTTGTGATAGGAGTGACCAACTCCTATCAAACCTTTCATACCTTCATGGTATAAGGTAGTCCAAAAATTTCTTGGACACTTTAGGTTTAGTCATCTAATAAAAGTATTTTTAACTCGGGATGTATTCTCTATTTAAACAATGTAAATCACCATAGCATGATAATAAATAAATCAACTCAACATTTACTATACTTAATATTTACAATTTAAAGGTTACAATAACAAGATATAATCCTTGGTTACTCAACATGATAATCTATATAATATTTTCTTAAATTAAACCATCATCCACAATAACTGCAATTCATAAGTTGCATTAACATGAAGTATTAATGATAACTTCAAATCACAGTTTATTTCATTAAACTAATTCTTGTATCTACTTTTATTATTATATGATTCTTAAGCAACATAAACCATATGAATAATATTTCCACATTCATCTACAAATTGTCAAGGTTACCTCAATTAACAGTGTATAATAGTGTAAAATATTACATCATAAGTAATCAACATGATAATAACATCTTAGTACCATATCATAATATTTCAAATACATCATTCATACTCTATTTAATCAATTATCACATTGAAAAGTAAATGCAACATCCACATCTAGATTTATAAAGCATCATCTATACATTATTTACTCAACATCATAAACATCTATGTAAAAGATCAATTGTAAAACCATAAGATAAAGAGATATGACACAGCATATATCCTAGGAACCCTCATGGCAAATAAACCCATCCTCTAAAATAGATTCTCCTCACATTTCATAAATATAAATTATCACAATTTACAAATATTAAATGCATCCCCCAAATCCTTTATCTGCATCAAGCATATAAAGGAAACTAATGTAACACCTTAAATTTGATGCACCTAATTTATCATAAGGTTAAAAATCCAAAATTTACCTCAAAACCGCATTTTAAACAACTTGCCTCGATTTTTGCGCCATAAATAGGCTTTGTTTTGACCGTTGGATGATATCATCATCGATTTGATGATATCATCCCTAATTGAATGAAATCGTCTGGCGCCGAACGTCCAGATGATTTCATCCAAAAACCAAATTTTCCTAATTAGAAAGATGACAAAAACCATTCCAACTCCTTCTCCCAGCTTAGAATAAGCGCGTTTGCGCTATTGGCTATCATCCCATTGGAGATCTCCTAGATTGGGATGGATCCCAACCTTCTAACCTCCCCTTAGTCCTATTTAAATCTAGTTTTCCTATTGAACCATCCTGGCTGATCGAATTCCTGCAATCCAAGCTGCATATCCTATTAGAATACCCTGAATTTCATTCCTTTGCATGATTTCTTTAGATCAATTTGTAGGTTTTTCATTGTGCATCAGTCGGAGGAAGCTCGGATCGCCTCAGGCGATCCTGTTTCAATCAGAGATGATCTCGTACAGATCCGAGATGATCTTGTACGATTCCAGATGATCTTGACTGCACTCCTCTTGGGGGCAATCAAGATCCATAGTTTGCATTTTCTACTACTTTGTTTATTCAAATTGCATTAGTTTAATTTATATTTTGTAATGCATCTGGTGTTCACCTCATGTTAGCGATAGTTTGCATTTTATGATCAATTTCGTTTTAGCACATAAGGGCATTTAGATCAATTTAGATCAAATTCAATTTCTAAGACCAATTAAGCATTCAATCAGAGTTATTATATTCATTTTATCATATTTTGCACTATATTCCCTCTGTTTTGGCATCCATATGTTCAGTTGCAAGTTTTGACGAAATCATCTCAGACGATTTCGTTTGATTGCAGACGATATCATCCGATTTTGGACGATTCTATGCAATTACAGATGAACCTACAAAATTGCAGGTGATCCTGTTCAATTACAGGTGATTTCAGCAAATCTAAGATGATCTGGACTGAAGTAGGCTCTAAAATCTGCATCAGACACCTGGAATCGGGTGAGATCTTTCCATTTCTTTAATATCCTGCATTTAGATGTATTTAGGATTCATTTCCATCTGTTGTTTGCATATAAATCAAAATTTGCATATAGAATAGCGTAGTCACATTTTGGCCAACCTAGGTGATTGAAATTAAAATGAATTCATCAAACACATCTTCAACCTAGGCTCGAAAGCTGTCGCAAAATGCTTCCTGGTGAACCCACCATCCATCGACAAATCGCCAAAGAGGACACGACTCAAGTGTCTCTCTCATCCGAGGTGTAGCTTTACCATTTTCCCATTCCCCTCTGAGGCGCGGATCCATTAGCCTAGAGGAAAGGAGTGCAAAAATTTTAAGCCTACATTCTTTGGTGAACCCGACGTGAACTACATAGGCATTTCTTCTGATTTCAAAAACAAAACAAAAATATATATATATACAAGAAAAACAACAAAAAAATCATCATTTCAAATTTGTATGTTTTTCTAAATAGTAGATACCAAATATTACTTTTAGAAGTACTAAAGAAACCATGAATTTTAACTCAAATCAATATGAGCCCATCAGTAATGTTGGGAAAATTTTGCCAAATGCATTTGTTGATTATGACCAACCTCATCCATATTCAACATCACCTTTATCACACTTTTCTCATTTTTCATCCTTACCCCAACAAGACAATCCCTTTTCCAATCCTCTTCATAATGATATTATCTATTCTCCCACATATCCATATTATGCCTATCGATCCACATACAATCCTTCTCCACCATTTCAATATTCTTCTTTCAACACAATCCATCCATTTCAACAAGAAGATACTTATTCTTCCAATCCTACCATGCACTCACATCATACTTCACAATCTTCCTATCATCATTCTACCCATAATAAAGAAAAAAGAGGTAAGAAACCATTAGGTCCTTTTATGACTGAATTCCTAAGGCAATTATCAAAAACCTCTCGAAAACCTTCATCACGTAAATTTACTAAGCTCAATCAACCAATGGATATAATTCTCAAGCATTTACTTGATACAAATAGGATTGAGCTCCCTCCCATAAGACAACCTGATACCACAATAGATTGGTATAAACCTGAGCTACATTGTGAATATCATAGAATGGATGGACATATGACACAAAAATGTAGAGATTTAAGATGTGCAATTCAAGATTTGATTGATGAGGGTCTTTTTACTATAAAGGAATTACAATCTACAACTGACTATAAATCTCCAATAAACAATCAAACTCCTACACAACAAATATCCATAATCAATCAAGACATGGGGATCTCCCAAGAACCCCCATTCAATTATCAACAATAGGAAACCAATCAAATATTGCATCTTAATATGTCCCATCACAATGATATCACTAATATTGTAATAGAAACTACAAATGAGCAACCTCAAGTTCAATCAACTCAATTTGATATTCAAGAGATGGATTCCTCATTTGACCAACCTTCAAAACTATCCTTGGCTCTAGAGAATGATCCAAAATGGAATGTAAGCATAGAAAGCCCATATTTAACATCAAAATCTCAATCTGAAATCCACTCTGATAGCCAACAACAAGTGATTAATCCTCAAGCAAAGATATCTCTTTTAGAAGTATTACAAAGTTCTCATAGGGAAACTTTGTTCAAGATACCTAGCCAACAATTTGTTCCTCATAATATTTTCCCTAAGAACACAATTAATGATGTAAGCCCTCTTGAGGTTAATCATATTTCATTCTATGATGAGGAGATTCCTTCCTCTACTCCACAAGAAGAATCCTCTCTTTACATTATAGGAGTTATTAAAGAAACATCTATTAAAACTATCATGGTAGATAATGGCTCCTCTCTTAATTTATGCACTTATCAATTACTCCAAAAACTCGAATTAAAAGAAGAAGATCTCAATGAATCAAATGTTATTATAAAATATTTTAACAATGAAGTTCAAGAAACTCCAGGCACTATAATTCTTCCCCTTAAGAGCGGACCCAAGATCCTGGATACTTTATTTTATGTAACATCTTGCCCTTCACCTTACAACCTACTTCTCAGAAGTCCTCGAATTCATACGATGAGGGTTGTCCCTTCCACTCTTCATCAATGTTTGAAGTTTAAACTT
The DNA here is from genome assembly GCA_028583015.1 of Wollemia nobilis. NCBI lineage: Eukaryota > Viridiplantae > Streptophyta > Pinopsida > Araucariales > Araucariaceae > Wollemia > Wollemia nobilis. The sequence continues at coordinate 5,865,719 of JAQPPZ010017101.1, read as the reverse complement.
GCAAATAAAATTGTTACCATACATGGTGACCCAACATTATTTGAAGAATATTTAACGGTTGAAACATCAAGTTCTATACATTCTCCATTATCACAATTACATCCTATCAATCACTTTTCTTTATCCATATCTGATCATCCTTGTTTACCAAATAACACCCATGCATATCTATCACATATGCTCTCTCCATCTTATCAAGACTTGGAAGATAGTGATAAGAATGAAGAACCTTCTTATCCTTCTGACATTTTGTTTTGTAACATGATCAATTTTACACATATAAAAGTCAAATCTTTTGCTACATTATTCTACATTATAACAAAGCTTTTGTTATCGCTACCTTTTATTCATCACCTTTTGTTCTTACCTCCACCACAACCAAATTATCCTTCAAAACCTCCTTTGATTTTGAAGCAACCTTAGACATGATATACTCAAATCACCTTGTATAGTGTATATAGATCATCTTGTATATACCACCAATTCCATCATTAAAAGTAAAAAATCAAAAAATAAAAATAAAAATCAAATAAAACAACTAAAAAAATAAAAAAGTATCAAAATCTCAAAAATATTTCAAATTATTCTGCATTGTTATTCATTGTTGTATTTCAAAATTTTGAAGCTATATTTTCCTTTATTTCGGATTAATTCAAAAATTATCTTGAACCATACACTTAATTTCACAAATTAATTATTTTGATTTTATCACTATGATTATAAATCTCTCTTGTATCGAAGATCACTATTTCACTAAATAATATTTTGAGTTTTGGGAAATGATCTTGCTACTTCTTGAACCAAGTACACTTTTACACATTAAAATGATTTGTTGCAAATTCGAAAAATGATACTACATAGTAGTCTTGGTCTCTTGAGTGAAAAGTTTCCCCTGCTATCCTATCATGCGCATGGTCTAGAATTTTTTGAGAATTGGCAAAAGGACAAGCTCACCCCTACCCGGAATAAAAATCCCTTGCTCCACATCTAAGCTGAGCAAGTATCCCTAGACTAGGAAGAAAAGAAGAAAATCAGAAAAAGCATGAAAAGAAAGAAAAGAGAAATGTTCAAAATCCAAGAAAATGCAGAAATCCAAAAAAATCAAAAGATCATAGAAAAATTCAAGAAAAATTAGAAAGAGAAGAATAAAAAAGAGAAAGAAAAGAGAACAAGAAAAGCAATAAAATTTCCCCCCTACCCTTTGAAATAAAATAAGGGTGAATGAGCTTGAATCCCTGGAATTCTCAATTATTCGAAAATCATGAGGTAAGCCCCATAACAAGTGATTTGTGCCCAACTTGCTTGACATTGGGTAATTCCTTTTCATGTGGCGACATGTCTGTCACATTAGCGACCTTATTTTGTACAGACCTATGTCCGCTTGTGGATTAGCTAGCTTTTGATGACTTGACTTACATAGTAGTTTGGTACGGTTTCATGCACAAAAATCATGGTTAATGAACCCTTCACTTGCACACACATTGGTTCATTCAAGTTACTTGCATCAAAATACCTTACTCAAAATTGGTAAATGAACATTACAAAGCACACACATTTGATCCCTAAGAGATTTTGTATCATTGTGTCAAATCAAGATGGATAATGAACTCACTTATCACACACTGGTTCTTGATAAATTTGAATTTGTCTTAGAAATAAGTTAAAATATTTCTTTGAAATTTGTCGGACAACATTAGTTTATCATCACTTTCATATTAACACATTACATAGATATTTCCAAAATTTCAAAAAATCTCAAAAACAACTTATTGCAAAAATAACATGTAGTTCAAAATCACTTATCATACATAGCATTCATGACTTCGCGATGATGGTATAATTCCTAGGAATTATTCTGCTCAATTTTCACACTAGGAATTCTATACCTAGCGCATAACATCTTTCTAATTTTTCATGCCCAAAATTAGTCCATATATTTTCATAAAAACTACATAATATTTTTGGAACATGTGACACAATGATTTATCTTACATTACTTTGCATTTTAAAAAGAACAAATAATTTCATATTATCATGCAATTCATTTTTATTTTCACGATGATGGTATAATTCCTAAGTAATTATTTCATATAATTTCACACTTAGGAATTCTATGCTTAGCGTAAATCATCCTTCAAATTTTTCATGCTTTACTCAATATATTTCACAAACATCACACATATTCCTATTACCACAAAAGCCTTAAGATTATTCTTAAGCATACAACCATTCTTAGCAATATCAAAAATATTCCTCACAAATAGGATTAGCTTCGAGACTTAGCGAGCAACGATCTCCACAATAGTCTCATAACAACACAACATCCTTTGAGGTTTATTGCTAGAATCTCTCAAACATCCTATCCCAAAACAACATCAAACATTTCTTTCTCATCATAAAGCCTTAAGATTATTCTTAAGCACACAATATTTTGGTATTAGCAATACAAAAACTCCCTCACAATAGGATGTGCTTTTCGACCTAGCGAGCAACGATCTCCACAATGGTCACATCACAACACAACTTCCTTTAGAGGTTCATTGCTAAGTTTATCAAAATCTTCTTTTACAAAACATCACAACAACATTTATTGTCTTTCTATCATTCAACACATTATTCAAAATCATTTATTTAAGCATGATCAAAATTATATTTAAAAATCAAAGCATGATTACAAGAAATTATGTAACACAACCATCATAAGCAAATGTAATGAATCATCCAATCAAATCACACAAAGTCACATAAAACAAAGAAGATCAAAATTTGAGTTTTCCACCAAACGTAGAATTTGGTGTAAAAACTCGAGGGGGCACCACAGTAATCAGTTGCACGATTCGACTTAGAATCGTTGCCTAAAAATCGGAATAAATTTTTGCTTTTTCGTAAAGCGTGATGATCTCTTCTTTAACGCATTTTCCTCAAAAAATTCGCTAAAGAGGGGGCAAAATGTAACACCTTAAATTTGATGCACCTAATTTATCATAAGGTTAAAAATCCAAAATTTACCTCAAAACCGCATTTTAAACAGCCTGCCTCGATTTACGTGCCATAAATAGGCTTTGTTTTGACCGTTGGACGATATCGTCGTCGATTTGACGATATCATCCCTAATTGAATGAAATCGTCTGGAGCCGAACGTCCGGACGATTTCATCCAAAAATCAATTTTCCTAATTAGAAAGACGACAAAAACCATTCCAACTCCTTCTCCCAACTTAGAATAAGCGCGTTTGCGTTGTTGGCTATCATCCCACTGGAGATCTCCCAGATTGGGATGGATCCCAACCTTCTAACCTCCCCTTAGTCCTATTTAAATCTAGTTTTCCTATTGAACCATCCTGGCTGATCAAATTCCTGCAATCCAAGCTGCATATCCTATTAGAATACCCTGAATTTCATTCCTTTGCATGATTTCTTCAGATCAATTTGCAGGTTTTTCATTGTGCATCAATCGGAGGAAGCTCGGATCACCTCAGGTGATCCTGTTTCAATCAGAGATGATCTCGTACAGATCCGAGATGATCTTGTACGATTCCAGATGATCTTGACTGCACTCCTCTTGGGGGCAATCAAGATCCACAGTTTGCATTTTCTACTGCTTTGTTTATTCAAATTGCATTAGTTTAATTTATATTTTGTAATGCATCTGGTGTTCACCTCATGTTAGCAATAGTTTGCATTTTATGATCAATTTTGTTTTAGCACATAAGGGCATTTAGATCAATTTAGATCAAATTCAATTTCTAAGACCAATTAAGCATTCAATCAGAGTTATTATATTCATTTTATCATATTTTGCACTATATTCCCTCTGTTTTGGCATCCATCTGTTCAGTTGCAGGTTTTTGATGAAATCGTCTCAGACGATTTCGTTTGATTGTAGATGATATCATCCGATTTCGGATGATTCTATGCAATTACAGATGAACCTACAAAATTGCAGGTGATCCTGTTCAATTACAGGTGATTTCAGCAAATCTAAGATGATCTGGACTGAAGTAGGCTCTAAAATCTGCATCAGACACCCAAAATCGGGTGAGATATTTCCATTTCTTTAATATCCTGCATTTAGATGTATTTAGGATTCATTTCCATCTGTTGTTTGCATATAAATCAAAATTTGCATATAGAATAGTGTAGTCACATTTTGGCCAACCTAGGTGATTGAAATTAAAATGAATTCATCAAACACATCTTCAACCTAGGCTCGAAAGCTGCCGCAAAACGCTTCCTGGTGAACCCACCATCCGTCGACAAATCACCAAAGAGGACACGACTCAAGTGTCTCTCGTCCGAGGTGTAGCTTTACCATTTTCCCATTCCCCTCTGAGGCGTGGATCCATTAGCCTAGAGGAAAGGAGTGCGAAAATTTTAAGCCTACACCTAATCATTCCTTTTTCAAAACATCATGCATATAAGGAAGTTCCACATTTCCTTATTTCAAACCATCAATACATTACATGAGATTCAAATCATCATGCATGTAAGAAAATTCCACGTTTCCTTAATTCAAACCATCAATACAATACATAAGAATTTCACAAATTCTTATGTCTACATAATATATGAAATGATCATCAGATTTATATTAAGGAGAAAACTTATCATTTATCAAAGAGGGAACCCCATAATTCCCTCGAGAATGAATTCCACATTCATTCTCCAAGGTTGATAAACATTCAACCCTCAATAAGATGAATTCTTCTAACTACATTAGAAGAATTCAATGAACAATCTTGTTTATCTACATTATATGCGTAAAGCATATAAAGAGGAATCTCATTCCTCAAGAATGGGTCTTACATCCATTCTTATCACAGTAAAACAATATTCTGAACCTTAAACCAATTAAGGTAATAATTTTCTCCATGTAGTCTATACATGTAGTACTAATCCAAGAATAAAACTCCATCCATTATTTTCCATGTCTTACATCCTAAAATTTCATGGCTTGAGAGGTTTTTAAACTCCTCTCAAGAATAGATCATATAATATATTCTTACAAAGTCAAGATGATACTAATTTCACCAACCCATATATACTAGGAATATAGAAAAGGGTCCTAAAGGAGCATTAATCGTATGATCGACACATACTGAGTAAACCCCATAATTTCCTCAAAGAATGAGCTTCACACTCATTCTTTTCTTAACTACACTCTTTCTACAAAAGAGTGTTTCTAAATGCCATTTCTGTAAACCTGATTTAATCAAAAATTTACATTCGAATTGTTTACAAATTTGTAGAAATTTTCTACAAAATTGTACCTAGAACTCCATCAATTTTCTACCTAAAAATTGATCCTATATACTATTTAATTTCTGCCAAAATTGATCTTCTGGATGTACACAATTACATCTCAAATTTTTACACCATTTGCTATCGAGTCTTCCCTAAATTTGACCTTGTGAATGTATTAATTAATCTAATAATCCTCTTTCAAAAGGGGTATAAAGTTCTCCTTCAAACTAATTCCATCTTAGTCTATAATTATTTTCCCATAAACAATCATAGATCTTCTTCAATTCGAAGGACTAGCCCAATAAGTTTGGTTCTTTTGTAATGTTTTTCTGCCTCCTAAAGATCTACATACCTCCTTTTAAAGGAGCTTAGTCTTTTAAAAAGCCTACCCCTAATCTCATTAATGTTCTAGAGTTTAAAAAAATTAGTTTATATAAATTTCAAGCTCAATGTTTTATAAACCTAAATAACACAAGGGTCTAAACAGATTTCCCAACGACTATAAGCAATTTTTATTTTATTTTATTTTTTATTTGGTTGGTGTGAGAAACCCCTACGACCAATGCACAAGGTTGAGCAGTCTCCTCCCAACCATGACCCCTATAAAATTGAGAGCTATGCTTATCAATAGGGAATTTAACACAACCACCACACACCCACCCCCTCACACACTCACCCACGTTGCGGTTTGAACCTTGGACCTTCCAAAGAAGATCCAAAGCCCAAACCGTTGTGGGGTCTCCTCCCAACCATGACCCCTGTAAAGTTGAGAACTATGCTTATCAATAGGGAATTTAACACACAACTACCACACATCCACCCTCTCACACACTCGCCCACGCTGCGGTTTGAACCTTGGACATCCCAAAAAAGAGCCAAAATCCTAACCGTTGTGATGTCCCCCTAGGACAACTATAACCAAATTTAATTAAATCTCCTTAATTGCCCAACGACTATATTGTATTTTTTTTTAACCCAACGATCAAAATCTATTTTTGACTAATGTTCATATTCTATTTTTAACCAACGATCATATTATTTTTTAATCTTAATTTATTCTAATTAAAACGATGGTTCTCATTGCTTTGAAGAGCCATTTTTTTACTAATGTTCATATTCTATTTTTAACCAACAGTCATATCATTTTTTTAATTTTAATTTAATTAGAGCTTTGAAGAGCCATTTTTTACTTATGTTCATATTCTATTTTTAACCAAAATGATGGTTATTGCTTTGAAGAGGTCTCCTCCGAACCATGAACCCTAGGAAGTTGATAGTTGAAAGCTGTCCCAACCATGAACCCTAGGAAGTTGATAGTTGAGAGCTATGCTTATCAATAGGGAATTTAACACACATGCACCACACACTCACCCACCAAGTTGAGTCTCCTCCCAATCATGCCACCACGTTGAGTCTCCTCCCAACCATGCCACCATGTTATGGGGTCTCTATTTAATTTGTTTTAATTCCAACGGCTTTATTCTATTTTAGACTAATGTTCATATTCTATTTTTAACCGGCGGTTTCTTTTGACAACTATAACCAAATTTAATTAAATCTGCCTAATTGCCCAACGGCTATATTCTATTTTAGACAAATGTTCATATTCTATTTTTAACCAGCGGTCAATAAAATCAATATTCTATTTTAGACAACTATAACCAAATTTAATTAAATCTCCCTAATTGCCCAACGGCTATATTTTATTTTTAACCAGCGGTCAATAAAATCACGGTCCAAGATGAAGTAGGCTCGAAGGTACAAAACTAAATGTTACATGCGCTTAGCCAACAAGTGCTCTGCGACGTACTATAGAAAGAGGAACTTCTAGCCATTCTACTATCCATGTGGGATTAACTCTGTTAAATCTCAAACTATGCCCTACCCGTACTGACAGGGTCCAAACATGTATGCTTGTCCTGACACCAAGTGGTGGTTTGCGGAGGTCTAGTTGAGGTTTCCTTCTCGCGTGGATCCACCTACAACGAACACGTATTGGGGTATCTTATCACCATGACCTGAGGATTACTTCTTAAGTGATTATCGACCGACAGTCGAGCAACCATGGAAACGCCTATCACGATTTCAACAAATGTCACATATTAAGATCCAGGCCAAGCTCTAAGCTACGCAGGTGTATATTACCCTGATTCCACACGAGTCTACCTGTGTCGGGTAGATTTGGTTGCGATCACAGAGCCGGAGCGTTAGGGTTTTCTATCAGCTAATAAACGCCTAACCATCGTTCAAAAGATGTCGAGTACCTGGCTAACAGGCCTAGATATCTTTGCTATCATTTGCAGATTAATCATTCTCCAAATGGCTTCACATAGCTCGCGTCCTGAGTCTTTTCGAGCATATGTGGAACGGTAGAACAACAGTATAAATCCACATTTCCTATGCCCCACACAGGCGTCCAACAATCAGAATGTACACAGAGCATGTGTGGTAATTTTAGGGACCTAACTCAAGGTACGACACGACGCAGGTAGAAAATGAAGCTAACGGCTTTATCATAACTTAATGTTATATTTTATAATTAAGTGATCCAAGTTTAAATCTTGGAGTTAATATTATATTTTATAAGGAGGTAACCCAAGTTCAAATTATATTTTATAAAGAAGTGACCTAGATCAAATCTTGGAGTTAATATTATACTTTATAACAATAATAAAGTGACGCCGGAAGCAAGTCACAACTCCAAATCAATTTAAATTTTAAAAGCAAACTTTCTTAAATAAAAATAATAAAAGCCTACAATTCCAAAGTTTAAACCTGATAATAAAAATAAAAATAAAAAAATTACTTTATAACTGTTAATTCTTTATTGTGGTCCGGCAGAGAAAGGTCCTGTACTGCGCTTAAAACATGTGGCCTGCATCCCTTTAAGCAGATCGATGAATCTACTGTTTTTGACCTAGACAGGCCTGAAGCGCGTTAAAACGAGTACATTTAAATATAAATTACTGGGCAGCTGGCTTCAATTTCAAAGCTTAAATTGAATCCGAGCCGTCTAATTACAGATATGGTGTGGGAGAATTAAGCTATCCGCGCCTATAAATATCTCTGGTTTGTGGTTATGTATACATCGTTTCTTTCTTTCCTTAACGAGGTACGCATCCGTCATTGGGAGGACATAGACACACACTCGTGACAGAGTTTTCGAAGTCACCCACAAAGGAGATTGGGGTTAGGTTTCTAAGCTTGACAATAGGCCGATTCTTCACCAGTTGAAATATATAGGTTACTTACGTGTTGTAGGTGAGTTGAAAAGGGTAGGGTAATTTTTAAGGTGGTCTTTGGTTCCAATCTCTACCCTACCAAATGCATATCAGACACTCAAAATTCAGTTGATTTTAATGGTGTAGAACCTTGATCGTGGTTTTTCAAACCAAAACAACCCCAAAATATTTTTCCCTAAATTCAAAAAAAAAATTATATAGGTTCCAAAACAAACACTAGCCGTTTCAAATCGAATTCAGCAACAAAGCGTCTATAACGAAGGTTTTAAATTCCAATATTTTAATACAACTGCGCAGGCTTTACTCATGTTAACTGGAAGAACGTCTTCAAGGGATATGCAGGAAGATTCAGAACAATAGCGACTGTAAGAAGAGTGACAACATCTAATTAATTGGTGGCATATTTCCAATCGTTCCACCACTAAATTGCTAATCATTAAGCTATCAAAAACGATTAGTAACAGATCCAGATGCGAGAATATTAAATGAAATAAGACTATAAGACGGTCTTACTTACTCCAGGTGCTCAATGGAATTCAAGAAGATCAACATTCAAACCAACATAGATACCCTTATTCATCGGAGATTTAGGCACGATTCAAACAATACAAAGCAAGAGGTTTAGTAGCCCCAACCTGATATTCCAGGTGTTTTCCTTATGGACTAGTTTCCTCATGCTCCTCCTCCTTTGCCTATCTCCCCCATATTTTTCCTCTCGGGCTCCTTCATGCTTCCTCCTCTCGGGCCCCTCCCCCAAAACCCCCAAGGCCTTCCTTTTTAATCATGGCTTCTCCCTCTTCACGGGCCATAAAGGTGGCTTATTATTTTAATATTAAAAGATGTTTTTCAATTTATTTAAGATATTTCAATCCATGTGGGGGATTTATAAAGTAGAAGAGGGTCCAATTGGAGATAAGGTGAGAGACATTAGTTTGTTTTATGTACCCCTCTTCTAAGGACATTACAAAATTGACACTATTAGAGATAAGAAAAGAGAATCTCCCTTAATTTTCATCAATATGTAGAAGCCATGCGGAAGGAATGAACAATCCCTTAAATAGCAAGATAATCTTTATATTATTTAATAATGTTAGTTCTCTTTTTTAGTCCAATCAAAATTGGACAAATATGAGAGCATCTAATTGTATTAAATTAGGTTAATTAAACCTAATTAATTAAATTGAATTAGTTTTTTTGCAAAAGATAAATCCTCAAATTAATCTTTCACAAAGGTCTTAATTAACTTCCCAAAATCTTACAAAATTTCCTAATTGCATTATTTTAATTAGGGTCTACAGTGCTCTAGATTAATCAATTAGAACCACTTATTAATGCTAGACAACATTAGTAAGGTCATGGGTTTATTCCCCATGAGGGTTCCTAGGATATATGTTGTGTATATTTATCTTGTGGTTTGTAATTGATGTTCTACATGAATGCTACACTTACTTTTCAATAGGACGTTAATTAGATATATTATGAATGTTGTACTTGAATTATCATGAGATGGTATTTAAATGTTATTTATTTATGATGCAATGTTTTATACAATCATGCAATGTTAAATGAAATAGTCTTGACAATTTATAGATGAATGTGAGTTTGTTTCATTATCAACTCATTGTTAGTAAGAGCACCTAAGGAGTTAGTTTATGGAAATAACACTATAAATTGAATTTATTGTTATTACTTCATGATAAAGTAGCTTATGAGATGATATTTCTTTGGATGATGATTTGATTTGAAATACGTTGTAAATGTATCTTGAATTATACCTAATAAGGATAATAAATGTGGAATGGAAGTACAAATTACCATGAGGAGATGATTAATAATGATTCAAATACAATTTATTCCTTGGATTGAAACATGGTTAATGAATGACTAATTCTAAAACATCTTATTAATGAAAGAAATACGAGAGAGGAATATAATCATGGTTATAATGGTTATTTCAAGGCCTATGTAAGTGTATCATGTGTAGTGATAACTATTTTAGTTACCTCATTGTGGATATGAGGGTAACTAAGTATTTAAGATTTGATGATCCACCATGGAGGTGCGATATCTAATCTTCAAGGCATTCACTTATATACTAGTCTTCATGGATAGTATGGAGAAGGGTGATTCCCCTATGTATGGGATAAACTTCTAACGCTATGGTCTAGTTTTTGTACATTCATGGAGAATGTATAGACCATTTGAGAGTTCTCATACCATGGAGGTATAAGGGTTTTTTAGAAGTTGGTCACTTCTACTCAAGAGTGAATTTGACTAAGTCTTAATATCTCTTGATGATTTGATGCCTTGGTAACTTACAATTCGCTTGGAATACATTTTTTTATGGATCATGATTATGTCCTTCACTCGTTGGAAGATAAATAAATGAACTAAAGAAAAAAAATTACATGGTTGAGTAGTAACAATTGGGGTTGTTACAGTTGGTATTAGAGCCCATGCTAGTTAATGGATTCTAGTGTTAGGTCTAGGCTAGAAAAAGATATGGGCAAGAAGAACCATAGGTTGGTTCAAATCTATTGATTGCTCAATTTGAGCTATGAATGTTAAACCATTATTAAAATTCTAGGTTGAATGGCTATAGGCTCACCTAGAAATGGAACATTGCATGAAGTGGTAAAGACATTGACAAGTTATGGGGAGTAAGGAAATTAACCCCATTTGGAAATATAATTTTGTGATAATATCTTGCGATGTGGCAAGAGTGTGAATAAGATTATATTTGGAAAATGAATGGTTAGCACCTTGTGGGGATATAAGTATGAATATAACCATCTAAGTTAGTTCATGGAAATTAAAACTAGCTATTGGAAGTTTAATTGGAAAGTACATAAAACTTGTTCAACTTCTTTTGTTGGCATGTAGATTAACACCTAGGTTGTATAATAGTGTAAAGCTACAAAAACCATACATCTAATCTATTGTAATCTTATAAACAAATTGAAACATGAAATTTATGTAGCCATTGATAAAATGAGATAACAAAATGGGGTGCTCTATTTTTATTAATTAAATAAACTTTGATTACAATACATCCCTCTTAGGGATACCCAATTCGATTCAAAATTACAAAGAATGTGGCCCTAAAAAGGGGAAAGATGCACTCCACAAGGTCTTTGTGTCTCCACTAATCTAATTATAGAGGGTTTACTTGCAACCTCTGCTTATGATGTCAAGAACATGGATCTTGATGATCTTTAGCCTTTGAACTACCCTGTATCCTGCACACAAGAAACTACAAGAAATATCAATAGCATATGAGGCCTCTCAAGATGAGGCTAGTTTCTCCATAAGTGCAAATTATAAAGCAAATGCATAAAGATATGTAAAGATACATGAAGTACTAGAATAAAAGCATAAATATTGAAAGTAAAGAACATAGTCTATGTTAGAAAATTGAATGAAAGCGTCTAATGACTAAACTACTGACTAAAATAAAGAAAAAAATGCATCATCCCACGACTACTATTGATTAGGGTAGCAGACTCTGTTAGTCGCTATCGACATCGATGGCAGTACTTGCAAGCCATTGTTAAAAATAATGATCATGAGATAGAGGCTCTGTTCTCTAGATTCTTGGCATGTGACAATCAATTCCTCCATTGAATTGATGTTTGGTCATGTCTCAAGACATAGTTTGGTTGTGGAATTTGGCTTGAATTGTAGGTAATTTGATGTTTAACAGTAAGATGATTAGTCTTCAAGCTTTGATGATCTCTTTTGGTACATATGCAGGTGTCATGGTACAATTGGATAGCACTTCATTGCACCTCAAAAGGATGTGAAATCTTTCCTCAGTTCAGTAGTGTTTCGCTATGGCAATTGCTCATGAATTCTTCTATATTTTTCTCTTGTTTTTGGATACTTTAAATAGACTTCTCGAATCTAAACCCTAGCTTCTCCAGGAATCCAAGATCAAGAAGTTGTTAGGCTGGGGTAGTTGGATGGATGCTTCTGTAAGCTTCGTAGGTGCAACCACTCAATAAATTGTTGATGGCAACAAATTTTTCTTGACTCAATTAGCTCGAGTTTGTTATAGACTCGATCGTTATCGACAGTCACAACTATGGCCATGGCTACTATCGATAGGTGCAGCCAACCCGCAACCGCTATGAGCATCGATGGTGATGATGGCCACCACTGATGTCATCAGTAATGAAGGCTAAATAGTACTATACTACCTTGATTAAGTGGTTAGAACCACTACTAGGTCTTGGAAAGGTCCAAGGTGAGTCACATGGCCTAAAAATGTGTCCATATGAGTAGTCTCCTCAACATGATGTGTTTTAGGTGTCTACAAATACCCCTTTTTGGGATGCATTATGGGAAAACACAACACTAAGAAAAAATAGATAACCTAAAGCCATATTACAGGTTGATTGATGTTCATTGATCTGGTCAACTTTAGATACCCTAATCATGGAAAGAGCATACATCTCTAAATCATTGCTTCAAAAAAAGTTAAAGAACTTGGTTCAAGTATAACCTTTCACCTCAGGCCTACTTGATCTTGGATATTATTCAGTCATGAAGAGGCAAGGACCTACCTTCATGCTTCAAAAATGCCAAGAATTTGTTTAATTAATTTGCTTGTTTTCTACCCCAAGCAGGGGCATGATTATTTTTGGCAATGATTCACGGGCGAATGCAATTAACATTACTAGGTGTTTAATTGCCGATTTTTATTATGAATGTTATGATTATGACTACATAATCAAATGCATAAAGATATGTAAAGATACATGAAGTACTAAAATAAAAGCATAAATATTGAAAGTAAAACAGCTAGTCTATGTTAAAAAATTGAATGAAAGCATCTAATGACTAAACTACTAACTAAAATAAAGAAAAATATACATCATACCATAACTACTATTGATCAAGGCAGTGGACTTTGTTAGCCGTTATCGATGTCGACGGCAGCGCCTGCGGGCTATTGTTAAAAATAGTAGTCATGGGACAGAGGCTCTGTTCTCTGTATTCTTAGCCTAATGATGATCAATTCCTTAATTGAATTGATGTGCAAGGGTAAATTGTGTCTCAAGACACAGTTTGGTTATAGAATTTGACTCGAATTACAAGTAATTTGATGTTTAACAGCAATATGATTGGTCTTCAATCTTAGATGATCTCCATTGGTACATATGTAGATATCATGGTACAATTGGATAGCACTTTGTTACACCTCAAAGGGATGTGAAATATCTCCTCAGTTTGACAGCGCTCCGCTATGGCAATTACTCATTAATTCTTCTATAGTTTTCTCTTATTTTAGGATGCCTTAGATAGACTTCCTGAATCTGAATTCTAGCTTCTCCAAGAAGCCAATATCAAGAAGTTGTTAGGCTAGGGCAGTTGGATGGATGCTTCTAGAAGCTTCATAGCCACAACTAATCAAGAAACCATTGATGGCAACAGATTCTACTCGACTCGATTAGCTCGAGTTTGTTACAAACTCGATCGCTATCGACATGTGTGACTATGGCCATGGCCACTATCGATAGGTACAACCAGCCCATGATCACTCTAAGCATCGATGGCGATGATGGTCACTCCTGATGACATAAGCGATGAATGTTGAATAGGACTAGGTTACCCTGATTGAGTGGTTAGAACCACTACTAGGTCTTGGAAAGGTCCAAGGTGAGTCACGTGGCCTAAAAATGTGTCCATGTGAGTAGTCTCCTCAACATGACATATTTTAGGAGTCTATAGATGCCATTTTTGGGATGCATTGTGGGAAAACACAACACTAAGCAAAAATAGATAACCTAAAGCCATATTACAAGTTGATTGATGTTCCTAGATCTGGTTAACTTTAGATGCCCCAATCATGGAAAGAGTATACATATCTGAATCATTTCTTCAAACAAAGTTAAAGAACTTAGTTCAAGTACAACCTTTCACCTCAAGCCTACTTGATCTTAGACATTGTTCAGTCATGAAGAGGCAAGGACCTACTTTCATGCTTAAAAAATGCCAAGTATTTATTTAATTAATTTACTTGTTTTCTGTCCCAAGAAAGGGCATGATTATTTTTGGCAATGATTCATGGATGAACGCAATTAACATGATTAGGTGTTTAATTGTTGATTTTGATTATGACTACCCCTCAAATGATGAGTCGATGAGAAAAATGGCAGGTGATTAAAGCGATGAGTCGCTTGACCAAGATGACTGATTTGGATAGTTCAAGATGATTACTATTGTTTTAAGGTAGGTCCTATTACAGCTATGATTTCAATCATTAATAGTAACTGTACATCTGTATCTCGTGGAGCAGTCCAACCACAATGGCCTTCTTAGGAAATCAATATGATAGTAATTAAATTTAAGCATGTGATGAAGTGTTATGTTTGATGATTAGATAAAATTGCATAGAAGAAATGAAATGAATACCTCATTCCTATGGAGCAGTTCGATCGCAATGGCCTTCTTGGGGATTGAAGTGAAAACATTTCAATTCGTCAATGAATAATTTGGTTCAAATGACCTTATGGTAATTTACTCATCCTATCAGATTGCATGGAGCACAAGTCATTACAACCAAGTGTATAGGGTAAATAATTGGATACAAGGCACACTTGAAATTTTGTTTATTTGATTTTTTTGTAAATTTTGTGATTTATGATGATTATGGACCGGTAGATATGCATTAATGTCCAATATGAAACTCCTTATGGTGAGCAAATGGGTGCATTTATGACTTTTTCTTGGCCACTGTCAAATACAGTAGTGGAGATTTATAAATCTCGTAATCTCTATCGACGTCGACGGTCATGCCTGGCCAAATCTACTTTTTTAAGATTTGACCAAAGGAAACTAGGTTTCTTTGGATGATGCAGGAGCCTATATTATGGAGGGCATAACTTTTGATCCAACTATTGGATCGGCTTGAAATTTTATGGGGAGTTAGATAAAGAGGTGGACATACCATGGGCTAGACCACTCTAGTCATCTAGTTGTTTTTTAGGCTTTTTTCAAGTTTTAATTCCTTCATATAGTGCCTCAAAAATGGGATTTAGTATTTTTTTGAAAATTTAGAAGAAAACATATCTGTAATAACTTCTTATTTATGCATGGGTAGGTGTTGAAATTTTCTAGGAGTCTTAATATAGATGATACAAAGGTGTATATAAATTTTTAGGGCTATCCAAGTTTTTTTGGGTGATTTAGGTTTTGGCACTAAAGACGAAATAGCCTAAGAAAAAAAAATTAAAAATTAAAAAAAATAATTTCTTATTTTTAGGGCTTAAGATTTAGGGTTTTGTTTTAGGGTTTATTTTGGGATATATATTCCCTTGGTATCACATTGTAGAAGGGGTGAAATCTAGGAATGAGAAAGAAAGCATTTATCATATTATTTCTATCTATTGTAACTTTTGTGTGATTGGGAATTTTGTCTTTGCTTTGTTTCCTTTTGTCACAATATTATGTGATTGGAGGTTCTTGTTCTAACCTCTTGCAGCTAGATTTACAGACCGATGGATATGCATTAATGTCCAATATGAAACTCCTTATGGTGAGCAAATGGGTACATATATGACTTTTTCTCGACCAATGTCAAAGACAACGATGGAGATTTGTAAATACCGTAACCACTATCGACGTCGACGGTCAGGCCTGGACAAATATGCTTTTTGGGGATTTGACCAAAGGAAATTTGGCTTATTTGGAACCTTTTGGGATTTGACCAAAGGAAACTGGGCTTCTCTGGAGCATTTTCGGATTTTACCAAAGGAAATGGGGCTTCTTTGGAGATTTTTGGGACTTGACCAAAGGAAATTGGGCTTCTTTAGAGACTTTTGGGATTTGACCAAAGGAAAATAGGCTTCTTTGGAGCCTTTTGGGATTGACCAAAGTAAATTAGGATTCTTTGGAATATTTTGATATTTGACCAAAGGAAATTGGGCTTCTTTGGAGCATTTTGGAATTTGACCAAAGGAAACTGGGCTTCTTTGGAACGTTTTGGGATTGACCAAAGGAAACTGGGTTTCTTTGGAGCCTTTTGAGATTGACCAAAGGAAACTAGGCTTCTTTAGAACTTTTTGGGATTGACCAAAGGAAACTGGGCTTCTTTGGAGCCTTTTGGAATTTGACCAAAAGAAACTAGGCTTCTTTGGAGCCTTTTGGGAATTGACCAAAGGAAATTGGGCTTTTTTGGAGCTTTTGGGATCTGACCAAAGGAAACTATGCTTCTTTGGAGCCTTTTGGAATTTGACCAAAGGAAACTAGGCTTCTTTGGAGCCTTTTGGGATTGACCAAAGGAAACTGGGCTTCTTTGGAGCCTTTTAGGAATTGACCAAAGGAAACTAGGCTTCTTTGGAGCATTTTAGGATTTAACCAAAGGAAACTGGGCTTCTTTGGAGCCTTTTGGGATTTGACCAAAGGAAACTGGACTTCTTTGGAGCCTTTTGATATTTGATCAAAAGAAACTGGGCTTATTTGGAGCGTTTTGGGATTTGACCAAAGGAAACTAGGCTTCTTTGGAGTGTTTTTGGATTTGACCAAAGGAAACTAGGCTTCTATGGAGCCTTTTGATATTTTACCAAAGTAAACTGGGCTTATTTGGAACATTTTAGGATTTGACCAAAGGAAATTGGGCCTCTTTGGAGCTTTTTAGGATTTGACCAAAGGAAACTAAGCTTCTTTGGAGCCTTTTGAAATTTGACCAAAGGATACTAGACATATTTGGATCCTTTTGAAATTGAGATAGCGAGGAAAAAGGGCACAACCTTTTGGAAACCTAGAAATTGATT
Organism: Wollemia nobilis; assembly: GCA_028583015.1. NCBI lineage: Eukaryota > Viridiplantae > Streptophyta > Pinopsida > Araucariales > Araucariaceae > Wollemia > Wollemia nobilis. The sequence continues at coordinate 5,848,457 of JAQPPZ010017101.1, read as the reverse complement.
ATGGTTATGCAAGGCAAAGGGCTCAACCTTTTGGAGACCTAGAAATTGATTGTGATTATGCAAGACAAAGGGCTCAACCTTTTGGAAACCAAGCAATTTATTGATGATATGCAAGGTAAAGGGTATAATATTTTAAAACCTAGCAATGGATTGATTGATATGCAAGGTAAAGGGCACAACCTTTTGAAACCTAGCAATTGATTTGGTTGATTATATTGAATTAGACCCTTGATCGGGGAAAGTGCGCTACCCTGATTTACCATGTTGCATGATTGACTGATTACTTATTGGGGGAAGTATGATACTGATAATGCCCTAGTTGATGTGTGCAAATATTTGTGTGATTTATAATTTGGAGGTTGTAGACCATTAGATGTGCTATGTATTATGATTTATGGATGCATTAATGGATGTAATGCCTATAATATTATGTTATTATGCTACATGTATGCGATGTACTAATGACATGCAAGATTTAGATGATGGATGTATGATTAGATGTTATGATCTAGATGTGCATATGCTCTACTATGTATGCTTATATAGATGCAATTGTGAATGTTAAATGCATGTTGAAATGTTTCAATTTTTTATGCATTTAATCTATGTGTATATGATATAGTAGATGATATGTATGTGATGCATTAATTTCATGTGGATGGTCTAATGCAAATGAACATGTATGCTATAATCACTTAAAATATAAGGAATGAATCTAATATGTTTTTATCAAACTAAAGGTAGACACCACAAAATGTATGCAAATCATAAATAAAAATGGTAACTCTTATCATAAGAATTAATCATTTAGACATCCATATGTGAGATAAGATGATGTGAGATGTATGGGTTTTCCCTATAAGCTTCTATAAATTAAAATATATGCACAAAATAGTTAGTGGTCGTCTAAATATCATTGTTGATATCCATCCGGTATCTATCCTATTCCATGAACATCCCTTAATAAACAAAAATTCATAAGGAAAAATGTGCATGATTTGATGATATGATTTTTTTCTATAAGAGAATTTTTAAGGTTTTCCATGTAACTCAAACACCCTAGTTGATTGATCAAAAGTTTTATAATGACTACACAAGACTCTTGAAATATATAAGCCTATTAAGAAGACCAAGATATTCACTATCCCTGTTTGTGCAAAGTGAATATATTAGATGAAGCATAAGACTATCTCACAGGCGGGTTTCATTCAACCCATTTATGTAATGAGGATCACCATGTGGTCATCATGATCCTAAGTTTGGATGCAGTTGGACTAGACTACTAGGTAATACAAGCCACCTAAAGCTAGCTCATCCATAATTTGACATTGGTCTGTACAAAATAAGGTCGCTAATGTGATAAACATATCACCACACATAAGGATACTCCATTGCCAAGCGGGTTTCATTCAACCCATTGTTGTAATGAAGATCACCCCATGGTGGTCAAATACTGAGGATTCCAGGGATTCAAGCTCGTTACCCCTTCTTATTTTTAATTACTTGGGATACTTGCTCATGCTTAGTGATGAAAATCACTATTTATTTTACATTTTGTTTTATTTTAGAGCAAGGGATTTGCTTAGTGATAAAAATCACTATTTATTTTTATTTGCTTTGGGAATTTGCTCATTTTGTATTAAAGCAAGGGATTTCTTAGGTAGGGGGATATTGTCCTTTTGTCAATGATCAAAACTCTAGACCATGCGCATGATAATATGAGCAAGGATAACCTTTCGCTTAATGTGACCAGTACCACTTTGTAGTGTCATCCTTCCTTGTTCAAACTAGGATTGTTAATATTTAAAATTGTGATGGTATTTTGACATATGCAAGGTACTATCAAAACCAGACCTCATATTCGAAAACTAAGATAAATATCTACCAAATATAAAAAGATAACTAGGTATGACTGAATGATGGGAAAACCCTAGTATACCTTATAGAAACTGATTAAATGTGTTTAAAAACATAGTTACTCACAATGGAAATGTGAATGATGATGATGAAAAGATGCATGATTGGCATACAAACATGGTGTCGTCTGTAAGAATGTAAACATGACCTATGCAAGTGCAAGTGCAGTGGATGAAAATACCTAATGCAATGCAACTAATGAATGCATATACTAAAATGCAAAAATGTAAATGTTTTTGTGTTTTTAATGTTTTGAATTATTTTTGTGTTTTTGATGTTTTAAATTGTTTTTATATTTTTGATGTTTTGAATTGTTTTGATTTTTGATGATTTTTAGGGAGAATGTGTGATACATTATGTACCCCTAGTGTGCGTGCCACTCAATGAAAGCTAGTAATGTGTGATGCCTTCAAAGTTCTCACTTTGCTTCATTAATTGTAATGTGGATGGTGGGGAAGGTGTGCTACCTTGAAGACCCCCATTGTACATGTCATCCACTACAATATAATCAGCCTGCTTAGGAAGAGTGACATAAATTAAATTTCCCTCTTGGGGCATAGAACTTTGTAAGATGTCAATTTCCCGATGGGGTAATATCAATGACCCATATGCGGATATGGTCTTCCTATCGATAAGGTCCTGGACTACATGTCTAAAGACATGATAATCGCTAATATCATGACCTCTCATTCGATGATAAAGGTAAGCATGATCCTCCCTATAAGTTTTAAACCTATGCCTATATGGGTTGTACGGGGTAAATCTGGTAATATGAGTATCTTTGTTTCTCACAGCTTATGAATGAATTATGGTGTACATGGATTTAGTTAAAGGCATCCAAATACGCTGATTACATTTTTGGTGAGGAAGAGGACACTGAGACTTCGTTTGATACGATGGATGAGATATAGATATCTCAGTCATTGCTTAGGTGACCCTCCTTGATTTTTTGGTGTAGGCGAAGGACCTTCAACTATCGTCACTCATGTATTTTTGGTATCAAGAAGGGTATCAATGCAAAGTTTATTCTTCTCAAGCATATTTTGTATTGTTCTTCTGAAAGTGCAACATGACTGGATATCATGGCCATCTATGCGATGGTAGAGACAATGCAAATACTCTCTATATCCTTTACATTTGTGATGGTTTGGATATAAAGAGTGAATCTTAGGCAAAGAAATAACCTTTACTTTGCATAATCGATTGAAAATTGATGTCATAGGTTCGGGTAAATGTGTATAAATGCAAGGTAGTCAGTGTAGCCAACTCTACGCTTGCTCTTGGTAAAGCTTTTCCAATGGCTGTACAGGAGGCGGTTTGACCTCAGATGCAGTTTGCTTTTATAATTCCATGCTTGTGAACTGGTACATGATTAGTTTTAATGCATCATTTTATTGATCCATTTGGATCTATATATTATCTAGATGATCTAGAATGTACTATAAAACTGATAGCGATAATGGGTGTATCGTTGTTGAAGGGTCTAGATGACTATTTCCAGCTACAGGAGTTGAATAAGTGGGTGCCAAAGAACCCTTGGGTAAATGTGAATCACAAGTCTCCTTTGTCTGATAAGATATGGATTTTTATTTATGATCCATTTTAATATTTGCATCCACATGCTCATGTTTATGACTCCATTCATGTTTCTATTCCACTTTATAGTGTTTATCTGTGATAGCTTGAGTACCCCCAGTTTGAAGTGGGAGAGACACCCGTTCATATTTTTTTGAAGGTACTAGAGAAATGAGTTAAATGTAACTAATTTCAATGGTTGTGGCACTTCTGGTATGGTAACACAGTTTGATGGAAATATCTATTGCATTGATTGATTTAGAGATGCTTGGTTATCTACCTTAATATTGACCATTCCTAAAAACTCGTGAGAAGGCATTTTGATATTTGGAAAAGTTATGGGTGGCTCCTTAACTTACTAAGGTTGCTCTATTTCAGTTGTGACAACTGATGTTTTCTCCTCATCCTTAGGTATGATGTTGTCTTGCATTCTATGAATGAGAGTGGATGGAGGAATCTCCTTGATTAACCAACGGGGGAAATTTTCTCCCTTAATATATTTTGATGCTTTAAAAGGGGAATAAGGATAAATCACTAATTATGGTGGATACGCAATGGATAATGATGGTTTAATGCATGCTATGGATGAATGCTTTATGATTTTTTTGAATGAGTACCCTGATGCTTTCATGGTGCAAGAGGCTCATGTGGTTCATCAATAATTTTATAGTATTTTAAGGGATCTAGATCGGTGTGCACCACATAAACTTGACCTTGATGTACAAATTTGAGGTATTGATGTACTAGAGATGGAACACATTCCATATCTCTCATCCAAGGTCTGCCTAACAATATATTGTATTGTCTTTCACCCTCTAAAATGTAGCACAACGTAGGTATAGTGTTTATCCCAACCTGTATGGGTAGGACTATTGTACCAACTATAGGGGATATGGCATCGTTAAAGGCTCTTAATGTGAATGTTGATTCTATAATGTCTAAAGGTGGAAGATTGACCTATTTTAGAGCAACAATAATGATGATGTTAATGGATAAACCGATGTCAATCAAAACTCGCTAATAAGGAATCTGATTAATGCTCACTATGATAATGCAATGGTGTATCAGGTTCATCATTAAGGGTTGGCCTAATATCTTGCTTGTAGAATGTGATCATAGGATCCTTGTATGATTGAATTGAATTCAATGGTTGTAAGGACTACAACATATGATAATATTTGATTAGATATTTTGGTAATGTAGACTGATCGAGGTGTTTCTTTCTCCCCATTGTGATATTTATCATGCTAATAAAGCCCTCATTGGATGGGGCTATGTGTACCTCATTCACATGTTCAATTTGATCATCTTGGACATCATGCTTGGGTAAAGGATATTTGAATATGCCGATGTGTTGATTATCGACGACCAAGGGGCTATCTATTTGCAATTTATTTTTGTCTAACATATTTTGCACCACATTTTTGAATGAGATGCAATCCTGGATGTCATGGCCATTTTGTCGATGATATACACAATATAAATATTCCCTATACCCATTAGGTTTTGGGTAATTAAGATCAAGGGTGTTTATCTCAGGCAAGATTAGAGCCTTAGCCTCGCACATGAGGTTGAAGAGTGATGCCAAATATTTAGGCAATGGTATGTAGGTGCGATGTGTTCGACATTGTCATTTTTGTGTGTAGTTCTCATTACGCTGATTGTAATGCACTGGGGAAGTTGAGCCTAATATTTTGGCTATTTCTGGCTCTTTTCTACTTTTGGAACATTTATAACCACCTGGTTTACAAGTGCTGGTTTGGCCTGATGATGGTTGTTGTTGTGTTGTTTCTTATTCCAATCCTTCTTATGGAGCTTCAACTCTCCCTATTGGACCTTAATGTCCTCTATGAATTTGGTTTGTGCCAAAGCCTCCTCGAATGTTGGATACTATTGCAACTGAAGTAGCAACGACATGTGCTTAGCGCAACTCTTTGTGAACACTTGAATTAGTTCAAATATGGGAATGGTAAATGGAAGTTTTGACATGATTTTTTACCATCTATTCCAATAGTCTATGATCAACTCATCATCATATTGATGTAAGTTTGATAATTCAGACAGGTTAGCTTTCTTCTTAATGCCAAAATAATAGCGTTCAAGGAAAGCATTTACTAGTTGTTCAAAGCTAGTTATACTATGCCTAGGGAGCTGATTGTACCACTCAAGGGTAGTGGATGAAAGTGTGATCACAAAAGTTCCCAGCAGTGGTGAATAGTAAACAAAGAGATTTTAAAAAATTTACTTCTAAATTTTCTCTATGTTATCTGATTAATTCCTAAATTGCCTTTTCAAAGAAAATACAATAGAAAATAGGGAGAGAACCACTTACAGGTAAGTCCTCATCTGAAGAAGAATTTCACAAGCTGGATTTTTTATCTTTATCCTGTGGTCACTGATGATCAGGGTGACGGTGATGCTGGCCACTAACGCTGATGGTGGTGATGACTGTTAGTCATGGTCAGTCAAAGCGGTGGTACTTGTAATGAAAAAATAGACAAAAAAATTAGTTAGCAACCAAATAGGGAGGGTCTCATACGTGATCATCACTTTTAAAGCTACAAAAACTATACATCTAATTGTAATATTATAAACAAATTGAAACATGAAATTTATGTAACTATTGAGAAAATGAGATAACAGAATGGGATGCTCTCTTTTTATTAATCAAATAAGCTTTGGTTACAATACATCCCTCTTAGGGATACCCAATTCGATAAAAAATTACAAATAATGTGGCCCTAAAAAGGGGAAAGATGCACTCCACAAGGTCTTTGCATCTCCACTAATTTGATTATAGAGAGTTTACTTGCAACCTCTACTTATGATATCAAGAACATAGATCTTGATGATATTTGGCATTTGAACTACCCTGTATCCTGCACACAAGAAACTACAAGAAATATCAATAGCATATGAGGTCTCCCAAGATGAGGCTAGTTTCTTCATAAGTGCAAATTATAAAGCAAATGCATAAAGATATGTAAAGATACATGAAGTACTGGAATAAAAGCATAAATATTGAAAGTAAAGAATTTAGTCTATGTTAGAATTTGAATGAAAGCATCTAATGACTAAACCACTAACTAAAACAAAAGAAAAAATACATCATCCCATGACTGCTATTGATCAGGACAGTGGACTCGGTTAGCCGCTATCGACGTTGGCGGTGGTGCCTATGGGCTACTGCTAAAAATAGAAACCATGGGATAGAGGCTTTATTCTTTGTATTATTGGTCTAATGATGATAAATTCCTTCGTTGAATTAATGTGCAAGGATCGGTCGTGTCTCAAGACATAGTTTGGTTACAAAATTTAGCTTAAATTACAAGTAATTTGATGTTTAACAGCAAGATGATTGGTCTTCAAGCTTCGATTATCTCCATTGGTACATATGCAGATGTCATGGTACAATTGGATGACACTTCATTACACCTCAAAGGGATGTGAAATCTCTCCTTATTTAGAAAGCGCCCCGCTATAGCAATTGCTCATAAATTCTTCTATATTTTTATCTTATTTTGGGATACCTTAAATAGACTTCCTAAATATGAATCCTAGCATCTCCATTAAGCCAAGATCATGAAGTTATGAGGCTAGTGCAGTTGGATGGATGCTTGTGGAAGCTTCGCAGGTGCAACCGCTTAAGAAACCATTGCTAGAAATGGATTTTGTTTGGCTTGGTCAGCCCAAGTTTGTTACAAACTCGACCACTATAGATAGGCACAACTATGGCCATGGCCACTATCGATAGGTACGGCTAGCCCGTGACCACTTTGAGTATTGGTGGTGATGATAGCCATCGATGATGACATCAACGGTGAAGGCTAAATAGTACTATGATGCCTTGGTTGAGTGGTTAGAACCACTACTGGGTCTTGGAAAGGTCCAAGGTGAGTCACATGGCCTAAAAATATGTCCATATAAGTAGTCTCCTCAACATGACGTGTTTTAGGTGTCTACAAATAGAACATAGGAGACTTTGTATGTGGAAGTGATGACTAGTAGAAATGTCAATATACACTATGTAAGGAAGAAGAAAACACTTGGAGATTGCTTTGTGTAAGTTTTTCCTCCCACTATTGGAACCATTAGTGTATCCAAGTAGAAGAGCTAAGAGAACCCTCCACGTTTGTAAGTCTTAAGTGGTGTACCTTAGACTCTTTTGAGAACTTCACTTGGAATTTGAATCTCTCAGTTAAGCTCCCTCTTTACTTTAAGTGTTGTAAAAATGAAAAATAGAATTTGATAGCAACACCTTAAGATAAATCTTTTGGAGAAATTCCATATAGGCTAAGTTCGAATATGGGTTAGAGCTAGCCAAGAATTCATAAAAAATATCATGTAAAGTCATTTCAGTGGAACATGAGAAAAGAATATTTCATATTATTATTGTTTAGAGAGACTAAGCAGCCTCTTGAATACAATCATGGACTTTAGCCAGTGCAAGGAGCTTAACATATCAGCAATGACGAAAGAATGCAAGATAGAAAACCACCATATATGAGTCATGGTCGTTATCCAAATCAAAGATGCCATAAAACAGCTTAAAGCTTCTCGAATCAATATCGTTACCACATAATCGATTTTAATAGTGTGTTATACACTATTTAAATACATGATAGTCCCACTACACAGTGCATGTGGTATTAATTTTTGCATATGATAAACAAGTGTTAAAACGACACATGATGATAAAATAAGTTAGTTCGAAATGATAAGGGACTAACTGTAAATAACTAAATTCAATTGTGTGTCATATGAATCATTGGTGAATGATTATTAATGCGCCACACTGTGAGATAACACCTTGTGGATAGATACACATGACTATGACCATTGTCAACAAAGTAATAATGATCAAACTTGAAAATGGTACCCAAGGATAAGATACCTGAATAAGAGTGTACGAAACCAACTGATGGAATCATCGAAGGGGTGATGATGAGACATTATTTATGGTAAGAGGCCCTAATGATGGGACACGCATGAATAAATGGTAGGATTTCAAGCATGTTGGGAAATAATATTATTACCTTGGGAACTAAAGTGGAGTAATGATCCCTTAAATAATTAAGGCAAAATCAATAATGAAGGACATAAGTGACGATCGAGACAAGATACATGGAGGATGAATGAGGTATGATCGATTTAGACTACCGCTCAATACTAGGTAAATTGATAGTTAGCAAGATACCTAATGACAACCAAAGAAGTAATAATTTGGAAGCTTTAAGAAATTAGGGGTTTCTTATGGATTGTTATTCCCCTCAACGAAAAAATCAACTTATCAAACTACCCATGGCGTACAATGTGGTTACACTTATATTAGGGTTTTCATTATTGATTATGAGTTTATTTGGGATAAGCCTCATAATAATATTTGTAATCATATTGCTTCTGCTTGTTGACTTGTTGGTGCATACACTTTGAGAAGAGAAGATGGTTTCTGGTGGTACCAGATCAAGTCAAGATGACAATGCAATTATAGAAAAAGATATAGTTATGGAGGAAGATAATAGAGCAGTTGAAGAAATAAAAAAAGGTATTGGTATTACAGAGGAGCTTCCTATACAACCTATACAAGGGGAGCATACCCAATTTTTGGGAACACAACGGTTGGATCAAGAAGGTATATGGGCACAAGAAAGGATGAGGCTAGAGGTTGAAAGAGATGTTATCCTAGTAAAGTGAGATAGGCTCAGATTAGAGATAGCACAAAGAAATAACTGGAGAGCAACAACAATGGTAGCCTTATATACATAAAATTCACAACTACATCAATAAAGGGAAGAATACAATGCTACATTCTTGGCTTCCTGTTTTGATGCACTAGTGAGCCATGGTTTTCTCATCCCATCTCAACTAGCTATTAGATTATAGCGTGGGCATGGGAGAACTCGGATAGTTTGAGTAAAAACACGAAGTAGAGCTCGAGTAGCTTCTCGAGTAGTTTCTCCAACATTTTCTCAAATAGGAGTGGACACTGTGCAAAGTGGTGAAAGGATCGAGAGGCAACAACCTTGATATTCTTTCATTGGGCATTAATCCACCACTATGTAGGCTATAAGGATGTATAGTATGTATACCAAGGAATTTGGAAAAATGTAACCACTGAACATTTGGATTATATACTTTTGTTTGTATGTCTTTATGATTTTTGAGTAGAAATAGATAATGAGTTATTATGTGTTTATAATGAAATTATTAAATGAACTTAATTAATTAGAGAACATGAATGTAAATCTTCTACTTCTGGAAGAATGGGCATGGAGTCCATTCTTGGAGGAGGTATGGGACTCCTCCATGGTTGACTAAAGATGTAAACCAAGAGACATCAAGGATGATGCACTGGCAGTGGAAAATAGGTTTGCCAAAGAGAATTTTATGATATATGTGTACCCTAAAGTGAGATTTATGAAATTATGTTTAGTCTTTGATGACACCTATTTCTATTAGTTTAAATCATGATAAGGGCTATCAAATCATAGGTTGAAACTCCTTTGTGAGATTTTTTTGATAAATCTAAAATTGTAATTAGACTTATTTTGGAAACAAGATTTCATAACATCTCTATGAAAATAATTTGTAATTCTATTATTATATTTTACTATGCATTGATAGATGTTTTTATGCTTTGATTCTATGATAAGATTTATGTATTCATGGATGTTTCAATATTTATTTTTTATGCAATATGGATGTTTTATTGTTTTAAGGGTATGGTACTGCTGATATTTTGTATACATGCAGGACTAGGTACTCTCATGGATGGAATATGTTGCTTACCACTAGGAATGAGATACTGAAAAGAGGTAAAATAATAATGGCTTAAGCTATTATGTAAAATTTTAATGATTATTTTGTTATTTTTATACTTTACCTATGCTAGGAACTATGAGAAATACATTGAACTGTGTTTAGTCCAAGGGGGTTTGTATATCACAGCCCGTACCCATTGGATCTTTTCCAAAGGGTATTAATTGATGTGAGGGATCAATTGATACCTGACTAGAGGATTGTTGACCCTAAACATTTCTACAAAATTCACATTAATGGATTTTGTATGGTTGTGGGTGAAAGGATTAATTATATTTTGAGGAAGGTAAATTAAATTTAATTAGTCTAATTGAATAAATAATTAGGATATTTGGACTTCACAAAAGTTGTCCAATTTTAATTGGACCAAAAGGATTCTAGTGGTATTAAATAAAATAGGGATTATTTTATTATTTAGTTTTATCCATTCTTTACCCATGGCCCATTCTTATTGGTGGAAATTAAGGGAAGATTTCCCTTTCTAATCCCTAATAGTGTTGAATTTGTAAGGTTTTGAGACAAAGGGAACACAAAACAAACAAGATCACTCACCTTATCTCTATTTGGACCCTCTTATAATTTTTGGATTTCCCTCCACATGGGTTGAAATATATTATTTGATTAAAGGAATATTTTATTATTAAAATAATAGTCACCTTTATATTGGGGAAGAGGGAAGAATCATTTATAAAAGGGACCTTAGGTTTGAGAAGGGAGCTAGATAGTTTTGGGGAGCAGTTAGTCGGGAGGTAGTTTTGGAGGAAGTAAGAACATGAAGGAAAAGAAGGTTAACATGAGTCTTGGGAGGCAAGTTGAGGGTACTGATGAAGAAGACTTGAAGACTTTCAGGTTGGTTCTTCCATGCGTTCAATTTGCTTTCAATTGCATATGCTTTTAATATCCCTATATACCCGTAATTATTGGTCTAATAAAACATAGCTTTGCTGCCCTAAATCATAGTTTACTACCCTATTTCATAATATTTTTACAATAGGAATAATATTGAGGCAAATAGGATACCTTTAGGCTATGGCCAATAGATACATTTGCCATACCATTAGGCCTTAAAATTTTATTTAGGTTAGCCTTTAATTTATTTATAAAACTAGGTATGATGATATTCAAATAATCTTTTAGATCGGTTGCTTTAATTTTTTTAGGAAACCTTATTAAAAGTGCATGATTGGTGCTCCTTTTATAAGCTTTGCAATTCCATCATTTTGGTCATTGTTGGCCTGCACAGTTTTACTGTTACAAATGTATCGAGATGATGATGTTTAGTTAACTTTAGTTTTGCAAAATATAGATTAAGATTGGATCTTATAGATGGACTTATTTTCACAATTGTCGATAGTGATGAAGTATTCAAGAGGAGACTATAAGTTTTAATTTAACCCTGTTGTAGATGTCCTTTTTGTGCTATGATGCACTAATCAAACAGGCGATAGAAAAACCATTGAGTCAAACAAATAAACCATAGATAGTAATTACTTATATAGATTCTAAGGGAGTTCTTCTATGAGATTTAAATCCTCTGTGAACACCCTAGAATTCAGCATGAACCCTCCCTATCTCAGTTGTTAACATATGTCCCTCTTGTGACTGCACTAGAGATTGGAATCATTAATTTAATCTATCAATCCTCAATCTACCATGCTTCTAGTCTAGGGTTTAATATAGGTATCTTTGGGAGCCCTCTTGTTAGGTTTTAGATTTTAGAAAGCCAACCCCTGAGTGGCTAAGGTGTTGGTTTGTGCTCGGCCCCGCTCAGGTAGAGGTCATTGTTAAGGCCTCCCTTAGAAATATCCCACATGGGATATGCTTGGGCTCTAAGGCCCTTTAAAGGGAGCTTGACTTCATAGACTATTCTATCACCAGATGGTGGTCGATAAACAGACCACCTGGTGGTCGACCCGTGTCAATTGAAGGCATGCATGATGCTTGATACTTGGTGAGATATCCATATGACCGTTGTTGACTAAGTTCTATTTTTACCACATGTTGTTGAATTTTGGTTTTTGATTTGTTAATTTAACACCCTTTTGATTATAGTGGGAACAATTATCTCACATTACTCCTGCAGTAACAATGGGAATAGTATAAAGGGAATTCACTTCCTCTTCAAAGGTGACCACCATCTTGTGGTCATGGTGACCACCGAATAATGGTCACGCACTAGTTACAGGCGCTATAGAGGTGACAGGTAGATATTCCCTTGCATTACACTTAGTTGACCAATTACATTAAAATGATTATCGATGGTGATTGGGTGTTAATTATGCTTAGTTGTGTCTCTTGGGTGACTCAACTGAGGATTTCCTCGCTTAACCATGGGGTTGATCCAAAAATTGAGCAAATAAATTTTCATCGATGAACCTTAGACCATGATGGCCAAATCTAATATTTCCATAGACCATGATAGCCAAATATGATATTTCCCCTTTTTGATTAAATAAAGGAGGGTTTGAAATCAAAAATGGCCCATAAAGGGGAAACCTTCTTTAAACTTGTTTTAGTAAATGGGGAAACCTCTGCTAGAATTGATTTAGATTTATACTCATGGGAAATACCATAATAGACCTAATAAGATTGGAGCCAAAATTATATATATCTTATGTAAATTAATAACTTAACTTCTTAGAAGAAAATTGTAACAAATTTTGAAAGAAAATTGATAACAATTTTGGAAATACATGAATGCATCCTTAGGGGAAATTGATATGCCAAGGGTTAAACATTTTGATGAATTATGTGAATGCATCCATAGCTCAAACTTTGGGAAATATTTGATAGCCATTGGGAAAAATTTTGTATTGTAAAAGGATCAATCTTGTGTAAGGATTAGATCAAAAATGTGGAAAATTTGAGCAAAATAATGAACGGTTTGGAGAATTTTGTAAATAAACTATTGATTAAATTTGGTGACATTGAATTTTACTTTGGAAATAATTATATGCCATTTAAAGATTAACTTGTTGGTAATATTATTATTATATGAGAGCAACTTTTGGTAGACAAGTTGATGACAATCCTAATCCAAATTTGTAGCAAAGTAGAACAAATTTGTAGATAATTTTATTATAAACCTTTTTACCAATCTTGTGAAAATATTGAGTAAAATAGGTTTACGTATAATAGAAATTTAGAAACACTCTTTTGTATAAAAGGAATGTAGCCAAGGAAATAATGAGTGTGGGACTCATTCTTTGAGGAAATTATGGGTTTCTAATTAAGTTAAATAATAATAGTATAGGAAATTTAATGTTATAATTCTCTCTACTAAGTAACAAAGAATGAATTAGTTATTATTAATATTGGTAATTATTAGTCATTATTACATATTAGTTATTATATATTAGGTATTTATAGATTATAATAAAGAATGTTATAATTGATCTATAATATTAGTCTTCATGTTCATTAATAACGAGGTGATGGAACCCCATAATTATCAGGTGACGACGTACATGTCTTTTGGGAGGTTCTTCCTCTATGACCCTCTCAGGTGAACACTCTGATACCAACTGCAACAACCCCAATTGTTACTACTCAACCACTTTTTTTTATTTAATTATCTTCCAACGAGTGAAGGACATAATCAAGATCCATAACGAAATATATTCCAAGTGAATTATAAGTTACAAAGGCATCAATTATAAAGAGATATTAAGACTTGGTCAGAGTCACTCTTGAGTAGAAGTGATCAACTTCTACAATATCCTCATACCTCCATGGTATGAGAATGCTCAAATGGTCTTTATATTCTCCATGAATGTACAACAACTAGACCATAGTGTTAGGAATTTATCCCACACATAGGGGAATCACCCTTCTCCATACTATCCATGAAGACTAGTATATAAGTGAATGCCTTGAAGAATAGATATCACACCTTGTTATTAAAATAATAATTAAAAATACATGAAGATATATTATAGATCAATCGATTATAACATGAACATGAAGACTAATGGATTATTGATGTATAACTGTAACAATTAATAATAAGATAGATACTCATGATTAATGGATTATTAATAAGGGCTAATAATAATTCATAAATACCTTATTAATAAATGTAATTATATTATTTAATTATTAATAGATATTATTATAATATATAGCTAATTGTTACTAGGTAGATAATAATATAGTAACAAAGAACGAATTAGTTATTATTAATACTGGTAGTTATTAGTCATTATTACATATTAGCTATTATCGATTAGGTATTTATAGATTATAATAAAGAATGTTATAAACGATCTATAATCTTAGTCTTCATGTTCATTATTTCTAGTAGAAGTACTTGTGCTTGCGTGTTTGATATTAGACGATGAACATTGTATTTGAAGCCATATTTGTTCACCTATATGTATTTATTAATTAATAAAAATTATTTAATTTTTATACCCGATAGTTGGACAGATGACAAAGTCACCACTGGTCAGAGAAACCCTTAAACCACCATCGATGCTGCTGACCAAAACTTACCTCTACCTAATGTAATCACCTTCGCCTAGTATGCTCCACCACCACCCGACACCTGGGTGGTGGTCGAAATCTATTATGCGCTTTGAAGGCTTTAAAGGCTCGCAAAGCTCCCACATGATGAATGTGGGATAAAGCATTGCAAGCCATATGTCATAGCTTGTTCCCATTGGATCTTTTCAAAAGGGTATTAATTGATCTAGGGGATCAATTAATACTTGACTAGAGGGTCGTTGGCCCTAAATATTTCTACAAAATTCCAACTAAGGGATTTTTTGAGGCTTTGTGAAATCCAAATCTCCAAATTGCTTCTAAAATTAGCTTACAATATTAGATATTATAAATAATTTTTCCATGAATTGACATATAGTACCTATTTAGAGGTATTATAATATTAATATATAGGTATCAAAGCTTACTTTATCTATTAATATAATAATTAATCTTATATTAATAATAGGTTTATCTAGTAACAACCTATTTATTATTATTAATATAAACCTAATAGAGCTACTATTTACAATTCGTTATTATTATTTGTATTAATAGATAAAGTAAGATCTGATACCTATATATTAATATTATAGTACCTCAAAATAGGTACTATAGATAGTTGAATATTATTTATATATTATTATGATAATTTGTTGCCTTTTTACCTATATGTTAATTCTCTAAATAGGTACTATAGATATAATATTATAACTATAAAGGTTATAATATATCTATCTTCTATTATTGGTATATTAGCTCTGATACCAACTGTAACAACCCCAATTGTTACTACTCAACCACTTTTTTTAATTTCATTTAGTTATCTTCCAATGAGTGAATGACATAATCATGATCCATAACAAAATGTATTCCAAGATGATTGTGAGTTACAAAGGCATCAATCATCAAGAGATATTAAGACTTGGTCATAATCACTCTTGAGTAGAAGTGATCAACTTCTACAAAACCCTCATACCTCCATGATATGAGAATGCTCAAATGGTCTCTACATTCTCCATGAATGTACAATAGCTATACCATAGCATTAGGAGTTTATCCCACACATAGGGGAATCACCCTTCTCCATACTATCCATGAAGACTAGTATATAAGTGAATGCCTTGAAGATTAGATATCGCACCTCCATGGTGGATCATCAAATCTTAAATACTTAGTTACCCTCATCTCCATGATGAGGTAACTAAAATAGTTATCACTCCACGTGATAAACTCACATAGGTCTTGGAATAACCACCGTACCATGATTATATTAATCTCTTTTGATTATATCCACATTTGTTATCCTTATTAGGTGTAATTCATAGATACATTAACCATGTATGATCCTCATCTAATCAAGGGACATTTAAAATAAATTCATCATCTAAAATAGTATCATCTCATAAGCTACATAGCATGAAGCAATACTAATAATTTTATACTTTTATTTCGATCAACTAGTTCACAAGTTGATAATTAAGAATACCCACATGCAACTATAAAATGGTCAAGACTATTTCATTTAACATTGCATGTTTGTATAAAATATACCAACATAAGTAAATAATATTTAAATACCATCTCATGATAACTCAAATACAATATTTATAATCTATCTAATTAACGTCATATTGAAAAGTAAATGTAAGATCTAAGTAGGGAGACGTTTTTTGCAGGACTGCCCAAATTGCCAAACTCGTTTCGGTCATATCTCACTCATCCGGACTCGGATTGAGCTAAAATTTTGAGGGTAGATGCCTGAAAAACCCTAGAACGTCTCCACCAATTTTCATATCATTTGGAGCAACACAGATCCTAGCGCATCCCTATGTGTGAATGACATATTTGGCAAGCGGCTATGCGAGGGTTTCATCCGGGTTGAGTGCAAGCAGCTCCAGAGGTTGGTTTTTAGGGCCTTCGGGCCCTAGCGGCCAATATTTTTGTGGTTTATTCTCAATATTTTAGCAGGAAATGTTGCAGGGGATACAAGATGGGTTAGAAATTTGTCTTTCAACAGATCATACTGTGAACTTGAGTGACAACGGCTTCCAATTTGCTGCACAAAAGAAAAGTGAAAACCATACCTTTCCACGACATCTAGGGCAAGGATTAAAGAGATCACGAAACAAGTTTCAAGCAGTTGATCAAAAAATGGCTCATATCTCAAGTGAATCTGGTGCTAAGGTGCACCCACAAAATAATTCTACTGTGAAAACCCCTATCAAGGGTAAGAATTTTGAAGACTCGGTCCCAAAAATGAATTTTAGGGATGCCCTTCATGGTGGACGGCCTCAGCCCAATGCTAATATCAATATTAGGGCTTCCCATAAACCTCTAAGAATGCCTAAGATTGATCCCAGGAAAATGGAGTCGGGATGTCTTAAAGCGGTAATGGAACTCGTACTGTTAATCTTGATATGGATAACATTCAGATCGGCATTGAAGATTTGGAAAAAAGAGGACTAATTTGTCGGTTCGTGGGTTTTCGTCCGAGTCTATCCGCTTTCAAAGTCTGGGCTGCAAAAAGCTGGAAAACTAAAGGTGAGTTACAAATCTCTATTTATCCAAATGGTTATTTTCTTGTTTTATTTGCTAATAATGAAGATAGAGAGAAAACTTTTCAAGGGGGTCCTTGGTTTTTTGGAAGGGCAGGGCTTTTCATGAAGCCCTGGCATACTAAATTTAAAGTCGAAGAAGAGATGCCTTCTATTGCTCCCGTGTGGGTTAGACTCTTTGGCCTCCCTATTGAATTTTGGAATCCTACTATTTTTTCTTCAATTGGAAACTCTTTAGGAACTTTTATGATGATTGTTGATTGTACTCAAAATTTTGAACATATTATTTATGCTCGGATTTGTGTTTTAATGGATTTTGACAAACCCCTACCTAAAAAGATCACATTACAATTTGGGGAAGACACTTGGGAGCAAGTAGTGGACTATGAGAACATTCCTTTTCGTTGTAGAATTTGCCATGAATATGGTCATTTGGCCAGTGCTTGCCCAAATAAAATTCCTGATCAAAAGAAAGAAGATATAAACTTAGCAGGTTTCCAAATACCTAAGAAGAAGAACACTCAGAAAAAACCAGTTATGAAGGATCAATCAAAGTCATCTGCTAATATGTTTGAAATCCTTTCCACAAATGATGTCCCAAGTGAGGAAGAGGAAATAATGGAAACTGAAATCTTAGAAACACAATTTAAATATGAAGGGAAGAACTCGAGAGACAAACCAACAAATCAAAGGTTTTCAAAGAAAAAAAAAAGGAGAAAATTTACACAAGAAAAACAATATTTCAAATGTCAAAACTTCAAATAATGCGAGGTCCCAATATAGACTCTATTGAACCATCTAGTAAAATTTTGGCCGTGTACGAGCATTCTTCAAGGTTAGAAGCCATCTCAGATTCAATTGGAATAAGTCAAGAAACAGGGAAAAAAAATTGAAGATGGATTCTAATCAAAAAGTAGGTCGCAAGACCAATCAATATCATATGGTAAAAGAAGGTGAAAAGCTTGTAGAGGAAGGTAAGATTAATGCCCTTCCCAACTTTTTTAGCCCTGGTATTAATGAAGATCATCACTTGGAATATTAGAGGACTCAAAGGGAGTCTTTCAAAACAAAATGAAATTAGAAGAATGATTCGGGTAAATCATCCACATCTTGTTTTCCTTCAAGAAACTAAGATGTCAATGGAGGATATGGACTTAATTGTCGGTAAAATTTGGCCAGTTGGAAAAGTGGTTTCCCTCGGTTCCCAAGGGACTTCGGGTGGCATTGCTTGTCTTTGGGATCCAAAAGAGGTAGTTATTCACCATATGGTTGGTGGTTGGGGTTTGTTGGCTATAGCTATTCAAAGTAGACATTCCAACCAGATTATGCTCTGCATTACTATTTATGCTCCGACTTCTTTGGAGGAAAAAAGAAGACAGTGGAAGGATATTACTCATATTATCTCTCATTTTCCTAAAGCTTGGATCTTGATCGGAGGAGATTTCAATACCATCCTCTCTCTGGATGAGAAAAGGGGGGAAATAGAAATTTGGACAAAAGCACCGACCTCATGAGCGAATATATTGCAAACCTCCATCTTGTGGATATCCAACCGAGATAATGGCCTTATGACTTGGTCTAACGAGAAGGCAAGGCTTAGCTTGTATAATGGAGAGATTGGATAGGTTTTTGCTCTCTCGAAAATTTCTTAATCCATGGTCACATTCCTAAAGTGAAGACTCTTAATAATCTTGGTTCGGATCATTGGCCAGTCATGGTGGAAATGTGGAAAACCAATGTGAGTTTCTCTCCTTTTCGTTTTCAATTAATGTGGCTTAGAGACATTTCCTTCAGACCTCATGTGCAACAATGGTGGAAGGAAGGTAAACCTAGGCATGGGACTAAGATGTTCTATTTTGTCAAAATACTGCAATACATTAAATCCAAAATCAAGACTTGGAACTGGAAAGAGTTTGGGGATGTTCATAAAAAAAAACATGAAGTTATTGCTCATATTGAAAATTTGAATAAGAAAATCCGTTTAGATGGCCTCACAGAGAAGAGAAGTGCGGATGAAATTAAACTCACAACTCAGTTAGAGGAATGGGAAAAAAGAGAAGAAATCTTATGGAAGCAAAAATCTAGAATTCAATGGCTCAAAGAAGGAGATCGAAACACAAATTTTTTCCACAAATCTCTTCTAGCTCGAAGATCTCACAACTTTATTTCTTCCTTAAAATCAGATTTTGGAGATGTTGTTTATACTTGGGATGGCATGAACTCTATTGTTGTTGATTACTTTTCCAATATTTTTGTTGCTACTCCCCTTGACTCGACTTCACAATATAATGTTCTTCAAGCAATCCCTTCTCTTATCACTTCTGAGGAGAACTCTATTTTGACTTGCTCCTGTTACTATCAATGAGCTTCAACAAGTAGTTTTTAAAATGCAAAAGGGAAAACCCCAGGTCTCGATGGTTTTCCTATTGAGTTCTACCAAGAGTTACGGGATATCCTTCATGTTGATTTATTAGAGGTGGTGGAAGAAGCCAGGAAAGCCAAAGAAATTTTGAAGGTTATCAATAAAACTTATATTACTCTTGTTCCAAAAGCTCAAGAGGTTGATCATATCTCAGCTTTTAGACCTATTGCTTTATGTAATGTTCTTCTCAAAATCATTACTAAAATCATGGCGAGAAAGGTTGAAGCCTCTTTTGCATAAGATTATTTCCCCGAGCAAGGGGGTTATGTGGAAGGACGTCAAATAGTAGATGAGATAGTTCTTGCTCGGGAAGCCATCCATTCCATGGATATGCAAAATTCTCCTTCCATGTTCATTCGGTTAGACTTATCCAAAGCTTATGACAGAGTGGATTGGCACTTCCTTATCAAAGTTTTGAGGCAATTTGGTTTCTCTAAGGATTGGATGGATTGGATTATGGGATGTATCTCTTCAGTTTCCTACTTAGTTCTTATCAATGGCAGGCCTTCTCGGTCTTTCCCAGCTTCCAGAGGTATTAGGCAAGGTGACCCGCTATCCCCTTATTTATTCATCATTCTTGTTGAATGCTTGGGTAGGACTATAACCAAAAAGAGGGAAAACAAAACCCTTGAGGGAGTTACCATTGCTCATGGAGCTAGACCTATCTCTCATCTTCAATTTGTGGATGACTCTACTATTTTAGGTAAAGCTACGAGTTAAGGAAGCTTCTAATATTAAGCAAATCATTAGCTATTTTTCTAAGGCTACTGGCCAGTTGATCAATGAAGACAAATCTAAAGTTATTTTCTTTCACTGCTCTGCTAGACTAGGAATCCATGGTCTTGGATAAGCTAAGATATAAGAAGACCTCTCTTCCAATCACTTATTTAGGTATTCCCATAAATATTCAAAGGCAAAAAAATAAATATTGGAATTGGTTGTTGGACAAAGTCAAGAAGAAAATTGGAAAGTGGACCAACAAGTGGCTTTCTTATGGGGGTAGAATCACCTTGGTAAAATCAGTCCTTCAAGCTATTCCTATTTATGTTTCTTCCGTTTTGAATATTCCAAAGGTTGTTCTTCGAGAATTGGATCAAATCGAGTCATCGTTTCCTTTGGAGTGGTACTAAGGAGAAAAGAAAATGGGCCTTGGTGAAATGGGATACTTTATGTCTTCCTAAGAGTGAAGGGGGGTTAGGTTTACGGTCTTCAATTAATAACAACAAAGCTTTAGCTGCTAAATTATATTGGAGGATGTTGCATAACCCCAATGCTCTTTGGGCCAATAATCTCCATGCTAAATATCCTTGAGAACAAAAGTCCCGAAGACCTTGTTCGCTATCAACTTCCTACCAAAGGTTCTCCCATTTTAGCGGTTCTTAAGGCTGGTGAGGATTTGATAAAGAAAAAATTATTTTGGATCATTCATAATGGTCAACATGCAAATTTTTGGACAGATTCTTGGGATGGTCACAAGCCTTTGATAACTCGGTTTCCCGATTGGAGGCCTTGGATGGAGGAGCTTCACCGAGCTAATTGGATAAAGGTGGCTAATAACTTGTCGGTACCATACTGGTAATTCAAAGGTTGGTAGATATTGGATCCCTATTGAGGAGTGGCCTATTCAAATCCCCGAGAAAGGCAAAGACAAGATATCCAAGGCATCCTTCATATGAGATCCCTCTCTTGGTCCCATGAAAAAGATTGTTTTGGATGGAACAACACTACTAAGGGTGAGTATTCGAGTTGCTCAAGGTTATTTGACCTTATGCCATAATAATCCCAACCATTCTTCTGACATATTTTCTCAAT
The DNA here is from genome assembly GCA_028583015.1 of Wollemia nobilis. Lineage (NCBI taxonomy): Eukaryota > Viridiplantae > Streptophyta > Pinopsida > Araucariales > Araucariaceae > Wollemia > Wollemia nobilis. Next base: position 5,826,872 of record JAQPPZ010017101.1, on the reverse strand, counting down.
TGTGGGCTCAAAAGCTCCGGCCTAAGGTGAGGTTCTTTAATTGGCTTTTATTGCATCGTAGGGTGCTTAATTGGTGAGCAACTTATGAAGCGTGGTTTTCATGGCCCTTTTAGATGTGAAATGTGTGAAGAGAATGTAGAAAATATCAACCATATTTTTATTGAGTGTACTTTAGCCTCTGAGCTGTGGAGGAGAATGGCCACTTTACTTGGCTTACAGTGGTCCAATTTTTTTACTTTTGAACAACTTTGGAGGGATTGGCCTAATCAAGAGGGTGTTGATCATTTTATTAGGCGGTTAGTTTGGATGGGTTCTACCATTCTTCTTTGGAATATTTGGAATGAAAGGAACAACCGAATTTTTAATCAAGATAGGAAGGATATTCACTATATTTGGCAAAAGACCATAGCCAACTTAGTTGAATCAGTCCATCATCTCCTTAATCACCCCCAAAACTCCCACCAAATATGGGATCAAGTGATGCAAATATTGAAGATTAAACCTTCTAAGGGCAACCATCTTAAAGGGAATGTGAGTATTAGTAAATTGGATAGGAATAGAAATTGGCAACCTCCTCCTAAGGATTTTGGAAAAGTCAATACTGATGGAGCCTCTAGAGGGAACCCTGGAAAAGCCAGTGTGGGAGGAATTGGTAGACTTTCAGATGGCTCCCTGGTTTTTACTTTTGCTGAGAATTTGGGTATTCTTTCCAATAACCTTGCTTGAGGGGTATGGTATCCTCGAGAGGTCTTCGAGGAGGCTACTAAGGTTGGATGGGAAAAGGTGTTAGTTGAGTCGACTCTCAACTTATGATTAATCTCTTGAAGAATCCTTCTAAGAATCATAAGGTGGATTGGAGAATAAAAAGAATTATTGAGAAGATTCGGTTAATCCAGGATGGGATTTTTGAAAGTTGATTACAATCATGTGGTCGAGAGATCAAAACAAGAGTGTTGATGCTTTAGCTAATTGGGCTTTGGACAAAGGTGATCTTACTTGTTATGGCCACCCTCCTATATGGTGGGCTTCTCAAATTAGGGAAGCTCTTCTTTCTATCATTTCTTTGGATGGCTCCGAGTTACGAAGGTACCTAGTTTCTTCTTGTTTTTTTTTTTGCTTCTCTTTGGTTCATTCGGTTTTTTTTAGTTCCCTAGCTCATTCTATTCTTTATTTTGTTTCCTCTGTTGATTCTTGCCTTAATAGTCTTCTGGTCTAGATAGGTCTTTGTTTTGTTCATTTTTTATTTCTTTTTTCCTTTTTGTTTTTTTTTGTTTAGTTTTTTAAGGTGGGTGGGTTTTTTTATTTTGTTTTGTTTTTGTGTTCTTTGTGTTGTTTTTTGTTGTTCTTGTGTTTTTGTTGTTTTGTTTTTTTTTATGTTTTTTGTTATTGTTCTTGTGTTTTTTTCGTTCTTGTTCTTGGGTTTCTCTTTGTTTGTGTTATTTCGTGTTTTTATGGGTGAGTGTTTTCTATATTTTTTGTTTTTTTTATTGTCTGTTGTTGGTTGTTTTTTATTTTTATTTTTTAATTTTTTAGGTTTTGGTTGTGTTTATTTTTCTTGTTTTTTTTTGGGTTATGTCTTTGTAGTGTTCTGTTGTTTTTGTCTTGTTTGTGTTTTGTTATGTGTTTCTTGTGTTTTTCTATGTGGTTTGTGTTGTGGTTTCTTTTATCTTATTGTGCGTGTTTGGTTGTGCTTTTGTTTTTGACACACTCAAGGAGCATGTTTTTTATTTTATTTTATTATTTTTGTTGTTATTTACTTATTTTTAATTGGGTTTGTGTGTTTGTTTGCTCCTTGAGTGTGTCAAAGGTGGTAGGCCAAGTCCGAGTCCTGGGCGTTTTTGGCGGAATGGATACCCCTGCCTCCTTGGGTCTTACCCGAAAGTGGCATCCCTTTTGGGATGTTTTCCACAAATAAAAAAAAAAAAAAAGTAAATGTAACATTCATGTAAAATATCAATTGCAAACCACAAGGTAAAGATACACATCATATATCCTAGGAACCCTCATGGGGAATAAACCCAACCTCCAAAATATGTTTCTCCTCCCATTTCATAAATTCAAGTTGTAAAAATATTTAAATTAATACCTTAATAGTACTAACATTAATCTCATTTTTCATCGAACTAAACGCTTGTCCCTTTCCTGGTGCTTTCAGCGACATAAAAGGTTTAAAATGATTGTGGCATGGCGGTTATAGGGGCGGACTGCACGAAGATCTGTGTGGTGGCTTTTGGGGTGGACAACATAGAATACTATGGCGGCCATAAAATTTGGATAGCCTACCCGGATTCGTGGCGGCTATCGATTCCACCATGTTAAAAAAAAAAACATTAATCTCATTGGATAATATTATAATGTTTAATCTCATTTCAATTTTATTAGTAACTATTATACTTTAAACCTAATAAGGATAAGCTACTTTCTATAAATCATAGATTTCAAACTAGTAGAGTAAGAACCTCTTATAATGTTTAATCTCATTTCATAATTTAATACCACTAGAGCTCAAAGCATTAAAAATTATAACATTAATAGTACTAGTATTATTAATATGTTATAAAATTATTAAGGGGTGTTGTTAATATTTTCTATTATTAATATTTTTTCTTAATATCCTTTTAGTTTATTAATAGGGTATGCTTAATTATAAGGGTTATATTGTTAGGAATCTCCTATATTATATCGTGGGATGGTTATTAATGAATTAATAGTGATAATCTCATGATAACTGTAATAATTAGTGTTTCTTACCATCGTAATCTCCACAACCACCGCAAGGTGGTTATTTAGTCTTTAGTGTGAGAGCACTTTTATTATGATCTATTTCCTCTACACCACACATGTGGGATATGTCCCCATGTGTGAAAGGAGGTTCTTAATGCTTATGGTATCAACCTCTTAGTCACTTAAGAATTACCATATATTATGTAACCTTATTATTATCGATAATATAAAGTAATGATTACTTTAATTGGGATTTTGTATAAATATTTAGGTCCAACGACCCTCTATTCAGGTATTAGTTGATTCCTCAGATCAATTAATATCCTTTATAAAATGTCCAATGGGGATGGGCTGTGACATACAACCCCCCTTTGACTAAATATAGACTGTTGTGTTTCTCACAGTTCCTAGCTTAGTTGATGCATAAAATTTATAAAACTAGCATTAATCCTTTATAAAACGGTTTGATCCATCATCATTTTCCTTATTTCCAGTGTCTCATTCCCAATTTTAAGCAACATATTCCATCCACGAGATTACCTGATCCTACAAGAATACAAAATATCAGAAGTATCATATCCTCAAAGCAATAAACATCCATATTGCATAAATAATAAGTATTGAATCATCATCAATACATAAATCTCATCATAGATTCAAAGAATCAAAACATTTATCACTGCATAATCAACTAAAATAGAGTACTACAATAATAGAATTTACAAAATGTTTTCATAGAGATGACATGAAATTATGTTTCCATAATAGGTTAGACACAATAAGTCTAATTAGATTCATTAAAACTCTCACAAATGAGTATCAACCTATGACTTGTTAACCCTTATCATGAGTTAACTTGATAGAAATAGGTTTCATCAAAGATAAAAACATAATCTCAAAAATATCATTTTAGGATACTCATATATCCTAAAATTATCTTTGGTAAACCTATTTGCCACTACCAATACATCATCCTTGATGTCTACTAGTTTAAATATTTATTCAACATAAATACATGGAGTCCCATACCTCCTCCAATAATGGACTCCACATCCATTCTTCTATAACTAGAAGATTTACATACATTTTCTCTAATTAATTAATTTCATTTGTGAGTTTCATCATACTCATAGAATAATTCATTTTTTTATTTCTACTCAATGACCATAAAGGCATACAAAACAAAAGTCTATAAGTCAAATGTTTATTGGTTACATTTTCCAAATTTCTTGGTATACATACTATACATCCTTATAGCCTACGAATCTCATGGCTATTGCCTCTCGGTCATTTCACCACTCTACATTGGGTCCACTCCTCTTATCTAAAAAAATTCTAGAGAAACTACTCGAGAAGTTGCCCGAGCTCTGCCCCATGTTGTCACTCAAGCTGGTCAACTTGTTATCCCATGCCTACACTATGCACTAAAAGCTAGATAATATGGGATAAGCAAACCATAAATCACCAATACATCAAAATAGAAATCCAAGAATGTAGCCTTGTAGTCTTCCCTTTCTTGGTGTAGCATGCATTCTCTACATGTAGGGTTTCTACTATTGTTTCCCTTCAGTTATTCCTTTATGCTACCTCCAGTCGAAGACTATCTCACTCTGCTATGGTAGCATCTCTCTCAGTCTCCAACCTCAACCTTTCTTGTGTCCATATACCTTCTTGATCCAACAGTTAGATTTTTTTCCTCAGAGCTTCCACCTCATGCAGTACCTCTCTCATTGGATCATCTTCTCTGATATTTTATGGGCTCACTTCTATTTCTACCCGACGGAGTACATGCCTTCTAAGAGGTTCTTCCTCTAATTGTAAAAACCGCAATTGTTACTACTCAACCATCTAGTTTTTTATTTATTTTATTTATTTATCTTCCAACAAGTGAAGAACATAATCATGATCTAATACGAAGATATTCCAAGTAAATTTTTAAGTTAAAAAGGCATCAAAACCATTAAGAGATATTAAGACTTGGTCAGAGTCACTCTTGAGTAGAAGTGACCAACTTCTACAAAAACCTCATGCCAACACGATATGAGAATGCTCAAATGGTCTCTACATTCTTCATGAATGTACAACAACTAGACCATAGCATTAGGATTTTATCCCACACATAGGGGAATCACCCTTCTCCATACTATCCATGAAGACTAGTATATAAGTGAATGCCTTGAATATTAGATATCACACCTCCACGGTGGATCATCTAACCTTAATTACTTAGTTTCCCTCATCTCCATGATGAGGTGTCTAAGATAATTATCACTCTGTTAGAGTAATATTTCATTATTTGAGATATTAACCATATTCCTACATTAGGGTAGATTTCATTTACCACATGGTAAAAAGTAACTTTTATTTTTACCACTAGGTTATTTCATTTATTTACTTTGATTTACTATTGTAAATACCTTTAACTATTATCTATGGTTAATGGTATGTTGGATTATTCATATTGTAACGTGAATAATATTAGTTAGTTGTTAGCATCAATTTCTAAGGATGTTAGCTACCTTAGGGGGAGGGCAACCTAATACGTGCTATGCTACCTTTCAGGTGGGGCAATCTATTTAGGCTATTCATAGCCTAACCTAATGTTATTTAAACCCCATTGATATCAATATTAAATTTCTATGGTTTATGCATTTTAATTTATGTTTGGAGTTAAGCAAGGAGGCAAGGCGCACTAGGCAAGGTAGGAGGAAGTCTCATTCCAAATTGGGCAATATAAGAGTAAGTATTTTGTTCCACGCATTTCAAGGTAGCCAAGGTGGTTTTTAATTATTTGCTTCATTCATTTGCTTATCTAAGGTTTTTTGGACTAGAGGCCCATATTGGATTTATCCATGTGAGCAGGTGGTGGCCAACTTACCCTTTGATCAGGGATTGGACACTCATTTTTGGTGATCGACCTGAGGTACCGACCATAACTTGCCTTGAGTCAACAACTAGAGCAAGGCTCCAATGACCTCTCATAGGTGATCGACCATCAACTAGAGGGTAGGAGTACCCTTTGGTAGCCAATCAAGGCCAGCCTTGAGCTGGTGAATGGAGCGAGGCTCCGACAATCGCTCATAGGTGGTCGACCATCAACTAGAGGGTAGGAGCACCCTCTAGTGGCCGATCAAGACCATCCCTAATTTAGTGACTAGAGCGAGGCTTCTATGACCACTCGCAGGCATTCGACCAACCAGTGGATAAGAGCACCCTCTGGTGGCCATGAAGAACATGTGCTTATACTGATAGGGGGGGTGAACAGTATAAGATAAAATTTTTTTCTTTTTAATCTAAATAATAGCATCAGAAATATTAAAGCAATAAACATCACACAAAGCATCACACATATGAGAGACATGATTTTATGTGGTTCACCCAATGCGGGCTACTCCATGGAGAAAATATTTCTTATAAATTTTTTTCAAATAAATTCTCTTGGGAATCCTTTCTCTACAATGTTTATGGGCCTATGTCCAATGAAGATTTTGATCCCCTAAATCAATTTCATGGATCTCTATCCATAGGAGACCTTCTCCTTTGCTCTGGTTAGTGATCCTCTAGAAGACTACTGCCTCAACTACACTGGCTTATGGATCTCTCTCCACTAAAGTCCCTTGTAACCACTTAGAAGACCTGTCCTCACTGCCCTAGCTGATGGATCTCTATCCACTGGAGACTACTATCCTCTCTACTCTGTCACCTCCAAATATTTGTCTCAAATATGCTCAACAAATCCACTCAGAACCTGCCCAACTCTACTCAACAAGTTCACACAGAACTTGCTCAACTCTGCTCAACAAGTCCACTCAGAACCTACTCAAATCTGTCCAACAAGTCCACTCAGAACCTGCTCAAATATTCCCAACAAGTCCACACAAAACTTGTCCAAATCTGCTCAACAAGTCCACACAGAACTTGTCCAAATCTTCTCAACAAGTCCACACAAAACTTGTCCAAAACTCATAGAAACATAAAGAGAATTGTTAGAGACCCAATATGTTTCAACTCAATGCTCAATCACTTTCTCAACTAAAATCAGAATATAGAATAGTTTTTTTATAGAACTTGAACAATCACTTCACACATCCACTTGACTAGGCTCAATCAACTCTACTCAACCAATCACTCAATGAAACACTTCTTTCTCACAAATCCTAGTCCAATTATATAACCATCAACTCAAAATATTTCCAAAAATGCTCAACAACAAATCTCATATAACAATGATACTCATGTTCATTTCAAACCCTAGTTCAATTTCTTCACACAACCAATGGCTTCAACAACAATGCTTATCAAACAAGGTTTTAACAACAACTCTTTATTCCAGAAAACCTTGAAGCATTAACTCAAACACTCTCAAAATGAAACCCTAATCAAGTCTTTTTCACTCCAAACTTATTTTCCAGAAAGCCAATCAATCAACTCAACTATGGAAGAATGTGCTCATATCTTTTATTGAATATGAAGGGATCTCATAAATTTGTCACAACCACAACAACTTCTATGCCATTCTCAAAGAGGTTAGAAGATAAATCTTTCTCACAATATAATGTAAATACTCAAATGCACCTTATCACTCCACCTTTCAAAACAACCATCAACATACATAAAATGTTTATCCAATAACACCTTATAAAATCCCAACTAGAATAAACTTAACATCCAAAAAAATTAATTCAAACCTCTTTAATTTATTTTAATGGCAAGATAAACTTTGATAAAAATCAAATCATCTTTCTTTATAGTTCCAAAGGTATAAATCACAACCTCACATTAATCCTTATTACTCCATAATAATAAAAATCAAATATCAAATATACAACCTTTCTCAAACCCTTATAACTCCAAAAATAACATAAATCAAACATACAACTTTTCACAAACCCTTATTACTCCACAATATCCTTTGAAAAATCTTAGGCAAAAATTAATTATCAAAAAGTTACCTTTGCCTCGTAGTGGGTTTTGAACCCACGTTCTCTGCCTTCGCGAGCACTCTAGCCGTGGCTATAATCACTGTGTGCACTAGACACACGGTTAAGAGCCTAAGCGCTCTTCGTCTTCTTTGTCCTTGACTGGAGTGCAAAAACCATGTGCAAAATGAACTTCCCTTGGCACCCAAGACACACCACTTCACGCAAATCGATCGTGTGCTTCCTCAACTCCCAATGCCTTCACAAAACATGCACTGCCAATGGACCATCGTGTCCTATGCGTTTCAATCAATGTGCCCTTTCTCTTTTGTCCTCTACCTGGCACTAAAGACAAGCAAAATTTCTTATCTTCTTCCTCACGATCAACAAGCATGAAAACCGTTCACTTTTTATCGCACACATTAATCAATCGAAAGGATGAATTTCGAATGCCTCCTTGGCATTTATTTATACACAAATTCCTTTGTTGCTTGGACTTCGATGCTTCATTTTATTGCATGACATCGGCACTCCCACCTTTATAATTTATAAATTATTTAAATTCTAAGGAATTTAAATTTTATAAATTATTTTTATAAATTTTAACTTTGGGTTTAAAATTAAACTTTTAAATGTAATATATTCTGCCACCGTGGGTTTACCATAAACCCTCATAAAATATTATTTTGCCAACTATAATGGTTTTAATGAAACCTTTTAATCTTCCATCATGGGTTTACCATAAACCCTCATAAAATATTATTTTGCCAACTTTCTCTTCAACTCTTCGCATTGTTCCTGGTGCTATTTATGGTGTGCTCCATGGTATAAATGATGACTTTTCACCTTGACATCAATGAAAACTAAATAAGCTCAAAATGTCCAATAGGCCAACCAAGACCAAAGGGTAGGAGCGCTCTCTAAATTCTGACACCAACTGACTTGACTGCATGGGATATGCAAAATGAGACACGTAAACCTAGAATTTTATAGCAACAAACCAACTCGACTAACATGACATGCATCCCGAGGATGGCACCAAACTGGCATGCATCCCAAGGACAAGCCCAAACTTGACACATGGCGGACAAGCCACTAGACTGGACTACCATATTGGCAACATGTGGTGGACTAGCCACATGCCACCTGGTGAACAACGTGGATAAGACCCGATTCGACACATGGCAGACAACCATAGACATGTAGACATGACCTACCGCAACAAGTAGCAGTGACCAAAATACTGGACAGGACTACCTACCCGAAGGTAGTCATAGAACAAAAGGTATCTTTGCCCTTTTATATCCCACAACATCGCCCACATGGGTGATGTGGAATAAATCCTATTTTTTTCCCACTTGCACGAGGTAAAGAAGGGAAAGGGAATATTATTCCCTTCCTTTTCGTTAGGGCACCTAGCCCGACTGGCAGGAGTGTCAGTCGTTAAGTTAGCACCCGCAAAGTCGTGGGATCGACTCCCAGTGGGACTAAAACCAATATGTCTTTTTACCTAAAGTCTACATTAGGGACAACAATGGTATAAAACCAAAGGTATCAAATTTTTTATTTTTTTGTATTTTTTTTAATTTGTTTTAGTATTTTTTAAATAATTTAATGTTATTTTATATAAAATCACATTTTTTAAATAAAAAGTGATTTTTTAAATAAAATAATTTTTATTATTAATCAAATTATACTTAATTTTTTTTTTGGTAAGTTGGTTTATATATAAAAAAGGCAATTTTTTTAAGAGGATCCCAAAACCTTATAACAGCATAGGACGTAGCCTTCAGTAGCAAAAAGAGCCTCATGGGCTACTACAAAAACCAACATAGATAACTTAACCAAAAAAAACCCAGAAGATGCCCCTTGGGCTACACAGAAAGTCATCCCAGAAAAGGAGTGATCCAAACTAGACAAAAGAAAGAAACATTGGTAAACCATTCTAGGCCTACTACAGAAGGAACCACCACAAAAACATAACCAGGGATCCTCCATCAAACCTCGGGATCCTCCTGATCCTCTTGGCCCTCCCGGCCCTTGTAACGCTTCAAGATCCTGATCATCACGTTGATCTAGGTCAAGATGTTGACCGCCATGTCCAGTAAGAACTAGTAAGATAGGCCCTCTACTTCCCTCTCAGTGTCTGAGCTGATCTTCTAAGGCAGAGTCACCTTCTTAGTCTTCACTTTCTTCAACCCTTGGGACACATGGGAGGGGGGAGGAGTTTCGATATTCTGTCCTCTCTTTCTAGGTCGACTATGAGAGAGTCCTTTAAAGGGAAACTGCTTTGCCAGACTAGGAGAGCTATTACAAGCAGTACTAGGCAACCGATCCTCTTGGGTGATCGTCGGGCTAGCCAGGGGCTGAGCAGACATCGGAAAAATTGCCTGGGGGGAGGGCGATTAGCAATGACATGGTGATAAATTATGCCCATTAACCCTTGGTGGATCAATTTGCAGGATGTTTTCTTGCATTTCTCCATTGAGAGGGAGAGGGAATAAGCCAGATAGTTAGGGATGCACACCTGCTTGGCGTCCCTGAGGTGATTAATGAAACTGATATGAAAATTGTGCAAGGGTTTGTCAGGGTCATCATAGGTAATGTATTGCATTACCGAGATCATTGCTAAGTTCCAGGGCTTCGGGAGGGCCGAGCGAAGCAGAGCGGACTTGTCCCAATCTAGGTTTCGACATTTCTTGGGGAATTGATCCAATTCCTCCTCCCAATTATGCATGTCCTGCCGAATATTGCATCCTATCATCGGTAGACCAGTGACCTTGTAGAGCAACCCCACCGAGATTTTGAAATGAATCCCCCGAACGCACACCTCTCCATGATTCCAAGTCTCGACAAAGGCGCACGTAATATCATCTTCGACTCCTTGAAAATTTTGGAGGAAAGGGACCAGCCCTTTGGCCTTCATGAAGGTCAAAGCTTCATTACAGAGTGAGAGTTTAGTGGGTTCGATGAAGGGAGCGGCCATGATTTCAATGAACGGAGTACAAAGGCCACAGCAGGGAAGAGGGAAAGCACCATAGGACAGACCAACCACACTCATAGAAGGAAATAGGTATATGGCCATCTGAAAGAGCTAGGGGATAAATAATCCATCACCAGGGATGACATTCGAGGAGCCACTCGATTGCATACAGCGAGTGTCATCATTTTCAAAGGTGGCAATAACTTTTGCAAGGTGGCGGAAGGTGAGGCTGAGCTGGACATGCTCTCTCTAGAGATGCCATGTGTAGCCTGAGTACTGAGGGTCTTTGATGATGCCTTGCTTGGATATGTCAAAGGGTGTTGACAGGACTACCCTTCTAGGGTATCTAGTGTGAGGGCCTATCACACAACCTTCTTGAGCGTACCTCAGTCAATTGGATATGCTCAATGATATGGTAATCGTTTCAAGAAACTTCCTACGACTTCCATGCTTGATGAAATTACACCGAGAAATTTTGGACCACCTCTCGATGGCCACCGAGGCCCGCCCACCTCTGTTGCGCTTACCAAAAGAGTCTGAAGAGGATATGCCAATAATATCAAAAAGGACATGTGGCCTCCCATAGTCCTTACACGCTCATCCTAACCCAACCAAACCCATCAACCTAGGTGGATTCATCGTCGTTGTCCTAGTTGGAAGCCCTCTCCACGTCTTCAAGAAAATTTTGATGCCACACCACAAGACAAGTGGATAGGAGCCCTTTGTTTACCATGTGGTCAACAAGATCATTGCCTTCCCTGAAGGTGTGCTTGACTTGGAACGTGTTCCTCCGATGAAGGAGGTTCCTTGCCTCTATGATAACATTGAAAACCCTCCAAGCTGGAGGCTTGGGATTCAACATGTAGTTGATGACATTCATCGAGTCTCCCTCAACAACCAGAGGTCAAGGATCCTCGAAAATGATTTCAAGCCCTCTCAAGAGCCCTCTAGCCTCAACAACATGGTTTTTTTGGGTTCCCAAGTTTTCACAAAAGGCTAGGATGAGCTGGCCATTCTGATCCCTAACTTAGTCGCCCACTCCAACCGGCCCTAGATTACTTTTCAATGCCCCATAAAAGTTTAACTTTATCCATCCTTCGGGGGGCCACATCCATTTGACCTCCTTTCTGACTATAGTAGGATCTTGTTGATCATCAAGCTCCCCAGTTAAATTCAAGGATCTGAAAACACCTTCTTCAAATATTAGCTTGGGGACAGGACTGGGGATGAGCTTGGCATTTTCAATTGCAAAGGCAATGGCCCTGTAAGCAATAGAGGGAGGATCCCTAGGAGAATTTTTGAAAACTCTTCCATTGCACTCAATCCAAATCTACCAAATGAGATGGTTAAGGCAAGCATCCCACAGGAAACAGAGTTTTAGGTTTCAAAAAGGGTTGAACCATTGAAGGAAAGCCTCCTTGATGGTCTTGGGAGGGATCCACTGAATTTGAAAGGTAGAGAGGATGAAACTAAGGACCGAGGAGGTGAAATCACAATGCAAGAAAATATGGTTAGAGGATTCCCAGTCTGCCTCACATAGGTAGCACCTATTAGGAATTGCAAACCCCCTCTTGTGGAGATTGTCTATTGTGAGGGCTCTATTTTGGAAGGCAATCTAGGAGAAAAAATTGACCTTGGGAATCAGGGACTTCCTCCACACCATATTGCAGGGGAAGTCAGACTTTTACCCTATGTTTTGAAGGTCGTAGGCAGACTTAACAGAAAACTCACCATTGTCTATCCCCCTCCATATCATTATGTCAGGTCGTCTGCTGGTAGGAATGATAGTCGACTGGAGCAGAGAGGATAGGAAGGAAACCTCCTCCTCTAATCCAGCCGCATCAATGATCTTCCACTATGGGGATCTGTTCCTCCAAATGATGAAATCATCTACCTTCAGCCTGGTGTTAGCATCCACAGTCGTCCCAAGGTGTTCCAGCTCGGGCCGCTTGATCAGGGGTTCCTCTTGGATCCACCTATCCTTCCAAAAATCAATGCTTCTACCATCCCCAATTATCCACCTTCTTCCATCTTGGATCAACTGTCTTGTTTGAATGATGGCTTTCCAAAAAGCCGATCTTCCAGTGGGAACCCCTTCATCAAGAATCAAGAGGTTGGTAAGGTATTTCCTCTTGACAATTTGAATCCACTCCATCATCTCATTGGTCAGGATCCTCCAATTGTGCTTAGCCACAAGAGCTAAGTTCATCTTGGCCATTCTCTTGAATCCAAGTCCACCTTGCTTCTTGCTTTTGCAGACCGTGTCCCAAGCTACCAGGGGGATCCTAGACTTGTCATCATTGCCCGACTAGAGAAAACTCTGCTGAATCTGCTCAATATTACAGTGCACCGAAGCCGACAACCTAAATACTAACATGAAATACGTCAAAATTCCTTGGAGGTATGCCATGGTGAGGGTGGCCTTAGCAGCTTGGGATAAGAGCTTGCCCTTCTAGGTAGAAAGCTTCTTATGAATTCTTTTGAGCACTATGTTCCACATACCTTCCTTGGGTCAACCATAGAAAAGAGGGAGACCGAGGTAGGTAGTCAGGAGGGCATCAATGGAGCAACCAAGGATCCTGGCAATCTTGACCTATCGCCTCACCGGAGTGTTGAGGAAAAAAATCTTGCTTTTGATGAAGTTTACTTTTTGGCCTACAACTCGTTCATAAAGGGACAATATTCACTTGATGGATCTGGCTTGAGCCACGAAAGCTATAGTGGATAGGAGAGTATCATCCACAAACTATTGATGGGTGACAGCCTCAGTCCCAGAGGTAGGAAGGATGCCAGTCACCTTCCTCCATAGTTGGGCATCCTTAAGAGCTCTCCCCAAGGCCTCTACCAGGATGATAAAAAGGATGGGAGACAGAGGATCTCCTTGGCGGAGGCCTCTGGCACTCGAGAAAAAATCGGCAGGAGATCCATTGACCAGGATAGAAAACCAGGGAGAAGAGACACACCCATTTATGAGGTCAACCCAGAGGGGATGAAAACCAAACTTAAGGAGGACCGCACGGAGGAAGTCTCTATCAACCCTATCAAAGGCTTTGTTCATGTCGAGCTTGAGGAAAAGGGCAGCCTTCTTGGCCATGGAAGCAGAATGCAAGGTCTCATGGATCGTGATAACCCCATCCAAGATGTTCCTCCCTTTCACTAAAATTCCTTGGCAAGGGTCAATGATGAGGGGGAGGATGGCCTTTAATCTGTTAGCCATGACTTTCATCAAGATTTTGTAGAGGACGTTACAAAGGCTGATGGGTCTGTAATCTGAGATGGATCTGCAGGCTAGGGATTTTGGAATAAGAGCTAAGAAAGTGGAATTGATGCTCCGGGGAATGACTTTGGTCGATTGGATCTCCCTAATGGCCTCACAGACATCATCCCCTACAACATCCCAGAGATTTTGAAAGAAACGTGGAGGGAACCCATCTGGCCCAGGGGCTTTATCTGGCTGCATGGAAAAAAGGGCCTCTCTGATTTCATCGAAGGAGAAATGTTCCATCAGCATGTGATTTGCATCCTAGGGGAAAATGCCCGAGATATTGTCAAGGAGGTTATATTGGGCCTAGCTATCACCCATAGGGGAGCTTCCCAGGAGCTCCTAGAAAAAAGACACCGCCTCGACCCTTATCTCAACAATGTCCCTTGTGGTGGATCCATCACTACAGGTGACCTCCCTAATTTTGTTGGATCCTCTATGCCGCATGGTGGAGGCATGGAAGAATATCGTGTTTGAATCGCCCTCCTTAACCCATAGGTCCCTGGATTTCTACCTCCAAAAGGTTTCTTCCCTAGCAAGGATGTTGTGATATTCTGCTAGGAGGTTCCTCTCCTCCTCCCTGGTGGAGCTACTATGGTCTCCTGCCTCGATCCTCCTTTCTAACTCCTGGAGTCTTTCTGTAATGGATTTTTTGCAAGTGAAAATATTTCCAAAGACCTCCCTGTTCCAAAATTTCAGCTTCTCTTTAACCATCTTGAGATTCTGGGCAACTTGCATAGTGGGGGATCCCCCAAAATTTTGTTGCCACCAAGAGGTGACTTCAGCTTTGAAATCCTTATGGTGAATCCACATGGATTCGAATCTAAGGGGGTTTTGAAAGAGGGTGGCTTGCCTGCCTCAAGGAGGATAGGGCTATGGTCTGAGCCGATCCTTGGCAGGGCCAGCAGGGAGGCATATCCAAACAAAGGAATGGCTTCTTAGGATATTAGGAATCTGTCGAGCTTCACCTGGATGAGCCCGCTACCAATCCTCCTATTACTCCACGTAAAACTAGACCCCTTAAGCTTGATGTCCAGGAGTTCGTTGATGTTGATGAAGTCCCTAAAATCCTCCATACTTCTATTGTAGGTTTCAAGACCACCTTTCTTCTCAGATGGATGCAAGGGGCTATTGAAGTCTCCTCCAATGATCCATGGGATTGTGTTGAAAGCATTCCTCATCTGAGTTATGGTTTCCCACATCTTAGCTCGCTTGACTAGAGAATTTGGAGCATAAATATTTGAGAGGATCCAAGACTGATTGCTGGTCTTGGAGTGAAACAGGATGTTGAGGATCCTGCTCGAGGATGACAACAGTCTTCCTTCAACCAGGGTAGGGTCCCATAGACACATGAGCCCACCTAATTAGTTGATTAGAATATATATTTTTTGAAGTGTTTGCAAGATTTTATGTTATGAACATTATATCTCTATTTTTGACTATTTTCAGCATTTTTTGTTTTTTTGTGTTTTCTTTTACTTGATTAAGTAGCAAATAAAAATATGCATTTCAAACAGCCAAATGTGGTATGCTGATATCCATTAACTTCACAATGGTTTATGAATGTTTTCCTGCCCTTCAACTTGTTTGAAGTCCACATTGAAGCCAAATTATTAGGACTGTTCTAAATCTGGAAATCTGTAGAAAACAACCATATAAAAATCAGCAAGCTGTCACTTTATAGGAGCACCTTGAATTTGTCAAGAAAAGCATGAGGAAATGGATGGAATAAGTTTAGAAGGACTACAGAAGACATCTGACCTATTTAGAAGCATTCCCACATGGTCTAAATAGGCAGCAATAGGGTATAACAGAGCAAGGATAATTGTGCAGCACTATTGCACTATTTCAGCATGGTTACTTGGTGAATAAAGTGTATAAATTTGGTAGCAACTTGATGTACTTATTCATGTTGATATTTGAATTATTTTCCCATGTTCTAATTTTTTGAACTTGCAAGAAATGCCAACATTTTACAACTGTGCAACAAATCTGGAAAATGCAGCAGTTTACCATGTAAATTCCAGCCAGCTACCAATGAATAGCAAGGCATGGAATTCACACATGGAGAAGGATAAAAGCTATTGCAATCAGTTCCTAAGAGATAACCCACCTGAGAAAAGTAGTTGAGATCACCTGAAGACCACACAGTTAGTCAATCCGAAGAGCTTCGAATTGAGCAGACATCTTCGGATTGACAAAATGCAGTTTCTTCGGATTGAGCCAGTTATCTTCGGATTGACAACAAAAAGTACTTTTTGACTTTTTGACTATTTTCTGATGGTGGAAAAAGGGAAAGAAGGTTGAGAAGGTTAAGGGAAAATATCCCCTAGCTATCTTTGTCATCCTTGCCATCCAAAAGCCACCATTCATGGGAAAAGATCAATTGATCCTCTTCTAGGATAAAACCAGGAAATGCTGCAGCATAATAGGATTTGATCTACAGGATAGGAATAGTATATTTTATATTTGTAAATAGATCTTATGCATCTATAAAAGGATAGCTCCCTTCTTGGTTGAGCTAGGTAGGAATTAGAATAGAGGAGAGTAGTAGCAACAGCAAATAGGACTGTACAACAATTATCTGTAACAGTTTTTAGCATGTTTTGACAACAATAAAAGTGCAGTCTTTTTGTCAATTTCTGTTCTGAGTGTTAATTAGTTAAGGAGTGTTTTTACACCTCCTTCTAGATCAGGAAGTATGGGCCCACTTTCAGATCTAGAAGGAGGATTTTTATGGCAGGTTTTAATCTGTAATTTTGCTGCAACAGAATTAACAGATTGCTTGCCAGATTTCATTTTCTTGTTTTAATTTTGTATTATGTTATTTATGTTTTCTTCATTATATTTTTGTACAACTAATGTGTGTGTGTCAGCTGAAAAATTAGATTAAATATTTGTTTCCATGTTCCCTTTGCTTTTCATGTTCTTTGCTTTTATGTTTCAACTACTTTCAATTTCAGTAGATTTCATTTTGCTATCAATTCCTATAGCAGAAGATTGACGACCTTTTGTGGCAGGATATTGACAGGTGTTTTTAGCATAGGTTTTATTTCAGCATCATTTCAATTTAGCAATTTCACTTATGTTATTTCAATTCTGCAAAAGTAGATTAGATTTTAATTCAGCCATTTCCAATTCTTGCAATTGTAGTTAATTGTTAAATTCTGCAATTTAGATTTAGTTTTCAATTCCTATAATTTATTTTAGTTTCCATTCTGCAGACTAGGTTTAGTGTGACACCAAAAGGCTAAACCAAAATCTGCTTCACCAATAAATGCTTGAAATCTGAATGCCTAAATTGCACTCTGCCCTAACCTTCTATCGTAAACAACCTTGGACACCACCCTGGATTGATAAATCATTGAGATTAAATGATGAGACTCAATGACACTCATCATTTTGGCATCATTTCCAGGGATCATGGTGTTGTTAGAAGGTAAAAGTAGTCAAATAATTATTATTGTGCTAAGTTATGAAGTTCAGAATAAAATATGAATGTAATAGCTGGTATAAATAATAATTATTGATAGTTGCATTTCAGTCCATTTAGAAAACAAGCAACCACAGGGAGGTGATCTTCACACTTGGGGGTTAAATTGCCTATGTTTGAAATTCTTGATAAAAATTGAAAGAATTCATCATCCTCATTATCAGGAAACATAAGATCTCTTGAAAAATTTAGAAGAACCATCTGCTAGTACTGCCCTTTTTATATCCATATCATCAAGGTAGTATAAACAAATTTGTACTAGGTGTTGGGAAGATATCATGGTAGATATACAAGACTATCCCTTGAACAAAATAGCCATATCAGCTACCTATAGCATTTGTTCATAGGGACATATCATTGATGAATGCCATTTACTTCCACAACTCAGAGATGCAAAATTTGTTGCCTAATCTGAATTCTTCTCAAAGAGAGATCCCAACAACAACAAATAGGGCAAGTAAATCAACCACCACCTTCAGCCCAACCTATGGCCAATATGAATAATACAAGACAGGCAACCCCTGTCTATGTAAGTTGAATCTATTAAAAAAAAAAAATCACAAAACTTTTGCACAATCAAAATAGAAGTTTATAGCTCAAACGGTGATCCTAAAGTTTTGCCATTATTGCTTAAATATTGTTAGGGTTTTACCATGCTAAACCGCAACCTAGCAATTCTTAGCCTACAAAGACAATAGTTGATCTCATTAGAGGTGATCCTACCTGACAAGTAGTTGATCTGCTAAAGTTGTACACTTCTTGTCTTATTGTGCAAACCAAAAACATGTTTAGTTAAATTATCTTTTTTAGCCCAACCTGTGATCAGTTTGAATAATATAGGATAGGCAACCCCTATTTATGTAGCTGAATCTGGTAAAAAAACCTACAAGAAATGTTATTGACTGCAACAACATCCAACTGTGCTCAAACAAGAACTTACCTGAGCTTGAAGAGATAAAATTCAATGGAGATACACAAAAACCCTTTAGTCCAGACACATAAATCAGCTTTGGATAAAGGAGAAAAACTGGAAAAGTTGCACATAGAAAATTTACTTCCATTAAGGATAAATTTTGTCCTCCTAAGAATGAAACAAACTGAAGTACAACCAAGGAAATTCTTGAACATTATTGACCGGTTGACTTATGAACAAAAAGCAAAATTGTTTGTTGTTTTGAAACAATATTTCAATCCCTTTGCATGGAATTACAAGGGTATGTCAAGATTTCATCTTGATGTATGCACTTAACATATTTGAGAATTGGTATTGAATTGTTTCAAGTACAGATTGACAAGATTTTGCAGATTAGGAGGCATGGACAAACACTTGATTGAAGAAATTTTTAGATATGAAGCAGTGTTTCTTTCTCCCATTGGTGATTCATAGAGGAAGTTAGTGGTGAATGGATATTGCCTTCGGGTATACCATGCACCATTAACTAAGGAGGAGTTCTTGAGGTGAACAATTGGATGTACACATAATGGAGGAGAATTTCTCTTCCATGTCAGATTCAGAGTGATGATAAAAGTTTGACAAAAAAAAAAGAATAATCTTGCTTGTGAACTTCCTTCATGGGCACAAGCAAGACAAGAGAAAAGTCTGAAAAAGAGAAAAAAAAAAAAAAAAAAAAAAAAAGAAAAAAATCAAAAAAACATGTCCCACAAAATGGGGATACATGAGGACAAGCATCAATTTCAGCATGGAGGAGGAACAATGAAGTCAACACTTCATTTCCAGCAATAAGGAGTTAAATGATGACATAAGCAGATTCTTACTACTCATCTAGAAAGGAAGGTTGCATCATTGTTACAGATTTCAGCAGAAAAAGATGGTGTTTTCATACAAATATTGACATGTTTTTGCAGAATAAGAATTGTTCTTATCCAAATAAGAGTGAGAGACATTCTCTCTCATTGTAGCCTCATGAGAGACACTCTTTTATTGAGGCACTTGAAAAAAAAATGACAGAAGTTGGTTGAAAACCAGAAATGGCAGCCTCTTCTGATGAAAAAAAGAGATGAAAAAAAAAAGAAAAAAAAAATGAATAATTCAGTAGTGAAAACCTCCTTGAGGCGCTGTTGAGTTGGCTTGCATGAAAACCGGTTTTTCGGCGTGCATTGCCTTGTTGATCCACCCATCCTTGTTTCACCATTGTACAAATCTCACACTGCACATGTGTATATTTATGTTTTCAAATAGCTTGCTAACAATCATCAGAAGCAGCTTGTAAGGTGCATGATCAATTTTCAGGATAGTAAGGTATGTGTTTCTTGCATTTAAGTCATAGTAAGCATTTAGCATTTAATGTATGATAATCGGTATTTGGCATAAAACTATTCATACAATATTGGCAAGTTGAAAATGGAACATGTTTAAGATGTCAAGAAACACCCCCTTCTGCCCTTAGTTGCATGGGAGCATCTGAAGATTCTGTTTTACTACTACTGCAATAAAATAGTAATGAATAACATCTAAACAAAAGGATAGAGATGAGATTTTTGATGTTATGGAAGGCTTACATACCCTAGAGATGGGTCCAAAATAGAATTTGTAGCTAACTTTTGCATAGAAGGTCATTTTTGCATTTTTGGATGAATCTTCAGAATAAAATAGGCTATCTTCGGAATGAACAAGATATCTTCGAAATAAGCAAAAACTGTACCAAAATTGCTGAAAATGTTGCAGAATAGTAAAAAGAGTAGGGTACATCAAATATTGAGGTTCCTAAGGCTCTACCACATGTAAGTACATCCCTCAAGCATTTCAAAATCAAAATTTTATCAATTTTGTTCAAAAGGTGCAAACAATAGAAATAGGCATTCAAGCTGAAATGTTGTTAAGAATAGAAAATTTCACCAGTAGTAGTGCATCTGCCAAATATGGTTCCACAATAAGGCTATTGCAAGATGAATCACATGATACCAAGCCTTTAAGAGGTACCTTGCAACACTAAAACTTGTAGAAGGGCAGAAAAAGAGTTAAAATTGCAGTAATTGTAGAAATTGCAATATTGAAGGATGAAAGTGCAGAAGTCAAAAAGTTGCAAGTTGCAAATGAAAAAAAAAAAAATCAAGAAAAAAAAAAAAAAAAATTGATTGAAAAAAATTTTGCAAGGTTGTAGAAAAGTGAAATACCTGTGCTTAAATTGAAAAATGCTTGGTGTAGTGCAACAAGGAGAAATTTCTCAGGTAGCAGGTGGCAAAGGATGTTTTTCACAAGGATAAAACCAACATATTACTATGGCCTACTAGGATGCATGAGGGCATGCATCAGTTCAAGTTGGGGGGATGATGAGGCCTGAAAATGCCTCATTTTTACACTATGTTTGACATATAAAAACTGCCATATTATTAAGTTAAATGCCAAATAGTTGATTAGAATATATATTTGTTAAGTGTTTGCATGATTTTATGTTAGGAGCATTATATCTCTGTTTTTGACTATTTTCAGCATTTTGTGACTACTTTTGCTTGATTAAGTAGCAAATAAAAATATGCATTTCAAACAGCCAAATGTGGTATGCTGATATCCATTAACTTCACAATGGTTTATGAATGTTTTCCTACCCTTCAACTTGTTTGAAGTCCACATTGAAGCCAAATTATTAGGACTGTTCTAAATATGGAAATCTATAGAAAACAACCATATAAAAATCAGCAAGTTGTCACTTTATAGGAGCACCTTGAATTTGTCAAGCAAAGCATGAGGAAATGGATGGAATAAGTTTAGAAGGACTACATAAGACATCTGACCTATTTAGAAGCATTCCCACATGGTCTAAATAGGCAGCAATAGGGTATAACAGAGCAGGGATAATTGTGCAGCATTGTTGCACTATTTCAGCATGGTTACTTGGTGAATAAAGTGTATAAATTTGGTAGCAACTTGATGTACTTATTCATGTTGATATTTGAATTATTTTCCCATGTTCTAATTTGTTGAACTTGCAAGAAATGCCAACATTTTACAACTATGCAACAAATCTGGAAAATGCAACAGTTTACCATGTAAATTCTAGCCAGCTACCAATGAATAGCAAGGCATGGAATTCACACATGGAGAAGGATAAAAGCTATTGCAATCAGTTCCTGAGAGATAACCCACCTGAGAAAAGTAGTTGAGATCACCTGAAGACCACATAGTTAGTCAATCCGAAGAGCTTCGGATTGAGTAGAATGCAATTTCTTCGGATTGAGCCAGTTATCTTCGGATTGACAATAGAAAGTACTTTTTGACTTTTTGACTATTTTTTGATGGTGGAAAAAGGGAAAGAAGGTTGAGAAGGTTAAGGGAAAATATCCCCCAACTGTCTTTGTCATCCTTGCCATCCAAAAGCCACCATTCATGGGAAAATATCAATTGATCCTCTTCTAGGATAAAACCAGGAAATGTTGCAGCATAATAGGATTTGATCTGCAGGATAGGAATAGTATATTTTATATTTGTAAATAGATCTTATGCATCTATAAAAGGATAGCTCCCTTCTTGGTTGAGCTAGGTAGGAATTAGAATAGAGGAGAGTAGTAGCAGCAACAAATAGGACTGTACAACAATTATCTGTAATAGTTTTCAGCATGTTTTGACAACAATAAAAGTGTAGTCTTTTTGTCAATTTTTGTTCTGAGTGTTAATTAGTTAAGGAGTGTTTTTACACCTCCTTCTAGATCAGGAAGTATGGGCCCACTTTCAGATCTAGAAGGAGGATTTTTATGGCAGGTTTTAATCTGTAATTTTGCTGCAGCAGAATTAATAGATTGCTTGCCAGATTTCATTTTCTTGTTTTAATTTTGTATTCTGTTATTTATGTTTTCTTCATTATGTTTTTGTACAGCTAATGTGTGTGTGTCAGCTGAAAAATTAGATTAAATATTTGTTTCCATGTTCCCTTTGCTTTTCATGTTCTTTGCTTTTATGTTTCAACTACTTTCAATTTTAGCAGATTTCATTTTGTTGTCAATTCCTATAGCAGAAGATTGACGACCTTTTGTGGCAGGATATTGACAGGTGTTTTTAGCATAGGTTTTATTTCAGCATCATTTCAATTTAGCAATTTCACTTATGTTATTTCAATTCTGCAAAAGTAGATTAGATTTTAATTCAGCCATTTCCAATTCTTGCAATTGTAGTTAATTGTTAAATTCTGCAATTTAGATTTAGTTTTCAATTCCTGTAATTTATTTTAGTTTCCATTCTACAGACTAGGTTTAGTGTGACACCAAAAGGCTAAACCAAAATCTGCTTCACCAATAAATGCTTGAAATCTGAATGCCTGAATTGCACTCTACCCTAACCTTCTATCGTAAACAACCTTGGACACCACCCCAGATTGATAAATCATTGAGATTAAATGATGAGACTCAACGACACTCATCATGGATCCTTGCTTATCATCCTTCTGGGTGTCATAATATTAAAAAAAAAGAGTCATTTGAGTCTCGTTGATGATTTCCTCCGCATTTTCCTTATTTATTTGATTGTTTCTAGAAGGTCACCCTCTTTTCTTTTCACTGCCATAGTCAATGGCCTGCTTCTTGCTCCCGGTGTTCCTGGGACTGATTCTCCCAAATAGGGCAGGACCTTCTTTTTTGGATATCGAAGAGCGGGATACCTCACCCTTGTCTGACTAGGAGGGGGATTTCCTATTGGCAGCAAGATAATCATCCATATAAGGGTTTGAAACAACAAGGATGGAATGGGACTGTACCTGTGTGATAGGATCCTCTAGGAAATGATAGTTAAGTGGCGTTGCATCCAGAGGTGGCTTCTTCTCCTTCTGGGTTGGTTGTGGAACTTCCCCTTGCTCGTGCTCTTGCTCACCTTGAGCTGAAGTGCCTCCTTGGTCATCCTTTTGGATTGTCTACTGAGTGGGTTTTTGCATGATGCATTTTGGATATAAAGGTGGTTGCTTGTTGTACGGGGGGATATCATGGTTTCATTGTGGGCCCTTGTTCTGTCCCATCGACCTTTGATTCTGAGCCCTCGAATATGGACATTGGACTTGGAGGTGACCTTGAGTGCAAAAATAAGTACAAAACACTGGCTTTTTTTTGTATTTGATCGTTTGTATTTTTATGAGGGTTGATCCTCTATACAGGTTGATGAAATATGGAAGCTCTGTTTCCAGGTTGGCTGAAACATAGAACTAGGCATGGGCCATCCTGGAGCAGACTTCAATAGAGGAGTCGATAGCAACCAACTCGCCTATGTATCGGGATATCCCTCTGATGACATTCTCATGCCAAAACTGAAAGGGAAGGTTTGGTAACCTTACCCATATCAGGGCAAAATTCATTTTTTGGATCTCTGGGTTGAAGTCCTCTCCCAATTTCTAGAGGAAGAGGCTCCTGCGCCCTAGGAACCATGGTCCCCCAACCAGGATGTTGCAAAAATCCTCATGGGTATTAATTCTGATGGCAGAAAACCCTCAGGACAAAGCCACTATATCCATATTACCATTGGTTTTCCACTTGGAGAAAGCCCACTTTCGAATGGTCTCCATGTCCGGTCGTCCTCCCATGAACTTTTCAACCAGGGTAAACTTCTCGAGCTCCATGTAACTGTCCATCAGGTCTTCAGGGATGACCAAATATTCTCCTGAGGGGATCAATTCCTGGGTAGGGTTTTTGACTAGAGGTTCCTGGCTCACAACCTGAGCGTAGGTTCCTTTTTGGGTTAGGGTTTCTCCACCTATGGGCCCCTCCTTGTCAGGGGAATCTTTCTTATGCCTGTATGTCCAATTTGCCCAGGCCCCCGCTATGTCAGGTCCTCCCCCATCAACACTGCCATGACTGGTTCCTCCTGTGTCCTTGCCTGACCGTCCTACCTTCGTCCTCCTGCCTTTCATTGTATGCTCGTCTGCTTTCCCACTACCCATCCTCTAACCTCTCATCATCGCTAAATTATACTTAAATTAATTAGAATAATGCAATAAAATTTAAAATCAAAGGTCCATTTTTTTTGCAACATCAACAAAAATATGCTTTTGTTTTCTCCTCAAAGGGGGATATAAGACATTTAATCGCACTATTTTTCTTGCAAAATTAAGGAACCATAAAATCTTCTCTAACCTTGTTAATTTTGCAACCAATAAAGGATCAAACTTGAATTCTTTTTTTTCAAATTGTAACATGAGGAGATACCAAATTTGCAAAATCAAAAGCTCAAATTTGTGGATTTTTTTTCTCCAAGGAGGAATATAACAAAATAAATTACACATTTTATTTTTTGCAAAATCGTTGAGCCACCGACCTTAGGTCCACTAAAACCAAGTCATGTGTTGACTGGTTCAGGACCTTTCTAACGCGGGTCATGTGGCAACTTGACTTGAAAGGAGTGCTATTTTGTTAATTTTGTAAATCAAAAGGGGGAAGAAAAGAAATTGTATTTCTTTGTAAAATTGTAACACAAAGTGAGGAGCACTTAAAAATATAACCTTGTTCATTTTGTAAAATCAAAAGGAAAGGCAATTTTTTATGCCACATTCTTTGCAAAATCAAACTTTTGCACAACACAATTCAAAATTTTGTTGCAAAAGTTGGTGATAAAGGTGCATTTTTTATATTACTTGACACCTTTATTACAAATTGGCAAATTAGGTGCATTTTCGGTTGCATCCGACACCTATGTGATGATAATTTGTGGGTACTCTTTGATTTATTATTGCATTTAATTTCTTTTTTTATGCAATTATAAGTCATAAAAATCAAGAGCACTCAGAAACCCCAAATTTTACACTCATTTGTGTAATTCATTTGCACAAATATAAAGCCAAATTTTCTTTATATTCTCTCCTAAATCAAAACCCCTAATTCACTCTTATTTGTTTGGCTCAGTTTCCTCAAACTGATTATCCTTCTTTAGGAGGATTTTCAGGCAGGTGCCACCAAATATCTTTTTGAGTGAATTATTTTTTGGTACTCTTTTAGGGTATATCGAAAGAAAGAACAAGATTTTATAAAATAAGGAACCTTGAAAGTAGCAATTTGTTTTGCACTAAGGGGGGATAATTCCTTTCTTCCTTCAAACACAAATTTTGACAAGAGGGAGATAAAACTTGTAAAGGCAATCAGAAAAGCAGAAGTCATCAAAAATTATACCTTTTCTTTTAGGCTTCATAATAGCAACCATGCTTGAAGTACTTGCAATAAGGAAGGATTATTTGGTGAAATTTTTTGATAAAATTGCCTAGGAGGCAAATTTTTGCACAAATTGTAAAAAGGACAACCATGACACCAATCGGTGTTGGTTTCAAAACAAGCAAAACTAAAATGGCAAAGGCACATCACAAAGGCCATGTTGCTAGTGAAGTGTCTAATTTTGATTCTAATTCTGGTTTAGAAAGAGCACACAAAATGCTCATGGCTAAATCAATATTGTAAAGGGAAACAAATTTGTCACCTTAGGCAAGCACCATCTACACTCTCTTTTTAGGCTTCATAAATAGCATAAGTTTTTGTTTGAAGTACTTGCAATAAAGGGGTGATTGTACCTCTTTTAGGCTTCATAAATAGCAAAATCTCTTTGTTTGAAGTACTTGTAACAAAAGGAGGGAATTTTTTGGTGTAAAATTTTCCTAGGAGGCAATATTTGTAAAAGCCTTAACAAAGCTTCATGAGTTGCACATATTTTGCAATTAAGGGGGGATAAACATTTATTTTCCTACTTCACACAATTTTTTGTAAAAAGGGAAGAAGACTTATAAGGGTGCATTTTCGACAGCGACCGACACCTTAGTCACACTTCTTTCAGAAATTCCATTACAACATGTTTTGCAACAATGGGGGAAACTTATAAGGGTGCATTTTCGGCAGTGACCGACACCTTAGCTACCTTATAAAAACTTTTACAAAATCATATTATAACCGAATGAACCTCGTATGAAGTGATCTACTCTACTACACCTAGCGGTTGCAGTGGCTGGTTACCCATGCAATCCGGTTGGATGACAATATTACAATAAGGACATTCGTTGATGTGAAGACAAAGTGAGGAATGACCCATTTTTTTAGAGCATCCAGAGCACTCTGACAAAGCAAGAGCCAGCAGATCAACATATTTTTCACTATATTGAGATAGTTATATACATTACCCAAATAATATAATAAGGGGAGATGTTAGAGTAATATTCCATTATTCGAGATATTAACCATATTCCTACATTAGGGTAGATTTCATTTACCACATGGTAAAAAGTAACTTTTATTTTTACCACTAGGTTATTTCATTTATTTACTTTGATTTAATATTGTAAATACCTTTAACTATTATCTATGGTTAATGATATGTTAGATTATTCACATTGTAATGTGAATAATATTAGTTAGTTGTTAGCATCAATTTCTAAGGTTGTTAACTACCTTAGGGGGGAGAGAAACCTAATATGCAGTATGCTACCTTTCAGGTGGGGCAATCTATTTAGGATATTCATAGCCTAAACTAATGTTATTTAAACCCCATTGATATCAATATTAAATTTCTATGGTTTATGCATTTTAATTTATGTTTGCATTTGCCAACACACTCCACATGATAAACTTATACAGGCCTTGGAATAACCATCTTAAGCACAATTATCTTCCCTTATCATTCATAATATTTATTAGGTATTGTTATCTACAAAACACATTTCTAATCCAAGGTGTCCCCTCTATTAGAAACTTTATTTCATAAGTTACATTAACATGAAATAATAATGATAACTTCAATTCATAGTTTTATTCCAATCAACTAATCTTCAAATCGCTCTTACTATCAACAAGTTGATAATTAATCATACCCACATTCATCTATAAATTGTCAAGGCTATTTCATTTAACATTGCATAATTGTATATTACTTGAAAACGAGGTTTATCAAATGAATATGGAGAGCTCTAGAAGAGAAAACTAGGGCATCATTTGGGTAGCAGAAGAGATTTCTGGTTACTGTGGATTTGAAGACAAGATTGCTACCCCAGGAGGGCCCAATGGGGACACCTCCGGATCCTCTTCTAGAGAGACATAGTTCTTTTGCAGATTTATTAAAGGATAAATCTCCATCAAAGACTAAAGAAGCACAAAAAACTACATTAAAAATGCTCTTTACGACTGCTAGAAATAGATCAACATCTCAACGAGTTAATGGATGTTTGCCACAGTCATAATCAAGGCCAAATATTTTCATTTAGCAAAGGATGGTCGAAGAAACATTTTTATATAGAGCCAATCATGATTTGATCTATAAATTCATGGGTACTCGTCCTACCCTAAATTTTTTGCATTCTTGGGTCCGAAAAAATTGGGAGCCTCTTGGTGAGTATTCTTTGTGGTTTATTAGCAATGGATATTTTATTGTTAGTTTTTCTTCACTTGTCGATAGAAATAGGGCTTTCAAATCAAAAAAGAGGAATCATGGTCCGATAGGATTATTTGTTCAACCCTGGAGAGTAGGATTTGATCCTTGAATTGAACCCACTATTTTTTGGTTTGGATCCATTTGTATGCACTTCCAATGGAGTTTTGGAGTGAGCAGGTATTAGAAATTATTGATAATTCCCTTGAAAGACATTTGGGTGTTTCCAAAGACACAATAGAAGGAAACATACCTATTTATGCAAGATTATGTGTGTAAATGGATCTTAGCCAGCCTCTATCGACAGAGGTGGAACTTTAACTTGCAGGACTATCTTGGATTCAACAACTAGATTATGAGGCATTGCCCTTTAGATGTAGAGTTTGCCACAAATATGGGCATTTGGCCTGATCTTGTCCAAATAATATGAACATAAAAATGGAGGCTCCTCTAGGAATGTCAAATATTCCTAAGGAGGGTAAGTCAAAAATAAACAAAGAACCAATCAATATTTCTCAGGGTAAAGAAGCATAGGGAGATGGTTTTGAACAACCCAAAATAAGGAGAATGCAAAAGAAAAAATATGGTAAATAGCAAACCCAACTCAAGCCCTTCAATAGGTATGATATATTTAAGACACTAATGGACCAAGAAGAAGAACAATTCATGGAAGGAGTGGATGGGAATAATTAAAATAATAACAGCCATGTTCAAGCTCCTATTTCATCTCCCCCATCATAGAGCAAGTAATTGAGTACAATGAGTTACCGCAGTCAGAGAGTGCAGGGACATTGATAGTGCATAACCAAGAGAAACCAATAATTAAGGATGTTGGCATGGGCATAGCAGAAAATAATAGAGAAAGGTCAACTATTGGGATAACTCAAGTGGAAAAGAGATCAAAAAATGGTAGCTCTCAAGGAGTGGGTAGAAAATCAAATAAGGAATTGATAGCAGTTCAAGGAGACAAACTGATCACTGGAGGATCGATGAGGCCAATAGATTTTTACTGCTCTCAAGGTAACCAATGATTATACAATCATGGAATGTTAGGGTTTTAAATAGTAGAACCCATCAATTTGTTGTTTGAAGACTCTTATAAAAATGTAAAACTAATTTTTTGCTTATCCAGGAGACAAAAATGTCATTGGATCTTATGTGTAAAAAAATTAGCAGACTTTTGAGGGGTGCTGGTCATATGGAAGTGGCTGCCCAAGGGGTCTCAAGGGGATAGTTACTCTTTGGAACTCTCTTGAATGAACTGCAATAGAACATATAGCTTGTAGGGGTGTTCTCACATCACATTTTAGAAATAATGTCACAGCTGAACATTTTTTAATCACAAATTTTTATGGGGCTCAAAACCTAGATGGTCATATGCATCAATGGAAAGTTTTGCATAACATGAGAGTCTCAAGGGAAGAGTTAGACTAAATTATTGCTGGAGATTTTAATGCTAAATTATCTTCTAGAGATCAGGAAGGGGGAACCCCAATTTTGGACCTAGGGGATCAACTTGTGATTTCCCAAGTCCAGGCATTACACTTGGTGGATATTAAATGCCCTGGAATCAACTATACTTAGACTAATAAGAGGAGGGAGCCACATAGCAGGAAGGTGAAGTTATACCATTTTTTGGTTTCAGAGAAGGCATTTGTAAAATTGAATATAAAATTTCAGATTTTGGAAGGTCCAGTTTTAGATCACTTTCCCATTTTGTTGGAAGCAGAAATCAAGACAGTGCAGCATCACAAACCATTTAAATTTAAAAACTTTTGGTTACAAAAAGAGGAACTTCGAAATAAAATTCCACAGTGGTGGGAAGAAGGTCGCCCAACATATGGGACAACAATGTTTAGATTCCACAAATAGCTTCATTATGTCAAAGATCAACTGAAACAATGGAGGCAAGCTAACAAGACAAAATTTTAGGTCCAAAGAGCTCCATTGGTGGCCAGATGGGATGAGGTTCAAAAACACTTTAGGGAAGGAACAATTACAGAGTAGCTCAAAGAAGAGGATGATGCATTGTGTAAAGTGGTTGAGGACATTGACAACCAAGAGGAGACCTACTGGAAACAGAGAGCAAGAACCACTTGGTTATTAGAAGGTGATAAAAATACCAAATTTTTCCATCGGACTACTTGTGCTAGGAGACAGATGAACAACATGGAAGCTCTTCAATATGAGAATAGACACTCCTTTGATACAATTCCAGGTATGCATTTCCATTCAATGGATTATTTTTCTAAATTATTTAAGAAAAGTATGGTGCAATATGAAGAGGCTCAAAAAGAAGTTATTGTTGTCATACCCTCTGTTATCTCTGAAGAAGAAAATTAGGCCCTACTTAAACCCATTGATAGAGAGGAACTAAAGAATGTAGTCTTTGGAATGAGCATCGGAAAAACACTAGGTCCAGATGGCTTTCCAATTGAGTTTTTTTAGGCCTTCTAGGATAACTTGGAGAAGGATGTAATGGTTGTTATAGAGGAGTCAAAAGGTAGTAAAAGAATGCTTAAAGCATTAAATCATACTTTCATTGCCTTAATTCCAAAAGGGAGGATGGGGTACATATTTCAGATTATAGACCTATTGCCTTATGCAATGTCATATATAAAATAATCACAAAGGTAATGGCTGAGCGGCTAAAACCTCTTCTACATAGCATTATATCCTCAGAGAAATGGGGTTTTATAGAGGGTAGGTAGATCTTGGATGGTGTGGTTATAGCTCAGGAGGCAATCCATTCAATGCAAAAATATGGTAATAGAGGAATGTTCATAAAATTAGATATATCAAAGGCTTATGATAGGGTGGAGTGGAGCTTCTTGTCAAATATGATGGCAACCTTTGGTTTCTCTCAGGATTGGATAGAATGGGTCATGAGTTGTGTTTCTACTTTGACATACTCAGTGTTAAGCAAGGGTCTTCCCTCACAACCTTTTGGAGCTACTCGAGGCCTTTGTCAAGGAGATCCTTGCTCTCCCTATATTTTTATCATATTGGCTGAAGGATTGGGTAGACTCATCTTGAGGAGAAGACAACAAGGTTTGCTAACAGGTATCAATGTGGGTGAGGAAGTTTTGACTCACCTATAGTTTGTGGATGACACAGGATTTATGGGAGTGGCCAGCTTCAGGGAAGCAAGAATGATTAGAGATACACTTAATGTCTACCTTAGGGCTACAAACCAAGTCATCAATGATAAAAAAATCCAAAGTGGTATTTTTTAATCTTGATCAAAGGCCTCAGGACAGAATTTTAGAGATCCTAGGATTCACAAGGACTTGTCTCTTAGTGGTATACTTGGGGGTCCCTTTGCATTTTAAAAAACTAAAAATAAATATCTGGAGGAATCTTTTGGACTGTATCAAGGACAAAATTAATCATTGGTCTCACAAATGGTTAAGCTATGGGGGTAGATTAACTTTTTTATAGTCAGTCATTCAGACCATGCCAATTTATAAATTTTTTATCCTTGTTGCCCCACATACCATATGGAAAGAGTTGGACAAGATGGCTAGAAATTTTTTATGGTAAGGAGTAAAAGGAGAGAGGAAATGGGCCTTAGTAGGTTGGGATAAAGTAAGTCAGCCCAAGGTAAAAGGAGGTTTGGGACTGAGAAGATCAAAGTTAAATAATAAAGCTTTGGCTGGAAAGCTTTATTGGAGGTGGATTTCCCAACCAACTTCTTTATTCAGTATAATCTTAACTAGTCAATATTTGGGACAAGTAAACCCTAATGAGGTGGGTCGTTTTCCTTTGGATGGTAATGGATCCTTAGTGTGGCAGGCTCTCAAGTTAGGATCTCAGGTAGTAAAATATGGATTATTTTGGAAAGTGGGGAGAGGGGAGAAGGCATGATTTTTGATAGATTCATGGGATCAATACCCATCTATCATTGTTGAATTTCCTAAACTACAACCAATAAAAATAGCCATAGAAACCAGGGGTGGGTCCAAATTAAAATTTATTTCAACACTAGTCAGCTGGGGGATTATAAGTTTAAGCAATTTAAGAAGTTGGATGAGTGGCCAATTTCAATCCCTTCGAATTTGACACCCATCATGACTAAAATCTTGGAATAAATATTTATCACAGGTAGATATGAGGAGGATGAATTAGCTTGGGGCTATGGGAGCCTTGGTGTCTACACAATGAAGGATGGATATGATAAGATCCTTCTAGAGCCTCCTCCTCATACATATTAGGTTGAGGATTGGAGAAAGATTTGGTAGTCCAAGGGTTGGCCGAAAGTAAACTTTTTTTCCTGGCAGTTCATGCATAATGGAATTCTTACTTTTGATAATCTTAGATGTAGGGGAATCATTGGTCCATATCAATGTGTTTTATGCTACAAGAGTGAGGAAAAAACTAATCACTTGATGTTTGAGTGCCCATTCACGCACCAAATTTGGGAGAGATGGTTTTTATATTATAAAATTTAAGTTAATGGTGATTTGAATCGGATTAATATTTGGGAAATATGGAAGAGGGGTAAATTTAAATCTAAAGCTCTTTGTATTGGTTGGGAGCTTGGATTAAACTTCATTTGGTGGCAAGTGTGGTTGGAGAGAAATGCTAGAATTTTTAGAGAAACTTTTTCTTCTTTAGATGGAGTTTGGTAGGTCATTTGGAGCAAAGTCACAAAAACTGTGGCAGTCTATGCTAAAGAGGAAACTCAGGTTGTTATTGGGGCAATGGAGAAGGAAGTTGAAGTGCAAGAGGGACAAGACAAATCTAGTTGGAAACCACCCCCAGAAGGTTGGATTAAAATTAATACTGATGGAGCTACAAAAGGCAATTCGGATAGAGCTGGAATTAGAGTGGTTTGCCAGAATCATGTTGGAACAGTGATCTATTGGGAACTTCAAGGCTTGGGAAGAGCCACAAACAATGAAGGAGAAGCCTTAGCTATCAAATATGCTTTTATTTGGGCAATAAAACAAGGTCACAGGAGGATAATCCTAAAATCAGATTCTCAAATAATGGTTGGAGCTCTAGATTGCATGAGGAACTTTGCTTTGAAAATATTGAGGTTGAGGATTCTTGTCACTCAAATTAAGGAATTATGGAGGGAATTAGATGATGTGATTCCAGTTTATGTGAGTAGAGATCTAAATAAATTGGCAGACTTCCTGGCTAAGATGGGTACTGAGAAGGAGGTAGGGGTTCGAGTGGCACAATGACATGGCTATTGAGGATGAGATGATTAGGTATGTTGGTGAGAAAATCCAGTGCTTAGCTAATTTGGATAACCATTCTAGAAATACTATTTAGGAGATTTGTGCCTCAATGTAGATCTTCTTTTATAGCTGTAAATAGGTGAACAGTCATTGTAGAAATATGGTTTAAGAGATTTGGATCCAATGCAAATCTTCTTTTACTATTGTAAACATGTGTTCTCTTTGGCTAAGTAAAAGTCTCATCCCAACTTGTAAATGATATTTTTTTTAATACAAGTTTTTTCAAATTATTTTTCAAAAAAACATTGCATAATTGTATAAAACATTGCATCATAAGTAAATAAATTTCAAATACCATCTCATAATAATTTAAAACTAACATCCATAATCTATCTATTTAACATCATGTTGAAAGATAAACGTAACATTCATGTAAAATATCAATTGAAAACCACAAGGAAAAGATACACAACATATATCCTGGGAACCCTCATGGGGAATAAATCCAACCTCCAAAATATGTTTCTCCTCTCATTTAATAAATTTAAGTTGTCATAATTATAAGTATAGAAAGGCATCCCATGGATCCTTTATCTAAATCAATTATACAATTAAAGGAATCAAATCGTTCCTTTTTCAAATCATGATGTAACTAAGGAAGTCCCACATTTCCTTTTTCCAAACCATCAATAATACAATACATAAGAATCTCACAAATTCTTATATCCACATATTTATGAAATGATCATCGGATTCATATTAAGGATAAATCTCATCAATTATCAAAGAGGGAACCCCATAATTCCCTCAATAATGAATCCACATTCATTCTCCAAGATTGATATGCATTCAATCCTTCATAAATAGAATTTACTAAATAACCATACTAACAATGTGAAGAGGAAATCTTATAATTTTCTCAAGAATTGATCTCTCATCCATTCTTATCACAACCAAATTAAGAACCTTAATCCAATTAAGGTAATATTCTCTCCATGTAATCTACACATGTATTACTAGTCCAAGAATAGAACCCTATCCATTATTGTCTTTAATCATTCATCCAAGTTTTCATGGTTTAAAGGAGATCCAACCTCTTATCATGAATAAATCATCTCATCCATGCTTACAATCATCAAAATCATACCAATTTCACTAGCCCATAAATCCTAGAAACCATAAATTAGGACGAGTCATATAGGATTATTAATCGTGTGATTGAACATAGTGGGGAAACCACATAATTTCCCCAAAGAATGAGTTTCACACTCGTTCTTTTCCTAATTACACTATTTCTACAAAGGGTGTTTCTAAATGCCATTATATGTAAATCTAACTTACTCAATAATCAAAGAAGCATGCATATATAAACTTATAATTGATAGATGTACTTAATTTCTATAAATCATAGATTTCAAACTAACATTCACTCAATTTTAGTCTCACCACAATATGAATACAATAGGAAAATGAAAACTTATAATAATCATCACATTTTCCTTTCGAAATTTACCTCTAAATATTCTTCTAAATTTACCAAAAATTACCAAATTAAACATGGTAAGGGGGTGTTTTCCATACTTTTCCTATCAATTGATTCCAAATTATGTCTCACAATAACATTCGACTAAAACTCCCAAACACTTTTTAAAACCACTTTTTTATCTTAGTAGCCAATAAATCCTTCATACGAATACCAACCAAAAGATGTGTAAATAATAAAATTGTCATATGAAAATTAATCAACAAATTTTATCATTTAGTTGCGGTTCCAACACAATATACCTGAGGCACAACTGTTAGCAAACCACTCATAGCACTAAAAACAAGGCTTCTACCCAAGCATAGATAAATTAAAATTGACACAACCAACAATAGTGTATTGACAATGAGGAGTTATTATACCTATGGATCCACACATCTTATAAATTTCCATGCATCCCTAGAGTGATGTATGTGGGTTTAATTATCATAAAGAACTAAAAAAAATTGGTTTATTCCTACCTGTTACAGCTTGACAGTAAAACTAAGAGTCAAACTACTCACACAACCAATCACAGGACAACATATTCCATCCAATCCGTAATCGGTCAACTAATCTCAACTGAGTCAAGGGTCAGTTTTATCTATTGCCAAGCATATTAGCGCTTGGATAAGTTTCATTGTGCATGCAAGTCCTTATTAATAGGCTTGCACGCCACCACATAATGCATGTGGGATAAAGCATGTAAGCCTTGTGGCTCGCAATGCTTTATCCCATATTCATCATGTGGGAGCTTTGCGAGCCTTTAAAGGCTTCAAAGCACACAATAGCTTTCGACCACCACCCAATGGTTGGGTGGTGGTGGAGCATACTAGGTGGAGGTGGTTACATTACGTAGAGGTGATTTTTGGTCAGTAGCATCGATGGTGTTTTAGGGGTTTCTCTGACTAGTGGTGACTTACCATTTGTCCAACTATCAGAATAAAAAATAAATAATTTTTATTAATTAATAACTACATACGGGTGAACAAATATGACTTCAAATCCAATGTTCATTGGATAATATCAAACATGCAAGCATAGGTACTTCTACTAGAAATAATGAACATGAAGACTAATATTATAGATTGATTATAACATTCAATCATTAATAATATGACTTCAAATCCAATGTTCATTGTATAATATCAAACATGCAAGCACAGGTACTTCTACTAGAAATAATGAACATGAATACTAATATTATATATCGATTATAACATTCAATAATTAAGAAAAAGAGCTTTCAATATCAGTTCTTATAGCTACATAATTTATAGTCTAATTATAACATTCACACAAAATATTAATTAAAGGGTGCTTCAGTTTGACTATGTCACTACTCAAAACAATATCACTCACAGCATTGAATTGAGAATGAAACAATTCATATTCCTAAATAAACCAAGGAGTAAAGCCTTAAAATTGAGAATCAAATAATTAAACCAAGGAGTAAAGCCCCCACCTGGAACTCCAGTAGGGTATTAAATCTCCTTGCTTGCATATCTTCCTCCAGCCTCCAAAGCTCTCATGTTTCGTCCCAAGATTCCTAAATAATGAACATGAAGACTAATATTATAGATTGATTATAACATTCAATCATTAATAATATGACTTCAAATCCAATGTTCATTGTATAATGAACATTATAGATTGAAGACTAATAATGAACATGAAGACTAATATTATAGATTGATTATAACATTCAATCATTAATAATATGACTTCAAATCCAATGTTCATTGTATAATATCAAACATGCAAGCACAGGTACTTCTACTAGAAATAATGAACATGAATACTAATATTATATATCGATTATAACATTCAATAATTAAGAAAAAGAGCTTTCAATATCAGTTCTTATAGCTACATAATTTATAGTCTAATTATAACATTCACACAAAATATTAATTAAAGGGTGCTTCAGTTTGACTATGTCACTACTCAAAACAATATCACTCACAGCATTGAATTGAGAATGAAACAATTCATATTCCTAAATAAACCAAGGAGTAAAGCCTTAAAATTGAGAATCAAATAATTAAACCAAGGAGTAAAGCCCCCACCTGGAACTCCAGTAGGGTATTAAATCTCCTTGCTTGCATATCTTCCTCCAGCCTCCAAAGCTCTCATGTTTCGTCCCAAGATTCCTTAGCCCCTTTCTCAAGCTAAATCCTCTTATATAAAACATTCTTCTCCTTTTCCAAGTATAAAGGTGACTAATATTTTAATAATAAAAGATACCTTTAATTGAATATGACATTTCCAATGTGGAGGAAAATCTAGAGGGACCAAGTAGAGATAAGGTGAATGACCTTATCTTGTTTTGTGTTCCCTCTTTCTCAAAAGATTACAAATTTAGCATTATTAGGAATTACGAAGGGAAATCTTCTATTAATTTTCACCAATAAGAATAGGCCATGGGTAAGGGATGGATAAACCTAAATAATAAAATAATCCTTATTTTATTTAATACCACTAGAGATCTTTTGGTCCAATTAAAATTGGATAAATTTTGTGAAATATAAATCTCCTAATTTACTTTTGTGAAATATAAATCTCCTAATTTCTTCTATAATTAGACTAATTAAACTGAATTGAATTACCTTCTTCAAAATATAATCAATCCTTTAACTTAACCTCACAAAATACCTTAATTGGAATTTTGTAGAAATCTTTAAGGCCAACGACCCTCTAGTGAGGTATCAGTTGATTCCTCAAATCAATTAATACCTTTTGGAAAATATCCAATGGGGATGGGCTGTGACATACAACCCCCTTGGACTAAACACAATCCATTGTGTTTATCGTAGTTTCTAGCTTAGTTAATGCATAAAATTAATAAAACTAGCATTAATCCTTTATGAAATAGTTTGAGCCATCGTCATTTTTCTTATTTTTAGTGTCTTGCTCCTGACGTTAAGCAACATCTTCCATCCATGAGAGTACCTGATCCTGCAAGAATACAAAACATCAGCAATACCATGTCCTCAAAGCAATAAACATCCATATTACATAAAAAATAAGTATTGAAACATCATCAATACATAAATCTCATCATAGAGTCAAAGCATCGAAACATCTATCACTGCATAATCAACTAATATTCAATTTCAAGCAATAACCTAATTTTAGCCTCTCTAGATCTATGCTATGAAATATAAAGGGCAATGGCAAAATATAGAATGCAGGAATACAAGAGCTAACCTAGGATGATTATTTCTTTGAATGCTTACTAACCTAGGGTTTTATCCAAAAAACCTTCAAAGCAAGGGCACAAGATTAATGCACAATATTTAACCCTAGATGCACACTATATGCTCTTTCTTTTCAGATGCCTAAAAACCAATATAAATATCATATCAACAACCTATAGATTAATTAGACCACTTATCTTAACCGATGGTTGATCCAAGCCTTTGCTACCTCTTTTCCAAGCCTTTGCTACCTCTTGTCCAATGATATCAATAATACTTGATCCTGCAAGATAGCTTAGAAACACTTTGAAAAATATGATCAATGTTAGGGGGCCTGCTTAGGCCGCTATACAATAATGCTTGGAGGCACAACAGTCAAGCCCCCTAGGTCCTTTAGATGACCTTTGAAAATATAAGCAAAAATTGACCTTTGGATATTTAATCATAAAACAAAAATGCAGTAGAGTAGAAACAGAAAATAGAGCATGCCAATATGATCTAGATGTAGTTTAAGACCTTATCATACAATTATTTTTAGCAGGTTACCCCCAGTTTGTTATTGGGTGAAATAACACCTTGTAAAGAGCAGTTGCAATAACTCAATAAGCAAAGTCGTGCCCCGTCGGGACCTGGCATGATTTTTCTCCTGCATATAGAAGACCCTAATTTTAGATCTACGAAGTCATGCCTCGATAATATCGGGTGCAATTTCACTTATGATGCAAGAAAACTAAAAATAAATGTGAAATGAAGTACATAAACGTAAAACTTAAAATAAGAAACTTGATGGACGATGCAGAAGCAAATAGAAAGGGTGAGATCTCTAGGTAATTAATCTCTCCTCCTGGACTACAACACGGATCCACCAGATCAAATAGAAATTAGATCAATGCAGTAGAATACCAAATCCAAAATTCACACTTTAGGGTTAGCTTGCAGAAGAGAAAGGAAACAGATATAAAATAGCTTGTGAGCATCTTAGAATAACCGAGCATATCTTAGAAATCATAAGTGCATGAGATCGATTGTGTATGTGTGTGTATGTGAAATGTGAGTTCATACCTTATTTTATAGGTTATATTGAGGGTGAAAAATAGTGGGAAAACCTTAGGAAATTTGACACCAAACACGCTAAAGAGAAAAATTAGGGTTTCTAAGGAAGAAACCCCAAAAACGTAAAATTGTACCCCGTCTTGACTAGGCACGATTTCACTTAGAAGGGCAAAAAATGTAGGGTAAGGGGAAAGAGGCTCATACCTTGCCTTAGGTAGGGGTTAGGGACCTTTTAGAGGGATCTAGGAAGATTACCCACTAAAAGTGGGTCAATTTTCTATGTCTACAACTACTGTTGCTCTATCTTTTTGAGAAGGAAGTCCCTCAGCTTTTATGAGAATATCATTATGGTTTCTATGGAAGATTATTTTTCACCAAAAGCTATAGCACACAAAACTATGATATTTGGGTACTATTGGACTTCTTTTTACAAATATTTTTACCAGTTTGTAATCTATCATAACTATCAAATTTTTGTAGGTAAGAAAAAGCTATCTGCCATACCATTAAAAATAAAGATAGTTGAAGCTCCATTTACTCAGTGGGGATTAGACCTGATTGAGGAGATCAATCCAAATTTATATGGTGGTCATGGGTGGGTGATTACAACAATAAATTATTTCACTAAGTGGGTAGAGGTAGCACCTCTCAAGATATCAACAACAGAGGTAGTGATCAAATTTATAGAAGATACCATCTTAACAAGGTTTGGAGTCTCAAGGAAGTTGGTGACTAATAACGAAACTTATTTTACTTGTTTTGAAATGATTGAATTTTGTGCTAAATATGGTATATATATCTATAATTCTTCTAATTACTATCCCTAAGGAAATGGTCTAGCAAAATCCTCAAATAAGAATTTTATTACCAAGATTAAAAGAGCACTATGCAAAAATAGAAGTTGGATTGTGAGCTAAATTTTCTCTATGGGTTGATAGAATCTCTGTTAATAAGAGTCCAAAGAAGTCCCCCTATGAGCTTGTGTATGGTGAAAAAGCTTTTCTCCTCCCTCAAATGGAAATCCATGCTCTATCTCTACTATTACTAAATCATGATAAGTCATATGCTCTTTAAAGGAGACTAGATCAGATTGTCCAACTTCAATAAGAAAGAAGGAATACTTTTCTAAAAATAATAGAGAAAGCTCAAATAACAGCATAGAGCTTTAATAATAATACCAGAGGGAAACCTTTCTAGTATGGTAATATAGTGCTTTATTGGAACCCAAAAATGATGAGTTTGGAAAGAAAGGTAAACTTGAGTCCAATTGGCTAGGGTCTTATCA
This sequence comes from Wollemia nobilis, assembly GCA_028583015.1. Taxonomy (NCBI): domain Eukaryota; kingdom Viridiplantae; phylum Streptophyta; class Pinopsida; order Araucariales; family Araucariaceae; genus Wollemia; species Wollemia nobilis. The sequence goes on along the minus strand of JAQPPZ010017101.1, from coordinate 5,786,912 downwards.
AATTGCTCAGATAATTGGTCAACATACTTACAATTTATGGGAATTGGATGGTAGATAATTCTCTATTCCTATTAATGGCCAACATCTAAAGAGATATCACCCTAAAAATGACCCAAAATAGGTTTAAAAAAAATGTTTTACATTCAGTCTATTTTTAGTCATTTTATTCACTAGGATTAGGTCATTAGGTAGAATGTCACAGGTCTATCTGATCAACCGGCTGGAGTCCTCAGGCACCTCAAACTTACATTTTCACCACCTATCCCCCAATTAGAGCTAATGTTGGATCCTATAAAATCTAGCACCCCCTTGTTTTAAAATTCCAAATAATTCATATACATTAGGCTCTGAATAATTTAGTCCAATATATTTTGTTTTCATGTTTTACAAAATTCCCTTAGGATCATTTTTTATTCGTTTATTTTGTTTCTCTTTTATAATATTTATGTCATACTATGCACTTTTTAGTTCATTATCCCATCCAATTTTCCACATCCTATCATAAATTTTCCTTTCTCATCTTACATTAACATTTCTCTATGTATAAAGGTCATTTAAATTGATCCAAAAGGTCATTTAAATTGATCCATTGGTCTCTAAGGATCTTAATCTAGTTTCTTTCTTTCTTCAAATTTTAGCCTTATTGCTTAGTCTAAATTCCCTTTTTCACTTTAAGAATCTCTGAATTTGATTGATTTACGAAAGTCCCCATGTGCAATTTCAAACCCATCCATTGGTCCCACCTAGTGCACTCATTTTTAAACATTAATTATATTTCTTGATCATCCATGACCCACTTTAATCCATGCACCCCAATTCAAACTAATTTATTGATAGTATCCTTCCATATGTATATAAGTTAATCACTTTACCCCTTGCCATCCATAGTTCACATTTCCCCTCATATCATGGTCAACCATAGTCGTCAAAGATCTTCCCCTTAAAGCAAATCTTGTGGACCACATTTATACTTAGAGAAAAGAATCAATGGTCCAAAAAAGTCTACATGGAAGAAAATAAAAAATCTCTCTCCTCAAAGTGGTCTATCAAAAGAGAAATCTAGTGGATTGGATCTATTGAAAAATAAAATAACTTGTGGATTGGATTCAATCATTAAGTAAATTTAGAAATCGTATGGACCGCATTTCACCTTAGAGTGGCATATAGTTCTTATGGAATAGATGGTGCCATGTAGAACCAATTCTAAGGTATGGTCAACATCTTCAATGACAATGTCAAGATATTATAGTCTAGAAAAAGCCATGTTGAAGGAAATCTGATATAGCGTCCTTGTCTTTAATGGTCTAAATTTAATCTTGAGGTTGAATTCAAACAAAATCAAATGTTCACAGCACTTAATGAGAAAGTCTCAAAAAATTTTGATCCAATGCACTACCACTTTTTATCTTTTGAATATCTCCCAATATGGATGAACTATGATGATCAGGATAAATAAATCTATGGTCTACATTGATTAGAAAGATCATTGATGCGATAAAGGGTTGAAATAAAATCAAAGTTAAAAGTGCAAGGCGACATCTATGGTTTGCAATAATCCACGTGTCAAATCCACCAATAGTTTGTGACTCATATTATCTTTCACAAAAAATGAATGGTCCACAATGATTGAATTAAACAAGATCAATGGTCTAGATTTATTTATCTGTGGTGAGATAATCTCATACCAATTCATTCAATAAGATCGATTACCTAAAATAGACCATGAAGACACATGTGATAGAGCATCAATGCACAACCATTGACCCATCAAAATAAATATATGAACCACATTTATCCTAAGTCAAATATCCATGTCATATAGTATTTCATGTGTCATCAATAACAATTTTATATAGAGTGCTAACCGTGAGATACAATTTATAGTTTGTATCAATTAAATAAAATTCAACACGCTCTCAAGGGATTAAATCAGACAAAATCAATGGTCCATGGTGTTTGATAAAAATATCTTCAATAGCCTGGATTTAGTTAGAGATTCAACCAAAGTTGTTAATGGAGCCTCCACGTGTCAATATCAAAAATAGTCTGTCAGTTTGATAGGACTTAATGGCTAAGATTCAAGGCTCACCAAAAGCATGGATGTACTAGATTAAAAGACAAATACATAAGCAAAATTAGTACAAAAATAATAGGAGGACAAAGGTCAACTAAAATTAAAATAACTCCCAAGCTTAAAAGAGAAGGCTCACATAAATTAAAATAAATAAATAAAAGCCTATAGCTAGAAGACAGTCCAATGTGGAACCTAGATTTAGCACAACTATAGTACACTAAAATATCTTAAGGTTGAAAATTAGCCAAGTGTCAATCCCAAGATGAGACAACTCTGGATAACTATAATCCAGATGTAAGCCATAACATAATCAATAATGCAGATGCAACCAGATGGATATAGTTACAACAGAATGGGCCATTTTCAAATTATAAATAGAGGCTGCATCAACTGAAGATATCAAGTCTTACATTACCAATTTTTTCCAAAGGTATTTTGAGTGCCCTTGTCTTATCAGTTGTATCCCTTTATGTCTTGTCTTCCATAGCCATCTCTTATTCTTCTTCATTATTTTACAAGTCTTGCTAAGAAAATACCCAATTTGCTGAGATCATTTCCAATGGCTAGATAAAAAGTTAGGAGGCTCTTTATTACTATATTAGAATGAAGAGTTGAAGTTCTTTGTTACATAATTTAAACCAAGAATTTCTTTGTATTAGCCTAATGATATCTGGGTCATTTAACCAAACTCAAATTGTAATAATATTTTGATAGTAATACAAATCCTACTTCCTCCTTTGGGCATTTCTCTGTTTGATTTGTGTATGTTTCACATTTACATATTACATCATTTGAATGTGTGAATGGTGATTCTTTCACTAGTGATTTTAAATTATGTTTGTTACATTTTTTGAATAAATATAATTGACCTAATTCCTCATTTATTTTTCTTTGTCTTATTTAATTGCTTAAATATTTGCTACAATTGATAATGGATAAGGCACCGATCTATTGATAGATATATTATGGGTATTGTAAAGCTTGGTCAAATCATGAATAAAACACATTTTATCCAAATATTTGGTTGAGCACAATCGTTGATAATATAAGCTCAATATAGGGTTTCCTTACCTTACTCGGTCTGTCAAAAGTTTTACGTAATTCTTTCTTGAGTAAAAGAGGTGGATCTACCAAAGTCCATAGTGCTGATTAGATCAGGAAATTTTAGTGGTGTTATAGTTTATAAGGGATGTTGAAATTTTTCCCAACATTTCTCATAGGAAATATTATATGAACAAGTTACCAGAGGTTGCATGGGCATACAAAATTAATGGAAATCCACTATGAGATTCACACCTTATGAATTATTCTATGGTAAGAAACCTCTTTTTCCAATTGAATTTGAATTACTAACACTTCGTACATCTTTGTAAGTAGACACTAAGTTGTCACAGCTATAGCAATTTTTGTAATTGAATGCATTGGATGAAATTTAATTGGAAGTACTTCACCAAACAAAGATCATTCAACAACAGTGAAAAATATGGTATGACAATCACATTAGGAGCAATAAGTACAAACCAGGTGATTAGGCATTACTATTTGATTCTTGCTATGCTAATTTTCTTGGTAAGTTACAAACTTGGTTGCTAAGAATGTATCAAATTGAAAAAGTGTTTGAGAATGAAGTTGTTTGACTTTCTCCTATTGATGATTCAAAGAGGAAATTAGTGATAAATGTGCATCATTTATGATTGTACCATAAGCCACTAACAAAGGTGGAATTTTCTCAATACTTTTCATTGGCATACTTACATGTGATAAAAGAGGCTTCCTCTTCTACCATGGACTTAGAATGATCATATTTGATCCCTTAAAAAAAGTTAATACTTTGATAGTGAAAACCTCCTTGAGGTACTATTGAATTAAGGCTTACATGAAAACTAATCTCTGGCTTATTTGCCTTAAAAAAATTTCTAGTGTTTGAAAAATTGTATTCGTACATCTTTGTAAGTAGACACTAAGTTGTCACAGCTATAGCAATTTTTGTAATTGAATGCATTGGATGAAATTTAATTAGAAGTACTTCACCAAGAAAATATCATTCAACAACAGTGAAAAATGTGGCATGACAATCACATTAGGAGAAATAAGTACAAACCAAGTGATTAGGCATTACTGTTTGATTCTCGGTATGCTAATTTTCTTGGTAAGTTACAAACTTGGTTGCTAAGAATGTACCAAATTGAAAAAGTGTTTGAGAATGAAGTTGTTTGAATTTCTCCTATTGATGATTCAAAGAGGAAATTAGTGATAAATGGACATCATTTATGATTGTACCATAAGCCACTAACAAAGGTGGAATTTTCTCAATACTTTTCATTGTCATACTTACATGTGATAAAAGAGGCTTCCTCTTCTACCATGGACTTAGAATGATCATATTTGATCCCTTAAAAAAAGTTAATAATTTGATAGTGAAAACCTCCTTGAGGCACTATTGAATTAAGGCTTACATGAAAACTAATCTCTGGCTTGTTTGCCTTGAAAAAATTTCTAGTGTTTGAAAAATTGTAATAAATGCATCCATGTACCTTTTAGATTTTAGAACTCCTAAGTATGTAATCAACAAGTATCCAAAATATGCATGAAATATTTATGACAATAAGGTATGCATTTTTCTTCACTTTACTATTATTGGATTTAATATTACATAAATTAGGATTAATTTCTTGGCATACCTATCTATATATGAAATGGAAAAATGAGTATCCCACTAGGATCCCAAAAAGACACTTTAGAACATCCATATTTATTCTAAATTCATCCTAAGTTGCTCTAAAATAATAGTTCTAACATGCAAGAAGAACTCAACATAGTTTGCACTAGAATAAATGTGTGTTCCTGTGTTTAAAAAAACAAAAAAAAAAGATAAAGAACAACTGATATTCTGTAAAAATATATCACATGTTATTTCTTATCAGGCCATTATAACTAAAAGCACCTCCAATGATCGATAATTATTATCATCGAACAATGCATAATTGGGAATTGTTTTGAGGCCATGTGATAATGTAATTAAGAGCCATACATGGCATCTGATAAGGAGGAGTAACTGAGCAATTGTTACCAAATATGTGTGTTAAAATATGAGTTGGCATAATTAGGACCATTGAAATGCAATCAACCATCAAAGTAACAACATATTAACTGTGCATGTGAAAATTACAAGTAATTTTGCTATCCTCACTAGTTGAAAAATATGAATTGTAATAATATCGCATTCAACCATGATTTGCTACATATCATTCTTTATGCATCGAGATCACACAAAATTATTATCATGCATTGGGAATTGACCATCTCATTACATGTACCTGATGACCTTCCTTCTAGAGTGTATGGCACTTTCCATAACATGATTGCACAATAATTGATAGTTTATTTGCATGCACCAAGGTTGTGAAAGGCAATTGCCATTTTCACTTTGCAATAGAAGGAGAACAATAGAGATTATATGAAAAGTTGGAGTATTTTCAATGACACAGTATAATCCAAGGCACAAAATAGAAGAAATAAAATAATATGGGGGCAAAAATGAAAGGCAAAACCAAACAACACTAAAAAATTGTAGAGCCATTTTGAGGTGGTTGTGATATTTTAGCAAGCTGGTTGGATACGATTCCTATAAAAATTTAAAGGTCATGTGGATGCATTGGTAGAAAAATTCATACAATCGAGTGAATATCAATGGAACAGTGATTAAGGTAACCCTAAAATACTTAGTCAAATTTATGAGGTTCCATGTGCGGGAGATGAACAAAAATATGTTGAGCTACTCTCCTTAATATTGTCAATGCATTCAGAGTAGAGGGTGACCTTGAGCCTAAGTTTGAAATTAAAAATTGGCTTTGCAAAGGCATAAAATAAACCAGTCTAAAGAAACCATGGGATGAAATTGCCATATGGGTTATCAAGTATGTGACCTATGAAGGTCAATTTGCCATATTGTCTAGGCATCATATTAAAATCTTAACCCATCTAAGGCATGGTGTTCAAAACCTTAGAAGAAGAATCAACTTACCCTTATAATTACATCATGCTCTACTTGACATGGCCAAGAAAGTTTAGGAGGGAGAGGGTTCTATAAAACATCATGGCTTAATCAAATTGTTGTGTAAACATCACTTTAGGGGAAATGCACATTCTTTAAAATAGTTCCTAGATCCAAGGATGGAGGTTTATACTTCTAAAACTCACAATAAAGAAAAAGGAAAAGCATCTGGGAGTACAAAGAAATCAGATGCTACAAAGACCTCAAAAAAGGAAACCTAAGTTACCAAAGGAATATATGTAGGTGTATATTCAAAAATATCACTTGCACATGGGGGATTCATTAGAACCCCTACTTCCCTGCTTAAGGATCTCTTTCCAAAGGAGGTCCCAAAGATGTGGGAATATTCAACGCAAGTAGGCTCTACTTCATGTATTTATCAAGGTGTCTAAGTATGTTGTTGATGTTATGCTTGACAATATTTAATGGGTTTATTCAACAAACACCTAGAGTTTTGGATTGCTAATATGACTCTTTATTAAGCCTTAATCAAGATAAAAATCATCTAATATACTTACTAAGTATAAACACACCAAATTAAAGAATACAAGAGCTAGCCTAGTATGCTTTTGAGTTTTAATGATGAACTATGTTAAAAGAAGGTTTTATTTTCCAAAGAAAACAAGAAATAATGCATCAAAAAATTCAACCTAAGAAATAATACATCAGGATGTATTCGGATTGGTTTGAATCTATTCGAAACCTGCAATTTTATAATAGCACACTAAAATTTATGATTAGAGGTGGGGGATATGCATAGGTCACAACAGATCATGATCTATGATAGTTAGATCCCCTTGGTCCTTTTAGAAAACCATAATAAAATAATGGATTTATTAATCTAATGCAAAACATATAATTTAAATGAAAGAAATGGTAGTAACAACAATGCATACAGTGAAATAACAAGTTTTATGAAAGCTAAAATGCAAAGATTAGGTTGATCTCATAAAATTTCAAATCAAAATCTTGCCCCAGCATAGATCTGGATGTTTTTGAATATCAGCTACAAATTCAGACATATCCAAAAACCTGCAACGGTTAGATCTGCAAACTACAATGGTCAGAATATTTTTAGACTTGCGATAAATTCGGACGGGTCCGAATTTGTAAAAACACTAAAAAATATATAAATTTATGCTAAGTAAAAAATATATCTAAATCCATAGTGCTCATTGTCATATCTGATAGATCTTGGAATGATGGTCTGATGTCGAAATCTCTACTGGAACCTGCAACAAAATACAAGAAATTCTCTTCTCCACTTAAGTTTTCCTACAAAATCACCATTAATCTCATCACTCTTTCACTATTCCTCCACCATTCTCCTATTTTTAAGGTAGGGTGAGGTTTTAAAAGGTAAGGGAAAACCATAAGGTGCAAAGAGAAGGGAAACAAACCGAGTTTTTTAGAAGAAATTAGAAAAAGTCTTAATTTGGGCGGATTCAGATGTTTTCAAAAATCTTCGAATTTGGGATTAATTTTGCCCAGATTAGGTTCAAATCCAAACGATGCACCAAATTTAGGTGCACGTTTTATTTGACAAAAATTATATGGATCCGAATTTGATTTGGACAGATCCAAATTTGTTAAAAAAAGGGAGAAATACAAGAATAGTGATTTAACGGGCATGAAAAGCGAGGCAAGATGGGTCATATCATATATCGTTGAAAATATATTTTTGAGCTTAATCCAATGGTATAGGTTTTAAAAAAATTTAGGGGATTTATTTAGGTATTTATTTAGGTATTAGTAAACACAAAGATGACCTTACTTTTCTAGGAGGAAAACTAAAGAAAATGTCTCATCTTAATGGGTCAATTTTTCATGTCTACAATACCCAAAGGATTTTATGCAAATATATGAGAGAGAATGATTTTGTATATTAATTCAGATAGGTGTCCCCTAAGTAGGAAGTTAAATGCATGAGTGTGTGTAGTAATAGAGATAGATTGCTTTCTGAAGTTGTAGAGATAGTTTATTTTCTAAAGTTGTGGAGATAGATTAAAAATGTTATGATCTTAAGAGTAGGTTTCCCCGATTAAACTAATGTATTTGTTGAGTATGATATAGTGATAGTGTCTTAGACTTCTTGACATATAAGAGAGGGTAACAAGGGTCTATAAGTTTATTACCTAATGCATGTACATGAGGAATTGGACTTAAGACCTATTGCCACCTTTGATGTGTGAAGAAAATTAAGATTTAAATGAAGGAAACATTGTCAAAGGTGTCAATGAAGGCAACTTCAATATCATATATGCCCAACCATTGTACTCATAATATAATCATGAGTATGCAGTATGAGTGGATATGATGAACAAGTCTACTTGAAAGGCACATTGAGTTGTGCTTTTAGTAATGATTTATATGATATTGATTTCTTGAATATTTTAAGATATAAGATAGGGCTTTTGGATCCACATGTCCTTGCCTAATGCATGTACAAATATTTACAGATACATGAGGAATAGATTTGGGATCCAAAGCCACATCTAATGTGTTGAGATATTTGAGAGTTTGTGAGAGCCTTATAACAAAAAATTTTGTTGATTGAGCGTAACACTATTGTATGGATAATTCGAGAAAATATGAGGCCCTTCACCTTTTCCTAATGTATGTATAAGGAATTGTATATGTAAAAAATATGGGTAAAAAAATTGTCTTTCGTGAAGGTTTTTATGGTAGCATGATGCATAGTTTAAAAATTTATCATAGATGCAAAAATAATATCCCCATGCTAGTTTGTAGACCTTTAATGTAACAATCCAAGTCCTACCTACTTGGGTGTCCATCCAATACTTCCTACTAGTAACACATAGTAAAATTTTTGATCTTAATTAGTTGATCACCCAACTACTAATAGTACTAGGCATGTAAAAACATCCTCGTGTGGGAGCTTAGATCATTTCATACGATCGTCCATAGGATAACGAGATTGGATAGATTTCGTAGTATGATGTCTTTTAAGAACTTATCCTCTCATTTCGAGTTCCAAGTTCTTGGTAAGGTGTTTCTCCTCTAGGACCCCATTTCACCTAGAGGTTGGATGCATAACTTCCTCATTCCTTAGCATGCTTGCTCCAGATTCATGCAAGGAGTAGCATATACATGCAATGTGCTAGATAAATTTTTATCCACCTTCACTGGATTTTACCTAGGGTTCACCAATGCCCTGGCTTGGGATCGAGTTTCACTTGCCTTGGCACGATTGACAATGTAATATCTCATTCCATTATGTTACTGAGTTAACTCACAACCGACCAAGACAAGTAACCCCCTCACTGTAATTTCTAGGTGATAGTCTAAAAGCACTATCTCATTCCATCCTCTTTTACCTCCCATATTGTTCCTTCTCGACTACCTATTTCACATTAACTGTCCTTCCTATAGTTATTAGCTTTATAACACATCCCTTCCTAATGGCTAACATGTTTATAGCATCCTACCTGATGGTCTCGGTTAGCTAAAGGTATAAGGTTTGTTTTATAGGTGTTCTTGTCCTTTGCATATCTCAAAAGATGTTATCTAATAATTCATCCCAATAATAAAGTCACTACTTTATTCTCAAAATATTCAGAACAAATACTCTTCAATCTCTATCATCATGACTCATACTATATTTTCCATAAAATATTTTAATATTAATTACCAGCATAAAATAACTTTAGCCTAATATGTATGTTACTAAGGCAGTTCATAAATATATGATTATTTGTAATTTCAATTGCTATAAAACTTACTTACCATATGGAGTTTATTACAAGTAAACAGTTGTTATCATTTATTTCTTTATATATATTTTTTTCATTATTATTTTGATCTAATCATTATGCCTAAACTAGAAATAATCCCTATATTTAATTAAAATATAATTATCCCAAAATAATCTAAGTAATCTCAATGAAACTATAACAATATACCTAAATCATACTATTATAAATTGTCGTGGTAAAAGTTACTTTGATTAATTCAATTTTTCTATATTAACCACCTAACCACAAGAGGGTGAAAAATAATGGGTAATATAATATTCGAACACTATAGGTAATGTAATAATCGAGCATCTAGTAAATGAACTCCTTGCTGAACGAAAACGGTTGATTTCACACCAATTTAAAAATTATTTTGTCTTTTCACACCAATTTAAAAATTATTTTGTCTCTTCCCAAAATAGGCTAACCATAAATCAAACTAATTAATAACAAACATTTTCTAAAGCATATACTTTGTAAGGGGGTGGTCATGCACATGCTTTTCCTTTCAATAAATATGCTATAGCTCTTAAATAAATAAATAAAATGTATCAACATGTAAATCAGTACCACAAAACATTTAGAGCGCTATTGAAGAGTTTTATGGACTATCTTTCATCTTTTATAAACTACTATTTATTGGTTCACTATTTTTCGTAAATTATAGTTTGGTTAACACAGGTAAATCAATCTTTCTAGGACTGATTAGTTAATATTTTAAAAGAGGTCTCGTTCCCAACAAAACTGCACACAGGAAAACCTCTGGGATGTCTGATTTACCCAAAAATAGTCACCATAATATCTAGTATTGTTTGTGAATCTAACGTTTTACTATTGATTACCCTCATTGAATCAGATTTTCACACAACATTCCTTTTCCATCGCAGAGAAATACAAATTTATTGACTGTTGTATAGTCCTTTCAAAAGATTTTGTGTATCACCATTAGTGTTTTCTACCTGGTGTTCTTTGTTTAAATTACCTATAAGCTTCTATTGTATTATGTGAAAATAAACTTTTGTCCAAGTCAAACGTCACAGATAGCACTATTTCCACAGCTACCCTTTGGCTTCAAAGCTAGCTAAATATTAATATAATATCATCCCTACAACCATAACAATATTAGAACAAATTTTAATTATTTTGAGGAAGTCATATGACCCAAAATTCTATACCAAACATATCGCATAACGAGCGAATCAGAATGGTAACACTGCACATCAAGATTAAAGGCATATAGGTTTAAATTATTTATTTTAATGAGACCTATCAAAGTGTAGAATTGAAACACGAAAAGTTAGCTCCGAATTGGTCGTAACTCCATATTCCAAATTTGACATCAGCATTGTAAGTTTCAAATATATTTTCACGCTTCCATAAACCAGAAAATCTTCTATTATTGAATCGCTTGCTAATGAACTTGCATTCCTCTATTAAAAGACTTTATAAAACTATCATGCATACTTAATAAGAATTGAAGATTAACCAACCTGAGAACAAGGCGCAGTGTCCACTAATGCTACTCTCAATCCGGTTTCACATTTTCTACTACTTTTTTTTTAACCATACAATTCTCTATGTTTTATTTTCCTCATCTAGTTATCATTTGAATTCACTCATAAACACAACATTACATATTTTCCATAGAAGGTAAACACTGATAGTGCTTCTCAAATGAAAGTAAAAAAACATAATTTCACCATTAAAACAAGCATATTATAAAGCTAACAGTGAGCTGTTTTCCCATTTTCAGAAAACAAGAAAGGCCAACCTGTTTGAGATCGTTGAAACCTTCTTTGTTTCTTTCTGTATCCGCCGCCAGAGTTCCAACACCCCAATTTTTTCGTGAGCATAATTGTTTCCTTCCCTTCATTTTATAGAGGAGTTGCTCATGTCCTTACTGGCCATCTGTATATTTCATGTCACCTTCAAACTATATATTCCACCAGGTGATGGAGTGTTTGCTTACGAGTATATTAATTTTAATTTCATTTATTTTTATTTTTATTTTATTTTAATTTAAATTTAATCTAATTTTAATCTAAGTGGAGCTACATGGACCGTTGGATGGGTGTACTGCTAGTAGGTTTTTTCAACCCTAACAACTGCAAATACGCCACCACTCATCATATTCCTCATCTTACCTTTCGCTGGTGCTCTTCATCAACCAACAGGAGGAGGTCTATTTCTCTCAATGTGCTTCTTCCACGGATGGTACATGTTCCTGCAACCATAGATAGATCAGCAGTATCTCACCCTTGCAAATGAAGTGATGTTACATTTAAGAAGCACAAAGATTTAGTAATCTACTACTTGGTACACTCATAAGCTATTATGGGTACGCAGAGTGCTAATTACTAAGTCCCAATATTTCCCAAGGGTCTACAAGTCAACGAGGATATTTTTTGTATTGATGAAGCTTGATTATTTGATAGGTGAATTGATGACATATATTTTGATGATAGTGGAAGAAAAGAGTTTTAAGATAGATTGATTTGGTTTTGAATTGTCTAGCATACCAAGTGGATTCATCACCCTTGGTTTCATTGTCTAACATTTATATAAAAAATTATATATACATGAAATATTGAAACTAGGGACTTGATTTTGTTTGGCGATATGCATGATAGTTAAAAAAAATGTTGTGGGCTGAGAGGAAGTTAAGGTGATGATATCTAGAGTTGCCTAGTATATCGATAGTCATCATTGGCCATTCTCATCATTTGTCTTATGTGCATGCAAATATTGTATGTATGTGAGGCATGGGACATGAACAATCGAGGGTGCCATTGATATATGCAAAAATTTAGGATTATTACGATAAAAACAGATTACTTATCATGCCAATTGAGATGGAGGAAGTTCTCTATCCATTATCTGGCATATGAGAATTTACACAAACTAATAGAGAATATCTACTTGTATTAATGGGTACTTGAAGCTACATATTTGCTATCATGTAGATTGTTAGGATTTATTTTTGATTACATGCTTATTTAATAAAATCAGGTAGGGGAACATAGCTTTGTTAGGGTTATAAATAATTGTAGGCCTATGAGATATTGGATTGACAAAGCCTTATAACCCAAATGGTTTATTAGACAGACATCTTTTGATAAGACTATGATTTGCTTTTGATTGCATGCTTATGTAGTAAACCAAGTAGAAAAGAGGACCCTATTGATCTAGTGCTTGGTGAGGCTTATAAATAATTGTAGGCCTACAAGATATTGGATCAATAGGGCTTCTCAACCTGAGTGGCTTATTTGAAAAGCATCTTGTGGGATTATGATTTGTGTTTGATTGCATGCTTGTTTAATAAACTAGGTAGGGGAATAGAGCTCTATAAATCCAATGCCTGGTAAGGCTTACAAATAATTGTAGGCCTATGAGATATTGGATTTACAAAGCCTTGTATCCTGCATGGCTTGTTAAACAGGTATGATTTTGATGAGATTTGATTTATTCTGATTTCTAGCTTAGATGGTAAGCCAAATGGGAAAGAGGACCCTATTTATCTAGTGTTTGGTGAGGCTTACAAATAATTGTAGGCCCATAAGATATTGGATAAATAAGGCTTCTCAGCCTAGGTGATTCACCAGATAAGTGATGCCTGATGAATTTGATGAATGGATGTCATGATAGATTTGATAGGTCATGTCAAGGTACTAAAATCCTCCTTTGTTGCATGGCATACCTACAAATAATTATAATATTGTAGTACATTAAAGGAGGAGAAGCAACACCCTAGAAGGGCCTATTAAATAATCATGAGAATTGGAGAAAAGGGATATTTTGTTGAAAGTAATGTTGATATAAAGTGATGAGAATGTGATGTAAATTTTGGGATAGAAGAAAGGGGTAAGGATGGGTCATCAAGGTCATGGATGATCATGTCATACATCACTTAACCCAAGAGAGGGAGAAGAAGAGAAGAAATGTGATAGATAAGAAGGAGATAGAAGAAATTAGGTGTAATTGATTGTTGCTAATGTTGGGTGTCCCAAGGTTGGGATAGAAGAAATGGGAGAGGTTGGGTCATCAAGGTCATGGATGATCATGTCATACATCACTTAACCCAAGAGAGGGAGAAGAAGAGAAGAAATGTGATAGATAAGAAAAGAGAGATAGAAGAAAGTGTGATAAGAGGAGAAAAGCAAAGAAGTTTTTAGACTAGGAGGATTGCTCAACATGAGGTTTCCTATGTGAATGCAATGCAAGTTTTATAATGGGTAGGATTGTTGTTTGCATCATTGCAAAATTTCTCCTATAACTATGGTATGATCAAGCAAACCAAGAAATCATGCAAGGGGTGTAATTTTTTTGGATGTATGTTTGTTGTTTTGGATTATTATGCATTCAATCATATGAGCAAGCAAGTCATGCAATGTTTATGCATAATACCTTTTGAGGTGCATGATGTTGATTGGTTCTTTGTGTTCTTTTCCATCTAATGTGGCTAGGTGGTAGGCTCTAGAGCCAAATTTAGTAGTGATGATGAAAGGTCCTAGCTAGTTGGGCTTAAACTTTCCTTTGAGTTCATCTTTGGCATTGGTATTCTTTTGGTTTTCTTTGAGGACTAGGTCCCTAATCTCGAAGGATCTTGGGTGCACTTTCTTGTGATAGGCACGTTGAAGTCTATTGTGGTATGTTCTTAGGTGTTCTAAGGCATTGATGTACTTTTCTTCTAAAAGCTCTAATTATTGTAGGTGACCTAGGTGGTATTCATCTTTTATTGAAGAGTCTTGTAATAGGACTCTTAGGGAGGGTATTTCAAGTTCAAAAGGGAATATGACTTCTATGCCATAAACTAAGGCATAAGGTGTCACTCCTGTAGGAGTTTGTATGCTAGTACGATATACCCACAAGGTGGGATAAAGTTGTAAATGCCAATCTCAACCATTTTTGTTGACTAACTTCTTGAGAATTTTGACTAATGTTTTATTGGAAGATTTTGCTTGTCTGTTTCCTTGTGGGTAATATGGTGTTGACCATTTTTGTTGAATTTTGTATTTGGTGCATGTCTTGGTGACTTCCTTATTTTTAAATGGTGTGCCATTATCTATAATTAGGGTAGAAGGAATTCTATAATGGCTAATGATTTGGTTGATGATGAATTTGGACACTTGGATTCTTGTTGTGAAGGATAGAGGCATGGCCTCGACCCATTTGGTAAAATATTTTATGGTTGTGATAATGAATTTATGGCCATCTGATGATTGAGGGTTGATTTTTCCTATAATGTCTAATCCCCAAGAGGAGAAGGGCCAAGGTGATGTGATTGGTTGTAATTATTGGGAAGGAGCATGGACAAGATTATCATGTCACTAACATTTTTCGCATCTCCTAACATAGTTATAGGTGTCTTTCTCCATGGATGGCCAATAGTAACCCATCCTAAGGAGTTTTCTAGCTATGGCTAGCCCACTAAAATATCCACCACATGATCCATCATGGGCTTCTTTGATGATTGTTTGGGCTTCCTCTTCATTTATGCATCTAAGGAGTATGCCCTTAAAAGAGCGTTGATATAAGATATCTCCAATGATGACATATTTGCAAGATTTTAATCTAAATTGTCTACATTTTTGGTAATTGAATCCTTCAAGGAATGTTCCTTCTTTGAGGAATCTAAGGATGTCTTGATACCAAGGTTCTTGTGGTGAAGTTGATTCAATGGTGCAAATGTTTAGAGGTTGTAGGCATGATTTTAATGTTGAAGGTCCTTTTATTGATCTTATGACAATGGAAGCTTCTTCATATTCTAGTTCTAAGGGAATAAGGGATGTTGTTGTGGCCATAGCATCGACATGGTGATTGCTAGATCATGGGATAGCTTCTATGTTGACTCTATCAAAATAAGCTATTAATTTGTCTATGATGTCTTTGTAAGGATTTAGTTTATCATCTTTGGTTTGATAGACACCATTGACTTGGTTAATCACTAATTGTGAGTCATCGTATACTATCAAGGTTTTAATTTTGAGCTTCAATGCAGCTCTAAGACCTAGAATCAATGCTTCATATTCTGTTGTGTTGTTTGTACATGAGAATCATAGTTTAAAGGATAGTGGTATAAGTTGTTATTGTGGCATGACTAGAATGATTCTTACCCTTGCACCTTTGATGCATCTAGCTCCATCAAAGTACAAGACCCAGGATTCAAGATCTTGGGTTTCTATAGCTAGGATTGTCTCATCAAGAAAGGTGATATTTATAGGATGCTTTGACTCTAAAGGTGCAATGACAAGTTGATCAACTATAACTTACCCTTTTAATGATTTTTGGCTAATGAATTCAAGATCGAATTCGCTAAGGGCTATGACCCATTTGGTAGTTCTTCCTTATAGGTATGGTTTTGACATGAGGTATCATAGGGGATCGACCCTTGCTATGACATAGGTCTTTTGGCTGAGCATGTAATGTCTTAATTTGAGAGAGGAGAAAACAACTGCTAGGCATAAATTTTCCAATGGTGTATAGTGAGTTTCATAATTCACCAAAGTTCTACTTATATAGTAGATGGCCCTTTCTCGATGTTGGTCATCATATTGAGCTAATAAGGCTCCAAGGGTATGTTCGGTAGTAGCTATGTATAGCAATAATGGTTGGGTTGGGTTAGGTGGTATTAAGATAGGTGGCATCAAGAGATAAGTTTTTAGAGCTTCAAAAGCCTTTTGACACTCACTATCCCATTCAAATTTTATGTCTTTCTTGAGTAATCTAGAGAAGGGTTGATATTTATCTACTAATTGTGAGATGAATCTTCAAATGGCTTGCAATTTGCCTTGGAGGCTATGTAGTTCGTCAAATTTGTTGGTGGTGGCATGTTTGTTATTGCCATGATTTTGGAAGGGTCTACTTCAATTCCATGATGGGATACGATAAACCCTAATAGCTTTCCTGATGTTACCCCAAAGATGTATTTTTGGGGTTTTAGCCTAACTTTGTATTCTCGTAATCTTTCAAAAATACATCTTAGGTCTTGAACATGGTTTTCTCTTTTCTTGGAGTGACCTAAGAGGTCATCCACATAGTCTTCTATAGTATTATGCATGAGGTCATGGAAGATATATGTCATGGCTCTTTGATATGTTGCTCCTACATTTTTGAGACCAAAAGGCATGACTTGATAGCAAAAGGTTTCCCAAGGGGTTGTGAAGGTCATTTTGGATTGGTCTTTAGGAGCAATTTTTATTTGATTGTAACCTAAAAATCCATCCATTAAAGATAACATTTCAGATCCTATGGTGAAGTCTACTATCATGTCTATGTTTGGTAAAGGAAAGTCATATTTTGGACATGTACTATTTATGTCTCTAAAGTCTATGCAAATTTGAATGGATCCTTCTTTCTTGGAAATAGGCACAATGTTGGAGATCCAATCCAAATAGTCTATGGCCTTTATGAAGCCTACATCTAATAGTTTTTGGAGTTCATCCTTAACTAAAAGAGCAATTTTGGGATGCATTTTCCTCAATTTTTTCTTGATAGGTTTGGCATCTAGATGTACGACAAGATGGTGCACTACTAGTGAGGGGTCAAGCCTAGGCATATCATCATATGTCCAAGCAAAAATATCATGGAATTATTTTAGAAGGTTTGTGTATTTGGTTTGCTCATCTTGGGTTAGCACCTTTCCTAATTTAAGGAGTCAAGGGTTTTGTTCTATATCAATGTTGATGTCTATTATTTCTTTGATCAAGGTTTGTGATTCATCCTCAAAGTGAGGAGGGGTGGCTAATACCCCTAAGTATTTTAGCTCTTGTGGATCTAGCAATGCTTGTTCTAATTTGGGTAGTTGTGCAGAATCTAAATTGAAGATTTGTTTAAGAGATTCTTCAATGTGATGTTGATCAAAAGATTCTTCGATGTTGTTTTCTTTTTGATCTATTATTGATTTAGGGTGAACAACTATCAACATGTTAATGCTAGAAAAACATATGGTTTTATGAGGTGTTTCATTGAGAAGTGACCATAGTTCTTTCTCATCTTCATCACCCCATTGGGAACCATGTAAAGACTTGGGGTAATTTTCCTCATCATCTTCTTCTAATAAAGGTGATGGCTCATTTTTGTTGGGGATATATCCAATCCCACATCACCTAGGCTAAGGTTTGGCTTCTAAAGGTTCTTTGATACCTTGTTCAAAATGACCTAAGCCTTTGCCTTGGTAACCCATGTTGACTAACATTTGTTTTGATATAAAAAATGCAGGTGACATGTAACATGATGTGTATGTTCATTGACTAGGCATGAAATTACATCCTTGGATTCTTTCATCGAAGGTAGTTCCCCCATAGATGAAAGCACAAGTGCCTATTTGGAATTTCAATCCTTTCCTACTAGGTAAACCTATAGTGCGAGGGGAAAGGAATAGACTAACCAATTATGTAAAAGGGTTAGGATTTGGATGAATCAAGTTGATTTGATCTTTGGAAGAAGATTTGGGGTCATCCCCTAATTTTATAAGGGGTTCTTTGTAACACCCGTATTTGGACATAACTCTTTATGTGCTTTGAACTATGTATTAATGTGGTGGTTTAATGGCATAGTATCATTTATCTATTTATGATGGAGTGTTGCATTCTTTTGGAAACTTCGAATATGGTACTGCTAATATATTTGTATATGTAGGACCAAGTGCTCTCCTTGGTGGAACCATATGGGCAACCACCTACAAGAGAGAGATATTTAGGAAAATTATTAGGATGATTAGTTCATCAAGCAACTCGGGGTAACATATATAATTATCCTTCATGTAGATGCATATCATATTTTCTTAACTTCATAAGTTTTGCATCATTGGACCAAGAAGTTGCTTGCAATGAGCATCCTTAAAGTAGGTTGATGATAGTTGTGTCTATCTCAAAAAAATAAGCCATCCACTCAAGGATAAAACAATGGTGTGGAACATAGTGAGAATGTTTTATGCTTGTTGTGGCTTGTAAATTAGTTTTGGATGGATTATACTTTTGTTTCAGGAGGATATTGTTATTAATCTTAGAGTTATGGAATTAAACCTAAGGTTGGCTTGAAATAATTAAATAAAGGTTTAAATCCTAATTTTTGGTTTTAATTAATCTCTTGCTTTAATTAAACCTACTTTATTACCACCTTGCTACGTAAGTTATGGCACGTATTGAAATCGAGTAGCACTTGAACCAGGTGGTTTTACCTTATTTTTTTTAGTATTTGAACTGGTTTTGCTTAGCATGTTAGTCTTTAGCGTGCTTGTTTCTCCATTGTTGTTGAGAATGTGTGTGAGCCACTCATACCTGCAGGTTCTCTCTTGAGTGCTTATTGTGTTGTGTTCTAGCTCCTTTGCTTGGGTAAGATTATTGTTAGATTTTGCTTGACATTTAGATTGTCTTCTCCATGCCTATTTTATGGGGTTATCTTATTGATCTTACACCTTTTCTTATACTTGTGTTTCTCCATAGAAGGTGCTTTGGTAGATAACCTTCCAAGCTTGCAAGGTTGTGTGCATCCTTATTTCCTAGTATGAGATGAAGTGCAAGATAGATGGATGGTGTTCCTTCCTACCTACACTTCACTCTAGCATAGTGAGCCTCAAGGAAAGTATTAGGGTTTCTATGCATGCACACAACCTTAGTTGTTAGGGTGGTGATTATGTTATCTTTACGCCTGCAAGGTCATTGTCATTTTGAAGTGAGCATTGTTTTCTAGTTGTGTGCATATTTTGGTTGTTGCTTATGCAAGCCTTGGGTGGTTTAATTTTTTTTCTTCATGTTTTGGTTTGCTTTTGGATTACAGTTTTTAATCCTTTTTGGTTTGATTATGCGCTCAACTTCTTGTGTTTGACCCTTGGTCTAAGGTCTTTGTAGGATAGTTATGCTTTCGTTTATGTTGTGTCATTGTTGCTAGTTGCTTTGAGCATTCGCTTTGGATTTTTTTGTTGTTAGGTTTTCTATTGGTTTAAATCAAGTACTTAGATGTTGTGTAGAGTATCTTTGTTAAGAACTTTATTATTAACTTAGATGCTAAACAGATGCTTGTCAATAAAATATTGTATAAGGAAAACTATTTGAATTTACTTATACCTTTGAATGAAAGAATACTATAGTTGCTTGAATTCCTTAGGCTTGTGAAATAAAAGGAATCACTTAAAGTAAAGTATTATACTATAGTTGCTTGATTTCTTTAGGCTTGTGAAAGAAAAGGAATCATTTAAAGGAAAGTATTATGTTTTAGATGTTTGATTCTTTAGGCTTGTGATAGTAAAGGAATTGCTTAAAGAGAAGTATGTAATTCTCTTTGTTACATACTTATGTGATAAGTTAGCTATTTTGATTTCTTAAGACTAGTGGTAGTTAAAGAAATCATTATGAAGAAAGTGAGTTTCTTTTCTAGTAGTTGCTTTAAATGATGCATGGTTGCTTGCATTTTGGTTATGGCATATTGTAAGTTGCATTGCATGAGAGAGTTGTTCTGATCCTTTAAGTTTATCTCAAAATGATCATGGTGATTTTCCCATCGCTAAGAGGCTTGCTGACTTACGGATGGATTCAAGAAACCTTGGCTAAGGTTTCCTAGATCTTGAAGGTTTTATTATTGTGGATATTAAAGATTTGTAATGATTAAACATTAAATAATGATTATTTGTGTAATAGCTAGGATCTCATAAACCTGGAAGGAATTGTATGTATACAATAGCCAAGGAACTTATGAGTAGTCACACCTTGAAAGAGTAGGATCAGGTGTGTAGGGAAATCTATTCACAAGGCAGTAGTGGTGATTCCTCGATCATGTAGGATAAATAAATCATGTTAGTTGTCATCAAAGTGATAATAACCTTAGTTAACCCATGGAGGTATGGTAACTAAGCACCAAGGCTCTACATCGAGTAACCTACCTAGGTGGAGCTAGAGTCAGGTTAGGGAATTGGCATTCCCTTTTAAGTATTATGGGACTTAAAAGAAAATCCCCACATCGTGTTCATATGGTCCTATACTAAAGATGGTGTAGGAAAGGTGGGGGGACCACTTATGGAATTATTCTATATGTGTAGGTTTAGTAATGTGAATCTTAGAAGCTACGATATTTGGCCTCTCATGTCCACTGATTGTCGTCTACAGCAAATTGGAACTCAAAAGTGGTAAAGCCTTGAATGCTGATATATTTATAGAAAAAAGGGTTGTCACCCTTAAGAGCCTTATTTTGTAATTGCTCTTTCAAAAAATTGGGTTTGTAGTTTTTGATTGTTACAGTTGGTATTAGAGCTCTAGGTCATAGGGCTAGAAGCTTTTGTGGAGTGTGTTGGGTTGAGACTTGATTTGATGTGCCACTTTGGGTTTGTCACCTTGCATGAAGGCAAGGGTGATCCTAAAACTTTATCAGTTGAGTAATGATAAATGTGTGTTAATTCATAAAGTCATATTAAGCTAACAGGATGTAAGTACAATTGTGAGAATTGTAGCTTACCCAAATTATTTTTATGAATAGGATGGCACTTGTTCAAAAAGGACGTTCTTCAAAGAAAACCAATTTGTTTGCAAAAGGAGTAGCACAAAAATCTAAGAAGACTGGGTATCTTAGTAAGAATACTCAAGAAACAACCCCTAGTGAGATACCTAAGACAAGATAAAACCCTAACCAAAATGTTGGAGGGACAACAAAAGTTGATGAGAGGATAGAAGATCTCTCCTTCATGGTTAAGTTGCTTCAAGAACATTTTCGAAGAAGCCAATGATTTAGATGAGATGGATTGATAGGAAGCAAATCATGTTTGAAGAAGCCAAGAGGGTAGATCCCATATTGAGGTTGAGTTAGAAAAGGACCTTAAGAATGTTAAGGTAACAAAATCTAATGGGAAAGAAGAAAGGGATGTAGTTGAGTCTTGTTTAAAGGAATTAGAGACCTTCTCCATGAAAATTATTCTTTTGAGACTGAGACTGTGTGGGCTACCCTTCATCTATTGGATATAGCCCCAAAATGATGGGACACATTTAGTTAAGGTAAGAAGATCCAAGCCATAGATCTTAATTGGGATAATTTTGTTGATGCTTTTATGGAAAGGTTTCTTACTGAACAATTTTATGTTGAGAAGTTTGAATAATTTTCCACTCTTCAACAAGAAACATTCTCAGTAAAGTTATACTTCTAGAGATATGTGAAACTTTTGAATAATGTTCCTAAGTATGATAATAATGAACACCTTAAGGTGCATAAGTTTATTCTAGGGTTGGACCCTAAAATAAGAACAGTAATCAATCTACTTAAGCCAAAAATATTTGCAAGGGGATTATGACTTGGCAAGGAAGGAAGAAGTAAAATATTCCCACCAAAAATACATTCTTTAACTATTTAGGAACAATAGAGACTAAAAAGTAAGAACTAAGGAAAATAAAGAGTAAAGGATTATTGAAATAAAAGAAGCATTAAAATAAGAGGATCAAGGGTAATTCTAAGTTCAACAATAGGAATAATGGAGGCAAGAAGAAATTCCATAAGAAGGATAGTTTTAATCCTACTCCTCTAAAGCAGAACAAATCAGCTCAAAAGAAAGTGGTAGGGAAAAATAAACAGGAAAGAACCTAGGTACCTAGAACTAGATGCTACATCTATGGAGGTCCTCATTATGCTAAAAAGT
This sequence comes from Wollemia nobilis, assembly GCA_028583015.1. Lineage (NCBI taxonomy): Eukaryota > Viridiplantae > Streptophyta > Pinopsida > Araucariales > Araucariaceae > Wollemia > Wollemia nobilis. The sequence continues at coordinate 5,764,416 of JAQPPZ010017101.1, read as the reverse complement.
GCCCTCATAGAATAAATTCTAGCCATAGAGCAGAGGAGCTATCACACTAAATCTATGTTTCTACTGGTAGTTAGGACTTGGAAGGGAAAGCTATGCCAATTTTATTGAGTGGTAAGATTTTTGATAAAAATGTAAAAGTTCTAATAGATAGTGGAGCTATAGATAGTTTTATTTCCACTAGTATTATCGAGGATATACCAAAAAGACCTGGATATTTTACACAAGGGTAGAAAGTTGAGTATGGTTCTAGGCAAACCTATTATGGATCAATGCTTACCTATGATAGAGATAAATCTACCTAAAGGGTCCACTATATGGCACTTATATGTGGCACCTCTTCATTTTTTGACATCATCCTAGGGATGGATTGGTTGAAAGCTCATGGAGCCTTAATCAATTTCCAAGATAGGTGGATGGAATTCACCAACAAGGATAAAATGAGGGTAAGAGTTTAGAGTGAACAAGGTTCTTTTCACTCCCACTTGATTTTAGCTATGTATTTAAAGAAATCCATCAAAAGAGGTAGTATGCTTTATGTAGTGAAGATCAATGGTAAGATGAGAGAGAAAGGGTATGAAGAGGTTTTTAAGAAGCATATAATTCTTCATGATTTTTAGGATGTATTCCCTGAAGACCTTCCAGGTTTACCTCCAAAAAGGGAATTTGATTTCACTATTGAGTTAATACCGAGAGTTGAACCTATTTCTAGGACACCTTACAAAATGACTCCCATTGAGATGTAGGAGTTAAAGGTCCAACTAGAAGACTTATTGGATAAAGGTCTAATTAAACCAAGTGTGTCAAGTGTGTTGCCTTGGGGTGATCAAATTTTATTTGTGAAAAAATAAGGATGGATCCTTGAGATTATGCATAGATTATAGGATGTTAAACAAGGTAACCATTAAAATAGGTATCCTATACCTCGAATAGAAGATCTATTTGATCAACTAAGAGGAGCTACCATATTTTTAAAAATATATCTGAGGTTAGGGTATCACCAATTGAGGATTCAGGAAGATGATACCCCAAATATAGCCTTTAAGACTAGATATGGACACTACGAGTTCATAGTGCTACCATTTGGGTTGACAAATGCACCAACAACTTTCATGAATCTGATGAACAACATGTTCAAGAAATATCTGGATCGGTTTGTCCTAGTATTCTTGGATGATATTTTGATTTATTCTCATTCTAAAGAGGAACATGACCAACATCTTAGGATGGTGTTGGAAGTCCTAAGGAAAAATCATCTTTATGGTAAATTGTCCAAGTGTGAGTTTTATACTTTGCAAGTTCAATATTTGGGGCACATTATCTTAGCAGAAGGAATTATTGTGGATCCAAAGAATATTGAGGCTATTTTAAATTGGCCTCCACCTACAAATGTGATTGAATTTAGGAGTTTCATGGGACTCATGGGCTATTATAGATGTTTTGTGCGAGATTACTCTAAAATTTCCTATTCAATCACAAACCTTCAAAGGAAGGGAAAGGAGTTCAAATGGATGGATAGGTGTGAGACCGTATTTGATGCTCTAAAAAATAAGTTGACAATGACACCAATCCTAAATATTCTAGATCCCCTTGGGAAATTTACCATGTGTACAGATGCTTCTTTAGAAGGTTTGGGTGGAGTTCTATCTTAGGAAGAAGCCACAATGGCCTATGAGTCTAGGAAACTCAAGAAGCATGAGGTAAATTATGCCACTCACGATTTGGAATTGGTAGAAGTTGTGCATGCCCTGAAGGCTTGGAGGCATTACTTGCTGAGAGGGCCATTTGAGCTAAGAATAAACCATCAGAGTTTGAGGTATATTTTTACCCAACCAATGTTAAATGCAAGGTAGAGAAGATGGGTGGAATTCTTAGTAGAATATGACTTTGGTATTGAGTATATCAAAGGAAAAGAAAATAAGGTTGTTGATGCCTTGAGTAGGAGAAGGCACATAACTATCCTAACCTAAAGCCATGTTGATTTGATGGATAGGGTTAAGGAAATGCAACTATAGGACCCATTTTGCATAGAAATGTGGGCCAAAATAGAAATAAATCCTGAATATGGTAAGGGTTTCAACCAGAAATATGAGCTTTTATGCTTTAAATATTGGGTAGTTATACCCAAATCAAGTGACTTAAGGAGGAATATTATGCAAGAGGCACATAATTCTCCCTACTCCGCTCATCCAAGAGGGTCAAAAATGAGAGAAAATATGAAAAATATATTTTATTGGCTTAGAATGAAGTGAGATATCACCAAATTTATTACAATATGTTTAGAATGCCAAAAGGTGAAGGCAAAACATCGTCACCCAACTAGAAATTTGTACCCACATGAGATACCTATGCAAAAATGGTAGGTTATCTCTATGGATTTTATTGTGGGGTTACCAAAGAATAGGTTCCAACATGATGATATCTTGGTAGTGGTTGATAAGTTGACCAAGGTTGCACACTTCATACTGAGGAACATTAAGGATGATGCACTAGTAGTGGAAAATAAGTTTTCCAAAGAAATTTTTAGGTTACATTGGTTTCCTGATATGATCATATCAGATAGGGACTCTAGGTTCACATCTAAATTTTGGCAAGCTCTTCACTATGTAGTGGGCACTAAGTTGAATATTAGTTATGCATATCATCCCAAAATAGATGGTTAGACCGAGAGGGTCAACCAGATTTTGGAAGACATGCTACACATGTATTGCATGGACCAAAAGTCTAAGTGGAAAGACTTTTGTATCTTGTTGAATTTTCATACAACAATGGGTACCAAGCATCATTGGGGATGTCCCCATTTGAAGTCTTGTATGGTAGAAGATGTAGAACACCTCTATCATAGGATAATCCAGAGGACTAGGTGATGATCATACTAGATCTTGTCCAAGATATGGAGGAATAGCTTAAGGTAATCTGGCTTAGGCTCAAGGTAGTGATCGATCGCCAAAAGAGCTATGCTAATCTAAAAATATCACCAAGATAATTCTTTATGGGGGACAGAGTATTCTTGAGAGTAAAACCCATGAAAAGTGCCATCAATTCAACTAAGTTGGATCCTCACTACATGGGGCCCTTTGATATCATTGGTAAGGTCAGCCCTAGTATCCTATAGGCTCGCTTTGCCACCCAACCTATCAAAGATCCATGATAATTTCCACATATCCCTACTTAGGAAATATGTTGCTCATCCTACTCACATGTGGAATATTTCTAATTTATAAATGATAGAATCCATAGCCATTGATGTGTGGCCAGTTAATATTATAGGGTTCCATTCCAAGAAGTTGAGGAAATAAACCCTAGATCAATGTAAGGTCCAATGGGACCAATTTTATGAAAAATGTGCTACATGGGAAAATGTTGATATCATGAGGCAACAATTTCCATATCTTTTTGAATAATTCATGTATGCTACTTTTGCAAGAAAACATAGAGGATTGTGTTTAGTCCAAGGGGGGTAGTATGTAACACCCCTATTTGGACAGAACTCTTTATGTGCTTTGAACTATGTATTAATGTGGTGGTTTAATGGCATAGTCTCCTTTATCTATATATGATGGAGTGTTGCATTCTTTTGGAAACTTTGAATATGGTACTGCTGATGTATTTGTGGATGCAGGACTAGGTGCTCTCCTTGGTGGAACCATATGGGCAACCACCTACAAGAGAGATATACTTAGGGAAATGATGAGGATGATTAGTTCATCAAGCAATTTGAGGTTCTCTCCTAAGTGCTTTTTGTGTCGTGTATTGTCTCCTTTGCTTGGGTAATATTGTTGTTGTTGGATTTTGCTTGATGTATAGCTTGTCTTCTCCATGCTTGTAGCATGGGGTCTTCTTTGAGCTTGCCCCTTTTATTTTTCTTGTGTTGCTCCTTAGAAGGTGCCTCGGTAGAGAACCTTCCAGGATTGCAGGGTTGTGTGCATCCCTCTTTCCTAGTATGAGATGAAGTATAAGGAATATGGATGGTGTTCCTTCATGCCTATGCTTCACTCTGGTGTAGTGAGCCTAAATGAAAATATTAGGGTTTCTATGCATGCACATCATCTTAGTTGGTAGGGTGGTGATCGTTTTATCTTTATGCCTATAAGGTTGTTGTTTTGAAGTGAGCATTGCTTTCTAGTTGCATGTATGTTTTGGTTGTTGCACATGCAAGCCTTGGGTGGTTTCATATTGTCATTCACCATATTTTTATTTGCTTTTGGATTATGGTTTTAAATCCTTGTTGGTTTGATTATGCACTCAGCTTCTTGTGTTTGACCTTTGTTCTAAGGTCTTCATAGGGTATTTTTGTATATGCTTGGGTTTTGTTTACGTTGAGTATCATTCTTGCTAGTTTCTTTGAGAGTTGGCTTTGGATTTCTTTGTTGCTTGGTTTTCTAGTAGTTTATTTTAAGAACTTAGATGTTGTGTAGAGTATCTTTGTTAAGAGATTTATTGTTAACTTAGATGTTGAAAAGATGCTTGTCATTAAAATATTGTATAAGGGAAATTGTTTGAATTTACTTATACCTTTGAATGAAATAATACTATAGTTTCTTGAATTCCTTAGGCTTGTGAAAGAAAAGGAATCACTTAAAGTAAAGTATTATACTATAGTTTCTTGAATTCCTTAGGCTTTTGAAAGAAAATGGATCACTTAAAGCAAATCATTATACTATAGTTGCTTGATTTCCTTAGGCTTGTGAAAGAAAAGGAATCATTTAAAGGAAAGTATTATGCTTTAGATGTTTGATTCCTTAGGCTTGTGATAGTAAAGGAATCTCTTAAAGAGAAGTATGGGATTCTCTTTGTTACATATTTATGTGATAAGTTAGCTATTTTGATTTATTGAGACTGGTGGTAGTTAAAAAATTATTATTAATAAAGTGATTTTCTTTTCTAGTAGCTACTTGAAATTATGCATGGTTGCTTGCATTTTGGTTATGGCATGTTGTAAGTTGCATTGCATGAGAGAGTTGTTCTAATCCCTAAGTATATCTCACAATGATCATGGTGGTTTTCCCATCGCTAAGAGGCTTGCTAACTTGCAGATGGATTCAAGAAACTTTGGCTAAGGTTTCCTAGAGCTTGAAGGTTTTGTTATTGTGGATATTAAAGCTTTGTAATGATTAAACATCAAATAATGATTATTTGTGTACTAGAAGTTACATTGTTAAATGGTAACTTGGATTTGCCTTATTATTTTTTAAAGGAAACTTTGAAGTTGGTTATTAATATGTTCCACTAACCTTTTGATTTATGTCATATTAGACACATGGAATATCTTGCTTTTGTAATTGTTGATGGAAGAATTTGAGATTTAAGTTCAATAATTGCTTAGTTTGATTATGATTAAGAGGAATTTATTTGTGCATTTTCATTGAGATGAATTATGTATTACGCTTATGCTTAGTACTTTATTTAGATTCGGTATATGATATTGTTATCTATACTTGGGTTGGTTAGAGTGTTCCTCTTGTAAACCATAGAACCCAATCCTAGAATGAGTTGCATAGACGCAATAGCCAAGTAGATGTGAGACCTAGAAGGAGTTGCAAGGATGCAATAGCTAGGATATCATGAACCTAGAAGGAGTTGTGTTCATACAATAGCCAGGGAACTTGTGAGTAGTCACACCTTTAATGAGTAGGATCAAGTGTGTAGGGAAATCTATTCACAAGGTAGCAGTAGGGATTCCTAAATCGTGTAGGATTTGGAAATCATGTTAGTTATCATCAAGGTGGTAATAACCTTAGTTAGCCCATGGAGGCATGGTTTCTAGGCACTAAGGCTCTACATCGAGTAACCTACCTAGGTAGATCTAGAGTTATATTAGGGGATAGGTGTTCCCATTTAAGTGTAATGGGCCTTAAAGGAAAATCCTTACATCATGGTCATATGGTCCTATACCGAGGAGGGTATAGGAAAGGTTCAGGGACCACTTATGGCATTCTTGTAAATGTGTAGGTTTAGTAAGTTGAACCCTAGAAGCTATAGGAGTTGGACTCTCCTATCCATTTAGTGTTTTCTATAGTGACTTGGAACTCAAATGTGGTAAAGTATTTTTTTTTTAAAGCAAAAAACACCTTGCGGGGCCGCCTTGGTCTGAGAGACCACAAACAGGGGGTTCTACACCGTCAAATTCACCCAGGAGTCGCACCCGACCCTACCCGCATCAACATTATCAATTGGATTTTGGGTACCCAATTCAGCTTTTTTTGGTAGGGTGGAGATTCGAACTTGGGACCTCCCTTGGAGGATTGCCCTCTCCTCTCCAACTCACCTACAACACATGGGTACTGTGGTAAAGTCTTGAATGTTGATATATTTATAGAAAAATTTGGTGTCACCCTTGAGAGCCTTGTTTTGTAAGTGCTCTTCAAAAAAAATTTGGGTTGGTTGTTTTGGTTTGTTACATTATTTCAATACTTATTTCCATTTATTTGTCTTAGATCCACTAGATGGTAATGCTATTTGAAGTGAGGGGCAAAGGTTAAATTCTTTTTGTTAAATCTAAGGAGTTGCATAGGGAAAAAGGTTTTGGATCTCCAAGTATATGGATAATCCTTCCTTGATATTCGTATTTTAAACATTGATGTAAAGTGGAAGGCTTTGCCTTCATGGCATGTATCCAAGGTCTCCCAAGGAGCATGTTGTATGTTACATCACATGATATAACATAGAAGAGGGTGTTGAGGATGCATGGACCTACTTTTAAAGGTAAGGTTATGGTACTTGTCACTTTCATTTATTAATTGTCAAATGCTCTAATGACAAGGTTTGATGTTTGTAAATATTCTATTCCTAAGTCAAAAAAAATTAAAAATTTGACATTACAAACATTTAATATTGATCTGTTATCCACTAGGACTCTCTTGATGTGTTTATCCTGTATTTAGGTTATAATATAAAGATGTGAGTCTCCTAATATGGTTTTAAGGGGTGTATCCATCTCATGAAAAGATAATATGGCACTATTTATCCCAACAAATCCAACTATGTTGGTGATGTCCTTAGGAGATATGCCATGAGGAATTTCTTGTTGACATAGAAGTTTTAGCAATATTTTCCTATAAGAAAATGATGTTTTTAATAATTCTAGAAGGGAACTTATTGTGGGTATGTTTTCTAGTTATTTTCAAAGATCAAAAGAGTGAAAAGTTTTTTCAAGAGGTGTAAAAACCAAAGGTGATCTATTGGGTACATTCACTTTGGTATTGTGAGGGAGGACTAAGGGTGGTTGTTTAGAAGATTGGTTTTTGGCTTGTTGTCTAGTTACTGTGTAGGATGGTTTTGATAGATGCATCGTGCCTACAAATTTGGTAGACTTTTGATCATGTGTTGGCAAAGGATTTTTAAAAATCCTTAAGTTTTTTTTAGGAGTATCTTTTTGGTTGAAAATTGTCTTTCCTTATTCTATAAGACCTTGGATGCACTTGTTTGTTGTGTGTCCTTATGTGTGGTGATAGTCGCAATGTTCATCATGTTTATACCAATTAGGCAAATATTTGGTGGTATCTCATAGTATGATGGGTGGGAGTTCCAACATTTTTTAATCAAGAAGTATTTTTACATGATGGCTTCGCTTTGTCCAATGTTTGTGTATTGTCATTTGGATTTGTCTTATCTTGGTACCACTAACTTTTAAGGGGCATTTTGAGTTGCATTTATATTGTTGGTTTGATAGGAATCTATTACACCATCTCCTATGACATGTTTTTTTTGTATTGTCCTTTGTTGGAAGTTTTTTCTTCCTCTTTCTTATAGTTGAGTTGTCCTCATCTTATGAGGACAACCTCTACTCTTTTAGCCATATCCACGACTTCTTCAAAAGAGGTTAAATTTGTCATTTCTAAGGGATATGATAGTTGTTCATGTAGGTTTCTTATGAATATGTGTAAGAGTTCCTTAGGGGGAGGAATATATTGAAGTATTCCCACCAAGGCCCTCCATTTAGCTAAGATGTATGATAAATTTTTAGTATTATATCATTTAAGATGGTATAGATCATCTATAGTGACCTTTTTCTTCTATGTAAACTAAAAATTGTTTAACAAAGGCTTCAATAAGTTCCTAGAAAATTTTAATAGAATGACGATGTTAGAATATTTAGCATATATTATTGTATTACATTAATTAAAGTTAACGGAGTGGTTCGTAGTTTTCTTGAATCAGTTTATGAACCACCCAGACTGGAAACTGCCTCAACGGAGTTTATGTAAATCATATATATTTGACAGGAATATGAAGATAGATCTAATGATTCAGTTTCTACATGGCATCAGAGCATTGAATAATTTTTTTTGGGCAATGTGAATTTAACCAGACGGACGGTGTTGGAAGGGACGCGGCCGTTTGTTTTTTTTTCCTCTGCGCTCCGAATAGCGTGGAGACGGCAAGCACGCTGTGGACGTCTTGACAGTCGACGTAGTTCATCCGCAGTCGACGTAGTGCAGCCGCAGCTACTGGGGCCCCCTCTGGAAAGCATGGGTTCGAACCAGTGCTCGCAGTAGCAAGAGAAGCTGCGACGCAGCAAACAGACCTCGTCACCAAGTTGGACCTCATTGAAATCATCGTATCTGAGAAAAGTAAGGGCGAGCAGGAATCACTGGAGAAAACGAAATCGACGGTTGCGACTGCCAGAGAGCAGGAAGCACTAGAGAAAAAAAAACTGGCAGTATTGGTGAAACTGGCGATAAAAGCTCGTCGTTTCCCCCGCACAAAAGCAGAGCCGAGTGTGGTGGAGAAGCACTCCGTGTAGCGCAAATTATTTACAGCCACCCTGCATGTTCGAAATAAACAAGGGTGACCGCCAAGCCGTGCAGCAGAGCCGAGTGTGGTGGAGAAGCACTCCGTGCAGCGCAACACCCCGCACGTTTGAAATAAACAAGGGTGACCACCGTCAGAAATTGCGGATGAAACAAGAGCCGTGATTATCCGAATTTGCACTGCTGGCGAACTTTAGCAAGGAAAAAGATGCATTTTTTTTTTACAACATATTCCAGTGGCCGCTCAAAATTGCTGACGCTCGAAGGTATTTTGACGCCCCACATCTCCGATTGACGTCTCGAGGGCTCGATGACGCCCAAAAAAAAAAAACAAAAACAAAGTGTTTTTTTTGACGCCCTGAGTCGTGTTGACGCCTCGTCGGGCATTTGTTGACGCCCCAAGAAGTTTGACTCAATTTTTTTGTTGTCATTGCTTTTAAGACATGTAAATTTGTTTTTTTTTCACAAGCAATTGTTCAAAGGCATTATATTCTATTTTTGCCTTCACTTCTTCCAAGATAGAGGGGGGAATTCAATTTTTTTTCAAACCCTCAGGAGAAGATTTCGATAGCAATTCAAAGGTGCATTTTCGATTTTACTCGACACCTTCTTTTGTCCAAGTTAGGTGCATTTTCGGTTGAACCCGACACCTATGTGAGAAGCATTTTGTGAGCATGCTTGTTTGATTATTGCATTCCTTTTCTGCACTTAAAAAAATCATCTACATCAAAGCATCCACTACTTCTCTCAGCACATGTTGCACAGGTTCTCCACAAGCAGTTATCTCTTTGCACAGGGATCTTCATATGTTCTCTCCCCAACACTAATTTTCTCCTAGTTTTGTTTTTTGACTTAATTACCTCCAACTGATTATTCTTCTTCTGAAGATTCTCAGGCAGGTGTCATTAACATCTCTTTGAGTCAATTTTTTTACCCCCATTGCTATTGTGTTTAGGCGTAAATCCTGACGAAAGTCTTGGATTCCAAAGTGTTTAGGGGAAGTTACGCCCCACGCATGCGGATTCCTCGTCTTTCTAAGGTAGGTGCCATCAACAAAGCAATCCTTTTCAGTACTGCCTATGTTCCACGTACCGTTCTGATCTTCATAATACCTATAGTCTCCCTCACGTAAGGGTGGGTATTGTTTTGTTTCAGTTCCGGTATAACTGGCCTGGCAACGGTATATCGAAAAGGGGACCATTTGGCGCTATAAGGAACCCTAAAAAAAATGGCTACAGTGCACAAGTATCTTTCAGATGCCCAATTGCTCAAAGGCACCAATTTTGTGCCATGGAAGCATAAAATGAAAGCCATTCTTCAAGTCAAAAAATTATGGGATGTCGTCAGTGGCACTACCTCTCGTCCCACCACAGTAGGGACAAATCAAGATACATTTGATGATCAGGACAGGAAAGGTCTTATGTTTTTATTACTTGCCATAACATATGAGGTTCAACCTCATATTTGTGATGCCATGACCAAGAAAGATGCTTGGGCAAAGACTGACATTATGTATGAAGGAAAGAATAATTCCACTATCCTTCACCTACAAACTCAGCTTCACAATCTCAATATGAATTCAGGGGAAACTGTTGAATTGTTTCTCTGCAAAGTGGCAGAATTGAAAGCTAAACTCAATACTATGGGAAAACCCATCGATGATGATCTTTTGACATCTGTTATTTTGAGGGCACTCCCACCATCTTACAAAAGTTTTATCACTTCCCTCAATGTTTCTGGCAGAACATTAACTTTTGTTGAATTGGTTAATTTGCTTCAAACTGAAGAAGCCAATCAAGTACAGAAAGATGAGGAACCTGCCACTACTCTTTCCACCCATCAAAAGGGTCACAAGCAAGGACAGTTGCAGAAGGGAGGCTCTTCTTCCAAAGGCAAAGGCAAGCCCAATCTCCAACGAGATAAATATTGCAAGATCTGTGATATGAACAATCATGATACCAACAGGTGTTGGTTCAAAAACAAACAACAACATGATCCCTCACAAAATAAGAAAGGCAAGGGGAAGCAGAAATATCCTCAACATCGCAAACAACAAAAGGGTCATGTTGCTTATGCAGATTCCCATTCAGATGATTCTCCTTCATCTTCAGATAATGACTCCGAAAGAGCACACAAAGTGCTCATGACCCATACTGCCTCTTCCAAATCCGATGTTGTATGGTATATTGATTCTGGAGCAAGCAAACATATGACTGGGAACAAGTCCTGGTTTCAAACCTTTCACGCAAGAGAAGGCAAACCTGTCACTATTGCAGACAATCAGGTCTATCAAGTACAAGGTGAAGGGGATGTTACAATCACACTCCCTGATGGTGACTGTGCCATAGAGAAAGTTCTCTATGTTCCTGGCCTTGCCAACAATCTCTTATCTGTTCCACAGATGCTAGATAGAAATATGGATGTTGTTTTTCAAGTTGAACACGGAAAAAAGAGATGTTTCATCAGTCATCAAGGTCACCACATTGCCACTGGCTCCTACAAACATGGATTATTCATCTTGGATACAGTCTCTACATCCCATACTGCCCTCATTGCCACTACAAAAGAAGCTACTTCCTTATGGCATAAAAGATACGGGCACCTCAGTTCCGGGTATTTACTCGAATTAAGCAAATATGACATGGTCAAAGGGCTTCCTCAGCTTTCATCTGTTCTCCCAGTGTGCTCAGATTGTCTCGCAGGGAAACAACATCGAGTTCCATTTGAGACAAGTTCTTCTCGCTCGAACAAACCCTTGGAGTTAATCCACGTAGATCTGTGCGGTCCTTTCCCAACCAATCATGGTGGAAAGAGGTATTTTCAGCTATTTGTTGATGACTACTCCCACAAAATATGGGTCTTCTTCCTTGCACTCAAGTCGAAGCTCTTCTCTACTTTCGTCAGTTCAAGAGACAAGTTGAGAAGGAAACAAGTTGTTCCATCAAAACCCTCCGCTCAGATCGAGGGGGGGAATACACTTCCAAGGAATTTTCAGCATTTTTGGAAAAACATGGGATCAAGAGACAACTCACTACAAGCATATACACCGCAGCAAAATGGAATTGCAGAAAGAAAAAATCGCTCCATAGTAGAAATGAGTCGGTGTATGTTAAAAGGAGCAAACTTAGAAAAACAATACTGGGTAGAAGCAGTAAACACAACATCTTACCTACTAAATAGAGCACCTACAAGGGCTCTACAAGGAAAAACTCCACAAGAAGCCTGGAGTGGTAAGAAACCCTCAATTTCTCATCTAAAAGTTTTTGGATGTCAAGCTTTTATGCACATTCCTAAACAGAAAAGAAGGAAACTAGATGAGAAAACTCAAAAATGTATATTTCTTGGTTATGATGAGTATTCAAAAGGATATCGGTTGATTGATCCTATAACCAAGAAAACACACATCAACAGAGATGTAGTATTTGATGAAACTTTCACATCAAATAACACACTTGTATACCTTAAGGAAGATGAACCTAAGAAAGAAGCAACACCTCCTCGAAAAAGGTTCCTAAATGGTATACTAGTACATTGCAAGATTCAAAATTGACATCACTTCCGGATCTAACTCTAGATCGACCCGCTACTCGCAAAGATGACTCAACAAAAAAAAGTAGATGATGCAACATCGAGAATGAGATGTTGATGACCTTTGTCAACATTTTGATGATTTATCTCGTGCATGTAGAAGAAGATGAGGATATAGATATGGAAGATGAAAAAGTCTATCCGACAATACTAGATGAAAAAGAACCCACATCAGTCTCGGATGCACTCAAGAAAGATCAATGGAAAACTGCTATGGATGCAGTAACATACATCTCTAATGAAAAATCAAACTTGGAAGTTAGTGAATTTGCCTTCAGAAAGAAACCCATTGGTTGCATATGGGTATTCAAGATCAAATATAATGCAAATGGTGCAATAGATAAATATAAAGCCCGACTTGTTGCAAAGGGCTATGCACAAAAAGAAGGCATAGACTATGAAGAGACATTTGCTCCTACCGCCAAAAATGACCACTATTCGAGTTCTGTGTGCAATGGCAGCTCAATTTGGTTGGCAGCTACATCAGATGGATGTAAAGAGTGCTTTCTTAAATGGTGACCTACAAGAAGAAGTCTATATGACTCAACCTGAAGGTTTTGTAGTTCAAGGGCAAGACCAGAAAGTCTGTAAACTGATCAAATCTCTATATGGACTTAAACAAGCTCCTCGAGCTTGGTATATCAAAATTGATAGTCACCTAGTGCAACATGGATTTAGAAGAAGTCCTGCAGATCCTAATCTATATATCAAGAACAATGGTTCTAAAATAGTAATTCTAGTACTATATGTGGATGATCTGATCATAACAGGCAGTTCAGAGAGTATGATCAAAATAGTAAAACAAGATCTCAATACCTCTTTTGAAATGACAGATCTTGGACTTCTCCACTATTGTCTTGGTCTAGAAGTAACTCAATACAAGCATTGCATACAAGTTACTCAAAAGAAATATGCCAAGACTCTAATTGATAAGTATCGGATGACTGATTGCAAGCCCAAAGCCACACCAATGGAAGCAGGACTTAAGTTATCCCGATTCGATGAATCTCCTAAAATAGATAGTACTCTCTATCGTCAGCTGATCGGGAGTCTCATCTATCTCACAAACACCAGGCCAGATCTTAGTTTTGTTGTGGGTTATCTTTCACGATTCATGCAAGATCCTAAAGTTAGCCACTGGAAAGCAGCAAAAAGAGTTCTTCACTATGTCCGTGGTACGACATATATCGGCCTAGAATACAAAAAAAACAACAAGTTCTATCTTCAAGGGTATACGGACTCTGATTATGCTGGATCCATAGATGACCGAAAATCAACTGCAGGTTATGTTTTTCACCTTGGATCTGGTCCTGTCTCTTGGCATAGCAAGAAGCAACATGTTGTTGCTATCTCTTCTACTGAGGCATAATATCGAGCAGCTAGTGGAGCAGTCTGCGAGATCATATGGTTACGTCGCATCCTCACAAATATGGGCCTTCCAGAGAACCTTCCTTTACATTTATTTTGCGACAATCAAGGTGTTCTGAATCTTGTCAAGAATCCTATCTTTCATGATCGCACCAAACACATTGACACTAGGTGTCATTTCATTCGAGATGAGGTTCCAAAGCATCATATCCAGCTCCACTACATTCCCACAAATGAGCAAATAGCGGACATCTTCACCAAAGCGCTTGCTCGAGTCAAATTTGAATTGTTTCGCAATGCTATGTGTAGTCAACATTAATGTAATAAGGGGGGATGTTAGAATATTTAGCATATATTATTGTATTACATTAATTAAAGTTAACGGAGTGGTTCGTAGTTTTCTTGAATCAGTTTATGAACCACCCAGACTGGAAACTGCCTCAACGGAGTTTATGTAAATCATATATATTTGACAGGAATATGAAGATAGATCTAATGATTCAGTTTCTACAGACGAGGTATTTTAAAGGACCATTCTAAGGCTAAAACACTAATTTTTTTAGGGAACAACCTGATAAGCAACTTCTCATCATGATTGATGTCACTACATGCTATTTGGAATAATCTTAAGTGGTTGATGGGATCTTGTTTTCCATTGTACACTTGAAACTTAGGAGTTTCAAAGTTCTTTGGGAAAGAGGATTTGACTATTGTGGGGTAGAATGGTTCATTTTATAATTATTAAAAAGAATACTTTTGTTTTGATGACCCATGGATAGAAGCAATTTGACATTCAATCTCGTCGAACTTGAAATATTTCTTTTCAAGGTGTTGGAGTTTGGCATTGATGTCTTGGAAATAATTAGGTGGAGGATTTGGTAGGGTAGGTAAAGTCAAAGGGGGTTGTGAGATAGCTTGAGACATAAAAGGTAGGGTCATAAAATATGAGGTGGCTTGGTTAGATGTTGCAATTGGAGGGGTTTGGTTGATCCCTAAGTCATGAGTTAAGAAGGGGTTTGTAGAGTTAGGATTTGGAATGGGTATTGTGATACTAGGGGTTGATGTTGAAAAGGGCATGCCCATAATGGGTATACCTATGGATATGGTTGGAGGAGTTGTAGAATCAGTGGGATGTGCCATAGCCACATTAATACTAGAATAGTTTTTATTTTCATTGATTTAGGATTTCTTTTCTCTTATTTCTCATACCAACCTTTATCTTTAGGATGTTTTCATGTGTGCCAGTCTACTAATAATTCAACTATTTCTTTTATTGTTGTAGAGAGGCTTTCACCTTAGCAGCCCTTTTTTTATGAATGTGGGGAAGTATACGTCTTTTAACTTTCATCATTATAGAGTGATCACAAGGATCCCTCTTCTTCCTATAATTTATGGTTTCCTCTTTACCACCCCACATCATTAAGGATATCCTTGAATTTTTGGTGGTGATATGATGCATGAGGTGCCAAAGGTCGCTTACCCAAACTAATGTAGGTAATTATGAGCTCTATTGATTCTATCATGGATAAAATTTGGATTGATCCTCCTATAATGGAGTCTTTTCAGTTATCATTGAAAAGGGTCATCAACTATTATCAAGAGCAAGGCTTGGCTCAAATATCATTGAAAATAATTTATATTTCTAACTATGGTCCACTTTATTATTAGATTATTAACTTACCCACACAAAGTAAGGGTTTCCACATCTATCTTTACCCTTTGGAGGAGTCTATTTGGTGAAATCTGACATGGAACCTTTTTAAGCTGGTATGGATCGTGGTTCCCTTGTTTTAGGCTCAAGCACTTCATCTTCTTTTGGGCACAATATAACAAAGTTGCAATGATTTATCACTATATTTTTGGCAACTCTCAGGGGACCTTTTTCTTGGAGAATGTTAGAAATAGTTTATATTCCATCATTTGGGTTATGTAAATGTATCTTCTAAGGTACATACTTAGGAAATTAGATTACTTTAGGGGGAAGTTATCTAGTTACTTCATGCAATGTAATAAATGCACAAGTTTCAATGTGCAAGGTGTCACTTGTACAACTAGATAGAGTGTTGGCCAAGTATCATATTTTACCTATATAAGGAAGACCTCATTGTTAATATATGTGGGTGGAGATTTTTGCGCCTCCTCACCCACTCTTTTAGAGCTCGTAAAATTTTGAAGACATTACTAGATGGGTGGAAGGTATCAGATAGTGACAACAATAGTTGTAAGTGTACTAAAGTATTGGGTAGATAATGAAATGAAGCAAGGCGAGCCACAAGACGGGAAGATTTTTTTCCAAAAGTCTAGGTAGAACGATCTTGAAAACCTGCCCAACTCTCAGGATGGATGTCCTGAGTGGCCAATCAGGGTGAAATATTGGATTAATCCGAAAAACCCCTGCCCATCTTGGGTAGGAAAATGAGAGCACAAATCTGGAGGAACACATGGGAACACCTGTCGAACCCCCCACGGGTGGAAGGAATAACCCGCCAGATGTACAAGACCCACCATCCAAGAAAATATCCACCCACTGTAATGGTTTGAGTGTCTGACACCATACACAAAAGTGATAGATTGGCGGTGTGATGCTCCCAAAGTACTTTAGTGTCTGTCACACACCGCATAGCCATAATATCGCTAGTTAAGGAGAAGATGAGGTAGTAGAGCAATGATTAGCTGAGAAAAATATCGAGTGGTTTAGATTGATCTAGAAGCACCTACCATATTTTAGAAGATTAACACTTCACAATGGAGCAGTGGAGTAGAGTGGTGCTTGTCAGTTGCAGTAGTCATCCTCTCGCCTACCACCATTAATATCTAAATTTTGAAATTAATATAAATATGATTATAAATAGTGGAATTCTGGTCATTCCTAGGGGTGAATCTTTAGCCATTACAATTCTTATGTAAGGTGGCCCTTTCGTAAATACAAATTCTACATTATTTGGCCTCTAACTATGTCTGTTTGTTCTTCACTAAATGTATGAATATTCAATTCTTTATTTTTTTAAGTCTTCATATGTTATTCTGGTATCTACATTTTTTGGGGTGTGCTTGAGTGACTAAGGGAAGTGTATTCATTATATGGATTGGGGGTTTTATTTCTGCTAACATTGATCGAGCGGGAGTGTTTTGATTCTGCATCCTGGATCTCATGCACCCGCTCATCGATACTAGAATTCACCTCCTACCCACATCTGATGGAGAGCTAGGACAAGGACACCATTGGGCAACCTAGTATAGGGATTATGTTTCAGATAGGGTATCACATATACATACGTCTTGATACGACTATACCCATCCTTGTGAGTTTGGCTACAACATTTTATTTATTTTCTCTTTTCATTTTCCCTTTTCCTTTTGTAGCATAGAGTAGTTGGCCATTCTTTGGAGATCGCCTACCCTACCCTTTTGATGTAGTGGCCATTCTACGCTACTTGGCACTGATCCATCCGTCCTGCCTTGTACATGGTGCTAGATTAGCGACCAACAATTTTTGGTGACTCTGTTGGGGATCAACTAAGTCCCATATTTCATAAAACTAGAGTTTGGTGTCTCTCTAGTTTACCCAGATCTTGTCAAAGTCACCTGGTGACTCTAACTTAGTGATATTTCTAGATCATGAGATCAGTTGTATGCTCGTGCTGAAGAACCAAATATCTTGAAGGACTCAAGGTATGGTAAGCAATGTTGACCTCACAAGGGGAGATAGCATGCTCACCTGGTGACTCTAACTTTGACATCATAGTTGTAACCTCTAAATATTGGTATCTTAATGGCTCAGCTATCGTTCCCCCAATGGAATGATCTCGGTTCACTGAACCTCCATTGCTCACATGAGATTCCCAAGGGTGCCTTGAAAGCCCTGACCAAATATAATGGCACCTTGGAAATGGCTTGGGAGCATCTTGAATATGTTGTTGCATTAGCACCCCTCCATGGCATTACTCATGAAGATATCATGATTAGACTTCAGGTCATTTCTCTATAAGAAATGGTGTTATTGTGGTACCGAACCCTTGGATGGAGAACCATCTGCTCATGGATGGACCTGGTGGGAGCTCTCATTAACACATTTGATAGCTCCATGGATCCCTTCCAACTCTTGATCCATCTTTCTTACATCAAGAGGTCCCCTCTCAAGTCTCTAATCAATTTCAACATTCGATTTAAGAGGAGCTAGAAAAGGATTCCTCTTTAGTGCCAGTTGTTTCCCACCCAAGCTCACATGTACTATGTTCAAGCTTTAGGCTCGAATGTAGGTCTCCTCCTACTGTAATCTAGGGAAAGTAGTTTCCTCCAAATTTACCAAGAGGCCGAATGAGTAGAGCAACTCCTGCTTTAATCAATAATAACATCTTCATGAGACTCTACCCTACCATCCTCATTTCCATCCACTCATGCTTCCTACCCTACTGTACAGTATCCCCCATGGATACCATCTCAAGTTGTGTAGGAGCTAAGGCTGTAGATCGATGGAACACAAGGGGCATATATCATCTTAGGTCTAAATAGGATAAGGGCAAGCATCAGCACAGAAGGTGGTACCTCCAGTGCTTGCACCTTTTCCAAAAAAGAGGAGGATCTGGACTTGGGTGGGAACATCATGTACAAGGAGGGAGCATTTTTGCACCCTCTTTATGTCCCATAGGGTAGCAAGCAAAAGATAAGCAATCTTGATGATGATGTACTCAATCAGAACCTAGTTCTCGAGGAGGTTTTATCAGCATCAGGCTCAATAAATGGATCCTATGAGGAAAAACATGTGATAATGGTGAAGGTGTACAAATATGGGATTTCACAGCAAGCAAATCCCAAAAACTAGCAAAATTGGAGCCTATTTCCAAGAAAACCAGTATAAAAATAAGGCTCCCTCATGGCAAAATCTAGTACCGCATTGATCATCGATTGCATAGGTACTATTATGCATCATGATCTACCAATTTATGAATTCTTCATGACTTAGAGGAGCTAGCAACACTGTTAAAACTATAGGAAGCACCTGAAGTTCAATACTATTTGGTCCAGTCACTACAGGTTCACTAGATGAAAATCTGGGGTAAGTCAGCAGTCGCGGTGCATCAATTGCATCGCAAGTTTATGTATATAAGTTGACAGCTAAAATAAAGCGCACCAGGGTGGCAGAACTCAAAAAAAGAAAAGAACTTTAGATAAGTATCTTGGTTCCTAAAAGCACTTTTCCTATCTTCTAATTCTCTCTTTTGTGACTTTGTAGCCCAATGGATAAAGTACAAAGACCAAAAGGCACACAATTGCATCATACAAAAGCTAGATTAACTAGTGTGCCAACGATGGTATGAGTTGGTAGATCATACCTGGTCAAATAAACTAGAAGTGATGCCTACCACCTCCTATATATGCCATAAAAGGGATAAATGCAGCTTATAAAACTCATGGAATGCTCATAGAGGATGTGAATATGGTCAAAACCTGTTAGGTGGAAATCCAATTCAAGAATAGGCAGATTTCCAGAAGTTCCCTACCTATAAAATCATGCCTTGTGGCAACCTGTCTATTCTTGAATCAACTTTGGGTTGTAGAGGAGTATGTTTATGGTTACACGATGTTAAGGAATATCCCATGAACTAAGAGCTTTAGTCTACTATTCTATTAGAATATGTCATATATCCAGTAGTTATGTTTCTCTTCTAGGATCATGCTTAGCATTGTATCCTCTCTTGTTCTCTCCTTCTATCATATCCTTTCTATTTGGCTACTATTTTTCAGAGGATTGCTTAATATGTAAATCACCTTACGATCACCCTTCCCCTCTCTTCTCCCATTCCTATCTGTTCTCTTCCTCATGCTTGAGTGCCCCTCTCCCCTTTCATCTGGTCTCTCTCTTTTGTATTCTTTCTTTCTTTCCTTTTTGCTATTATTGTCCCCCTAGTTTTCCTCTCCCTAATTCATTTTGTCACTACCTTCTCTATTCATCCCTTCCATGTTTCCCCATTATTGAGTGCTTTACTAATTGAATGCTTACCGAGTTCTTTTTTTACTGAGTAAAAAACCCTTGTAAGTCACCAAGAGTGTGGGTGGATATTTTTGTACCTCCTCACCCACTCTTTTAGAGCTCGCCAAATTTTTAAGATATTACTGGATGGGCGGAAGGTATCAGATAGTGACAACAACAGTTACGAGAAGAATAAAGTATTGGGTGGATAACGGAATGAAGCAAATTGGGCCATGACATGGGCGAAGTTTTTCTCCAAAATTTTGGGTGAAACGGTCCTGAAAACTTGCCCAGCTCCCATGGTGGATGTCTTGAGTGGAATATTGGGTTGATCGTACCTTGAAGGAGAAGAAAAAATCCTCGCTCATCTTGGTCAGGGAAATGAGAGCACCAATATGGCAAAACACGTGGGAACACCCATCGGACCCCTGTGGGTAGAAGGAAGAACTTGCCAGATGTACAAGACCCGCAATTCAAGAAAATACCTACCCAATGCAATGGTCCAAATGCCTGATGTCATACGTAGAAGTGATAGATTGATGATGTAATGCTCTTAAAGTACTTCAGTGTATGTCACACGCCGCATAGCCATAAGATCGCCAATAAAGTAGAAGGATGAGGCAACAAAGCAATGATTAGTTGAGCAAAATATCAAAGGGTCTATATTGATCTAGAAGCACTACCACCTTCTAGAAGATCGATGCTTCCCATTGGAGCAGTGTACCAAAGCAACATTTGTCAATTACAGCAATCATCCTCCCACCTACCACCATTAATGTCTAGATTTTGAAATTGATGTAAATATGATTATAAATAGTGGAATGTTAGTCATTCCTAAGGGTGGCTCTTTAGCCATTACAATTCTTATATAAGGTTTCTCCTCCGTAAATACAAATTCTACATTATTTGGCCTCTAACTATGTCTGCTTGTTCTTCACTGAATGTATGAATATTCAATTCTTTATTTGCTTAAGTCTTCCTATGTTATTCTGGTATCTAGATTTTGTGGGGTGTGCTTGAGTGACTAAGGGGGGCGTATTCATTATATGGGTTGGGGGTTTATTTTTGTTAATTTTTATCGAGTGGGAGTGCTTTGATTTTACATCCTAGATCTCATGCACCTACTCGTCGATACTTGAATTCACCTCCTACCCACCGTTGATGGAGAGCTAGAATAAGGACATCATTGGGAAACCTAGTGTAGGGCTTGTGTTTTATATGGGGTGTCACATATACATAGGTCTTGATGTGGCTATACCCATCCTTGTGAGTCTGGCTATGGCCTTTTATTTATTTCTTTCCTCTTTTCCTTTTATATTTTCCTTTTGTGGTGTAGAGTAGCTAGAATCACCCCAAGAAATTGGCCTTCTTCGAAGATCATCCACCCTGCCCTTTTGATGCGGTGGTCGTTCTACATTGCTTGGCACTAATTGGGAACCAACAGTATAGACAATCAAGGGGAGTATTGGTGACACAGTAGCTTAGGTAGTACATAATTGTGTGGATCACCATCTAGTGGTGATGGGTGCAATGTAGTCCAGTAGCTTTATTGATGGAGTGTTCATTTCCTCCATAGATAAATTGTATTTATTTATATATCATTTATATTTATTGCATATATTAGTCATATAGAAGATTTACTTTCTTTCATATTATTTTGCATCTCGTGATTGTTATCTCCCTTTGGATATTGTATCAAAAACTAACAATGGTATCAGAGCTATGGTAGATCTAGTCTATGCAGGTCTACAAAAAAATTACCATCATTATTGAGCCTGAGTATTTTGTCAACCTAACATGTCATTGGACCAATCACTATCAAAAGATCTAAGAAGAATCTAGGTGATAGAATCGGGGAGAGTCACAAGTGAGGACTGAAAGATATCTCAGTCCTAGAAAATATTGATATTGCATTTGACTAGAGTCTTTCCACAAAGTTATAAGAAAACTCATGAAAACTAGGACTCAACATTCAATCCACTAGATTGACAGAGCATCTAGTGAATATCCAGGATATCTTGAATTTGCTAACCATTTCCCAAAGTTTCTTTTGTTGCAGATAATTAATTCTCATAGTATTGGTACTCCTTCTATGATATAAATCTAGGAGACTCCAACTTCATTGCTCGAAGATTAGTGTGACCTCATAGTGTAGATATTAGTTTCTTGTGTAGGAGAAGAACATTGTGGAAGAAGACTTCTGAAGAAAATGTATGGTGAAGCTAGGAGGCTGAAGATATTCATTGCAGATTGAATAACGGGCCATAGAAGCCCAATACAAAAATACCATAGTAGCCTTGAAGAACAAGCCATAGAATCCTAATACAAAAAGGCCATAGTAGCCTTGAATAAAATGCCATAGTAGCCTTAAATAAAATACCATAGTAGCCTTGAAGTAAAAGCCACAAAAGTCTTGATATTGAAAAGGCCACATAAGCCTTGATATTGAAAAGTCCATAGAAACCTTGATACTAAAAAGGCCACAAAAGCCTTGATACTGAAATAAACTATAGAAGCCTTGATCCTGAAGAAGAATTCAAAATGAATATCTAATTTAGAAGTAGATTAATATTTTGGTATTAAAATATTTTCTATAGGGAAATAATATTCAGTGAGTTGGGAGACTTCCTACAAGACAGTTAGGAAGGGTATCTTCTTTAGAATCAATTCAGCACCTAAAGCAAAAGATATCAAGAGAATATCTCATTGAATGACTTCCAAAATTGGAAGAAGGACTAGGAGAGTCCTACTCGAATCCAAAAGCAGTAGAATCAAATATCCAGGAGCAGATCACATCGCCAAAACTTCCAAGAGTAGAAGGTTGAAGAGGTATCAAGTGAATACCAGCAGAAGATGGAAGATCAAAGACCTTGGGAAGGTCTCATCAAGCATCCAAAAAAAATTCTAAGAAAACCTTACTGAAGAAATCATCAAAGGAGATATCACTGGAGAAATCCACTACCAAGGAGAAGCCCCTGATAGTGAAGGACTTGGGACAATTATCGTCATCCAACAACAATCCCAAGAGAAGGAGAATTTGGCAAGGAGTGCCAAATTGTAGAAGAAGAATCCAGTGAAAGACCTCAAGATATTCAAAATATTGAGAGGAAGATCCTGCTTGAAGTCAAAATTCGATAAGAATATTGGAAGACAAAAGAATCTCATCATATATAGGAGATTTGAATATTACGTCTTATAGAAATAATCCATCGCTTCAGAGATAGTGGCTTCTTTGAATCTACAGTAGAAGGAGAATATTACAAGAGGAGAATAAGCCACCAAATCCTAGGCTCGTAAAAGAAATTTCAAGACCATCATTTGGTGAAGAAGGAGTTGTTCAAAAATAGTCTACAAAGAGTTGCAAAATCCTACTCAAAGTAGCAACTTGGTGATCTTAGACACCAAGATCCACATCCTCTACAAAAGTGGAAGAAGGAGCTACAAAATATTACAAAAGTGTATGCAACTACTAGTTCTAACTAAGTCATTAATTAGACTTCTTATCAGATTCATTAGAGCACCTTATCTAGATTAAAGTTGCATGAAGAAAAGTATATTACAGTCTTCAAAAGTGCAAATAGAAAAAGATTCATTTTAAGGTTCATTTGCACATTAATTAGGAGTTGATTATATTTCAGAATTATATCTATCAACTACCTATCATCTACTTTGGAAATAGAAAACAAGACTAAGTCCTACAATATTAGTTGTAGTGAATTTGCAAAATAACTTTAAAAGATTCATTTTAGGTTATTCTTGATTACTTGCAGTAGATTTATTAAAGTGCATTATCTTGAGGGTTAATTAGAGTGATAAGGTGAAATTATTAGTGCATTAAAAAAAGGGGTCTATTAGATTTATCATGCACTATTATACTACTCTCAAAATAAATTAGCTTTTGTGTTTTTTGAAGGGCATAAAATCTAATATGTATCAAGTGTCTAAAGACACTATTGAAGCACTAAAATCTGCAACTTGTAGTGGCCAAAAGAAGCCACCCAAAAAACGTTAGAATCCTCCAAAAACTTGGAGAAGAACCTAATTAACCAAAAACAGAAATAGAAGCTTCAATATTGAGACTTGGTGAGTCTCAGATCCAAAGCATTACAAGATTGAATGCAAGAAAATAAAATGCAGAAAATTGCATAAACTAAAAGCTTCTATTTACTGTTATCTAAGCTTGGATTTAATATAAAAGTGTCCAAGCAAAAATGGGAAGGTGTCTACTCATAAAAGACAACCTCAAAACCCTTGTATTGCAGGAAGAAAAATCTGCCATGAAACCAGAATTTCAGATCTGAAATAAGAGTGCAAAATAAGGAGGTTAATGTACAATCTATAGTACATTTTATTGCACCATTTTAATCTGGTTTTTTACAGCCCAAGAGCAGATTTGGATGTGTCTCCAAAAGGCACAATATCAATAGGAAAAGCAGCCAAGAAGGGCTGAACGTAAGCACTCTTCTTCCCAAGCAATAGTAGCCACTCAAAGGGCTCATCTTGGATGGACAAACCTGCAAAACAAAGTCCAAAATAGGTCATCATCAAAGCTACATCTACATAGATAAAAGAGTGCACATTTATAAAAGGATAGCAACATGAGACGAAAAGCAACGTGAGACGAAAAACAGAGATGGAAATCAACATGGGATGAATGGCATCTACACTACAAAAGAAGGTATCTACTCCTACCAACATGATAAATATTAGTATGATATTGCATTTAATACTCACACGGATCGTGTGTATTAAATGTTGAATTGTAAAGGCAGACATGCCTATAAATATATTTTTTATTAATGCAATTATAAGTTTTCATTTGTGCCATTTCATGTCATCTATTAAGATTATTTCCCACATCATTGGTATCAGAGCTGAGCGTTGAATAGGTGAGTATCCTCTTCCTCTAGGCTAGTCTGGTTCAAAATAGGAACGAGAAAACCACCAGCAGATCTTAGCTTTGGGTGAATATTCTTTTCCTTCTATAGATACTTTCGTGCACTTTCGTTCGTGAAAAATCTCAAATGGGGTCCCTCTAACTCCGACCTTCAACTTCTGTTTTGTAGAACAATCATTTTCTATGATGCAAACTCTGTTTGTGATCATCATTCATAATATCGACCATTTTGCTTATCAACTTCATCGCAAAATGAAAGCCAATTTTTAGAAGCTTCAAGAAATTATTGCCACTGTTGAGGAAGATATCATTGAAGAAGATCAGGATTCCACCCCTAATCTAGAACTTGAAGAATTTTTAGCCACACCTGGATTCAAACCAAGGTCTTTGGGTGATATACCTAGCATCTTTCCACTAGACGATGTAGCTCCTGATGCAAATCTGAGCTCCTTTAAAGCTCCTGATGTAGATTAGACCTCTCTAGATGTTGCAGATCCAAGATCTTTAGACACCATTGCTCCTGAATATCAAGTTATTTTTGCTATCGTTGTCATCTTGCCTACTGCACTTCATGATCCACCTATTCCTATCGGTGATGATCTCCTGATTTTGAATGTTGATCCATTGCATATAGTTTTCGTACCATCATCCTTGGTGGCTCTACAGCTCCTCTACAATTTTCTAATGGTTACTTCATGTGATCTACTACATATTATTACCGCATTCCATGCTACACTTCATCACAACAACCGCTACCACATTTGACCACCACCGCCTGATTTCGTTTGTCGTGATCCACCTCCACTGTTGTTGTCATTGATGCACACACCCTTATGTTGCTTGATGCCTGATGAGCTCCACAATGTTGATCTATGGCCTCCACCACCGCTACCATCATTTCTTGCATATCACGTCGACCACTTGTATTTTCTACCATTTTTCGGTGTTTACAACATCGATTTACAGCTTTTCCTGGCCATATCGTGTAGTCTTTTGGTCACGATTTATGTTCGCTGCTTTATTGCTTCATGTTCACCATATGAATCTGCTGCCATCAACGTCATTTTCTTCATAGTTGATTTACCAGCTCCTCCTGTGCGTCATCATTGTAGATCGTGTGTTTTTAACAATATTTATATTACCATTGTGTGTCCTCTGCCAAAGTTACCACCATCCTAGCATTTTCATCGTCTCTCATGCCATTTTTGTTTCCACCATTTTATTTTTCATACCCATGATCCGCCATGGCCTCCACCATTCCATAAATTAAATTAAATTAATTTTTAATTTAATTTAATTTTTAAATACCCATTTTTAATTTTTCCGCTTCCATCCTCCAACGGCCACCAAATACATATTCATTTTGGCCATTTTCATTAAAAGTGCGCACCACTCCATTCAATTTTCAACCATAAATTAAATTATATTATTTTTTAATATAATTTAATTTTTCTCCACCCTTGCACCACTCCATTAAAACCCACATTCAATTTTCAACCATAAATTAAATTATATTATTTTTAATATAATTTAATTTTTCTCCACCCATTAAATGCATATCACCCCACCTTCAATCTTGATCGTTGTCCCGGTCACAAATAATTTATTGCAAGTCGAATACTGTCCACTTGACCGTTGTCCTAGTCCACCAATAATTTAATGCAAATGACCCACAATTAACCACAAATTTATTAAATTAAATTAAATATTTTTTTAATTTTATTTAATATTTTCAATAACTATTAATGCAAAGCTCAGCCAATTCAATGCATGCCCTCTTGTCTTAAAGATCGTAATAATTAAATTTTCTATTTGGCACATGTTTTGAGGTATCTTTTGTTGCATCTTCTCCAATATTTCATTTGTTGCATCTTCTCCAATATTTCATTTGTTGCTTTCTTCTGCCAAGTTTTGGGACCCGATTCAGTTTTTTGCTAGTATAGTAGTGTTTACAGTCATTGGAGAGCATTTTCTGAGCCAGACTCAAATCTAGTGCCAAATTTTGGTTTTATGAAGACCTGTTCAACTTCACCATTTTGGGTCTTCTTTTTGTAATAAGAGTGTATTTTTTGTTGTACTTGACACTCTTCAGCTACCCATCTTTCTCTTCCATACTTGTACGCATTGGGGACCAATGCTTCCTCAGTGGGGAGGAATGATAGGGATTAGTATGATATTGTATTTAATACTCACACGGATCGTACGTATTAAATGTTGAATTGTAAAGGCAGACATGCCTATAAATATGTTTTTGATTAATGCAATTGTAAGTTTTCATTTGTGTCATTTTGTGTCATCTATTAAGAGTATTTTCCACATCACAATATAATATGAACAGGAATACAAGACAGATTACATCTAAAAGGTGTCTATCTCTACCAAGGATAAACGAACAACATCTACACTACAAAGATACATAGTATTTCAATACGTTTGAGGCATAGAAGATATAGAAAAAAGAGCTACTTTCTTGGTGAAGATAGTCCACCAAATGAACTGTTGGATTTGCTACTCAAGATTCATAGAGCCTCATCAATCCACCTACAAAAAACAAGGTTTAACACTGCTCAAGAAATGTAGCAAAGCAAAGGAATGGCAGACTAAAAGATCTAAGGAGTTATAATAATCTTCTTGGAAGGTGTTACATTGAAGGTCTACATGCAGAGAGCGTGAATACCACTTGGCATCAATCTTCTAAAGAGCAAGTGTTACAAGAACGTTGTCTCTCAAATGCTTGAACTTAGATTTGACTCTCAACGTGTTACTAGAAGCTTCGACTCTCAAGCATTACTAGAAGCTTTGACTCTCATTGCACTAGCATATGTGGTGACACTTGTCATTCTCCTCAAGTCCCACATGAGTGAGCAGGCATTACAAAGTGACCAACAGTAAGAAAGAGTTATGTAGGAGTGCACATACGTAACGGATGTGACACATGTCACCAAGATTGAGTTTGCTCCTCCAATAAAAGCGCTCAAAGTTCAAATATTATAGTAGGTATAGAGAGAGCAAAACGTAGTCAAAGCCAGTCAAGCACAGTGTGGAAGAAAGGGAGAAGAAGCATTTAAGTCTCCAGGTCATTGAAGGTCAAATCTTCCATATTCAGCAGTGTATACGTTCCAACATTAAATATGAGCATCTCCATTGATTCCAATGCCCAAGGGAACCTTATCATCGTTGTTATATTCAGCCAAAGCGAGCTCTGAAGAGTGGGGAATCTAGCATAAAAAAGGTGAGGGTAAAATCCCACTTTATTATTTCTTTCAACTTTGGAGATATAAGGGTTATAAACTAAGGTATAAAATTTAGTTTAGTGAAAGAAAAGCTATAAGGGATAACTTACCAAACTAAAATAATATTTGCATCTCAACCTAGGAGAAATAAGGAATTCAACTTGGATTAGCTTCTTTGATATCTTGCAAATATTATTAATTTTCTAATTTTCCAAATTTTGGAGTGATAAGGGTTACAACATCAAACTAGGTCTTTGGAAATTAGAAATTAAAAACCTAAGGGTTATAAAAAGAGGTTATTAAATACTTATTGTTAAAGTTGGAAATTATATTTTACTTGTCTCTAAATTTCTCAAAAAGGACAAAAGGATTCCAACATTAAAACCTCTTCAAAATTGGCAAAGTGCTTAGTTCAATTAGGAGAAATAAGGTGTTAGAAAAATTGTTTTTGACTGTACAAAATCAATCATAAAATTGAACTTTATTTTTTACAAAAGCACTATATCATACTCCAAAACATTAGGGATTCATAAGGTATTCTACAAAACTTGACCAAAGGTTGTCAAGTTGGGAAGATATAATATTTCTTCAAAACCTAAAAATTATGTGTTCATACTCTCATTACTAGGGAGACATAAGGAAGCCTACAAATCTAAAGGTTTCATCAAATCAATCTTATATAATTCAATCAAGTTTTGCATATCCTAATATAGGGATCTATAAGGTAGGCTACTAAGGTTCTACCAAATTTCAATAGCAAGAATCTTTATCTATCATGGATGAAATTTTGAGAGAAGCTTTCAATAATGAAAAGCTATTCCATGAAGTAGAATTATATTCTCAAAACTTAATAGATATTCTAAAAGGATATGAATATCTACCCTCAAGCAACAAAAATAAATTCTCCCTATTTATTAAAGAAGCCAAAGAAGGTAGTTTTACAGCATTAATTAATTATCTTCATGAAATCCTCTTCACAACATGGTGGAACTCAAAAAGATTGGTTATATTTGCACCTAAAGAATGTCTAATGATCTATCTATCATTAATTGTATTTGTACTTACTCAACACAAGAAACAAGAGGGAAAAGAACAATACTATTGTGATGATAGACTAACTTGTCATGAAGCAGAGATCACACCAGTATCACAGCAAAATAATAGGAAGAAAAGGAGAGAAAGAAATTTGAGACATACTAAAGGATGCCAATATATGAAGACACAAATTACCTGCTAAACCTAAATATAAAATAATTAGAATGAGAATACGAAGCTCAAGAAGAATATGAAGATCCATATTGAAGATGAAAAGTCTTCTATACCCAATTAATGTAATATAGGGGGGTGTTAGAAATAGTTTATATTCTATAATTTGGGTTATGTAAATGTATATTCTAAGGTACATACTTAGGACATTAGATTACTTTAGGGGAAATTTATCTAGTTACTTCATGCAATGTAATAAATGCACAAGTATCAATGTGCTAGTTGTAAATGTGTAAAGTGTTACTTGTACAGCTAGATAGAGTGTTGGCCAAGTATCCTATTTTGCCTATATAAGGAAGGCCTTATTGTTAGTATAGACAAGCAAGGGGAGTGTCGATGACACAATAGCTTAGGTAGTACAGTTTTGTGTGGATCACCATCTAGTGGTGATGGGTGCAATGTAGTCTAGTAGCTTTATTGATGGAGTGCTCATTTCCTCCATAGCTACATTGTATTCATTTATATATAATTTATGTTTATTGCATATCTCATTCATCTAGCAGATTTACTTTCTTTCATATTATTTTGCATCTCATTATTGTTATCTCCCTTTGGATATTGTATCAAAAGCTAACAGAGAAGGAAATAAACTCAAAAGCTTAAAGACCTTTATCCATTGGGTATGGAGTTACTAGAGTTTTGCTTCAGAGAAGGTGCTGACTCTAAAAACATTTTTTTGGGCCCTTTTTTTATATACACAGTCATTAGCCATTTTTTATCCATCTTATATCCCATGCCTATTCGCTTGTGTATCTTTGGGAAACCAACTCCCCACCATTCTATCATCCACTAGTCCATTTGCTTGTCAAAGATATATGAATTCATTTCACTAATGGAATATTTGTATTGCTCTTATTCCATCATTAAGATATGGTTGGAATTTAGTTGGTTTGTGTTCTATGTGATGGAGGAAAAGCAATTCATTGAAGTTCAAATTTTGTCCCATATCGGGTTCTAAGCACCATGGTGGATTATCTTGGGTGCATATATCCTTCCATTTCTATGGCAATATTTTATGACAAGCAAAAGCTAAATGAGTTTGAAAGATCAATCACGCATTTATCATGTGTTATAGTCATGCTTGGACAAGTATTTAGGGCAACTTGAATCAGGTTATTGTCTAGTGTTATTTTTATATTGACAGGCTATTACTTAATACCCAATGCATTTACAATGTCCTTCGGTACAATTATTATATTAAACTCAAGATCCACTATACAACTATGAATTATTTTCATATATGAGTGAGAGAGAGAATATGGGCTTTGTTTTATATAATTTATCGATTGAAAATTGTAGGACAATGTTAGTTTGTTAGGGCTTTCACTTTCCTTTATCTTCTTCTTCCAGGGCCTTTTGTAAGTGTTCCTTATATCCTATAATGGCAAATATTTCAAAATATTTCCCATATTAGGAATAGTATTGTGAATCTTTTTAATGTATCTACTATATTGAAGGACCCTATAGGCACCATGTTTTTAGGAACAAAGCACAGTATCTCCTGGATTGGCCAAATATCCTTGGCTAGTTTTGATAGTGTCGACTGTTGCCTTGGGATTTTTGGGTATTCTACTTGGTAAAAGCTAAAGTTTTGGTGGTAAATTTGATGGTTTCAAGCCATATTCAACTACTTTATTTTTATTTCCTAGGGACCTTAGGACACTTGGATGAGGGATGACAGAGGCACATAAGTCATTGACCATTGAGGTATCATGGTCGAAGGTTGATTTTTTGATTGGGTTGACTTGTGTTGATTGCCAAGGGCTGATGGGTTGCTTGCACTATTTTCCTCCATTGCCCACTTCTTGGGTCTCACAAGATAACCTAACTGGACATGATGTCTTTTGCACATTAGATTTACCATCTAGTTGGATACTACATAGATTTATTCCTCATCCCATGCTACTAGGATTTGGTCTTGAGAAACATAACCAAGTTGTGTGATGGTGGTCCAAGAATTATAATATGGCATCTAGTTTTTAGCTTTTAAGTATGAGTTGGATGGAATCACCTCATGTGTTGAGGTGGCTAAAAGCTATGATATTTGTCCTAGGCTGACTTGATTAAGGGGATTTTCAAGAGGTGGGTAGTACCATGTGGTGGGCTCCTCTATATAATTATTTTGTATATTGGCTAATTCCCTACCATGGTAGGAACTTCTATTTGTAGAGGGGTTACCATTGAGACTATTTGCTGATGATGGGATTTTAGATTGACCATTTTCCTAAGTATTTTAGAATTTGCACCTAGGATATCTAGTGGACAGGTTTTTGCATCCCTAGTTTCCTTATGGGAAGAGGGAATTGTAGTTGCTATGATAGGGATATATCAGGGCATTCCATTCCCTTCTCATAGCTAAAATTTTATTAGTTATAAAAGAAATTAGCTTGTGGGATGAGTCTTGCTCAAGGTCCCTAAGGATTGATAGAGTTGGATTTTGTGAGGATACAACAACTAAGGATAAATGATGGGATGACTGGGAGGTCATTGGATAAGCAATAGGAACTAGGGATTGCACATTGGAGTATAGAAGTGTGGGAAGCCTAGGGGATAGTATTTCAATATAAATTAAATCATGCTCAACATGGATGGCCTATTCATATGCTTTCAATAAGGAGTTTCCTCTTCTAGCTTTAATGATCATTGAAATCTCAAAATCCAAGGCTTTCAAATAGTATATAAGTCCCATAGGCTTTCAAATAGTATATAAGTCCCATACCTAGTAGGAGACACATCTGATCTAGTATTGTGTGCCAAGATTTTTGAAATTTGAGATTGAAATCCTCTATTGCCTCCATGGAAGCCCTTTTGATTGTTGTAAGTTGTTGGAGTGATACCCCATCCATTTTTTCCTAAATCGTTCAATGAAAAAATTGTCAAGCTAGTCCCAACAGGAGATCAAACCAAGTTGTAGTGTGATGTGCCATTCTTGGGCTTTTCCTTTGAAATATATCACCAATAACCTTAGAGTCATATTTTTCTTTGATATATTATGAATTGTACATAGGCTCACCACATGGTTAAGGTGCTCGATGGGGGTAGTGAGATCTTCACTAGTGAAATAGATGAGAGACTTCAGAGCAAACTAGGGTATTTCTTCCCATATTTCATTTGGTGCTAGTGGTGCTAGTATACCTCTATCATTCCAAGCGAGGAATGTTTTGGGGGTGGTAGTGGGGGAGGAGCAACCATATTATGGACTATGGCTTTCCTTCTTCATAGAAAGGTTGTAGGTAGCTGCAGCAACTCTCATCACATTTGGTAGGCACAAAAACCTAAACATAGGATTTTCATCTAGTTATCTTTGGGTTCTTACTTTATGATAGAGTC
This sequence comes from Wollemia nobilis, assembly GCA_028583015.1. Taxonomy (NCBI): domain Eukaryota; kingdom Viridiplantae; phylum Streptophyta; class Pinopsida; order Araucariales; family Araucariaceae; genus Wollemia; species Wollemia nobilis. The sequence goes on along the minus strand of JAQPPZ010017101.1, from coordinate 5,732,013 downwards.
GTCAGGTGAATGCAGCTTCTTGCTTTCAAAAAGTAGATAGAAAGAGATCTTCAACCAAACCTTGGGCTGGTATCTTCAATAGTGGCTTCTTCTAGTGTTTGTTTTCAAGCAAATTTTACAGGTGATAAAAGAGGAACTTCTACAAGTGAGAATAGAATAATACCCTCACCAAGTCTTAGCCCTACTTCTTGTTTTGATTTTGGGACCAATTATGTATCACTGGGACCCCATCGGGTATGCCATTAAATTGTTGTCATCTTTGATTGTCTCTACCCAGGATAATCATGTCTTATGAGGAAAGACACAATGAGTTATGGCCAAGAGCACAAATTTTGGCTCAATCATAGCCCTCCAGGAGTTTTTACAATGCCATATCCTTGTTAGCATGTGATCTTCAAGGCACTTGTTACTCAACAAAGGGAAAGATGTACAAAAAATAAACTAAACAAAAGAAAAGGAGATGATGCACAAGAGATACGCTAAGATCTTCCTTCAAAAATAGACATAAATGCTATGTGCCAGTAGTGAACACTTCCTCTCCTCGACATAGTGAAGTTCAAATGAGAGCTACTAGTTATACGCATGCATAAGGCAGGTCTCGTTGAAGAGACAAGAAAGTGACTTAGTCCAAAAATAGACATAATCCCCTCACACACACATACACTTAATAAAACCCATTATTTAGAAAAAAATTTCACAAAAAATACATACACACAGCAATGGGTCTGCAGGAAATGCCAAAAATAGACACAAGCTTCCATGTATATGTAAATGCAAATAATATTTTACATAGATTATTCCAAAAGCAAGGGTTTGATATTACCCATAAGCTGCAATCATAACTATTTTTATAGATATAAATGAAAGGAAATCCTACAAATGCATTTGATATTGCCCACAAACTAAGACTACTAGTATTTATATATTACAATAGAGAAATTCCCTCCAAAATTTGCAAGATGATCTCACTTTTTGTCTACCCTTCTCCCAAGGATTCTATATATTTAATGGAGTAACCCTCAGCCATTGTTGTTATAAATATATAATTATCATGGTTATAGGTCCCCATTATTTCATCGTTAATGGTTCACCTACCTTTGTTTTACTTGCAAAGCCAAAGTGTTCCTGGTAGATAACCCATTTTTCTTAATATGATGCACTATATTTTTTTTCTAGGAATTTGTACACTCACCGACCTCCCCATTGGTATTGGTGCATTTGTTTTCTCTAGAACTATCCACTATTTTTTTATTTTTCCTATCATCTTCTGCCAACATGATCAATATTTTCTTGTTCATACAATTGGTACTTTTTGCTTGGTCATTTCCTTCAAGACTTTATAAGTTTTGATAAGTCATTATGTCGGACCTTTCTATAAAAACTTCTTTCTCCACTGAGTCTCATCAAAATTCGCAATCGTTTTGATGCTTTTCCTACTATTCTTTTTTTTTATGATTCCTTTCCCTTATTTTTCATACCAACCTTTGTCTTTAGGATATTTCCATGTGTACTAGTCTGCTAATAATTTAGTTGGTCCTTTTATTACTACCGAGAGGCTATCACCTTAGCGGAATTTTTTTATGAATATGGGGAAGTATATCTCTTTTTAATTTCATCATTATAAAGTGATCATAAGGATCCATCTTCTTTCTCTAATAGTCGATTTCCTCTTTGACAACCCCCATAATTAAGGATATCCTTGAATGCTTGGTGGTGAGATGACGCATGAGGTGCCAAAGGCCACTTACCCAAACTAATGCAGATGATGATGATCTCTATTTATTCTACCATAGATGAAGTTTAGGTTGATCCTCCTCCTATAATGGAGTATTTTTAGTTATCATAAAAAGGTTCATCAATTTTTATCAAGAGCAAGGTCTAGCTCAGATATCATTGAAAAGGCTTTGAATTTCTAATTGTGGGCCACTTTCTTATCAGGTGATCAACTTGCTCATACATAGTAAGGGTTTCCACACCTATCTTAACCCTTTGTAGATATTTATTTGGTGAAATATGACATGGAACCTTTTTAGGTTGGCATGGATCATGGTCCCCTAGTTTATAAGCTTAAGCTCTTCATCTTCTTCTAAGGTGAAATCTAACAAAGTTGTAGTGATTTATCACTACAAACCCTAGCTTAATATTTATTGCATCCTCACTTCCATATGGTTTTGCACTTTGGAATGATTTAAAAAAACTACTGATCTAGTGATTAAAGTTTTAATATGGATGGAGGGAATTAGAGAAAAAAAGTCTATTTGTATGGATACTTGGTCTAATAAAAAACCGCTCAATCTAGATCTAATTTTGAAACCATGGATGGGATTGCTTCAAGATAAATATGGTGATAGGGTTTAAAAAATTATGTACAAGGATAAGGAAGGAAGATACAAATGGAAAGAATATTTTATTTCAAGTATACCATGCATTGTTGTAAGGATCTAGTTGAGCAAAAATATAACAACAATTATTATTCCAAGGGAGTTGATGATAATCTTATTTAGGAGTTGAATAGCTTAGGATAATACACAACAAGAAGTGGATATAATGTAAAGCACCAACAAAATATGAATATTGTAAGAATATAGAGAGATATTTGGGATAGCCTAAGCATTCCAAAAGTCAAAATATTTGTATGGCTAGTAGGTCATAAGAAAAATTTGTCTTGGGATAGCCTAATGAAAAGGGGTTTTCATGGCTACTCTTAAAGTGTTATATGTAAAAGGAGGAAAGTATAGATCATCTCTTGGGACACTGCTCAATTGTCTAGGAACTATGGCAATGGATTATTAATATATTTGTGTAGACACCTAAAAATGTCATAGTATCTCTTGTGCAGTGCTAATGGTTGATTAATTTGTAAATCCTTCAAAATTTGCATAATTTACCAAAAATCACTATTCATCCTCTTTAGCCCTTTTTTCCTCCTATGCTCTCTCCTACGCTTAGTCCCTAGTCACCATGTGACCACCCCATGCCACCTCACAAGACACCTCAGCCCCCCTGACCTTGGCCAAGTCTAAAAATAGAAGGTCATTTTTGTCATTTCAAAGGATCACACAATTACATACCAAAACTCTACTAAAATCACTCTAGACCCCATTGCACTCACACCCTCACTTGTCATCAACCACCATGGATGATTTTATATGCAAATTATTTTCCCTTGCCATGTTGTGAACTGCTTGCAATTATAGGTGTAGAAGGTTATAAAACTTAGGAAGGAGCTTCCAAAAGACCAGTAGTACCCTCCTTATCAAAAGATTTTATTATTTAGATAATACATATCCAACTGGACTAATAGGTACAGTCAACTTAGATCATATCCAGGGATACGACTCCCTCTAGAGACCTATTGCAAATAGCTACATGCCAACACAAATTTAGATAATTATCATTTATCTCCCTATTTTTTAGTCATTTTTAGCACTCTAACCATGCAATAGATTAGATTTCATTTTTAATATTTCATCAACAAGGGTCTAATTGTGACAATCCCACAAGTGCTACTAACAACTTTGATTGGGTTGTGTAGGTCTGAAGTACGTATACAACCAATAGTGGCCCACATGTAGTAAGCCCACTTCCCCTAAGGTGCTCATAAAAAGCCTTAGTGTCCTTACTTGTTCACTCAAATAGGGCTTCCACCTTGGAAGACCCATATTGTAGCCCATGGGGCAAAGTTTGTAAAGAGCAATGCTTTGTAATATCTCTTTTATCATCAATGAAATGGTAAGTTTTTTTCGAACACATTTTGGCAATCACAATGGGACCCTCTAACCCTCCTTTTTATGTTTTGTTAGCTTTTTTGCTACTCATTGACATTTGTTGTCTTTTTCTATGTTTCAAATACCAAAAACCAGCACAGACCCCTTAAACCCTGTATCATCAAATCAGGTTCAAGGTAGAAGCATTTTCTAGTATGTAAGCCAAAATCGTTTGGAGGGTTACAGTCAAATTTGACTATAGGTATTTATACGATCATAAAATTACTCCTAAAATTGGGCCCACTCAAGGCAAGTACCAATTTATACATAGTTATCACAGCTTTTATAGTAATTGTAACTATTGCAGGTAGGTATAAGGTTGCACCCTTGCCTCCTCATCATCAACTTGCCTTCTTAGGCCAAACCACCTCACAAAAAAATGTCCTAAGGTGTAATCAATCACCTTCCAACCTCTCATGATCAGAAAATTTAGTTTTTCATTCGATTTTGTAACTTGTATTTCATAATTTAGTCTTAATTTCCTTCTATACGCATTTCAAAAAAATACGTGTTGTCTAATTTTGTAGGAAAAATTCACAAAACCAGTCTTTTTGTACCAGAAAAATAACCAGTAATAGAAAAATCTTCCAAAATCTACCCTTGCTTTTAACCGCAAGAGATAGATACAGTCAAGTTTGACCACAAGGTCGTATATGGTCATTTTTAGACAACATAATCCAACACTCCATAGGTTTTCAAACATTCTAGATAACATTTCACTAGATTAAGACTAAAAGTAAACCCTCTTGTCTCCTCTTCTTAAATCAAAATTTCTCTCTTGATTTAAAAATCAAAGTTTCATTTCTCAACTTTCTTTTCAAAAACATCAAATTTTCTTTGGTCATTTTCCAAATTTGTCTTCTCACTTTACAAAAGGCTCCAAATTGCTTTGGTCACTTACAAAATTTTCTTTCTTGCTTTACAAAAGGCACCAAATTGCTTTGGTTACTTATAAAATTTATCTTCTTACTTTACAAAAGGCCCCAAATTGATTTGGTCATCTTACAAAAGCTTTAATTTACTTTCTTGTTTTTGGTTTCAAAAGGATCTTTTCTTTCATAAGCGTTAGTATAAATTTATTTCAAGGGCAATTCCCTTTTCCATTTGATTACTTTTATGCTTTGTACTTGTCTTTTAATAGCATAGGATAAGCATCTTCAACACAGTTTGAAGAAAGCCTTCAATTTCTTTATGTTTGTGAGCTAAGGTAGATTTTGATTTGTCTCATGAATAAAGCTCTAACAAGAAAACTAGTCATAACCTTAACAGACGTATCTTGACCAGTATAGATAGAATTTTGATCAAGAAAATCTTCGTATAGATATTGCTTAAGACAAGCAATATTTTTTCTTCATGTCTTTGGTATATTTTTTTGCTTATAAAATAGTACCTTTCATTGTTTTCTTAGTGTAGATTTTGTTTTAAAAGAACTTTTTTCTAGAAAAAAAAAAAAAATTCATTTGCTTTTATAACATAGTTTCAATTCACACACTTTAATTTCTATAGCAAAACACCCGCACACACTTACATGTTATAGACATGGAAATATGACCCATCAAAATGAGTCATTTTACTTATATTCTTATGAAGCCACTCAAAATTGCTAAGTGCAATTTTAAGCCCCTTTTCCCCTTTTATTTTACCTTTTTTTAGCCTTGACAAATTCACACATGTCCCTTATGAGGCACAAATTTGAAAATCTTAGGATTTTTCTCTCAAAACCCTTATCCCGCATCGGTTCTTTGTGATGTTAGCCCTTGCTCAAGGTTAACTTTTTCTTTCTCACCTTTTGAAACCCTCCAAAATTCCTATAAATAGGAGGATTGGATCCTTTTTTACCCAAAAAACAAATCTAATAATCTTCTAATTTTGGTGTTCTTCACTTTGTGATCTTGCTCTCAATGATTTTCAAGTGCTCTTTAGTTGTTGGAATGCTTTGTCATTGTTTCTGTGCTTCTTGGGATTAGATGCCCTTGGTGAATAAGTGGACAAGCCTTGACGACAAGAGAGGTCTGCCATTGTGGTTGATGCCTTCACTTTCTCATTGTTTTTTGATTTATCCATTAGTTAATAAGGTTTTATGTGCATTGTTAGTATTTTAGAACTTTAATATCCTATTTTGCATCACATTTTTGGTGTTTTGTAGGCCCAAAAGTGCTCTAAACCAAAATTGTGCTTGGTCTATATAGGGTGTGAATTTGGTAAGCCAAATTCATGCCTGCCCCTTACGAGGCATGAATTTGGTCAACAAGGGCTTGGGGGTAAATGTTTACTCCCAAATACCCTAGTTTACATCTTGCATCTTCCCTTCTATCATGCTCATTTTGTTTTCATTTTATTTTGTTGTTTCATATTTGTTGTGTCTTGCTTTGTTTGTTTCAAAGGTTAGAAATCATTTATTTTCAAATGGTCAGCTAAAAGTACCAATGGGGCTTGACTGTTGTGCCTCCAAGCTTAGTTATACAATGGCCTAAGAAGACCCCCAAACATTGATCAATTTTCTAAGGGTTTTAAAATTGTTTTGCAGGTTTTGAAATTGTTGAATATTTTGGGTATAAATTTAGCTAGGATCAAGCATCGAATCAAGTGCTCTAATAGGACCTTTTACGTTGTTTTTTAAGTATCTTTGTTCATTTTTGTCCATTTCTATTTCATATTTAGATCATAAACAAAAGGGAAATATTTGACTTTATTTCTAGATATCAATAAAGAAAAGCATATAGTTTTGCATTTAGGTTAAATCTATTTGTGCATTCTCTTAAACCCTTGCTAAAAAGGAAAATATTTATTTAATTGCAAAGTTTAGGGCTTTAGTCCTCATTGAAATTAAAAATCATTCTAGGAATAGTCCTTTGTTTGCTTGCATTATTGTTTGCCTTGCATTATTTTTTAATTCCTCCTAGTTTAGATCTTAATAAGGCCAAACATAGGTGCTTGTTCAAATAAAAACATCAAACATTTCCACCTTAAACTTGGAGATAATCCTTAAACCATTTTTGGTGAACCCTTTTATCCCCATGTCCCCAAGCGTAGAGGTAGGAACATACCCTCGCAGTCATCGCAACTCCCAATGGATCCAATTGAGAATCATATGCAATGGGCATCCCCCTTCTACATATGTATTATAGATATTGGTGCAATTGTAATTCATCACCTACCATCAATTGAGATCTACGATATTGGCATTCATCTCCAACCATTGACTCACCTCCTAGCAACCATAGTAGTCATTCGAGTATTTTTATGGACTTCACCACCAGAAAGCTCGCTACCCTTGGGATTATCTCGAGGTAGTTTAGGATAGACACCCCAGGTCATAGGTCTGAATAGTTCATAAGTATGTAGTTGTTGTTACTAACCAATCCCACCTAAGGGTGAAGCGAAAGCTAACTGGGTTGTCGCAGGTCTTAGATAGTGCCACTTCTTACATAAGAGATTTATTTTTCCCCTTTTAGTCACCTTAAGCCATCTCCATATTAGGAAGTCATTTTTCTATTTGTGTGCTATCTCTCTTTATGTAGCTTTGGGTATATTAGAGAATGTGCATCAACATACCCTAGGGTATTACATCCATCTACCCAGTTTCTTTGTTTTAGAGGTCTTCAAAAATAGAAAACACATCAAAAACATAAAAAAAATCAAACAAAATAAAAAACAACTCACACAAGCATGCTTAAATGCAACTATCCTATAACTTGTTTGTTTTTTGTCAAAACCTTTTTTTGATTTATTAATTTTTCACAAAACTATCACAAAAACAAAAAAACAAACCTAAAAATAGTCCCAAAACCCTCATTTTCTATTTTTCCCATCATTTTGTCTATGTAACCCATTTTTGACATAACTTTACGGATAGGTACATTCAAACATACCCGTACAGATAGGTACAATCACATTAATAACCTCCAAAAATGTACAATTTTATTCAGGATTATACAGATAATTACAATTCTTAATTAAAACTAGTTACTATTCCTTTCACAACCATTTGCCTACCATCTACCCTTTTGTAATGGTGCTTACTCAAATTCAAGCTAGGGAGCAAGAGCACACATCCATGGAGGCTTCTAGGGTAACCCCTCCTCCTTCAACCCACTCATTTAACCAATAAGAGGGAGAAGCATCCACCCTACCTCCAAATCTGCCCACTCATTCTCATAACCAATACCAAAATGACCCATTATAGCCTAGGACTTCAAACTATGATCAAGGTCTTATACAACAAGGCCATCTCCTTTAAATAGTTTACACGTGGAGCAACAAGGCCATCTCCTTTAAAGAATTATATCCTTATTGGGTGATTTCTTCAAAAAAATTGGTTTGTTGTGAATCATTTATTTTGTGTCAACCTAGATCCTTCTTTTTAGCACTTTTTTAATTCTACTGATATTATATCTTCATGTGGAATGACGTATTATTTTGATCATACGAATCTTATCAGTTCTTCTTGGTGTAAATTTAGGTGCATGTTCTACAAATTTTGTACTATTTTTATTATGTCCATTGGGCTATAAATTCGGTGTACTAATGATGGAGGAAGAATATAGAAAGCTGATAGAAAGTGCTCCTATGAAATATTAGATGGTTAATCAAAATATGTTTTGAATTCCTTTTTCCAGCTATTGTAATGATCCCTTGTACAAAATGACATAATAAATTCATCGTCTATGAGTGTGTTGTATTTATCCAACATGGCTAAAATCAGCAGCTTATTTATTTATTGTCTATGTACATAAAATTTGTGGCTCACTTGCCATGCCTGTCCCGAAGGATTTCCTAAAGTTTATCCTATGAACCTACAATGTCCATACCATATGACACCAAACTTGATTTTCTCTTCATGTTTAGTTTTCCATAGGTCACATATGTTTCCAACCTTGGTTAAGCATTATACCTCTAACATTTGCTCTAAAATTATTGTACCTTAGATTTGTGTAGACATATCTTATTCTGTTTGAGCGGTTACCCAACCAAATATTAGTCTTTTTGATATCTTCTATAAGTGTTCTCTTGCCCAAGGTTGTATTAGGTTCCTTATCTAATGCTCCATCCCTTGTCTTGCCATCTCAATTTGAGTGGCTACCCAAAAGCAAGGGGTTTCAAATTCTTTTGCACCATGGAGGAGAGTAAAGTTAGTTGTTGTATCATTATGGAATTTAATATAAAGATGCATATAGCATTGCTCTAGCTAGGTTGACCTTGCTCTTGATACATTGATTGTCTCAACTTTATGTCACAGCTCATTTTCTTTGGAAGGCTTGCTTCTTGATGTTTGTAATCTTCGATGTGGAAAGGATGTAGACCTTGATTTTGAACTTTAATCACCCTTCCATTACCTAAGATTATCATCAGAATTATATCTCTGGTTCATATCTCTGGTTTAGGCATGTTTCTGTGTGTTTTAGGAGATATTTAGATAGACATATCCCAAACAAAGGGGGCACATCAACAACCATGATGTCTTGAACAATAGCTAACTTTGGATGTCTGCATATCATCATAAGAAATTTTTTAACAATACCCATTTTTTTACCAACTTTCCTCTAAAATATATCCATTTTGGCTCTTGTGTGTCCATATTTAGACCCAAAATTTTAAAAATTTCTAGTGGCATAATTGATCTTTTAGCCTTTGAATCCACTATACAGTTATGTAATATACCCTTTTCCAAGAAGAGAGACAAATAAAAAGGGGAGGGAGGTATTTGTTTAGTTTTCAATGAGATTCCCTTTACATTGTTGTCTTCTCCTAACTACCCAATAGATATGTCAAGCAAGTCCACCTTCTTGGACACTAATAAATCTTCCCTTAGGTTTCCAGGTATTGAGATAGAGTTCTTGAATAGGCTGTAAAATAGTTCAATCTTTTCTACTCTTTGTTCCAGGGAAATATAGCCCTTTATATGCCTCCAACCTTTTCTGATTCAGTTATTGTTTTTGTGAGGTGGGAAACTGCATATTTATTTAAATCCTCTCATTTGTGCTTTGAGCTTGTGGGGATAGGGTACAAATATCATCATAACCTTTCGGTTGGGATGCTACAAGATTTACATCTTTCCAATGCTTATAATCTTGTATTGTATTGCAAGCTACCATGTTATCCATCAAAGGTAGTCTTCTCACCTTTTCATAATGAACCTTTTTTGTTTCAATATGAACTCCATTATGTAGCAGAGAGTCAACTAGAGCTAATGTTTCATTACCCTTTTGTTCCTCATGTATATCCTTAGTTGTCAAATTCATCGATTTTTTTAGATAAAATTCGAAATTCATCGAATTTAAAACCCTAGCAAATAAGTTCGATGAATAAACCTTAAATTCATCGATAAAAAAAATGGGTAGAAAACAAGCAAAAAACACACACGGGAAGTTAAAACCTTAGAAAATAAGTTCAGCGAATAAAACCTAACCCTAAATTTTGCACGTTATATATTTGATTCTTGAAAACATTTACAACATCTAAAAATTTTGAGTTTGGTAATAGTTGCAACTGCGTGTGACTACGAGCCTATAAGAATCTCTAGCTTCTGCAACTGCATTACATTTTTCTCTATACTATAATTTAGTAGTTTTCTGAGTTAAATAAATTTGTTATGATTTAGATTTATTGTTTTATATGAATTTTCTCATTTTTTTCATATCAATCATGCATTTGAAATTTATTGATATTTCTTGTAAAAAAACTCCATAAGAGTTGTACAAACTGCAAATAGCCTTACTTCGCATAGACTGTCAAAACTCTTTAGGAGGGCGAGGGCAGCAAGGGTATATACCATTCCCCATTCCTAAAATACATACATATTGACAATCTTCACACTTTGTTACATTCCAGCATATAATATTGTCTTGAACAGATATATCTCCTGAGACGTGAGATGCTTCTGGAGTTGTTGTTACCATAAGCACAGCAACCAAGATAGAAACCGCAATTACACAGTTGACACTAATACCCCCTTTCGCCATCTTGATACTACTCAGTGCAATACAATTTATATCTATGAAGCTTATATCATAAAATTTCCATGTAAAAATAATAGAAGCTTATCTACGATTTTTTATTTTTTATTTTAGAAAGAGAGAAATTTCCACATAGCATCATAGATATTTATGGCATTATTTATTTTTTTAATTGTTTTAAATTTTATGACGTTAAAACTTGAATTTCATTAAAATATATATATTTTATATTATTTATTCTAAAGTTTATGAAAACTATTAATAATTATTTATTTGCATATAATTATTATTTTAAATATTTATGTCAAGATAATAATTATATTTTTTTTTGGTTACATAGGTGAATTGGTTACAACCACGATTTTTAGTAACTGCCAATGCAGGGTTCAAACCATCAATGATTGCTTCCAACAAACCCACCATCTCGTTAACGTTAACCCGGCGTGAGATGGGGACCATCGGTCGCTTGGGGTTCGTACTGTCATCATCGGTCTAGCGCATCACTCAGAGGAGTCGGATCAGACTACTGCCTTTGCCAAGCTGGGCATGCCCGCAGGTTTTGAACCTAGGTCTCCTCTTGGTAAGTGCCCAAGCTTACCAATCCACCTAGCCCCACGGATTGGAGATAATAATTATATTAGAAATGTTTTAAAACAATTACATTTCATCATTTGATTAATTTCAAATTTATTTATTGTAATTTTAAATATTTATGTTAATAAATAATTAAAATACATAATAATTAATATAATTAATAATTTTAAATAATTAATAATTTATTACATATAAATACATGGAAGGTTAAGACTCAAGAGGTAATTGTATTTTATTATTTAAATTAATTTTAGTTTATAATTATATTTATTTATTATTTTTTTATTAATAAATTTTATATATCATATTATTTTTTTTATTTTTAATATTATATTAAAATTTATTTTATAAAAAACAAATTTCTAAAAATCAAAATTTTATATTTTTTTCAAGCCATTGAAAAGTTATATTATACAAATAAACAAGTGCAAAACTTCTCATATTTTTGCTTTATATATATTTTAAATAAAAAGTAAAATTAAATAAGATATTTTTTACTTTAATTTTAATGTTTTTAAATTAATTTCTCATTTGGTTATGTTTCAGTTTATATATTTTTTATTACATTTAAATAAAGTTCTATATTAAAATGTCGAAAGTAGGTTTACATTCTTTTAATACATTTAAATAAATTTTTATATTTAAAGGTTGAAAGTAAAATTAAATGATTTTTTTTTTTTTTGCAGAAAAAACTATTTAAAATGGCACCATTAAAATCTACTGTAGAAGCTTGGAAATATATGACAAGGGAATATTTAAATAGATTGACATGTACATTATGTGGACATCGTTTCACAGGAACGTTGACACGAGCAGTAGACCATCTCCTTTCAAGGAGCAATGGTCGAGGAGGTGGTGTGGAGGGATGCAAAAATATTACTCCAGAAATAAAAGAGATAATTGAGAAAGAAAACAAATCTTCAAAAGCAAGCAAAGATAAAATCTTAGGAAAAAGACAGAGGGTTGAAAGAGAGATTTCTAGGTCTTTTTCTTCTTTTAATTCATGTTCAAATAATAGGGCAACAAATTCAAGTGGGGTTGATACTTTGAATAGTCTTTGGAAACCAATTGAAAAACAAAATGTTGATGATGTTGTGGCTGACATGTTTTATGCATGTGCTATTCCTTTTAATGTAGCAAAAAGTCCATATTTTGTCAATGCTTTGAAAAAAGTTGTGGAGTTTGGTAAAGGATATACACCTCCTCGTTATGGAGCATTGAGGAGTACTCTTCTTCAAAGATCAAAGGAAAGGGTAACTGATAAATTATCTTCAATCAAAGAATCTTGGAAGCATACAGGTTGTACTATTTTGAGTGATGGTTGGTCAGACACATGTCATAGGCCTTTAATTAATGTGTTGGTCTCATGTCCTCAAGGTGTAATGTTTTTAAGAGTGATTGATGCAATGAATGTCACCAAAACTTCAGATTATATTTTCAAGATTTTGGAGGAGGCAATACTTGAAGTTGGAGCTGAAAATGTTGTTCAAATTGTAACAGATAATGCTACAAATTGTGTGGGTGCTGGAAAGATGATCATGGAGAGGTTCCCAACAATTTATTGGACCCCATGTGCTGCACATTGTATTAATTTACTTCTTCATGATTTAGCAAAGCTTCCATGGGTTAATGAGGCAATTAGAAGGGCAAAAATAATTGCCAATTTCATAATTAACCATCGTCTCACATTGAGCATCTATAGAGAACATGCATCCAAAGAACTCTTGAGGCCTTGTGATACAAGGTTTGCAACATTTTATATCACTTTGCAAAGGGTGTTAGAACAAAAAACAGCTTTAAGAAGTGTTGTTTGTCATGCAGAGTGGGAAAGAAGTTCCCTTTCAAAATCTTCAAAAGGAAAACAGGTGGAATCAATAATTTTAGGCAACACTTTTTGGGAGAATTCTATAAAAGTTCTAAATTTATGTGATCCAATAGTAAATATGCTCAGAGAAGTTGATAGTGATAAACCTACTATGGGTTTTATTTATGAGCATATGGACCATTGCAAAGAAGCCATTGCAAGTGCTTTTAATAATGTTGAAGCTGACTATAATCAGGTATGGGAAAAAGTAGACTACAGATGGAAGATGTTGCATAATCCTTTGCATGATGTTGCATGTTATTTGAACCCTAGACTATTTGGTTTAAAAAGAAATAATGACAAGGAAGTGATGAGTGGTCTTTATGAGGCTATTGAAAGGTTGAATCCAAATCCAAATGTTGCAAGAAAACTAAGAGGGCAACTCAGGGCATACAGATTAGAAGAAGGATTGTTTGGCTCTTCTGCAGCAAAAGAAGATAGAGCAACTATAGAACCAGGAGTATGGTGGGATTTCTATGGTGCAGAGGCACCTGAGATACAATGTTTTGCACTACAAATTTTGAGCCAATGTTCAAGTGCATCAGCTTGTGAAAGAAATTGGAGCAGTTTTGAACAAATTCACTCTAAGAAGAGGAATAGGTTGTTATCTGGACAATTGGGTGATCTTGTTTATGTTCGTAGCAACTTGCGATTATTGACATGCAATGTGGCTAAAGAATCAGAAAAATTTTCTTCCCCATTATTTGAGCCTATTTCATATGTCTTGGACAATGTACATGAGGATATTGAACCTGGTTATGAGAGCAATGAGCATGAATCAATTAGCCCTCCTTGTGCTCTTGATGATATAGAGCTTGATGATGTAACAAGTAGATATCAGGGAGAAGAACAACAAGAATGAATTCTTGTGTTCTCACCACCTTTATTTTTGTGTTCTTAAATGGAATTATTAATGTTTGTTTTGAGTCTCTATTTGAGTTTCTTATTTACTAATTTATTTACATAACATTGAAAGGATATATGTATATTTATAAAATTATAACATATAAAATTATATGTCAAACTTTATTGCAAATTTTTAAACATGTTGAATTTCTTTCGAACTTTAAGAGTGTCGAAATCGAACACGAACTCGAACTTAATAACTAAGTGTATATCAATATCCTATCAAACCCATTCTTTTAAATTGGTCCTTGCATCTTCTATCAGCTAAAGGTTGTTGGGCTGACAAAGTTATTGTATAGTTGACCCCCAATTATTGAAATCTTACCTTTTGGACTACAAGAGTTGCTTCTCTATATGTCTAACCTCTTCGACTAGTCTCTAAACCATCATCTTCAACTCTTGCTCTATTTGAGGCCTATTTCCATGAGGATTGATGGAAATATTGTCCCTAGGTATCTAAAGCGGACATGGCTTGTCTTCCTTAGGGATTGGGATATGTAATGGACTTATGGAATGTTTGAGAGGATAATCAAATTCTTTGGGAGGCATTGTGCTTGCTTGGATTAGTATATTTTCAGCATGAATGGCTTCTTTGAAAATCTATGGGAATCTATTTTCTTTAGATTATTGAACAATGATGCTTATATCATAATGGAAAGCACGAATGTAATACAGATAAGCTTGAGTGATAGAGGGCTAGACCTCCAAGGGAATTCTTTTACAAGTCCTTTGAAAACAAACATTGAAATCAAAAATGGTTTCATGAGGGACTTTCTTGATGAATGAGAATTGAGTAAGCAATAAGAACCTATCTTCAGAATCATCAAATTCATTGATAAGAGCTTTTGCAAGATCCTCCCATGTAGAGATACTTCCATGTTCCAAGGATCTATACCATAGTAACACTTTACCCTTGAAAGAGAGAACTAATAATCTGATCATTATATCTTTGAACACTATGTCATAGATACTGGCCAGTGAAGCTATGTCTTGGCAGTGTTCAAATGTAATTTTTTCTTTGCCTTCATAACTAGGTAGGACTTTTAGGACACTCTTAGGTATTTTATGAAGGATTGAGATATTGAGAGGGCTTGTATCATTCCAAGGTGGGCAATATTGTTGAGCCATGAAACTTGAGAAATAATTATACTCAAAGTTTTAGGAAAATATAGAACTGATGATTTTACATTTTTGGGTTTAATCAACATTAGAGTCACCAAATGAATAAACTATTATTTCCAATGAGGCCAAGACTGTTCATCACATCTTAAATCCTCTAAAATAGAAAATGGAGCATGATTTTCTTGAACATGGACATGCATATTTATGTGCTCTTGCTCCAATGGAGTTGCCAAGTGATTGAAAAGTATATTTCTAAAACCAAAGTATCACCAAAACTCTGATTTATTCAAAAAAGGGACTAGGATCCCACCGGGAATGCCAAAAATTGTTTGTCTAAAACTATTGGTAGCAAGATGGGTTTATGTTTTATGAAATTTGGTACTAGGATTTCAAAGGCAACTTATCACATATTTGGATTGAATTTGCATGGAGTCACCAGGTGATCAAAAAATAATGTTGCTAAAAATAAAGTATCACCAAAACTTTAATTTATTCAAAAAGTGGGACTTGCATCCCCCCAGGCGTACCAAAAACTTTTGGTCTAAAAATTGACCTATGGAAAGATTATGCACCCAAAAAATCTGACCAACATTGAATGATATTTAGAGGAGGCCAGTTCATATGGAGTTCTAATTGAATGGACTTGAAATAAAAAGGGTGAAAAGGGTGCTAAAAGAAACAAACAAAGTTTGAGCTAGAACTTATAAAAGCTACAGATTAAGCCACATCAAATTACATGAATTATAAAAGCTTTGAACACTGAGAAATCAATTATTTCAATTAACAAACCAACTATTTTTTCTTAAATCAAAACGTATTATCATTTATTATATCTATTTTGAATACGAATTCTAGAACCAAAGAATGAATACACAAATATCCAAATAGCAGAATAGCAACATAATCATTCAATAGGTTATGCAAAAATAAGTAAACATTCATACATACATGTTCTGCATAAAAAGAATCAACTAGAGGTTAAACACTGATTCACTTGTATTTCTTTAGAAGCCAAAAACATTTTACATGTAAATTGTAAAAGCCTAAGAGCCAACCTCTTTTCTAGAGGCTTCTACCTCTATTTATATATTTTTACATTTTAATATTTACAATGCAAGCTTTTGAAAAATAGAAGTTGTTACAAAGATATTAGTGGGTTGAGCTTTGATCTAGGCCATCCCTTGTTCTTGAAATAATTCTCTATTGTAGATTTGTAATAGAGTTTCTTGAAATAATTCTCTATTGTAGATTTGTAATAGAGTTTGTTAGCTAAATTTTTCTTGAATATTGTGTCACAAAATCGTGGCTTCTATCAGCCTTCAATGCTTCCCAAATTTTATAATCACGGTATGGAGACATGTTGCACGATCATGGCTTTGTCTTGTATTTCATTGATTTTGACTAGGTTTACCGTAATTTTGTGATGTTATTGTTGACCTCTTGATTTAAAATGCTTTTCACACGATCGTGGTGAAGATTTAGAAAGTGGCCTCTTTGACTATATTTGACCATGACATAGAGACATGTTGTGCAATCATGGCTTCCTTTGGCCTTTCATACTTTTCAACATCTTTGATTGTGGCATACAGACATGTCATGCAACTGTGGCTTCTTTTGGCCTTTCATACTTTTCAACATATTTGACTGTGGCATACAGACATGTCATGTGACTGTGGCTTCTTTTGGCCTTTCACACTTCTTAGCATATTCTATCGTGATATAGAGACATGCCACATGGTCATGGCTTCTTTCAGTCTTTCACACTTCTCAGCATATTCGACCTCGACATAGAGACATGTCTCATGGACATGGCTTCTTTTAGCCTTTCACACTTCTTAGCATCTTCGATCATAGCATAGAAATATGTTGTGTGAACATGGCTTCTTTCAGCCTTTCAAAATTTGTAGTGTCTTTGACCATGACATAGAGACATGTTGCATGGTCGTGGCTTCTTTCAGTCTTTCACACTTCTCAGTGTCTTCAACCATGGCATAGAGAGATTGTGTGGTCATGGCTTCTTCTTATACTTAACCAAATTTTAATGCTTTGTTCTCTAATCACATGATAGACTTAATCATCCAAGATTTGTCTTTTTTAACTATCCTCAGGATAATGTACCTATTGTCCAAGTATAAATATATGAAAACCCTCGAATTTGGCCAAATATTGTTGTTCATAGTTACAAAAATAATTTACTAGAAGTATTGTCTGGGTAGGGACAAAAACTACCTATAGTAACCAAGCTCACCTCGAGTTTCATTACCTCCTCTTCATATTCTTGATCATCCCCTTTCTTATTTTCAAAGCTTCAAACTAATTTGCCTGTCATCTCCAAAATCATTGGCATAGTATCAACCACTCCTATTCACCCTAACTTGCATGATGCTTCTTCTTCAAATATTACCTCTTCATCACAAAATCCTTCTCGACCACCCTCCTATTTTGCCTTCCCTAATTCCAACTCCTTTCTCTATCCACGCATGTGAGTCCTTTCTTATTCTGATTCTTTTGTCCCTTCTATAACTTTCTATCCTCCAACTTCTCCTATTGATGCCAATCTTCTCAATATTATTCCTTTTTCAAATCCCCCTTCCCTAAATCCTTTTTAAACTAGTGTGCATGGAGCTTCTTTTTCTGTCTATCCATATTATTTTCCTCCTTCCTCTTTCAATATTCCTCCACATCCTCATTTTCATCTACCTTATATTATTCCTCAATCTTCCTTCAATTTCCTATATATTAGACATCCTTATTTTTATTCCTTTAAATATCATTCACAACCAAACACTTATTATCCCTACCCCATCCTTCTTCTCAACTCAATACATTCACTTCCCCTCATTCTGGTCAAACTTCTTTCTATACTCAACCACATCTTCCTTTTATTCCTAACTAGAGTGATTTCTTCACTTCATCTCCTTCTTGGACTTCAACCCTGTCTATTGCTCTACCCTTTCAACCTCTCTCACCATGTACATATGAGTGGCCTCCCTCGTAATCACAAATTCCCCATAAAATATCCAATCAAATGCCCCATCAAATCCCTAATCAATTTTAGTATCAAACCCCTCCAACACAACATCAAGTTCTTCCAACACAATAACAAGCTCCTCCTACTCAATATAAAACTCCTCCAACACAACACCAAGTTCTTACCACACAACATCAGCCTCCTTCATATCATAATTAGCCTCCTTTAATCAAAAATCAACCCTCTGTAGTCCAACCTAATCCATGGGCTATGCAACAACCATATCAACATCCTCCATCCTCTTACCTAGTTCATCCATCATATTCAATGCCTCTTCAACCACCACATTCCTCCTCTCATGCAAATCCCATAGGTTATTTTAGCCAACCTCCAAACCCATCTTATGTCCCCTACCACCATACCAATATACCTATTCCTACTCCCATTACCCTAAACCTCCCCTTATCGACACTCACGTCCAACCTCCCCCAATCGCTCATAACCCTATTTTTTATGAAATGCAAATCATGCATAAACAACTCAAGAATCTCGACCTACAAAAAAGTGGCTATGGATCCCAAAAAAACACTTATAGCCAACTATGCAAATGAGCCTATTAATCCATCGGTTCTCATGCACCCATATCCCTATAGTTTTGAGCTACCTAGATTTAAGAATTTCAAGGGCAAAGAGGACCCTAAGGAGCATTTATGAAATTACAAATTCACCTTCTACCATATCCATGGTAACAACCCTCTCATGCTTTGCACCTTTCCTTTATCCCTTGGGGATCAACTAGATTGGTACAACAACCTACCCCAACATAGCCTATTTTCATTTGAGCAATTAGCAAATATATTCTTGGAACATGTCTTAATAAACATCAAGAAGAAAACATTGCTACCTGATATTTACAACTTGCGATAATTTTATGATGAGTCAATCAATGATTATGTTTCTAATATGGGGTGATCAATTATTTGACATTCTCCATTCCCCCCATTAAGTTGGTCAAAATATTTGCAAAGAACTGCATCAAGCATATCTCTTTAACTTTACAAATACAACAACACCGCTCTTTTGAGGATGTTATTGCTCAAGCAAAAGTAATCAAGGATATCAAGATCCAATAAGGGGAGGTTAAACTTTATAAGAAGATAAAATTCACCACCAAGTTTAGTACAGGTAACCCAAATCCTAGCCAGTCGAAGGCTCCCCAAACTAATCAAGTCATGTTAAGTATGACAACTCTGTAACAACAATATACTCAACCATAACGTTTGGATTATCAACACCTTGGGCCTATTTTTCCCCCTTCCCAACCTACCTAACTTTTTTTTCCCCCTGGATCCTACCTTGTCCATCGCATAACTGGACATGTCTCTCAGATCCACTAATTAACATATTTCAAAGGTTACAAGCCACAGGGAACCTTACCTTACCTAATATTATACTAGAAGATCCCAATCAACCAAAACCCAAGGGATATAATGAACATCATTTATGTGTCTATAATTGGTAACAAGACCATGATCTTAACGATTATCACAACTTTCATTATATGGTTCAAGACCTCATTGATCATGGAATCATTTTTGTTGATAACCCCTAGCTCCTCCCAACCAAAACATTGGCATATTCAAGAATACCTGACCCCAACATGGGATACAACAAACACAAGCCAGTGCATCAACATCTCAACCAATGCCCAACCAGATTAATCAAGTCGATGTTATCCCTTCCCACCAAGGTTTTGTTGGGATGATTAACATAGTAACCTAGAACCAACGTATCATGCATGGTCTCCTCCACAGTGTGATCATCTTCCCATACCATCTATTTACATTGCTCCCCTTGTGCAAGGTTCTCCTCCTATCCAATAACCTATCATCACCATCAGGAGTAACCTTAAGCATCAACTTTGAACAACACCAATGAAACTATTAATCTATGACCTTCTGCAATAGTCCCAACCTCATCGCAAGGCTCTTAACAATATCTTACAGTTAATATATCTTGAAACCAATGATGCTAATGCCTTCATAAATTTTGTGGATAGTGTAATAACTTATGTGCAATCATCAATTGTGTTTTGCGATCACGAGCTCATAATTCTTGAGGTAACATGGACTGATCTCTCTATGCACATCATGGTATGCATTGATGGCACAACATTCAAGTGTATGTTGATTGACATTGGTTCCTCCGTCAATATTATCACCATCGTCACCCTAAAACACCTCAACCTACCATCCAATTACCTTGCCACCCCAACCCTTGACTTGTGGGCCTTCAATAATACTTTGTACTCCATGCTAAGTACAATAGCCCTACCTAATAAGGTAAGTGTCAAAACCATACCCACTTTAAACCATGTCATTGTGGGAGAGATGCAATACAATCTTCTTATAGGAAGACCATGGATTTGAAAATGCAATGTGTGCCTTCAACCCTCCATCACTGCTTAAAGTACATTCATGAGGGTAAGGTACATTGCATCCCTACCGATGATGATCCATTCAAATTTTACAATATAGTAACCCTCCCACAAGGCCCCACTCTTCCCTCTACCCACCTTGCCCAAAACATAGTTTAACCTATCGCACCCACTCACTTGGTCCATTCACCTACAGATCAACCAAGCCCTCTAGTGGTAAAAATTTCTCCTCATCTTACTTTTTTGACAAATCCTTCTCCTTAGCTAGCTACTCCCTTATAACAAAACTCCTAGCTACCACCTGGATTCTTATTTTATTCTTTGACAAACCCTCCACCTCCTCCCTTATATTCCACTCGCATTCCTCCTCGATCATCGCCCTCTCCTATAGCTAATTCTAGTGATCTAATTCTCCCATTTTCTCCCAATCCAACATTGTTTTCTAGCTCTTTTAGCCCTTGTACTTCACTTTCTGATAATCCTTCTTGACCATTCTTGTTGCACATGATATCTTGCCTACTCTTGAAGAGTGTCGTTCTTTGGAGTGGTGTGCTGCTCAATTTGACTCTCACCTTACTAAACATGCTCCATACATTTTCTCTCTTCCCATAAAACTCCCCCATGACTCTCAATCATCATTATATTCTTCTTCCCCTCCAAACCAAGAAAATTAAGGTTCTCTATCACAACAAGCACGTCAATAGATTCCCCATGTATCTATACTATGAATAGTCTCGATTTAGGGGAGTATATTATACATAATGCTCATATCTCCCCTCCTAGTTTTCAATCCATAAGATATTTTGGTCATCCTCAAGATGTACCTTTAATTATAGGTATTGTTATTTCCATTGGTCCCCCAACCAACCAAAGCAATTTTGGGTATGGAGGTATTAACACATCTTCATAAAAACTTGAACCTAAAGAGCCCGAGGCTCTATTTTGTAAAAATATTGATTATATGTCTATCCCTTATTTTGTCATAAGATACTTTCAACATTTTAATTAGCAAGGATTTGGCCTAGGTCACTATGAATAGGGCCTCAGGAACGTTATAGATTCATTTCCAATAGCCTAAAGATAAATCTGACCTACGCTATCATCGTGATCACATAGGTATTGTTTAGGATGAACTCCAATACCTCATCCTTGATGACATAGAGGATGATTATGACATTGAACCTCTCAATATAAACCTCTCTTCTCAATCAATAGTGGAAATTCTCGCTAGCTTTTTCCAAGTTTCTTTGATCCATGTCATTCCCACAAACACTTCTGACAATGAGTTCAATGAGAACTTTGATGATATCTTGATTATTTCTACTAGCTCTAAAGATGTGTCTTTATACATACTCCCCATAATTGATAATCCAAATGATCGGCCACGTTAGATCATTCTACATCATCAGCCCCCACTGATGAGTGTCATTAATGTTCATCATTTAATTCTAATCTATCAAATCCAAGGTGGTTTCCAAGGCTATATACGATAGAGGAGGTTGGTAGTTTTACAATTTAGAAATCAAGGCACTTGCTTATCTTGTAGGAACAAAGGTTCAGATGGTTCTTGCAAGTATCAAACTATCACTAAATTGTAAAATTGAAGCCTACGTAAGTTTTAAAATTGATTTGTGCTAAAGGAAAACCAAAAACTACATTATATTTTCTAAATTGAAGTGCAATGAAATGTAAATGCTGAAATGAAATCAACTATTCTAACAAATGCTAGAAATTGAGCTACTAAAATAGAATTTGCTAAAGTAGGAAATTGTTGCTGAAAATGTAAATGAAATTGCAGAAATGAAATGAGAAATACATAAGAAAATAAATTCAGCTAGCTAAAAACCACACTCACACATTCACACTTGAAAATAGAGCAAAAACATATTACAACATTCTAGCAAGAAACTGATAACTTTTTGATAGAAAATGAACAAAAATAGAAAACCTGTAAAAATTGTAACAACTCCTTCCACCCGCAGAGTGGGCCCTTGATCCTAGGTCCAGCAGAAGGTCTAACACACCAAAATATAAGCTCTAACTATCCACTCAAGACATCAAAATGACATGGAAAATACTACACTTTTATTGGAAAATTCTTGCTATTACAAAAGTTGTTGAAAATGCTATCTCCTATTTGCCTGTCTATTATCTAATTTTCTAACCTTTTTCCAACTCTTTCAAAGTAGGTGGGTGGATTTATTTATACAATTTTTTCCATGTCCCAAGCCTACATTCAACAAATGCAAATTAATCTATTCTATTGTTGGCTCCTGATTTGTTGCCTAGCTGCAACAGACTTAGTCCAAAATTAGGATAAAATCTAGTTTGCAACCAGGTGTGCAACTATATTTACCTCCAATTTTATGGTAAATAGGCTAGGAATAGATTAATATCATTTTTCACATATATCCATGTGCCAACTTGCTCATTTTCCTAGATATTTGGTCAAAAACCTATTTTTTTGCTATTTTTGCAGTCTTTTTGTAGCAGCTCCGGAATATTAGGTTGCACACCTATCAAATATTGTTGGCTTCAATTTGGTCATGTGGGATCACTTCCAAATGCTTGGTGGGTCCCTCCTAATTGCTTTGATACTCCCCAAATGGTTTTAGCTTCACTTTTGGTATTTGTCCTTGTTTCCCTATTAATTTGGAGGTGGCTACCCAGATGTTTCGGAGCTGCTCCTACAGATCCTGTGTCTAGTTGTATTATGTCATGTTTTAGATGCAACATGGATTCCTTGATGTCACATCATCCTAGAAAATTATTTAAGGTAGGAAAATACTTTAAAATTGCTCATCCAATCAGATTTCATAAATCCTTTATTTACTAGTTAATTTTTTTTTTTTTTTTTTTTTTTTTGAATTTACATGGTGGAATCTGTAGCCGCCATGAATCCGGGCAGGCTGTACAGCTTTTTATGGCCGCCACAGTATTCTGCGATGTCTGCCCCAGAATTCGCCACACAGATCTTCGTGCAGTCCACCCCTATAACCACCATGTCACAATCATTTTAAACCTTTTACGTCGCTGAAAGGAAAGGGACAAGCGTTCAGTCCGATAAGGCTCGATATTTGAACCTTGGACCTCCGCCCCCTTATGGGGTTTGGATGAACCAATTGGTCTACACCTCGGACCTACTAGTTATTTTTATTATGCTATTTTATTGCTAAAATCATGCAAAAAGATGACAGAAAGTGCAGAAAATAGTCAAAACAATAGCATAGTACTTATTAACATTTATTCATGCTAACATCAACATAATAATGCATTTTAATCACATATTTGGCAAATAACTATATTATTGATCAAAATATGGTAGTTTTTCATGTGCAAAATGATGAAATAATGAGGCACTTTTGTGCCTCATCACAAACATCAACCCCAACCTCCTCCACCTATTTTACAGTAATTCCTACACTAGTCACCAAGCCCATAAACATTGGATACTTCCTCTACTGACTATATCCTCTTGCCTCATTCTTATCCTTCTATAAATATGGTTTTCGTTAATATTTTCACCTTGCTATATTATGTAGCTCATCTTGGTAGGATTCTCAACATCGATCCAAGTTGTATCAACTTTGACCACCTTCCTTCCAATCCTTCCCCATGAAAATTTCTCCCTTTAGAACATATGATACAATCATCTAACACTTACCTTCCTCCTTTTCCTCATAAATTTACTTCTATGAACCAAGTCGAATTCATTCATGATGATGAAGTCCTTGTCGAGAGTGCAACTGACGATCTGCATCTCATCCCTATTCTCGCCCAACCAGAGGATGGTTCCCACATGCTCGTGGAAAACACCATTGACATAAACCATAGTTTTAACCCTAACGACCCTCGTATCATCAAACTTGAAAAGATCTTATCCCCTAAAGAGCACGATAGCTTCAAATAACTCCTGACACAATATAAGTGTTTGCTTTGTCCTACATAGATATGTCTAGTCTTGATCCATATTTAGTGGTCCACAACTTAACCCTCGATAATGATGCAACATTGATCAAATAGAAACTCAAGAAAATACACCTCACCATCGCTTTAATGGTAAAATAAAAGTTACAATAACTCTTAGGCATGGGATTTGTCCAACCAATCGATTATCCTGAGTGGGTATCAAACATGGTATCTATTGGAAAGCCAAAGGGATGGATACGTGTATGTACTAATTTTAGAGATATCACCAAAGCATATCCCAAGGATAAATTTTCTCTACCCAACATCAAAACTCTAGTCGATGCCACAACTAGTCATGAAATACTCTCCTCAATAAATGGTTTTTTAGGTTATAACCAACTTCAAGTTAATCCTAATGATCAACATAAAACATCCTTCACCAACCCTAGTGGAAATTTTGCTATAATGTCATGTTATTTGGTCTTTAAAATGCAGGTGCTACATATCAATGCTCCATGACCTACATCTTTCATGACTACATGCATAAAATTATGGAATATTATGTGGATGATCTACTAGCTAAATCCAAAAATCACAATCACCTTTTTGAAATTTTACGCAGTCTTTGATTGGATTCTCAAACATAATGTGAGGCTCAATCCAAAGAAGTGTGTCTTTGGTGTCACCTCAAGTAAGCTTCTAAGATTCATCACCTCTCAATGGGGTATTGAATTGGACCCCAACAAAGTTAAGGTCATCACAAAAATATTGTCCCCTACAAATTTAAAGCAATTGTGTAGCTTACAAAGAAATATCCAAGCAATTCATCGCTTCATCACCTAACTATCTGATAAGTTTAATCTATTCAACCATATCTTACAAAATGTGATCACATTTGAATGGAATTAAGACTTTCATGATGCCTTTGAAGCAATCAAGAAATACCTTATGTCCCCATAAATTTTATCCCCACCTCGACCAAGTTTTCCCTTTCATCTATATATATCCACCACCAATTTTGCCTTAGGAAATATGTTGGCTCAAAATAATGAGGTCAATCGAGAGCAAGTCATATATTACATCAATCATACCTTGGTGAGTTACGAAATAAGGTATGCATATATGTAAAAGTTGTGCTTTACAGTAGTCTTTGCTACCAAGAAACTTTGCTATTACATGCTAAACCATACCACTTATATTATTGCTCGAGAAAACCCATTACGATACATGATGGGTAGGTCCTACAATAACAACAAAACCACCAAATAGATCATGCTTCTAACAAAATTTGACCTCGAATTCATCAATCAAAAATCCATCAAGGGTAAATTCATCATCGACCAAATGGTGAAAGCTCCACTCACAGATGGTAAACCTCTCATCATTGAGCTTCTTGATGACTCTATCTTCCGTGCTATTGAGCTTGAAGGATATGTCAAATCTGAAGACAGGGCAGACCTAACCCTCTTCTTTGATGGTTCTTAGTGTGAGCAAGGTGGAGGTTCTAGAGTAGTTTTCTTCACACCATAAGGGGCTTTACTCCTCTTTTATTTTAAACTCAACTTTCTCTGCACCAACAACAACATTTAATATGAAACTCTCATCCCCGACCTCAAAACTACAATCTCTATGTACATCAAGAAACTAAAAATAATTAGTAATTCCCTTCTAATAATCAATCAAGTGAAGGGTATTTATTCATGCAAATGTGAAATACTCAGACAATACAAACAAATTGCAACAAAGTTTTTAAAACTAGAGTGGTATGACATTGAAGACTTGCTAAGATCCGCAAATCGTTTTGCAAATACCATGGCTTCTCTTGTCTCCCTTATTCCTAGAACTTGCATGATAAATTAACTTATATACATGTCACAACCCTCCATATGTCTACCATTTCCTAGTAGTTATCTCCTGACGATGTGGATGTCAATTTTTTTCAAACAAATCCTTACGATTCCTGGTTTTTATAAAATCAAGAATTACCTTAAGCTTAGTGTTCTTCCTTATGATTTACCTCATGTTGGTAAGATAACCTTCAAGTAGAAAGCTACAAAGTACACCCTCTCGGGATACATCCTCTACAAGAACAACTACGATGGTATCCTCCTTCATTGCCTAGAACCATATGAAGCCAAGCATGTCATCTTTGTAACTCATGATGGTACTTGTGGTGGTCATTTTAGTGGAATGGCCATCACTAAGCACATCTTGCACATGGGTTACTATTGGCCCACCATGGAACGATATTATTGTGCATACATCAAGAAATGTATTAAATGCCAATAACATGCCAATTTAACCCATTTACCCTCATAAGCCTTGTAGCCCATTCAATCCATGTGATAATTCTCCCAATGAGTCCTTGAAATGGTAGGCAAAATCACTCCAGCATCATCAGGGAAGCATAAATTCATTATAACAATACATTACTTTAAAAAGTGGGTCAAAGTCATTCCTCTTATCCAAATGATAGGACTCAAAACTGTTGAATTTATCATGCATCACATCATCTATCATTTCAGCATTCCCTCTAAAATCATCTCTAACAATGGTACATCCTTCAATAATAAGGAAGTTCAAGAAAATTTGTTAAAAGTATAACATCTAGCATAGCTTCTTGACTTCTTATTATCCTCTAGAAAACAACCAAGTTGAAGCCACTACAAAAACCATGTGTGTGATCCTTCACAAGATGATTGTTGAGTCTCATCATGATTGGCACAATCAAATTCCATTAGCACTATGGGCATACAGAACAAGCATTCGCACACCTACTGGGGAAACTCTATTATAATTATTCTATGGCACTAAGGCCATCATACCCCTAGATTTAGAAATACCTTTGTGAATTTTGTTGTAATAATTCATTGGTGATACCACTGCATGTCAAGCTTGTTTAGACTAGCTTACACTCCTTGATGAACATCGAATAAATGCTATCAATAATATTCACATTTATTAGGACCGTGTTAGATGTGCATACAACAACAAAGTCCATGAGAATTAATTTCAAGTAGGATATATTGTGCTAAAGGAAAACCAATAGAATCCAAATCAACCATGTCATTTAAGGGATAAATTTACTCCCAATTGGCTAGGTCCATACATTGTCAAACAAAAATTTGGTTCTAGAGCTTACAATCTTGCCAATCTCGAAGAAATAGAGGAACCTAAACCACTCAAAATTATCCACCTTCATGCTTTCTACACCTAATCCTATCAAACAAGACTCTCAAATTCATGTATATTCTTATTCAAAAAAATATAAAAACAAAACAAAGAAAATCATCAAAAATAAAACCAAGAGAATATATTCCATGGTAATGATTCAAACCATTCTTTCATTCTTAAAATTATTTATTCATACACTTAATGAAAGAACCTCACAAATTCTCCATTCAATTAACTCCTTCCTCATTCCTACTTTTATTTTCTTCTCTTCTTCCATATTTCTCCAATTCTCCTTTTTTCTGATTTTCTTCTAAGATCCCATGTCAATGTTGTATGGTTATGCATGAGCGACTACATACCTTTAACTAGTCCTATTTCTTATCCCCCACTCTTTTCTCCTTCCCTAAATTTCTTTTCTCCTTCATTATAATTTTTTTCTATCTCATTCGTTTCCTAGGTACCATGTCAATGTTGTATGGTCACGCATGAGCGGCTACATACCTTTGATTGGTCATTTTCTCTTCTTTCTCCTCCTTCCCCCTCCTCCCCTTTCTTTAATCTCTTATTTATATATATTCTCCTTCCATTCTCTCTTCTATTCTCTCTCATTTCCCCTCTTTCAAAAACATTTACATTTCTTACTCATCATTCTTTGGCATTCAATTTATTTATTAATCATTCATGCGTAAATAACATCATATCATAATGTGCTAATTTGGTCATGTTTTACCCAGGTTTTGTAGGTGAGTTGGAGAGGAGAGGGCAATACTCCAAGGGAGGTCCCAGGTTCGAATCTCCACCCTACCAAAAAGTTGAATTGGGTACCCAAAATCCAATTGATAATGTTGGTGCGAGAGCGGATTGGGTGCGACTCCCGGGTGACTTTGACGGTATAGAACCCCCTGTTCATGGTCTCTCATACCAAGGCAGCCTTGCAAGGGGTTTTTCGCTTTAAAAAAAAAAATTGGTCATGTTTTGAATGCGTAGATACGTGTTGATTGATTGTAATTTGTATAACTAATCAATGACATGTTTTTTCATTATTATCATTCATATGCATTACATGCTCATACCATTTTCATCTATTTAAGTATAGTGTTGTTATTTGTCCAATCGCATTGTCACTCATGTTGTACATACACATCTTTATCTTTTACACATAATCAATAAGCATGAACTACGTTAGCACAAATTGTTGTGATGTCTAGATCAATCCTATTCTTATATTTCTTGGTAATAGAAGTCTTATTATTATTCAACCATTTCTAGTTGATCCATTCAACCTTTGTTGAACGTCATCAAGTTTTAATGCAATTTTAGGCTTCCCTTGGCTAACTTTAGTTCTTTCTTGGATCAATCACATCTTACACATTAAGAAAAGTTTGAGTTTAGGGAAGACAACACCTTACGTAGTCTTATCACAAAAAAAAAAAATTCTCTCTCATCCTATCATTTGCATAATCCAAACATAAGGCTCCAACTAAGGACAAGTTACAAAAAAACAAGCAAAAAAGAGCACCAAAGAAACAAAAGCAAAAAGAAATAAAAGAGCAAAAAAAACACTACCAATAGTTTATATTTAGTTTCCTTAGGCATTTTAGATGTCTCAATTGGGGCTATAGATGCCTGTCTAGCAATGGAGCAACATTGATAGATTATAGAGATAATCTCCATCAAGGCTATAAATTTTTGTCTAGCAGTGGAGTATGCCTTATGAGTGTTACCTGTCTATCACATTAGCGACATTTTGTACAGACCACTGCGCATTGTGGATGAGCTAGCTTATATTGGCTAATTTTACAATTGGTTAGTCCAACCTCACTCAAAATGGATAAATAAACATCATTGCACACACATTGGTCCATGATAAGCTTAATCTTATTTGGGATGGTCAAGATTTTTGTAGGATATTGACTAACTAATAGATGAGTTTGATTGTTCAAACTACAATGTTTGACTTTCTAGAAATTCTTCTAGCATCCAAAAACCCTTGGATATAGAAATGAACAACATCATGACTAGTTTTTCCAAGCAATTCAAAAGCCTCCCACTCATTAGTTCAATGTTTAATTGCCATTTTCTTATGTTCATTGTTTATTTTCATTTAGCTTAATGATCAACAATTCTATGCATAATCTGTCTATGGTCATCGTTAGATTTGCAATTATCATATACATTGCATGTTTTTCTATCTCATGTTGTGTTAATATGTTTATACGATTGTTAACTTGTCATTGATTAATTAAACCATTTGTGATTATGAAATTCAAAAACACACATCTAAAATTTTGATTAAACAAACACATAAAGTTTGATTCATGCATTTATGCCATAGCATATCATCATTCATAACATTGACCACATCAAATCAATGCCATTTATCATAACACACCTATCTAATCACATGCACCAATGCATCATCACATCAAACCAATAGCATAAAAGAATAGCACATCAAAATAACATAATAAAAGTACATCACATCATGATACATATCCAAATCCTTATCATGTAGATATCAAATAATCACAGGTACATCATCAAAATTACCCAAAGACTACATCATATATCTATATATAACTATATTAATATGCATCCTCATTATCATCTCATAAAAATAACGATCTACAAAAATGGAGACTCATCTACCGCATATCATCCCTACCGATCACCAATAGTCTCCCCACTTCCCTCCTATCCTCTTGATCTCTCACCACCTTGTGTCAAAACTGATCCCCCTACTTGAGATGTTGTTGGCTCTGTAAAACATGGCACTACTAGAGTCATTAATGTTGTGCTCATGTTGGTGCATCCAGATCTATAATCTTAATACGATGGAACTAGAACAGCCAACATCACCATCACCTCCTCGTATGCTGACATTATATCCTTCTCCTACAAATAGAGAGTCATAAAGTCATCTTGGGTATGTTGTAGCTAAGCAACCTATTCCTATAAAGTTACCACATCACCCTACATCCTAATTTGCTAAACCTCCTATTAGAGTTTACCCCTCTTCATTGTCACCCCATCCCTCTCTATTATAGTTGTGTCTCTCTCACTTTGTAATATCCCCTACTCCATGATCAATGTATCTAGTCAATCCTGCAACCTCTCTCTCTCCTCTAAAGCAAATTCTCTCTCACCCTACAATCCTATCCTCTCTAATGTCTAGGTTGCCTCATAACTTTCCAAGCATGTCTCTATATTTTGAACTCTATCTCGTAGCATCTCAACCTCCTCCATGGCATCCATCACATCCCCACACTACACAGTATCATAAATCCCTCCCTCCTAAAATTTTACCCTAGCACCTACTTTAAGGTTACCTCGGATGGGTCTAATCCACTATCAATCTGATGATGTATCCATTTCCTAAGTGGTGACTCCTCCTCCTCCTCATCCTCCTCCTCATCTACTTTGTTGGTCATTGCCTCTATACTACCATCTATCATTGCATCTCCATCTCCACCTACCTCATCCCTTGGCACTCCTCTTGGATGTCATCCCTGTGTCTCCCACCATGTATCAAAATTTTTAGTGGTCCCTATATTATTGATATTTGGTACCACTATATATGCATCCCTCTCCATATCTAGAGGGTCCACCCATGGTTGCGGCCCATGATCCCCCTTGATCCTCCAAATAATCACTAGTGGATTAGGCAAGCCTTGTCGTAAATTGAACTACCTCAACACTTACATGTACTAAAAAAACTCCACCTGTGTGCCCTTGCAATTGATCACCCATATTTATTGCCTCACCCAACCTAGCTCTATCACATCCTCTCTCTATACTTATGATCCTCTCCATGGTCACCAATAGATTCTCTCCAACCTCAAACTCCCAAACTTGCCCTAATAGTATAAGGTGTCTCCCTCATGAGACCACATAACCTGTACCTCCTTATTGGTGCATCATCTCAATGCATAGGGTACATCCTCACCCATCATCCTATGGGTCTCATAATTCAATCTTACTAGCCTTGCCACTGCTATGTTCTTGCATGCCCATAATTGTATTAGCAGGCTGCAACTCAGCCCTATCCTATCAGTCATCCTAATACCATGCAACTCCTTATGTATATGTGTTAGTAACATCGACACCCGTGCATACCTAACAAACCTCTGTACCAAGTCACACATGATATCGAGCAGATTCTATGGGAACCTTACTCCTAAAGAATCTAGTAGCGGATAGCTCAAGATGAGCACCATCGCTAAAACATATCTTAGTCATCGTATTTGTGCAAGCCAGTACATCTCATATACATGCCATCACTCAATGTATCTACTGCTCATCATCCAAGACCAAAGGCCCTCTACATGAAAGTCCCCTGATCCCAACCACTTGTTGATATCACTGTACATCCCTTCATAGGCAACAGATATATCTTGTAAACATCCTCCAAGGTAATTATCATTTTACCTATCAAGAAATAAAAGGTGTTCTTATCAATATCCCATTGCTCACACAACATTGGCAAGTAAGAGTGATCACAATGAATGGTTACCATATGTGTGACCCCATACAACCCAATGGCCCTTAGCTAGTGTTGGCCATCCTCGCTCCACGCCTCCCTAATATCATTCATAAGTGGCCTAAATAGATGTCTTGGTCGCAACATCTTGACCTACAACCATCCTTCCTTGTCAAAAATCATCTTCCCACCAAATTCTCCTTTCAAAAAAATAGTACAGATTCGTACGCCCCGCTTGACTGTACGGACCCGTACGATCAAGCAACAGAGGGTATTTTTGGATACCTGTTTCCCCAAACCAAAAAAATGAATGAAAACTATACAATAATTAAAAATCACACCTCATGCACACACACACCTCACAAATCATGCCAAAAAATACAAACCACAAACATGCAAGAAAACCCTACACACACCAACTTTGCACCCCATCCAACCTAAACTATCGTATCCTTTTTCTACGATTTTATTTCACTAAAAAAATTGGGCCCTATGGTTTATTTTATTTTCAAGATGCAAAAATAAGGATCAAAATCAACTAACTGGCACTGCACACCCTCCATCGCTAGGTCCCACTTTGCACTTGGCCATCTCATGAGTTTACGTGTCCACTTTGGCAATGCTCTAAGTTAAATTCTCTCCCTCACCCATCGCTCTCCTCCCAGTTCTCCAAATCGCATAGTGCAAATGACTCTTTTGCCATTCGACCACATTGTTATAATTATGCGCATCTTGATTGTACGGACCCGTATGGTTGCATACAAACATATCAGTCCACACGGTCCATACATTTTTCTTATTTTTTAGTTTTTCAAAATTTTCAAAATTCATCATTTTCATCACTCCCAACCACTATGCAACCGTACAATGAAACTTTTTTCAAGCGTTTCACTACTATTTTTTACTTCTTCACCCATCAACTCATCGCTTGAGGGGGTAGATATCACCCATTAATATCACCTTGTGCATGATCAATATTCAAAAACTCAATCTTGGAATCATGTTTATCCAATAACTTTACCTAAGACTATCACAAACCCTCCTTTGCTAGAGCAAAAAAAAGCAAAAATTTTCTTCTTAATCAAACTCTAATCCAACCAAATATTTATATACCCCATGCTTGGACTATATAATTACTCATGAATTCCCTTCATTGAGGTGGCAAAGTAAGACCACTTACGATCAAAGCATCATGAGAACACCTACCAATAGTTGGTTGACTAAATAAAATCAAGCTCAACAATCTATAAAAGGTAACATTTCAAGGATATTTATCCCTTTCGTAATTGGGGCATCTTACTTTGTTCATGACTCAAGATAATCTTACGTATCTTCCCTCAATAATCATTGTGGCACACCAAAATCCATAATCAATCTTGGATCAACCCTAACCACCCATCATCAATTCATATTTCTCTTTAGTCAGCCATCAATCTGGTGTTATAAGTTTTTGTACTACATCATGTCCTCACATAATGCAATACAAAAAGGGACATATGTATACACCTAAAAATTTTACATTATCCCTTGTGCAGTGCTAACGATTGATTAATTTGCAAAACCCTTCAAAATATGTATACTTTACCAAAAATCACTATTCATACCCTTTAGCCCCTTTTTCCTCCTAAGCCCTCTCCTATGCTTAATCCCTAGACACCATGTGACCATCCCATGCCACCTCATGGGACACCTTAGCCACTCATGACCTTAGCCAAGTCTATAAATAGAAGGTCATTTTCCTAATTTCAAAGGATCACACAATTACATACCAAAACTCTATAGAAATCACCCTAGACCCCATTGTACTCACACCCTCACTTGTCATCAACCACCATGGATGCTTTTATATACCATTTTTTTTCCTTGTCATGTTTTAAATTGCTTGCAGGTATAGGTGCATAAGGCTACAAAACTCGGATAGGAGCTTCCATAGGACCAATAGAACCCTCCTCATCAAAAGAAGTTGTCTAGATAACACAAATCTTATCGAACAGATAGGTACAATTAAATTGGATTGTACCCAAGGATACAGTTCCCTCCAGGGACCTATTCCAGACAACTACAGACCAATAGAACACAAATTTAGGTAACTATCACTTGTTTCCCTATTTTTAGTTATTTTCAGCACTTTAACCATGAAATAGATTATATTTCCTTTTATTTTATCTTTCGTCAACAAGGGTCTGATTGTGATAGGCCCACATGTGCTACTAAAAATTTTGATTGAGTTGTGTAGGTTTAAAGGACATATACAACCATCAATGGCACACATGTAATAATCCCACTCTCTCTGAGGTGCTCATAAAAAGCCTTGGTGTCGTTACTTGTTCACTAAAAGAGGACTTCCACCTTGGAAGACCCATATTATAGCCCATGGGGAAAATTTTGTAAAGATCAACACTCTGTAATATCTCTTTTATCATCAATGAAATGTCATGCTTTTTCTAAACATAATTTTGGTAAATACCTGGTGATGAATGAAAGAATTAAAGAATTATTAGAGTAATGGTAGAGCACTTATAAAAGTGAGGCATTACAGACAATCTAGGATATATCAAAAGATACAATACTTTGGACTATATGGTTGGAAAGGAACCAAAGAATATTTAAAGAAAAGGAAATTTATTTAGAGGCAATGAAAAGAAAGATTTATTTAGCCATAGAGGAGTCTAAACCAACCCCATTAGCTCAACCAATCCCTAATCTTGAAGCAAAGAGCCTTGATAGATGAAGTCATTGAATGGAATTATGATGTAGGGTATAGGAGAAACAAAAGGAAGGCACATAACATAAAGTGGAAACCACCGAAAGTGGAGTTGGTCAAATTGAATCTTGATGGAGCATCTAAAAGAAATATGGGACTGGTAGGAGGAGAAGGAATAACTATAAATTTGTCATATTACTCTTTCAATAGTGGTTTTAAGACAAATAATGAAGCTGAAGCTTAGGTAGCTCTGGAAGGGTTAAAAATGTGCAAACAAATGAAATGGAATAGAATATGGATGAAAGGTGATTCACTAATAGTAATAAATGTAATTTTGAATAAAGTAAAGGTTTCAAGGAACATACAAGAGATCACTATGGAAATAAAAGACCTTGCTATAGAGTTTGAAGAAATCAGGTTTACACATACGTTAAGGGAAGGAAATAAATATGTAGATAGGCTAGTCAATAGAGGGGTTTTAATTGATGATCATGAAGTTAAATCCTCTTTTGAATGGTTAGAGGAAGTAGTAAGTTTAGTTGAAGCTAACAAGAAAATGTTGATTGCCTAAATCAAATAATGATTAAGATTTACTTTAATGTTTATAAACTATTTATTGTCATTCATGTGGTTGCAATTGATTTGGTAAAGTGGATTATGTTAGTGCAAAGTTTGGGAAATATTATTCTACTAAAAATGCAATGCATAGATAGTAGAGGTGGAGTTTTGGTACTGTGAAGTTTGTTGCAAGAAAATTTCAAGAAGAAGGATGCGAAATTTTGGAATATTTGTATTTATAAAGAAATTAAAGAAGATCCAAAAACTGAAAAATCAAGAATTCATACTTTTTATAAAAAAGATGTAGGTATCTAGCTATAAAAATTCAATTGAGATGATAATTGATTTTGTTTGTAAATTCTTAATCTCTAAAAGGGACAATTGTAATTTGTCAAAGGTGGGGGACTCGAGTACAACCCCTTTTTCTACAACAAAAAATATATAATATTAATATTAATTTATATTGTAATATCTGATGGTTAAGCTGATATTTAAGCCATAATCAACTTTTGCATTGTATTGTTCATATTAGCCCTTTGGGCCCTTGTAAACCTTGAAAAAAGGTATTTTTATAATATTTTATTATTTTATTCTTGAAGGTCAGTCTCACAACCTTGACCTAAAGGTAACTTGTATTTGGGTATAAATACCCCATCCTACCAACCATTTTGTTATTTGTTAGAGTGTAATTATATTCTTTGATAGTGAGATTATTTGATGTCCATGGACACCCTCATGTATTCTATGTTCTTTTATTTACATGTGTTTATTTTTAGCAATACTAGGTAATGTGTTAATTCCATTCATGATTAAAACTACTATGAAATCTAACATGGTATCTAAGCAAGTGTGATTCATCATTACCTGATTGCTTATTGTTGGTATTTTTACTTCCATGACTTCTCTCAAGGGTAACTATGTTTTGGAGCAGTCAAGAAGATTTTTGTGTAAACTTGGCAATGGGACTTGAAGAAAGGTTTTTTAATAGAAACCCTAGATGGTCTTGGATCACGAGGATCTTAATAGATTTAGTAGATTTTCTCTAGAGGAATATTAATTAAAAGGTTTATTTATTCCTCTCATTAGCACTCAATCCTTTAATTTATTTTGATTTCTAATTATATGGACGCCCTAGTTTTATGATTAATTTTTTCAAGGTTTTTTTAAAATATTATTTGCCTTTTACAAATTTTACAAAAACTCTATTTCCTTTTCTTTTATAGTTTCTTGTATCCAATAGTAGCATAAATGAGAGGGCATACTACTTGGTCACCGTGAAAGAAGAAAATAAGAGAATAATTTTTTTTAGATAGATCCATGGTGCTAGAAAAGTCATGGATAGGCTTCCATGTGTAGCAAAGATCTTTGAGCCGCTTGACAAAGTTTTTAAAATGGTCCGACAACTTTTTTTTGCATAGACATGAGAGAATATCCTGATTGTTTGAATTTGACAAAAATGTTGCATAGAGAAAACCATGAAAAATACAAATTAACTATTAGTGTTTTTGGATTATTTGCAAAATTTAAGGGGGGTCTCATTTTAGTGCTTTTCCCAAACTACCTCAAGGTACAATTTTTTGAGCCTAAAAAATTTGTACATTTTCACTCCAAATGCAAAAATTTGAATTCAAATCCATAATATTATACAAAATATTCCTTGGAGGGTACTAAAAAAAATTATGTAGAGGCATTTTCTATAGGTATTAATTTTTTTTTAAATTCCAAAATTTCTTGAGGCATTTTGTGTGATTTTAAGGTCAAACTTCTAGGGGCCATAACATTTGCATACAAAAACATTTTTATGTTGGGAAATATGCCTAAAGATCTCATAGGTTAATATTTCTCAAGATTGTAATATCACGTTAACATAATAACATCAATATCTCACAAAGTAAAAGCTTTATGGATAATCAAAATACATCAAACTTGTTACATAGCATGGATCTTTGTCATCAATATATAACAATACTCCTTACTTTTGCTCCCCTCTAATTCATGGGAGATACAACCTTTCATATGCATTACATTATGACAAAGTCTCTCATGATTACATACCCTCCTACTTCTAATTTGGACACATCTTACATATGACTATTCACTCACACACTTGAAACTTGCACAAATAACTCTTCACTTTCTTACTTGACATATTTCACTTACAACTCACACTTGCACACATGACACATAACCACTCTTTACAACTTGACACCTACATAAATAAAAAATGCATTCCTGTTCTAAATATTTACAATGATACTTAAATGTACTAAAGGTACCAAATAACATAATAACTCCAACAACAACCTTTTATTACATTATTTGGTAT
This sequence comes from Wollemia nobilis, assembly GCA_028583015.1. Lineage (NCBI taxonomy): Eukaryota > Viridiplantae > Streptophyta > Pinopsida > Araucariales > Araucariaceae > Wollemia > Wollemia nobilis. Next base: position 5,694,245 of record JAQPPZ010017101.1, on the reverse strand, counting down.
GAAGACTTTTTGCCTTCAAATTCCATATTTTTTCTTTGTCTTGTCTTTGTCCTCTGTCTCTGATTTGGTGTTGCTAACTCTTTTTTTTTTGTGGAAAACATCCCAAAAGGGATACCACTTTCGGGTAAGACCCAAGGAGGCAGGGGTATCTTGGTGTTGCTAACTTTAGTATTCCTTTATGTTTGGGAATTGAATATGTTTTTTTGGCTTGATGTCTATAATTATTTTAAGTATTTCATCACAATAATATATTCTATGAATATTTGAATCTAATGACTCCTTATTGAAGTTAACATATGTTGAATGCATCAACATCTCATCTTGCTCATCCATATCGTTTTTTCATTCTTTATCTACACTCAAATATATTTCTTGAAGAAGATTCTTTACTATCATATGTTGTATATTATTTTTGTTGCAACTGATATCTTTTGTCATTGGTTTATCCTTCAATATCAACTCTTCTTGTTTTTGTCTTTGGAGATTTCAAATGTAAGTAATATCATATATCTCATCATACCCATATCAATAGGTAGTATAATAGCATCCTTAGAATTTCCTTTTGCTTCAAAATTTTTTGAATATAGGTGATTGCCAAATGTTGTAAACCTTTCATATTTGGCCTCTTTGAGAATTAAAGACAATCTCTTCTTCAATTTTATTGGATTCTCTCTTTGTTCATCAAAAAGCAATTTTTTTGTGTAATATTTTAGCTTTTTCAACATTTCTTCACTATCCTTTGAAAAAACATTTTGAATAATTTCTTCTATTACTTTTCTCATCATATTAACCAACTTCAAATTTCATATAATTAATTGTATTAATCCTTATTATATCCCCCATTTTCAAATAATTATCAATTTGATTTTTTTCTTTAACCAAATTCTCAAATTCCAAAGTTAATCTCTTAACCTTCTTATGTCTCCCTAATTAAATTCATCTTTCTTCATCCAAATTTCAATTTTACTTAGACTTAAATTCAAATCAACTTTTAATTCACTTATTTCTCCAAACATTAATTTGTTCCTTATTATTATTCTTTTCTTATATATCCCCAAAATAGAAACTAAATCAAGTATATCCATAATTATGTATTCAATCCAGAAAAAGTCATGCAACTAAGATTAAATATATACCTTTGGCACTTACCTTTAATTTTTTTGTGTGCACACATGGCAACTTCCTTCTACATATTCGAGCAATATTTTACTCAACTTAGGCACTACTTCTTCTAACGTATTCAATTTGTCTTCCTTATCAAATGCTAATGCAAATCAAGCATTTTTCTTCTCACATCAAACACCTTCCTTTCTAGCTTGAATGCACTCAATTCAACCTTTCTCCTCTTTAACTCAAGTAGTCTCCAGTCAGGTAGTATCTTCCTTCCAACTATGTTGACTCATCATAAATGCTCTTCATTTTCTCGACATAGGTAATATCCTCCTTTTAGTTTAGGCTCTTTAACACAATCACTCTTTTCTATCCAGCTCAAGCACAAATAATCATCACTCTCCAACTCATATTTCATAGGTAAACTTTTCTCACATACTCCAGATGTCCTTGTCCTCTCCTTTAATGTTCAGGTAGTCTTTAGTCTCCAACCATAGGTAGTATTCAGATGTCTCTTCTCTGTTGATGTTCTAAAAACTCATTCACAACATCAAATGCAATTCTTTTTCTATGTATTCAATCAACAATATTCAGCAAGTTTATCTAGAAACTCGTTCTCCATGTTCACCAATATTCTAGCAAACTTTCTTCACTATCATTTCAGTAAACACACATCCCTCTCCTCTTCAATATTCTTCTCCTTCAATATTTCTTCAGCAAACTCACGTTCCAATATTCATAGTCTAATCTCTTCCACCAATCTCTCTCATGTTCAATATCTTCTACAATTCTACTTCCAACAACTATTTCTTTCTTCTCACCAATCTTCTTCTTCTTCCCAATCTTCTCTTCCAATATTTTGCAATATCTTCCTTGCTCTTTCACTAGCATAGCTCTTAACCAAGATGGCTTTCACCAAGGTAGCTCCGATACCAGTATTGGAAAATATGCTTAAAGATCTCACAAGTTAATATTTCTTAGGATCGTAATATCACATTCACATAATAACATCAATATCTCACAAAGTAAAAGATTTATTGATAATCAAAATACATCAAACTTATTACTTAGCATGGAGCTTTGTCATCAATATATAACAATACTCTCAACTTTTTCTCTCCTTTAACTCATGGGAGATACAACATTTCATATGTCTTACATTATGACAAAGGCTTTCATGATTACATAACCTTCTACTTCTATTCTTGACACATCTCATATATGACTCTTCACTTACACACTTGACACTTGCACATAACTCTTCACTTTCTCACTTGACACCTTTCACTTACAACTCACACTTGCACACATGACACATAAACACTCTTCACAACTTGACACCTATATAAATAATAAACACACTCCTAATTAAATATTTACAATGATACTTCAAGGTACTCAAGGTACCAAATAATGTAATACCTCCAACATTTGAGCCTTTTTTTCAAATCACACAGTTTTTTAAAATCTCCACATTAGTGGTGTTTCTTCTAGACATAATTACATGCAATATTTTATATTTTGGTGGGATAGTCATGAATCATCATGTGCCCTTATTGAGTGGTCCAAACTATGCTACCTAGAAAATCAAGATTAAATCTTTTCTTTGGAGCAAGGGGTTACTCAAGTATGTAAATGAGAAAACTCATGCTACTAATACTAAAGAAATAAAGTATCTATATAATGATAAGAAGGATGAGTCTTATGATGTCATAGCCCTTTAAGTTAACAAATTAGTAGGCTGAGGCTAAGCTCACAACTTTGTCCATGGACTCATTTGACATTGTTGATAAGTACATTAGTTGCTTCAAGAAACTGCAATAAGATATCCAAATAGAAAGAAAAATACCTAAGGAGAAAGAAGAAGGATAGGAAGCTTAAGAGAAGGAAAAGAACATTGAACTGTTGAATATTATCTTCAATAATTTTTTTAAGATAGAACAACTCATTGTTGTTATTATTTGAAATATTTTGTGTGTACTTCCTAAATTATCCTACACCACCAATTGAGGAGGTATTCAAGTATTTTTTGCATCATCAAGATATAAGACAAAGGCATAAGGTAAATTCTATTTTCAATAAAGCCCACCCAAAGGAATCTATTGCCAAAGCTCAAAATGACAAGAAGCTAGAACAAAATGAGAAGAAGCCTAAGAAGCCCTTCAAAAAGCCTACATGTGATTTTTGCAAAAAGGAAGGTCACAAAGTAGAATTTTACCTGATTTGCAACAAAAATATTAAGGAAGTAACAAGAAAGAGGGATGTTAATGTTGCTCTCTTTTATGCATAATGTGAGGATAACTTTGATGGAGAAACCTCATAAGCACATGTGGTTGTTCATTCAACATATTGGACATTCACCTCTTCGAATGAGTGCATTGCATATTCAAGGGCAACTACGTATATGATAAAGTACAAACATATCCTATAGGGATACAACAAATTATATTCATAGAAGCACATTATTATCATAGATGGCTCTTCATTTTAGGTTGAAAGATATAGAGAAATCAACATTGGATCTTCTTTTAAATGAGAAACTTCATATTCCTATTTTTGTCCCTAACCTCATGTATATTTATCACATTTCTCATAAATAAAAGGTAGAATTTTGACCTGATCAATGTGTAGTTAAGGATATAGACAATTGATTTAAAATTATTGCTTCTATTAATTGTGATGAGTTTTGCCAAATGTGTAAGTCGGTAAAAATGCTAGCCTCTTTAGTTTCCTCTTCTAGGAAGAGAATTTTTTTGGTTGCACATGTAGATAATGAAAGTTAGAACTGACATCATAGGCTTGAGCATCTCAACTATGGATCATTGAGATACAAAGTCACCATTAGATGGCTATTGGACTTCCATACATATCCCCTCCAAGTGGTGCATGAAATGATGTATTCTAGGGAAGCATCATAAGGAGACATTTTCAAAAGGGATTGACAGATGAGCCTATCACTCCTTGGAGATCATACACAATTATATTTGAAGACCTATGGTTACATCATCTCTTTCAAGAAATAGATAATTCCTCCATTTCACTGATGATTTTTCTATATATGCGTAGTTTTATACTATTTACACTAAGGATGAGGTTTTTGATAAATTTAAGACCTTCAAGGCTCTGATTGAGAATTAATTGGATAGATAAATCAAATTTCTAAGGATAGATGGATGAGGTGAGTACATAAGTCATGACTTTCATGATTTTCCAACTTATCATGGGATTTCATTTCAAAGGATTGTTTGCTATAAACCTAAGCAAATGGTGTGTTTTAAAGGAAAACAAGGTGATGATGTACGATTCATACCAAGGGGATGGACACAAATTCTAGGGTGAGGTCGTCACTTGTAAAATATACTTAATCAACAAGGTTCCCATTAGGGTTATTCAGGGTATGATATCTCTTAAGAGGTTGATATATATAAGCCTAATGTGTCTCAAATTTAAATATTTAGGTCTTTAGAATGGACTTGTCATGACCCTCCCTAGCTGACATTATGGCACAAGAAAACAATGTATTAACCTATGATGTGGTGATACCTAGTTTGAACAATTGAACCAACTATATGATGTTTAGTTGATTTATAAGGGCGTGTTATCGCTAACATATTACCAAGTGTGTAGGATCAGGTACACTCGTAGATACCTTCATATAGGCATGCATTGACGGAAAGGATAATAATAGATGGCTAATCACCTTGAGCTTTAGTTTATAGCCTAGTAGCTATTGTAAAATCTCTGGCTAAGATAGGTGATTGGGTCGATGGAAAGATTCCCTCTTTTTTGTTGTATAAATGTGTTTTCTCTACTGCATCATGGCTTGAGTAGTTTAATGTTGGGTTTTCTATATGAGAACAACTGCAAAATGTAGATAAATGCACAAGGTAAATTGTCATGTCAAAGTGAAAGTAGAGCATCGTCCTTATGAAAGAAAACAAATTAAATTTATATGCTGAAAGAATATTCCTTTAAATTAATTAATGAAGTTCAAGTAAATAATGTTTGGCTCATTGGAGCTCATTAGTAAACTTCATTGCAATTAATAATAAATGAGTTTTCATTTAAATTAATTAAAAGTGTTCATTTTAATGATAATAGAGAATTCATTAAAATACTTTAATTAATTGAAATAAATGAAAGAGAATTCATTTATTTTAATGATATTTATTGTTTTTTAATAAATATCTTTTATTAAAAAACAATAATGAAATTCTGTAAATAAAAGAAACATATTTTATGGTTTATAAATATCTTGAAAATGATATTTTAATTAAAAGAGCCAATCTTCAAAAAATAAAACGTAATGATCCCTTTCCTATATAGTGAAACCTATGAAATAGCCTATGAGGCTACTAAATTTCCAAAGGTGGAAATTATGGGAAGAATGCATAAAGGATAGGGGACGGTGCATTGAAGAAAGGAGGCTCAAGACAGGGGCTCGGGGTTCGAGAAGACGATGGATGGGCCACTTGGGTAGACAAGAACATAAGGAGGAAGGAAAGGAAAAGAGAGGAAGGGGAACGAAAGAAAAAGAAGACAGGACAGAGCAGACGCATGGGAGGCATGGAGAAAGGGAAGAACACATCATAAGCGAAGAGGAGAGGTAGCTAGACATTGTCAGCTTTCCATCTTCGTAGAATTTGAAGGTTGGGTTGCTTCAAGCCTTTAATCTAATTTTAAATGAAACCGCCATATGCTTGTTGAGTGTTGTGTTTTTAAATGAAACCGCCATATGCTTGTTGAGCATTGTATTTTTAAATGAAACCACCATATGCTTGTTGAGCGCTATGTTTTTAAATGAAACCACCATATGCTTGTTGAGCACTATGTTTTTAAATGAAACCACCATTGCTTTGTGGAGTGTTGTGCGTTATGTTTAAGAAAAACCACCTCGTGTTTAGATAAGCGTTGTACACCATGAAGCAGTGAGTGTTTTAGAGAGCGCATGTTTTAGAGGAAACCAGTGAGCGTTTTAGTGAGTGCAGGTTTTAGAGGAAGCCAGTGAGCATTTTTGTGAGCACGGGCTTTAGAGGAAGCCAGTGAGCGTTTTTGTGAGCACAGGCTTTAGAGGAAGCCAGTGAGCATTTTTGTGAGCGTTTTAGTGAGCACTGGATTTAGAGGAAACCAGTGAGCGAAGAGCATGTTCGAAGGCCACGTCATGTTGAATGGAGCATTGTGAGGGTTCAAGGGCTATGTGTCCGAAGAGCGTTGTGGAGTTGAAAGCGACGAGTAATTGTGAGCACCGTGTTCCAAGAGTGGAAACTCTGTTAAGATTGAAGTGAGAGCATTTCTTGGTTCTAGTTGCTTAGATGCTAGGATTTGTTGTGGTTGCTTAGCATCTACCTTGGAAGGCATTGGCCTCTAGTTGTAGACCCTACATTATATAAGGTGTTGCATAACTTGTTTTAATTAAAAGGAAACCTTCATTTTATGATAAATAATGAAGGAGTTTAATTGAAGAAACCCTTGTTTTATATAAAATATAATGAAGGCTTTTAATTAAAAAGAACCTTTGTTTCATATGGGATTATTGAAGGCTTTTAATTAAAGAGAAGCTTTGATTTATATGAGATCTATTTAAGGTTTTTAATTAGAAAGAACATTTGATTTTTATGAAATTTATTGAAGGCTTTTAATTAGAAAGAACCTTAGTTTTATATAAAATATTATGAAGGCTTTTAATTAAAAAGAACCTTTGTTTCATATGGGATTATTGAAGGCTTTTAATTAAATAGAACCTTTGATTTATATGAGATTTATTTAAGGTTTTTTTTTTATAAGTAGAGTTTTAAATACAAAAGGGGTTTTTTAAAGGATCCCAAAACCTTATTACAATAGATGTCGAAGCACTGCCGTGACAGATAAAACTTTGAATCTAACACAGAACATAAACATGCTATACGTAAACCCGTAGCAAAAAGCCCAGACAAAACCAGGGAATCGGGAACCCAGACAAAACCTTACACCCGCATACCCCTGAACCAGGGCAGAACACCACATAGGAGATAGACCTGAACAAGGAAGACCACCCCTGTAAACATGCTGTAAAAAACCTAGGACAGGGGGATGCACAAGAACAGGGACCAACATCATCAATGGTCGTCCCTATCGGACCCTGGTCCCAGCCTACGGTGAAGCTGCTTGAAGATGCGCACTGAGGAGGATGCAACGTTGGCCACCGAAGTCATGGAGTTGATCGCCATGTCCAAGAGGAGCTTGGTGGGGAAGGCTTCGAGGTCGCTCTCAGTGTCTGAGATGACCTCCGAGGAACCCTTCCTCTCCTATTTCGGCTTTTTGAGCCGCGTTGAAGCTCTGGTACCACTGGGAGCACTAGGACCGCCCGAGCCACTGGGACCACTCGGAGCACTGGGACCGCCAGGGACGCTGGGACCGTCGAGACCACTAGGACCGCCAGGGGACCTATCAGACACCCTCCGCTTCCTGGAAGGGTTACGTTTTCTGCTCTTAGGAGGCATCTTGTCAGAGATATCGTGGCTGTCCTCCCTATCCTTGGAATCGAGATCATTGGAGGAGGTCGAGGAATCGAGGGGGGTTCGTAGAGAGGGGGGAATCTCCTGGGCAGGGGGACGATTAGCAAGCACATGGCGATAGATGACAGCCATGAGCCCCTGGTGAATGGGCTTGAGCTGAGTTTTCTTAGCTTTTTCAATTACAATGGTGAGCGAATACAGAAGATATCTGGGGGTGCAAAGCTGAGTGGACTCACGGAGGTGGTTCACGAAGCTCAGGTGGAAACTACGAAGGGGTTTTTCAGGGTCATCGTAGGTGATAAACTGCATGATCGGGACAATGGCATCATTGTAGGGTTTGGGCAATGCAGATCTGTAGAGGGCCAATTTATCCCACCCATAACCTTTAGCTTGGTCTGGAAACTGTTTGAGCTCTTCCTCCCAGTTATGCTTATCCCGCCTGATGAATTTCCCTTTCTCCTCATGATGAAGCCCAGTGACTTCGAACAATAGCTCTTTGGTGACTCTGAAGTGGATGCCCTTGACCACCACCTCGCCATTTTTCCAGGTATCAACAAAATTTTGGGTGACTTCATCATCAGGGCCAACAAACTTGCGAAGGAAGGGGGTGAGGGATTTGGCTTCCATGAAAACCAGGGTGGTGTCGCTGAGGGACAGGGTGGTTGGTTCGACGTAAGCGATAGCCATCAGGGAGGGGAGGGGGAGCAGAGTCCGTAGAGAACTTGGGATGCGATTCCAGAGCCAAAACCACGCACTGAGGAAACAACCTACGATGGGGCGAGGAAGGGGGCAGAGAAGAGAGGCGGGCGCTCTCCGATAGTGAAATAAAGGCCTTAGGGGAGACGAAGCACCATGAAACTGATGCATGCATAGGGACTCAATGATGCAAAATATGGGAGACACGCTCGAAAGGTGGTAGGGGTGGGGAGTCGGAGGATGGGCACGACAATTGATGGGCGAACGACGGTGGAAGGTGAGCCTCTCGGGAAGCGGGTAGTGAGGTGGCGACCTGAGCAAGGGCCAGCTCGACATCAAACACGGGGAAGCCGTCTCTTCGAAAAGGTGGAGAGATAAGGTTGGATCATCGTGACGTGTGAGCTGAGTGGGCACGGGGCAAAACTTAGCAAGAATGATGAGGTTGGCATGGTAAATAAGGAGCTTGCTCAGAGCCGATCGGGTACCAAGGGCAGGGGTGAGGTGGCAGCTACAGTGTGACCCATCAAAAAGTGGCTCGATAGGAAAGCCTGTAGTGGGGTCAAAGGGACACGTGGGGCCAGGAGAGAGGCTGAAGCACAAAGTCAATGGGGCCCAAGGATTGGAGCCTCTAAGATTCTTCTTGGGAGATGTCCGCATCATGGCAGGAGATTTTTTCTTGGGAAGTCATAGCTGTTAGGTCTTCGGGAAAGTCATCTCTCCAGATCTGGAGCCCTGATGATGAGGCTGCAGAGCTGGCCATGGTATCCGCCAGCTTGTTACCTTCCCTGTAGATGTGGTGGAGGGATGACTGGGGGAGACCTTGGAGGATAGTTCGAGCTTCTTGGATAATGTTGAAGATTCTCCATGATGGATCCCTTTGCTTTGTCATGAAGTTTATGGTGTTCAGGGAATCTCCCTCGATGATCACCTTTCTGGGGTCTTCTTGGAGGATTGCCAGCCCATGAAGGAGCATCGATGCTTCCATAAAATTGTTGGTTTGGGTGCCAAGAAACTCCATGTAGGCGAGGATCAGGTTCCCCTCATGGTCGTGGATGACCCCGCCAGCTCTTGAGGGCCCAAGATTGCCTTTGGAGGCCCCATAAAAATTTAGCTTGATCCACTCGGGAGGGGGGCCGTCCACCTGACTGAGGCTCTGGGGTTGGGGGGTGGGGGTCTGGGGGTGCGCCTAGAAGCCAAGGGAGCCGAGGAGGGTAAGCTCACCTCGTTAGGGGAGAGTGGGGTGGGGAAAGGAGGTGGATGTTCTCTGAGGCGTAAGCCAGAGCTTTGTTCGCCACCACAAGGGGATCCCTGGGTGGGGAGGAGAAAGCTCTACTGTTGCGCTCCAGCCAAAGCTGCCAGATCAGGTGGGGAAGGCAGAAGGCCCAAAGGGAATGGAGGGTGGGATGAAAGAAGGGATTGGGCCACTGGATGAAGAGATCGGGGATGGATTTGGGAGGGACCCACTGGATGGAGAAGGGGTGGAGGAGGTGGCCCAGGGCAGCAGAGGAGAAGGAGCAACTCAGAAATAAATGATTTGTCGATTCCCAATCAGAGCAACAGAGGTAGCATCGATTTGGGATTGAGAATCCCCTCTTGGCCAAATTTTCAATGGTGAGGATTTTGTTTTGGATGGTCATCCAAGCAAAGAAGCTAATTTTGGGGATTAGCTTTTTGGCCCAAACTTGCTTGATAGGGAATCGAGGCTCTTGGGGATCCCTTTGGAGAGAGTAGGCAGACTTGACTGAGAAGGATCCATTGCTAGTGTCATGCCAGATGCACCTATCCTCTACCTCACCTGAAGGAATAATAGTTGAACTGAGAAGGGCAGAGAGGTTGGCCGCCTGGAGGGGAAATCGAACATCTTCGATGGGACACCAACCTGACTTTCCCTGGGCCTTGATTATGTAATTGGCCACCTTGGGTCCTTTGGAGGCATCCATATGGGGCTTGAGGGCCAAAAGGTCTTTGTCCTCCCTCAGGGCCTCATCTCGGATCCACTTGTCATCCCAAAAATCAATCTTGCTATCGTCACCGAGGATCCACCTGGACCCCTTTCGGATGAGGTCTTTAGTTTGGGCCAGGGATCTCCAAAAAGTAGACCCGTCATGGGGCTGGTGGTCACCGAGGAAGGGGTGGTGCTGGAGGTATTTCCTTCTCACTATACGAACCCACTCGACCTGGAAATTGGTGAACACTTTCCATGCATGCTTGGCCAGGAGGGCAATGTTCATTTGGGATACCCGCTTGAGGTCGATCCCACCTTCGCTCTTGGGCCGACAAACCAGGGGCCAGGAGACCAACGAGATCCTTTTCTTTTCTTCACTCTCGGACCACAAAAAATGCTTCTGGATCTGCTCGATGCGGGTGTTGATAGAGGTCAGGATTCTAAAAATAGACATGAAATACATCGGGATGCTCTAGAGGCAGGCGGACGTGAGGGTGGCTTTAGCGGCCTGGGAGAGAAGGTGCCCTTTCCAGGAGGCCAACTTCTTCTAGATTCTCTCGACAACGTTGGTCCACAGGGCTTTGGAGGGGAAACTGTAGAATAGGGGTAGCCCGAGATAGGTGGTGGGGAGGGCATCCGGGGTGCATCCCAGGATCTGGGCTATTTTGACCTACCTTGCTTGGGGAGTGTGGATAAAGTAGATTTTGCTTTTCAGGAGATTTATCTTCTGCCCGACCGCATTCTCGTACAAATTGAGAATCTGATTGATGATCTTGGCTTGGGCCATAGAGGCGGAGGTGGCCAAGATGGTGTCATCCATAAATTGCTGGTGGGAAACCGGGGCCAGTCTTGAGGCCGGTCTGATCCCGGAGATGAGCCCGCTTCTGGTTGCGCTCGCAATGGTTCACCCAAGGGCTTCAGCCAGGATGATGAATAGGATCGGGGATAGGGGGTCACCCTGCCTCAGCCCTCTGGAGCTGGGGAAGAACCCTATGGGGGATCCATTGACCAAAATTGAGAACCAAGGGGATGACACACATCGTTTGATGAGATCAACCCAGGATGGGTGGAAGCCAAATTTGAGGAGGACTTCGACGAGAAAATCCCAACTGACTCTGTCGAAGGCTTTGTTCATGTCCAGCTTGAGAAGGAACGTTGGTTTCTTGGCTAGAGATGCAGAGTGCAGAACTTCATGGATTATGATGATCCCATCTGTGATGACCCTCCCTTTGATAGAGCTCCCCTGGTAGGAGTCTATGATTTGGGGGAGGATGTCCTTGAGTCTGGTCGCAAGAGCCTTGGTTAGAATTTTGTACAGGACATTACACAGGCTGATGGGGCGGAAGTCGGATAGGGATTTGGCCACCTGGGTTTTGGGGATCAAGGCAATGAAGGTGGAGTTGATGCCCCTAGGGATGGAGCCGATAAACTGAAGGTCCCTAATGGCAGCACACACTTCTTGACCCACTAGTTCCTAGAAATCCTAGAAGAAGCGGGGGAAGCCATCTGGGTCGGGGCGACATCAACCTTCATGGAGAATAGGGCTGCCTTGATTTCCACATCAGCAAGAGGGTTGAGGAGCATTGCATTGGTTTTCGGGGAGATGGAGGGGGGATGTGCTCAAGGAGCATCTTGGTCGCTTGGGGGGAGGAATGGGATGCGATGCCAAGGAGATCCTGGAAGAAACTGGAAGCCTCTGATCTGATTTCTTCCTCATCCCTGATAGACCTACCATCACTGCAAGTGAGTTCAAAAATTTTGTTGGTGCTTCTATTTTTGAGAGTTGACATGTGAAAGAATTTAGTATTTGCATCACCATCCTTGAGCCATAGGGCCCTCGACTTCTACCTCCAGAAGGTCTCCTCCCTTGCTAGAACATTGTGGTAATCAGCTAGGATTCTACTTTCCTCCTCTCTGGACCCGGGTTCCTGAGTACCTTCCTGGAATTTGCGCTCTAGGTCTTCCAACTTCTCCTTCAGAATTTTCTTGCTCTCGAAGATGTTATCGAACACCTCTCTGTTCTAGGTCTTAAGGTTGTCTTTGAGGGACCTGAGTTTCTGATAGATTTGCCCTATGGGGGATCCATCGAAGGGTTGGTTCCACCACCTGACCACCTGCGACCTGAAATCTGGGTGATGGAACCACATAGACTCGAATCGAAAGGGGCGCTTGGAAGGAGGATGCCTATCGGCTTCAAAGAGGAGGGGGCTATGATCCGATCTAATTTTGGGAAGAGCAAGGAGGGTTGAATCTACAAATAGGGGGATGGCTTCTCTGGACAGGAAGACTCTGTCTAGCCTGACTTGGATAAGGTTGGCCCCGACTCTTCTGTTGCTCCAAGTGAATTTTGCTCCTTTCAGGTGGACATCCATGAGCTCATTGGAATCGATGAATACCCCAAACTCCTCCATGCTTCTGGGGTTCAAGGTGGTTCCCCCTCACTTGTCTAAGGGGAACAAGGGGCTGTTGAAGTCACCTACCAAGATCCAAGGGAGGGGTTTGAACGCTTCCCACATGAGGCTAATTTCATCCCAGAGGGAGGCCCTTTCAATCGGGTTGTTGGGGGCATAAATATTGGAGAGGATCCAGGTCTGGCGGGACACCAAGCTATGGAACATGATGTTGATGATTCTTGGAGAGGATGAAATCAACCTCCCTTCAATAGTGGTCGGGTCCCATAAACACAGCAGACCCCCAACGGTGCCTAGGGCCGAGGTGAAGAGGAAATTGCTATTGCTCCAAACTACTTTGGCTACTTTGGGAGAAGAAATCTCGTCAAGTTTGGTTTCTTGGAGAATGAGGATGGATGGCTTATGGTCCTTTCGGAGGTGGGCAAGGGTGCGTCTCTTGGGGGCTCCATTGAGCCCTCTCACATTCCAAGTGAGTATCTTCATTTGGCACCCTTGGGGGGTCTTTTGCCTCCCTTCCCCTGCTGGGAGGGAGGTTTGGATCTCAGTGGTTCTTCTTTCAAGAGGTTTAGGGCATCAGACAGGAGGGTCATCTAGAGGCCACTGGCAATGTCATCTTCTACTTTCTTCCTTCTCTGTTCGCCTAAGGTGGGACGCCCTCTTTTCCTATCACTATCATAATCCATTGTGAATCTTTTACTATGGGTCCATTTAGGACTGAATCCTTCTGGGGCCGAATGGGAGAAGGATGGACTGCCCTCGTCGTCATCCTCGGACATCTCTGAGCCGACCTCTGAGCAAGCCCGGGAGGGGTGGGGGAGATCCAGGGGGAGGAGGGTTGGGGGCATCGAAGGAGGAGGGGGAGGCTCACGGGGAGGGGGGACGGGGGATGCTCTGAGGGGGCTTTCGGGCCTGGCTTTGGGATGCCCGTGGCTAGGGGATGGGATGGGGGTGGATCGATGGGGGACCCACTGGAGAGGTGGGGGGATCAACTGGACCATCGATCGGGTGGGGAGGTTCCTCAGGGGAGACCAGGACTTCTGTTGAAACTTTAGGGGTAGGGTTGGGATGGGTACATACCTGGTCATGATCAGTCATCGGGATGGGATCAACCTTCTATTTCCATTTGTCAGTTGGATCTGGCCTCTTTTCATGCCACGATGGGGGCGTTGGTGGTCTCTGAGGGGGTCGCCCGCTATGGGATGGGCCACGGGGGGAAACCTGCTGCTGGATGGAGCCTTAGGGAAGGAGTCCCCAGCTGTTGGTGCTTCGGGGCACTTGGAGAGGGGGCACTGGTTGAGGAGGTGCCCTTGCATGCTGCACTAGGTGCAGAAGGTTGGCTTATTCTCGTATTCCAAGGGTTGGCACCATTGATAGGAACCAGACGTCAAGGTGACTGAAGATGGAAGCTCAGATTCAAGGTTTGCATTGACACATAGTCTGGCATGGACCATTCGGGATCCCACCTTGGTTGCAGAGTCGAAAGCCACAAGTTCCCCGATGGCCCGCATGATGATTTTGAGCACATCCTCTCGCTAGAGGTGAAATGGAAATGTCTGGTAGCCGGACCCAGATCGGGGCATAGTTTATGCTCTGGGTGTTGGGATTGAAGTCTGTAGCCCAACGCCTGAGGAAGAGGCTTCTACGGCCCAAAAACTAGGGCCCACCCATGAGGATCCGACTGGTGTCATCCCTATTATTGAGCTTGATGAGAAAAACCCCTTTCGACAGGGCAACGATTTCCATGTTCCCAGAGGTCTTCCATTTGGAGTAGGCCCAACGGTGGATGGTTTCCATGTCTGGGTGACCCCCAATGAATTTCTCGACCAGGGAATAGGAGGCCTCTGACACGTAGGTAGAGAAAACATCATCTGGGATGGAAATGTGCATCCCATCTAGGGATAAGCCCGAGGGTGGGGGATGGGGACGGTTCGCCTCTCCCGCGAGGACCTGGACATATGAGGGTTTGTTGGGCCCCCCAAGGGAGGACTCCTCGACCACCTTGTCAGGGGGCTCTTTGTCCGATGGATCTGAGTGTGCATTTCCAGAGGGGCCCGTTGTCACATCCTCTTCACCCTTACCTGGGCCCGAGTCCCCTATCGCCTATCAGGATCCCGAGTCCTAGATCCTGAAGCCACCATCGGAGGCCTCCGCACCATCTTCTTTTCCCACTCCTGCTCCCACTCCCCTCATCCTCGAACCTCCTTTGGACTCTCCTTGTTACTGTTTGAAACCCTTCATCTATTTATTTAAGGTTTTTAATTAGAAAGAACCTTTGATTTTTATGAAATTTATTGAAGGCTTTTAACTAGAAATAACCTTAGTTTTATATAAAATATTATGAAGGCTTTTAATTAAAAAGAACCTTTGTTTCATATGGGATTATTGAAGGCTTTTAATTAAAGAGAACCTTTGATTTATATGAGATTTATTTAAGGTTTTTAATTAGAAATAACCTTTGATTTTTATGAAATTTATTGAAGGCTTTTAATTAGAAAGAACCTTAGTTTTATATAAAATATAATGAAGGCTTATAATTAAAAAGAACCTTTGTTTCATATGGGATTATTGAAGGCTTTTAATTAAAGAGAACCTTTGATTTATATGAGAATTATTTAAGGTTTTTAATTAGAAAGAACCTTTGATTTTTATGAAATGTATTGAAGGTTTTTAATTTAATTTAAAAGAGAACCCCTTTGATTAATGTTGATTATCTTAGGAGTTTTAAATTAAAAGGGAAGTGGATTTATTCGTGAATTGAAGTTAAGGGGCTTCAATTTAGGGAATGAATGATTGTTTTAAAGGTTAAAGGTATGGGACTTTAATGCTTTAAAAGGTAATTGATTGATTGGAAATTGTGAATTAAAAAGGATGTATATTTATTCTTTAAATTGAAGTTATGCGGCTTTGATTTAGGGAATGAAAAGAAAGGGATTCTTTTAAAGGTTAAGGGTATGAGACTTTAATGCTTTAAGACTTGAATGAATTTGATTAAAGTTAGATCTTGATCTAAGTGGTACATGTTGGATGACTCTCTAAGGGAACTTGAGAGGTGAAAATAAAGTAAAGGTTCTTTTATAATATCCATTATGCATTAGATGGTTAGAAAATTAATTGAATTTTGTATAGTTGTAATTTGGCAAAGTAAATGAATAGATGCATTTAGAAGGCATGCCTATCCTGAACCATGAGTATCATGATCCCCTACTACCCTCAAATATCCAATGGGAGGCAAGGAGAAGCAAGGAGTTCAATGGAAACAAAGTATAGGTAATTGTATCTTGCATTGATTTACTTATGATTAAATAGACTAAAATTGTGGGGAGATATCCTCAATGCAGATAATGTGATACTCTTTAAAGTAAGAAGGATTTATCATGTAAGATTTAATGAGATAGTTTTTTATTGGTTTAGTGAAGGTTCTTTTACATTATTTATGTATCTGTTATTGTATGTAGTTGATTCTCCTTTAGTGTTAAGCTTGTCTTATTTTATCTATCAGTGTTTGATTGCTTTCTGATGTTATAGTAACTAGATGTATTATTGTTTGGTTGCTTGATGATAGAAATATAAGTGTAGAGTTCTAGGGTGAACTTAGAGGTGACCTAAGGGAATTAAAAACCCCTTAGGGTGAACATAGGTAACCTAATGGAATTGAGAACCCCTTAGGGTGAACATAGGAGACCTAAGGGAATTGAGACCCCCTTAGAGAGATAAATGACTAAGTTGTGAAGAGATTACATCTGAGTTAAGATATCTCATCATGGAGACGATATAGATATATTAACTCGCAATACGCATAGCATACCTACACATAATGATTTGTGTATGGTATGGATATGCATGCATACCTTCAATGGATTGAGGGTGATAGGTCTAGCTCATCAAGAATGATGGGACAAATGGACTTATCTGCAATAACACATGTTACGCCTACACAGACAGACTTGTGATAGGGTACTTCATGAGATGTAGCTTCCAAGAAAACTTAGGTGATTGAAACTTTAGGTTAATACTAGTTGGGTTAGGGGTTCATGTATCCCTCTCCTTAGTAAAAAAAAAAAAACTTTTCTATTTTTGTATTTTTCCTATTTGTGTGTTTTTGGGTCGTTATAGGACTCATATACCTATGGATATTTGAAAGAAGGAAGAAATAAAGATTCACAAGTGTATCTTTATGGGTATTTAGATACCTCGAGGTCATATTGTCTTTATGACCTTTAGAGGTGTGAGGTTTTGATTCATAGAGATGTCATTTTTTATGAGGTCCTTATAGGTGCTCCTTTCAATCCACCACATAAACTTTTAAATGATGACTCTTTTGACCCTTTGATTATTTTAGATTTAATTGTTTCTTAGATATTTTAGTGGGCTCTATTCCCATTAGATCATCTTCTTCATCCTCATATTTGAGTAGAGGTCCATTGTCTATGAATTTGACCTCGTCAAGAGTAACACTATTGGTAGCACCTTCTTTTCCAGGTTCAAGGCAACAAGATACATTATATCAAAGTGCTTCAACTTTGCATGATGAGATAAGTGGTAGTTTTAAGTTGGATTCTTAATATTTAGTTTTTGATGTTGCTTTGTCGTAGAGTGCACATGACTCTTTAGTTCATATAATGCTCAAATGGGTTAAGACTCTTCTAAAAGATGCCTAACCAATTTTATCTCAAGGCAACATGAGATAGCTCATTCTCAAGATTTGCTCTTGAAGGTTACTCATTATTAGGATCCTCTTACATTTTATCAAGCTAAGGACTGATCAGAATAGGAAGATGCTATGTTGGTAGAATATGAGACTTTGATGAACAACGTGACTTGGGAGTTGGTTCCTCCTCTAGAGGGAAAGAATGTTGTTGGATGCAAATGGGTCTATAGGACAAAGTATACTTTATATAGTTAGGTGAAGACGCACAAATCATGCATTTTTATTAAAAGATTCTATCAATAGGAGGGAGTGGTCTATTCAAATCCATTTGCATTTATTGCTAATATGGACCCTGTTAGGATGATCCTCTCTATTACTACCTCATATGGATGGAGGGTTCATTATATGGATGTGAAGTGTCTTCCTATATGGAGATCTTTAAGAGGATATTTACATGCAACAACCCCTTCATTTTGAGCTTGAGGGCCCTACTCCTTTGGCTTGTCATCTAACTAGGTCCTTATATGGACTTAAGCAGCCCCCCATGCATGGGATGAGAAGATTCATTCATTCATTCTCAATTGTCAGTTTTTGTGATATGAAGTTGAACATGATGTTCACATCAAACATCAAGATGATGACACTTTAGTGATTATTTTATATATTGATGATCTACCCATTATTGGTAGCTCTCTTAATTTGATTCAAGATATGAAATCATGACTGTTTCACTTTTGAGATTATAGATTGAGACTTGTGCATTACTTCTTAGGTATTCATATTGATCAGATATATTCTAGCATCACTGTTTCACAACCCAATAATGCTTTGGATCTTCTTCAATATTTTAGGATAGATGATTACAAGTCCACTCAGACTCCCTTTGCTTTAGACCTAAATCTTAGGGAAAATTATACTACGTTTTTGGTGTATGCTACATAATATCAATTTCTTGTGGGTGGACTTTTATACCTTACACTAGATCTAATATAGATTTTGCTATCAACTATTGCTCCAAATAGTGGATTAACTACAGAACAAGTGGATTAACTACAAAACAAGTGCAATCCATAGCCTTAGCGAAAAATGAAACAACTAGGAACATGAAAAACATTAGTATCTCTAATTTTTATGGATAGGGTGATGGGGATGCAATGGAAGCATTGCTGAGAGAAGCAAAGGTTCACTTTACGATAAAAGGCTACTCATCAGGAACCCAAACACTTTGGGCTATGATTAACCTGGAAGGGGCTACTTTGGAGTGGTGGAAAACCCACTATGAGGAAACTAATATTGAATCCATTAATACTCCATGGGAGGAATTTATAAACATCTTTAATAAGATATTCCTAACAGAGCATTTCTATGCCTTAAAGTTTGAATAATTTGCTAGTCTGAGATAAAAAACCAGCATAGTAGAGGTGTACTATAAGAAACTGGTAAGACTATTCAAATATGTACCTGTATATAATGAGAAAATGCGGGTTCACAAGTTCACTCTTGGATTGGAACCTAGGTTAAAGCATGATGTAGACATGTAGGAGACTAAATCATTGCAAAATGCATATGACCTAGCAAAGAAAGCAGAGTCACACTTTTGTTATAAATATGACACTCTACCCGAGCAAGCTCAAAAAGAGCTAAAGAAGAGGAATAGTAATGGGTTTGTAAAATGGGAGGTTGAACAAGAGTGAAAGGCTAAGAATCCCCAAAATCCTGAGAAGAAACCTTATGGAAATAAAAAAAAAATCAAGAACTTTTGTAAGAGGGATAACAAACCCAACAACACGAAACCTCAACCACAGAAGTCACAAGCTCCAACTCCAGCAGTTAAGAGTGGGAATGAGAAACCTGAAAAACAAAAAGGACCCAAGGAAGGGTGCTACAATTGTCAAGGACCTGTTGGAACAAAATTTGCCTTCGGTTAATAGTGTTGCGCCTTAGACTTTGCCAACATTGAATAGACAGATCTTGCTTGAGATCATCTGTCTAGTCTCCAGAGAAGGTTGGTTCCTTTGAGTTTTTTAGAGAAAAGGGGAACAAGAGATAAGGGAAATATAGCCTAAGCTAGAACTTTTATATGGTGCATATTAGACAACATCAAAGACGATTTACTTACTTCTATCCAAAGCATTTAAAACACATTTCCATGCAGAAATTATATAATTCCGAGATATGATTTCTGATATTTCGTCTAAAACATGCATATATATTAGATTCTTAATTCCAGAAATATGATTTATGTACGTGCTACGAGTTCAGATATAAGAATAGATACATTATACAATTCAATATTGAATAAAAGTTAAGAACATTAAGTACATACACTTGCACGATATGAACTCGAAGCCAATGGGAGAATGCATTTTATTGCTTGTATTCCAAGTACATGTACATTCAGGCTTGTAAACGTCCAAGAGCCGACCTTTTTTTGGAGTCGCTCACCCCTATATATACCCTAAAAGAGTATATTTTTCTAAGTACATCTTACTTATTTTACAAGCAATCATCTACAGTTTCTAATAATACACAACGAATTTCCCGTAGATTGGATAGATTGGCAATCATCCAGCGGACCTGCCAGGTTATAATCAACAGACCATTCTTTAGAAATCGGCACTTGATGTCAGTGCATGTCCCCGATTGCCAAAAATATACTCTATTCCTTTACAACTGGCGTGTCACGAAATCGCGACATTCTTTCCTTGCTTTGCTCTTTCTACCGCCTCCCATCACGAAAATGAGACATGTCACGAAATCACGACATTCTTTCCTTGCTTTGCTTTTCTGCCGCTTCCAGCCACGAAAATGAGACATGTCACGAAATCGTGACATTCTTTCCTTGCTTTGCTCTTCTACCGCTTCCAGCCGCGAAAATGAGACATGTCGCGAAATCGCGACATTTCTATGTCTTCAGCTTGATTCTTCTTCGTGCATCGCGAAAATGTGACATGTCACGAAATCGTGACACTTCTCCTCTTTGCTCCCTTTTGTTGCTCTTAGCCATGAAAATACAACATGTCACGATATCGTGACACTTTTTCTCTTTTGGCCGCGACAAAGCAACATGTCGCGATATCGCGACACTTTTTCCCTTTTGGCCGTGACAAAGCAACATGTCGCGATATCGCGACACTTTTTCTCTTTTGGCAGCGATAATGCAACATGTCGCGATATCGCGACACTTTTTCTCTTTTGGCCGCGACAATGCAACATGTCGCGATATCGCGACACTTTTTCTCTTTTGGCCGCGACAAAGCAACATGTCACGATATCGCGACACTTTTTCCCTTTTGGCCGCGACAAAGCAACATGTCGCGATATCGCGACACTTTTTCCATTTTGGCCGCGACAAAGCAACATGTCGCGATATCGTGACACTTTTGCCCTTTTCTTTTTCTCTTTGCTTTGAACCGCGAAAATGCAACATGTCGTGATATCGCGACACTTTTTCCTCCTTGCGGTGTTTTGCATTTTCTTTGATCTTTAGCATATGGGCCACTTTGGTCTTCTTGGAAAATATGCAAAAAGGAGCATCAGATGTTTTTCTGTAGTTAGTCACTTTTTTGACTAACATTCTTGGTGCCTTCCGAGGGATTTTTTGCTTGCAAAAATTTTGAACCAGGCCTTTATCCATTGGGAAACGGAGTCAACAACGCAGTTGTAAAAAGAATCTTTCAGAGAAAGACAAAGAACACAAGAAAATGCACTTAGATCAAACGTGAACATTACCTCGCCAAAACTCCCTTTATACCTTAGTATCTCTATTCAAAAAAAATGTTGACTTCTGATTGGCTACGACTGAAATTTTTTTTTTAAGGCCGAAAAACGGTAATATTTACAAACATTGTCTGAATATACTTATATTATACTGTACATATAATTCCTTTTCTGCTTTCTCAATAGAAATATAACTTTAGGTGAAATGCATTCACCGTGATGGGAAGAGCCAATCCATCTTGATCTTTCAACTCGAAAGCATTGAACTGTTTCTCTGAAACAATTTCAAATGGTCCCTCCCATAAAGCATCGAATTTATCATGGTTACCTAGCTTATCTTTCTTTACATTCCATTTCAAAACCAAGTCTCCCACTCTAAATTTTTTGGCGGTTGTCTTTTTGTTGAACCATCCTTCAGTATCTGCCATATGCTTCTGGTTGTGATTGTATGATTGCTCTCTTTGTTCTTCTAACTGTAAGAGCTGCATAACTCCTGCAACTGTGTGTAGCATTTGGTCAATCTGAGGTAGCGGGTAATGATCTTTGAGTGATGCTCTGTTCAATTTCTAAAATCTACACACAATCTGATATCTCCATTTTTCTTCCTGACTGGTACCAAGTTTGCCACCCAGGTGGAGTGTTTAATAGGGTATACTATTTTAGCTTGAAGGAGTTTTAGCAGTTCTTGTTTCATCAAATATTCTATCTTTGGATTCACTGGTCTTTGCTTTTGCCTAAAAGGCTTAGCTCCCTTTTTACACAATTCTCTGATCTGGTTCACTTCCTCTTCATCCTGCAGATCCCGGTTAGCTGAGCAATTCATTTCAGGGATTAAGAAATCCAGTATCTATTTATGTTCATCATTTTCAAAAACTTGTCGAAAAATATTTTTATCAGGTACTGAAGGCCTGTATATAAGTCTAACAGTTTTAGACTTATGAATAACATTACTTACAGGACAAAAATTAGCTCCCATTGAAGCTAACAAATCTACGTGGGTATTCTGTTCTCTAGGGATAAACTTTATATTTAGGGCCTCAAAGGCCTCTAAGAGATCCCACACTTTGTTCCTGTAAGCCTTCAAATAATCTTGTTTACTTATACCTTTTTTGGTGACTTGATTCACAATAAGTTCCGAATCTCCATAGATGAGTAACTGTTTGATTCTCAATTTCTCAGCATTTCTTAACCCTAAACACAGGGCCTCATATTCTGCTGCGTTATTGGAGCAACTCCAAGTCAACCTGTAAGAGAAAACCTTTTCCTCTCCGGTGGGAGAAATCAAAACTATTCCGAAACCAACTCCATTCTTGCACCTAGCCCCATCAAAGAAAAGCTTCCACAATTGATTCACAGAACCATCCTCTTCTAGGGAGGATACCAATTTTCTTTTTGGTTTCTCAATAGAATAGTTTCCTATTTCTGTTTCTATCATGGCATTAAAATTCTGTAGAGAAAACTCGTCTTCAGCTTGGAGCTCTTCTAATGTTTCTTCCATCAGATCTTCTTCTATTGTTTCTTCAGTCATCATATTTACATGGTCAGTTTCACCAATATTTTCTACATGAAACGTAGATGGTTTCTCATTAAAAATCTTGACCCTTCTACCTTTGAAAGGTATCTCCAAATGAGAATAATCTAAGGATAAGTATCCTCCTATCTTTGCTGTGAATTCTCTGGATAGACACATGCCAAAATAGGGCTCCAAGTCTACGACTACTACCTCTTGTATGACTGTCATCTGAGGCATTTTATGCAGCCGTATGGGAATATCCTTTATCACTCCTACAATTTTTATTGGAGTACCATCTAACTGTAGGATGCCTGCGTTGCTCCTAGTGTACTCCATTCCCATAATATCACATAATGCTTTGGGTATCACAATGGTAGTAGCGCCTGAATCTATCATGCAGTTGTGGACAACCCATCCTTCCATTTGAAGGGACAAATAAAAGGGTGGTGGCCTGTTCTTACCAGTGGTAGACTTCAAGTTTGTTAGAACCATTTTTGAAGATGATACAGTCCCACCTCCATTTTTCATTGTTCTTAGGGATTCCTGTAGGAGATCGATTTGACCTGGGATTTGAAGAGCATCATACATACTTGCCTTAGAAGGAGTCTTTTTCATTTCCTCTACTATAATGAATGTAGGTGAATCAACTATTCTTTCTCTTTCTTTGGCAAAGATTTCATATTTATTTTTGTATCCCTGGGTAGCTTCAGTTCTTTGCCTTTTTTTCAGTGAGGGGAAACTCAACCTTTCCCTAGCCTGTTCTTGGGTTTCATTTTCCCCCTGAGGAATAAATTCTTTGTGTGTTTCTTGCCCTTGAATTTTGGTTGGAAACTGATATTTTCTTTCCCGAGGGAGACTTCCCTTAGGAGTTTCTTTGGGAACTTCCTTGGGAGCAGGGAAACATTCAATGGTCGAAGCTCTTTAGGGTCTACTTGCGAGTGGTTTCTTACCCGATCTTGTCAAAGCCGAAACCTGTTCTACTGTAGGCATCATGAAGTTGTGGTCCTCCTCTCTAATTATATTTACATGGCCTTTCATTTTTTTCTTTACTCTTTTCAACTGCTATACTTTGTACATAATGCTGGTGTATCATACACGAACTTTCCCCATGTGGATCGTTACATGTAGTACACCAAAAGTTAGAATCAGTGGGAGGCTCTTCGGCCTCAACTGTCTCATTTGTATATACCGTGCTCGGTCTCTCCTGTACCCTTCCACTTGTCGAAGCACCTTCCTTTTGTATCTGTGGAAATCTTCTTGCTTGGATATTCCGTTCAGCCTCTCTCTTTTTCATGGATGCCATTTCATTTGACAATGTCTTCATGGTATCAATTATGGTCATGTATTGATCATTGGGGGGAGCTGATGCAAGGGGTGTAGGAGGTGCAGCTATAGCTGGGAGGGCATGCATTGATGGGAGTACAGGCAGTTTAGAAATTGATGCTTGGGAAAGCTCTGGTAAAATTGGCAATAGAGTTTTTGATGGATATCTTTTTGTAGCGATGAGATCAGCTTCGCCCTTTGCTACCTCTACATAGATCCCAGGAAAAGTGGTTACATGGGATTGCCTTATTATCATACTGAGCTCTGAATCAAAAGCCCTTAAATAATAGCATATAGCTTGTTCTTTCGTGGGCTTTAGGCCTTGAGGTACTCTATCACGAGTTTTGGTAAACTTGATGTTGAAATCTTGGATTTCTTCTTGTGGATGCCTCTCAATGACGGTGAATTGATTCAACAATGTGAAAGGATCTGCATGTATATTAAATTCATCGACTAGATGGTCGGCAAGTACTGCCCAAGAAGTAATGGATCCAGTGAGAAGCGCTCTGTACCAATAGAGCATCTTTCCTTTCAAAGATATAATCAACAATCTGACCATTACATCTTCTTGAGTGATGTTATAAATAGATGCTAGCGCTGATACATCTAAACAGTGCTCATCTACTATTTTTCCTGTTTCATCAAAGGTCGGTAAGGCTTTTAATGCAGCTTATGGAATTTGGTGATGCGTTCCCAAGTTCAAAGGGCCAGTTTGATTCCACACAAGATGCGCTGGGGTAGGGGCGGCTACCATGATTGCTAAAGGAGTTACAACCGCTATGGGATTGCTTGCAGATGCTCCTACAACGGGTGTTAAAGAGGTGCTAATGGTGTCGGGTGGATTTGATCGTGCGGCTAGCATAGGGTGTGCTTTTAGGCTTTCGAGATGTAGTTCAAAGAACTCGATAGGTTCTTCAAAGTTTCTAGCTCGGGATCTGGTTATCATATGGCTATATAACCAGAAGGTTTCTTAAACAAGATCTTTCTTTTATGGTCTAAATTGCAACAGAGTCGCCAGGTGGTTTTTCTTGAGATTTTAAAAAAAAAAGGCTCTTAAGGTAAAACACCAAAACTTATACAATATTGTGGGATTGTCTGGTCCCATCGGGCATGCCAAAAACTATTGGAACAAAATCTGCCTTCGGTTAATAGTGTTGCGCCTTAGACTTTGCCAACATTGAATAGACAGATCTTGCTTGAGATCATCTGTCTAGTCTCCAGAGAAGGTTGGTTCCTTTGAGTTTTTTAGAGAAAAGGGGAACAAGAGATAAGGGAAATATAGCCTAAGCTAGAACTTTTATATGGTGCAGATTAGACAACATCAAAGATAGATTTACTTACTTCTATCCAAAGCATTTAAAACACATTTCCATGCAAAAATTATATAATTCTAGATATGATTTCTGATATTTCGTTTAACATGCGTATATATTAGATTCTTATTCCAGCAATATGATTTATGTATTGTGAAAGTTCAGATATAAGAACAGACTCAATTTACAATTCAATATTGTAAGCAAAAATAAAGGACATTAATACATACACTTGCACGATATGAACCAGAAGCCAATGGGAGATGCGATTTTATTGCTTGTATTCGAAGTACGTACATTCAGTCTTGTAAACGTCCAAGAGCCGACCTTTTTTTTGGAGTCGCTCACCCCTATATATACCCTAAAAGAGTATATTTTTCTAAGTACATCTTACTTATTTTACAAGCAATCATCTGTAGTTTCTAATAATACACAACGGATTTCCCACAGATTGGATAGATTGGCAATCATCCAGCGGACCTGCCAGGTTATAATCAACAGACCATTCTTCAAAAATTGGCACCTGATGTCAGTGCATGTCCCCAGTTGCCAAAAATATACTCTATTCCTTTACAGCTAGCGTGTCGCGAAATCACGACATTCTTTCCTTGCTTTGCTCTTTTGCCGCCTCCCACCGCGAAAATGAGACATGTCACGAAATCGCGACATTCTTTCCTTGCTTTGCTTTTCTACCGCTTCTAGCCGCGAAAATGAGACATGTCACGAAATCGCGACATTCTTTCTCTTGCTTTGCTCTTCTGCCGCTTCTAGCTACGAAAATGAGACATGTCGCGAAATCGCGACATTCGTCTCTTACTTTGCTCTTCTGCGTGCATCCATCGCGAAAATGAGACATGTCACGAAATCGCGACACTTCTGCCTCTTTGCTCCCTTTTGTTGCTCTTAGCCGTGAAAATACATGTCGCGATATCGCGACACTTTTTCTCTTTTGGCCGCGACAAAGCAACATGTCGCGATATCGCGACACTTTTTCCCTTTTGGCCGTGACAAAGCAACATGTCGCGATATCGCGACGCTTTTCTCTTTTGGCAATGACAATGCAACATGTCGATATCGTGACACTTTTTCTCTTTTGGCAGCGACAATGCAACATGTCGCGATATCGCGACACTTTTTCTCTTTTGACCGTGACAAAGCAACATGTCGCGATATCGCGACACTTTTTCCCTTTTGGTCGCGACAATGCAACATGTCGCGATATCGCGACACTTTTTCCTCCTCGCTTTCTCTTCGCTTTGGACCGCAAAAGCAACATGTCGCGATATCGCGACACTTTTTCCCTTTTGGCCGTGACAAAGCAACATGTCGCGATATCGCGACACTTTTGCCCTTTTCTTTTTCTCTTTGCTTTGAATCGCGAAAATGCAACATGTCGCGATATCGCGACACTTTTTCCTCCTTGCGATGTTTTGTATTTTCTTTGATCTTTAGCATATGGGCCACTTCGGTCTTCTTGGAAAATATGCAAAAAGGAGCATCAGATGTTTTTTCTGTAGTTAGTCACTTTTTTGAATAACAGGACCTCGTTACTATAATCAACGTCCATATCGACCAAGGACTAGCACAGCTAATGCAAAAGGGAAGGAACCGAAACATCGAATCTATACCGCAATCAGGAAGCAGAAGCTAGAGGGACAAGCCACCCCATTACTTGTGAAATATAAGGTTTTCAATAAGCAAGTAAACATTTTGATAGATAGTGGAGCCACTGACAGTTTTATTTCATCTAGTCTACCAAGGACTGTGTCGAAAAGGCCTAGACATTTGGCTCAAGGGTGGAAGGTTGAGTATGGTTCTGGGTAGACCTACTCGGTGAGCCAGTGTTATCCTATGGCAGAAGTCACTCTATCTAAAGGGACTACATAATGTTATTTATATGTAGCTCCCTTACATGCCTTTGATGTGATTCTAGGGATGGATTGGCTACAGGCTCATAAAGACTTAGTCAATTTCCAAGACCGATGGATTGAGTATTCAAAGGAAGGCAGAGAGAGACTAAGAATTCATAGCAAACAAGGGGTATTTGAACCTCAAATGTTGCTCGCTATGCAATTGAAAAAAGACCCCAAATAGAGGAGGGATAGTGTATGTG
Organism: Wollemia nobilis; assembly: GCA_028583015.1. Taxonomy (NCBI): domain Eukaryota; kingdom Viridiplantae; phylum Streptophyta; class Pinopsida; order Araucariales; family Araucariaceae; genus Wollemia; species Wollemia nobilis. The sequence goes on along the minus strand of JAQPPZ010017101.1, from coordinate 5,666,959 downwards.
GTAAAACTCAATGAAGTGGAGGACCATGAGAAAGGATAAATACTAATACAACATACAATTTTATAGGATTTTCAAGACGTATTTCCAGAGGACCTACCTGGACTACCTCATGTACAGGAATTTGACTTCACAATTGAACTTATGACGGGAGTCGAACCTATTCATAGATCCCCGTATAGGATGAATCCTACTGAAATGTAAGAACTAGAGGTTCAATTGCAAGGATTATTGGAAAAGGGTTTGATAAAACCAAGTGTGTCACCATGGGCACGCTAGTTTTGTTTGTGAAAAAGAAGGACGGTTCGCTAAGATTGTGTATTGATTACAGAATGCCAAATAAGGCTACAATCAAGAACCGGTATCCTTTACCTAGGATTGAGGATTTATTTGACCAACTAAAGGATTCCAAGGTATTTACTAAGATCGATCTAAGGTCAGGGTATCACCAGTTAAGGATTCGTGAGCACCGTGTTCCAAGAGTGGGAACTCTATTAAAACTGAAGTGAGAGCATTTCTTGGTTCTAGTTGCTTAGACACTAGGTTTTGTCGTGGTTGCTTAGCATCCGCCTTGGAAGGCGTTGGCCTCTAGTTGTAGACCCTGCATTAGGTAAGGTGTTGTGTAACTTGTTTTAATTAAAAGGAAACCTTTGTTTTATGAGAAATAATGGAGTTTAGTTGAAGAAACCCTTGTTTTATATAAAATATAATGAAGGCTTTTAATTTAAAAGAACCTTTGTTTCATATGGGATTATTGAAGGCTTTTAATTAAAGAGAATATTTGATTTATATGAGATTTATTTAAGGTTTTTAATTAGAAAGAACCTTTGATTTTTATGAAGTTTATTGAAGGCTTTTAACTAGAAAGAACCTTAGTTTTATATAAAATATTATGAAGGCTTTTAATTAAAAATAACCTTTGTTTCATATGGGATTATTGAAGGCTTTTAATTAAAGGGAACCTTTGATTTATATGAGATTTATTTAAGGTTTTAATTAGAAAGAACCTTTGATTTTTATGAAATTTATTGAAGGCTTTTAATTAGAAAGAACCTTAGTTTTATAAAAAATATAATGAAGGCTTATAATTAAAAAGAACCTTTGTTTCATATGGGATTATTGAAGGTTTTTAATTAAAGAGAACCTTTGATTTATATGAGAATTATTTAATGTTTTTAATTAGAAAGAACCTTTGATTTTTATGAAATGTATTGAAGGTATTTAATTTAATTTAAAAGAGAACCCCTTTGATTAATGTTGATTATCTTAGAAGTTTTAAATTAAAATGGAAGTGGATTTATTCGTGAATTGAAGTTATCGGGCTTCAATTTAGGGAATGAATGATTGTTTTAAAGGTTAAAGGTATGGGAATTTAATGCTTTAAAAGGTAATTGATTGATTGGAAATTGTGAATTAAAAAGGATGTATATTTATTCTTTAAATTGAAGTTATGCGGCTTTGATTTAGGGAATGAAAAGAAAGGGATTCTTTTAAAGGTTAAGGGTATGAGACTTTTTTTTTTTTTTTTATTTGTGGAAAACATCCCAAAAGGGATGCCACTTTCGGGTAAGACCCAAGGAGGCAGGGGTATCCATTCCGCCAAAAATGCCCGGGACTCGGACCTGGCCTACCACCTTTGACATACTCAAGGAGCAAACAAACACACAAAACCAAATTAAAAAAAGAAAATAACAACAAAAATAATAAAATAAAATAAAAAACAAACTCCTTGAGTGTGTCAAAACCAAAAGCACAACCAAACACGCACAATAAGATAAAAGAAACCACAACACAAACCACATAGAAAAACACAAGAACCACATAACAAAACACAAACAAGACAAAAACAACAGAACACTACAAAGACATAACCCAAAAAAACATGAAAAATAAACACAACCAAAACCTAAAAAATAAAATAAATAAAATAAAAATAAAAACAACCAACAACGAGACAATAAACAAAAACAAAAAACATAGAAAACACTCACACATAAAAAAATGAAATAACACAAACAAAGAGAAACCCAAGAACAAGAACAAAAAAAAACACAAGAACAATAACAATAAACATAAAAAAAAAACAAAACAACAAAAACACAAGAACAACAAAAAACAACACAAAGAACACAAAAACAAAACAAAACAAAAGAACCCACCCACCTTAAAAAACTAAACAAAAAAACAAAGAAGACAAAAGAAAAAAAATGAACAAAACAATGACCTATCTAGACCGAGAAGACTATTAATGCAAGAATCAACAGAGGAAACAAAATAAAGAATAGAATGAGCTAGGGAACTAAAAAAACTGAATGAACCAAAGAGAAACAAAAAAAAAAACAAGAAGAAACTAGGTACCTTCGAAGCTGGAGCCATCCAAAGAAATGATAGAAAGAAGAGCTTCCCTAATTTGAGAAGCCCACCATATAGGAGGGTGGCCATAACAAGTAAGATCACCTTTGTCCAAAGCCCAATTAGCTAAAGCATCAGCACTCTTGTTTTGATCTCTGACCACATGATTGTAATCAACTTTCAAAAATCCCATCTGGATTAAGCTGAATCTTCTCAATAATTCTTTTTATTCTCCAATCCACCTTATGATTCTTAGAAGGAGTCTTCAAGAGATTAATCATAAGTTGAGAGTCGAGACTCAACTAACACCTTTTCCCATCCAACCTTAGTAGCCTCCTGAAGGCCTCTAAGGATACCATACCCCTCGGCAAGGTTATTGGAAAGAATACCCAAATTCTCGGCAAAAGTAAAAACCAGGGAGCCATCCGAAAGTCTACCAATTCCTCCCACACTGGCTTTTCCGGGGTTCCCTCTAGAGGCTCCATCGGTATTGACTTTTCCAAAATCCTTAGGAGGAGGTTGCCAATTTCTAGTCCTATCCATCTTACTAATACTCACATTCCCTTTAAGTTGGTTGCCCTTAGAAGGTTTAATCTTCAATCTTTGCATCACTTGATCCCATCTTTGGTGGGAGTTTTGGGGGTGATTAAGGAGATGATGGACTGATTCAACTAAGTTGGCTATGGTCTTTTGCCAAATATAGTGAATATCCTTCCTATCTTGATTAAAAATTTGGTTGTTCCTTTCATTCCAAATATTCCAAAGAAGAATGGTAGAACCCATCCAAACTAACTGCCTAATAAAATGATCAACACCCTCTTGATTAGGCCAATCCCTCCAAAGTTGTTCAAAAGTGAAAAAATTGGACCACTTGTAAGCCAAGTAAAGTTGCCATTCTCCTCCATAGCTCAGAGGCTAAAGTACACTCAATAAAAATATGGTTGATATTTTCTACATTCTCTTCACACATTTCACATCTAAAAGGGCCATGAAAACCACGCTTCATAAGTTGCTCACCGGTAAGCACCCTACGATGCAATAAAAGCCAATTAAAGAACCTCACCTTAGGCCAGAGCTTTTGAGCCCACAATTGAGAAAATATGTCAGAAGAATGGTTGGGATTATTATGGCATAAGGTCAAATAACCTTGAGCAACTGAATACTCACCCTTAGTAGTGTCGTTCCATCCAAAACAATCTTTTTCATGGGACCAAGAGAGGGATCTCATATGAAGGATGCCTTGGATATCTTGTCTTTGCCTTTCTGGGATTTGAATAGGCCAGTCCTCAATAGGGATCCAATATCTACCAACCTTTGAATTACCGGTATGGTACCGAGAGTAATTAGCCACCTTTATCCAATTAGCTCGGTGAAGCTCCTCCATCCAAGGCCTCCAATCGGGAAACTGAGTTATCAAAGGCTTGTGACCATCCCAAGAATCTGTCCAAAAATTTGCATGTTGACCATTATGAATGATCCAAAATAATTTTTTCTTTATCAAATCCTCACCGGTCTTAAGAACTGCTAAAATGGGAGAACCTTTGGTAGGAAGTTGATAGCGAACAAGGTCTTCGGGACTTTTGTTCTCGGCATATTTAGCACGGAGATTATTGGCCCAAAGAGCATTGGGGTTATGCAACATCCTCCAATATAATTTAGCAGCTAAAGCTTTGTTGTTATTAATTGAAGACCGGAATCCTAACCCCCCTTCACTCTTAGGAAGACATAAAGTATCCCATTTCACCAAGGCCCATTTTCTTTTCTCCTTAGTACCACTCCAAAGGAAACGATGACTGATTTGATCCAATTCTCGAAGAACAGCCTTTGGGATATTCAAAATGGAAGAAACATAAATAGGAATAGCTTGAAGGACTGATTTTACCAAGGTGATTCTACCCCGAGAAGAAAGCCACTTGTTGGTCCACTTTCCAATTTTCTTCTTGACTTTGTCCAACAACCAATTCCAATCTTTATTTTTCTGCCTTTGAATATTTATGGGAATACCTAAATAAGTGATTGGAAGAGAGGTCTTCTTATATCTTAATTTATCCAAGACCATGGCTTCCTGTCTAGCGGAGCGGTGAAAGAAAATAACTTTAGATTTGTCTTCATTGATCAACTGCCCGATAGCCTTAGAAAAACAACTAATGATTTGCTTAAAATTAGAAGCTTCCTTAACTGTAGCTTTACCTAAAAGGGTAGAGTCATCCACAAATTGAAGATGAGAGATAGGTCTAGCTCCATGAGCAATGGTAACTCCCTCAAGGGTTTTGTTTTCCCTCTTTTTGGTTATAGTCCTACCCAAGCATTCAGCAAGAATGATGAATAAATAAGGGGATAGCGGGTCACCTTGCCTGATACCTCTGGAAGCTGGGAAAGACTGAGAAGGCCTACCATTGATAAGAACTAAGTAGGAAACTGAAGAGATACATCCCATAATCCAATCCATCCAATCCTTAGAGAAACCAAATTGCCTCAAAACTTTGATAAGGAAGTGCCAATCCACTCTGTCATAAGCTTTGGATAAGTCTAACCGGATGAACATAGAAGGAGAATTTTGCATATCCATGGAATGGATGGCTTCTGAGCAAGAACTATCTCATCTACTATTTGACGTCCTTCCACATATCCCCCTTGCTCTGGGAAATAATCTTATGTAAAAGAGGCTTCAACCTTTCTGCCATGATTTTAGTAATAATTTTGAGAAGAACATTACATAAAGCAATAGGTCTAAAAGCTGAGATATGATCAACCTCTTGAGCTTTTGGAACAAGAGTAATATAAGTTTTATTGATAACCTTCAAAATTTCTTTGGATTTCCTGGCTTCTTCCACCACCTCTAATAAATCAACATGAAGGATATCCCAGAACTCTTGGTAGAACTCAATAGGAAAACCATCGGGACACGGGGTTTTCCCTTTTTGCATTTTAAAAACTACTTGTTGAAGCTCATTGATAGTAACGAGGAGCAGTCAAAATAGAGTTCTCCTCAGAAGTGATAAGAGAAGGGATTGCTTGAAGAACATTTTGTTGAGAAGCTGAGTCAAGAGGAGTAGCGGCAAAAATATTGGAAAAGTAATCAACAACAATAGAGTTCATGCCATCCCAAGTATAAACAACATCTCCAGAATCTGATTTTAAGGAAGAAATAAAGTTGTGAGATCTTCGAGCTAGAAGAGATTTGTGGAAGAAATTTGTGTTTCGATCTCCTTCTTTGAGCCATTGAATTCTAGATTTTTGCTTCCATAAGATTTCTTCTCTTTTTTCCCATTCCTCTAACCGAGTTGTGAGTTTAATTTCATCTGCACTTCTCTTCTCTGTGAGGCCATCTAAACGGATTTTCTTATTCAAATTTTCAAGATGAGCAATAACTTCATGTTTTTTTTATGAACATCCCCAAACTCTTTCCAGTTCCAAGTCTTGATTTTGGATTTAATGTATTGCAGTCTTTTGGCAAAACAGAACATCTTAGTCCCATGCCTAGGTTTACCTTCCTTCCACCATTGTTGCACATGAGGTCTGAAGGAAATGTCTCTAAGCCACATTAATTGAAAACGAAAAGGAGAGAAACTCACATTGGTTTTCCACATTTCCACCATGACTGGCCAATGATCCGAACCAAGCATTATTAAGAGTCTTCACTTTAGGAATGTGACCATGGATTAAGAAATTTTCGAGAGAGCAAAAACCTATCCAATCTCTCCATTATACAAGCTAAGCCTTGCCTTCTGTTAGACCAAGTCATAAGGCCATTATCTGGTTGGATATCCACAAGATGGAGGTTTGCAATATATTCGCTCATGAGGTCAGTACTTTTGTCCAAATTTCTATTTCCCCCCTTTTCTCATCCAGAGAGAGGATGGTATTGAAATCTCCTCCGATCAAGATCCAAGCTTTAGGAAAATGAGAGATAATATGAGTAATATCCTTCCATTGTCTTCTTTTTTCCTCCAAAGAAGTCGGGGCATAAACAGTAATGCAGAGCATAATCTGGTTGGAATGTCTACTTTGAATAGCTATAGCCAACAAACCCCAACTGCCAACCATATGGTGAATAACTACCTCTTTTGGGTCCCAAAGACAAGCAATGCCACCCGAAGTCCCTTGGGAGCTGAGGGAAACCACTTTTCCAGCTGGCCAAATTTTACTGGCAATTAAGTCCATATCCTCCATTGACATTTTTGTTTCTTGAAGGAAAACAAGATGTGGATGATTTATCTGAATCATTCTTCTAATTTCATTTTGTTTTGAAAGACTCCCTTTGAGTCCTCTAATATTCCAAGTGATGATCTTCATTAATACCGGGGCTAAAAATGTTGGGAAGGGCATTAATCTTACCTTCCTCTACAAGCTTTTCACCTTCTTTTACCATATGATATTGATTGGTCTTGCGACCTACTTTTTGATTAGAATCCATCTTCAATTTTTTTCCCTGTTTCTTGACTTATTCCAATTGAATCTGAGATGGCTTCTAACCTTGAAGAATGCTCATACACAGCCAAAATTTTACTAGATGGTTCAATGGAGTCTATATTGGGACCTGCATTATTTGAAGTTTTGACATTTGAAATATTGTTTTTCTTGTGTAAATTTTCTCCTTTTTTTTTTGTTGAAAACCTTTGATTTGTTGGTTTGTCTCTGAGTTCTTTCCTTCATATTTAAATTGTGTTTCTAAGATTTCGGTTTCCATTATTTCCTCTTCCTCACTTGGGACATCATTTGTGGAAAGGATTTCAAACATATTAGCAAATGACTTTGATTGATCCTTCATTACTGGTTTTTTTGAGTGTTCTTCTTCTTAGGTATTTGGAAACCTGTTGAGTTTATATCTTCTTTCTTTTGATCAGGAATTTTATTTGGGCAAGCACTGGCCAAATGACCATATTCATGGCAAATTCTACAACGAAAAGGAATGTTCTCATAGTCCACTACTTGCTCCCAAGTGTCTTCCCCAAATTGTAATGTGATCTTTTTAGGTAGGGGTTTGTCAAAATCCATTAAAACACAAATTCGAGCATAAATAATATGTTCAAAATTTTGAGTACAATCAGCGATCATCATAAAAGTTCCTAAAGAGTTTCCAATTGAAGAAAAAATAGTAGGATTCCAAAATTCAATAGGGAGGCCAAAGAGTCTAACCCACACGGGAGCTATAGAAGGCATCTCTTCTTCGGCTTTAAATTTAGTATGCCGGGGCTTCATGAAAAGCCCTGCCCTTCCAAAAAACCAAGGACCCCCTTGAAAAGTTTTCTCTCTATCTTCATTATTAGCAAATAAAACAAGAAAATAACCATTTGGATAAATAGAGATTTGTAACTCACCTTTAGTTTTCCAGCTTTTTGCAGCCCGGACTTTGAAAGCAGATAGACTCGGACGAAAACCCACGAACCGACAAATTAGTCCTCTTTTTTCCAAATCTTCAATGCCAGTCTGAATGTTACCCATATCAAGCTTAACAATAGGAGTTCCATCAGCTGCTTTAAGACATCCTGACTCCGTTTTCCTGGGATCAATCTTAGGCATTCTTAGAGGTTTATGAGAAGCCCTAGTATTGATATTAGCATTGGGCTGAGGCTGTCCACCACGAAGGGCATCCCTAAAATTCATTTTTGGGACTGAGTCTTCAAAATTCTTACCCTTGACAGGGGTTTTCACAGTAGAATTATTTTGTGGGTGCACCTTAGCACCAGATTCACTTGAGATATGAGCCATTTTTTGATCAACTGCTTGAAACTTATTTCGTGGTCTCTTTAATCCTTGCCCTAGACGTCGTGGAAAGGTATGGTTTTCACTTTTCTTTTGTGCAGCAAATTGGAAGCCGTTGTCACTCAAGTTCACAGTATGATCTATTGAAAGACAAATTTCTAACCCATCTTGTATCCCCTGCAACATTTCTTGCTAAAATATTGAGCATAAACCACAAAAATATTGGCCGCTAGGGCCCGAAGGCCCTAAAAACCAACCTCTGGAGCTGCTTGCACTCAACCCAGATGAAACCCTCGCATAGCCGCTTGCCAAATATATCGTTCACACATAGGGATGCGCTAGGATCTGTGTTGCTCCAAATGATATGAAAATTGGTGGAGATGTTCTAGGGTTTTTCAGGCATCTACCCTCAAAATTTTAGCTCAATCCGAGTTCGGATGAGTGAGATATGGCCGAAACGAGTTCGGCAGTTTGGGCAGTCCTACGAAAAACGTCTCTACCATTCAGCTCTTGTCGCTATGTCCATGGTTATTGTAATCAATAATAATGGATATCAAGTCATCTCAATGATAAAACTTTGAAGTGCCATGATTTAGCATATGAGACTTTAATGCTTTAAGACATGAATGAATTTGATTAAAGTTAGATCTTGATCTAAGTGGAACATGTTGGATGACTCTCTAAGGGAACTTGAGAGGTGAAAATAAAGTAAAGGTTCTTTTATAATATCCATTATGCATTAGATGGTTAGAAAATTAATTGAATTTTGTATAGTTGTAATTTGGCAAAGTAAATGAATAGATGCATTTAGAAGGCATGCCTATCCTGAACCATGAGTATCATGATCCCCTACTACCCTCAAATATCCAATGGGAGGCAAGGAGAAGCAAGGAGTTCAACGAAAACAAAGTATATGTAATTGTATCTTGCGTTGATTTACTTATGATCAAATAGACTAAAATTGTGGGGAGATATCCTCAATGCAGATAATGTGATACTCTTTAAAGTAAGAAGGATTTATCATGTAAGATTTAATGAGATAGTTGTTTATTGGTTTAGTGAAGGTTCTTTTACCTTATTTATGTATCTGTTATTTTATGTAGTTGATTCTCCTTTAGTGTTAAGATTGTTTTATTTTATCTATCAGTGTTTGATTGCTTTCTGATGTTATAGTAACTAGATGTATTATTGTTTGGTTGCTTGATGATAGAAATATAAGTGTAGAGCTCTAGGGTGAACTCAGAGGTGACCTAAGGGAATTAAAAACCCCTTAGGGTGAACATAGGTAACCTAATGGAATTGAGAACCCCTTAGGGTGAACATAGGAGACCTAAGGGAATTGAGACCCCCTTAGAGAGATAAATGACTAAGTTGTGAAGAGATTACATCTGAGTTAAGATATCTCATCATGGAGACGATATAGATAGATTAACTCGCAATACGCATAGCATACCTACACATAATGATTTGTGTATGGTATGGATATGCATGCATACCTTCAATGGATTGAGGGTGATAGGTCTAGCTCATCAAGAATGATGGGACAAATGGACTTATCTGCAATAACACATGTTACGCCTACACAGACAGACTTGTGATAGGGTACTTCATGAGATGTAGCTTCCAGGAAAACTTAGGTGATTGAAATTTTAGGTTAATACTAGTTGGGTTAGGGGTTCATGTATCCCTCTCCTTAGTAAAAAAAAAAAAACTTTTCTATTTTTGTATTTTTCCTATTTGTGTGTTTTTGGGTCGTTATAGGACTCATATACCTATGGATATTTGAAAGAAGGAAGAAATAAAGATTCACAAGTGTATCTTTATGGGTATTTAGATACCTCGAGGTCATATTGTCTTTATGACCTTTAGAGGTGTGAGGTTTTGATTCATAGAGATGTCATTTTTTATGAGGGCCTTATAGGTGCTCCTTTCAATCCACCACATAAACTTTTAAATGATGACTCTTTTGACCCTTTGATTATTTTAGATTTAATTGTTTCTTAGATATTTTAGTGGGCTCTATTCCCATTAGATCATCTTCTTCATCCTCATATTTGAGTAGAGGTCCATTTTCTATGAATTTGACCTCGTCAAGAGTAACACTATTGGTAGCACCTTCTTTTCCAGGTTCAAGGCAACAAGATACATTAGATCAAAGTGCTTCAACTTTGCATGATGAGATAAGTGGTAGTTTTAAGTTGGATTCTTAATATTTAGTTTTTGATGTTGCTTTGTCGTAGAGTGCACATGACTCTTTAGTTCATATAATGCTCAAATGGGTTAAGACTCTTCTAAAAGATGCCTAACCAATTTTATCTCAAGGCAACATGAGATAGCTCATTCTCAAGATTTGCTCTTGAAGGTTACTCATTATTAGGATCCTCTTACATTTTATCAAGCTAAGGACTGATCAGAATAGGAAGATGCTATGTTGGTAGAATACGAGACTTTGATGAACAACGTGACTTGGGAGTTGGTTCCTCCTCTAGAGGGAAAGAATGTTGTTGGATGCAAATGGGTCTATAGGACAAAGTATACTTTATATAGTTAGGTGAAGATGCACAAATCATGCATTTTTGTTAAAGGATTCTATCAATAGGAGGGAGTGGTCTATTCAAATCCATTTGCATTTATTGCTAATATGGACCCTGTTAGGATGATCCTCTCTATTACTACCTCATATGGATGGAGGGTTCATTATATGGATGTGAAGTGTCTTCCTATATGGAGATCTTTAAGAGGATATTTACATGCAACAACCCCTTCATTTTGAGCTTGAGGGCCCTACTCCTTTGGCTTGTCATCTAACTAGGTCCTTATATGGACTTAAGCAGCCCCCCATGCATGGGATGAGAAGATTCATTCATTCATTCTCAATTGTCAGTTTTTGTGATATGAAGTTGAACATGATGTTCACATCAAACATCAAGATGATGACACTTTAGTGATTATTTTATATATTGATGATCTACCCATTATTGGTAGCTCTCTTAATTTGATTCAAGATATGAAATCATGACTGTTTCACTTTTGAGATTATAGATTGAGACTTGTGCATTACTTATTAGGTATTCATATTGATCAGATATATTCTAGCATCACTGTTTCACAACCCAATAATGCTTTGGATCTTCTTCAATATTTTAGGATAGATGATTACAAGTCCACTCAGACTCCCTTTGCTTTAGACCTAAATCTTAGGGAAAATTATACTACGTTTTTGGTGTATGCTACATAATATCAATTTCTTGTGGGTGGACTTTTATACCTTACACTAGATCTAATATAGATTTTGCTATCAACTATTGCTCCAAATACATGTAAGCATCCTCAAAAATTCATTGGATAATGACTAAGAGGATTATTAGATACATCTAAGAGACTTAGCATATGGGTTTCCACTATCTATTAACTCCTATTTGATTTTGATAGGATTTTCAAATGTTGATCGGGTTGGTGATTTGGATGAGCAATGGTCCATCATAGGCTTTATATTCTATTTGGGATCTAACCTTGTTTCTTAGTGTTCCAAAAATCAATCCACTATATCTTAGTCTTCCATAGAAGTTGAATATTATGCTACCAATGAGACAATTAAGCATCTTCAATGGATGTCCATGATTTTGGAGGAAATTCTTAAAGTTTTCTAATTACTCATTTATGTGATAATCAGAGCACCATCTAGCTTGTTCATAATTTAGTGTTTCATTAATGGACAAAGCACAGATATTTGGATACATTTTGTGAGATGGATTTATGCACTTAGGATGCTTGATCTAGTTTTTGAGCCTTCATTAAAGTAGGCAATGAACATTTTGACCAACATAATGCCTAAGGTCACTTTTATGTGCAAGCAGGAGCTACTTGGGGTAGGAGAGTATCCCTTAATGGGGGATAACAAGTAAGGGTCTATATCCATGTCCCCTATTCATTCTAAGGGGGCATGTTGGAATATGTGGTGGTTAAGCTTCTCTTAAGGCTATGATCGACTTCTGCATTGTATTGTTCATATTAGCCCTTTGGGCCCTTGAAATCTTGAAAAAGTTATTTTTGTAATATTTTGTTAAAGGATCAATTAAGTTATATTGGGCCCTTGAAATCATGCATTTTTGTTAAAGGATTCTATCAATAGGATGATAACTTATATTTTGGATATAAATACCTCATCCTACCAACCATTTTGTTATCAATTAGAGTATAATCCTATTCTTTGATAATGAGATTATTTGGTCTCCATGAACATGCCCATATATTTTTTTTTCTTTCCTTTGCATGTATTTGTTTTTAGCAATATTGAGTAATGTGTTGATTCTATTTTTTTGAAAAATAACTATGAAATATAAAAATATATAAATATGTAATTATAATAAAAGTAAATAAAATTTATATTCCAATATCTACCAGTCCATAAATTTTCAACACAAAGTTCTATAATTTGACCTCACTTTGAGGCCTTTAAAGTCATATCAGTCACATGTTGAAAGTAAAATTAGGTGTCATTAAAAGTGTGTCAGAGTGTCCCTCTTTTGCTGCCAAGGGAAATCATTGGAGGAGGAAATTATGATTGCTCTAAATCCTCATACCCCAACTTGACCAAGTATCCACCACCTTTTGATAGATTCCAAACCAAGTTATCCTTTCATATAAAAAAATGGAAACTAAAACTCTTGAAGCATATTTTTAAACTCATCTACTATTGTGTGAGTTCCTCTCCATCAATTAGGTCATTAATACAAATTTATGATTTATTGCTCACATTAAAACAATCTTTGACCTTTGAACCTTTAAAAATTAGACATGTATGAGCCAATGGTTTTCATTTTGGATAAAAAAATAAAAAGATAAGTCTTCAACCAAGCATTGAACCAAAAATTAATAAAATCTCCCTCATTGATTGATCATCTAAATGTTTATTGATTAATTAAAAAATTACATGATATGGAGTTCCACGGTGGAAATCCTCTAGCTAGGGTTCATTTCCTAAATAATTTTATTGCATCAAGAGAACCTATATTTTTTTAAGTAATTTTTTTCCAACTCTTTTCTTGATCTTTGAATAATCTCCAAATAGGTTTTACCTCTAATGCTAAACTCATAATTCTTTATATTTTGCAAACCTACCCCTCCAATATTATTTCCTTTGCAAACCCTATTCCACTTACAAAGAGGAGACCTAAATTTTTCCTCGCATCCTTTCCTAACAAAATCTATTTAATTTTTATCAAACTTACATGTTATCCTATCGATAATATTGAAAGTAACATCATATACATAAGGGGATTGTAAAGCAATATTTATGAGTCGTAGCCTTTCAACCATGGTTAAAAACTCACCTTTTCAATCTACCAAACAAGATTGCATTCCATCCAAAACTGACTTTCAAAGTTCCTTCTTATTTCTTTTACCTCTCGACAAAGGAATATGCAAATATGTTAGTGGAAATTTTCTAACTTTAAACCCTAAAATATGTACAATAATCATTGTAATCTAGGGTTGTGCTAAGAAAAAAGGTATTGAATTTTATAGTTTTAACCAATTGTCTAGTACTATTATCATAACATAATTATATTAATTTAATCTCTATGGCCATTGACCAAAGGATGACCCAAAAGACCAATGTCACCAACAAATTAAAGATGATATTCTAAGAGACCATTTGTTGTGACCTTAATACATTTGACTTTTCCTTCTAATTTTGTCTTTGATAAAGCTCTCCCTAGTGTCTCCACTAGGATAATAATAGATAAGGAGATAGTAAGTCACCTTGAAAATTCTTGTGAGATGATTCAAAGTACCCAACAAAGGATCCATTGATCAAAATAGAAAATTTTATAGTGCTATAACAACATCTAATCAATTCACACTAACCTTGATTAAAACCAAATTTTCTAAAAATACCATGTAGAAAACTCCAACAAACTCTATCATGTGTAATTTTATAAGCATACCTTGATTTTTCATAAAATGAAGAGAATGTACGACCTATTACATAATGATTATTGTAGACACCTAAATCTAGCATAATAAATATTAATTAATTGATCATTATTAGTTAATGCACTCCATATTAATTATATCTAATTAATATTAATTGAGCAATAAATCTCCTACGTATTAATTTATTTATTTATTAAATGATTAATTAATTAGTGCTTAGGATTACACAACCTTGCACCCCTCTTCATAGATGCATTAACCTTCATAATCACCCCTCTACGTCATCCATGGCACTAGCAGTTCCACCTCTCACCATCCAAAACAGACATGCACACGAAAGAGGCCTTCCACAAGCAAACTCAAAGTTATTGGCAGTTCCACCTCTAAGACACAAAGGAAAGATAAATCAAGCACCCAATTAACTTAGATATGCACACTCAATCACATCATGCACTCAGTTAACTAAGTTAGTTAACTAAACATGCACACAATCAACAGGATCAATTAAAAGGATAAACATACAAATCTATCCATGCACATTTAGTTAATTGATCATGCACACATAATAAAAATAATAATAATAAAATAAAATAAATAAGTATCATGAAATTGCATACATCAAATCAATCGATGATAATTCCAAGGCAAATTTATCTTGCATGCACTCCCAGTGACAAATCCAATGCAAGGAGATAGCTTCCAGTTACAGTCATTAACTAGTTGAGCCACCTCCTTACCCTTTCTCACTAAAAAAATTATAAATTGAACCTCACCCTACCTTTAGAGTATGAGGATGGAAATCATAGCGAAGCCCTGATGAATTCTTGAGCAACCATAAGCAATCCCACTCCCAAGATCTTAGTATTTAGCCATCCCCATCCTGTGTAGAACCCATTAGCATCCTTCTGTAGGTACAGATCTATTCTTGAATATCTTTTGTATGCTACAGATCATAACCATCCTACCTCATATGGTCTCAACTCACAATCACCTGACCCCGGATGGTCGGCTCCTACCTCACATAAGAAGCCTTCCAACATAGCACGATTCAGCTATGAAGTAGCAACATCCAACGTGCAACGTGACAACATAGACTATAACAACAAATATTCACATATAAGGTAAAAAAGGTAAGCTTACTTCATTTTACTTATGCATGTTTACCACTTTATTAATACTTGCATTGGTTTTATCTAGTTTGCAGTCAGGCTTCACTTAGGAAGGCCCGATAGATATTACTGACTTGCTGCAGGTTTGCATGTGCGTAGGTCCCACAAGTACGAACCAGGTTTGAAATAGATTCGAACAACAACTAAAAGTTGCCCAAGCATGCAAATTTACCATTCCTCGATTGTAGTAGTACATACAATGCGACCATCTACCCATAGATGATCGTCAACCGTGATCATTCACCTATAGACGATTGCCATCCAGAGAGCTACCTACTCTAGATTCGGTATTCGTAGGCCTACACATTGATCCAGAGGTATCGTATGTAGCCCCATTTAGCATTCAACGCAATAATGGTTACCAAAAACCTACTTTATCAGTGTTGTAGCATTAGGAGTACCAAAGCACCATTGTTATTTGTATAAGGAAAGTGCTCCCTATTTTCATTGTAAACCCTAGCATAGGTAAATAGTGTAATAGAACAAAGGAAGTACATTTTCAAAGTATAATATCATTTATTTGCTTTTCTTTCATTTGTCATATTGCATGGTGCGTACTTTTGTTGTCTACAATATGGCGACCATGATGGGACCCACCCATCCCTTGAAATTTAAATTTATGTAATTTTTTGTGTTGCTATCATTTTATACTTAGTTTTAATATTCTATTAGTTTCTAACTGTTGTTGCATTTGAGAAATATGATAGGTCTCTATTTTTTGTTTTTATGTAGTTCATAAAGTACACAGGAGCAGGATCATCCAGCCTCGAATGATCGTAGAGCACAACCATCTGTGCACAGTCGATCTCAAACAAAAACCATCCCACCTTAGATGGTCACAGTTCACAGTCACCTCTGCCTCTCGTCTTCTACACAATACAAGACCACAAGTAGGGAATTGTCATTATTCCTATTCTGAGTGTATTTCCATAATTAGATTGCTTAAAATAGTGTTACTTTTAGATAGCAATTACTTCCATTAACTAAGTATTGCATATCATGTTATATCATTTTTTGGTTTGAAATAATGTATTTTGCATTTGTGTGAAGAAAGAGAAAAGAGCATACTAGATTTATTTCCTCACATTGAAAGAGATTGCATTATGCATCTTTTTTTTTTTTAAGCAAAAAACCCCTTGCAGGGCAGCCTTGGTCTGAGAGACCACGAACAGGGGGTTCTACACCGTCAAAGTCACCCGGAGTCGCACCCGACCCTGCCCGCACCAACATTATCAATTGGATTTTGGATACCCAATTCACTTTTTGGTAGGGTGGAGATTTGAACCTGGGACCTCTCTTGGGGGATTTCCCTCTCCTCTCCAACTCACCTACAACACCTGGGTATTGCATTATGCATCATAGATAGGAATTAAAATAATAAAAAAAATCTAATAAAGACAAAAATATACATCACACACTACACGGTTCACTGAAAACATTGAGTTGGATTTCATCACCAACCGTTGATCGAGACCAAAAATGATGGGCTTCATTTCCATCCATTGGCTAACACCCTAGCAATTGTAGTGGCCCTGTGGCTTTTCAGATTTCATCACCAAAAATTCCCCTACTTTTGGGTGCATTCCAAAGTAGGAAGGCTAGACACCCTTCAATTCTTGGGGCTTAATAATTTACAGAATCATAGTTGTCATTCATGTCCAAGCTCACACGAGGGTGAAGTGAAAGCCCAGATGGGTCGATAGCAAGGCAACAGATAGCACAACCTCTTTCGAGAGGTTTTATTTACATTTAGGATACATTTAGCCAAATCATACTAGGCATCCACATTCAATCGTTGTTGCATCACTTTTCATCAAAAAAGTGAGCTTCAACACACCCATTTTAGTTTGCATTTCATTATTGCACCCGTAGTTCTAGGATTAGGCTACATAAAACTCACAAAAAAAATTTAAAAATATCAAAAATCAAAACAACTCCAAATGATCTCACAAGTTTATCAAATCAAACATTAAATCTTTAAAATGAACAAAATCAAAATTCGTTGTTTGCTTTATTTGCTTGTGTAGATAGAGTTAAAAGAAAAAATTTAAAAATTGATTCACCAAAATCCACCATCATCGACACACACTCACAACTATATCCCATACGCCTGCCTGCCTTATGGTCTCAACTCAAAGTTAAACTTGAACTAAATCCATAGCCCAAGCTGCCATGGACCATCTCGATCAAGCCCCTTCATATTCCACTACCCCTCTAGCTCAGCAAGAGGTAGCCCCACAACCACCCTCATGAAGCTATACCAACTACATGCAGCAACTCACTTCCTCACTAACTGGGTCACAAGACATAGCCACCACCTACAACCATGTCTCGACCATAGAACCAGAGTATATTGGTACTAGAACTCCATAATATTTAGGTCGTGTCATAGTCATTGACGTTAAGGCATCCTTAGCCCTTAAAATAGCTTTGTTCTCACACTAGTATCACCTCATCCATCCTTACCACCACTCACCATCCCGCCTCGATTGATTTCACCCACACCCCAACAAATGGTCTACACCCATACAACCCGTCCTATTGAACCAAATCTTCAGTATGGTATGCCTGCATCATTATTTCCTCTTAGAGGATTTGATCCCTATTTCAATGCAGGTTCAATAGTGGTAGACCAAAACCAACCTCACTTGGGTTAGGTTAATGCGACATCATAGTTGCTTGCATCTAATCCACCCACTTCAACCCATTCACTTCAGCTGCCACCACAAGGACCCAATCCCACATCTACGTAAGATAATTTCTTTATGCAATCCCTAGCCTGAGTGACTAGATCATCTATTATTCAAGCACTAACACCTCCTCAACCATAGGATTCTTCCTGCAGTTACTCCCAACTACCACTCAACCAACCTTCACCCTTCACCAGATACCACCCAACCTCGTTTGTTGCTACCCAGCCACCGCTTGAGGCTAATACCTGTAGCCAGCAACCTCCACCCTAACAATACTACCAGTAGTAGAAACCACCCTAGTACTATCAACAACATCCTCAACCTCTGCCATAACAACATCCATCCTAGCACTACTACCAACAACAACAACCTCCACCCACACCACACCAACAAAAAATTGCATAATAACAATACTACCAACAACAACAGTCTCTATAGTAGTACTATCAACAACAACATCAACCACCCCAAACACCTCAACATCACCTGCAATAAAACACCCAACATCAACAAGTCGCTCAACCGTAGCACCAACAACAAACTATGACCTACCAATAGGTCATCCAACAACGACATCAATCACCACCCTTTCAACAACAACAACAACAACCACCACCCATCAACTATCAACAACCCTTTAACCAGGGTCCACCATACAACATATACATCCAATAACAACTTCCATCACATAAACAGTACATACAATTGGGGTTTTAGGCTGACACATCTCAAGGGGTCCCTCAACCTGCATCAAATCCATTCCAATGGCTAGCCGATCAAGTTCGTACTTTATAGATGCAATTTTTGAGTACAAGATACCAAAAGCCAACACTCAATCAGCTACAAAACTTCCCCATACATCCATTAATGCCTTCATTTCCATATCCTCTATTATTTGAAATACCAAAATTTGATAAATTTAAAGGCAAGGAGGATCCCTAAGAGCATATGAGCAACTTCATCAATGCATGCTACCTGCTCAATGATATTGATGCACTCATGCTACATACTTTTCCATTGTCTCTTGGGGGAGGAGCTCTAGATTGGTTCAATCATTTGCCAAGACATAGTCTATACAACTTTGATAAAATGACCAACCTCTTTCTAGAATGCTTCTCATTAAATGTGAAGAAGAAGACAACTATGACATATATCTTTAATCTTCAACAATTTTGTGATGAGCCGATATTAGATTATGGTGCTAGGTGGCGAGCCATGATAACAGAATTGCCATTCTCACTCCCCACCATTGAGCTTACAAGAATGTTTACTAGGAGTTGTTCGAAACCAATATCACTATTGTTACAACTCCAATAGTACCGCACACTGGAAGAAGCTTTAGCGCAAGCTAAGATAATAAAGGACATAAAAATCTAGGAGGAAGAAATAAAGCTAAAAATAAATAGTGTAACAGTAAGAAATCTAAGGGCACCTCCAAAAATCAATCAAAACCCAATCAAGTTGATTAGATGGTGTTGAGCGCCTTGAGTGGTTCAAATCAACAACCAACTCAACAAACCACCCAAGTTCAACCTCAACCACAACATATCATATACCAGGCTACACTACCTCCCCCATAATTGTAGAACCAACAACAACAAGACAACTGCAAGAGGCATCCTATCAGGCCCCCTCGTAATTACACTCCACTTTTAGAGCTTATTCGGCCATTTTTCAATGGTTGTATGAAGCACGGGCAATTATATTGCCTGAAGTGAAACCACAAGATCCAAACACGCCCAAGTCGAGGTCCTATAAAGAATATAATTATTGTGTTTATCACAGGCAAAACAGCCACAACATTAATAATTGCATTGCATTCAAGAACATAATGCAAGATCTTGTAGAGAAGGGGGCCATAGCCATTGAAAATACTTTGGCTTCATAAAACCAAAACCTTAGTATCTATCAGGATCCGTTGTCAGCATACAATCAATAATACATCACACCACTTACTGCCATGCCACCCAACCAAGTAAACCACCTCAACACTGGGCCACAACATCAAAACTTTGTGAGGATGATACACATTTTTACTTGGAACCAACGCTATCTCGAGTGACTAATGCTACCAAGTATCTCCAACAATGTTTCCTCATCCTCTACATTACCCCTGTCACCCGTGCAAGCTATGTCACATCCTCCGTGACCCATCATATCCCTCACCAATCACCTCACACAGCCTAATAATGGTATCGACCAAGCTTTCAATATATGAGCTTATACAATAGTCACCCCTACATCATGAGGCATTAATGAAAATCATGAAATCCATTGAAGTACAAACGGAAGATCCTAATACCTTTGTAATTTTTGTGGGTAACATCAAAATGTGCAATGAGCCATCCATTACCTTCTATGATTATGAAATCAAAACCTTACCCATAGAATAATCGGATCCACCATTGCACATAATAGCTCATATAGATCGTAAGCCCTTTAAACGAGTCTTGGTCGACACCGGGTCATCAATCAACATCATTACATCTATGGCCCTTCAACATTTGAACCTCCTACCATCACACATTTGCCTCTCCATTCACTCTATGGGCATTCAATAACACATTGTGTTCAACTCTAGAAATGGTTGTTTTACCTATCCAAGTAGGTGTAAAGACCATCCTTACACTATGCTACATCCTTGAAGGAGAGATGCAATACAATGTCCAGCTAGGACAACCATGAATTCAAGATATGCGATGCATTCCCTCGATACTACACCACTGTCTCAAGTACATTCATGAGGGTCGTGTGCATTGCATTCCCATTGATGAGGACTCGTTTAAGTATTGAAACATGGTGTCTAACCTGCATGAGTTTCCCTTGTCATCCACCCACCTATACCTTACACCAACCTCACCTACATCAACCCCTATGCTAGTGGTACCTAATCCCACTATGTTGCACCCATTGCCAACTCCTACGCTAGTGGTATCTAATCCCACTATGCTACAACAATTTCCAACCCCCAACCCACTTGCGTATCCATATTTACCATCCATTTCGCTCCATCCAGCCCACTACACTACCTTGATTGTTTCATATAGTCCCCAATACTTATAACACCCAACCATACAACCTAGTCATGCTTGACCAAATATGCCACCTCCTAGCTAGTATTTATCTGCACAAGATCTCGCCTTTTACCTGTAAACACCACCCATGCCTTCCACAAACCCCCCATTCCAACCAACCATACCCACCGTCACACCACCATCATCTACAGTGGCCCAAGTCACTATTACACCCCATCAACCACAACTACCAGGCCTCCCCCATAGTGAGGCCTCTAAATATTTTGCCTATCCTAGAGCCAGCAACCGCATCAAGTGTTGGGTAATCCACTAACTCCTCATCCTTCGTAACACCTTCATCTGGTCGCCCTCCACACAGTCTAAACCACCTCCTCCACCAAATCCACCCATTGAGCCTCCACCTACATCATACATCATCTAGGTTTCACCCATGATAGTTCATCAATTAAAAGAGAATGTTAGAATTGTTTTTACATTTGCTTCCCAAACTACGTAGGTTGTAGTCTGTATAACAAGTCTAGGGAGAGGTGAGTATCTGTGCATAATGTAAGATTCACACCTCCCTTCATTAATTCAATTAGGGATTTTGGTCACCCACGCATTAATACTATTATTTCTATGGGTTCTACGTCCAACTCAATGAATTTTGTGTGTGCTAAAGTGGACACTTCCTCTAATACACCTCTTGAGGAGCAACTCATGTCACCATTTGCTGGTGGTCTCAACTTTTTGTTTAATCCTTCCTTTATGATAAAGTAATTCTAACACTGTCATTGGAGAGGATTTGACCTAGGTCATCATGAGCAGGAAATTTAGCACCTCATCAAACCATATTATCAGCTCCCTAATGAGAAGTTTGATTTAGAGTATCACCATAATCAACCAGTAGATCTCCTTGAGGAAAACTTCCAACGTTTCAACCTTGGTCTCGAGGAGGATAACAATAGCGAGTATGAATATCTTAGTGAAAATCCTTTCCAAGTCACAACGATCCAAGCCATAAAGCTCAAAACCTAAGAGGATGAGATAAATGAGCCATTTGAAGCACTTTCATTTGCTTCTAATAGCTCGAAATAAGAATCTTCTCCCATCGTCACCTTCATGAAGTTCGTAGATGATGAGGATATTTATCATCGTTTGTTCCCTGTACCACTTCCCATTTTCCCAATGCTCCTTTCATTAGAGCACCCTAATCAGCCAACCCACCCGTTGCCTTCATCATTGACAGTTCAACTAAACCAACATCCATTTATGATGGAATAACTTCTACTGCGTGAACAACCAAACCACTCCATCCTATAAATAAACATGATCACTATTGACCTATTTGCACCCCTCCACAATCCAAGCAATCCTATGAACCCCATTCACATCAATTCGATTCTCATAGATTTTGATACAAGTGATATTGAGTCACCTATTCTAGAAAATGCAGTAGACGACATCCACCTTATCCTACTCCTCATCAGTTAGAGGAGGGATCGCACATGCTCATCGAGGAAACCAATGATGTCGATATTAGCATAGATCTTGACAACCCACAAGTCATTAAGCTTGCAAAGATCCTCGATCCCATAAAGCACAAAAAACTAGTCACTTTCCTCATTGAGAACAAGCACGCTTTTGCATGTTCATACAAGGACATACCAATATTGGACCCTAATTTGGTGGTTCATAACCTCGTACTGGGACCCAATGCAAAACTTGTAAAAATAAATATTTGAAATCTTCGTCTTACAATAGCTCTAATGATCAAATAAATTGATCTATTTTCATTAGTTTATGGTGCCAAAGCAATCATGCCTCTTGATCTTGAGATCCCATCATTGCAAATATCGTTGTAAGAATTCATTAACGATGACATTGCATGACAAGCACACCTCGATTAGTTTAATATCTTTGATGAACGATGCATCAATGCTTTAGAGCATCTTAGAGTCTATAGGGAGAGCGTTAAACACACATATAACAATAGATTTCATCCTCAATAATATCGAGTAGGTGATTTGGTTCTCAAGGAGAATCAATGAAACTCAAATTTATCATCGCATCTAAGTGATAAATTTGCAGCCAATTGGCTCGGTCCATTCATAACCAAGCAAACATTCAAAATAGAAGCCTACAAACTTACCTCCTTTGATGTATTTGAGGATCTTGAACCCATCAACATCCTTCATTTGCGGGCTTTCTACGCCTAGATCATAGCTAGCCTAAAAAAAACACACAAAATTCAAAAATAATACAAAATTTAAAAAATTCAAAAACATCATAAAATCAAAAATCCAAAAAACATCAAAATTCAAAAATAATACAAAATTTCAAAAATTCAAAAATATCATAAATAAAAATTAAAAAAATTGAAAAACATCAAAATACAAAAAATAAAATACAAAAACAATACAAAAATCAAAATACAAAAACAATACAAAATCATCAAAAACAACAAAGCAATAAAATTTCATCATAATCAATAAAATTTTGGTTATCATTCAATGCATGATTTTATTCATTTGTCATAAGTGATTTTATCACATTAATCAAGGGTGTATTCCTTATAGTATGTGTCTTACATCATAGGCATGTCATACATCATCATCCATTACAACACACACAAGCGATGAGAAAAATGCACAAAAGAAACCCTATGACAATTTCTCTTTCCTGCATCTAGAGTTTGATAAATATTTAGGTACTTTCAGTCATTCAGCCATACCTAGTATCTCTTTCAGCCTATATTGAATATTAATAAGTCCTTGAGTACTATAGACTTTCTTGGTGACCTGTAGTTTTTGCTGAGACCACACACAAATCTTACATATTAAATCAAATTTTGGTGTCTAGGAAAGATAAAATCATGATTCACTAGTGCCATAAAGCAAACGGTTTCCCCTGCTCATCTAATTATGCACATGGTCTAAAATACTGAGAATTGACAAAAGGACAAGCTCCTCCCTTCAAAAACAATTCCCTTACTCCACCACAAAACGAGCAAGCCCCCAAAAGCAAATTACAAATCCCTTGCTCCTCCAAAAAATAAGCAAGCATCCCAAAAATCAAAAGCAAAAGCAATAAAATTCCCTTACTCCTCTACAAAATGAGCAAGCCCCACAAAGTAATAAAATCCCTTGTTCTTCCACAAAACGAGCAATTACCCCCCCAAAAAAGGTAAGAGCTTATATCCCTGGAATTCTCATTTTTTGACAACCATGGGATGATCTCCATTACAATAATGGGCTATAGACATTGGTTTGGTAATGGAGTAGCCTTACGCATGGCAACACATATATTACATTAGCGACCACCTTTTGTACAAATTTATGTACACTTTTGGATGAGCTAGATTATTGGCATAAGTCACAAATGATGAGTCTAACCTTACCCAAAATTAGAAATGAATATTCACTACACACACAGTTGGTCTATACAAAACTTGAATAACTTGGTTGGTCTTAGTATCTTCAAGTGCCTACTTGATCAGTAGATGAGTTTGATTAAGGTTACTAGGGTGTTTGAGAATCATGAAAGCACTTTAAAATTACTTTTCCCTCAAACAAGTGAAAGAACAAGTCATGTCATCTTACCATCCATAGCATCATCACATTCATTACATTACATTCATTTACATCCATGTCGTATATGTGTCAGTACTAGTGGGTTGATGCCCTTGATTAATTGATTAATGTCATGAATAATGATACATGTCTAAACAAAATTGCGAATGATAACCAAAATTTTTATGCATATATTTATTGCATTCATCCAACATTGATTGCATCCATCAAATAAAGTGATCATTAGATCACAAATAACATCGCATGCAAACACATTAAGATGCATAATAACAAAAAAGGATCATTTAATTATACATTCTAAAAAGCATCAACACACAACCACATGAATACAAAAAACAAATAATGATGTATAATCATATATATATATATATATATATATATATATATATATATATATATATATATATATATATATATATATATATCATATCAAAAATACATCATACAACCTCACCCGTAGGCTACATATTGAGCTCTCAAGTTCAGTGTCCTCATGGAAAAAACAATACAAGGAATATACAGAAATGATACAGGGATTAGTGCCCATCACGGTCTGCCTTCATCGCTCTCTCTGCTACCCTTGGATGGCTCTCCTCGCACCTGCTCACTATGACTCCCCTACTGGCGGGTCGCTCTGTGTGAGGTCCCAACTCCTTAAGCCTGCAAGGTCTATCCCTCAAGAAACCATGGTATAGGGGGCACCTAAAGGAGCACCTAATGCTCCACTCCTCCAACTTCGATAGGATGAGGACGAGGATGAAGGCTAGTCTAGAAGTGGAATATCTCTAATTTGTAGTGCATTCTCCAGGATCCTTGACCAATCCCATTGCCACTCCACGTAATCCCTCTCTCGCTCTAGCTATGTCATGATCATTATCGCAACCTACCTGTTTCCCATCCCTTGAGCCTGAAGGGCATCATACTCTGCCCTAGCAGCATCGCACTCCACCCATAGTAGGTTGTGCTCTATTCGTAATGCATCCCACTCTACAACCCTTTGAGTTAGCTCCTCCTGCACACTCTAAATTTGGGCCTACAAAAGGCTCCTCTCATCATCCCAGCCACGCCATTTTTGGTGCTCCACATCTAGTTGGCTTTGCTTCTAGGTTATGGTCATCTCTAGCTCATTCTTCTACCTCTCCAACATCTATACTCGATCTACTAGTACAAAAATATTGACTGCTAATTCAGAGTTGCTACCATGGCCCTCCTCGCTAGAGCTCTCACTCGCCACTGCCTTACCAACCTATCAAGATGATCCAACCCCTAGGTCCACCCCCTGGGATGACCCTACCCTTCGATCCACTCGCCATCAAGCTCGTCGCCCTATTGACTGCGATCAAGCCCCCTCCCCATCGCTACCTCCTACAACATCATGAATCCACTGAAAATCCTATCCATAGAAACATACATCATATTTTGGTGTGGTTCCAACAACTACCACATCCACCTTCGGTGCAACCGCATCCACATATGCCCTTACAAGCTCAAATACAGGATTAGGAGTTACCTTCGTCTAACACCATCTATACAACATAGGAGGCAGTGGAACGCCCTGGGGTAACCCAAACTACTGCAGCACATGGGAGTACTAAAAGTACTCGTACTTCATCCCATGTTGAGCCACCACCCACCTCCCCCATCTCACTCTAGCCAAGTGCTCCCCATACATGGGCCACATCAACTCACCCAGCCATGGTCTCCAAGTCACCTGATCTGACTGAAGTTCTAAGAACTTCTCATCGAAGTGCATCCACAAGACTGCAAATGGGTGACTCCTCCCCTCCTCCTGGTCCTTATGCCATATCATGGCGTAAGGCCTATCATCACCCAAATCCTAAGGGGTCAAATACAATAAGTCCTTAGGGTGCTTAATGAAGAAGTGCTCCCAAGCCCAAATCTAGAGTAACAAGTTGCATCTCAAACCTAACCTCTTTTGATGTCGTATCTCATACAGCTCCCGATATATTTATGCTAGTAAGTAGGGTGCCCATGCCATCACCTTGGACCACTCCACCAAGTCCTAAACTAGTCCCAAAATGTTATAGGGTAATTATGCACCTAAAGAGTTTGGTAGTATCACATTCAAGATCATGACCATGAGAATGGCATGTCTCGGTGTGATCCATTATAGCCGCAAATGGTTGTCCACATCAACTCTACCACTATCAACATTAATTGAAGTTGCATGTTGCCTGTACACTCCCTATAATAGTGCATCCCTCCTGTGTGTTGGGGTGGTCTCAATCATCTCCCCCTCCATCGGGATCCAAAAACTCTGCTAGACATCCTCCAAAGTCATTGTAATCTCTCCTATCAGCATATGGAATGTGCAAGTATTTGGGTCCCACTTGTCGATCAACACGATCAAATATGTGTGATCTACATAGATCTTCTCTAGCTTGGCTACATAAGATAGCCCAATAATGTCCAACCACTTCCAGCCATCCTCCTTTAGCTTGCACTGAGCCTTGTAGAACAAATTCTTGAATCAGTGTCATGGTCCAATCAATTTCCGCTACATGTGCAAACATACCAAAATTAATCATTAATCATAATGATATCAAACATAAAAACCAATCAACATTATTCACATCTACCATTAGCACAATGACTATATATATATATATATATATATATATATATATATATATATTCGACTGTTCGCATCCCGGATGGTCATGACAAGTCCCTGTCTGCCAACAAACGATCGTGGTGCCCGATCGCCTTCCCATAAGATGGTCAATTAAACAAAAAACCCAAGCAAAGCAACGACTGTCCGCCAATGGACAGTTGGGCAACACAACCGTCCACCAATGGATAGTTGCCCAAAAAAGCAATAAACATCACCAAAAAAAGGCATCAACCGTCTACCAATGGATGGATGGATAATGCAACCGTCCACCAACGGACAATTGCCAATAACACGTTAATCACATAGCAAACAAAAAAATAGCATAAAACAAACCCTAATGATCACTCGTTTACGAACGACCAGGACACACAATCGTCCGTTGCGCAAACGGTCTTAAATAGCCACATATGCAACAACAAGAAAAACAAAAAATATATAAATTGAATAAAATAAAACATCAAAAATCATGTGAAGACAAAGCAAACACATGCAATCAAAGTCTAAAAGCAATTTAAAAGTTCATTTTATATCAAAATGATAAAGTTGAGGTATTTGCTACATACTGACCCCGCACTGCTAGCTACTCCACCACCCGACCCCATAATCGTCTTTCGGCACACAACACACAAGCCCTATGGGTCAGTTTCTTCACTGCAACCCTCACCCTCCATCGTTTCCTCATCCATGACAGTAAAAATGATGGGGCACGCAACCATCTAGACGATTGCAATGCACTCATCTAAGACAATCATGATGTGATCATCTTGGACGGTCGTGTTTTTGTGACCATCGTAGATGATCAAGATTTTTTTTTTTAAAAGGAAGCATAAAAAACCACCCAACACCATTATCAACCAATTACATCAATCCATCAACCTGATGAGGTCAATTGCCTCGTCGACCGCATTCATGTTGTCTTTTACCGACTCGACACGTGAGGGGTAAACGATACTAGCTTTTTTTACCTCGATTATGATCGGTACACAACACACCCAGTATGGATTTGACAAATGTCCAAGAATCTTGTCATAGATTCCCACAAATTTAGTTCAACAATGGTGGTCACAAAAATCCCACCGACAGCACATTTGCACAATGGTAATAAGCTTGCGCCTCAATAATTTAGTTAGTGGTTATTTCAATGACAAGATTCAAAGACATTTATCGCCTTTGTCACTAGAGCATCCCACATCGATCTCAAATGGAGGCAATCAACATTGAATCCCTTCAAGCACAAGAGTCATCACATCATTCATCTATCGTTCACAGGTATCATTTATTTTTGCATCACATTGCGTTTTCACACAATGTGATACAAAAAGGGGCATCTGTAGACACCTAAATCTAGCATAATAAATATTAATTAATTAATGCATTTCATATTAATTAAATCTAATTAATATTAAATGAACAATAAATCTCCTAAGTTTTTATTTATTTATTAAATGATTAATTAATTAGTGCTTAGGATTACACAACCTTGCACCCCTCTTTGCGGATGCATTAACCCTCAAAATCACCCCTCCATGTCATCCATGGCACTAGCAGTTCCACCTCTCACCGTCCAAACTAGTCACACATACGAAAGAGGTCTTCCACAAGCGAACTCAGAGTTATTGGCAGTTCCACCTCTAAGCCACAAAGGAAAGATAAATCAGGCACCCAGTTAATTGAATTAGTTAACTCAAATATGCACACTCAATCACATCATGCACTCAGTTAACTAAGGCAGTTAACTAAACATGCACACAATTAGCAGGATTAGTTAAAATGATAAATATACAAATATATCCATGCATATTTAGTTAACCGATCATGCACACATAATAAAATAATAATAATAATAATAATAATAAAAGAAATAAGTATCACAAAATTGCACACATCAAATCAATCGATGATAATTCCAAGGCAATTTTATCTTGTAGGCACTCCCAGTGACAAATCTAATGCAAGGAGATAGCTTCTAGTTACAACCGTTAATTGGTTGAGCCACCTCCTTACCCTTTCCTGTTGGGAAAATTATAAATTGAGCCTCACCCTCCCTTTAGAGCATGAGGATGGAAATCATAGCAAAGCCCTGACAAATTCTCTGGCAACCATAAGTAATCCTACTCCCGAGATCTCAGTATTCCACCATCCTCATCCCGTGTAAAACCCATTAGCATCCTTCCACAAACCTAGATTTATTCTTGGATACCTTTCAAACACTACAGGTCACGATCGTCCCACACCGAACAGTCTCAATCCATGATCGTTTGACCCTGGACGGTCAACTCCCATCTCATGTAGGAAGCCTCCTGACGCAGCACGATTCAGCTACGAAGCAACAACATCCCATGCACAACGTGATGACACAAACAACAATGACAATGGTTCTTAGATAAGGTAAAAAGGTAAGCTTATTT
Organism: Wollemia nobilis; assembly: GCA_028583015.1. NCBI lineage: Eukaryota > Viridiplantae > Streptophyta > Pinopsida > Araucariales > Araucariaceae > Wollemia > Wollemia nobilis. Next base: position 5,637,455 of record JAQPPZ010017101.1, on the reverse strand, counting down.
CATTTTACTTCTATATGCTTATCGCTTTATTAATATTTGCATTGGTTTTATCTAGTTTGCAGTTAGGCCTCACTTAGGGAGGCCCGACATATATTACTAACTCGTTGCAGGTTTGCATGTGCACAGGTCCCATAGGTACAAACCAGGTTTGAAATAGAATCGAAAAACAACCAAAAGCCGCCCAAGCCTGTAGATCTACCATTCCTCAGTCATAGAAGTACACACAACGTGATCGTCTACCCACAAACGATTACCAACCGTAATTGTTCACCTATAGATGATCACCATCCAGAGAGTTGCCTGCTCCAGATCCAACATCCGCAGGCTCACACATCGATGCAGAGGCGTCGTACGCAACCCCATTCAATATTCAACGCAACATCGGTTACCAGAAACCCACTTTATTTGTGTTGTAGCATCAAGAGTACCAAAGCACCATTATTATTTGTATAAGTGAAGTGCTCCCTATTTTCATTGTAAACCCCTACATGGGTAAATATTGTAATAGAACAAAGGAAGCACATTTTTAGAGTATAATATCATTTATCTAATTTTTTTTAATTTGTCATATTGCATGGTGCGTACTTTTGTTGTCTACAATTATACCATCAAGAATTTATTTACCATAAACAAAACTACCTTGTTCCTCTAAGAAACATAATGTAGAATTTTTTTCAATAAATTTGTCATATTGAAATGATTTTATAAATCATATTGTAAAGGCTTATTGGAGAAAATTTATCAAAATATTTTATCTCACCTTTCTTGGGAACGAATGCATTATAAGTGGCATTGATCTCACTTATATGACCTTATTTTTCCTGTCCTCTTCTATCACAACCAACATATCATTCCTAAATAAAATTCCAATTTTTTTGAAAGAAAATTGTAGAGAATCCATTAGGGCCAAGTGCCTTATTAGGGTGGAAAGAGAAAACCTCTAACTCCTTCATAGAAATCTTCCTAGTCAAGATTTCATTTTGTCCCTATGTGACAATTGATAAGTATTTTACAAAAGCTTACCTTGATACTTCTTATCTTATCCAAAATCTGAAAAAAAAAAAATCTTTGAATTCACTAATTGTTTCATTTCTTATATCTTCTTCTTCCTCAATATTCTTCCATTTGGAGTTGAAATATTTTGATATGATGAAAAGATAAATCTATTTTGGCTATAACATTAAATAATTTGGTGTTTTTATCCCCTTCCTTAAGCCATCTTTCCCTAGCTTTTATTGGGGACCAATATGACTCATACATTATGATAATCATAAAGTAATTATTTTTCTTGCACATAAGTATCTTGTTCCATTCCATTGATTTATGTTATCTCTTGTAAACTTTTTGATCTTGGATTCAATTTCCTCTTTTGCTTTAAACATGTTATTGAAATATTTGGTATTACAAATTTTCATTTGCCCCTTTAAATATTTCATCTTTTGAACAAGATTGTACATACATGATCCTTTAAACGTTTCTTCATCCAACCATAACACAACCATTTGGAAGAAATTAGGGTCTTGAAACCACATAGATTGAAATTAAAATAGCTTTGGATGACCATTATTGAGTAAATCATATATCAAGAGAATGGATTTGTGATCTGATATTGCTTACAATAAAATGTCTAAAGAGATCGTATACTTTTTTTGCAATGATGTATTGGATAATCATAATCTATCCAATATTTTTGCTATATGAGTTTGACTAATGCATCTATTATCCCATGTATAATGAAAGCTCAAAGGAATAACATCCCAAAGGTCGTTTGAATTTAAGAATAAAGCAAAATATTATAGTGGTTTAGACCACCTTTTCTGAAGAAGATGAAACTATGTTGAAGTCCCCCAAGAATCCATAGATTAAAATTATGAATCATCATTGTATTCGACAAAAGCATATTGAGGTCATTCTTCCATATTTCACAAGAAGTAACTATAGTTGGAGCATATACATTTATAACTCCAACTTTGATATATTCTTCTTTATTGCAAAATAGACTAATAACCCAATTACTTTTTACTTTTGGCAATTGTCCATCTCATTCATGTTTTCCCATGTTGTTACACTACCTCCAAAAGCTCCTATAGAAGTAATTGTCAAACATCCCCCTCTTCCAAATCTTTTGAATGCGTCTTACATCCCTCATTACTTTTTTTTTGTTTTTTTTTGTATTAAAATAACATTAGGATTATAACAACCTATTAATTCCTTAATAATCATTTTTTAGAGGTCTCATTCATACCTCTAATATTCCATGATATCATTTTTATGATCACTTTTTATTTTTAAGTAAGGCTTAACCCTACTTCTTGTTAGCAATAGCGATACTTGTTTTTTGGTTTCCAAATTGATCTCTCTAAGTTTTTTTCCCTCTTTGATTTTGTTTTAAGGGTCTTCCTCTCATTTTTTATTATGACAGACACTTTAATCTTCATTAGTCTCTTTATTTTTCCTTATTGTTCATAATGAGACTTATCTTCTAAATGTTTATGTTCCCACGAAGAATCATAAGTGCAAGAAATTGCCTTACAAAAATATTTTATTTATGTTATCCCTTAAACCTTAAATTGCAAGAATAATCATCCATAGTAATTACTCTCTTATGTTTCTTTCAAATCCCTAAATATAGCCTTGGAAAATCTAAATTTCTATGGATATCCTCTATACTCATTTCTTTAACATGTTACTATTTAAACCTTAAAGTACAAGGGATTCACTCCATACTACTTTAATTTTGACTGCAAGGAGAGGAGTTTATACTACTTGAGGAAAACAAAGATTATTTACTTAGATTATTGTTGATCTCTTTTGTCTCCTTTGCTTTAAATTTTTCTCTCTAACTTTCTTTATAACTTTAATTCCTTCTAAATTAAAACTTATGTATTGTACTTCCTCATCCTTTGTGTCCTAATTGCCCGAGGGCTACAAGGAGGCATTTTTGCCTGATTATCCTGGAAACTATGGCCAATATAAAAACTGGACCATTGGAAAGCAGAAAAAGACAGCCAAGAAAACTACAAAAAATCTCCCTTATCAGGGAAATAACTTTCCACATTTTTGCTTTCTCCGAGGCAGAATTCGAAGCAAACACGATGAATAGGATCCAAGAAAAAATGATGGCTTGGGACTGAAACAAAAAGTTGAAAGTCCCGTTGAAAGATGAAAAGAAGCCGCCCTCAACACTCTCTCGGGTCCCAAAGAACCATGAGCCCGCTCGTCGTTCCCACCGCAAGTTCTCACATCCAGGATGACTTTCATCTGTACGGTTTGAGGTTCTTCCTACCTCCCTTTCCCTGCTGGAGGGGAGGTTTTGGGATAAGCGCGTCACCCATCAAAGAATCAGAGTCATCCTGAAACAGCAACCGTTGGGTGCCATTTGTGACATCAGCCGCAGTTTCCTTGTTGGGGGGATGGCCCTGCTTCCTATTACCACCAAAATCCACCCCTTGCGTTCGACTCCTCGTAATTCGAGGGCTAATATTACCAGGCTGGTAACCTCTTCTTCCCAGCAGGTAATCTTCCAATATCTTTTGTGCCTCGGGAGAGTTTCGATCAAAAATTTCGGGCGAATCTGCCAGTGTGGTGATAAGGGGGGGCCTGTTCCTTTTCCCCCTGTGGTCCTAGTTGGGAGCGTCCACCGCACAGCTCAGAGTCCGGTTGAATGGTGATTTCCTCATCTGGTAAGGAGGATTCGAGATGGTCTCTAGATGGACCTAGAGATTCATGGTCTTTCGCAACAGGGTGCTTCGTCTGACCTTCACCGTGCTCTAGAGGGTTGCAGGGATCCCGCTTCTTCTTCCCCGGCTTTTGAAGAGGACAATTGGACTGAAGATGCCCTTGAGAACTACACTGGGGGCAAAAAGTTGGTCTGTTCTCATAAACAATAGCTTGCTTGTGTAGAAAAGAACCCTCAGACCGCAGAGTAATGGAGGAAGGGAGGTCCGTCTCCAAGTCCGCCAAAACACAGAACCGGGCTTGGACAAATCTTGTTTGAGCCCTGGTGGGAGGGTCTATAGTGACCAACTCCCCGATGGATCGAGCAATTCCTCTGATTACATTTTCATGCCAGTCGAAAAGGGGGAGACTCGGGAGCCTAACCCATATTGGAGCAATGTTGATATTTTGGGTATCGGGGTTAAATTCCAAACCCCACTTCCTTAGAAAGAGACTCCTACGACCCAAGAACCAAGGCCCTCCAACCAGGATTTTACAGTAGTCCTCCCTATTGCTTAGTCTAATCGCAAAAAAGCCCTGGGTTAGGGTAGCCAGCTCCAAGTGACCAGAGGTTCGCCATTTTCCAGACGCCCACTTGCGGATGGTCTCCATGTCGGGACGACCACCAATAAACTTACCGATGAGGGTAAATTTTTTGAATTCCACAAAGCTTGAGAGAATTTTTTCCGAGATGTCCAACTCGTCCCCGGATGGAAATAGCTCCTTGGTGGAGAGCCCACTTAGGGTTACAGAAGCCGCTGCCAGAGCATACGACTTTCGAGGTCCATCTCCCCATTTGTCTGGTGGATCCTCGGTGTCCCCAGACTCTGCTTGCCCTCCCTCCACCCCGTCGTGCCCCTGGTTAGACCTGCTGGCGCTCTCGTGCTCTCCCAAACCAGCCTTCCCGTCCATCGTCATCCCTCCACCTCCAAAAAAACCCTTCCGCATCGTCAAAACCCCAATCTAAAACATATTTTTCTTCATAATCCACTTATTGATCCAATTCCCTTGATTAAGATTTAATCCTAATGTATAACATCAAAAGTTTTGAAATATTCATGGCAATGCATATCTACATATATGCAACATACCTTCACTCCTTTGTACTTGGTGCCTTTGGATGAACTCCCCTAGAGTATTTTTCATATTATTCAAAACCTCCTTATTAAAAATTGATATAGAAGTCCAAAAAACCTAATCCACATTGAAAGCCTTTTAACAATTATATCTCTATAAATATAAATTTACTCCATTATCTTAAATATAATGCATCTCTTCCGATAAACCATGGACCATCACCTATTAGTTTATTCTTGATTTTTCAACTAGAGAAGTTGACGAGAAAAATTCTTTTGGAAGAAAAGTTATGGAGTAATTTAAATTCAATTCCTACTTTCACTTGATCCAATTTTGAATATTTGAAAAACTTGGAGTATTTGTAGAGCTTATATATTAACCCTTTGCTTTTAGGAATCATTATGTCATGGTCGATCAGTTCATCCTTGACAATCACTTTTAGTATAAAATATTCTTCTTGGATAGGGTTTATCATAGATTCCACGTTCCTCTTGTCCTCAACTAGGGCATACATACGTCCAAAAAGACATACTCACTTCTAATTAGAACTTTCAAAAATGACTTTCTTATTATGCTATCAATTTTTTTTCATAATTCTTTATTTATTTTTTTAAATTCCTCTAAAAATTTAAAATAAGAAAAATAGATGTTCACTCACACTTGTTTCCCATTCATACATTTGCTCACACTCACAACACTCTTTAAAATAAGAAAAGACAAGGTCCGCTCATTCCCTATATAATATTACTAATAGTTATTATATTTTTCCCTAAATTTTAATATTTAAACCAACTAATTGTGTTATTTAATTAATTAAATTATTCAGCTTTCAAGAAAGATATCCAAATTCAAATCTTATCAAATGATATTATTTAACTCGTGACTTTCACTTTGAAATAAGAGATCAAAATTTTTCAATGAGTTTACACGTATTTTTATGAGGGATCTCAGTCCCTCATATTGAGTGGGGTTTGAACCTTGGACCTCTCAAAGAGAGGCCAAAGCCTTCACCACTGTAGTAAGCTTGCAACTAAAGAGACCAAATTGAAATCTTCTCAAACCAAATAATTATAATATCATAGTGGGCCATTGTAGTGGTTTGGGCTTTTGGCTCTCTTTCGGGAGACCAGGTTCAAACTCTATGATGACAGGATGTGTGTGTGAGATTATTACCAAAAAAATCTTATCAAACCATACTTGTATAGTAACCAAACAATTACAATAACATTACATCATCATAATATAATACTTGGTGTGATAACAAACCACTCAATCTAGATCCAATTTTGAAACCATGGATGCGATCACTTCAAGATAAATATGGTTATAGGGTTTCAAACATTTTGTACAAGGAAGATACAATTGGAAAGATTATTTTATAGGTATAGAAGACATTGATGCTAGGAGGTAGTTAAATAGAAAGATAACAACATTGATTATTCTGAGGGGAGCCAAGGATAAGTTGATTTGGGAGTTGAATGGCTCAGGAGAATACGCAACAATAAGTGGATATAATGTAAAACACCAACAAAATAGGAATATTGCAAGAACATTGAGAGATATTTGGGATAGCCCAAGCATTCCTAAAGTCAAAATGTTTGTTTGACTAATAGGTCATAGAATAATTTTATTCTAGGATAAACAATGAAAAAGAGTTTTCATGGCCCCTCACAATGTGTTCTTTGTAGAGAGGAGGAGAATATAGACCATCTCTTGGGACACTGCTCAATAGTCTGGAAACTATGACAATGAATTCTTAATATATTTGGTAAATGCATGGTGATGAATGACGAAATTGAAAAATGGTTAAAGTAATGACAAAACACTTTTAAAAGTGAGGCTTTACATATAATCTGGGATATATGAAAAGATACAATACTTTGGACTGTATGGTTAGAAAGGAATAAAAGAATATTTAAAGGAAAGGAAAACAATTTAGAGATAATAAAAAGGAAGATTTGTTTAGCCATAGAGGAGTCTAAACCAACCGTATCAACTCACCTAATCCCTAACATAGAAGGAGAGAGCCTTGATGGACAAAGTCAAGTCATTAAATGGAATTATGATGTTGGGTATAAGAGAAACAAAAAGAAGGCAAAGAATATAAAATAGAACCCATTAGATATGGAGTTGGTCATTTTGAATTTTGATGGAAAATATAAAGGAAATATAGGATGAGTAGAAGGAGGAATAATTAGAAATAATAGAGGAGAATTTTTCTCTCATTACACTTTCAATAGTAGATTTAAGACAAATAATGAAGCGACTTTGGAAGGGTTAAAAATATGTAAACAAATGAAATGGAATAGAGTATGGATGGAAGGTGTTTCACTTATAGTGATAAATGTAATTTTGAGGAAAGCAAAGGCTCCATGGAACATACAAGAGATAATTGTGAAAATTCAAGATCTTGCTATAGATTTTGAAGAAACCAGGTTTACACATTCATTACGGGAAGAAAACAAATGTGTAGATAGACTAGCCAATAGAGGGATTTTGATTGAGGATGAGAAGTTAAATTCTCTCTTGCATGGTTAGAGGAAGTAGTAAGTTTAGCTAAAGCTGATAAGAAAATGTTGATTGCTTGTTTCAAATAATGATTAAGATTTACTCAAAAGAGACCTAGGTTCAAACCTTGGGGGAAGCCTGTTGCAAAGGTAGTAGTCTGATTCGAATCTTCTGAGTGCGCTCCAAATTGAGGATGACAGTATGAATCTTGAGCACCTGATGGTCCATTTCATGTCGAGCTATAAAACAACAAGGTGGAATAGGTTTGGTGGATGCAACCTTTGTGGTTTGAACCCTACGCTTGGCAGCTACTAAAAATAGCGTGGTTGTAACCAACTATCCTATAAAAAATGATTAAGATTTATTTTAATGTTTTCCATTGGTAATATCTGCTTTATTTTATAATATTAATGTACTTTCATATAAACTATTTATTATAATTTTTATTGTTACACTTGTGTTTCAGGAAAGGAAACTAACAATTTAGATCTCGTAAAACAGACTATGATAGTGCGATGTTTTGGAAATATTACTCTATTGACATGCGATGCATAGATACTAGAAGTGAAGTTTTGGTATAGTAAAGGCTGTTATAGAAAAATATAAAGAAAGATACTAAATTCTAGAATATTAAAAAAGATTAATAAAAAAATTAAATATTTAATATAAAATGATGCAGGTTTCTATAGCAACTCAATTGAGATGAGAATTGAATTTGTTTATAAATTCTCAGACTCTAAATAAAAGAATTGTAATTTGTGAAAGGCGAAGACCCTATATAACTTATTCTCTAGAAAAATAATATCATTATATAATCAATTAATAATAAAAATTTATAAAACACAATTTGCTATTCTTTTTATGCAATTTTATTTTATATTTCAAAATAAATTTAATTATCAAATAAAGTCAAACAATTATAATACCACTACCCACTTGATGTAGGTGAGTTGGAGAGGGCAGGACAATCTTCCAAAGGAGGAAGGTCTCAGTTCGAATCTCCACCCTGTCAAACGCACATGGGCACCCAAAATCCAATTGATAATACTAGTGCGGTGGGTGGGACCGGGTGCGACTCTCAGGTAAAGGTAATTTGACAGTGTAGAACCCCTGATCTTGATTTCTCAGACCAAAGCCAAGCAACCTCACAACAGGTTTTTAGCTAAATTAAAAAAAAAAAACAATTATAATACCACTATCTAAAATATAGATACATTGTTTCAATCCCAAATAATCAATTAATTAATATTTTTAAAAACCAAATTATTTCTTTAACGGCATTCAAAAACCTTACTGGGCTCTCCCTCAACCACAAACGGTGCTCCTTTCGGAGATGCTAAGATTTTTCATATCAACAGCAGATTGCTTCCATGATAGCAGCATGGAAAGATCAAGTCTACAGCATCCCCAATATCCTGTCATTAATGAAGAACCATATTTTCTGTTATAAGTTCAGTAGAAGACTTCATACAACTGAATAAATGTTATGGGTACCCATTGAGTCTTCTTACAAACATTTGAAGATTTATCTGATTTCAAATATGAAATTCACAGCAAATTTTTCTTCTCCTTTATGCGTTGTGATTGCCTTGAGCTAGAAGGCTAACTAACATGAATTACCTATTAGAGGTAATAAGGAAATGCAATATTAATAATAATAGTGTTGTCTGCCAACTTTTTCCAAAATTGGTTCTAGTGGATTTCTGCCTTTACAATTCAGCAAATCCCTTGCAGTTATAGAAACAAGAATCCGAATACCATGAGTTTGTTTAGAACTGTACCCTTGGCATATGCTTTCAACTGTTCTTTGGGACTGAGGAGTCAGGTTTGCCCCATGGCTGCCCCTGGAAAGCAATTAGGGTTTCAGGATTCTCTTCATTGGGACCATGTGAGGGCGGTGGGAAGGAGGGGAAATTTGTCTGCCTCTGTTTCTATTGTCCAGTCTTCAATAAACGAGCCACATGCAGAGGAAATTCTCAGAGAAAGTGGGAGGGACAATAATGTTTATGATGACCATCTGCCCTGTGGACTGTACCCAAATTTGATGCCAAACCATGTAGCCATTATTATGGATGGCAACTCTAGGTGGGCCGAAAAAAGGGGATTACCAGCCACTGAAGGGCATCGAGCCGGAAGAAGATCACTTACTGAAGTAGTTAAGCTATCCTGCAAATGGGGCATCAAGATTCTCACTGTATTTGCTTTCTCTATGGATAACTGGCTTCGACCAACGGTAAGCTAGATTTTACGAAGCACTAACTTTTTTCATGAACTCATGTTAGAAATGCCATTAGGACAAGTTAACAATTGTCATTGTCCTCTTAAGACAGACTTAAGGCATTGAAATTATCAAAGACTGAGCCTTATGGTGAAAATAATTTCGTATGCATGGATTGTAGAAAATGAATCTTCTGTGATACCTAGGGCAAGTTTTTTTTAAGTTTTTAAAGCAAAATTATAGTAGTCGAGGGTTTTCCAATTCCAATCAACTGGTTTTGTGGTGCAGACAGAGGTTAGGTATCTCATGGACCTGTTTCAACTTGCCTTAAGAGAAGAATTGGAAACTTTGAAGAGGTTGGTTACTTTTTTAGTCAACTTTGCAGGATGACATAATACATAGTTATTTTCTATATGAAGTTTGATCTTCTTGCATGAATGTGGGCTTCTTTTATTGTAAACTCTAATGAATGGATTATAGTTGGATAGAAGTTCGAAGTGAACAATTAAAATATTGAAGGATTCATTTGCAGAAAGAGTAAATAAGGGATGTCATAATATTGAATTCAGAGTACGAATACTGATAACAAGTTGGGTCTGTATGTCGTTTGTGATCCTGATAGTCATGACATTAAGTTATTGCTTGATAGAAATAAAGTTCACAGCAAACAGTCAGCAACTTCCTTTGGAGTCAAAATTAAACTAGTTATTCTGATTTTTGTCGTAAACAGAACTTGGTGTTAAGTCTGCAAATGTGAGGATATTTGTCAATCCGCAATGTTATATTAGCTGACCATGTTTTGTCATATGTTTTTTTCTCCCTTGGTCCAGATCCATTCCGATTACTAATTTTTCATACTTGGCTGCAGATTGTAGAAAATCTGAGGAGTTTTTGGCCTGTGTCTTTATATTTTCCTATTACATAATGTAGGGGCCTGTCTTCTGCATTTGCCTGTTTAACTTTTTCTTGCTGCTATGATCAGTCACTTAAACTATGGTAATGAGTGGGTAATAAGAACGTGATAAGGCAAATGATATGTGGATGATGGTGAAATTGGAAAGACTTAAACAGAGTATAGGATGATATATAAGATAATGGAAAGTGTAAAAAAGATCAGAGAGGTGTATGCCTTCTCTCTCAGGAACATTTTGCCTGCCCTCTTCATTTCCTACATGTGTCCTATTATTCTTAGGTGAAATTCATCCAGATATCTAACAGCTTTCTAATATATGCAAAATGACCTCTACTACATTTTTTTTTCCCCCTTTATAATCACTGCTGGCAAGTTTCCTGTTAAATTTGCTGAGGTTGGTAAAATTCATTCGGTGTTGGGAGTCTAACCAAATGAACTGAGAGTCCTAAAACAAATTGATTATGCTTGTTTTAAGCATAGTTGAGAAAATCGGAATCGGCTTGGAAAAAATTCAGATCGAAACGGGAATAGGCAAAAAAAAAAAAAACCGAAGAAAATGCAATTTTTTTTTTCATCCATATCACAAGGAAATCACGATTTTTTTCAAAAAATCCGGTTCCGATTTTCTCCAAAAATTCTCGATTTTTTGAAAAAATCCCGATACGCGATTTTTTCAAAAAGGCTAATTCTGACCCGATTTAAGTCGGATTTTCTTAGAATCGCGATTCCGAGCCGATTTTCGTAACTTTGGTTTTAAGGGAAGTTTACCAGAACTTGTGGGCTGAGAATAGTTCTTGTTATTGTTGACAAATAAATTTACAAGCAAGGGAGGGAGGAGGTGTTCAAAACTTCAAAGTTCATCAATGGTATTGGGCCCAAAAAGGGCCAGAAGGTCCCAAGGAATGGGCCCATATAATCAAGAAAAGATATCAACATTAGAAAAAAGCCTAACAAGTATCATATGCAAGACTATAACAACTTCAAGTGAAGTCAAAGTGAATATCTATAGCCTCCATACCAAGAGGAGCTTATGCAAAGGTGATAATGTTATTGGCCTCAATCCTCAATTCATCCAAGCGTAGCTTTTTCCAAGAAGCTCTGAAATGTGTCCATTTACAATTGCTGTATTCATCTTATATAATTGCCTGACAATATTATTACAGAATGCTAAAACTTGATATCCTTATTATTAAATGAATGCCACTAGCACCTACTCTTGGTTACTAGAATGTTTGAAATCATGGGAGGTTTACACTTCCTCATTCTCTATATCGGTGAGATATAACTGAAAGCTGTATATTGTAGATGGTCTGGGAATATTTGAAAGGATGCCACTTGGGTAAGATTTGTTGTTATAGGGCTTGCTGTACAATCTTGGGCATTAGTCTAGTCGAATACTGAAGGATGTGCTTATGTGCCACTCCTTCAGTTGAATAACTTCTAAAAGGATGCTGTTTGTTTAAGATTTGTTGTTATAGGACCTACTGCACAATTTTGGGCGTTAATCTAGTAGACTTCTGAACGATGGATATACACACCTCTCCTACCATGCAATGCAAATAAATGCATCATGAAATAAGAAAAGGACAAGTATTGAATTATGGCTGGGAGCACTTGGGCATATTACTGTGACATTCTTTTGATGAGTTCTCTTAGCAGCTGGTTATCGTTGCTGGAAAATTCATCTTTGGGAATCAGAAAAGGCTAAAGGGTAAATTTCTTTTACTGAAGAAGTAAAATAGCAAAAAGAAAGAAGTGACATGGCCTAAAGAATAGGAGGGCTTGGTCTAACCTACATTAAATTACATGGTGGTGTTCTTGAAGGAAAGTAGATGAATAGAATTAAAATAGTTTGAGCCATTTATATTTGGCATATGTTTCATTTTAAAATGGCTATGCATATTGTTGCCATTATAGGTTGTTATCTTTTGCATGGTATCATCAGGAAAGCATGTTTTTTTAACTCTCAGGATCTATAGTTCTTAAAAAGAATTTGGCATGTGCTGCAGTTTATCTGAGGAATTTGATTTTGGACTTTGAAAACCCTTAATACTTTTGCAGTTTGACTGCATGATCCTAGGGACTTCTCTATTGTCTTGGGGAAAGCTGAGATGTATTCCTAACTTTGCAGGAAAGTTGTTAGCCAAGCAAGGTTTTCCTTCCTGGGGAGGCTCATAGAATACAGATCAATAACATTGGTTGGATTTATGTGCAGCAAATAATACTATATTTTTTGGTTGCCATAGAGTTGCTTCTGGAGCTTGTTATTTACCTTATGTTTTATTTTTATGTCTCTGTGAGATGCTACTGGATACTCCACCCCACCTTTAAAATAGTGAGTCCACTAAAAGCTTAGGTTTTAAAAAACTGTTTGTAGAATGTAGTGGCCAGTCTTATGCGTCGACTTGGCTTTTGTCATTGTATAGAAAGTTAATAATGCAACATGCATACAACGAAGAGATTTCTTGTGGAAAATATATATAAATAGAATATAGCTGTTAGAAAAAGGATTAAGGTGAAGAACTTGTACACAGATTTTTGACTGTGTTTCTGGCCAAGGCAGTGTCCAAATTGCTCTTGGAGATTGCCTGAGTTTGCTACCACACCCTCTCAGGAAAATGCCCTTCATTCAGTTTGTATGTTGTTATTTTTCAAAATTTTAATTTTAATTCCTTGCTAAATATTCATAATGGAGCGATCGGAGCAGGGGGTCTAGCGGGTTCGAAGGGTTTGGCAGGTTTCCAAAGCAGCAGGTCTGGCACTGAGGAGGACCATGGTTCTGGCGACCATTGCTCTAGAATGCTTCTTTGCTAGGATATGCATTAATGCGGACTTGAGCCAAGAGTTGCCGAAATCCATTAAGCTGGTTTCCAAGTATGGGTCATGGAATCAGGTAGTAGAGTACGAAAACCTAGCGGTTAAGTGCGGGATTTGTAAGAAGGTTGGACACCCAAGTTTTGCCTGCAATGCCCAAAGAAATAATGCTCAATACAAACAGAAATGGATTCAGAGACAACTTGATAATATTGCTGAAGCGGGAAACCTCAATGCCAATGGAAAGGTAGGTGAAGCGGAAGGATCAAATAGAAGACAAGAAATGGGGCGGAAGGAGCAGGAGCCCCTGGAGGAGGGAGAAATTGACGATACAAACAACGAGGTAAACCGCCCAATCCCGAATCCTATCGTTAAAAACCGTGTTCCTCTTTTTAATCCCTTTTCTTGTTTAAATGAAGTAGATGAAAGTTTGGCCCCTTTAAGTAAGGCATTAGACAATTCTGTGTCTACCCCAGATCCTCCCCAAAGGATTGACCCTGGGGTTTTAGAGGATACTCAGTTAGTAGTAAGACAGGATGAAGGAGGGGCTGATCTGGTCTTAAGAGATGGTTTGAAAGGGAAACAACAAGAGGGTTCAGCCCAAAAGAGAATCACTAGAAGTCACTTTAAGGGAGCTGTGGATGTGGGATCAGAAGGAGGGTCGGGTAGACCGTCAATAGCAGTCACAATCCATAAAGAAACAGCCCGGGATGTAGCCAATGGTACCTAGTCAGTCTTAAAGTTTGGAGGGAAAAAACATCCCACCAAATCTAAAAGATGAAAATCCTGTCTTTGAATATTAGGGGTCTTAATGCCCCTACCAAACACTGTTTGGTGTATGCATTAAGAAAAGAGTACAATCCTGACATTTTTCTTCTCCAGGAAACAAAACTAGATGAAAGCAAAGCTGAGAGAATAAAGAACTTAGTATGGAAAGATGCAGACATGGCGACTAGCCAAGCAGTTGGGTCTTCAGGAGGTCTTTTATGTTTTTGGGATAAAAGAAAGATAGAAGGCAGATTGGTGGTGAGCACAAGATGGTGTATAACAATCTTTTGCCATAACCTAGATACCAAGTAGAATTGGCTACTGACCAATGTATATGCCCCTAACACAGTAGTTGGAAGGAGACAACTATGGTCAGATCTTAGCCAGATGAGGAACACCTTTAGAGGAATACCATGGATTGTAACGAGACATTTTAATTCCCCCCTTAATCCCTTGGACAAGAAGGGGGGCTCTTCAATCCCCTCTGAAGGAATGCAAGATTTCAGAGATTTCATCAATTCCAATGAACTAATGGACATAGAACTGTGAAGGCAGAAATATACTTGGAGCAATAGAAGATTAGGTGACCAGCCAATTCAGATCAGATTGGACAGGTTCTTGGTTTCACAAGAGGGTTTGACTACTTTTGGAGACTCAACCGTCACGGCGCTACCAAAAATTGGATCTGATCACAGTCCGATCGTCTGGGAAATGGTGGAGGATGGGAGAAAGTATAACAAACAAATGTTTGGAATTGTTTCTAGAGAAGTGGAAATGGAGGAAGATACCCACAAAAAGAACCAATAACAACAAGAGATACCATCTATTACTCTATACCAGACTTTGAGGGTAAGAAGTATGGTGAAGAATAGAACTATAATAAGCGTCAATGATTCTGGTTGTAGCCATAACTTTATAGGTGCAGGATTGGCGACATCTTCAAACTGAAAGGTTATCCTTTGACAAAATATTCAGGTTTTAGTTATAACAACATGATGGAGTGCAAAGGAATGGTAAAAGGCATGAAACTACAGTTTAATAACTATGAACTAATTTTTGATTTTTATATGGTGGCTTGAGCAGGGGCTGATTTGTTCATAGAAGCACATTGACTGAAGACTTTGGGTGTATTTCGAATGAATCATGATGAACTATACATGAAATTTGAGGAAGGACAACAGCTAGTTACAATTATAGGTCTGCCAAGAGTTGCAAACAAATTGATTTAAACTCACAAAATGAGCAAGCAACTTGCAAAAAGTGAAGTATGCTATATCTTTCAATGCAGCTCTATGGAAGGTTTTCATGTTAAAATCAAGACACAAAATCCATACTGAGATCAAAAGGTGTAACACTTAATTGATGACACCAATGTAACATGTTTTCCACCAATAAGTTAAATAATGTAATACCTCTAACATTTGAGCCTTTTTTTCAAATCACACAGTTTTTTGAGATCTCTACATTGGTGGTGTTTCATCTAGACATAATTGCATGCAAGATTTTATATTTTAGTAGGATAGTCATGAATCATCATTTGCCCTTATTAAGTGGTCCAAAATATGCTACCTAGAAAATCAAGATTAAAGCTTTGCTTCATAGCAAGGGGTTACTCAAGTATGTGAATGAGAAAACTCATGCTACTAATACTAAATAAATAAAATAGCTATACAATGATAAGAAGGATGACACTTATGGTGTTATAGCCCTTCAAGTTGACAATGTCTATGACACACATATGAGTAGCACCACAGACCCTAAAGTGTTGCTTGACAAATTTTAGAAAATATGTGATCATATTGATTCTACACAAATCAGTAGGTTGAGGCTAAGCTCGCAACTTTGTCCATGGACTCATTTGTCATTGTTGATGGGTACATTAGTCGCTTCAAGAAACTGCAAGAAGATATCCAAATAGAAAGAAAACTACCTAAGGAGCAAAAAGAAGGACAGGAAGCTTAGGAGAAGGAAAAGAACATTGAACTATTGAATATTGTCTTCAATAATGTTTTAAAGACATATGTGATAGTTGTTGTTATTGTTTGAAATGCTTTGTGTGTACTTCCCAAATTCTCTTGCTCTCTTTTATGCATAATGTGAGGATAACCAGAAGCCATTTGGGCTTTACCAATTTCCTAGTGACATTGCAAGATACAATGAATTGGATTTTTGCACCCTATTTGAGGAAGCTTATCTTTTTCTTTTTGGATGATATCCTTGTCTATAGCAAAACAATGGAGGATCATTTAAGCCACTTGAAAATTGTTTAGAGCTATTAAGGCTTAACAAATTCCCTATTTGCAAAGACATTAACATGTACACATGTGTAGTGTGGGGGTCAAAGTTGACTAAAGTAAGATTCAATCCATCCTTGATTGACCAACCGCGAAGAATGTGACACAATCGAGAGGGTTCAATGGGTTGTGCACTTTTTTAATATAAAATTTATTAAGGAGACTGGAGGCCTAATGACTCCCCTCACTGATCTTACAGAGAAGGATCATTTCAAAGAGATAGAGGTAGCAGAATCCACATTCCAACTAGTAAAGAAGGTAATGATCTCTAGCCTTGCACTTTAGTTTTTCCACAACCCTTTGTAGTGGAATGTGATGCTTCAAGAATAGGCAGAGAGGGCTATACTCATGCAAATTTTGTGGCCTGTTGCTTTTGAAAGAAGAAAATTGACGGAAAGGAGAAACTGTTAATCTATTGTAGAAAGGGAGGTGTTAGTGATGTTTTATGCAATGCAAAAGGTTAGTCACTTTTGTTGGTCAATTCCTTTCTTTCTAGTTTGATCATTAGGTCTTTATCTTATAAATAAACTTCTCATCCATGATTGGGCAAGCTGGTAAATGCTGTTACAAAAGTCTGTTAAAACCGTAAAAGATCATTGGCAAGCATGGCAAAAAGTATTGGTTTGTTGACCAACAATTGAGGATATGGTTGGGAGAGCCAACAAATGGTGTGTGATAAATTCCTAGACATTCAGTTGTTTCATATTGTAGTGCTACCATCTTGATATGGTATTATTGGTAATTTCTTGTCAGCAAGATCCTTCTTGGAGCATATGATGAGAACATATGTAAGATCTTATTGAAGTTTTTAATGTGCTATGACGTAAGATGTGTGTTGGAGAAGGAAATGAAATACATTTTGTAAGAGGTTCATGAAGGACTAGTGGGGGGTTGCGTGGGATCCGATCTAAACAACTAGGAAGGTATTGGTAGCAGGACTGTGCTGGCTACCTCTTCACCATGATGCTGAAGAAAGGGTTCAATCTTGTGATGTATTAGAGGTTTGACAAGCCATTAAAGCAAGAATTTATGCCCTTGTATCTCTTGCATGCTAGAACTGTTTGAGTGATGGGGATTAGATTTTATGGTACATTTGAAGCAGAGTTGCTTGTAGGGGTGCATCTACATTGTGGTCATGACAAGGTAGTTAACCAACAGGGTGTAAGCTTGTGCATTACCATACAACTTTAAAAGGAGCATTGCTTTGTTCATATACAAGTAGATTGTGACCAGATTTGGTATCCCTCTTGAAATCAGAAGTGGACATTGTTGTGAATGAAGTCATTAGACAATTGATGAATGCAAGATATATCATTCTTTGTCAATTCCATATAATCTAAGGGCGAATGGGCAGGCATAGTTTGCAAAATAAGGTCCTATTTTCTTTGTTATGAAAATTGTATAGAGTGGAAGGAGAGTGGAAGGTTGACTTCTTACAATCTTGTGGGTTGGGCAAGAAGCAACAACATGGGCAGAATTTCTAGTGCCCACTTTGATAATTGTAAGTGAGAACAAGCTGAGTGTTCATGGGAGTGTCAAGGAATGATTACCGCTTTTAGATGAGTTGGTTGAATGAAGAATTATGGTGTAGTGGATGACAAAAGTGACCCAGCTCAAACAAAAGTATTGACTAGGCATTTATGAAGGTTAAACTTCAAGCCTACTGTAACATCTCATTCCTAGAGATTACAAAAATAGCAATATAAAACAAGATTCTCTCTTATTATGCTTTATAAGGTAAAATTGCATTCTATTTTTAATATCCGAGCCAAAAGCATTTTTAGTAACTTTCAATTGTGCATTATTCCATGCTCAGAATTATTCTATAATAGAGCAACTCTTACCATGACCTCACTTCCAATTAGGTAGTGAGTCAAATTCGCTTACTTACTTCCATGTCCCAATTGAAATTGGTGAAGGTGTTTAATTCCATTTCATGATCCAACAAGCCAGTGAGTTTCAGAGTCTAAGTCCCTTTTATGTGCTTATTAGAACTCCACTTTCTATGTCCTGTTGTAAGACTGGTGGCTAGGTTGGTTACCATATTTAATGGACCAATGAGATTTATTCCATTCTTCACTTTCCATGTCTTGGTATTGACTGGCGGTGTATTGATACTTTGTTCTTATGCCCCATTTAAGGACCATTGATTTATGGTTGTTTTGAACTCTCTTCCCTTTCTATGTCCAATGTTCAGACCAGGGTTTTCATTCTATCCACCTTCAATGTTTCATTTTTTACCAGTGAATTTTTCTTATTTTCATACCCTTGCTTCCATCTATGGCCTTCATAGGACTGGGAGTGAACGTTCCACTTTCAGCATTCCTTTTTCAGAATTAATGGAATGGTTATTTTTTTTTCCACCAATGTTCATCCTTGGAGCTTGTGAGCTAAGTTACATATTTCCCACATCCATGTGGGACTAGCATTTTCTGGGTTTAAGTCTCTTTCATGCCCCATTTCTGGGCCAGCAAGTTTGGTATGAAGGGATCATGACAAGAAATTGATTATGATAGTGAAGCTTCAGTCGACATCAGTTTAATTATTTCACATCAGAAACAGTAGCCCCTTTTTTCTTTTTTTTTCAAATTCTAATATTATCACTCCCAAAGAATTGAAACCACATCATAACATGTTGCAGGATACCCAAATGGTAACATTAAAGTCATCATTTGTTTTCTTATAGAAGAATGTGCGAGGTTAAGTAAAATGACACTTGAATATAATTCTCATGCTTTTATTTCAAGACAAAACAGATTTTGCTTCATTCTGTTCCATTACAGTCATGGCTGTCATTCAATTTTGGAGGGCCTTAACCAGTTTTCTACATTTGCGGTGAAACAAACATTTTCCATCATAAGCAATCACATCATTCTAACATAATCTCATACATTCATCCTGGTAAGGCAAGCACTTAATTTTGTACTGGGCTGTCTATCAATATGGTCAAGCATGATTGAAATCTTTGATTTGCAGTCAAGAAAACCAAACAGCAAAAGTACATAATAGCCTTCCCAAAATATAATATCATAAACCTTTAACTACTCTTGGAACAAGACAACAGTTTGAACTAATTAGTCTCACTTAATTCTCAACACACAACGTAAGGAGTCATCCAAAATAGCACGGAGTCTTTAAGGCAGCTATAAGTCTGTTTTGACAAAAGAGAACAGTTGCTAGTTTATAAACTACCAGAGTCATGCTGATTTGGTTAGCTAAATTTATTGGTCATCCTTATTAAAGTAAGCACACAAACACAATGACCTCTGTCCAGGAAGTAACTAGAACATAATATAGTCATCTTAAATGTTCACCAAAAAGCATTTTGTTTGTTTGATGCTTCATTCAGCTCAAGTACAGCAGAGCAAATTATATTCATGGAACGATAGTACGATCTCATCATCAGTACAATGAACCTAAGTTGCATGGAAATGGATATGGTATCCGATACATAGACGGTATTGGATATGGATACGACAAATTTCCAATACACCCTAATATGGATACTACGTTGTAAAACACATATATTTTATGTTACAAGAAAAAACATATGATACAGAAATGTTTACATAAACATAAGTTTTATATAGGAAATTTTCATCAATTAAGAAGTAAATTGTCATTGTCTTTAAAACTTAAAATTTATTTATTAAACATTGTGTATTCTTCCTTTAATCTCATGTGGGCCTGAAGCTGAGGACTCTGGTACTGCAAAGAGGAGTTCCACAGTTATATTCTGGAATGTTTGTACAGGTGAATTAACATATATTGGACAAACAACATTGTCACATATGGCTGACGGCCTTGTGAACATAAAAAAAATACCTTCCTTTCCTTTGTGTGCCATGGATACAACTCTACATGTGCCTAGGCCATATTTGGATGTATTAGATATGGATGAAATAGGGGCATGTATTTGGATACGTTTGGATATTGTACCCCTGTATTTGGATATGTATGAATACGGTATCCAAGAAGTATTGTGTCGGTATTTGTATCTAATATGCGAATACGGATAGCCAAGTAGAAGGATTGTTGGATACAGTAACTATGCAATGAATTAATTGTCTCCATACATATGAAGGTATAACAAATTTTGGAAGGCTATTCTTTAATTTTTCTCAATTGGTGTTCCTGCTGTTTGTTGTTGAATTCTAGAGGGAAGGCATCACTAGAGTGCTTTTCTGCCCAACCAAGTGGCATTCTACTGAACACCCCCATTCTCAACTTGTCATAAGAGGTTCTGACGCTTCATGAAAGGACAAATACATGGAACAGATCTTGTTAGAGAGACATAATCAGTGCACAAGTACTCATGCATCTTTCATACATGCAACAATTTCCAAAGAACTTATGAGTATCAACTCACAACCAGATCTAGCTTTTAGTGCAGCGAACAACTTGCAGTTAGGTAATACAGCTACTATATATTTATAAGACCTATATATATATTTGTACACCTTAATATGCATTTCTTAGTTATTATAATGAAAGCAATCATGGACTCCTATGAATGCACAAATCAGCATATTATCCTTAATTCATGGTGCACAGGTCATCATACTGGACCCTCTCTCTATCCAGCTAGGATAGTTTTATACTTCCAGATGCATATGCAATTTGCCTCATACATATGGACTGTATGTCCATTCTTTCATATATACTCCCATTTTTATTAAGTATACTTTAATGAGTGGATGCTGAAGTACTCCAACTATGGTACAAAACTTCCTATCTAATTATGATGCATGTTAAGGTTGCTGCAGTCATCCCATAAGAACAACATTAACAAGATGTATCTAAGCCAGATGAATCAGAGTGCAAATCAATGCTTTCAAGTTTCATGGAAGTAGACAACAGCTTTCATATATATACAAGCTGACATCTCATTTTCATTTGCATACTATAGCAACTGTTACATATTCTCTACATGATGAACACTTTTACTTCACGAGTGGCGTACAGCCACTCCTTTGGCACATATGCTATATAAATGCACATTCCCTCATGGATATGTTACAGCAAATCACTTTGAACAGATGCAACCATACATTCATTCATGGAGATAATACAGCCATTAACTTTTGTGCTTAAGCAACCCCATAAATGCATTTTCATTTATGGGGATGCTTCAACCACCCACTTTTGCACTCATGCAACCTTTCGTTCATTCATGGAAATGCTACAGCCCCTACTTTGCACACAGGCAACCAAAATGTCCACACCATCATTTATGGAGATGCTACAACCACTACCAAAATGAACACATTTATTTACAGTTATAGCTATTCTCTTGGTCTCATGCAACAAAATGAACACACCAGAATCATATATCAATAACAACAATTCATTGTTAGGATTCCAAGCAACAAACTGGACACTGTAAAGTCATGTAAAGCCAATTTAGATTCTCTAAGCACCAGGTGATTATTCCATCATCAAATACAAAAAGAAAATCCCATAATTTTATTTTCATTACAGAAGCATTTATGCCAAACAAAACAAGAAAAGCAATTATCTGCAACAAGGTGAGAGCTGTAAGCATCATAGTCTGCCATTTGAAAGAATACCCGGGGTTTTCACTCAGCCAAACTATAAGTTCATGTAAGTTAGAAAAATACATGCTCTACCCTGCTTTTTCAACTGTGAGCTTAAGGAAAAGAACACAAGGAAACTCTTGACATATTAGCAAAAGCAAGAACATAGGAGGGTACACTTTTTTTGTTTATTTAAATTTTACCAAGAAAAATAAAACAGATCAGAGGACGTTTCCATGTGGGGGTTTCTCATACAAACCAGGGTCGTCCTTCAACTCTGCAACTCACGAGGCCCAAAAACCCAAAATAGCTTATAAATTTTCAAATCCAAGCTCAAAGCAGACATAATGTCCGTATACAAAATACCCTCTTTTTAACTAGAAAAACAACATTTTTCTGTTCCTCTTTCAATCATGAAATGGATAAGGAAAAACATTCTTTTACAGCAAGCAAAACTAAAAATTCCCAAAAGGAAATAGAGGTACATGACCTGAAACTGGTTTCCAGCCTAACTCTGGAGGCCCCTTTCTCTTTTTCCCCATTTATTCCCCCCTGTGACAGTTCAAGAGGTCCTTAAAATCCATTCCCCAGGGTATTCCAGATGTCTCTTCCCTGTTTTCCTCCAAGGTCTCAACGTTGGGCATTAAGAGAAGTCCAGGAGAATCCAAAGTTCAGACATGCATGCACTTTCCTGGGGAGGGAAAACAAACCCTGTGCCGCCACTCTACCTCAAACCCTATTGCTTCTGCTTAGACAAGAACACAAGAGAACAAAAGAATGGAGCATGCCCTAAAAAGGGACTTTATATATATAGAGGGAACAAGGGTCCACTATTATAGCGCCACGGAGGGAAATGAAAAATTAAACATTTCAAAGGTTTGGGTGCCCCAGTACCAATTGCCATGGTGGAGGTGACATAAATCAACATACTCATGCCCTTTTGCTCACTCAAACCTAATCGGTGAAGGAGAACACAAGCTATTAAACACACTTGTTCTTTTTGGTTCAACCAAACATTTTTCAGCAAGCATCCATGTTTATCCTTTAAAAATGCATAATTAAAATAACATTCTTGATCCAACAAGCAACCATGTAATTCCTAATGCAATGATGTTTTTATTCGGTGGTGTGTAAGTCTCTCTCTAAGTTGTTCGCTTCTCTTGGATCTATTGCCCTCTCCCTGGTGATGCCTTCCCTTGTTCTGCTCTATGGAGGGTGACCTGTTAACACTAGTAGTAAAAGCAGGTTAGACTATTACACCCATTATTATCCTTTTTATTAATAAAGTTAACATAAAATTAAATTATAAATGATGACTCAAGTAGTCAGAAGTGCCGCGTCTTTCATTTCCTAAAAATAATTCATCATTCAAAACCAGAGAATTTGGGATGTGACACCTAGAGACATGGTTTTGAAGTATAATAGAAAAAAGAAAAATGAAAACTAAGAAAGTTGAAGACATTCTGGCTTAGTCCATTTGGAGTTCATGAGATGTTGGAGAATGACTCGATATATAATTAATCCATAAAACATGGTTGGGAAAATCATCAATAAATCGCGATAACTCAATTTTCTCACGGGATTTTAGGGTTCATGATAAAATGGTGACAATTTGTTGGAGTTGAGAAATTGGCGATAAATTGCCAAAAAAATTGTTGAACTCTCACAAAAACTTGTGCGGGTACAATAGACGCAGAAAAACATACTCCAATTGTGCTCACAACCTGGAGCGCTGCATGGTTGACATAAAACTTTCGTGGTGAAGCGTTGTAGATCTGGCATATATGCACCGAAGTCCTCCCACCTTAAATCTAGAAAAAGCCAAGAAAAAGGAAATTTAATAATTCACATGTAAAATTGTAAATTGAGATTATTTTTTAAACCAAAATCAAAAGACAATAAATAATACTTCGATGAGGGTTACTTGGCCTTGTTCGAATGCATTGTGAGGATGTGAAAAGGATGCCCTCACATCTCTTATAATCTTGCAACTCATCCTGTATCTTACTATGTATTTGGTCATCACACACCATGCAGTCAACCCATTGTCGAAGGCTTGACATCACCTCGTAGTCGGCCTTGAATGAATTAGCATAAAAAAATTTGGGGTTGAGGTAGTACCCCATTGCATGAAGAGGGCTATGGAGCTAAGATGTCCATCATGGTCAATTATTTCTGAATGGGATTGTATCTGGGCTCGGAATAATTATGAAATGAGGGAATGCTCACCTTTGGCAGCCTTCCTAGCCTCGTTGGCCCTATCCATAGCCTCATATACATATCCCATTGATGTTTTTTCTCCATCAACAAGATGAAGAATGCTCACCAAGGGCTCTAACACCTAAAAAAAAAGGAAAAATAATTTAAATAAAAAAAATTACAATACAAAATTCGCAAATGGAAAAATAATTTAAATAAAAAAAATAAATAAAAAACTTAGTCTTGTACCTTGATGGCCTCATCCATGGCTGTCTAGAAGGGCTCCTCAAAGATATTGTCATACACCTTCCACCCCTCACAGAATAGTTGGTATCTAGTAATTTCTTCGGCTCTCCACTCATCGCTCACAAACATCCTCTTCAATGTCCTTTTTGGATCAAAGAGGTTCTGCAATGTCATGAAGTTTGTGGCGAAGCGTGTAACTAGCCCACACTAGCTCCCTCCCACCAGTAAATTGCCTCATGAGCTGAAGGATGCATGTAGGGCTCTAGATAAATTTTGTAATAGATCTGGCCTTTTGTACAATCTCTGACACCCAAGGTACTTCCCTGATGTCTTCGAGTAGCAAATCGAAACAATGGGCTGCACATGGGGTCCAAAAAAGGGTGGGGAATCTCTCCTCCAACATCTTGTTAGCTGCTACATATGTTGCTGCATTGTTCGTGATGACTTGGACAACATTCTCCTCTCCCACCTCTAACACAACCTCCCCCAACAACTGTGCAAGCATATCGACACTCTTAACTTGTGTTGATGCATCCATCAACTTGAGGAATACAATTCCTCTTGTAGAAGCAACCAAAAAATTAATTAATGTTTTGCCCCTCCCATCGGTCCACCCATTGGACATGATAGTGCAACCCCTCTTCCTCCACACCCTGTGCTGCTCATCAAGCAAAACCTGAATATTGTCCATGGATTCATGAAGGAGAGGGCCCCTAAGATTGTCATAAGTTGGCAGCTTAAATCCTGCGCCGCAAACTAAGATGACAAGTCCCCGCCAGTATGGAGACCTTGCCACATTGAAGGGAAGGTTGGAAAAATACAAGAAACTTGCAACGACCTTCCTCGTTGCCCTGTGCCTCTCCTTGTTCCACGTGGCCATACCCTCAAGCGTGGGTTGTGACCTTGGCACGGAACGTTCCACAAAATAGGACTCTTCCATCCCACTCCTTGGGTGTGCAACTGATGGACTGGAACTTTGGTGGTAAAACCGGCTATAGGTGCTGCCGGTACCCTTTGTACGAGGTCGAGAAGGGGGGGTTGCCATGGCCTGGCTTGTTCTTCGTTTGAGTTCTTTTTTCTCAGAGTAGTCTGAGAGGATGGCATTGCATTCTCTTTGAATGTCAGTTGGCACCTTTGGGCATTCCCTGACATCTTTCCCTTTTTGCCTTGCCAAGTGGTATTTGAGGCGGTTTATGCCTCCAAAAATTTGAGCCCCACAAAAATTGCAAAAAACCTCCCCTTTCTTATCCCCTTCCCTTGCATACTTCCATGCTGGATCTCTTTTCATTGACATTTTCTTGTGGCTGCACATGGAAACAACAAACAATTACTTAGAAACTTAAAAAAAAATGCCCTAGGGCTTAAACCCTAGTTTAAACATTGACAGCTGAAAAGAGTTTCTCTAGCTTAAATGCAACAGTTGGGTGGCTGTTGCAATTAGTTTGAGTCTTAAAAAAAAAAAAAAACTGCAACTTAAAAAGAGAAAAAAAAAATGACAGCTGAAAGAGTTTTTCTAGCTCAAATGCAACAGTTGGGTGGCTGTTGCAATTGGTTTGAATCTAAAAAAAAGAAAAAAAATGCTTGAAACTGAAAAAGAGAAAAAAAATGACAGTTGAAAAGAGTTTTTCTTACCTCAGATGAATCAGTTGGGCGGCTGTTGGTGGCTGTTAGATTCCTTCAAACTGCAAAAAATCTGGTCTTAGGATGCACTTTTGTGTTTTCTTTGGTCTGGTAACAGGTAGGCACTGCTCTCTCTCCAATTTGCAACAGGAAAAATGAGGGGAAATGGAAAAAAAGAAGTTTTTATTGCGTTCCCTGAACCCGTGCGACGCTGGCCAAGTTTTTGCTCGGTCCTGAGTACTCGGCTTGTTTTTGGAAAACTCGAGAGTCTGGGCTTGAGTTACTAGGCAAGGCTGATTCGGACCCGGACTCGGCGAGTTTTTCAAAAACTTACCGAGATTCATTACTATGGTTGTAGGAATGAATTATGCAAATGTGAAAACTTTTAGGTTTACTATATTTTTTGAAGTCTTATTTTCCATTGAATGCTGTTTGTCCAATTATGTTAGTCAAATTTGTTCATGTAGTGTAGCAAACTGCCAAGTCTGAACACTTTTGATAAAATTTGGTGAATTTGATAACTATGGAGCAAACAATTGTAGAGAAGGAAGAGTTACATCCAAGAGAGGGACACTTACGAGAAAAGTGGGTCCATTTGGGACAAGGCAGAGGGATCGAAAGGTGAGTTCATAAATAGAGGGATTCTAGAGATGCCTCTATTTGTGTGTATGCCTTTTTAGAGATGACAAACAAGATGGTCTGTCATCTCTGTCAGGAGATAGAAAATGGCGGTGAATTTTACTCTTATTGATTATGTGTGTGCATGCAAGGATGGCAAAGATGGGAGGAACCTTATAATAGCAAGAGACATGGTGTCATAGCAAGCTGGGTTTGCATGCTAAGCACCTTCATAAGAGATGAATGGATGATTGAGATGGTCAGAAGAGGGTGCAAGCTTCTATGAGGCTAGTGAAGACAGCACACTAATTAGATCATGCTGCTTCATTCAAGCATTGCATGGTTCCCATTGCTTGCAAAAGAGTGAGCTCAGATGACAAGATTTGGTATGGTTGATGGCATGTTCAGGGATAAGACTTGACTCTTCAAGGTGCAAGATGGGAGTGGTAGAGCTAGGGTTCTATATTGCATGTGTTGTATGAAAATGGGGGTGATCATGATGTACTTGGGGAGGCACGTGCATTACCACCAATTTTTGACTTCAAATAAATGCTTTTTGTGATGGGGCCTTTAAATGTTATGTATTCAGGCGAAATCCATTGATAAGGTTCTTTAGTTGGTTATTACATTGTACTTCACAATATTAGTATAAGATCTTACAGTGATCCATGGTTGCAATGGTATAGTTTTCAATGGAGCCATTACAAGGAATCTGGAAACAACCTTTTTGTGGCATTGCCATGTGTCAAGTCAGATCTGGGCATAACTATTCATCTTTGTTTGGTCTGGTTTCATGATGAAGGAGCTTTTTGGTTGGTTCAAGTCTTTCTTAGCACAATTTTGGCACAACACATGTATTTGCGTTGCCAAGACTTCTTTAAACTTCCTTAGTTTTGGTGACAACATGATGGAATTAAAACGTGCAATGAAACATAGAAGAATGGATATTTTGGACCACCCTGATGATCCTTTGACAACATGCATTGCTAAATGCGACACCAGGATATGCATGTGTCATCAACTTTAATGAAGTTTATTTCAGTAACAAGATAGCCATGACCTTAGCTGGTACCCTTCACCTTTCAACCATTCCTTTCCAAGTATGGTTATGCTATACTGCCAATATTTTTACTGTTTTGCTACTTGGTGTTGATCATAGTGAGCTTTGTACTTTGCCTGCAGTTGTTTCATGTGGTCTCTCACTTGCACATAAACCCTTTATGTTTGGTCCAAAAAATTGTTGTATCCTTTGCGTCATCACGTACCATTGCAAATGCTTGCCTTTTTTGTACTGAACGTCAAAGTAAATGGTTTCTCAAGGCAGAAACCTGTTTCAAACAGTGATTGGTTAGTGGATGCATGCATCATGTTGTTGTATTGATGATGAAGATGGGTATGTTTTTATATCGAGTCTTTGTGTGCTTAATATCTAACCTTGCAACAGATGAACAAGGATTCAGTTTACCACCATTGTCTGTTCATGAGATTGAGAATGAAATGTTGTTTGACTGCTTAAACTCTTGGCACCTGTATACTTTTGAGCATAATCCAAAATTGACTACGGAACCTCTTGCTTTGTCTGAAATAATAGATTTTGACAGCCCACAATAGTAATATATATGCATACCTGCTTGAATTTTTTTTTTTGTAGCTTCCTATCAGCTTAATGTCTTTATGTAAGGAATTCAAATTGACATCTTGTTGAATTTGTTAGCCCCCACAAAAAAGAATACGTTCTCCCATTGCATCTTTGGCAGCTTTCCTAGGAAGTTTGTTGAAATGTTAAGCTAATGTTGGCTTGGTGTCTGCAACAAAGTGTATAGGCAAGGCCTAACTTATGCATCAACATCTAAAATTTCACTTATTAGAATTTACCCAACAAAACTTACATTGAATGTTCAGAACTGATAAAGATGCCCTGCAAACTCGGCGATGAATGTTGAAGGATATTGTGGATGTCCTACTTTGCACTTTATCAAGTTTGTTGCCCTTGATGAAGTCTCAATGGTGTGAATCTTGTCCAAATCAATATTCAGATCATTGATTTGGTCTCAACCTTGGATATTTTTTGATTCTGCTGTGGCTAATTTTGGTGCAAGATTAGAAACACTTGTTGTAGGTAACACAATGCTATTCTCATGTCTCATTGAAAACAAGGATACTGTGCAAACTCACCATCACTAAATGATCATGAATGGCTCAAGGGCTTACCATTTTCATGAATGTCATTGGTGTGTTGCATAAACCAGACCACATGGCCCACCATTTGAGCAAGCTGTGTTTGATATTTGATTATAACATTCCAAGTATCTTATTCCCTAACCCTGATTGACTGGTAACTTGATATCAAGTTTGGCTTGGTAAAATACGGTACTGTTGCCACATTTTGACCAAGGGGTAAATTTTTTTTTGCTGCGTTATTTCCATGTGTAAATCCTCTCCTTTCTTCCTTTCCTCAATGACTGGCTTCATCCCAAAATTAGCTAAGGCACAAAAGTGCTATGGTTCGCCCAAATCGACGGCGATGCCCAGCTTCGCGCGGAAAGAACAATGAAGTGCAGAAGGGCGTTAAAACCACTAAGGCAGGGTAATTGCAAATTCGTCCCGTTTTCGAGCGAATCCCAGCGTCGCTCCTCCCCTTGTGCGAATCCCAGCGTCGCTCCTCCCCTTGTGCGAATCCCAGCGTCGCTCCTCCCCTTGTGCGAATCCCAGCCTCGTCGGAGCCCCGAGCGATCTGCAACCCAAGAACATGAAAAAAGACTAAGTTAAAGGTCCCCCAATATCGCTTCAAAGCATAGCGAACCTCGGAATCGCTCGATCTCTCGAGCGAACCATAGCACATAAAGTGAGAAAAGGCTAAGGATTGACTCGACCCGAGTTCGCTCCGGGATTGGGCGAACCTCGGTCTCACTCCGGTCTCCGAGCGAACTACACCATGAAGCATTGACCGAGCGACCCTCAGCTCCAGCTCCCGAGTTCGCTCCATTGTCGAGCGATTCTCAGCATCGCCCTCGCTCGCCAACGAACCCCAACATCGACATCACTTCGAGCGAGCGAGCGCCAAGGTAGAGCTCCCAAGTTCGCTCCATTTCCGAGCGACTCCCGGACTCGCTCCTCCCCTCGTGCGACTCCCACCTTCGCTCCATTTCCGAGCGATTCTCAGCATCGCTCCCATCCTCCAGCGAATCTCAGTCCTGAGCTAAAACATGAGCGATCCTCGGGTTTCATTCTAGACTTGGCAGAATTTCAATCGAACCTCGGGAAGCGGGGTAGGTGGGCATCTAAGGCGCATTAATGGTGCACGAATTCAGGTCTCAGCCCATCCCTTCAGGACGTCCTGTCAGGTCCCAGAAGAACTCCAAAGGGCAAGCTGCACCAGCCGCATTGATGAGACATGCTCTCCCAACTGCAGAAATAGTCCGGAGCCGCTCTAAACACGGGTGAGCCGTATTCCAGGTACACTGTCAGCTGACAGGGGTCAAATCTCAACTGCCCCGGCAGTTTTGAGATCTGAGCATTAATGTAATTGGGGGGAAAATTCTTCTATAAAAGGCAGTTCAATGCAATGTAATAGGGGGGAACATTTTGCTAAAGAGCTGCTGTAATTTGGACTTATTGCTTCAATATTAAGACTCCTGGTTCTGATTCTGGACTTTTTCACTGTGTATGATGCCTTCTATGCTTATTTCTGTTAATTCTGTTTCTTCATTTGCATACAGTAAATTCTGAAATCTGGATTTAAGTGTGTGGATTAAGAACGAACCCTGGAATTGCTAAAGGATACATATCAGTGTGTGTTCAGTTTTAGTTTCTGCTATGTTTATAATATTGATTGTTGCTGGTTCAAGTAGGAGTTAGTAATTGTGCTGCTTGTTCTTCCCCTTGAAACAATCTACATTTCCCATTTCTTTCAGTTATTTACATCCCTTTCAGCATTTTTCCAATCTCTTTCCAGTTCCCTAATCTAAAACCAAGTGTAGTGTAGTATAGGAGCCAACCTTCTCCGGAGATTGGCACGGAAGGCATCCCTTCCTTCCGGCCTTTCAATCTATTGGGCGGGTCTAGGGCGCATAGATAGACCAAACCCTTTCCTAGTGGCAGATTCGTAACCAACAGTTTTTTTTGGCACGCCCGGTGGGACCCAATCGTTCCACCTCATAAGCAGTATTGAGGAAGTGATGTTCGCTTCAGTACTGTCAAATCTGAACATCTGGCGACTCTGCTAAACTCGGATACCTCCAAGTCTCGAAGACCAGTCTAAAGAAAATCACGTCTTCATGCGTACGAGATGGAGAGTTAGAAACGCAGAAGAAGAGACCGAGTACTACGAGCTTGACATCAACGCCTTCGGAGAACGTCCTAGGCTAGTCAGGCCGAATATCTCTCTGGACGAAGCATCATCGCAAGAAGTTGTCGTTGCTGAACAAGATCCAACTTCAGATAGCACCACAACTAGCTACCCCCAAATCCTCCGAACTCTCCAGATCATCAAGGTCTTCCGGTTCTACCTAACGTTCAGTTAGGTGCTTCGGGTGTTCCTGTCCAGCCAAATCCAAACGCGAATATGGCGAATCAGAACCAATATCAAAACCAATAGAGAATCAGCAACAAAATCAACCGCCGAACCCGCCCAGGCTGTTCCCGGCCTGGAACCATTCAGGGCCGTTGAACCTGGCAGCACAAGCTCAGATCCCAGCCGCAGCGCTCAAGGCCATTCCTACCTATGATGGCACTGGGAAAACGACGCAAGAGCATGTCCAGGATGTTGCTGCTCTAGCTACCATTCACGGTATCACGGAAGAAAACATCATGGTGAGGTTGCTAGTCTTGTCCCTCAGGGGGAAGCTTTTGTACTTGGTATAGATCCTTGCCGCCCGACACTATTGCTACATGGGACCAGTTGGCGGGAAGGTTGATACAAGGGTTCAATGAATCGGCGGACCCTTACTCCTTGCTCCACCAGTTCACGACCATCCAGAGACATCCACAGGAGGAGGTCCCTGATTTCAATGTCAGATTTGCTCGGACCTGGCAGAGAGTCCCTGATGGCCTTCGGCCGACTCTCTGAGCAAGCAGCATTCTATTTCCTCAGAGCGTTCAACTCAGACCTCAGTATGAATATCCGGTATTCTGGCGTCAACACTTTCCCAGATTTGTATACGCAGGCGCAGAAGGCCGAGGCCGATTTGATCGCCATTGGCAAACTCCCGCCAAAGCCGACAATGCCAATCTACCCGGATTTGCCTCAGTACCAGTACCCCAACACATCCACTCAGTTCCCTCCCGCACCTTCCATGTACCCGATTCCCTCGTGGAATCCGAGTCAAGCGCCCAGCTTTCCACAACTTCCCGCTCCCCAGTTCCACAACTTCCTCCACCCCCACAATATCCGGCTTTGCCTCCACCTATAGCACCGTTACCATTGCCGGCTCCTCCGACTGTTGACCCGCAAACCAAGCTTTTACAAGAGCTGCAGTCTCTTAACTCTACCGTGAGAACGCTGTCCAATGATATGGCAGTTATGAAAAAGAAACAGGCTCAACAAGAATTCCTGCCAAGAAGACCCTATCCTCCTCCGACGATCACAAGAGATCAAGCGGCTCAAGCCGGTAGACCTCCCGCGAGGAATGCCGCTATTCTAAACAGTGAAGAGCCGAGCACCTCAGACTATGTGCACTGGTGCTCCACTTGCAATGACCCACATGGGGAGGATACTTGTATGGTGCACCAACACTATGCTCAAACATTGGCGGGCAACATCCCTAGTGATCAAGTTAACATGATTAGGGAGGCAGACCGTAACCTCATGATCCCCGAGGACGAGCAAGTTTCAATTCTTACCAGAAATGGGAAGAAGCCGATCGAGGTGGATGCAGCCCAGATGGAACCTCTGAAGGTGTACACCCGCCGTGAGAAGGAGCAACCTCCAGCAAAAGCTCCTGACAAAGTTCCCTTGCCCCCGCCGGCGAAAGAGAAACCCTTGCCCGCGAAAGCTCCAGTATTGCAACCTCAAGGTGAAACCAAGGAGCAAGCCAGGGAGAAGCTCAAGTACCCATCACTGACGAAGCGACAGAGGGTTGAAGCCACTCAGCAATACCGCACTAAGTACGAGGCTGCGAAAGAACCAAAGGTATCCACCGCTTCGGCTTACAACATTGTTGAGGAGCTGAAGAAGACTCCTACCAAGATAAGCCTGTATGATGCTCTGCAACTCCCGGGCAGGTGGACCTGCTGCAGGAATCGCTGAAATCTACCAAGGGAGGAAAGCCGACGCAGCCTGTGCTAGCTCAGACTCTGACCACCTCGGCCACAGGAAAGAACAGGCCACCGCCGTTCTATCTGTCTCTTCGGATGGAAGGGTGGGTCGTGCACAATTGCATGATTGATTCCGGTGCAGCGACCACCGTCATGCCGAGGGCAGTTTGCGAGGAGATGGGCATGGAATACACACGGAGCAGCCCAGGTGTTCTTCAATTGGATGGCACTCCTGTGAAAACAGTGGGCGTCATTAAAGATATCCCCATCCAGCTGCACAAGGTGCCTCAGATTGTTGTGATACAGGAGGTGGTAGTTGTTGACCTGGAGCCGTACTTTAGCATGTGCCTCTCAAGGGAGTTCACTGCTAAGCTGGGCGGTTATCTTTCTCTGGACTACTCGCACATGGAGGTCCCATTCAAGGGAAGGAAGGTGAAGATCTACAATGAGAAACCCTCCACCTTCCTTATCGAGAAAATGGCCGAAGAGGGGCAGCAGGATGATTCAGTCCACCTGATGATAGAAGAATTGAAGGAGGTGGACCTGGTAGAAGAATCCTTGGAAGAGCTTCGAATGGAGGATGAATTCTCCTTGACTGATTTTAATGCTATGATTGAGTCGGAGATGGGATGTTATTCCATCACCAAGCCCGAGAAGCCGAAGGAGACAGTGCAGGAGAGCAAGGACTCTGCCCCGAATGAGCTATGGAAGCTTTTCTTTGATGGTGCCCGATGCAAAAACGGCGTCGGGGCAGGAGTTCTTTTGGTTTCGCCCTCTGGAGAACAAAAAGATTACTGCTATAGGCTTGCCTGGAGTTGCACCAACAATGCGGCGGAGTATGAAGCCCTGTGCTTAGGGTTGAAGAAGGCTGAGAAGTTGGGGATCAAGCAGCTACAGATTTTTGGAGATTCGGAGTTAGTCTGCAAGCAAATCACCAACAAGTGCGTCTCAAAAAAGCACTATCTCAAGGCGTACCGCAATAGGGTTTGGGACCTGTTGGAGTCCTTCGAGTCACTAAATGTCCAAGCCATCTCGCGAGAAAAGAACAAGCACGCAGATGTCTTAGCGTCTATCGGAGCCAGATACTCCCCGACTGATGACATGATGCAGAAGCCTAAGGCGGTAAGAACCATTTACAGGCCTTCTGTGCCTGATAGGGACACCCACTGGCAGGTGTTCGACTGTGACGAGCAAATCATCAATTTTTTAGTTCATGAAGCAAGTACAATAGAAGGTAGAAACCCTGATGACGAGGAGTATGAGGGGTTGATACAGTTGAAAAACAACCATGTCCCAAAAGGACTAATCACTTTGGAGAGTCTGTTCGACCAAAATGACCGAGCGATCGCCCACAGGATCAAGGTGGATGA
The DNA here is from genome assembly GCA_028583015.1 of Wollemia nobilis. Lineage (NCBI taxonomy): Eukaryota > Viridiplantae > Streptophyta > Pinopsida > Araucariales > Araucariaceae > Wollemia > Wollemia nobilis. The sequence continues at coordinate 5,603,301 of JAQPPZ010017101.1, read as the reverse complement.
AAAGCAATACAGAGAGCTCGAATTGGAGCCAGGAAAGGTCATCAAGGTTGGGACAGACTGTACCCCAGAAGAGCTGGAGCAGATTCGGGCTTTATGCCGAGCATATCCAGATATTGTTGCATGGTCCTATCAGGACCTAAAGGGGTACGACCGAGAGGTCATCCAACATACCATTGAATTGCAAGAAGGGGTCAGACCCTGTAGACAAAAGCAGAGGCCGGTTAATCCCAAGATTGAAGTGTTGATGAGGGCGGAGCTCCTCAAGATGCTTGAAGCAAAAATCATTTACCCGATAAAGCACTCTTCCTGGGTTGCCAATTTGGTTCCGGTTAGAAAGAAGAATGGAGACATTCGCCTGTGCGTTGATTTCCGAAATCTGAACCAGGCCTCTTTGAAGGATCACTACCCACTCCCACAGATTGACCAGATCCTCCATGTAGTGGCAGGAGCACAACGTTTCTCCCTCTTGGACGGCTTCTCTGGATATAACCAGATTTGGGTAAGGGATGAGGATCAACATAAGACGGCGTTCACCACCAAATGGGGGACGTTCGCCTATCAGCGTATGCCCTTTGGCCTCTCAAATGCGGGGGCCACCTTCCAGAGAGCCATGGATCTGGCGTTCGGTGAATTGTTGAACAAAATTATTGTCATCTATTTGGATGATATGACTGTGTTTTCACACAGGAGAGAAGAACATGCCTCGCACCTGCAGCAAGTATTCGAGAGATGTCGGGAGTTCGGCATATCTATAAACCCGAAGAAGTCTGTCTTCGCGGTAAAGGAAGGGAAATTGTTGGGCCACGTCATCTCCGAAAAGGGGCTTGTTGTAGATCCTGACAGAGCAGAGGCCCTCCTCAAACTCCCGCTCCCAGCGAACAAGAAGGGTCTGCAGTCTTTCTTCGGCCAAATCAACTTCGTGAGGAAGTTCGTGCCTGATTTCGCCTAGGTCGTCAAGCCGATGACCGAACTGTTGAAAAAGGATGCCGAGTTCACTTGGACAGAGGAAAGGAAGAAGGCGTTTGAAGAGATTAAGGCTCGGATTGCCCAGGCCCCTGTGTTGGTCAACCCCGACTACTCAAAAGACTTCATCCTTTATGCAGTCGGGGAGCCTGAGAGCTATGCTGCAGTCCTAACACAAAAGGGAGAAGATGGCGAGGAGCGCCCTATCGCATTCTTGAGCCAGGTGATCCAGCCGCATGAAGAGAGGTACAACTTTATTGAAAGACAGGTACACGCGGTGATGAGGTCCCTCAAGAAGTTTCGACACTTTGTCTCCCAGAGCAGGACGACAGTATTTGTTGTGCATCCAGATGTAAGAAATTTTATCATTCAAGGGGAGATGGGCAACAAGAGGGCTGGCTGGGTCACTAAGATCCAGGAGTTCGACATTGAGATCCGACCCACAAAGTTGATCCGTGGTCGGGCGCTATGCCAGGAACTCGCGAAGAGCGCTGCTGCAGAAGTGACAGCCTGTCAATGGGAAGACCCGGTGTCAGAGGGAAACTTCTCCAATCTATCTGCAGATGGCGATGATTGGACGGATGACTTAATATGGTACTTCAATACTGGGAGATGCCCAGACCGTCTCAATGCCTCGCAAAGGAGGAGGTTCAGGATCCAGGCCCGCAGGTATGTGTTGCGCCCAGAGGGGCTGTTTTTCAGAAACATAGATGAAGTCCTCCTAAGATGTGTTAGGGGGAGTGAGAAAGAAAAAATCCTCGATGAATTCCACTCCGGAATATCGGGGGGCCACTTGGCTGGAAGGCCGACGACCTTAAAAATAATCAGAGCGGGCTATTATTGGCCCACACTTTTTGCTGATGCATTCTCAGTTAGTCGAAAGTGCGACAGATGCCAGAAGTATGCTGGCAGGAACAAGAATGCCCCAATGCCCCTGCACCCGATCCAAGTCGAAGCATCGTTCCAGCAATGGGGTTTGGACTTCATCGGGGTCATATCGCCAAATTCTTCAGCAGGGCACAAGTACATACTGACTGCCACGGATTACTTCACCCGATGGGTTGAGGCAGTCCCAACAAAGCATGCTGATCAGGAGGTAGTCATTGCCTTCTTGGAAAAATTGATTACCCGATTTGGGGTTCCAGATGCGATAGTGACTGATAATGGCCCAGGGTTCATAGGTGCCAGACTCAGCGAGTTCGCCAGCAAGTATGGGATCTATTTGAAAGCCTCTTCCAACTACTACCCGTAGGGGAATGGTCTGGCAGAGTCCACTAATAAGAACTTGCTGAAAATTTTGAAGAGGACCCTGGAGAGTAACAAGCGGACATGGCATCTGCTCCTTGATCAGGCACTATGGGCAGACCGTACCTCCATAAAAAAGTCCATCAAGACGTCTCTGTATGCATTGGTGTATGGGAAAGAGGCAGTCTTGCCTACACATGTTGAAATGCCAACACTTTGGATGCTGGATGATGAGAGGGAAGACCTTGATCCCATGGACGCCCGACTGGCCCAGTTACTGCAACTGGAAGAAGACAGGGAGAAAGCTTATGAAGCTTTCATGAAGCACACAGAGAGCACTAAGAATTGGTTTGAAAAAAGAACCACGACCCGTGTCTTCCAGGTCGGGGATCTAGTGCTGAAATGGAATTCGTGGAAGGCGAAACCGAGGAATCATGACAAATTTGATGCCTTCTGGGAAGGCCCCTTTCAAATTTCCCGAGTTAATCAGTTGAATTCATTCATCTTGCAGGACATGGAGGGCCATACTTTGCCCATACCTGTCAATGGCCTTCACCTGAAGGTCTACCATCATTGAGAAGCATCATGAAATTTCCCCATGTACATAGTTTTATTTCTGCTGTTTTAATTTATGTTTTCCGAATGTAAATATGTTTTCCTGCTTTAAGAGCAAGTGCTTGCGCTCTATAGTTGAGCATTTTTGTCCCAAGAAGAGCAGATCCAGGTTTCCCAGCAAGAAGTCCTCAATCAGTGTCGAAGCCAAGGTTCGCGAGGTTTCGTCCCGAAGACGAGTTTCGCTCGTCAAATGTGCGAGAAAGAGGTTCCCAATGATTTTCAAGTAGGGTCAAGGCTGACGAATTCTCAAGTAAAGGTTGGAGTTCGCTCCAATTTTAAGCGAGGACGAGTTTGGAAGGTTAAGGGCGAGACTTGCGCAAGAAAAGAGAAAAATTCTAAGGCCCCATCATGCTAAGGTTCGTCTTATGGCGAGAACGAGCTTGGGCAGTGTGGAGCGAGCCGGGAGGATGGAAGATAAGTTTAAAACGAAGATCGTGTTGTAGGGGGGCTCGCTCGAGGCTGGAGCGAAGTGCATACGCGTGGAGCCACAAGAGGAAATTGGAAAGTGCGATGGCAAGAAATAAAGCAGGTCAAAATCCCTAAGGCAAAACCTAAATGCTGTGTTGGAGCGAACCAAGTTTGGGGGGGAACTAAAGTCCACCATACGAGGTTCGCTCCTATATGGAGGAGGGGAGCGAGGCACGAGTTGAAAGCATGTCGAAGTTCGCACTACCTTGGGGTGAAGCCGGGATTCAGGCAAGGCGCAAGGCGAGGATGGGAGTCGCGCGAAGCCTAAGGTGGCAAAGAAAAATCAGAATCTCGCTAAGGCATCGCCTAGAAGCTGCGAATCACACGACCAAGGGCGAGGGCGAAGTTCCGACGGAGTTTGAAGAAGACAGGGTTCACCCAAAGTGAGCGACGAGAACAGGCTTAGCTCAAAGTTGGGAGCGAACCGTAGAAAGGTTTAGAAATGCAAAGTCACCACCATGCCAAAGTTCGCCCGACCTTGGAGCGATGACGGGTTTCGGGCAGCGTTTGATGTGAACCCGGAAATCACTCAACGTCAAGACGAAGCGCAAGTTGAAAATCATGATGCAGTTCGGGTGAAGTCTAAAGCAAGATGGAGTTCGCTCGGATTTTGAGTGAGGACGAGAGTCGGGTGACCTCTAGAGTGAGACTCAGCTCAGGGTCGAAAAACTAAAATTTTCTAAATCGTCACCCCGCCAAAATAGTTCGCTCTTCTTCGAAGCGAGAGCTGGGGTTCGCTCTGTTTTAAGGCGAAGCCGAGCTTCGGGTAAAGTTTGGAGCGAGAGCCGGAGTTGGAGAAGGACACCCTTGAGGGCCGAAGTTCGCTCGGATTTCGAGCGAGGCCGGGAGTCGCCCGGAGTTTTGGGCGAACTACGGACATAAAGTGTAGAGCGCAAGAGCCCAAGTTTGGGCATCACGCTCCCCGAAGCTGGGGTTCGCTCTAATGTTGAGCGAACCTCAGCCCCATGTAACGACTAAACACAACGAGCATCGGGGTGCGCGAAAAATGCGGTGGCGGTTTATACTCCCAAGGCGCACATTGTTAATGAGGTTGGCCGCACGCATTCCTAAGCAGTTCGTTAGGGAAAAAGGACAGAGCCTCGGGATCGGAGATCGAGGGGTTTGTGCCTTCAAGAAAGATTTTGTGCACCATGGGATCATCCGATCTCAAAGGAGCGCACGACCACCAATGAAGAACGACTACCTCCACCAACTCCTAGCTCCAGGCATTTACTTCAAGTATCCACCATTAATGGCGAAGTTCGCACCCACTCCCATAAAAGGCGTGACGCTCCAGTTCGCCCATCCAATTGACTTAGATTTACCCTGCGCTGCACCAGAAGCCGAGAACAGAGTAATTCACTAGCGAGCAGCAACGCACCTGTGTTTCTTCGCAAGTCATCATGGGCAAAAGGAGTATTGAAGAGAAGGGTAAGGCACCCAAGGAAGGACAAAAAAAAAAAAGAAAAAAAAAAAAGAGAGTGAAAAAGAAAAGAAAGAGAAGAAGGATAAAAAGAAAGAACAGACGCAGAAGCGGCCGAAGGGGGAATCAGGGTCAGCGAAGGTAGTAATTTCCCCACCTGTCGACAATTTGGCGAAATTCAGGGATGGTGCCTTCTCTCAGAGCATTGAACAACTGCGGCAGACCATCGATGAGAGGCGGGAGAAGGTTTCCCCCGCGAGCCCCAGGACTGCGGCATACTATTCCAACCTGTACTGGTTCTTGTGCCCCCCCGTGCACAATTGTCCAGAGCTGGTGGCTGCTGTCACCAAATATTATAATCCGCTAACCAGACAAGTCCGGGATAGAGAAGGGAAGGTCCTGTTTTCACTTTTTTCTGACACCGTCCAAGTCGCCTTCGCTCCTAGAGTAGCTGCCGAACACGGATTATACCATCAGGTCCATCAACATCGACGAGCAGTCTACCAGATATCAGGACACCCCACATATGCGGCGTTTCATGGAGTCTCAGCTGAGGGACCCACTACTAGCCAACCGGTGGCCAACACTGCCTATGTCTCTGAGGCATTTCAAGAGCACTGATATGTACACGATGCTAGCATGGGTGTTCGGGCTCGCCACTGATGCGGTGGTATTTCCCTACCAGGTCGCCCTTGCGGAATGCATATCGCATGGAGAATTCTACGCTCCCAGCGCCATGGGGCCGAACACGAAGCCAGTATTCTTTGATTGGGCGGACTGGATAGCGCGCAGCTTGCATTCTCGGCTGCAAGACCTGATGCAAGGAAAATCCCAATCTTTCAGACCTTGCTCGTTCCTGGCCTGGCTCTTCCTCTTCCATATGCACAGTAAATTAAAGTCTATCCCCATCAGACGCACCGACGAGAAGGGCAGGCCACTACCTGTGTATCAATGGACTCGGGTGTTGTTGAAAAAGGAGTCCTACTACATGTTCAATCAGGCGTTCCTTGGCCCTGCCTTGGAGCTCATCCATGGCTCTTGCCCGCGCGTCCCCCGCGAGATGAGAGATGATGTGGTGCGGCGCAACATGGGTGACACTTTTCAGCTAACACAGGGCTTCGTCATCCGAGTTTTTGGGTTTACTGGTAAACCCTTCCTTCTGCCCTACTACACCACTGAATATCTGTTCGCCCTGGAGATAGCACGACAAACTGATTACACAGATCAGGCCTACGGCCAGGGAAGGAAGTGGGGGCATATCTACGAGTTCCCATTCAAATGGGGCGATATCGAAGTCAACGCCACCGGGCAGAATGAGTTCCTCGCGGCAACGCTCTTGAACTTTGGCCTGATTGAGCTCCCCCAGCGGTGGAGATACGACCCCCTGGACGTATTGAAAAATTTCCTTGAGATGAAAAGCTTCCACGTCTGCCCCCGCCCGGAAATCATGGAGGAGCGCAACAACCCGTCAGGGCGTGACCTTGAATGGCACATAGAAAGAATGCGGTCTTTCCCGCCGTGGCATGATTTCTATCACATAGAAGCGGAGTATGACCCGGCGCAGATTCCAGCCCACGATATCAACTCCAAGGTCTTCAAAAAGATGGAAGGCAAATTGAAAGGGATGGGTTGGACCCCGGAAAATATCGCGGACTGGTGGGTCATGAGGGCCCATACCAAAAAGGAAGCGTCAGAGAAAATCCTCGTGGGCGACAACCAGTTCTCCACGCTCTACGACAACCATCATGACACGTGGCGGCCAATCCTATTTGGAGATCTCGTGCCTCGAGGCGCCCAAAGCCCAGGAAGGGTACAAAGCCCACCAAAGCAGCACAAGCAGCCGCTTGGGCAGAGTGTGGGATCCAGCAGCGCAGCGAAGGAGGGCCAGATAGTTGAACATAAAGTGCAGCAGTCGGCTGAAAAACAGGATAGACCATCAAAACGACCAGCTGACGCAACACAAGCAACGCCTCCCAAGAAGAAAAAGCCGAAGGTCGTGATAAAATCTGCCAAGACCCCCTCAGAAAAGCCCGCCAGTTCAGCTCCAAGCGCGTCTATCCCGACCGCTGTGCCGCAGAAGGAGGTGGTACCGCAGAAAGAAGAGATACGACAAAGGGAGGTTGTACCACAAAGGGAGGTCGCACCAAAAGTTCCCCTAAAAGAAATCGTCAACTTGGAAGAAGACACCCCGCCGGAGGAAGAAGAGTGGGCGGCCCAGAGTCCCATAACGCAGCTTTTTACCACGTCAGCTCTCACAGAGCACGCAGGTACGCACTCTTTTCTCTCCCTCCCCTCTTCAGAACCTCCACCTGCAGTACCGTCTACTGTTGAACCCTTAGTTTCTGCGTTGCCTTTAGGCAGCGAACCAGCGTCCACCCTCCCCCTCGCAGTATCCCATCCTTTCATTGAAGAAGTTCAACCTTCTACTTCTGCCCGTCTTGATCAACAAGCATTTGGCTTATATGCTTCTGCCCCCAATGCATTCGAAACTATTGCCCCCCTCCAACCAGGCGCTGCTAGCCAAGGCCCATCACCTCCACCCAACCTCTCATCCTCAGCAGGAGTGCTAGTTGAGAATCCGCCTTTGAACTCTGATAGTCCTCCCGCTAACATCCAGACCATAGCGCCCTCAATAGTTACCGAGGTCCCAATATCTACCATCCCTCATCTGTCCGCGGAACCCCTGCCCCGATAGGATCTGCCTCTACTCACGCCCATGTTCGGTGGGATGGAACTCATGGAGCAAGAGTTGGAAATGATAGAGGAGCGCCCCATAGCGGATAGCTTAATCCAGGCGCAGTAGAGCTCATACAGATGGATCAAGGACCTCAAGAAGAGGAAGGCGCGAGAGCCTGCGGGAGTTGAAAAGCGCGCCATGTTCGATCCTGAGAGAATGGAGCTGCATAAGGTGAAGAAAATCCCGAAGGTTCAGAAACCCTTGGAGGATATGACGCCCGAGGACTACACTTACCAGCGGGTAATCAAAGACTTGAAAACAGTCAATGTGGAGAACGAGGTGGGGGCCATCCAGCTCAAAGCAAGCACAGTTTACCTGCATCATGAGCACCTAAAGGAGCGCTACTTCGTAGTGGAAAATGAGAACCTGAAGATGCAGGAAACCCTGGCAAAAATGCAGGCCCAGCTGGATGAATCCAAGAACGAATCCGAGCAGCTGAGGCAGCGAGTGGCAGCTTTGGAGCAGGAAGTGGCCGAGCATAAGGATGCTGTCGAGCGCCATCTCAAGGAAGGCGAAGAAGCACAGGCCAAGATAAGCAGGCTGGAAGCCCAGGTTGAAGAAGCGCAACAACAACTCGAGCAGAGGGAGGCGCAGATAGAGGTCTTCTCCAGGGACCGAGTGAAGGAGGTTCGCGCCAGTTTATTGAAGAATTTCTGAACTAGAGCCTCAAGGTCCTTGTCCGTCCTCATGTTTGTTTGGGAAGCCCAACGAGCATCCGCTCAGGGCAAGTCTGTTGTAGAGGAGGTCGAGCGCGAGGCAGAGCGCTGGCTCAGCCTGGCCATTGAAGTTGAAATTTACGAGCGCAAGGACCTCCAAGTGCCCCCAATGACCCAGACTGCCCGAGAGTGGGCCACTGCAAGATCTACTCTGCATGCTTTCTTTGATAAGTTAGAGAAGGTCAGAAGGGCCAGGAGATTGCTAGATGCATTCGAGAAGGAGAAGAGCATCTGCCTGGCACATTTCCAAACCCTCACGCGGCTCGGTTTCCCCAGCTTTACAGATAATGATGGAAATTGCCTGCCCAGGGATGAACTGAAGCCGGCATGGGACGCCTTCAAGGAGGATACTTCTGAAATTGACGGTTGGGCAGACCCTATCCTGGAGGCGCAGGTGACCCAGTTAATATCCAGGTTCTGCCAAATTAACGCCTGCCTAGCCGATCTGAGCCAGAGGGTTGACCAGGCCGATATGCTCCAGATCGAGACCTTCAAGCGCCTGTTGAAAGAGCTCCACGATCGCGAGCCATTCCAAGAGGAGGCTTGGACTCAGGTTAAGGCCACTTATGAGCGCATTCGTGACCGCCTTGCCCCTCCGGAGACCAACCAGGGACCAAGAAGAAGGAGAAGGTGAAGAGCACAGTGAAGAGGAGACAGAGGAAGGAGAGAAACAGGAGGAGGAATCCGCAGAAAGCAACAGTGAATCAGAAGAGGAAGCAGAGGGTGACTCCGAGCCCAAAGGATGAAGGCATGGGGTCCTTGCATTGAGGCGAGCTCAATACCCCGCGAGCCGCCAGGAATGTTGCCACATTTTGACTAAGGGGTAAAATTTTGAAAAATTGCTGCACTATTTTCATGTTTGAATCCTCTCCTTTCTTCCTTTCCTCCATGACTGGCTTTGTCCCAAAATCAGCGAAGGCACTGAAGTGCTATGGTTCATCCAAATCGACGAAGATGCCCAACTTCGGGCGGAAAGCACAACGAAGTGCAGAAGGGCGTTAAAACGACTACAGCAGGGTAATCGCAAATTCTCCCCGTTTTCGAGCGATTTCCGGACTCGCTCACTCCCATGAGCGAACCCCGGCCTCGCCAGGCCCCGGAGCGATCTGCAAGCCAAGACATGGAAAAAGACTAAGTAAGAAGGCCCCCAATATCGCTCCAAAGCATAGCGAACCTCGGAATCGCTCAAGTTCTCGAGCGAACCGCAGCACATAAAGCGAGAAAAAGCGGAAGAGTGACCAGCTCCAAGTTCGCTCCGGGATTGGGCGAACCCCGGTCTCGCTCCGGTCTCCGAGCGAACTACAACATGAAGCATTATCCAAGCAACCCTTAGCTCTAGCCCTTGATTTTGCTCCATTGCCGAGCGATTCTCAGCGTCGCCCCCACTCGCCAGCGAACCCCGACATCGGCATCACTTCGAGCAAGCGAGCGCCAAGGCAGCAACTCCCAAGTTCGCTCCATTTCCGAGCGACTCTCGGCCTCGCGCCAGTTCTCCAGCGACTCCCAACTTCGCTCCATTTCTGAGCGATTCTCAATGTCGCTCCCATTCTGCAGCGAACCTCAGTCCTGGCCAAAACATGAGCGATCCTCGGATGTTCAGTCTAGACTTGGCAAAATTTCAAGCAAACCTTGAGAAGCGGGGTAGGTGGGCATCTGAGGCGCATTAATGGTGCACGAATTCAGGTCTCAGCCCATCCCTTTAGGACATCCTGTCAGGTCCCAGAAGAACTCCAAAGGGCAAGCTGCACCAGCCGCATTGATGAGACATGCTCTCCCAACTGCAGAAATGGTCCGGAGCCGCTCTAAACATGGGTGAGCCGTATTCCAGGTACGCTGTCAGCTGACGAGGGTCAAATCCCAACTGCCCCGGCAGTTTTGGGGGTTGAACATTAATGTAATGGGGGGAAATTTCTTCTATAAAAGGCCGCTCATTGCAATGTAATAGGGGGGGAACATTTTGCTAAAGAGCTGTTGTATTTGGACTTCTTGCTTCAATATTAAGACTCCTGGTTCTGATTCTGGACTTTTTCACTGTGTATGATGCCTTCTATGCTTATTTCTGTTAATTTTGTTTCTTCATTTGCATACAGTAAATTCTGAAATCTGGATTTAAGTGTGTGAATTAAGAACGAAGTCTGGAATTGCTAAAGGATACATATCAGTGTGTGTTCAGTTTTAGTTTCTGCTATGTTTATAATATTGATTGCTGCTGGTTCAAGTAGGAGTTAGTAATTGTGCTGCTTGTTCTTCCCCTTGAAACAATCTACATTTCCCATTTCTTTCAGTTATTTACATTCCTTTCAGCATTTTTCCAATCCCTTTCCAGTTCCCTAATCTAAAACCAAGTGTAGTGTAGTATAGGAGCCAACCTTCTCTGGAGATTGGCACGGAAGGCATCCCTTCCTTCCGGCCTTTCAATCTGTTGGGCGGGTCTAGGGTGCATAGATAGACCAAACCCTTTCCTAGTGGCAGATTCGTAACCAACGAGCACCTATAGCCAATTCAACTAGTCATTTATCATTGAAAGGATAGCTTTGAAAAGTCGACATGTGTCATGACCATAGTTGATAAATTCGGAATCGGGTAGTAAATCGGCTGGTTTAAAAATCGGCAAAAAATCGGAATCGGCAAAAAATTGGGGAAAAAATCGGCATTTTTTATTGAAAAAACCGAAGAAAATGTAATTTTTCATTGAAAAGAAAGCTTTTTCATGCATATCAGAATTTTTCGGGAAAAAATCGGCAAAATCGACAAAAAATCGGCTAGCCCGTGAATCGGGAAACAATCAGCAAAATCGGGATTTTTTGCAGATTTTCTCAACTATGGTCATGACCCATCCTTCTTAGGCACCAACATTGTTGCAATCAACATGGTGACATACTTCACTTGAAATCACATTTGTCAAGTAGTTCTTACGTTGTTTCTTGATCTTGTCAGACTTGAAGTGTGATAATGTTCAATGTCTTGTGATGTTGCGTTTCAGGTAATTTGAAGTTCACTCTGTATAGGGTGCTTAGTCAGTAAACCTTTAGGATCTAAAAACACCTCTAAGCATAGATTTAGCTCATCTCCTTAATTTGTTAAATACTTAAAGTTTGAGTAGGTCTAACTCATCTTGCTTTTTTTTTGGGCCTAATTGTAAGTACAGAATTATAATTAGAATTTGTCAACCTCTTTGGTTAACTGGGAAACAAGGAAAAGAAAAAAAAGGGAAAAAATAAAATAAAAAAACATTGTGCTCGTACCCTTTCCTAGGTATTTACAATGTATGATTTCTGTTCTTTTTCAGCCCGTACTTAAATGCATATGCAGAATACGACATCCCAATCCTACAAATATGGGCTGCCCCATTATTAGTTCATGAACATCAAGCAGCATTGGAACCTACTCAATCTCGTGAAAGTACCTTGCAAAAATTGAGCATTGACACTTATGTTGATAGGTGACTTGCATCTTTGCATTTTCATGTTGATCCATCCCAACAAATAGGGGCTTGGATGTTGGTATGTCTTAATTCATTATTTCTTGAACACTGATTATTGGATTAAGTTCCTTTTGAATTCCTATATAAAAATGTTATCATGTCCATATTCTCTATTGAAATTTGACTATGGAACAATCTCTCTTTGACATCATTGGGCATTTCTTGTCGTTGATTCTCGGGCCTGGGTTTAAGAACTTCCTCACATAGATTTGTAGGGACTTAATATTCTTCCCAAGTACAATGACCTTGAAGTAGGATAATATTTCGATTAGGGTAGACTTGTCAATGCTTCATCTAAATAAATCTTATCCCAAAATTTTTAAGTTATGGATCATTCCTATGCTTGGGATTTAGGCTTCTATATGTTCTTGAGTTTTGAGAAAAGAACAAAGGCTAATCACTGATTTTGTTGACTGTACTAAATGGGACAATGAGGCCTTGTTCATTCTTAATCTTTTCATATCAAATGAATTGATCCCTAAAGTTGAGAATGCTACTTTTGCAGGCACCTTATGAAAGAGCTTGTCGTGTAACTATCAAATGTTGAAAGAGGGGAAGGACCAAAATGGCCATAGGAAGTTTCTTGTTAGAAGATTTAATGAGATTGAAAGGTCTTAGTTATTAGTTGGTTGAGGATGATGACTTTGGGCATTGGTGTTGGATAGCCTGCCTCTTGTAGATAGACAAGTTGGTCCGCATGAGCCAAACTTGTTCGTACATGTTGTATATAGTCAAACATATGGTTGTTATTGTTAGGAGATGAAGTCAATATCCAAATATCCGACGTTCTTCAGCAGAGTGGTGCTTGGTGGAGCTTAAAAAATGTTTTTGCTTTTTGCTTTTAAAGCTGCTTTTGCTTTTAAAGCTGCTTTTTGCTTTAAAAGCTGTTTTTTGCTTTAAAAGCTGCTTTTGTCTTTAAAGCAACTTTTGTTATAGAAAGCAGTTGATAAAAGCAGTTTTTTTTAATAAAGCGCTTTTATCTGGAATGTGCCACAACTTTTTTGGAATCTTCCTTTGTATTTCTATAAAAAGGGGAATGCCCCTTGCATTATGACAGAGTGCGAATGTATGAAATCAACTGAGAATAATAAAAGAAGCAAAGTTGCCATTGCCCCGTGGTTTTACCTGCACACTGCAGGGTTTCCACGTAAAATCTCGTGTACTGTTTATTGTTGTTTATGCTTGCTTGCTTTTATTTTTCTATTAGTTATGTTGAAAATAAATGACGTAATGATTGGTGTGTATCATATAAAGTTGTGTTAGTAGTACATTCAAGTTTTGTTTTTGTGTAGGTAGTTGGGAAGGTAGGATAGTTACCCTTTACCAACCTCCACCAGTGGGGACCTTATGGACACTTTGTTCCCTTGGTCTAGAGAATTGATGACTTATATGCTTGACCATGCTATTTTTGGCGACTGCGTGGGAACCAGTGGGGAATAGAATGATTCATGCCTTGATCTCAATTTACTTCATATTGCATTCTTGTGCATGTGATTGATCTTCTACTATTGTCATCAATATTATAGCATTGTAGTTTGTTGTGTATTACCTTATTATGCAGGCTATTGTTGTGAGACTTTAGTACCTTACATACAATATTTTAAGTCTTATTGTTGACATGAATTTGGGTTGGTGAGTCAAAGAGTGGATTAATGAGAGTCCAAACCTCACTCTAGTGCTTAGAGGACGATGACATTGAAGAGGCTAGTCCACGAGAAGGTTAAAGAGAATAGTGCATAGAGCCTATAGTTTGGCAGACGACAAAGCATGTGTGGTTGGAAATAGAGCATGTCCAATGAAGACATTAGAGTGTGCCAAGGGAGATGTCCCCTTCTTGATTAGAGGAAGTGTAGGAGGTGTCTTCTATGATGCCTTATAATGCGGGAAGACAAGTTTGCCTTCTTCAAGATAGTCAGAAGAAAGAGAGGTTGTGCTAATGCCTCTGCTTGCTCAACAAGAGTGTCAACTTGAAGAAGAAAGCATCGTAACTGAACTATTCGTAGAATGTGTTTAGACCCCTTAGAAGGAGGGCAGTTCATTGCCTAAAACAGAATTTGTTTGGCTCCCTTAGGTTAGGGGAGTTCTTTGCTAGAGACTGAGCTCCAAGAAGATATTTTTTCTAATCAAGAAAGAACATAATGGTTTTCGATTAAAGAGATTGCTATTGAAAATGAAGGAGCAAGAATGAAAATTTGAGCGAAATTGTTAAGAGTGAGTAGGTAGTATTGCCCAAGGACTAGTAGGTAGAGAGGCATGTTCGATGGTCCGTAGAGCAGGATTTGAGCATGAGGGGAATTGCAAAGAAGTATGTTCGAGAATGGATAGGATGGGAGTCTGACACGAGCAATTGCATAGAAGTTCATTTGATAATGCATGGAAGAGTTTGACATAGGAAAATGTATGTGTCTATGAGAGGCAAAGTCTAAGGGATTTGGGCAGCAAGGTTCATGAAAAGAGATGTGAGGAGGCGAGAGAAAAGTGTGCAAGGTACATTGCCCTTGCCTTGGAGGAAGATCTCGACAAATATAATCATTGTCAACAATGAACCAAACAACAAGAACAATGCCTATAGTGGGAGAAAAGCAAAAGTTTCTTGAGTTTTATGGCGACATGGCAGAACATGTATCATTATCTAGAAAGCAAACATCCTGTTCAATGAAGTAGACTGGACAAGGGCACTTCCCATGACATTGCGTAGAGTTGCAGTAGATTGATATATGGAGTTACAAAACCCATTTGTAACTTGGACAGAATTGGCAGAAGCTTTTGAGAAGGAATTTTAATTGCTTTATAACAATAATGAGACTATTGAAGAAATTTACATTACAAAGCAAGGTAAGATGTAGAAGTCTGATCTTACAACTGACGACTGAAGGACTTGATGAACAAGTTGGAGAAATAACTAGCTAATGGATTGTAGAAATGATGGTTTATGGAAGGTCATCTTCCAAATGTTAGGAAGAAGATGAGGGTTGTGTTTTTGACATTGTACTGAGAAACCTTTGATTGGGTTAGAACTTGTAAATCAAATATAGGACATCAAGAGTCTGAAAATGAAAATGATGGTAAGGGAATGATGATAAACACCCTTTGTAAGAATATGAAGCGAAGATTTGACGATTTTAAAGAAGAAACCAATAAGGACAAGGAGATTTGGTGTGACGATTGTAAAGTCGAGGGACTAATGCTACATGTCCAAAGAAGGCATTAGTAATGATTTCTTCAACATCTTTATTCTTACCTTTTACTTCCTCCTCAGTTTGTTTTGTCTCATTTTCTGATTTGATTTCCTCCATTTTAGCACTTACATCATCTACTCCATTAAGAAGAAACCCTAATTTCTCATTTATTTGAAGAATATTGGATCAAGCATCCAATATTCTTCAAATAAGAAATTGGGTCAAGCATCCAATAGAAAAACATCCGGAGGACCTCAAATATATATATTTTTTTTAAAGCGAAAAATCCCTTGAGGGACCGCCTTGGTCTAAGAGACCACGAACAAGGGGTTCTACACCGTCAAAGTCACCCGAGGGTCGCACCCAGCCCTGCCCGCACCAACATTATCAATTGGATTTTGGGTACCCAATTCAGCTTTTTGGTAGGGTGGAGATTCGAACCTGGGACCTCCCTTGGAGGATTGCCCTCTCCTCTCCAACTCACCTACAACACCTGGGTACGGGAGGACCTCAATTGAGATAATGGAATTGGTATTAGTTATGTTGAGAGGCCTTTAGTTGATAAATAATTTTTAATAACGTATTTGTTTGGTCTCCACGTGTCTAAATTATTGGTTTATAATTTCTTGTGCATATTTTTATTGTATCAATTATCTAAGGTGGGCACATATGATTGGTAGTTATTTATCCGGCACAAATTACTATGATTGGTGGTTAACGTACGTCGAGATTGTAGCTTTTTACTGTTACTGCACGAGTTATCGACAAGGAGCTCATGGATGTAATCCTCTAACATTGTATTTATGAAGAAGAGACCAGAATATTGTCTTGAAACATCGAGTTCAAAATTTACTTAAACAGGTTAATTCCAGAAGTTTTGTCTAAAAATAGATTATTATTAATTAAATAGTTTATATGTCTAAATGAAAGCAATTAGACAAGAACTTCACATTGATACAAGAATGACACCATATTGTAGTGCATGAGTTGTGTTGCCACTATTATTTTGCCCTGTTGAGATCGTTTTAACTTCTGTCACGGTCATTTTGCTTCAGCCTTCAGTTGTGGACACAGGAGGAGTTGAAGAGATGCAGTAATGAAATGTGGACCAGACTGACGTTAAGTTTGACCTTTAACTTTTCATTAATATCTCATTTGCTTTTGATTGCTATTTGTTCAATTGTTTTGGCCAAATTTATTTGCACAAGGTAAAATAATCTTTGCAATTTGAATATTTTTGGATAATATTTGGCAAATCAGGCAACTAGAGGCTGAGTATAGAGCCTAACCCAATGACATTATTAAATATGATTCAATGTGGAGCTTAATATCAGGACTGAGTATGGTTTGATATAGCGCTTAGCCTATAACAAAGCTGAATATGGCTTGATACAGAGTTTTGCTCAACAGGGGGTCAGAAGATGGCTTGAAACAGAGCACAGAACTTAATCCAATAACAAGGTGGATACAACAAATTCAACTAGGCAAAGTACAGCAGGAATTAATGCCAGCAGTAAAGAGGACATAAAAATTTAAGAAACTTATTCTCAAATCAGTCAACAGCGTTACATAAAATCAAAGTGTACTAAATTCAGTTTAATAGCTTGTATTCCTGTTAAAGTGCATCAAAGTTTTATATATCAGCAGCAATGAATAGCCGTCAACTTGACAATTTTTATTGCTATCCCTGTCAAGAGGTAAGAATTTGGTAACAATATTTATTGCAGTTCCTGTCAAGAGATAAGAATTTGGTACACAAATTACTGATTTAAGCAGTCAAAATGGCACACAAGTACATCAAAGATCCTTGCTGACATCACACTGATGTCATGTTGTAATTTCATGATGGTAGCAGGTTGGAATCATAGGGGTCTGCTTTGCAGACAAAATCTCCTTAGCTGACTTCTAGTGAAAATATTTTCTGATTTATGATCCAAAAGTAAAGAGGTTTGGGATGTCTTTATAATTTTTTTATTGTTTTATTATTACATAAATTGGATGTCATTGCTTACAATTGGTTTGTCATCATCAGAAGAAATAATCAAAATTTTAGGAAAGGTCATTTTCTGGTTTTCAAACCAAGTATAAGCATATTACTTATCTTTGCAAAAGTCGTGAATGCCAGTGGAATAGCTTTCATTGTTGAATTCTTTTTAAGATTAGTCATACAAAGTTTTCGCTTTAAGATCTGATGTCCATTTGATGTCATATCAGTCTTTGATGTTGCCACCAAGGGTTCTCAGAGAGTTCTTATTCACACTTGCTGTAAGCTTTTCTTACACATAGTTGATAGAGGTGCAGGCCATACCAGGGATGTAAAATATTGATATAACAACTCTTTCTGTTATGATGTTATCTGCGTTATTATAGTTATGTTCTAGAATTTTGATCATGTTTTTAGCATACAGTATTTTCTTTTTGCCTCCTCTGTGCTTAGGAACCGTTCTGTGCCCTTAACATCCAAAGGGAGGCGGATGCTCAGAACTACTATGTAGTTGCTTTCTATTAAGTGAGGGTGCAACTCTAGATTCTCATTGTTTCTCTTCTTCTATTGGTTCCACGGCCATGGATGATAGGAGAGTTTTGAGGTCTCAAACTTCATGTCCCCCTACGAATCCAACTAGGCGCCTTCAGTCCTGGCCTTTCTCATGGAAGCATCATTAGATATTGTGTTGCCCTTTTGGGATGGTTGGTGATGATGACAACTGTGCTTCTACTTTACATCCTGCTACGGATTAGTGTTGGCACTTGGATACACTAGAGCTCTTTTCCATCTTTTATTTTTCACTTCTGTCTCCTTCATCATTACTTTCAGCCATATTAGAGAAACTTGGATTCGGTGTGGACTTGACAAGGCCAATTTTTGACTTGGACTTGGCAAAAAAAAAAACCTGAAGAAAATGCAATTTTTTTTTTTTTTTCATGCATATCACAATTAATTAACATTATACAAATCCAAAATTAATACTGTAAGTGATACAAGCTTAAACTACACATGAAAGTGATAAAACACACATCAATGTAACTGCTGGGTGGTTGTTAGATTCAGTCTTGGAGCATCTACAAGTCCTTTTGTTGTCATTTAACATGCTGTTTATTTGTAATTATTTCCTCCTGATGAATATGTAGTGTTTGCTAATATTTCATATTGAGTCAGAGTCCACAGAGAGTACATAAGGGTGATACGTATCCCTTCTAATATCCATGGTTCTCAGATTGTGGCTGTACTAGGGGATGCCTCCCATAGACGAATGGTTATATATGGGCTAGTGGCTACTGTTAGAAAATCCTTCAAGTCATGTTATCTCCCATTCTGGTTTTGTGGCCATACACAGGTGCAATGCTCAAACCAACACTGAATATGGTTGATGCTATTCTCTGGCAGAGTATGGATAGTATATTATCCTTCAAAGGGTATAACTACATATCACAATTATTAGTCAACTTGTCTTCCTTAGAAAGAAACCTCAAGGACATTTTGTGCTTCTTCAAATGGCCTCTTGCTATTTTATGTGCATCTTATAAATCTCACTGGGATTGTGAGAGGGCCCAAGCATTGTACTGTTCCAATCTTTCGTGTCTAATTCTTGACGCCTTTGAGTTGCCTCAAACATGGTGAATGTTTCCTGTGTTGGTTAGGATTTCGGAAGCATTTGTTTGTTCCTAGGTCCAGTGGTTAGATGAATGTTCTAGAGAATGTATATTACAGGGAAGTGCAAAGAAATTTTGCTCTTGATTATTGAAGGTGTTACACTTTGCATGGGGTGGGACATATTGCCATGGAACTCCATACAAGATTGGTTTAGATTCCTCTTAATGTTGTCTACCCTTTTGGTCTCAACTTCCATTGTTGATCTTCTTTGACCTTATCCCTGTACTCTGCTGACTAATTTTTCTTTTCCTTTCATCTTTGGTCCTCTGTAATCAGGTGGGCCTTGTGGCATTAGCCTTCCTTTTGGTTCTTGTTTTTTTACCTCAAATGTAACTGCTGGGTGGCTGTTAGATTCTTGAAAACTAGGAAAAATTTGGGTTTAGGATGCAAATGAGTGTTTTTTTGGGTCTGATTTCACCTTCTCTCTACTCTCTCTGCAAGTGGAAACAGCAAAAATGAGGCCAATTTAGGGAAAAAAAATTGATGCCATTTTTCTGTATTTTTGCCACTGCAGCTGAGTTTTTTTCTCAGACTTCTGAGTTAAAAAAAAAACAAAGAAAACTTGGCGAGTCCAGAAAAAACTCATCGAGCCGAGTCAAAAAAACCCGAAGGGCCGACTTAGGCGTGGACTGAAAAACTCTCCAAGTTTTGTAACTATGCTTTCAGCATTTTAGGGTTTACCCATTACAGGTACAGCGCTTAAGGCTATAAGTGAATGCCATTTTAGTTTACCCTAGTATTTTAACTCTAGATTAGCTTATTTTTGTACTAATTTTTGGTTACAACAATGCATTGGAATAAGTCTTTTTGATGAGTTCCATTTGCTTACATTGGTCATTCGTGGATATTAATAGAATCATCTTATCTCATTCACTATCCTTAATAAAACCTAATAAGTTCTTCTCTAGCGTTCTAAAATTCTAATCTTGATAGTTGCAGTCTTCCTTTTACTATTTTATGAATGATCTAGATTCTGTATCTTCAACAAGTGTGTCATGTTTCCATGTTTAGTGCTTGGTAGCCTGCTTTCTGAGCTAATCGTTAAGTAACCATCTGCCATATAAGTACTGTTGCCTCTTTAATTGTTTGTAACTCACATTTTTGGGCACTACCTGTCAGCTTGAGAGTAGGATTTTAGTAATGGGTGTTTATTTTGCTTTAAGCCTGTTGTTTTCTAGTTGATTTTTGTCCAATCTTTTAGCTTTCTTTCTTCCTAGAGTTTAATATGTTCAGCTGAGCATCTACATTCCTATTGAGAAAACATGAAATACTATTTACAGTGTCAAAAATGTGTTTCTATGGAGTTCTTGAAAGTGATGCGATTTATAAGGTTCTCCCTCGTTCATGATTCTCACAGAATTCCAAGATCTATTTAATGTGGCTTTCTTTCAATTAGTTTTGATTTTATAAAGAATAAACTGTCTTATATAGCAGATGGTTTTTGTGTGATTAAATTCTTAATTTGACTGTCTCAGTGTGGACTGTATAATATATTTGGTATTATCCGAGAATATAGGTCCAATGATGTGGTGTTCAATTTTGAAGTGGATTTCATTTCATTGTTTCCAAACGTTATAGAACTCTGATGATAAATAGATCCACTGGGTTGGTTTAGAACATCTTGTGTCCTTCATGCATAAACACTTGCTTACACGGACCATCATTTCATTATTGCAGAGAAAATATTCGACTGTGTGTGATTGGAAACTTGGCCAAGCTACCAAATTCCTTACAGATTTCAATTGCAGAAGCAGAAGAGATCACAAAACACAATACTCGACTGACTTTTGTTATTGCTGTAAGTTACAGTGGCCGAGATGATATACTACAAGCGTGCCAACGACTTGCTGGACAAGTAGAAGATGGCAAGCTGAAATCCACTGACATCACAGAGTCATTGCTTGAGAAGGAATTGGAAACAAGCTGTGTTGGAGGTTTTGGGAATCCTGACTTGCTTATCCGTACAAGTGGTGAGCAGAGGCTCAGTAACTTCTTCCTATGGCAATTGGCATATACTGAACTCTTTTTTGATGATTCTTTCTGGCCTGAATTTGGAGAAGCTCAATATGCAGAAGCTATACGCTCTTTTCAATGTAGACACAGGCGATTTGGGAAGCGGGTTAGCAGCAAAATGAAAGACACTACAAATTTGTAATATGTGCAATCTTAGAAGGTTTATATAATTATATTTCATTCTTTGCTCTCTGAATTAGCAGTGTTATTTGAATGCTGTTTTGAGAGCTTTGAATGCTTGAGTTTTCAATTAATGAGCTACACAAAGAGTTTAAGATTTAGGAAACTCTTAGCTCAGAGAGTTCAAGATTCAAGCAACAATTTTCTTCTCTAAACTTGCCTCCAAAAATTTCTTCCTTTGAGGACCAACTCCAAATTTTTTTTGATTCAATTATTCTTAGCCAGATCGCTGAACTGCCATTATTTCATAGTATTTCATTGGTATTAGCTTTGGAGCAGAAAGTTTTTTAAGTTTGTTTCCTATGCTGTACCCTGAAATCTGGTGGGAGGAGCAGCTGTTCTGGAAACTTCTGTGGTTCCCTGTCCCTTCCTCTAGGGAACTCAGTGTAGAAGTAAAATATTTGAACGATGCTTCTTATTTATACCTTTGGTTTAATTACAAAGGTATCTCCTGAATCCAAGAGTTGAAAGAATTGTCAGAATCTATCTGTAAAAGTGGAGAGGGAGCATTTTATTTTCAATTATGCAGTACGAAGCTATTATTGGCTATCTTGTAGTGTTGGATGTTCACTCAATATTTTTGAAAGATAGAAGACACAGATGTGTGTTGCCTTTTTAATAGGGAGTCCTTTTTCCTTACGTACCACTTAGTGAGAGTAGATTTTGAGGAACAATTCTTTCTTCTACATTATGTACTGTCAGTCATTTGTATTCGTAAAATTTTCCAGAACTGACATTTACACTATTTATATTCTGAAATAAAGTAACTTTCACTACAGCTGTCGGCAAGAAGTCTTATCTCTTATTTTGTGCCTTTGGGGAGCAGGCTCTGGGAGACTTACCACAGGCTTCACCACTGTTTGGTATCACCTAGGTAGCTGAGGAGATTGTTTTCATTTGTACTGTTTCTGTTTGGCTCTTTTGACCTTAGATGTAGATCATAGGCTCAGATATAGATCCTTTACATACTTACGTTAAATAGTGCAATTCCTGTCTTGTTAACCATTGTTGGGTGTTCCTAGACATTATTTTGTTTTCTTTTCCTTGTTTCTTAAACAGAGTATTCACAAGCAGACATGTAGACAAGTAAACAGGACTGGATGCCATTAAACACGTGTGATAAAGGTCCTCAGGAATATAGCTGGAGCCTGGAAAGTATAGAAGTTCCTGCAACCTGCTACATTATTAACCTTTTTTCATATAATCTTTTGCTGTTGGTGCATTATTGCTCATTTATCTACTCAAATAATGCATTATTGGCTATGTTATATAATTATTCAGACTATGCAGGTTCAAGAAAACCAAAAAGCAAAGCCATAACCAAAACTCTTAGCATTTCTGGAAGGTGCATAAAATTGTGTCAGGACATTTTACTATCACCTGCATTATGTAAGGAGTTGTTATAAGCAGATCAAAGTAGAGCTGGGGCACGTAAATTCTAAGTTTTCTGAAATCTGAGTTGCTTCAGAAACAACAGCTCAGTACCTATGTTGCATTGAAGTGAATATAGTATTTGATACAAATATGGTATTGGATATGGGCATGACAAATTTTCAAGAATCCTTAACATGGATATGCCATCATAGAAAGCATATATATTTTATATATTAAAACAAAAAAACATATAACAGTGTTTACTTAAATATGTTGAAATATGTAATATTCCGTCATAGGCCAACGTTGACATTATATGATGTATTGGATTTGTGCAAGCCTTGGGCTAACATTGTATGATGTGAGATGGAATTTATTTTATAACCTATGAGCCCATAGTTCACCATGTAAAGTTAACCTTGCACCATAAACTTAATGATCTGTCGGTTAAGGGTTTATGTAATTATTGGAGGTATTTATACACCTCTTCCAGTAATCCTCTCATCTTTGTATTCCTTATTGTTCTCTTTTCACTCTCTATTCCTCTTTTTGCTATATGATTTGAGTAACGTGTGACTTCAGTTCATCTTGACAAATATTGTGAATTCGAACATGGTGTCAGAGTGTGTTTGAAGGGCCATTGCTTGATTGTGCGAAAAGATTTTTATCCTTATTTTTATTTTTAAATATTCCTGGAGCTTTCATTTTTCATTTTGAAAATAGAGTGAATTATCCCATCCAGGTTCCCATAAGTTGTTCCCCATTGAAGCAACAAAAGGATGAATGGTGATTATCTTCTTAATTAAGACAGCTTAGTGTGATGCAATTATTGGCAGAATTTAGCACTGCAAATGAAGCCCTTTTTGTTGAATAATAAGAAAGTACTTGTTACTTTGTAAACTTGTCTTCCAACACAATTTGAAGGTTATTCTTTTGGAATTTGTGCAATTTCTTGGGGGGTGATCCAAACAAATATTTTATCCAGATAAGGTGTTGGTCATAACGTTCAAATTTTTGAAAGTTTTTGTGTCTTTTGGTCCCAAAAGGCACTCCCTTTATCTTCTCTTTTGCCTTTTGTATCAAATCATGTGTCCAGGGGGCGCATTCATGCTTAGCCCATTTGGATCTCTGCACAAGTTTGTGAGTTGATCATCTCAAAATCTATTCCCTTCTTGGGGCAATGTTAGCAGATTTGGCAAATTTGTGGGATTGAGGGATGTGTAGCACGTGTGGCGGTATTCCCAATGATGGGGTGGCAACAGGTTCAAGAACTGAATGGTGTTGCTGTCATGAGGCTGAAAACATCATCGTACAACATGGCTCAAGCTTGTACGATCTCAACTGAATGATCAATTAGATGTATGACCCACTCTGTTGTACAATGCACTCTATCATACGACCCTTCCTGTTGTACAACTCAAACAGTTTATGATACAACCTCTTGTACGATCCTTCCCTTGTACAAGTTAATCCCGTCGTATGATTAGTCCTGTCGTACGATCACTCTTGTATGGCACAATATAAGACTGATGGCAATCTTCTTAGTAGTTGTACGGTGATGACTTTGCACGGTATCACACGCACAAAGTTACACTTAGCTAGCCAACCCCAATGCGGGCAATACTCCTTTGTGTCCCCTTCATACGATTCCACTGTCATACGATCTGCAATTGTACGACCTACAACTGTTTATGATTGCCAATTCCCTGTTGCTGCAATCAATCGTATGGTTGACTACAGTCCTGCAGATCCTACTGTAACATGCAATACTTCAACCTTACAATACAAGTGCTTAGCAGTCCTATCAACAAGTAACAATTCACACGCCTTGCAATGCTAACACAATATTCATCATACAAATAGTCACATTAATAAGGGCTGCAATTTGGAAGTAATGGCTGAATATATATTATGTATTTACTGCTGTAACTAGCAGTATCCGCAAACAATTATAGTGGCTGTCAACAAATAACAGCAATAGCAATGCTATCTATTGCCCAAATCAACTTAATCTCCAGGTATATTGCAATAACATAAGCAAACATAATCCAGACTTGCACAAAACTCTATCAAACATGCTCATTAGTCCTCAATCACTTGCTGTCGGGATCAATACCCTGTTCTCTCTTGGGATGACTAACTCCAAAATGAAGGAAGGGGAGCCTTATGAAGCCTACTGGGGCTGTTCCAAGCGGTTCCCGGGGCGACATTTACAATCCCTACCCTAAATCCTTTGACTTGCATGAATTAATTTCACTTTCTAAAGTTCTAAGTCAGTTTTATTAAACTCTAATTTCATGCACATTTTGCCCAATTTCACCTCATTTTATTTTATTTGATTTGCATTTTAATTTACATTCATTTCACATACATTTCGTCAAACAAAATTATCAACAAAACTTATCAAAATTGCAAACAACTTTTTATGCAACTTATCATTTCTTCTTCTTCTGGGAAGCAAAATTGCCACCTACGTCTGTCCTCCCCTTTAAATTATTCGACATCGTCGTCGACGCTTGCTACTTTCCTGTGGTTAGCTGTTGTTGCTGTGATCCACCCATGTCAGCTATTTGGAGTCATAGAGTTTCTTGTTCATCCTTCAATCTCTCTGCATATTTACTGATATGAAGACATTATAACCCATAGTGATTAGCTTTCTTCTCCATTTCAGCTAATTGCACTATCAACTCCTTTTCTTGTTCTATAGCGCCCTTCTGTATTCTTTGTTTTAGCTCAGCCTCAGTCCTGGCTGCAATAGCCAACTGTTCATCCCTTTCGGCAATGAGCTGATCCTTATGCTCTTTCTCTCGAGCCTCATATATCGATGACTTTATCTCTTTTTCTGCCTTGAAACTTATGATGATGTCATTATACCTCTCTATGTCTTTCTTCATTGCAACAAGTTCGTCATCTTTGGCCTTCAACTGCTCATCCTTATCCTTCAGCTGTTCATCTTTGGCCTTTAGCTGCTCTTCATAGTTCTGTTTTAGGCTGGCAATCTCTTCTTCAACTTCCTTTTTCATTACCTCTGCTTCCCTCTTCATTGCCTCAGCTTCTTCCTTTACAGCTTCCATTTCTTTTCTTATTGCTTCTGTCTCTTCCCTATGCTGGTTAACCTGTTCCTCCTTGGATTGGTAAATCCCTTCCAACCCAACTGTTAACCAGTCTATCCAATATGTCAAGAAATTAAACTTACTGTACAATGGTGCTAACTCCGGTGGTAGTTTCCTGTACTCCACCTCTGCTGTGTCCGGTGGACAAGGATGCAAGGTACTTGCATCTATATACACTCTTCGAGGTACCTTGTAATTGGTCATTGCACCTTCTGGCAGCTCCTTTATTCCGATCATACTAGTCACTTCCTTAGCTGGTATCTCCCATGGTTGTTTTTCATAAATTTCAGCGAGTTTCTTTGTTCTTCTATCATCCTGAACCCACTGCATTACCTTTTCTATTTCATTATACACCATGGATTTCCATCGTCGTAGCTATCCTACACAGCCTATCCGAAACTGTAATCGTGCATTACCTAGGACCTGCATCATTTTCCCGAAGAACTCATCAACCTGATCATCAGTTTGGGCTCCTTCTTCATCGGTCAACCCAAAACTAGGCACTTCAATAATAAAATGCTTATCTATCCCTTGGAATGTCTCTTCCTCTTCCTGTCCCATATTTTGTTCTTCTCTATTTTCTTCCTGTTGGTCCTGTTGTATTTCTCTATTCTCTTCCTGTTGATTAGGCTGCTCTACAGTTTGCTTCTGCGTACCCTCCAACTAATCTAGCTGCATTTCGTTCCTACATATTTGGTAAGCTTTCTTCACTAGCTGATCTTTGGCTGTTGCTGCCTCTCCTGATCACTTTGATCTTTGTCCTCTTTTTCAGAGGTTCCTCTGGTGCAATCTCGAGCTCCTTGCCTCTTCCAGAATCTTCGTCTTCTGTTTCTCCTGGCACCACTATTTCTTCTAGACCTTGAGCTCTTTCTGAGAACTCAAATTGTTCCATACTTAACTGCTGCAATCTCTTCAAAGGACTGCTGCTCTTGCAGCATTAACCTCTCCTGTTCACGCTGTGTCCTTGTTCGAACAAGACTTATTTATGGTCCTTCTCCCTCCTTTCTTGATCTTGCTGCTCCTGCAGCAACTCCTGGTGAGATTCTCCCACAGTCACTTCTTCAGTGTCTTGCTCCAAATCATGTTCTAACCACCTCTGCCTCTTACATCAAGGGGCAATGTTCTCCAAAGCCTCACTATCCTCCATTGGGACAAAATCTGCTTTTATCAGAATCTTCTTGGTCCTCACTTTTGTTGGAGTGGACTTCACTATGGGTACTGTCTTTACCCATCACAAAATTGTAGGTTCGTCTTCCGACAACTTCCTTGGAGCAGTTAGTCCAGGAAATTCCAATTTGGCATAGGATACTGCATTAAGCATAATTCCAATGGCATGAATTGCCATCGAAAAATTCTTCATCTGCCGCTTCAAGAAATTCTTGATTTTGGATGACAAATACGATGCCCAATCGTATTGTACACCTTCCATCATGCCTTCCACATATTGTGCTAACCACACAAGCATCTTTGATGATCTAGTTTCTCTTGATAGCTTTGACATGACAATGTTCATGACACATCGCATCTCATCATTCTTCAATTGGCTCTATTTGATCCCACGACCTCTTGAACCAAAAGTCTTACTGACATCTTCAGGCTTAATAATTGTCATAGCCTAAATTATCCTATTCCACTCCTTTTGATCTGGATGCTCCTTCTTTACTGCAATTCCTTGTTGCGGCAACCCAAACGTCCGTCGAAAATTGTTTGTTGAGAACATCACCTTGATGTGTCGATTCCCAATCCTGACAAAGCTCACATTCTCCTTTGCATCATAGGACTCAAGCATCTGCAACAAGTATTCTTTAAAGAAGTCTTTATCAAAAACTGGAACTTGCACAATGCAGCTCACTCTTGCTTGCGTCAATTTAGCCTTCAACTCATGATTTGGTGGAGTCTCTTGCCACCACTTGCGGCAAAATTCCCCCACTGGTTGAGTCCATGTTATCTCATTCAGCGGTATCTTTTCCTTCTCAGGTTCACTCTGGTGCCCTCTCAGAGATTGGGTTTCCTCCACCATCTTGTAACCGCGTCGTCGTTTATGTGTGTATTCTACTGGTTCTTGCCTTCGACTAGGTCTTATCTCTTCTCTTCTCAGTCGATACTCCCTTTGATGTAGCTGGTTAGGTGAGCGTTGAATTCTTCATGCAACAATCCTTCGTAAGTGCTCACGAAAATCTCTTCTCCCTCCCAAAATTCACTTGTCTTACACTGATTGTTCAACCAGTTTGCCATTGTTCGTATGACCCAATGCTTGCACTTGTATGACGATCGTTCAATTGTATGACTCCCTCTACAACTGTACGACTCCCTTTGGTTGTACGATGCTCTCGTAGTACAATGCTCCAATCGTACAATATTTCAATTGTACGATGCTCTTCCATTGTTCAACGACTTTTTCTTCATACAACAACTATACAATTGCTTGTCTCCTTTTGTATGGTCGTTCAACGACCCACTACGTTGTATGATGATTTTTCTTCCTTAGTACGATGACTTACCTACGTTGTATGATAGCATTCCTTTGTACAACGATTTCATAGTAAGTTTGGTTCAACACTTAAATTTTGTACATTTTCTCCTTCGAAATTTTGCTTCTCGTGCAACTATATGACGATTTTTTCACTAGCCGACCTTTCTCTTCGACACCCTTCGTCCGTACGACAACTTCCTTTTGCCTTCCCCATGCGCGATTTTTTAACCCTTACTGCAATTTACCTAGAAATGTCAAACAATAGGTGCCCTTCCTTTTGTGCAATTCTTCAATACGGGGGTTCATGAAAAAATTTAGTCCTCTTTGTCCACCTCCATACAATGTTTCCCTTCTCTGTCCAAGTTTGCAAAATTTTTCTTCTAGTGCACAGGTCTTGGCGTTTGATATTTCTTTTTCGGCTGATTTTCCATATCACTGCAAAAATTTTAGTAGTTGGGGCACTATCAGATACCCTAACTTCTGCTCTTGCTATGATTTTCCTAGAATTCAGTTACAATCTCTCTTTGTGATGTAGTGGCTTTGGTGGCGTCCTCCTTTGGTGGTTTTCTCTCTTCTGCAACGTCCTTCCTTCTTCCATGCAGCTATTTCCATTTAGTGCCCTCCTATTTATAATTTTCCACTTGGGCAGGAAAGCGGTTACAACTACTCCTCTGGCCACCACGTCGTCTTTTGCATGTGCTTTTTCACTTTTAGCTTTTTGATTTTTTTTTTTAATAAAATTTAGCTATACATATTTACACGCGCCCACTTTGTGAAGTGTCAGGGTCGTCGTACAAGTCATACGACAACACAAACTTGTACTTGTACGACGTCCCTTGCCAACGTGTCATTTTGTTGTTCAAGTGGTTCTTTTGCTACATAGTTGTATGATCCTCTTCCGCATCTCCGTCGTACGATTCCTTGTACGATTCTCATCTTCATTCTCTGTTGTACAATTCGTACGATCCTCTTCCACTTGACTTATACGATTGTCTTGTTCTAGGCTAGTATGATGTCTTGTTGTACAATTGGCTTGTTCTGGGCTTGTACAATGTCCTGTCGTATGATTGTCTTGTTTGGGGCTTGTATGATGTCTTGTCGTACAATCAACCTCATTCTCCTGACTCGTACAATGGCTTGTCGTACAACCCTCTTCCTATGTTTGACTTGTACGACACTTTGTCGTACAATCCCTTTGCCTCTCTTGATCTGTACAATGCCCTGTCATATAGTCCTCTTCATTTGTATGACTCCTACTTGGATTTCCTTGAGCTAAGTCTGCTTCCAAACTTGGCGACCAAGTTCGTCTTCTAACTCCTTCGTGAACTCGTTGGACTCGTGCTTGCCTTACGCAAACTTGCTCTCTTTCATTTCCTTGCCAATTTCTTCCACGACCACGCATTCGTGCCATGGCTCTTCCTCTATTCATCGGACGAATCTCTCTAACTTGGGGCAGCCCTCTCCCAACTCTTGGCTGTCCGAGATCCATCCAATTCCTGTGGTGGGACTTCTTCGGTTTGAACATGGTCCTCGAGGTGGTCCAAATGGTCCAACCTAAAGTTCATGCCCAACTTGATTGTTTCTTGCCGGATCAAC
The DNA here is from genome assembly GCA_028583015.1 of Wollemia nobilis. NCBI lineage: Eukaryota > Viridiplantae > Streptophyta > Pinopsida > Araucariales > Araucariaceae > Wollemia > Wollemia nobilis. The sequence goes on along the minus strand of JAQPPZ010017101.1, from coordinate 5,574,070 downwards.
AAATGGTCCTTGCGGCTCATTACGTCGATCCTGCAGCCTAGGGGTAGCAGGAGGGAAATTTCTTCCCCTCGAGCCATCGGAGGGAGACCAATCAAACTCCTCCCTTGGCCAGGTTGCCTTAGGCCCCCACGAAGACTTGATTGCCTCCCCAAGATGCCTAAGTTACCCTCTTGTTCTTGTTCTTGTTGCCTACTCGACTCTCCTCTATTTTGATTACTTGGGGACAATTCTCTCAATCTTCTCAATCTTCTGTCTGCAGACCACAATCTTTGAGTTTGTCTCCTTTCCTCCCAACGTCTTTGTGCTGCAGATTGCGTTAGTGCTTCTCTATACTGCGTTGAGAAGTCAGAATCAGTACTTGAATTGTTCCCCTCACCTTCTCTTTCTAGGGTCCATCCAGGCGCTTCCTCCATGCGTCTCCGTAGCCTTCTAACTTCGCTCATTTGCCTTCTTAATTGTCTGTTTGCATCTAAGTATTGTTGTACCTCAAGACGAATTTGTGGTTCTTGATATCTTCTCAAGAGGTCAAAACTACTACTTGAACTGCTACTTTGTCTCTGAATTGGGGGAACACCATCACTGCTTGAGTCTGTCACCCAGTTCCTTCCTATCTCTTCCAATGATGTTGGAGCTTCCTCAATATCTCTCCACAATATCTCGACAACTTCTTCCCTAGTTAGCCGATATTGTGTCGGATCTTCAGGTTCTTGTTGGGGTCTTTCTTCTTGTCTTGCACCCTCTTCAGCTCCTCCTTGTTGTTCAAGTTCTGCCTCTTGTTCTTGCCGTCTTATAGTTGCTTGTTCATCAATTCTTTGTATAGTATCATCCAACTCCTAGATGATTTGCTCTCTCATTATTGCGTTATTTCTACGCAGTGTCTCATACTCTTCTTGTACCTGGTGCGTATGTTCTTGCATCCTTTGCTATATGAGCCCAATTTGAGCTAACGGGCTATATCTTGCCAACTCCTCATTCGTAACTCCTTCCTCGGGAGTCGGTATTTCTTGGTCATATATCTCAATTCTATCTGGGAACCGTACATGTACTCGTATTCTTCTTCTCTTCGAGATGAGGTTGTAACTCTTGTTGTTCTATAACTGGTTGTGCTTCCTCCCCTTCTGCAAACAACCTTCTCATCCCCATATCATCTTCATCCTCTTGATGACTTTGATTGCTCTAGCTTGATTCTCCTCGTTCGTGGAGCACTTCTTGTTGTCTTCTTCTCCTTTCTATTTCTTCAAAAGAAATAAACAAGCATTGAGCTTTTACTTTATAAGGCTTTAATTTCGACCCATTAATGGTTTTGGGAACTACTGTCCCGTCCAGTTTTTGCAATTTTACTATGCCATTTTCCATCATTTCCACTACTTGGAAGGGACCAAGCCATAATGTTTTCAACTTCCTAGCTTGATTTCTCTCTTGCCATTATACTTCAAGACCAAGTCACCTGGTTTCAATTCCAACTTCCTAAGGTGCTTGTCATGCCACAACTTCCTTCTTCGCTGGGCTACTTCTATCGCCCATTGCGCCATAACTCTCTTCTCGTCTAGTCGAATTAATGCCACAAGCCTCTCCTCTAGGCTTTCTTGATCTCCTAGCCGGTTTTCCACCGCTACCCTCAAACTGGGTATCAGGAATTCTACTGGCACTACTGCCTCCTGGCCATACATCAACTGGAATGGCGTATGATTTGTTGTGGGCTTAAAAGTCGTCCTATACGCCCATAGGACTGATGGCAACTTTTCCTCCCAATCAGCTCCTTCAATTCCACAGGTCTTATAAAGGGTAGAGACCAAGATCTTGTTCGTTGCCTCCGCCTGCCCATTTGCTCTTGGGTAATACGGACTTGACAATGAATGCAAAATCTTGAATTCCATTGTCAGCTTCCTAATAACTTCATTCACAAAGTGACCTCCTCTGTCACTCGTCAATTGTAGTGGAATCCCAAATCTTGTAATTACTTGCTCATACAAGAATCGAGCTGTACTCTTGGCTGAATTATCTGGTAGTGCCCTTGCCTCTACCCACTTTGTCAGGTATTCAGTTGCTACTACGATATATCGACACTTCCTCCTTTGACTTGTCCTTAAGGGACCCACAAAATCTAAGCCCCATCTCTCAAATAATTCCTGAGGTTGGGATGGGTGTAATGGCATGAAGTCTCAGCGTAACAACTTACCAACTCGCTGACACGTATCACATGCTTGCACATACTCCTTTGCATCGTGATAGAGGGTGGGCCACCATAGCCCTGCCAGAAGCACCTTCCTTGCGGTCGCATCTGGTCCCATATGCCCTTCGACCAATCCTTCGTGAGCTTCTTTTAGTGTTACCCTTACTTCTTCTTCCATTACACATCTTCTTAGTATTCCATTTGGTCCCATCTTGTACAGTAATCCTGCTATCAATTGGAAAGGTGCTGACTTCATGATCACCTTCCTCTTCTCTGTTGCCGACATCTCCTTTGGCAACTCCCCTGTGGATAAGTACTCTCCTATTAACTTATACCATGATGGTATAGTGCTTATTGTAAACAATTGAGCGTCAGGGAACTCATCTGACACTCCTGCTCCTGTAGGCTCTCTTGAGCGAATCCTTGATAATTGATCCGCTATCACGTGCTTCTTTCCGGGTTTGACCACTACCCGAAACACGAATTCTTGTAATGTGACGAGCCACCTGCTAACTCGTCCGTGTATAACTGGTTTATTAATCAAATACAACAGAGCTTGATGGTCAATGTAGAAGGCGAATGGGTTGGCCAACAAATAGTGCTTGTACTTCTGCACTGCATACACCATCCCCAAAGCCTCTCACTCCATCGTGTTGTAATTTCTTTCTGCCCTAGACAACAATCGACTTGCAAAATAAATAGGCTGGTCTAGCCTAAACTGTCCTTCTTGGGCCAATGCGCATCCAATCGCAAAATTGGACGCGTCTATGTGGACATGAAATTCCTTATCCCAATCCCAAAATACCAGAATGGGACTGCATACAAGCTTTGCCTTCAACTCCTCGAAGGCTCCTTGATGTTCCTCCATCCACCTGAAGGGAACATTCTTCTTTGTCAATGAATCCAACGGATAGGACACATGGGCAAAATTCTTGATAAACCTCCTATAGTATCCTATAGATCCTAGGAAGGTCTTCAATGAACTCACGTCATGTGGTTCCTCCATATTTACAATGACGCGAATTTTATCAGGATCTGTCTTCAGCCCTTCTTTACAAACTATGTGTCCTAACAACTTGCCGTATGGCATCATCAGGTGACATTTTGTTGGGTTCAAAGCTAACCGGGCATTCCTGCATAACTTCATGCATTCCTCTAGTGCTGGCAAGTGCTCCTCTACTTTCCCATATATCGACCAATCATCCAAGAAAGCTTTGAACTTTCCTGTCGCCATCTTGATCGAATATATACAAAATAATTCTTTGAAATGTGGCTAGGGCGTTACACAGCCCGAATGGCATCCTATTGTAAGCATAAATGCCATTCTCTACCACGAATGTGGTCTTTAGCTTATCTTCCTCTGCAATGCTGACCTGATTGTAGCTGGAAAACCCATCCAAAAATGAGTAAATCTCATGTCCAACTACCTCCTCCAAAATAGAATCAGTGAAGGGAATCGAAAAGGGATCCTTTATTGTTACTGCATTAAGACTCCTAAAGTCCATGCATATGCGGATTCTATTCGCTTCTTTCTTCAAAGTAATCACGATCGGTGACACCCACTTGCTCACCGTAACTTTGAAGATTATGCCGACATCCAACATCTTCTCAATTTCCGCATTCACCAGGGCTGCATACTTTGGGTTCATTCTATACGGCCTTCTCCTTACTGGTAAGGCACCTGGGATCAATTGGATCCTATGAACACACAGCTCTGGAGGTATCCCTTTCAAATCTTTGTATGTCCATGCGAAGACATCCTTATATTGCAGGAAAATTTTGAAAGCTGTTGCTTTCAACACTAGGTCCCAATCATCTCCACAATGGATTATCTTACGATCTTCCTTCGTTCCCAAATTCACTTCCATTGTCTCGGTCCTTCATACTTTATGTTCTCCGGTTTGTCCCTTGCTCTTGCCACATTTTCCGGGTGTACTGGTTTTGCATCAATTTCAGCATCACCGATTGTGTATTCTGCAAAATTCTTGGGAAAAGTCCATTTCTCTTCATCCTCTTCATTCTTCTTGTTGTTCTCAGCTTTTTCATCATGGGTTTCTTGAGTCTCCTCTGTCTGAATACAGAGGCAGGTGGGCTGAAATATTTCATACTCCTCCATTTGCCAATGAAGAAGTCCACTATCCGATCGGTTTTCATCCTCACTGCACTCTTCCAGGTACAACATTCCTTCTTCATTTGGCTCATACTGATTATCTTCCTTTGAAGAACTTCCTGACTCATCAGTTGTCGCCAAATCTTCACTGACCATTTGGTTCTTCAAATTAATCATGTACTTATGCTGTCCTTTCTTAAATGTCAACCGATCTTTTTCCTAGTTGTGATTCACCTTGGCCATCCTTAGCCATCCTCTTCCCAACAATGCATCATATGTTGGTTTTTGCATTGTGATCACAACAAAATCCATGATGAATTCTTGTTCTGCAATCTTTACTTTTTGAGCCGTTAAGACTCCTTTCATCTCAATCCTGTATTGGTCCACGCCGTATAACTTGAAACTCGGCGACCATAGAAATGGAGCCCCAATTTCTTTCCATGTCTTCTTTGGGAGCACATTTACACTTGATCCACCATCAACAATAACTTGTGTCAACTTATGGTCCAGTATCTCAATATGAATCAATGCTGGCTTTTTCCCAACATCGATCATTAATACTGTTGGATCAATAAAGTGATCCTTCTTCTTTACTTCTTCCACTGGCTGGCTCTGCACCTTCATCACTCTTTGTGGCTGCAGTTCTTCTCCTATAACTGCATGCAACGACGGTATGGCACCAAGCAAACTCGCCACTTTCACTTCTACCATCGTATTCAACACTTGTGCTGCCAGTTCTTGTGTTGACACCTCCTCTGAGCCCAATGGCTTCTTTAGCTTCCTTTGCTCTGCCAATCGTTCTCGCTTAGCTTTCTCAACTTCTTCTATCACCTTTTGTGCCTCCTGCCATCTTTCCTTTTCTATGGCAGGTTCAGGATACTTATCCTTTTTCGCCTGACTTCTTGTAACGACAAGCACATCATTCTCCATTGGCTTGTTTTCCATAGGAGGCTCTTCTATGTCAAGGAAATTGACATTCTGCGAGTTGCTTGTTGTAGAGGGGGGAAAATTGCCCACCGCGTACAATTCTCGGCGGATCAGCTGGAAGCCGAGGTGACTGTGGGGCTGTTGTGTTTCCTCTACACTCGAGGGCTTGGGGGAATCGAAGGGTTCACTAGGAACGGTTTTAGGACTCGTTCCAAGTCTGGGATGGAAGGTTTGATGTGTTTATTGAGCAAGCACCTAAGTTTGGTCTTACTAAGATCTAAACTATAAAGAATTAAAGAACAATGTAGGGCAAACAATGATGCAAGCAAACAAAGGACTATTCCTAGAATGATTCTTTGCTTCAATGAGAACTATACCTTATCTTGTGGGATGGTAAATCTTTTCTTTTCAAGCAAAGGTCCAAGAGAGTGCACAAACAGGATTAACCTAAATGCAAACTATATGCTTTTCTTCGTTTGATGCCTAGATCTAAAAACCAAAATATAATTTTCTAATCTATCAAATTTATGTTATTTTTTTTAAACTACAGAAAGCAAAATGATCATAGACACTCAACAAACAACCTAAAATATCTAACAAAGCACTTACTTGACTCGGTGGTTGATCCTAGCCGAATTCGCGCCCTGTAAATCCCGATTGCGAATTCGGTCAAACTTGCAAAACAACTTCAAAACCTTGGAAAAATTGATCAGTGTTTGGGGGCTTGCTCAGGCTGCTATGTGACTGAGCTTGGAGGCGCAACCGTCTAGCCCCTTTGGTCCTTTTAGCGAACTGTTTGAAAATGAAAATGATTGATGACCTTTGGGAACAAGCAAAACAAGGTATAGCAACATGAAACGGTGAAAACAAAATGCAAATAGAATGGGTGCAATGGAAAACAAGTATACAAATGAGAATCTAGGGTTTTGGGAGCATAAATTTTCACCCAAGATTTTGTGATCGAATTCAAGCCCCATAATTAGTGAGCGTGAATTCGGAAACAAAGAAGAAAACGGTGAAACCAATGGTTTCGCAGGGCGAGGCGCGAATTCGTGCAAGAGCGCTCGAGCTAATTTAAGAATACAAATTGCAATTTAAACTAAGAATAAATAATCTAAGAGTTAATAAATCCACAGAGAAAACCTGATAAGCCTGTAGAGGAAGCAAGAGTAGAGGTAGCAACCAAAGTGGAAGATATTTCCTCTTTAGAAGGCAAATGATGTGCTTGATCTTAAAGCTTCTCCACTTGCTTATCCTCAATAGCAAATCACAGAAAACACACCAAAAGCAGAACACCAAAGCATTCCAAAAGCATCAAATCTTGGGAGCATGCGTATGATGATTCTAAAATCTTTTTTGCTAGCTGACTGATTGGGAGAAAAAGGGAATTCAATCCTTCTATTTATAGGAGGTTTGGAGGGGTTTAGGCAGGAAAATGAAAAACAAACTTGGCTAAGAGCAGATGCCACAAAGGTGGGTGAGAAAAACCTTAAAATTGCCGAATTTGCGCCTTGTCCTGGACGACCATGAATCCGACAAGGCTAGGAGAAAAAGCCAAACAAAAGGGGGAAAGAAACTCAAACTTAAGCCTAGCAACTTTGAATGTCTTCTTGGGGATTCTTAGGAAAACTTTCCTATTTTGATGAGTCAATTTTCCATGTCTACATTTGCCCCCTCTTTGATGAATTTATGGCCTAATAAATTCGTCATAGAAAGATGTAGATACCTACGGGCGAAAAACGACAAACACAAAAAGGGGTGGCAGGTTTAGACGAAGGGATGGTGCAAAATGGTGTCATTTCTAACACTTTGAAATTTTGCATGCCTAACGGGGCATTAATGAAATTAATGCTCCTAAGGCTAGGGTGCCCCCCTCAAGTTTCAGAAGGAATGCGGAATTTCTGAAGAAACTCGAAACGACAGAAACGAAAGAAAAGAGAAGCAAACAAAAAGAAAAAAGAAAAAGAGGAGAGAGAAAAGGAGGGATAAAAGGGGAGGGAGGGTGAAAATGAATTCATTTTCACCGCACGAGGGAGAAGAAAAGAGCTCTGGAGAAAACAAGCAAATGATGCTTCCCACACATCGTTCAACCATCGCGAGGGGCGAGGCCGGCGCAATAGCGTAGAGCTCTTGGGTAAGGACCAAAACCCAACTTCTAGACTAAGGTTAGATTAGGGTTTTACTGCAATTTAATTTTTTTTATGATTTTTAGAGGAATTCGCTGCGTGGTGCCCGATGCGAATTTGAGGGCCAACCGCTAATTCAACCATACGTTGGTGGCGATCGAATTCGCGCCCTGGAAAGAAGAGGCACGAATTCGCAGAAGAGAAAAAGAGGAAAAAGAGAGAAAAGAAAGAAAAGAGAGAAGAAAGAGACGAGAGATAAATTAGATGCACTTGCTTAAAAGTTTGCTTATCTGGTTTTTTTTTGATTAATTAATTAATTAATGCTTATTGATTATTATGATGAAATTGATAAAATTTTGTTAATGTTTATGATTGCAGCATGATCTACTTGAGAGCAGGGAGTGGTAGCCAACCTCCTAAGAGGAGGCTTTACGACAGTTCATAACGGGAGAGAGGGACACACTACGGGCGGTGGGGCTACTGCACTTGGCAGAGATGCCTCGAGTGGACCCGAAGTGCTACTGACGACGTTGACGGAGAGGTGGTATTTGGAGTCGTCCACCTTCCGGCTAGCCACAAGGGAGATGGCCGTCACACTAGAGGATGTGTGGTGGATCATGAGGATCCCCATTAGGGGGAGGACGATCTACAGGGCACAGGTGCCACATGTAGCATTGCAGAGATTGTCGGGGGACCTAACACATGAAGTCCAACAGAGTGGACTACACGTCGATGAGATGCCTATGCGATATGGAGTTGGGGCACTGACTATTGTGCTCTGTGGGGTAATGGCTAGGCTACTGGTATGCCACACTATCAGGCGACACTTGCCATGGGTGATGGCAGATATATGAGACCAACAGATACGGTTCGCATACAGGTCTAGTCTCTGCAATGTTGTGTACAAGTGACATACAGGTCTAGTTTAGACGACATTGCTCCAGGTGTGGTGCTGGGAGCACATAGCGGTCTGGAGACCACATGGGCTACCAGGGCCTCTGCCCAACCCAGAGCGAGCAACAACATATAGGTGGGGTTGACACTTTGAGCGAGTCCAGAGGACATATGTCGGTATCTTGCCACTGGGGAGGCGGGTGATAGATGAGCTGTGGGAGCACATGATCATATGGTGACTGTGGCGTCTACACCTAGGATGGGCTAAGGATGGGGAGGAGCTGACTGGGGTTAGGAGGATCTAGTGGGTCACCACTGAGAAGGGCAAGCTGGAGCTATATCGGTTTGACCGAGTACAACAGCAGTTCGACATTCTACAAAAGATTCCGGATCTAGGCGACTACTGGTTTAGGCGGGTGCGGAGGGACCCATTAGGAGTCAGAGGGGAAAAGAGGGCGGGAGAGAGGCTAGAGGCGGCTGTATAGGAGACTTTTTACCGGGCGTTATACTTTCAGGTGGTGCCAGTAGAGCAGAGGGTGCCTCTACCGTCCTCCTTACGGTCAAGAGCAAGTCATGGTCTAGTTCACGGACTGTTTCACGGTTCGTGAACATGCCCCCACTAGGACCACCTCCAATGGGCGGAGCAGAGGAGACTGGATCACAAAGCTAAGATGAGGATCAGGATGACATGCCAATTTTTGAGTGTGGCATGCATCCCTAGGGATGGTCGAGTGTGCTAGGCTTCTATTGTGGCACACCGATCCGATTGACATGCTCTATTTTGAGTAATATATCATGCTGCGATTTTTATATATATATGTGTGTGTGTGTGTGTGATGTTTATCTCTTTGCAAATTTTTGATTATGCATGAATAGAATGAATGAATGAAGAAAAAGAACAAATGCATGAAGACATAACAAATGCACATAACTAAAGAATGCATACTATATGAACTTAACTAATGAATGCATGACTAGATGACTGGATTGGAAGCATAAAAAGGTGTTGGAAGAAAGAAAAGAGAAACAAGAAGGAAAAACAAAAACAACACTCCAGCCGAATTCGTGCCCCGTAAAAATGAACCGCAAATTCGTCTCAGAGTGAATTCACGCCCCATAAGGACAGGGCATGAATTTGGCAAAAGAGAAGAAAAGAAGAAAAAGAAAGAGGAGAGGGAAAAAGAAGAGAGGTCAACAAAGGGCAAAGAAAGCAAAAAAGATGCTTAGAGTATGATATTGAAACAGCGTAGACTGCAAGGGGTTAATGGGATCAAACAATCATAAGCTAAGCGAAAAAGAAAAGAAAAGATGGAGTGGATCCTTGTGAGGATGTATGCTAGAAAATGGTCGAGGATGGAGCAAAACCCACTATGGTTGTAGTGCTCGCGAGTGGCCATGAAGCTATCCTGTGAAGGTGTTATGCTCATTGAAAAAAACAAGATGGAGCGATACCCGCTATGGGTGTGTGCTCTTTAGTGACCAAAAGATGAAGCAAAAACCCGCTATGGGTGTGATGCTTGCTAGTGGCTATATGTGGAGCGATACCCGCTAGGATGTGTGCTCGCAAATGGCCTAAGTGGAGGTTGATGCTTGTTGGCGGCCATGAAGCTATCCTGTAATGGGGTGTAGTGCTCGCTGAGCCAAAAAAAAAGTGTAACCCGATAGGGGTGTGGTGTGTGTTGATGGTCAAAAGGAGTGCAACCCGATAGGGGTGTTAGCTCACTAAAGAAGATAAGAAGATTGATCAAAGCAAAGAAGGTGTTGTGTGTGCATGTGCTAGAGAGAAGATAGATAGACAAGAAAAACAAGGTGATGAAAAGCAATGTGTATGTGTGTGTCCTTGTTGAAATTTCAAAAGCTAAGGGATGTGCGTAGAATAGTTAGTGGCCGTATGAACACCATAAATGATATCCATGCGGTATCTATCCTATCCTATGAGGACCCCTTAACAATCAAAAGATCAATAAGGAAAAGTGTGAGAAAAACAAGATGTGCAGATAGAAGAAAGAACATATATCCTTTGTCTTGGAGAAAAGAAGAATGATTGAAAACTTGCAAAGGACAAAGGACATACAAGAGATGAAGAACCATATCCCTTGACTTGGAGAAATTTAGAATTATTGAAACTTTCAAGGTCAAGGAATATGCCCTAGGTTGGGGATTTTCTAAGCATCAATGACCTAGTATGAGTGCAATGCATATGAGCTAAAACCTAACTAGGTTTCATCACTTGCCTCATTGCAAAGTCCCCAAAAATCTATATGATCAAGCAATCAGATGCAAGTATGATCAAGCAACAAAGTAGCTATATGACAAGCATAAGATGCAAAAAAGAAGTATGTCAAGCAGTCCATGCAATGTATGACAGGTAGTCATGCAATATGAGCAAGCAAACGAATGCAAGAAAACAAGAGAAGAAGAGAGATGAACAACAAAAGGAGAACGGAAGAGAGATGATGTGAATTCATGCATAATATCATTTTAGGTGCATTATGTTCATTGGTTCTTTAAGATCTTTACCATCTAACGTTGCCAAACAATAGGCTCCTGAGCCAAACTTGGCCGTTATGACAAAGGGGCCTAGCCAATTGGGTTGAAACTTTCCTTTTAGATCTGTCCGAGCATTTGTGTTCTTTTGGTTTTCTTTGAGGACAAGGTCCCCAACTTCAAAAGAATGAGTGCAAACTTTCTTAGAGTAATATCGCTTGAGCCTATTCTGATAGGCTCAAAGATGCTCTAAGGCATGGATGCACTTTTCATCCAACAACTCCAATTGGTTTAAATGATCTAAATGATACTCATCGCCGATCGAGGCATCTTGCAACAAGATACACAAGGATGGGACTTCTAACTCAAAGGGAAAAACTACCTCAGTGCCATAGACCAAGACATAGGGGGTTGCACCTGTAGGAGTTCGTACACTAGTATGATAGGCCCACAAGGTAGGATAAAGTTGGATATGCCAATCTCGATCGGTCTTACTTACCAACTTCTTAAGGATCTTAACTAAGGACTTGTTGGATGCTTTGGCTTGACCATTACCCTGAGGGTAATATGGAGTTGACCATTTGTGCTGAATCTTGTACTTAGCACAAAGTTTATGGACATCCTTGTTCTTGAAAGGAGTGCCATTGTCAGAGATGATTATTAAAGGAATCCCGTACCTACAAAGGATCTGGTTGAAGATGAACTTAGAGACTTGAGCTCCAGTCACCGTAGCCAGGGGCATGGCTTCAACCCACTTGGTGAAGTACTCTGTTGTCGTAATGATAAACTTATGACCATCAGACGACGTGGGGTTAATCTTCCCTATAATGTCCAATCCCCACATGGAGAATGGCCAAGGGGAAGAAATAACCTGAAGGTTTTGAGAAGGAGCATGAACAAGGTTGTCATGGCGTTGACACTTGTCACAACATCGAACATAGTCACATGCATCTTTCTCCATGGAAGGCCAATAGTAGCCGATCCGAAGGAGCTTCTTAGCAATAGCATTGCCGCTAAAATGGCCTCCACATGATCCTTCATGAGCTTCACTAAGGGCTAGCCGGGCTTCATCGGAGTTAAGGCATCGCAAGAGGATGCCCTCAAAAGAACGTCGATATAAAGTATCGCCAATTATGACAAATCGACATGCTCTTTTTTGCAAAAGCTTTTGCTGGTTACGATCTAAGCCATCAGGCATTGAACCATCCTTAAGGAAATTAAAGATGTTTGTGTACCAAGGCTCAGATTGAGAAACTCCAATGTTTAGGATATCTAATGGAACGAGGCTAGAGCTAAGGGATGCGGGTTCTCGGAGTTGTCGAATGATAATCGTCGCTTGATCATCTTCTAACTCCAAGGGGATAAGGGATGCAACAACGACCATGGCATCCGCATGGTGGTTGGAGGATCTAGGGACAAACTCTATGGTTACCTTATCGAAAGTGGACAAGAGCTTGGTGATAATCTCCTTGTAAGGTTTTAGTTTATCATCTCTAGTTTGATAAACATCATTGATCTGATTAACCACAAGTTGAGAGTCACCAAATATGGAAAGGACTCTAACCTTTAAGGCTAAGGTTACCCTAAGACCTAGGATCAAGGCTTCATACTCTGCAGTATTATTAGTGCAAGAGAAACAAAGCTTGAAGGAAAGGGGGATCAGCTATTTTTGAGGGGTGACTAGAATGATTCCAGCCCTAGTGCCCTTTAAGCATCGGGCTCCATCAAAAAACAATGTCCAAGACTCAGGCTCTTCTACTTCTAAGCTAAGGCACTCATTGGGAAACTCAATGACTAAGGGATGGGTGGACTCTAGGGGAGCAACGACTAGTTGGTCAACAATCACCTGACCTTTTATAGCCTTTTGACCTATGAAGGTTAAGTCAAACTCACTAAGGGCTAGAACCCACTTAGCGGCTCGACCTGAAAGGTGGGGCTTCGACATTAAGTAGCGAAGAGGATCAAACCTTGCAACTACCAATGTCTTATGGCTAAGCATGTAGTGTCTCAACTTTTGAGAGGCAAACACTACAATAAGGCAAAGCTTCTCTAAGGGAGTGTACCGGGTTTCATAGCTAACCAAGGTTCTACTAATATAGTAGATAGCTTGCTCTTTGTTTTGATCATCATGTTGAGCTAGCATAGCCCCCAAAGCATGGGTTGTGGTTGCTATGTAAAGCATTAAATGCTTATCTAGGTTGGGTGGGATAAGGAGGGGGGGGTGGCTAATCTTATCCAGGGGGAACAAGGACAGGCAGGAAGTGAGATACTTCTTGAGTTCATCAAAGGCTTTTTGACACTCAGTATCCCACTTGAACACTACATCTTTCTTAAGAAGCTTAAGAAAGGGCTAACACTTATCGGCTAACTAGGCTATGAAGTGATGAATAGCTTGAAGTTTTCCTTGCAAGCTATGCAACTCGATTAGGTTACGAGGAGGAGGCATGTCAGTAATAGCCACTATCTTAGTGGGATCCACTTCAATGCCTCGCCTAGACACTATGAAGCCTAAAAGCTTACCAGATGTGACTCCAAACACACACTTGGAGGGCTTAAGATGAACTTTGTATTCTTGAAGTCTTTCAAAGATACGTCTTAAATCTTGAGCATGAGTTTCTCGATTTATGGAGCGACCAAGAAGATCATCCACATAGTCCTCAACAATATCATGCATCATGTCATGAAAAATATGTCATGGCCCTTTGGTATGTGGCACCAACATTCTTCAAGCCAAAAGGCATGAATTTATAACAAAAGGTACCCCATGGAGTTATGAAAGTTGTCTTGGCCTGGTCCTCGGGAGCAATCTTGATTTGATTGTATCCCGAGAAACCATCCATGAGTGATAGCATTCCACATCCAACGGTAAAATCTACGATCATGTCTATGTTGGGTAGGGGAAAGTCATCCTTGGGACAAGAAAAATTGATGTCCCGAAAGTCGGTACATACTCTGATTGTTCCTTCCTTCTTAGCCACAGGAACGATGTTGGAGATCCAATCAAAATAGTCGATAGCTTTGATAAAATTGACGTCAAGGAGTTTTTGGAGCTCCTCCTTGACTAAAAGGGTGACTTTAGGATGCATCTTCCTAAGCTTCTGCTTAATGGGTTTGGCATTGGGTCTAACTACTAGGTGATGCATAACTAGGGAGGGATCAAGCCCTAGCATGTCGGCATATGACCAAGCAAAAATATCTTGAAATTCTATCAATAATTTGGTCAATTGCTCCTGCTCATCCATGGACAAGGCTTTTCCTAACTTAAGGAGTCTAGGGCTTTCCTCGGTTCCTATATTAACATCGAGGGTCTCCTCAATGAGGATGTGGGATTCATCATCATAGTGAGGAGGGGTAGGGATCACTCCTAGTTGCTCAAGGTCTTTAGGAGACATAGGAATAGGATCCACTTGAGAACTAGAAGACTCAACATGGGCGACACAAGGGATTGACCCATCAAAGAAGAAGTTATTTTGGAGGATATCTTCATGGTCCATATCACAAAGAGTATCCCCTTCAACATACTCCCCTGGGGTCACAACTAACTCAAGGTGCACCAAAGTTATCACATTGCAAAACAATATGTTAGAGGGAGAAGGCGGTCCCTCATCCTCATTACTCCACTCTAAGCCATGATGATCCATGAATTCAGCGAAGGTGACAACTTGATCATCATTGGTTGGTAAGGGTTGGTTTTTGTTGGGGATGTAGCCTATGCCACATCTCCCAGGCCAAATCTCAACTTCCAAAGGCTCTTGAATGCCTTTCTGTTGTGGCCCCAAACCCTTACCTTCATATCCCATACTAGATAGGATCTGCTTAGGAAGTGGGTAATCATTGGATAGATAACAATGGGCAAAGGTTCTCTCTACTGGAAAGGGGTTGCTACCATGGATCTTTTCTTCATGGGATGTACCCACGTAGACAAAGGTACACATGCCAATGTGTACTACTTCACCCTTTTTATGGGGTAAACCCATAGTTCGGGGTGAAGGTGGTAGCTTGGCTAGATCTAGAAGAGGACTTTCAAATAGATGATTGGCTTGATCTTGTGATGAGACTATGATTGGTGGTTCCTCATTTATTTTGAAATTATCAAACTTCTTGGTGATTTGAGAATGATGAGAAGAAATGAGAGGAGAAGAAGAAGAAACTTTATGAAGAGAAACAAATGGACAAAAATTGATCGTAGATTGGGCTTGCTCAACCATTGAACAATATTGGAATGGATGAGGATCACCCTGGATGGTGATAAGCTGATTTTTAAATTCATACTTCAAACATTGGTGAAGAGTAGAAGGGACAACCCTCATGGCATGAATCCAAGGGCATCCAAGAAGAAGATTAAAATATGTTGGGCAAGATACCACATAAAACAAAGTGTCTAAGATCTTGGGTCCTACCCTAAGGGGAAGGGATAAAATGTTGTAGGCCTCTTGGGACTCATTGTTGAAAGTTTTTATGATAACATCAGATTTGGTTAAATCTTCCTCCTTTAATCCAAAATTTTGGAAAAAATTATAAGTGCATATATTGAGGGAGGAACCATTGTCCACCAATATCCTCTTGATGAACTTTTCCCCAATATATCCAGTGATGTAAAGGGGAGAATCCTGGGTTCCCCCCCCCCCCCTCCTCCCCTTGGGGAACGCGTCCCCCTGTCCCCTGCATCCCCGTGGACAGGGGATGGCATGGGGGACTTTTCTCCCCGTCCCCCTTTTGGGGGGGCGCCTCGGCGCGCGGGGGGCGTCCCGGGACGCCCCCCCCCCCCCAAAAACATATAAAAACAAAAAAAAAAAAAAAAAATGATACAAACTTAAATTAAAAAAAAAGGCTGTCATATTTGAACAGTTAGGAGTAACTGTCATTGCTTACATGGTGGGAACTGAACAATGGTGGTTGTCAATGTTTAAATATCACTTTAGTGATTGGACAGCAGTGCAGAATTGCTAGAGACTGAACAGTAAAGCTGTCTTGCTTTTATAATTTATTTTGAGGGCTGTAAACTGATGACTGTCTTGATTGATCATTGATGGCTGAAAAAATAGATAACTATCTTGCCTGAACAGAGAAAAGTGAAAACCAATGACTATCTTGCTTGAACATTGATGGCCATAAAGTAAAAACTGAGAACTGTCTTTATTTGAACATTGGTGACTGAAAAAAAACTAAAAAATGGTCTTTTCTTGAACATTGGTGGCTTTAAAAATGATGATTGTTATTGTTTGAATGTTAAAAGCTGAACAATGTGGCATTCATTACTTGAGCAATAGCAACTATTTTGGTTAACTGTTAGAGATTGCACTTGATATCCTTGGCTGAACCTTCAAGTTACATTTGTTGAAATGGCTGCACTTAGTAATAGGCTAATAGCTGAGTTCATTTCAGATTGAAACATGTTTTAAGAACATGCATACTTTTTAAGTTTTTAGTATTTTTCATTTTTGTTGTGTGTAGAATTTGTAGATTATTCTAAATTTCTAAAAAAAATTATAGTATTATACCAGCCGTCCCCTAAAATCGGCCCCATCCCCCGCCGTCCTCCGCCGTCCTCGAAACCCGTCCCCCCGTCCCCCAGGCTCGTGGAACCTTGGGAGAATTCCTTTGTAAATTCGAGGAAGGAAGATCGTCATCATATAAAGATATGTGATTTATCCCAAGAGTACCTACAACATTGGCTAGGTTACTAGGGGGAAGATCTTGCGAGAGATTGTTGACTTATAAGCTTCAACAAGACTTCCCTATGAATAGGGAAGTTTGTAAAAGCTCTAAGAGGGATATCTTGGCAGGTGTGTTACTTAACTGTTGTTGGATGTCGAAGGAGACTTTTGGTTGTGGCTTCAACACTAAGGATGATTTTTCTACGCTTGTGCTCCTTTTTTGGGTACTCTTAACTTCTTAAGAACTAAGGGTGGTCTAGAAGGTTGGTTGGAGGTAGAACTTGTCTCCTGCTAAGTTTGTTGAGTCGGTTGAGCTTGCTTGTTGCCTTGTAGTAGCTGCTATCATACCCACCATGTCGTTGTAGAGGGGTGGCACATTATGATATGACACTTGATTGGTTGTCTGTTGCACATGGTTAGGTAGGGGATTTTGGAAAATCCCCATATCTTGATTAGTTGTAGGTGTCGGTTGAGTAGGAGGTTGATTAGTTGGAGGTTTGTGGTTAGGAGCGGGTTGGGAGTCATCCACAACAAGGCGACCTTCGTCTATTAGGTCCTAAACCATGTGTTTCAACCTCTTACATGAATTCATCATGTGCCCCTCCACTCTATGATACTCATAATGCTGATTAGGCTTATACCAAACTGCCATTGTATCGGGTTGTCTTATGGGAGGTAGTTCGATCATCTTAGCTTCCAAAAGTTGCTTAAGGACCAACGAAATAGGTTGGTTGAGTCTAGTGAAGTTTCTTGGTGGGGGCTTGAGGTTTGCTAAGTACCAACATCTGCAAGTTACTAGCAACATTAACATTGTTGGTTTGCTTGGTATTTGTTACCCTATCATCAACTACATGCTTGTTCTTATATTGGGTTTTCGTGGTCCTTTCCTCTTCTTTCCTCAGTTTGAGCTGTCCTCTTCGAATAAGAGCCTTCTCTACTCTTCTTGCCCAATTAATTGCTTATTAGAAAGAGGTAATGGTTGTTTCCAACTCATTTGAGATCTGCTCTTGTAGGTTACCAATAAAGATCTCTAACATGTCTCGAGGAGGTAAGGTGTATCTTAAACGTCCAACTAAACTTCTCCATCGAGATAAGAATTTCGAGAAACTTTCATCTTTACCTTGTTTTAGGAGGTATAAATCTTGAATGGTTACTCCTTTCTCCACATAAGCTCCAAATTGTTGAACAAATAACTCAGCTATTTCTTCAAAGTTTCTCAAAGAATGACGGGGTAGTTGATAATACCATTCCAATGCCATACCACCAAGGCTTTTAGGGAATGTTTTTAGCAACAACATATCATCATATATAATATCATGGCATGCTGTTCTAAACATCCTTAAATGTTCTATAGGGTCCTCTGTTCCCGTATAAATGGGTAAGATCGGCATAGGGCCTAGAGGCTACTATAGGATCTAGGAGTTGATTGCACATTTCCTTATAGTTATAAGTGAAACTTAGAGCTTGAAGTGTATCCATTCTCAATGCCAATTGTTTCACTATAGTTGTCAAACTTTGCATGTCTGGATTGTTGTTGCGCAATGCCCCTAGATTCCCTAAGGGCGGGTTATAGGTAGGTTGTTGAAAGGGAACTTGGTTAATGTTGGAGGTATTAACACTGTTGTGGTATGGGTTATGGAATGGGATGTTTTGTGTAGTATCTTGCTATGGGATGAAATTCGCATTTGGTGGAACAAAAGAAGGAATGTTGAGAGGAGGAACATTATGAGATGGAAATTGAACATTATTTTGGGATGCATTACTAGTTGGAGGAGGTTGCAAAACTCCCCCAATGTTGGTGGTTGTTGTAGTAGCATATGTGGGTTTATGAAATGGATTAATGTGATGAGAAGATTGAAACAAAGGATTGACATGAATGTTGAGAGGAGAATTGGTTTGATGATGAGACACTCCAGCTTCTTCGAAGTGGGTGTCTCTATCTAAGGCTTCATTCAACTTGCCTGTTTTGCCTAAATAAATTCAAGAAATGATTATGTGATTTGAAGGTGAGTTGACCGTGAGGTCCTTCAATAGGATCAAATTCATCACCAACTTCTATGTCTTCTTCTTCCTCTAGATTGGGATTCTCCCTATCAACCTGATCATCCTCATGGCATAGAGGATTCTCTTCTGGCTCTATCATATTTTGCTTATTCCTAAGGTTTGGGGCCATAGGATTAAGAGAAAGAGAAAGGGAGAAAAGCTAACACAAAAACACAAAGGACACAAAAGAATTGATTAAGTTTTTGTTTAGTTTTTCTATGCAAACAAAGTTAAATGGTCTTGCTTATAGTTTAAAACCAAAACAAAAGGGGACAAAGGGAAGAGGTTTCCTAGATGGCCACTAAGGACATGTTTCATGTCGGGTTCACCAAAGATGTAGAGGGGGATAATCGCCCACCGCGTACGATTCTCAACGGACTCGCGGGGAGCTGAGGTGACCGCGGGGCTGTTGTGTTTCCTCTACAATCGGGGGCTTGGGGGAATTGAAGGGTTCACTAGGAAAGGTTTTAGGACCTTTGAGCAAGCACCTAAGTTTGGTCTTACTAAGATCTAAACTATAAAGAATTAAAGAACAATGTAGGGCAAACAATGATGCAAGCAAACAAAGGACTATTCCTAGAATGATTCTTTGCTTCAATGAGGACTATCCCTAATCTTGCGGGAAAGTAAATCTTTCTTTTCAAGCAAAGGTCCGAGAGAGTGAACAAACAGGATTAACCTAAATGCAAACTATATGCTTTTCTTTGTTTGATGCCTAGATCTAAAAACCAAAATATAATTTTCTAATCTATCAAATTTATGTTATTTTTTTTTAACTACATAACGCAAAATGATCATAGGCATTCAACAAACAGCCTAAAAGATCTAACAAAGCACTTACTTGACCCGCTGGTTGATCTTAGCCGAATTCGCGCCTTGTAAATCCCGACTACGAATTTGGTCAAACTTGCAAAACAACTTTTGAACCTTGGAAAAATTGATTAGTGTTTGGGGGCCTGCTTAGGCCGCTATGTGATTGAGCTTAGAGGCGCAACAGTCAAGCCCCCTTGGTCCTTTTAGCGGACTGTTCGAAAATGAAAATAATTGATGACCTTTGGGAACAAGCAAAACAAGGTATAGCAACATGAAATAGTGAAAACAAAATGCAAACAGAATGGGTGCAATGGAAAACAAGTATACAAATGAGAACCTAGGGTTTTGGGAGCAGAAATTTTCCCTCAAGGTATTGTGACCGAATTCGAGCCTTGTAATTAGTGAGCGCAAATTCGGAAACAAAGAAGAAAATGGCAAAACCAATGGTTTTGCTGAATTTGCGTCCCGTAAGGGCGGGGCGCGAATTCGCGCAAGAGCACTCAAGAGCTAATTTAAGAATGCAAAATGCAATTTAACACTAAGAATTAATGATCTAAGAGCTAATAAATCCACAGAGAAAACCTGATAAGCATGTAGAGGTAGCCACCAAAATGGAAGATCTTTCCTCTTTAGAAGGCAAATGATGTGCTCGATCTAAAAGCTTCTCCACTTGCTTAAAATCACATAAAACACACCAAAAGAAGAGCACCAAAGCATTCCAAAAGCATCAAATCTTGAGAGCATGCGTATGATGATCCCAAAATCTTTCTTGCTAGCTGATTGATTGGGAGAAAAAGGGAATCCAATCCTTCTATTTATAGTAGGTTTGGAGGGGTTTAGGCAAGAAAATGAAAAACAAACTTGGCTAAGAGCCGACGCCACAAAGGTCGGCCAAAACTTGGGTTTTTCAAGAGAAAAACCCTAAAATTGCCGAATTCGCACCCTGACCTTGACGATCGCGAATTCGGCAAGGCTAGGAGAAAAAGCCAAACAAAAGGGGGAAGCTCAAACTTGCACCTAGCAACTTTGAATGCCTTCTTAGGGATTCTAAGGAAAAATGACCTATTTTGATGGGTCAATTTTCCATGTCTACACTTGTGCAATACATTGCCTTCTTCAGCCAATCATCGCCTTACGATTTCCTGGACCACACCATCGACACTTGCAAGATATTATTTCCTACTGTTCCCCCTGTTTGAGGAGTAAGACACTTCTTCGCAAAATGCTCCATTCTTGGCAATTGCGACATTGTATGATCGGTCTTCCATCCGAGTCATATTGCAATAGATTTTGACCTTCTTGTCGATTGCCTTGGTATTGCCTACCTTCTCGGTGGTTGTTCCTGTAGCCTCCATTGGTTGCACCTTGTCCATTCCTCAAAATATTCAGTTTCTCTTCTTCCTCTTGCACCATCATAGTCTGGTGCTTTACTTCTTTCAAATTGAATGGACAATTGGTAACCGGATGTCCCAATACATCACATATATTGCAATATGCATTCTTTGGACAATTCACAGTGGTGTGTCCTTCAGACTTATAATCTGAACACCATATGTCTTTTTTGTCCTTCTTTACTTCACTCTTAACTTCTTTGATTATTCCATCAAATTCCTTCTTCATGCATTGGATATCATCCTATACCTTATCCTTGGTATCACTATCCGAGTCTTCACTCCTAGCATAGCCTCCAATTCCATTTGCTGTTTGCTTTGCCTCACTCTCAAAGTTTCTTTGCCCTCTCCAATGCTTCTGCGTATGTTGAGGAGTGTATAATCTTCATCTTTTTCTTATACTTGGGCAATAATCCATCATTAAGCCATCTCTTTACCATTCCGTCGGCTAGTTTCAACTCCATTTTATCTGTGAGTTGTTTGAATCTTCTATTGGAGGTCTTGATATCTTCATCCTTTTTTTGTTTCGTGGATTTTTGTAATGATCTTCGTGTCATGTTGGAATTCCTGTTTGAATTTTTCTATCATAGTTTGCCATGTGGTAAAGGGTCTGTACCTTCTCTTTTTAAGTACCAATCTATTGTGATACCTCGCAATGTAGCAAGAAATAATTTTAGCCATTCATCGGGATGTCTTACCCTATTTGCCTTCCAAATGGTGGTGCAAGTGCCTATATGCCTTGTTGGGTCTTCTTTCCCTTCTCCTGTGAAGGGTGGGCATTTTTGCTTGCCTGCTCTATTTGCAACGTGTGCCATTAAGTGGTTCTCCACTTCCTCGTCACTTGACAATGGTTCTAATAATCTTTCAGTCCAATGCCTTTTTGCTTTTGGTGGTTCTACTTGCTGTTCTTCTCCAGGTGCTTCGGTCCTAGGTACTTTGTCTCCTTGTTGTGTCTCTTGACCTTCAATTCCTGGTTCAAATAGTCTCCTTCAAAACTCTAATGTGTCCTCACTTTGCGACCTTCTTCACAAATATATGAGAGGTGGATCCGGTCTATTCGCCCAAACCACTCACATGCGGTTGCTCTAGTGCTTGACTCCCATCCTTTGCACCAGAGCAACCGCATGTGTCACCATCCATGCCTCGTCTTCTCATGCACTTATTACGTTGGCGTCTTCACTTACACGAATGTTTTCTTCCGCTATTTGATGTTGCTCTCCTTGCACCTCGTCTTCTGTAATCAACAACAATGTCTCCCACCTTTTTCGTTTTCTTCCTTTTCAGCAGTTCAAACTCCTTCGAGTATTGGTTCCTCCGTTTCTCTTGACTATTCAAGTTCCTTCGTTGAGCGACCATCGTGCTACTTCTCATGAGCACTTGATCTTCTTTGCAATCTTGTCTCCTACGTCCTTGCAGAATAGAATCTGTGATCCACCTTTCTTCCCTTCATGTGTACTCCACTGAGTTGGACCCTCTTCACTCCAACAATGGCAACGATGCCAAATGTAGCACGTGTGGTGGTATTCCCAGTAATGGGGTGGCGACAGGTTTAGGAACTGAATGGTGCTGTAGTCATGAGGCTGAAAACATCATCGTACTAGCTCAAGCTTGTACGATCTCAACTGAACGATCAATTGGCTATACAAACCACTTTATCGTACAACTCCACTAGTTGTACAATGAACTCTATTGTACAAGGAATCTATCATAGATCCTTCCTGTCGTACAACTTAAACTGGTAAGACCCCAAGGTCTTACTATAAAAATATTTATAAATTAATATAAAATGTAATCGCAGGCCACTCGAAGGGGGCTCCCTTGTAATCGCTTTGCCGCTATAGGGGGCTCCCTCCTTTAGAATCTATGATTCTTATTCTTATTCTTCTTCTTGGATGATTTGATATGGATGGCCAACCTAATATATATATCTACCCTAAAGCTATGTTGGTGAAGAGACATGATGGTTCACGTATGAAGAGATGTGATGGTTCACGTTATGAAGGGTTGTGATGGTTCACTTTATAAGTTAATAATATAATAATTAAATGATTAATATACTAACTAATAATGTTAGGATTGAGGATCCTAACATACCACCCTCCTTAAAAAGAGCTTTGTCCTCAAAGCTCAAAGTGAGGATATTTATATTTTGTTTTCCAAGAAGGATTTGTGTAAGTTCTTGGACTCTTTTAATTTCATCCTTTCGTAGGCAAGGATATCGAGAAGGATGAAGCATTAGCGGAGGACTGCCAGAAATATTAGTAACTATGTGATGATGAGGGAAGGGCAATCCTTGGGGTTCTTCATACACCTTAGAATGATGCATAAAAAGAGGTGATAAAACTTCTACATTCTCTTGTTGTTCCCTGGGAGAGGCAACGGAGGAGTGTGTAGTCACTTTTTTGCCTTGTTTTTGAATAGGTTTGACCCTATGGTGATAACTCACTATTGGAGAGGAATTTGAGTGTAGTTCTTGTAAAGTGAATGTTTGGCCATAATGAGTCACTTCGGGAATGTCTTGAGATATTTCTTGCTCATTGTCCTTGTTTTCCACATATTCCTCTTCTTTTTTATCTTTAGTGGCTTCCTCATCTTCCTTACCTTCCTCATCGTTACCATCTTTAGTGCTATCTTCAGGTGTATCCATCACTATGTCTACCTCTATATCATTTTCTTCTTCTATTGCCTTATCGAGGTTAGCATTATGCATCGGCTTGGGAGTGATGTAAGTGGTTGATGAATTCTCCATAGGTGGTTTCCATAATCGATGTTGTGTGTTGATTTTGTCTTCGGCTAATTTGGCCAATCCATAGGTTTGCATCATGGTATAGGGATTGAACCTTGTCACCTCCATTCTAATTTCTTCTTTCAATCCACTAATGAAGTTATTGATGAGAATTGATTCATCCAACCTTGTGTTGTGTTTGGTGATATCCTCAAACCGAGTTTGATACTCACGCACGGAAGTGATTTGACGAAGTTCCTTGAGCAAATACCACATGGTTGGGTCCCACATGGCTCTGATACCAAATGGTAAGACCTCAAGGTCTTACTATAAAATTATTAACAAATTAATGTAAATGTAATCGCAGGCCACTCAAAGGGGGCTCCCTTGTAATCGCTTTGCCGCTATAGGGGGCTCCCTCCTTTAGAATCTATGATTCTTATTCTTATTCTTCTTCTTGGATGATTTGATATGGATGGCCAACCTAATATATATATCTACCCTAAAGCTATGTTGGTGAAGAGACATGATGGTTCACTTATGAAGAGATGTGATGGTTCACGTTATGAAGGGTTGTGATGGTTCACTTTATAAGTTAATAATATAATAATTAAATGATTAATATACTAACTAATAATGTTAGGATTGAGGATCCTAACATAAACAGCATACGATACAACCTCTTGTATGATCCTTCCCTTATACAAGTTTATCCTGTCCTACAATCACTCTTCTATGGCACAGTATAAGAGTAATGGCAAACTTCTCAGTAGTTGTATGGTGATGACTTTGCACGGTATCACACGCACAAAGTTAGACTTAGTTAGCCAACCCCAATGTGGGCAACACTCCTTTGTGTTCCCTTTGTACAATTCCGCCATTGTACAATCTGCAATTGTACTACCTGCAATTGTTTATGATTGCTGACTCCTTGTTGCTGCAATCAATCGCATGGTTGACTACAATCCTGCAGATCCTACTGTAACATGCAATACTATAGCCTAACAATACAAGTGCTTATTAGTCCTACCAACAAGTAACAATTCACACATCTTGCAATGGTAACAAACACAACATTAATCATACAAACAATCACATTAATAAGGGCTGTAATTTGGAAGTAATGGCTGAATATATTTTATGTATTTATTGCTGTAACTAGCAGTATCCGCAAACAATTACAGTGGCTGTCAACAGATAACAGCAGTAGCTATGCTATCTATTGCCCTAGATCAACTTAATCTACAGGAACATTACAATAACATCAGCAAACATAACCCAGACTTGCACAGAACTTTGTTGAACATGTTCATTAATCCTCAATCGCCTGCTCTCGGGATCAATACCTCACTCTCTCTTGGGATGACTAACTCCAAAATGAAGGAAGCGGGGCCTTATGAAGCCTGCCCGGGCTGTTCCAAGTGGTTCTCAGGACAACATGACATTTACAACTGCCACCCCAAATCCTTCGACTTGCATGAATTAATTTCACTTTCTAAAGTTCTAAGTCACTTTTATTAAACTCTAATTTCATGCACATTTTTCCTAATTTTGCCTCATTTCATTTAATTTGCACTTTTATTTACATTCATTTCACATACATTTTGTCAAACAAAATTATCAACAAAACTTATTAAAATTGCAAACAACTTTAAATGCAACTTTTAATTTCTTCTTCAGGGAAGCAGATTTGCTGCCTACAGGATGTCCATCAAGGTGATGCACCTATTTTCTTCTGAGTGCTTGGCCAAGGCATTGTGGTGTTGCGTTTTGTGCAAGGATCCTTGTGGATGGGTGGTCATAGGTTTGACCCCCCTTGGCTTCTTTTGCTGTAGATGGATGCAGGCTTTGACACGATGTGGGGTGTCTCCAAGGAGGATGTTAGGACCCCATCCTAACATTATTATGTAATGACTCCATGCTAACGCGGGGACCCCATTCTAATGATATTTTGTAATGGTATGTGGCACTTGAGACACCTAGACAAGTGGGGCCATTTCATGTAACCGTTATAAAGAATGTAACTGTTTGTTTGGTAGAAGATTCTAGCTCAGGTGGCACTTTGCATGTAAGCCAACCCTTGAGCGTTAGGTTAGGGTTGCATAAAATGTATCTTTAAAAGACAAGGGGGCATAAATGAACATATCTTTTCGCATATTGAATCAAAGTATTGAAGGAGGTTGCCTCCTTGAAGAGGCCAATGATTCTGTATTGTGATTTGTGAGATTAATATATATTTTTGCATTTACATTTTGTATTGCAATATTTTGTTCTTTCATGAATTACTGTTTTTATTGCAATATTTTTGTGGACGTGCTTATTTTAATTAAAAGGTTCCTAACAAGTGGTATCCTGCCATTTCGATTGTTAGGTATAAATTTCCAGCATTTTTATTTTTTTGTTATTATCCTATTAAAAAAAAAATCAAGCCATTTTTTTCCCTGTTTTAGTTTAATAGGTTAGAAACCCTATGTCAAGGGTTTTAAAATATCATGGAGGAGCTGTCATTATTGGCTAAGCTAGATTGCCCATAAATTGTCTAGTGAAGTGAGGGGCGATAAGGCTCCACTACCCAGGCGTCAAATAGCACCTATATACGAACTTGAGCTCCCACTTATCTTCGAGTATATCGAGAGACCCCATAGGATTAGGAGAAACCTTTAGCCATTGGAAGTTGTTCGACTATGTATCTATCCATAGTGCATTGAGCATAGCACTCGAGAAGATCACCTTCCCATACTGTCAGAGAGCCGGGTAGTGTGCTCAAGGGTATGTGTGGAATCCTCTTTGAGTAGTGCCTTGAAATATTGGTTCGAGCACTATTGTTCGTCGTTGCGGTGTAATAGAGGGCGATGAACCATTGAACGGTACATACACCCTGCCCTAGAGTACCTTGTTTCTGTTGAATGTTAAACCCAAAACCAAGAATCCTTCCACAAAAATTGAGCATACTAAACAGAGTAGCCTATCGCAGAATTAACTGTACTATAACAGCCAAAGGAACTGGTGGTGAAAGTAACAGTGAAGACGGTTTTTGTCAGGGCAGTAGTCAGTAACAGTTGGGTATAATTCCAGCCAGAGTCAGAGTCAGTAACAGTCAAGACAGAGTTTGCCAGAGTCGGTAGTAGTTGTCCATTACAGTTAGAATTCATAACAGTCAGGGAAATTGTCAATAACAAAGTCTGCCAAGACAACCCTCAGAAACAGTGAGCTATAGAGTCAGACAAAACAGTGTTAGTAACAAACATTAGAGTTTGCTAAGGGGTTGTCAGACAAAAGTCAATTTTTTGAGTGAACCAAGACTCTAGGAGAAAAACATACAGCACTTGAAGACAACACTCCCCTAGGAAAATAAAAATGTAGGTATGGGATATATCTCATTGTTATCGTCTCGACGAACTAAATCATTTTGGTATATATAGCACCTAGCTCATTGTATTTGTTTTTTCAAGCTGATCATTTTGATATATAGCACCCAAACACTTTTTCTGACTCATTACTAAAAATAGTAACACATGGAACAACACTTTATTTTTAGTAAGTCAGTGGGAGTGGTCCAAATCATACATATATGGCTCGAGAGACTAGAGGATCAATGGAGCAATTAAACCACTCACTTAGTAACCTACAAAGCCAAATGTCCCACATTGGACAAGAAGTTACAAATATGAAAGATCACATGCAGGTTATGAGAACTAACCAGATTAAATCCAAATCCGAAATTGAAGAAAAAATTCTAGAGGTTGAGGAGCGATTAAAGGAAGCCCCAAAGGTATTCGAGCATCATAACATTGAAGGATTGGGTGATAGTTCAGTCAATAAAGAGAAAGGAGTCCATCATGCTCTTTTTGACACAAATACCTCGTTTAAGATGCCTCAATTAGACTTTACCAAGTTTAGTGGAAAGGATGTTGATGGTGTTAGGAGGAGAGTAAGCCCAATATTCCACACAAAATCATTAACCTTGCATTAAGAAATATAATGATTAAATACAACTTTAGAAGGCTTAAGATAGGCGCTAGGAATATCTAGAAAATATCCCCTAGCATAAATTAGGAGTCCTCCCCCCTAAGTTAGCTAACAGCTAACCTACTAACCAACGTAGTCAAAATGACTACAATGACTAACTAGTAAAAGAAATTTACTAGTGGTAAAAAGTAAGTATTTACTTTTTACCATGAGGTAAATTATATCTACCTAAATGAGGTAATATTTATAGTTACTAACACAGTAACTCTAACAAATGGTTGGTTGTGTCGAGCAGATCAGTTCTTCAAAATCCATAATGTACCCTAATATTTGTGGGTCACTATGTCATCTTTTAACTTTGAATCTGAGGCCCTACAATAATATCAATGGTTACATAACACGACTCTTGACCCTTCTTGGAAATACTTTGAGTCCCAATTGCTCACTTGTTTTTGCTCTAGTGAGTATGAGGACTTTACAGGAGCCTTAACCAAATTGAAACAAATCTCTACTATCCGAGAGTATAAGACTCAATTTGACAAGTTGGCTAATAGGATAAAGGGGTTGAGTGTAGGATTTTTTCAGAGCTGTTTTATTAATGGGTTGAAAGATGATATCAAGGTAGAGGTAAAAATGTTCAAACCACAATCTATGATGCAAGCCATAGGATTGGCGAGATTAGCGGAAGAAAAAGTTTCTGCCCAAAGGAGATCATCCAAATTCCCACAGACCAAACCCACATTTCCCTTCAAGTTCACACCAAATACTGGCAATAAATATCCGCCAATCAAATGATTGACTAGGGAGGAAATGGATGCTCATAGAGCACTAGGATTATGTTATATTGTGATGAGAAATATGCTCCAGGACATAAATGCATACAACAAAAAATGTTTTTGGTGGATGTGGATGAGCCAATAACCATCAAATCTTTTGAGGAGGAAGAGGATCATCAGGAAGAGGAACATATAGAACAACCAGACATCCCAAAAGAATCCCAACCAGAAATTTCAGTGCATGCCTTAGCAGGTTTATCAACTCCCCAAACCATGAAGATGATAGGACACGTCAAAGGACAACGGTTTATAATTCTCATTGACTTTGGGGCCATACATAACTTCAGTGACCCAATGGTGGCCAAACAGGGAAAATGTTATATTAATACTTGCAACTCCTTTGAAGTCATGATTGCGAATGGAGGAACATTGCCTTGTAAGGGAAAGTGTCGAAATGTTAAAATACAAATAGGGGAATATAATCTATAAGGCAGACATGTTTGCCCTACCCCTAGGTGGGTGTGATGTTTTGGGGGCTTAGTGGCAGAGACTGTTGGGTCTAGCATTATGGGATTTCTCTTAATTGTGGATGAAATTTAGCCAGCAGGGAACAAAGTACACTTTAAGGGGCTTGAATGCGAGGGCTACTCAAATTGTTATGTCTCATAGAATAAAAAAACTCTGGAAAAAGTCCAGCCATGGTGTTGTGGCCCAACTATTTGCTATACAAGAATTAGATGGCTGAGAGTCAGAGAGAATGACCATCCAAAGGAATCACAACTGTTATTGAAAAACATGCCACAATTTTTGGGGAACCCATAGGACTACCCCCTTGTCCTACTCACGATCATGCAATTCAATTTATTCTAGGTAGTCTTCCTCCAAATGTCCACCCTTACAGGTATACATATCCACAAAAATCAGAAATAGAGAAAACGGTACAAAAACTTCTTGTTGCAGGGGTTATTTGACCCAATGTCAGTCCCTATTCTTCCCCAGTATTCTTGGTATGGAAAAATGAGGGTCTTGGCGTTTGTGTGTGGATTTCAGAGAACTCAATAAAATT
Organism: Wollemia nobilis; assembly: GCA_028583015.1. NCBI lineage: Eukaryota > Viridiplantae > Streptophyta > Pinopsida > Araucariales > Araucariaceae > Wollemia > Wollemia nobilis. The sequence goes on along the minus strand of JAQPPZ010017101.1, from coordinate 5,544,913 downwards.
ACTGTTAAGGACAAATCCCCCATTCCAGTAATTGATGAGTTGTTAGATGAATTGCATGGGGCCCAATATTTCTCCAAATTGGATTTGCGATCAGGATATCATCAGATTAGAATCAAGGATGATGACATTCCTAAAACTGCTTTTAGGACTCATGAAGGGCACCGTGAGTTCTTGGTTATGCCATTTGGTTTGACCAATGCACCCTCAACTTTTTAGAGTTTGATGAATTCCATTTTTCGGTCCTTCCTTGATGGGGGACGGGAAAACGCACTCCAACAATTCCCAAATTTTCATTCAACAATCTGGAAAATACATATAGAAACAGCCCGCAGGCTTTACAACAACCAGCGCTCGGCTTGGTTTTCTCACACTCACACTCTGCGTGCGATCTCCGATCCACCACCCTTGTCTATTACAAAAACTGGGTTTTTATAGAGGCCCCGACCCTCTGAAACATCTTACGTGAAAATCGGTCCACCAACCCGATTTATGACTCCACTCCGCACGGCCCCTGTGATTTTTCCCGTCCCCCATCAGGGGGACGGGAAAATCACACGCTCTCAACTCCAATATTTCTTTTCATTAATCTGCAAATCACGTTTACAGAAACAACACAGCCCGCAGGCTTTACAATAACCAGCGCTCGGCTTGGTTTTCTCACACTCACACTCTGCGTGCGATCTCCGATCCACACCCCCGTCTATTACAAAAACTGGGTTTTTATAGAGGCCTCGACCCTCTGAAACATCTTACGTGAAAATCGGTCCACCAACCCGATTTATGACTCCACTCCGCACGGCCCCTGTCACCGTCGCTTCCGTCAGATCACTCTGCGCGACCCATCCTTTTTGTTTCCCGCGCTTCTTGGCATTCGCCCGCTTTAACTGCACCTTGGTGCCACGTGTCGTCCTTGCTCTGCAACCGTCGCCTGACCTCTGTCATCTTCTTCCTCCAGCTGCACTGTAGCAGGGGTCGCGATATCACGACATCTTCCTTTCCCTGCTCCTCCTTTTCTTTTCTGGTCGACGTAATACCCTTGCGTCCTCGTTTCTGCTTTTGTGTCGCGATATCGCGACGTCTTCTCTTTATCTTGGCTGTCCTCGCCTTCAAGTCGCGATATCGCGACCTTTGCCTTCGGCTGCCCCTTGCCTGCCTGCTCTGGTCGCGATTTCGCGACATGTCGCGAAATCGCGACACTTCCACTGCCTCCCCTCGGCTGCTGTTCCTATGTCGCGATTTCGCGACATTTCCACAAGTCTTCCCCCCGGCTGCTGTCTTTGTCGCGATTTCGCGACATGTCGCGAAATCGCGACATTCCATAAGTCTTCACCCGACCGCTGCTCTTTGTCGCGATTTCGCGACTGTCGCGAAATCGTGACATCCCATAAGTTCTCCCCTTTGGCTGCTCCAATGTCGCGAAATCGCGACATTAACATACGCTCTTCCCTTTGTCTGCCTTCCATGTCGCGATTTCGCGACCTCCTCAGTGACTTTTTCTCTCTCCTGCCGACTGTCGCGATTTCGCGACGTCGCGAAATTGTGACAGTTTTTGCTCTGCATTTTCTCCTTGCCTTCTTCTTCTTCTTCCTTAGCCGACTCTTCAGAAGTGGCCCTCCTGCCACTGGATGCTTCTGCATCAAGTGCTGCTGGATGCTCCTGCATCATTCCTTCCCAAATTTATTCTAGTTTTCTTTGATGATATTCAGATTTATGGTTGTTCTTGGGAGGAGCACCTCAAACATTTGGATCAAACTCTACAACTTTTGTCTGAGAATCACATGTATGCCAAGAGGTCTAAGTGTTCTTTTGGGTTACAAGAAGTGGAGTATTTGGGTCACATTGTCACCAAAGACGGAGTTAAAGTTGATCCTAAAAAGCTTCATGCTGTTCAAGAATGGCCAAAGCCTCACACCCTCAAGGGACTTCAAGGATTTTTGGGACTCACAGGTATTACCGTAAATTTGTACATAACTATGGAAAGATAGCAACTCCTTTAACAACCATATTGAAAAAGAATTCTTTTATTTGATTAGAACCAGTGGAGAAGGCTTTCAATGAATTAAAGCAAGCCATGACCACCACATCGGTGTTAGCAATGCCTGATTTTTCTAAACCTTTTGTAATTGAAAGTGATACTTCGGGCAATGGAATCGGGGCCGTTTTGATGCAGAAAGGAAGACCATTGGCCTTCACCAGTAAAGCACTTTTAGGCCAAAATTTAATCTGCTTATGCAAAGGATATGCTAGCCATTTTACATGTTGTTAATCATTGGAGGCCATATCTAATTAGGTGTCATTTTTCAATCAAAACCGATCATCAAAATCTCAAGTACTTCTTGGAACAATGGGTAGCCACACCTGAACAACAAAAGTGGGTCTCTAAATTGATGGGCTATGATTATGAAATCACATATAAAAAAGGAAAGGAGAATATCGTGGCCAATGCACTATCCCGATAGTTTGAAGATCAGAGTATGTTAAATGCTATCTCTTCACCAATCCCTCAATGGATTAATAATCTCAGAGAAGAAATGGCCAAGGATTCCGGCCTGCAAACTTTGATCAACAAACTTCAAGCAGAGCCTAACTCATGCCCTGGATACACTTGGATGGACAAGACTTGAGATATCGTGACCGACTTGTTATTCCTCAAACCTCACAAATGCAAGAATTCATTGTGCAGGAAATATATGCTCACCAACAGTGGGACATTCTGGGTTTCTAAAAACTTATGAAAGGACCAAGCGTACTTTCTTTTGGAAGGGAATGAAGAAGAATATTCAAATTTTTGTGGTTGAATGTGACAAGTGCCAAAGAATGGAAGGAGAAAGTGTGTTCCCTTGGAACCCTTCAGCCCTTACCAATTCCAGAACAAGTACATGTAGATATTTCTAAATTGAAGGGTTACCCAAATCAGGAGGAAAATCAGTTATTCTGGTGGTAGTGGATTGTCTAACAAAGTATGCTCATTTTTGTTCCTTATCCCATCCCTACATAGCCTCCGTAGTAGCCCGAATATTTTTAGATTCCATCTTTCGCCATCATGGAATGCCCAAATCTATTGTGTTCGACATAGACCCTACCTTTACTAGTCATTTTTGGTAGGAATTGTTTAAGTTGCAGGGAACTCAACTCAAAATGAGTTCGGCCTATCATCCTCAGATTGATGGCCAAATAGAAATTGTTAACAAATTCTTGGAAACCTACTTTTGTTGCTTTGCATCTGAACATGCTGCCCAGTGGGCGAAATGACTCCCTTTGACCGAATGGTGGTATAATACTTCATATCACACCACAACCAAGGTTACACCCTTTGAAGCAGTATACAATCGACTTCCATCATCACCCTCCTAATACATTCCAGGAAGCTCCAATGTTCACGCCGTAGACACCACTTTCAACTAGCATGCTGTCGTCTTTCGACAACTTAAGATGAATCTTGAATTGGCCCAGAATCATATGCATCAACAAGTTGATAAACACTGTTTTGAGCGTAACTTTGAAGTGGGGAATATGGTTTTTCTCCGCCTGCAACCCTACAAATAATTATCACTCCAGCTCCGCAGATGCCAAAAACTAGCTGCCAGATACTATGGACCCTACTAGGTATTACAACGATTTGGTTCAATAGCCTACAAATTGGCCCTTTCGGCTACGTCCAAGCTCCATCCAATTTTTCATGTCTCTTCTCTCAAGAAGGTTGTTGGCAACAAGGTACAAGTTCAATCCACTTTACCCGAGCTGGATGAAGAAGGTTTCATCATGTTCGAGCCTGAACAAATTTTGGATTGGAGATCGCGCACCCTTCGCAACCGTGTCATCACTGAGGTTCTTGTTCAATGGTGCGGACTACAACTAGAAGATACCACATGGGAGCCTCTCCAACAACAGTTTCCTCATATCTATCTTTGAGGACAAAGCATTTTGAAGAGGAAGGGCATGTTAGGACCCCATCTTAACATTATTATGTAATGACCCCTTTCCAATGCGGGGATCCCATTCTAATGATATTTTGTAATATTTTGTAATGGTATGTGGCACATGAGGCGCCTAGAAAAGTGGGGCCATTTCATGTAACCTTTATAAAGAATGTAATTGTTTGTTTGGTAGAAGATTCTAGCTCGGGTGGCACTTTGCATGTAAGCCAACCCTTGAGCGTTAAGTTAGGGTTGCATGAAATGTATCTTTAAAAGACAAGGGGGCATAAACAAATGTATCTTTTTGCATATTGAATCAAAGTATTGAAGGAAGTTGCCCTTTGAAGAGGCCAACGATTTTGTATTGTGATTTGTGAGATTAATATATATTTTTGCATTTACATTTTGTATTGCAATATTTTGTTTTTTCATGAATTACTGTTTTTATTGCAATATTTATGTGGATGTGCTTATTTTAATTAGAAGGTTCCTAACAAAGGACCTTTGTCTTCCCTCCTAACAACTTGGCAAGCTGTCTTGGTTAGTATGCATGTGTTTAGAATTTTATGGCTAGGATGTTGTAGGGTTGGGTCTTGCCCCCCCTTTCATCTTACAAGGGCAGTTTTGGTGTAGGCGTATGCGTGGGGGAGAGGAACAACATCTTCGAGGGGGGATTTGCTTTCCTTGTCACAGAGAGTGACAGTTGTGTTGGCCTTTGTGTGCATGCCAAGTTGATGGTCAGGAGTTCAAAGCTTCTTCACCCCGCCCTCCATAATTTTTTTTTTTGGGTGGCCCATTGTTCATTTCTTGTGGCTTCGCTTACTTGAAGGGGTGGGGTGATATCCATGACCCAACAAGTGGGTATGGACGTCCAACTAGTCTAGCTAGTTTTGGGTGCCCATGATCTAAGTGACATATTTTCAGTCCTTGTTGCCTCCCTTGCTTCTTACTTGTCTTTGCTTGGACTATTCCATCGACTCATTTGGTGGTTAACGTGGTGCTACGATGGGGAGCAAACCTAAATGCTCAATCCAAAAAGGACATGAGCCTCATCCGCATTCATCACATGGTGTGAGTGGCGGATAGGTGGTAAAAAATTAAGTGGTGGTTGTCAGCAAATCAATGAGCAACGTGGAATTTTTTTTGCTGGGTGAGGCAATTCCTAGATTTGGATTGTTAAATATTTTATTTATTTTGGAGGTTATTTGAACAAGCCTTTTGTAGGCAATACATTTTGCATACAAGAGTGTTTGAGCCCTTTTTTAGGCTACATGATTTTTCGAGCTATTCACATTGACAATATTTGTTCAAGGACTTGTTGCAATGGGGGAAACAAATTGCAGCATGATGGACTCCAAGGCATACTGCATCCTTTTAATTGGGCGAAATTATAGTATATGGTTAACTCAAATGACTAGATTGTAGCAGAATAAGAACCACAACGATCTAACCCTTGATGATCATTTCTGTCTTCTAGTTTATTTGCAAGTAGCTCTAAGGAGCTATGGTGACTCTTCTCATAAACAAGCTTTTGAAAGAGCATTTGAATCTACAGAGATCAAGACCAGGTGGCCCAATGGCAAGTGAAGCCTCCAAGAAGAAGCAACACACATGGAGATACTATAGAAGGGAAGATCATCCTACCAGGTAGTGCCCTTCCAAACTATAAAAGATTTGAAGCTAAGTTTAAGAGGGAGAATCTAATGGTTTCTTTTCATATGGGAACATATGGATGCGGTAGAATTTCCATTAAGAGAGAAAGGGGGGTTGGGGGTTTTAGTATTGTCTTCTCTCCTTGGCCTCTCAAGAGATGTTGAAATATGTAATTTTCCCTTATTGGCCATGGTTGATATTATGTGATGTATTCTATTTGTTCAAGCATATGGGCTAACATTGAAAAGTTTGAGATGGTGTTTATTGTATAAGCTTAGGAACCTTGTACCTTATCAGTAATAATATGTTGGTTACGGGTTGTAGTTATTAGAGGTATCTATACACCTCTTGCATCAATACAATATACACCTCTTGTGCTGATCCGTTGTATTGGTGTATCATCATTTGATGGTCATTACTGTTTAGATGTGTAAGGCCATCCTCTCACCTTCATGTCCTTCATTGTTCTCTTTTTGCTCTTTATTTCTCTTTTTGCTGATTTGAGTAATGTAATTATAGTTCGCTCCAGCAAATATTGTTAATTCCAACATAATATTAGTATTAAATAGGATATTTACATTAAATAGTAATATTGTTTTATTAAGTGTTTCTTTTTCAATAAAATAAAAATTGTGTACTTTTCTTTTAATCTCATGTTGTGGATACAACTCTAGACATGCCTAGACCTTATCCAATATTAGATATGGCCCAAATAGGGGCATACATTTGGATACGTTTGGAGAGGTACCTATGTATTTGGGTATGGTATCCAAGAAGTATTGTATCCTAACTCATATCTTATACGTGGATACGGGCAGTAGGAGTGCTGGTAACTCTGCTTGATCCTGGTGCAATGCTGCAGCCTATTCTGATAAGATTTTATATGACATGCCATAGTTTAACTGAGCAAAGCAAAACATTCTTTCTAATTCTAGCAATAATAGAATTCAATACATCCAACGTGTTGTGCAGTGACAGTAAATTGGGCAAATATGTAAGACTGCAACCTAGGTCCCCTCACTGTGACAAGACAGCCCACATCTATGAATACTCCTGTGATAAGGAGTCTCATGATAATGTAGTTATATTGTAATATCATGACAATGCTGTTGTGACGTAATATGGGTATGGTTCCATTTTCAACCCCCAATTTATCCATTCAAAAAATATTATTAGTATTCTTTTTGCCAAGAATCCCCTCGTTTGTTACCTTTCACACACCTTTTTTACATATGCATTTTACTAACATAGATTTCTCATCCAAAATCTCTGACCATGGCAAGAAAGGAATCTAAAATTAGTATGGATGCTTCCTTTTAAAGTTGGAAAATGAGTATGTTAAATAAAGTTGGAAAATGAGTATGTTAAATATGGGGGATTCTTTGTCCAAGGCAGTGAATGTGCATTGCCATAAACAGGGCAATTTTATCTAATGCAATGAATGTGCATTACTGTCAACCTAAGTCTTAGGTCATTGGATGCCTACTCTTAGCATGATTGTATCTTCAATTGTCTCAAGACTAAAAGACATCTCTTTGTCTTTCAAACCTTTTCAAATAAAAGTATGTATCTCATAAAAGAAAGAGAGAGAGAATAACTAAGAAGAAAATCTTGTTGGAAGGTCATGCTATTACCAGCATTAAATGTCTCTACATCTGTTTCCATTTATCTTTCTAGTGTTGATCCTTCTTGGTTTCATGCCAGATCTGAGTAATTTAGAGGCTCTATGTAGTTTCTCTTGGATTAGGTCTTTTCTCAGGTCCCATACCTCTTCCCTGTCCTTCAAGGAAGCTGTTTCTGTCTGTTTATAAAAGCCTTCAAAGGATCTTCTGAGGTTCTTGCAGCAGCATGCAAAAAAGTTTGTGGGCCAGCCTAATTTTCGGGTTAGATTGAATAGCAGTTGCTATTGGAAGGTAAAAAGTCCATCAAATGTAAGCTTCTCTTTGGAGGAAATGGACTCATGACTTCTTTTCTTAAAGAAAAGATGCTGATTTGCGGATTTCTTGATATTTATCCAGGACCCCAGAATTGAAGGCCTGGGTCACAAGCACTGGAAACTTACCAGAGCAATATCCTCATGATGCCTAGAGTATATTTCATGCCAGCTTTCTCTACCATGGTAGAATAGGTTTGGTTCTTTCAGGGTGGTCCATGGTTTTTCAACAAGAAACTTGGCATATATAAGCATTGGATGCCAGGTTTGAATTCCACTAAGAAACTTCCAACTAGTATACACATTTGGGCAAAGGTTGCACTCAGTTAATTTTTGGGGGAGAAAATGAGAAGGATAGGGATTGACATTGTTGAATACATTTCATGCTTCGCCAGGATATGTTTTAAGATTGACCTGGAAAAAACACTTCTATATATTGTATTCTTTTAGAATTTGCAGGTTTGTGATGGAAGCAGCCTATTGACCATTAAAACACACCCTTTTGATGTCAAATTTGTCATGAATATAGTCATTTAGATAAAGGCTGTCCTCATCAGCCCCAAGAAAGTCAGATTACAGAAAAGGCAACTCTAGTATCAACCCCAGATGCTAATCCACCTGCTGTTTCCAAGGAAGCTGTGTGCAAGCTGTGCAAAGGAAGCATCAAATTTACAGTTGTGTCCAAAGAAGTCCAAGGAGAACATAAGTCTAGATGATCAGGCTTTTAATGTCTTCTCCAATACTTTTGAAGTTCTTACTTCTCAGCATGGCTAAGACAATGGAGGTTGCTTTGGGAGTGTCAGCACAGAAATATATAACATCTAATGCAAATATTGTGCAAATTCTAAGGACAGTTGTGAGGGATTTTCTAGCAGAAGCATCAGTGGACTGATTATGGAAGACACAGAAACACGGCCAGAGATTTTGGATGATGGCTGGCATCTAGTTTGTGGTTGAGGTAGAGGAAGAAAGGCTAACAAAGGAGATACTATTCCTGATCAAAGAAGATCTGGAAAGAGATAAAAAGTGAGAGGTGCTTATCTAACCATCTCTTCTTCAAGTGAAGCAGAGAAATTGCATATTTATTTGAAAGAAAATAAAAACTTAGATATGAATGGTGACATCATAGTAAGAAAACTTGCAACTTGGCACTCCAATTTTGGATATTTTCTCAGCAACTCGACAAAAATCAGCAAAAAATTGGCCAAAAATAAACATTGAAAAATATTATTTAAAACAAAAATTAGAGAGCCAGGAAGTTGATTTTCTATTAGATTTTCATAAAAAAAGTTCAATTACAATTCATGATTATGAATGATCATCAAAAACCAACAAAATACAACATACTCAAGCAGTTTTAAACTGCTTTATGCTTTCCTTCCTTGTCCTTGAACTGGATTTAATTAGAAAATTAAAAAATATTTATAAAAAAAACTTTCAACATACTCCAGCAGTTTAAACTGCTTTATGCTTTCCTTCCTTGTCCTCGAACTGGATTTATTTAAAATTTAAAATTAAAAAAATATTTATAAAAAATAAAAAACTTTTCTCCCTAATATATATTTGGCTCAAGTTGGCATCATTTTCTCATATTGTGCATCAATTTGTCTTTGATTTAGATCCTGCTGGCAGCAAGGAAACACAAGGGCTTGTAATTGTCTTCTTTTAGTATTTTGTAATGGAGCTTGCTCATTCTGGTATTATTGACTAACATAATGTATGGTATACCCTGAAGGATCTAATTCTATGTATGTTTCTACTTTTTGTGTTTATTGCCAACCACAGGCTGTTTTTTATTCAATTGGAAGTCTATGGACTGAAGAGACAACATTTGTAGTCATTGCCAGATTCCATAGGACTTCTGAAAAATCTCAAGTATTTGACCATTTCAGAAAACTGATTTAAAGAATTGCTAAAGAGGTGGTCAATGTGCAGGTAATCTAGAATCTGGTTGGCCTCTGAAAAGTTTCAATCATGAGCAGCAGAAGGAGAAAAACAAATTCAAAAAAATGAATTTTTTCCCCTTCTATTTGTGTTTTCCATGTTCTGGCCATTCACACACAAATTCTTCGAAATGGGTGAATTTGTTGGCGCTTTTCTCACTGATAAATGGTCTTCTTTCCTCACCAACCCTCTTTTCTTGTGGGAAAAACGAGATCTCGCAATTTCTCTGCTAATTTTCCTTCTATGGGTGACTTAACTCCCAGACAATTATTGGATTTGATTGTCCACTAAATGAAAATAGTTTGTTGAAATATAGGTGGGACATGACCCGAGTATGAGCTCTGTTTCCTTTAAGATATGATTCTCATGAGGAAAAAGCTGGATAATTCTTTTTTTTCAAGAAACTGATCCTGCCAAGCGAGAAGTAGAACTCAAACTTAACTCTGCACACCCTTAGATGGCAGTCATTTCTAGAGTATTCTATTGTGGAATCCCTTGCATTTATACATCAAACATTTATGTCTCTACGAGTTTCAGTAGGTGACTTTTACAGTGTAGAACAAGGGATACCTCTCATGACAGAACTCTTTCCTTTTACAGTCCTCAAGTATTTTAAAAGTTTGGTGGTCCTTAACTCTTCAAAAGCCAAGATGTAGAGTCCTCAAGGATTTTAAATATTTGGTGGTCATTAACCCTGGCAGATATCTACTTTTACAAAGTGATCTCTATTCGGTATTCGGTCTTTCTGTCTTCATAACAGGAAGGGTGATTACTAGTGGCATCAGGAAATGATTCTTCCCTTATCCTTTGTTCTTGACACTAATCTATTGGAAGTGGAATTTGTCTCAGGTTTTTAGGTCTAACTGAAGATTGAGAAAACACAATATTTCAGAAAACTGGACTTTTCTCTCTCAGCTATGGCTTAAAGAAAGCAACAAGAGTAGAATTAATGGCAGCACCTTATCAATTAATTGGCCTATTTTTCTCACCATTCAGAAGTACTTTCTGCTGTGGCATACACATTATAAATTTGAACAATATGTGGCAAAAGCATCCTCGCATTCAGAAAAGGATGCAGAAATGGTGGGAGGATGGTGATTTCATTGAGGGGACTGCAGTGTATCAGACCATGGTCAAACTGTGCATTTTCAAGCAGCAGTTGGAAGGCTGGAATAAATTGTCTTATGAAAATATTTTTTTCAAACGTATAAACTCTTGGAAAAATAATTGCAAATTCAAGTTCAACTTAGAGATCAGTCTTTCACAAGAAGTGGTAATTACAAAACAGAATATGATTGCTGAACTGGCAAAAATATTTAGGAAAGAGGAGTCCTTTTGGAGGCAAAAATCCAGTGCAATTGGTATTGAAGAGGGAGATCACAGCATAAATTTCTGTTACTTGGATTACCCTTTTGGTGGGGACAGGGAAACTCAGGGATGTGAATAGGGGATGGCTAGAGGAAACCCTAAATTTTGGCAAAGAGGCGGCGATAAAAGGGAGGGCTATATAAAAAATGAAAAAATATAGAAAATTTAAGCCTGCAAATGAAAAAAACATTTTAAATTGCACAAGTTTGAGTTAATCATTGGTTTTTTCATTACTAATCAGCAACCATAGACAAAATAAAAATACAATGATGTATTATTTGGAGAGTATAATGACTGGTTCAGTGTGATTGGCTGCTAGACTACCAAGGATGTTCTTCAAAGTATTGTGATCAACTTTCATTTCTTATAACTCATTTTTTTGATTTTCTGTAGCTGTCCCAAAACATCCAAAAATATTATGTGGCAATGTCATGCATTCACTGTATGTGCATAAATGGATTGCAGAACTTCTTTAGAGATGCTAGAGTTAACTTTCAATAGAAGCTATGTAGGCACCCATATATTTGCATTCTTGTCTCACTAAAAGTCTTTAAGTTTTGGAATATGGAGGAATTAAGTTTCCAGATTTCAGTTGTTTATCTAATCTGATAACTCTCTATATTACACAAACAACTCTCCATATTTCAGTTATGTAGGCACTAGGCACCCATCCATTTGTATTCTTGTCTTCTATACCATTTTTCCAGATTGAAGTTGCAAAACATTGTATATTATGTATGAGAGATGCCTACATGCCCCCTCATCCCTCAAGGGGATGCATAGGCATGACACCGTGGGCACGACCCCCGCAGTCCTCCCCATAGAGGGGATGGCTGCGGGACATCCTTACTGCGTCTTCCTGTCCCTGGCCTCTAGAGATGCAACCCTGTATAACATAGACAAATTTCTTTCGTAAATTTATGATGCAAAGAAGAGCAGTTAAACTGAGTCTGGAGACTTGAGCCTGTGGATGAATGAACTTGCTGTGGTGGAATTTTTTTGTAGGTTGCTGCAGTAATCTTGACTTATGCAGGCATTTAACCCAAAACATTATTTTGGATTTGCCCCACAGGCTATTTTGAAAACCAAATAACTATCGGATGAAGCTAGTGACTGAGGAGGAACTTAAGGAAGCTGTATTTGGCTTGAATATATCCCCAGGCATTACGTGCTGAGTCTAGATGGGTTTCCTGCACTATTTTATAAATCCTTTTGGGCCATCACTAAATCTGATCTTCTGAAAGTAGTGGACTATTCTCATCATTTGGATGCGATTCTTTGACGTATGAATGCTACTCATATTTGGATGCGATTCTTTGACGTATGAATGCTACTCATATTGATCTGATTCACATGCAAGGGAAAGACAGTGGCTGTAAATGAATATAGACGCACCTTCTTGTGTAATATGGTTTGTAAAATTATAACTAAGATTATTGTTAAAAGATTGCAGATTCAAGTCAACTTCACTACCACACAAGTAGTAGTTCATTCATTGCATGCACAAAACTGAGCAGGACTTCTGTTCAAGCTAGATATGGCAAAGCAAATTGAGACATACTGATTCAAAGTTGATTCACTTGGGAATCCACAGCAATTTCACAAAGTGGGTAATGCGGTGAATTTCAAGTCATCCTGTTGTCCAATTAAATGGTTGAATGGATTTTTATTTGTAAGTTCAATTGCTCCTGCACCTAGAAGTGGCTTGAATAAAGTCGTTTTTTCTTTGGGACACAAAATTCTATTGGCATCTCAAAGCATTTATCACAAAGTCAGGATAACAATAATGTTTCACCTTCAGAACAGTCATCTGGTTAGTACTAATTTGATTGATGTAGCCTTTCATAGGTTTTGGAATATTCGTTATGATTACTGCCTTCCCAAGATTTGATTATTCTCAGAAGTCTCACCCATTGGGCCCCTTTGCAAAGCCCATAGTCACAATCTGGGATGTGCGGGGACTCATTACTGACATGCACAACCATTTAATAATGGGTTATCCAATTAATCATTTTTGTTTTTTCCCTCCCAGGTTGGCATGTGAGTACAAAGAGCTCTATGTACCAGATACCATTGTGGATGGTTTGCCATGTGGTAATGATAACACCTCCTTTTCAACCCAATGTGTCTCGAGGCATGACCATGTTTCTTAACACATTCACATTACAGCTCATGGATCCCCTCTGTGCTATGCATGAGGCATCGTGGCCTTGCCTGGACAAGAACATTTTTATAGCCTCATACATTAATGAACATGACAATGCCATGCCTAGCTTTCTCTTACCTGTTGTTGCTGCCTCCATATGCCTTCAAAATGATGACACATGGATATCATTGGCCATGGCCCTCCACATTGATAATTGATTACCATTGACGTGGAATATTCCAGCCATCTGGGTAGTTAATAATCTGAATATTATGGCAGTTCCAAATGCTAAAACCAGTTTGTATTCACTCGGTCACTTGTGTCTTCTCAAATGTTTTGTGAGGCATTCTTTCTCAAATGGCTGAACGCATGCATAAAAGCATGGTGAGCATCATTTCAATCAGACTTTAGTTTAACAAATTCATCTTAGTTGTGTGGCACGATCAAGGACGTCTCTCTCTCTTTCTCTTTCTTTATATATATATATATATATAATTTTAGTTGAAATGACCTCTGTGGTTACCTTTTTATTCTTAGATTGAATGTGTTGGCAAAAGAGCTAAGGTCACATGGCAAAGAACTTATCGGTACTTTCCACAAAAAGAGTTTTCAATTTTCAGTAGACCTGTCTGCCTTCTGAGACTCCAATCTCTCCCCCAGGGGATTGCTTGTCAATTTGAGGATTTACCACTATGTTCTGGTAATTGTTAATCACGGTAAGTAGGAAGAGATGTTGAACAACAAAGTCCCAAAAGGTTAGATAACTGGGATACTTTTTCTATAAGAGACTTCCAAATGCTGGAACTTGGAGTCAGCTTGCAGATGCTGAAGAGAAGAGGCAAATTCTATCCAGCATTTCTGGACCAATCTTCATCTATAAATTAGGAAGGGTTTGCCCTTTCCATGTCCTGTCTTACTCTTAGAAATGGCCTTTTGGTTTTGGAGAATGTACCAGTTCTTTCTCTTCTCCGACTAGGGGTAAGGGTTCAAATTTGAGGTGCTATGAAATTGGCCCCATGGTGTTCCATCTAATGCTAGTGTTATGGAGTATTTACTCTCAGGACTGCTGGTACAGTATACAGTACCTGCTCATTTGTTTGTGCTTTTTCATGAGCTTGAGACCACAAAAGGAAGAAAATCAGTTTTTGCTGCTACTCAAGAATTGACCACATCAAATTTTGATTATTCCATGCAATGAGCTCATTCGTATGAGCCAGTGAGAGGTAATTCACAGAATCATCAAGCATTCATCTTCTAGAGTCACTATTGCCTTCTACATAAGGTGTGAATGCTGGAGTAGGCAGTAGCAGATTTTAACGAATTGTGTTCCCAATTGAAGACACTTCCAATAGTAACAATTGCGGAAAAACAAGAGGCAAGAAAATAGGAATGGCATGATGAATTTGCTCTTATTCTCACTACTCTGCAACCCGGTGGAGTCTTCGATTTGAAGTGAAAAGATCCTATTGTTATGTCTGGTGATGATAAACCTGAAGACTTAATGGAGCAATGTGCAAAAGAGATCTTCTGTAAGCTGAGAAATGGTGCCAGTACAAGCTTTGGGAAAGTGGCAAGGTTATCCTGTGGTTCTGTCATGGGGATCTTAAATAGAATAAAACTGGCCTTTGGTATGGCAGAATTCCTCAATATATGCTCAATTTTGTAATTTTTACGACCCTACTTTATGAAGTTTACTGATAAGGATCCTGGGGATTAGATTTTCAGTCATTGCCAAGATTGTTTAATGTTGGAGTTCTGGAGCTCCTTAGCATTAACGCCTAAAACTTTCTTAAATTTGGCTTTTTGCAAAGAAGTCTTCCATGTTTGATTCGAGAGTATTCGTAAAAACTAGGTCTCAAACTACAACGGACTTTCAATATGACGAGATAGATAAACGTAGAAGATAAATTAAGTTCCTAGTTTCAAGGTCATTTTTTTCAAAAATTGCTTTTGTATGATTCTATTAATCTCAAATATCAATTATTATTATTGTTATTATTATTTTAAAACGTAATCCATTAACAAGTTGCCAATGGACCTAATGACAATATAGACAGTACCAAATCAAATATAAAAATAACTATTTAGTGCTGCTAATAAAACTGACGATGCATGCGAATTCAATATTGCCAAACTCAAAACAGCATTTAAGTCTCAGAATTGATTTTTAAAAAAGAAAAAAAAGAAAGAAAGAAAAGAACTGCTGATCTTTATAAATGCTATACAATGTATGTAATACAGTCAACATTCCACTGTACTTAGGCAGTGATCAGGATGGGAAGTTTGTATCATGTGAAACGTTCTGCTTCTTTAACACTTGACAAAAGAATGGTGTAAAATCTGGTAATTGTAAATTTTCATTCTAATCCAACATAATATGTACATCAACGTAAGGGTAGACGATATTGGGGATAAAAATGTATTACAAATAGTTGAGAAATATTAGGCGTTCCTTGTTGGAGACTATTTAATTTTCATACTTAGTAAGTCCAAATGAGCTTTATTTTTTAATAAAATTATATGTACTACTTGCACGGTGCACCAATACATCCGTTTTTTTTAAATAGATACCCATAATGTAAATTTAAATATTTTATTATTTCATCCCCACAATTGTATTATTAAATCATTAAATTTTTATATTTAGTAAGTTCAAATGAGATTTTCATCTAAAAACAATGCAACACTACCAATGGAATACGATCAGAGAAATTCACAAAACCAAAAAAAATTATTTTGATCGGGCAATCATGAAGGAACTAGCAAGAGACCATTACTCTGCCCTTCGCACAAAGAAAACAGTAAATCAGCAGGCTTAGGCCACTCTCTTGAACAAAATTATTATTTTTTGTTAAAAAATAGAGACAAAGATCTCTCTTTAGCAGTAACCAAATAAGAGTTGGAAGAAGTTATATGTTCATTGTCCAAGGGCAAAGCTCTAAGACCAGATGGTTTCATCAACAATTTTTATCAGTACTTTTATGAAATTATTGGAGATGATCTGTTAACAATGATAGAAGAGACAAGGATAAGAGGAAGCTATCTAGGGCAATCAACTCCACTTTCTTAGCTTTAATTCCAAAAGAAAAAATGCAGTTACTTTTGATAGACTTAGATCTATATCTTTGTGCAATTGCTCCTATAAGATAATGACTTAATTAATAGCAATTAGAATTAAAAGGAAGATTAATGATTTGATAGAGCCAAAACAAGGGGTTTTTATTCCAAGGAAACAAATATATGACAACATTATAATGATTCATGAAGCCCTACACTCAAGTGCCAAGTCCAAAAAGAAAAGAATAGCCATTAAACTTGATATGGCTAATGCCTTTGACAAAGTAGACATTGGCTTTTTAACACAGGTGTTAGCTAAATTTGAATTTCTAGCTCAAATGATAAACTTGAGAAGAGCTTGCATAGAGGGACTTTGGATAGCCTCTATAATCAATGGGGAATCGTCTAACTTCTTTAAAGCCATTAGAGGATTAAGGCAAGGGTGTCCTCTTTCCCCTTACCTTTATATCCTTCTAGTTGAATCTTTAGGGAGGACCTTGACCAAATTGAGAAGGAAAGAAATTTTGGAAATTAGAGCAACTACAAGAAATAAAACAATCATTCATGCTCAATTTACAGATGACACTATTTTAATGGAGGAAGCCACAAAACTGAATGTGAGGTTGATCAAAGAAGTTTGAGATTGCTTCTCTTCAACCATAGGGTTAGCGATAACACCCAAAAGAGAAAATTTTACACTTTAAATACTTCAATAACAAAAGATAGAGGTTTCTATTAGATTTTGGGATTTCACAAAGATAGTAATACATTTAACTACCTAGGTGTTTCTATGGGCTTCCATAAAAAAAAACAAGAAACTAGGAAGGTAATTCTAGAAAATATGTCAAGGAGAATACAATAGTATAATAATGGTTGGCTGAGTTTGGCTAGAAGAGTTATTTTAATTAATTCAAAATTAGCAAG
Source organism: Wollemia nobilis (assembly GCA_028583015.1). Lineage (NCBI taxonomy): Eukaryota > Viridiplantae > Streptophyta > Pinopsida > Araucariales > Araucariaceae > Wollemia > Wollemia nobilis. The sequence goes on along the minus strand of JAQPPZ010017101.1, from coordinate 5,527,971 downwards.
TCTTCCCCAATATCAACTATTGGTGTATCATGCACCCTTATATATCTTGTAAAAGTGAGATGCAATGTTAAGAACTTTCCTATGGCAAGAGGGGAGGTAATCAGATAGGAAAAAGTTCCATTTGGTCATTTGGGAGACTTTTACCAAGCCAAAGGAGCAAGGAGGCCTAGGAATCAAAAAAATAACAATTGTTAGCAAGGCACTGAGTGCTAAGTTGCTTTGGAATCTGCTCACTCCACTAGACTCTCCATGGAAGCAAATTTTAAAATGCAAATATCTGAACAATTCGAGTGGGTTTCAACTCATAAAAGTGTGAAAAGCATAGCAGGTTCCTTAATTTGGAAACATATTGTGGAAGCTAAATATATTATATTAAGTCATACCTCTTGGCTTCTGGGGGATGGAAAAAAAATTAATATATGGGATGATCTAGTTTTGGAAGGACCTCTAATCATTAAGAATTGTTTCTTAGAAATAAAAGTAGACTTGCAACAATTAGGTGTTAACTCTTTTGCAAGCTTTAATTGAATGGATGAGATCCACCCTTGCCACATCTTGACCATGATTCGTGGAGACAACTACACATCCAAACTGAAAAATTCTAGATCAACTTATATGGGGCTTTATTAGTGGGTTAGGTGTTTATAAAGTCAGTCAGGGTCAGAAGAACTCAACCATAGCTAAGGTATGGAATTACAAGGTTCCCCCTTAACTTCAAGCCTTTCTTTGGTTGTTGCTCCAAAACATGATTCTTATGGGAGACAACCTCATTAAGAGGAATAGCATGGGGTGTCATATTTGCCATAGGTGTCTTAGGAACAATGAAACAATATCACATCTATTCTTTCAATGTACAAAAGCAGTTATAACCTATTAGCTATGATCAACACTATCAGGAACCTTCAACTTAGAAAATTGCCTAACCAATTGGGGTAATGAAAGACAAGCACCTTAAGAATGTTAAAGTAACCAAATTTAATGGGAAAGAAGGAGATGCGGTCGAGTCGTGGCTGAAAGAGTTAGAAACCTTCTTTTCCATGAATAGTTAGAAACCTAAGTGGGATGATTGTGTTGGGGCTTTTCAGAAAATATTTCTTTTAGAGCAGTTTTATGTAGAGAAGTTTGAGGAATTCTCTACGCTTCAACAATGATCACTATCAATAGAGGTGTATTTTCAAAGATATGTGAAACTTTTGAAGTATGTACCATAGTACGAGAGCAATGAGTGTTTAAAGATGCATAAGTTCATTCTAGGGATATACCCTAAGATAAGGACAATGATTAATCTGCCCAAATCTAAAACTTTGCAAGAGGCTTTTGACTTGGCTAGACAAGAAGAAACTAATCTCCAAACTAAAAAAGTCTTTCTTCAACTATTCGGGGTTGACAGAGATAGAAAGACAAGAACTTAAGAAAAGAAAGAGTGTAGGATTTATGAAGTGGGATAAGGAATAAAACAAGAGAAACAAAGGCAGTGCTGTACTGTACTTACTCCCCACCCCCACCCTCACCCTCATTTTGTTGTACTGTACTTACTCCCCCCAAAGTTCAGTAATAGGAACAATGGGAATCAAGGACAAAATAAGAAGAAATTTCAAGAAAAGAACAATTTCAATCCTCATCCTTGAAAGCAAAATGAATCAACACAAAAATAAGAAACGAGGGAGAAAAGGTAAGAGAGATCTCAGGCATCTAGGGTAGGTTGCTACATATGTGGGGGTCCTCATTATGCCAAAAAATGTCCCCAAAGATGATAGTCGAGTCACAGGGCAGAGGAGCAGTTACACCAAATATATGCTGTTATTGGGAGTCAGAACTTGGATGGACAAGCTACACTGATGTTACTAAATGTTAAGTTGTTTGATAAAGATGTAAAAGTTTTAATAGATAGTGGAACTATCGAAAGTTTTATTTTCACTAGTATTATTGAGGATATGCCAGAAAGATTGGGATTTTTGGCACAAGGGTGGAAAATCAAGTATGGTTATGGATAGAGCTACTTAGTGGAGTTCGTAAACTTGTGAGTGTCACGCACAGTCTATGCCTGTAGTGTGGGGAATGAGTCCCTTTGTGCCTAACAGTTTGGTGGGGGGTTGGTTTGTTCGTGTATTTGCAATTGAACCAAACTTTGTAAAACTAAAGATTTAAATAAAGCAATCAAATGGAAGTACAGGAAAATAAATAAACACACTGTGAATTTAAAATAACTAAAAGATAAGCACACGACTAAAAATAAAGTGCAGGAAATAAACACATATGATTGGAAATTAAGTTTAGGAAATAAACACACGACGAAAAATAATAAAGCAGGAAATAAAGTAGGAAAATAAAGCATAAAATAAAGCAGGAAAATAAAGTAGGAAATAATTAAACTACAACAAATAAAACAAGAGAGGATTACTGTCTAGAGTGAGCCCAAGCTCTTGCAGGTGTTCGCCCAACTGATTACATAAAAATCACTATTTTAATCCACACGAATAAGAACACTCAAAACTCTTTTATTGATAATGTATGCAGTACAAGAAAATATTAAAACTTTGCAGATTGTTATTTTCAGGGATTCGCCTGCGTTTTTATACAAAACACAACCAATCTTGTTACAAGAATAACTTATTCTAATTTAATCACTAATCCTGATTATACAAAGAGCGATCGTTTTTTATTTTTATCATTAAAAAATAAGAATGATGCTCCCTTATTTTTCACAACTTCCTTCTAAAATGGTGTGGTCATTTGGTCAACCAGTCAACGCGCAAAATATAGGCGCGATATATTCACTGAACGTAGGCACCTACTTGTGACTGGGATATAGGCGTCTGACTGCGGTTGGGATATAGGCGTTTGCCTGTGCTAGGATATAGGCGTGTGCCTTTGCTGGGATATAGAAGCTTGCTTACGTCGAGGTATAGGCACTTACTTTTTTCGGGATATAGCTGCTTGCATGCACCGAGATAGAGGCGCTTGCTTTTTTCGGGATATAAGCACCTGCTTTTGTTAGGATATAGGCGCCTGCCTGTGCCAGGACATGCCTACTTCCTTGTGGGAAATAGTCACCCTGCTCTTAGCAGAATGTAGGAGCCTCTGCAATCTCTTTTAAGATGTCTTCACACTTCAAAAACATTATATTCTTCGTGCATTGCCAGGTCTGAATGGGACGTTGACTTGAAAATACCCTCAAAAATATAAATAAAATGAGCATTTTTTGTGCTCATCATACCCCCATGCCTAATCTTTGACATGTCCTCATGTCACATTCCCCCGGTACGTTTTGTTTGGATTGCACTTTCCTTGGGCCTAGGCATTGCCCACTATATATATATATTTATTCGTCGGCTACCTTGGTTTTGTTGTTTGGGAACACTTGGTGATGGGTACCAAGCAAGGGTGATCCTTCCCCATTATTTCTGCTTACTGCCATAAAAGTGATCCTCGGTCAGGGACACTGCTTCTTCAATAGTCAGATTTTCCCAAGGTACATTTATGATATGTCAGCAAGTTGAGCTTTCAATAGAATTATTAACTGTGGATCTCTTGCTGGTGCTTCCTCTTCCTTTGAGTCTTCAAAATCTCATGGAAGATTCTGGTCAGCATTTTTTGTGTGTGACCAATAGACTTTGTTTTGAATATCCCACTTCAAAAGAAACATTCTAATAGTGGTGGTGTTACTGAGAATAGTAGAGAAAGTCATCCATCAACATGGGTGAGCATTTCTTTTACTTGGGCCTTGGTTGTTGGGCATACGCAGATGGTTTGACCCCCTTTTGACTTGCTTCCCAATCCATCGTGTAGCTTTGGTCTGCCGCTTATTTTCCTTGTACGTTAATTTGCATAGTTGTATTCCCTATGGATGTTGCAAACTCATGGGCTACGGTAACATCTTGGCTGACTGACTAGACTACAATAGTCTAACCAGCCCACAGGCTTAAATTGTTCCTGTACTACACCCGTGATTCATTTCTTTTTTGGTTAATGTTGTGGATTGTCCTCCCATGGTTGTTGCGCTCATTGTTTCTGTTCTGCTGTACACACACATAATATATATATTTTTTGTTCTTTTTTTTCTTCATATATATATATATAGCGACTACACCTCTGGATGATAACATGTCGTAGTAGGTACTTCCTCCCACTATTAAAGAATATTACTACACTCTAGCAGTTTTTTTTAGATGTGTGCCTGGGTGTAGTAATATCTGTTGCAATTATTCACATGCTTGATTCATGCCATGTGGCTAAATATTGACGTGATATTTGGATGAGAGAAATGTGGGGGCACATACTGACATTAACACAAATGATTTTTGAATAACTGTGCATATAATTAAAAGAAACAACAATACTTACCTGGGCGTAGTTTGCGAGACATGATGTGTGTTATGCCAAGTGGTGTGCAACATGATAGGTTGATGCATGATTATGATGTACCGATGAATCAGTTACTTGCGTTCTTTCGTGCTGTGCGATCTCGTCAAAGTGGTTTTATTGGGTACTACATAATTATGAGTTTCGAGGTCTCATGCTGAAAATAAAAAATCCATCGTCGAAAACTAGGGAGTAGGCTTACTCCGTCATCAGGAACTGGATGTCTTCGTGCTTGGCTCAGTGTAGGCGCCACCTTCCTAGTGGGAAGTAGGTGCCTTTGATTTTGGTTTTGTTGTAAAAGTAGGCACCACCCTCCTGGTGGGAAGTAGGTGCCTCTGCTGCTTTTGAATATAGGCACCACCTTCCTGGTGGGAAGTAGGTGCCTCTGGTTTTGGTTCTTTTGTAAATGTAGGTACCGCCCTCCTGGTGGGAAGTAGACACCTCTGCGCTGATCCAAATATAGGCACCACCCTCTTGGTGGGAAGTAGGTACCTTTGTGTTGTCTTGAGTATGGGTGTTGCCCTCTTATTGGGAAGTAGGTGCCTGTAGACTAACTCGGATATAGACGTCGCCTTCTTGGTGGAAAGTAGGTGCCTTTTTCGCATCACTAGACTCCTAGAAAGCGGGCAAAACGTGGCAGCATAGCTTCATGCCTGATAGGCCCAGATGCCTACAACTTGCAACAGATTCCACATGGCCTTGCAAAACAAAAACATTAATAAAAGAAAATCTTTGCTAACATTGTTGAGCAAAATAGGTTCCATGCTCCCTTTCCTGTTTTTTTAATATATTTTTTAAAACGCGTTCACGTTCATCATGCCTGCATCTACGTAGCTCCTGCACTCGCTTGAGCTCTCCTTTTTTTTTTTCATGGTTCCTTTTATTCCAAAGGTCCCTCCCCTGGTTGTGAAGGAATAAGTGGCCCGCCCGGCCATTTATCGTATTTAATAGCTCTCTGATCTAGCTCCATAGTACGGGTACTGCTTTAAAAGGGGACTGAATGATTCATCGAAGCTTAGAGACCTGTTCTATGCGGGTCAATAACCGAAGCTTAGAGCCGAAGTTGCTAGTCACATTGAACCCTTGTATATGCTCAAAAATCTCAAAATGATATAGTTTTAGGAATAATTCACAAAAACTCTGTACCCATCGAGAATTGGATGGAGTTTTCTAGTATCTTGATCGGAAGGTAGTTTTCCAACATGACTGCCAAAATATTTTCTAAGGAATTATACATCATATGCCCTCGTATTGTGCTTCGTCGTGCGCTGTTACTGACTCCCTTTTTCCTAAATGGATTGGATCGAAACGCCCTATCTAGTTGTGCCTGTACGAATCTCTGACTGCGCGGAATCTCCATAGCCAATTCTTTATTCGTCACGATATATATATATATATATATATATATATATATTCATTATTTTTTTTCGAGGAAAGCAGGATGGAGTGGCTCTTACTTGATAGGCCCGACTGTCGGATGCCTACAGCCTACAACAGGTTCCACCCTGTCCTGCAAAACACAACAAATACAAAAAGAAAAACCTAAACTAATGGTGTTAAAAAAAATTTATTATTATTATTATTATTATTTTTATATGTTGAACGCTGTAATAGCGTTCATCGTGCTGTTGGTGGTAATATTGGAGGTGGGGTCTCCCCCATGCTTGCAATTGAGCCAAATTTTGGAAATTGGGGCCTATGATAGGGTCTTAGTCTATGTTGAAAATTTGATACGACTAAGTCTTCATTTGTCCCATCCCCTACTTCATCAAGTGTCATGGTATGTTGCATCATGGGAAGAGCATCATCCTCTATGGCCTCGAAACTAGGCTCATCCAACCCATTGGCAAATTGTGCAGGCGGGTAGATGACTAATGTCTTTACATTCTTTCTGTCAGATGTTGTCATTTTTGCCATTTTGCAAATAATGTAGGAGTTAAAATCCACCAAAGTGTTGGGTGATGTTAAGCCTGCAATTTTTATCATTAAAACTGGGCTTCTTGGATCAAGATATTTAGGGTGGTAGGTGTTTTCTAATATTAAATTAACGTGTTGACCTATCACCTTCACTGTTTTTTGTTGTGCTTCTATCTCGGTCTCTTGAGGTATAACTCCCTAATGGCTTCTATGTAAATAAACACATCCCTAATAGTTTGATACAATGGAATGGTAATATCTAATGGCTTCTATGTAAATAAACACATCCCTAATAGTTTGATACAATGGAATGGTAATATCTAATGGCTTCTATGTAAATAAACACATCCCTAATAGTTTGATACAATGGAATGGTAAGATTTTTTAACTCTTCCATAATATCAAACTTGGGTTGTATCTTCTTTTTGGTTTCTTGTAGCCCTTTGGGATACAGTGGAATTCCTTCAGTGTTTGATTGTTCAACAACACATTTTTTTCTACTTCTACACTAATATGGTACATCGGGGTTCATTCCCATAACTACTTGATAAGTTGGTGAATTTAAATTATTGCCACTAGGATTCGACTCTGGTTGTGTCGACAACTATTTTTACCTTGTAGTAAGTGGAGCTGGTAAGCTGGGATGTTTTGGCGGTTGTGTCTATGGAGGCGGGGCCCATGTGTTAAAATTCCTCAATTGTGTTTCAGGTTGTTGGTGTGGACCCCATGGATTTGGCATATATTAGGGAGGATTATGGACCGAATTCACCCAAGGTGGTTGGTCCCACCAACCCATATTGGGTGGTTGGGTTTGTCCTTGATTCATGAAATTTGGGCCACTGTATGGGGATGCTACTCCTGGCATTCCATCCCGTATGGGGGGTTGTTGCCAATTTCGTTTATTGTCCACGAAGTAGGTTTCCACTTCTTTTGGGTCTTCTTTTATGGTTACTATTTTTGGATACAACCTGGTCTTATGATCCAGGTGATAGATTCCACAGACTCTCACTTTTCTTTCCAGACATTTATTTTTTTCATGTTTTTTTCTACACCTCGGGTAGAAAGAGGTAAACATTGCTTCTGTTTCTTGCTTCTTCTTCTGTAACTGGAATGTGTCTAATTGTAAAGCAAGAGATGATAAAATATCACTCTTCATACCTTTGAGCAACGTTCCTATTTCTTCCTTGATTATGGAGGCTATTATTCCTCGTGTTGGCAGTTTTCCTTTTCTCCTAGAATAATTCTGGTATAATTGTTGAATTTCTCTCATTGATGTCATCAGCCTGGTCACAGTTATAGTTTGATCCACTAGCTATTGTATTTCTTTAGGGGATGTTTTCAACTCTTCGGTAGGTATTTCCAGAGTATCTTGAGCTTATGGCCCTGAGGTGTCTTCTATTCTTTTAATAAATCGTTCGTTGGGTCTTCTAGGCCTTTGGTGGACTCATGCTTCTCAGGTAGGGGATCTACAGGTAAGGTAGTCTAAATGTGCAGTTTCAGGTTGACTAACCCGTGGATCCTAACACTATAGTTTTGGCACTCATCAACATCGACGTCAAAATGGTGAGAAAAAATGATATTCTATAGGAAGATTAAATCTTGTCCATTTATTATCAATCCGAGAGTTTGTAAACTTGTGAGTGTCATGCACAATATATGCCTATAGTGTGGGGAATGAGTCCCTTTATGTCTAACAGTTTGGTGGGGGATTGGTTTGTTCGTGTATTTGCAGTTCAATCAAACTTTGTAAAAATAAAGATTTAAATAAAACAATCAAATGGAAATATAGGAAAATAAATACACTGTGAATTTAAAATAACTGAAAGATAAGCGCATGACTAAAAAAAAGTGCAAGAAATAAACACACGACTAGAAATTAAAGTGTAGGAAATAAACACACGAATAATAATAAAGCAGGAAATAAAGTAAGAAAATTAAAGCAGGAAATAATTAAACTACAACAAATAAAACGTGGGAGGATTACTGCCTAGAGTGGGCCCAACCTCCTGCAGGTGTTCACCCAACTAATTACGTAAAAATCACTATTTTAATCAATGCGAATAAGAACACTTGAAACTATTTTATTGATAATGTATGCAGTACAAGAAAATATTAAAACTTCACGGATTGTTATTTTCAGGAATGGCTTGCGTTTTTATACAAAACACGGCCAATCTCGTTACAAGAATAACTTATTCTAATTTAATCACTAATCGTGATTCGTGACAACAGGTGCGTGCACAACTATAATTTTCGTCTATTAAAAGAGCAACTTGTTTTTAATTTTAATCATCAAAAGATAAGAATGACGCTCCCTTATGTTTCGCAACAACTTCCTTCTAAAAATCATAAGGTCTTTAGGTCAACCAGTCAATGCACGAAATATAGGTGCTATATATTCGCTGAACGTAGGCACCTACTTGCAACTAAGATATAGGCGCCTGCCTGCGGTTGGGATATAGGTTCCTGCCTTCACTGGGATATAGGCATCTGCCTTTGTTGGGATATAGGTGCCTGTCTATGTCGGGATATAGGTACCTACTTTCATTGGGATATAGATGCCATCCTGCGTCAGGATATAGGTGCATGCTTTCGCTAGGATATAGGCGCATACTTGTACCAGGACGTAGGCGTCTACTTCCTTGTGGGAAGTAGACGCGTTTCTATTAGTAGAATGTAGGTGCCTTCGTCACTTGCCGCAATATATTTTAAGACGTCTTCAGACTTCAAAAAAATTATATTCTTCGTGCATTTCTAGGTTTGAATGGGATGTTGACTCGAAAATACAAAAGAATTAGCAAAAACCTGTAACTACACACACATTCAGCTAAAAACACCAATCAAGTAAAGTACCGCAATTTCTATTAATTATAAGCAAAATTTATACAAAAATACATCTCTAATGCTAATTAAACCAGTGATAATGCCCTCATAAATATAAATAAAATGAGCATTTTTTGTGCTCATCAGTTTGCCTACGATTGAGATATCTCTACCCAATGGATTCACTATATTGCACTTATATGTGGCACCACTCCATGTCCTAGGGATGGATTGGTTGAAGGCTCATGGAGCCTTAATCAACTTCCAAGATAGGTGGATGGATTACACCAACAAGGATAAGAGGAGGGTAAGAGTTCAAAGTAGGTAAGGTTCTTTTCAACGACACTTATTTTCAACTATGTAGTTAAAGAAAGCCATTAAAATAGGTGATATGTTGTATGTAGTGAAAATCAATGAGAAGACTAGAGAAAAGGGTGATGAAGTATTTAAGAAACATATAATTCTACATGAATTTCGAGATTTATTCCTTGAAGATATTCCAGGCCTACCACCATGGTGCGAATTTGACTTCACTATTGAGTTATTGCCTGGGGCTAAACCCATTTCAAGGACACCTTAAAAAATGATCCCAATCGAGTTGTAGGAACGAAAGGTGCAACTTCAAGATTTGTTAGAAAAGGGTTTGATCTAACCTAGTGTGTCACCTTGGGGTGCTCCAGTATTATTTATGAAAAAGAAGAATGGTTTCTTGAGATTATGCATAGATTATAGGATGCTGAATAAGGTAATTATTAAGAATAAGTATCATTTACCTAGGATTGATGACCTCTTCGATCAACTAAAGGATGCTACTATATTTTATATCATTAGTTAAGGATTTAGAAAGGGGATACTTGTAAGACAACCTATAAGACCTAATATGGACACCAAGTTCATAGTGCTGCCATTTGGGTTGACAAATGCACCAACTTTTATGAATTTGATGAATAGCGTGTTCAGGAAATGCGCCAACAACTTTAAGACCGATTTGTTTTGGTATTCTTAGATGATATATTAATATATTATCGTACCAAATAACATGACCACCATATGAGGCTAGTGTTAGAGGTGTTGAGGAAAAACCAATTATATGGAAAGTTGTCCAAGTGTGAGTTTTATACCTCATGGGTACAATATTTGGGACATATCATCTCAGTAGAAGGAATTGTTGTAGACCCAAAGAAAATTGAGGCTATATTAAGTTGGCCTGCACCAACAAATGTGTCAGAAGTCATGAGTTTCATGGGACTCACTGGTTATTATAGGTGTTTCATGAAGGATTATTCTAAGGTTGCCTATTCAATAACCAACCTTCAAAGAAAGGAGAAAGAGTTCAAATGGACAGATAAGTATGAAGTTGCCTTTGAGGCTCTGAAGAACAAGTTAACTATGACACCGATTCTCAAGATACTAGATCCTCTTAGAAATTTTACCATGTGTACAAATTCTTCTTTAGAATGTTTGGGTGGGGTTTTATCCCAGGAAGAGGCTACTGTAGCCTATGAGTCTAGAAAAATCAAGAAGCATGAGGTAAATTATGTTACACACAACTTGGAATTGGCAACAATTTTGCATGCATTAAAGGTATAGAGATATTATTTGTTGGGTAAACCATTTGAGCTAAGGACATACCATCAAAGTTAGGTATATTTTTACCCAACATATGTTGAACGCAAGACAAAGAAGATGGATAGAGTTCTTACTAGAATGCGACTTTAGTATTGAGTATATCAAAGGGAAGGAAAACAAGGTGGAAGATGCCTTGAGTAGAAGGCATATAAAAACACTAACTCAGAGTCATATAGACTTGATGGGTGGAGTCAAGGAAATGCAGCTTTAGGACCCATATTGCATATAAATTTAGGATAAAATCGAGAAATCCTGAAGAGGATAAGGGTTTCAACATAAAAGATAGACTTTTATGCTTCAAGGATAGGGTAGTTATACCCAAAAATTATGATCTAAGGAGATTGATTATGCAAGGAGGAACACGATTCTCCCTATTCTACCTATCCAAGAGGGTCAAAATAAGAGAACATGAAAAATAATTTCTATTGGGCAGGAATGAAGCGGGATATCACTAGTTTCATTGCGAGTGTTTATAATGGCATAAGGTTAAGGTAGAACATCGACACCTAGCAGGGAAATTGTACCCACATGATATACCTATGTAGAAATAGTAGGTAATATCTATGGATTTTATTGTGGGTTTACCTAAGACTAGATACCAACATGATGCAATCTTGGTGGTGGTTGATAAGTTGACCAAGGTTGCACATTTCATACCAGGAAACATCAAGGATGATGCAATGGTGGTGACAAATAAGTTTGCTAAAGAAATATTTAGGTTATGTGGATTTCCTGAGGTGATCATATTGGACACAGATTCCATATTCATATCAAAGTTTTTGCAGGCTCTTCATCATGCAATGGGCACTAAGTTGAATATCAATTTTGCATACCATATTGAGACATATGGTCAAATAGAGAGGGTAAACCAAGTTCTAGAAGACATGCTCCGCATGTATTGCATGGACCAAAAGTCCAAATGGGAGAACTTTTTGCATATTGTGGAATTTGCATATAATAATGGTTACCATGCATCATTGGGAATGAACCCCTTTGAATCCTTATATGGCATAAGATGCAGAACACCTCTATCGTGGCATAATCTAAAGGATCAAGTGATCATTAGGTTGGACACTATCGAAGAGATGGAGGAACATCTTAGAGCAATCCGGCTTAGGCTCAAGGAAGTGAGTGATCGCCAAAAGAGCTATGTTGATATCAAAGATCACCAAGAGAATTATCTGTAGGAGACATAGCCTTCTTGAGAGTTAGACCTATGAAAAATGCCATATAGTCAACTACGTTGGATCCTCATTATGTTGGGCCCTTTGAGATCATTTATAAGATTAGTCATGTAGCCTATAGGCTTGCTTTGTCGCCCAAATTGTCAAAGATGATACTTTCCACATATCTCTGCTTAGGAAATATGTTGTTGTCGTACTCACATTTGGAATATTTCTAAATTGCATATGGTAGATCCCTCAACCATTGAGGTGAGACCAATAAATATTTTGGGGATTTGTTACAAGATTTTGAGGAAATGAACCCTAGATCAATGTAAGGTCCAATGGGAACAATATTATGAAAATTGTGGAACATAGAAAGATGAAGAAATGAGAAAACAATTCCTATATTTATTTGAATGAAACATTTATTGACTCACTTGTAGGAAATACAGGGGACTGTGTTTAGCCCAAGGGGGAGTATGTAATAACCCTCATTGGTAGAACTCATTATTGACAATGAATTATGTATTGGTGTGAATGTTTAAATGCGTAGCTTAATTTTATGATGTCAATGTGATTGGGTAATTGCACTTTATGCTTGGAATATGGTATTGTTGATGTATTTGTGGGTGCAGGACCAGGTACTCTCATTGGTGGGATCATATGGGTGAACCACCTAAATTGAGAGATATTTTGGAAAATGATGGTGATGACTTGCTCATCGACAACTTAGGGTAACAAAATACCCTTCATGTAGATGCATTGCATTTTTCTTATTTCATGTTCACACCATTATGCAATGAGTCTCCTTAATAGGTTGGCAATAACATTAGACTATATTAAAAGGGACCACCTACTTGGGATAAAATAATGATGTGTAATATTATTGGTGTAAATCTATGTTTGTATGTGGTATGCATAGATTTTTGGATAAGAACTATTAAAGTATTAATTAGTTGGTGACATTAATACTTGGGAATATTAGTGTCAATGCTAATAACTAATATTAGCAATTGAAACTAATAAAGTGAACTATTAAATAAATTCATAAGGAAGCTTTAATTATTGCATTAATTTTCCTCATGTTAAAACACTAAGGGATATTGCTTCTTGGGTTTGAAAAAACATTAAAGAGAATTAATAATCCATGTTCTATTAATCCTCATAAACGTCTCAATATCAACAATGGTCTAAAAGAAGACATTACGAGCTAAAGATGGCTAGCTCGAGAGAAGCTCATGGGAAGAACATTAAGTTATTGGAGTAAACAACCTCAAAATATTAAAGAGGGCCTCGGTTGAGTTTTGCACATCTTTTTGGAAAGGCATAAGGAAGGAATCAAGGTGAAATGGAGGTGCACACGTCAGAAGATCTAATTGAGATAGACATAGGGAGGTAAGCTTATCAAGTGTGGAAGCTTTTCACTGTTGAAGGTTACTGCTTTACATATTGATTCACCTTGCCTTTAGTTATATGCTAGTTATGTTAGCTTTATCACCTTCGATATATTGACTTTTATTGCAAAATCTTGCTTTGATTTTTGCTTAGAGAGTTGTCTTGGTTGGCATCCAATATGACTGTTGTTGGCATAGTCTTATGTTTTCCTCGATATGCCTGTTGTATTGATATCTAAAGCAATGTTTATTGTGTTATGCTATGCTTTAAGGGCACTTTTGAGTATGAGGTTTTTTGTAGTTCATACAATGTATCTCATGCATTTATTTCTAGTGAGTCCTTGCTTCTTGAGGGTGTGTGTTGGGGTGGAGGTTTTAGAACCAATCAATGTGGCCCTTTGTTTGTTGAACCTTCTTCTTTGTAGCTTTGTGGGAGGAATCTATATGTAATGTTGGCTCCGATCACCCTAAAATGTATCTTGTTTTTTTTAAATTCAGGTTGGTATTGCTGCCTATAATGTTCAACTTGTGCCTACGATATCCTGTTGAGTATATTTCCTTGAGTGTCATGCTTGGAAGGCATGCTTGGAGGGCAATGGATGCTTGTTATGCGATTGTTTATTCGTTGGAGCCATGGTTACTTTATCTCTAAATAATGAAACCATGAGTACATTAATCAATATTAGACATGAATGCATTAAGCAAACTTAGGCATGATTGCATCAAATATACATAGACATGAATGCATTCAACAAATATGAGTGGTTAAGAAATGAGTTATATTAAAGTTTATGGAGGACGTAGACCTAGATGTAGTCTGTATTTGGGGTAAGTAATTCAAATGCTCTAAATGGAAACATAAATTTATTTTAGAGAAAGAAACACTTATGTGAAAATTACCTTAGAATAGTAGAGTGTTATTTTTATTTTATGTCTGGAATAAATGAAATAATATGGGTTTCAAAAAATAAGGATAAAGATGTTTAGGTTGTCTTTCTTTAAGTTGATGTCTTATTTATATAATGTTAGTAGTAAAATTTTGGTTTTGCTATGGTTAGTGCTTTCCTTTATGAGTGGTAGTCATGAAGATTCTTCTGCTTGTTGCTTTGGTAAAGTTTTGGAAAATAATTTTAATGGTTTCCTAAGACTTGAGTAGGTAGGGAAACCATTATAGATAGAATTATGTGATTCTCTCATCGATTGCTTTTATTACTTGTATTGTGCATGGATGTTTGCAAATACATAGTGTAAGTTAGTTGCATTGCATATTGAGTTGTCTTGATCCCTAAGTGTCCCTCAAGATCGTGGGTAATTTCGTTCATGAAGAGGATCGTGGAAGGAAGATGGTGCAAGGACTACTTAAGTGGAATGACTTTGATGTACCTTGGAATGAAAAGTGGATTTGTAAATGAGAATTTTCTTAGTATGGTTTAAATAGAAGTTCCCAATGTTGTTAGAAATTGGCAACTTTGTAAAATGGGATAGTTTGTTTTAAGGTAAGAAAAGTGTTGTAATATGATAGTGATCATGCCAAATTATTGTACGACTTGTGGTAGACAAATGATATTGTGATCTATATTCAAATGAAATGCTATATGTTCTCTAAGTAAAATTTTGGGAAGCTTTTATGATTAAGTGGTTGTATATTTTGAAGAGTTTTTCATTTTAAAAAGCAAATGAATATTAGAATGGTACTTTTATGTTGAAGATTGTATGATGTAATGTTTCAATATATTTCCCCATGTTTAAGATATGACTATAGTTTAGTCATGTTTTGAAACATTTGAGAGATTTATATTATATGTGTTGATCATGGGTTAGTGTAAAAGGGGTTATTGGTTAAATCTAGAGCATCCTTTAGGACATCTGTCAAATAAATTACCTAATATTGGGGTTGCTATAAATAGGTAGAAGTGAGACCTAAAAGGAGTTGTGAGAATATAATAGCTAGGCACTCATAGATCTGGAAGGAGTTGCGAGAATGCAATAGCCATATTTCTTGTGATTTGATTCACCTTGAACAATTAGGATCGAGTGTTTTGGTAACTGTGGAGTTAAAAAATTTATTCACAAGACAAAAATGGTGGTACCTTGAACATGTAGGTTTTGATGACCATGATCATTGCTTATTGAAAGAGGTAATGACCTTAGTTAGCCCATGAAGTGTGGTAACTAAGCACCAAGGCTTACGCCTGAATAACCTACCTAGATAGACTTAGGTTGAGGTTAAGGAATAGACATCCCCATTTAAATGATATGGGCCGTAAAGGATGATCTCTACGTTGTGGTCAAATTGTCCTATGTCGATGAGGGTATAGGAAAGGTGGGGGGACCACTTTGAGGTCCTAAAAAATAAGGTTTAGTAAGGTGAACCCTAGATACTATGAGAGGTTGACCACTCTTGTCCATTAATTGTTGTCTGCAACGACATTGAACTCAAATGTGGTGAAGCCTTGAATGCTAAATAGAAAAATATTAGGACATCAGTGAACCTTGCTTGTGTGAAAAAAAATCTCTTTGGGTTGAGTTGTTGGGATGTAAAAAATACCCTCTTAAGGACATGCACCTTATCAGGAAGGTATGGTATTTAGTACCAATATTCATTATTTGGCACTGTATGATGCTAGAACGCATGCACCTACTGTATTTGCATCATAATATTAAAGATAAAATAAGAAAACATACAATGACAATGAATTAAGAAAAATGTAAAGGCTCCTTTTATTAATTCATCATGAAAATCAGTTACATGTACGTCCCTCTTAGGGATACCGAATTTTGATACAATGAATAAAAAAATATGAAGCCCTAAAATAGGGGTGGTGCAATTCGCATGTCTTCTACATCAACATGAATTGATTAAGGGCTTATTGATGCCTCCTTCTCACTTGTTCGGAGAAAATATCCTTAGATGTGGTTTTGTCCTTTGTAGATCCTGTCACCTGTGCACAAAGAAACCACAAAATACGTCAATAGCATATGCAACCTCTCGTGATGAGGTTTGTTTCAATAAATTGCATGAAATGACATGAAAGCATGATAAAATCATGAAAAGCACAAATATAAGAAAAGATGCAAAATAAAATGCTAATAAACCATACAAATGCATTGAAAATGATAAATCTACTCTAAGCTAAGCTAATAAAATAGGAATAAGCAAAAATCTAGGCTAATAACTGAATCAAACCCTAGTCACTATCGCTTAGGGCAACTGATTCTACTAGCTGCTGATGTCGTTAGCAGTTGAGCCTATGAGCCACTATCGAAGATAGTGATTGCAAATTGAGTATTCTGCCTCTTAAATCAAGGTCTATGATGCACAATTCACTAGTTGAATTGATGGTCAAGGGTCACCTATGTGTCCAGAGACTGGTTGACGATTGAAATCGATAGAATTTAGGTCAGATTGGTGTGGAATTGTAAGGTATGCTTCTTAGTCCTTTGGAAGCTCCATTTTTTATTGCATGTGTGTCACTCCATAATTGGGTAGCATTTCGACTCTCCTCAAGGGCTATCAAGTCGCTATCCAATCCGGTAGAGCTTCGCTACATGAAATTAAGATCATAATTCATTCAAGGGAAGGCCTATAAATAGGCTTCCCGATTCCCAATATTGGCTTCTTAGAGAAGCCAAGATCAAGAATTGCCAACTTGTGGTAGTTGGGAGGAACCTTCCAGAAGATTCGCAACCATTATCCACCCAAATCAGTTAGAAATGTCGTTGGCACAACTGATTTGGCTCGACTCATAGGGCTGAGTCAGTTTTAGAGATAGCTGCTCTCACTTAGCGCGACTAGGAGCAAGCTGCTCCTAGCCACTGTTAGTAGGTGCGGCTAGCTCGCAACTGCTCTAATAGCGGTTAGGTTGGTAGTCGCTTTGATCGTTAGTGGATGAGCCTGCATAGGACTAGATTATCCTAAATGAGTGGTTAGAACCACTGCTATCTATTGGAAAGGTCCAAGATCATTCATATGCTCTACAAAGGTGCCCATATGAGTAGTCTCCTAAATATGATGTGTTATAGGTGTCTATAGATGCCCCTTTTGTGTTGCATTGTGGGAATACAACACCATATTATAGGTTTACTGATGTTCATTGATTTGGTCAATGCTAGATGTCCCAATATTGGAAAGGACATACATTTTAGAATCATTGCTTCCAACGATGTGGAAGGCTTAAATTTGGTGCTTTGGCACTTTCGGGTATAATCGGGTAGGACCGATAGACGAAGTGACAAAGGTTTATCTCATCATATTTGCTTTTTGCCCCTGCAAATGGGGAAGCTTATGATAGTTGTTAGCAATGATTCATAAGACGAATGTAATTTGACATGATCGAGTGATCCTTCATTGATTTTGATTATGAATTTATTATTATGACTACCCCCTCAAGCGACGAGTCGATGAGGAAAATAACTAGTGATGAAAGTGACGAGTCACTTGACCAAGATGATTGATTTGGACGATTTAAGATGATTGCTTTGTTGTTATATGGTAGGTCCTATTACAAGTGTGATTTTAACCAATAATAGTAATTGTACATCTCTATCCCATGGAGTAGTCCGATCACAATGGCCTTCTTAGGGAATAAAGATGATAGCAATTCTATTTAAGATTTTGTCGTGAATCACTATGTTCGATGATCTGCTGAAAGTGTCATAGAAGAAATGAAATGAAAACCTCATTCCCATGGGGTAGTTTAGCCACCATGGCCTTCTTAGGGAGTGAAGTGAAGCATTTCAATTCGACGATGAATAATTTGGTTCAAATGACCTTATGGTAATTTACTCATCTTAATGGATTGCATGGAGTGCAAGTCGCTGTAATCGCCAAGTGTATAGAGTAAATAACTGTGTACGAGGTGAATTTGAAAATTTGATGTTATATGATTTTTTTTGTTATTTTGATGATTTTTGATGATTTTGGACCCGGTAGATATGCTTAATTGTCCATTTTGAATCTTCCCATGGTGAGAAATTTAGTGCATTTATTGTTGCTTCTTAGTCGCTATCAATGATAGCAGCCCATTTTTGTAATTTTGTAGCCACTGTTAGCATAGGCGTCCTGCACTTTGTGGCCGTTGTCGACATCAGTGGCCCCGCAAGAAATGAAAAATATAAATAAAAAGTTAGGGTTTTTAATTCATTATTTTCCAACTGGTAGCTTGCAACAGTGAGCGCTAAGGAGAGAGATAAAGTGACCTGAAACGTTGTTGACATTGACCTAACACCATGGTGGAGCACGACGAGGCATCGACGAGTGAAGGAGCTGGAGCTTCATGGGTATTTCTCAAACCCTAATCTTGTCATTTAATGGGTAAAATAAACCACATTAAGAAATGGGTAAATAAACCTCATTAAACTTGTTGGAAAAAAACTACACCCATAGCTAGGTTTAGATTTAGGCTAATTTAGGTGGATATGCCTTAGATTTTAAGTTTTACAATTTTTAATTTTTGGATGAGGGACGAACATTGTTGGCGTGTCATCTCATGACTGCTATCGCTTAGGGTGGCTCCTAATTGGGTAAAAGGGGTCCGTTGTCACTAAGGACAACTGGTTTGAAACCCCAACAGTCAAAAATTTGATCATTGGTGGCTAGCCTCTATCGACGTCAGTAGCTGCTGTGGCAGTCACTATCGGCATCGACTGCTAAACCTTAGGAAGATTTTTGAAATTTTTGAAATTTTTGATTGGTTTTGTTGTTTTTTTTCATATGCATCTGATTATGCATTTTATTTTCAAATTTAACTCTTGATAGCACGGGCGCAAGATCCTGATTTGTTGGTTGATTTTATGCCACTGCTAGACCGCACATACTGGGAGTGGTTTGATGCATGTGGCCTCATGTATGCTGCTAGATTGTCAACCATCATGTCGGATCAAGAATACATTACAGTGCTGGACCACATATGGGATTACCAGACTAACACCTTTCATCTCTCGATTGGCGAGATGGCTATTACACTTGAGGATGTTTATAAGATCTTCAAGATTCCCTTTGATGGATGGGCCATCGTTTTCTCACTGGCCTCAGCTAGGGCAATAGTGTTTGATAGGGTTTTTTGCGACCAAGCATGCACAGCTCTGGGAGACATTCAACATGGTGGGGTTCTTGTCACCTGCTGGTATTAGGCTGATGTGTTTACATGATGCCAGGACATTTTGATGCACGTTATCTGTAATGTGCTTTTTATAGACACATCAGGAGCGAGGTTCCCATGGAACCTCTTAGCTATGGTACAGGATCTAATGGACAGTACTAGGCCTATCATTATGGCTTAGGGGAGTGCACTGTTGGCACTGCTCTATGATGAGTTGTATCGAATCCAGTAGTGGGGTCGAGCTGGTGTGGCATGCAACTTGCTTCTACAGATCTGGGAATGGGAGCATATCAGGGTAGAACGCCCAGTAGGATTACCATAGGAGATTACTGTGATAGTGGAGAGGGCACAATTCTATGGGTCTAGATGGTTACAAGATGTAGAGGAGCAACAACGTCATCGCTAGGCAGAGAACTTGGCTCACTATGCAGGCTCTCTGACTGGACTACAGGCTAAGGACATTATATGGAGGCCATACTTGGATTGCCCTGCTTGGTTAGAGGCTGACCAGTTTTTGGCTTAGATGAGGTGTGACCAATGGATTATCGGGTGCAAGGCATGGGTGAGGGAGTTCTTCCACTTCTCCTAGGTTACCAAACAATTTGGTATTCGTAAAGACATCCCACTACAACGAGCTCTCTACAAGTGGTTTCAAGTAGAGAGAGATATTCCAATGCCATAGGTTACAACTCTATAGAAGGAGGCAGATCCTCCTATAGCCTGTCGATATAGTTGATGCTGGTACTATAGAGGCATACACTCAGTGGTGGGTGATGTAACTATGGCATGGTGGTGGCAACCTAGAATGATATAGGTATGAGGCAGCTGCTGAGAATCCTAATGGGAGATGAGTGCGACCCAGGATAGAGGAGGAGTGGGGCCAGGATGCAAAGGAGCAAACATAACCAGAGGAGAAGGAGGTGGCTCCAGAGGATCAAGAGTCTCCTCTCTAGGTAGAGCTACACAACTTAGAGGTTGAGTTATAGATAGCTCATCGATAGATCCTAGAGCAGGATACCTCTCTCGCCATGACATAGAGCTAGCTGACAGTCAAGTAGGACAGATGGTGAGGGTACGAGGAGGAGAGGATCTCTTTGTAGATGTGACTTGATTCAAAAATGCTCAGGATAGAGTAGCTCACCATAGAGAGATATTTGATGCACACTACTATAGGTGCTTTGACTATTGAGTGGGGTGCTCTTCGACTACAAATAGGGGTTTCTCCTATGGGACAGGTTGCACTAGATGCTCCAAATGTTCAGGGATTAGCGGGGTTGGATATAGGGGCAGATATCATGCGACTGTAGGACATACTAGTAGATGATGCGAGGTGGCAAGCATCAGATGCAACACATATTGCTCTTCTAGAGGCTGAGGTAAGGTTATGCATTGGTGTTGTGCTAGCCAGATCTACGACAGTAGGGTCTCAATAAACTAGGAGTGAGTCTGGGCAGTCATCAGTGTGGTCCAATCATAGGATAGCTGCACAATTTGAGAGATCAGAAGAAGTTAGCTCTAGGAAGACTCATAGGGATGGAGCTAAGGGTGGTGGTGAGCCAGAGGGTGCAGGCCTAGCTTGAAATATCTGAGAGACATGTACTATTTTTGAGTGTAAGATCTAAGGACCTACACAGTTGTAGCCTATGGGTATTTTTGTACCTTGATGTACTTTGATATTCTACACATATATATAATACTTTACTTTTATTTCTTATTATATGTATTATATGTTTACCTTTAGGTTCATGTGATGCAAAATGGATGCAATGCTTATGATCTTATGCTATATGATGTGGTGTATTAATGACATGCACTAGCTAGATGATGGATGTATGATTAGATGTTGTGATCTAGATGTGTAGATAGACTACTATGTATGCCTCTATGGATGCACTGATTTGTGTTAAATGCATGTGTAATTTTGGTTAATTGTATGCATCTATATTATGTTGTTATGATATGGTGAATGCAATGTATGTAATGCATTATTTACATGATGGTGATCTAATGTAAATGAACCTGTATGGTTTAATACTTAAAACATAAAGAATGAATCTAATATGTGCTTAAAAATCTAATGGGTGACACCACTGAATGTATAAAAATCATGAATGAAAATGGTAACTCTTAGCATAATAATTAATCATTTAAGCATCCAAATGTGATATGAGAGAATTGTGATATGTAATGATTTATGAGATGAGATGATTTGTTGCTATGAGGGATTTTTGAGGTTTTCCATGAGACTCAAACACCCTAGTTGATTAATAAAAAGTTATATAACGACCATACCGGACTCCTAAAAGACAAAATTTTTTGTTATGAAGACCAAGCTATTCATTATACCTATGTGTGAAAATGAATATATTAGATGAGACATAAGACTACCTCATTGCTAGGCAGGATTCATTCAACCCATTGCTGTAATGAGGATCACCAAATATTCATCATGATCATAAGTTTAGACGCAGTTGGACTAGACTACTAGGTAATACAAACCACCTAAAGCTAACTTATTTGTAAATGGCTTAGAACTACCCCAATTCCAGGCGAGATTCATTCAGCCCATTGTTGTATTGGGGATCACTCAATGGCTTTGAGTAGTGACCACTCTAGGGATTCGAGCTCTTCACCCCCTTCTTTTCTTCACTTTTATTGGGATAATTACTCATGCATAGTGATGAAAATCACTGTTTATTTTACCTTTTTTTTTAGCAAGGGATTTTGCTTTGATTGTAGGATTTTGCTTATTTTGTATGAGCGCAAGGGATTTATTTGGGTAGGGAGGAGCTTGTACTTTTTCAATTATAAACACCCTAGAACATACACATCACAAGATGAGCAAGTAAAAACCTTTCACTTAAGGTGACTAGGATCACTTTGTAGTTTTTATATTTTCTTATCCAGACTAGGATTGTTAATGTTTAATTAGTGATGGGATTTTGACATATGCTAGGTGCCATCAAAACTAGACCTCATATCCAAAAGCAAATATAGCTTTCCACAAAATCTGAGAAGATCACTAGGTATGTCTAAATGATCGAAAAACCCAAGTATATTCCTTCTAGCAACAAGAAATGATTGTGTTGAGAAACACAATTACTCACAAGGGTGATGGATGATGATGATGAATAGATGTATGATTATATGATACAAATGTGGTGTCATTTGTAAGATTGTAAACACACCCTATCCTAATGCAAATGCAATGGATGAAAATACCTAATGCAATGCAATTGAATAAATGCAAACGCAAAATATAAAATACAAATGTTTTGTGTTTTTTATGTTTTCAATTGTTTTTGAAATTTTATGAAATTTTCAATTGTTTTTGAAATTTTATGATTTTTTTGAATGTTTTTGAATTTTCTCTTGCTGCTATGTGTAAAACGCCTTCATATGAAGAATGTTGAGAGGCTCAAGCTCTTCAACCTCTTCTAACGATGTTATGCAATATATTCCAGGTCCAATCTTATCTAAGATGATATAAGGACCTAACCAATTAGCCATAAATTTGTTGGTTCTCTTTCAACACAAGATCCCCAACCTTAAAGTCTCTTAGGTGGAATTTATTATTATAATATTGTTTAAGATGATCTTGATAAACATAGAGATGCTCGATGTTGATATAATATATCGCTTGCTCTTTGTCCCATCATGATCGCCATCTGTACGATGCTAGAATGCATGCACCTACTGTATTTGCATCATAATATCAAAGATAAAACAAGAAAATATACAATGACAATGAATTAAGAAAAATGTAAAGGCTTATTTTATTAATTCATCATGAAAATTAGTTACATGTACATCCCTCTTAGGGATACCGAATTTTGATACAATGAATACAAATATATGAAGCCCTAAAATAGGGGTGGTGCAATCCGTAAGCCTTCTAGATCGACATGAATTTATTGAGGGCTTATTGATATCTCCTTATCACTTGTTCAGAGGAAAGATCCTTAGATTTGGTTTTGTCCTTTGTAGATCCTATCACCTGTGCAAAAAGAAACCACAAAATATGTCAATAGCATTTGCAACCTCTCAAGATGAGGTTTATTTCAAGAAATTGCATGGAATGACATGAAAGCATGAAAAGCACAAATATAAAAAAATATGTGAAATAAAATGCTAATGAACCATACACATGCATTGAAAGTGATAAATATACTCTAAGATAAGCTAATAAAATAGGAATAAGCAAAAATTTAGGCTAAGAACTGAAGAAATTATGAATCAAACCCTAGCTGCTGTCGCTCAGGGTAGTTGGTTCTGCTAGCCACTGATGCTGTCAGTGGCTGAGCCTGCGAGCTGCTGTCGAAGACAACAACCGTGAACTAAGTATTATACCTCTTAAATTATGGTCTATGATGCATAATTCACCAGTTGAATTGATGGTCAAGGGTCTCCTTTGTGTCTAAATACTGATTAACGATTGAAATTGGTATAATTCATGTCATATTGGTGTGGAATTGCAAGGTATGCTTATTAGTCCTTCGAAAGCTCCATTGTTGATTGCATATGTGTCACTCCAAAATTGGGTAGCATTTCGACTCTCCTCAAGGGCTATCAAGTCACTATCCAATCCAGTAGAGCTTCGCTACATGAAATCAGGATCATAATTCATTCAGGGGAAGGCCTATAGATAGGCTTCCTGATTCTCAATATTGGCTTCTTGGAGAAGCCAAGATAAAGCATTTCCAGCTGATGGTAGTTGAGAGGAACCTTCAGAAGATTTGTAACCATTATCCACCCAAATTAGTTAGAAATATCGTTGGCACAACTAATTTGGCTCGGCTCATGAGGCCAAGTCAATTTCAAATCTAGCCGCTCTCACTCAGCGTGGCTAGGAGTAAGCTACTCCTAAACACTATCAGTAGGTGTGGCTAGCTTGCAGCCACTCTGATCATCAACGACTATACCTGTATAGGACCAGAATGCCCTAAATGAGTGGTTAGAACCACTGCTATCTCTTGGAAAGGTCCAAGATCATTCATATGGTCTACAAAGGTGCCCATATGAGTATTATCCTAAATATGATGCGTTTTAGGTGTCTACAAACACATATGTAAGGACACAAACAAGCTAATTTTTGATAACAAAAGAACCAATTTTTGAGCGTTAACCAATAGAGTGTTAAGGGAGATAATCTTGAACACAAAAGCTATATATAATAAACAACAAGAAATTAGGAGATTAAGAAAAAAAGATATACAATTGTTACACCAAATGGATCTTCAAAATCTCCTTAATTCTAGGCCATAGGTTAGAATAATCAAACCTCCAGAGATAAAATTCCCTGCACTTTTCTTTGATAGAGCCTCCAAATCAAACCCAAGTCATGCAATGACCGGTGGTGTGATACTAGTGGTACCACACTATGAAATGCTTCAATTCAAAATCAATTTGAGGAAAACAACCAATAATGTTGTAGAATTGATAGGTTGTGAAATAGGACAAAAATTGATTCAAGAACAAGACATTAAACAACTCCATGTGTATAGTGATTCGAGTCTTGGGATATCTACCCTATCTAAGGGGAAGAATTTCTCATAAGTCCAATTACAAATAGTTCACAGAAGACTAATATAATAGAAGTAGAATTTTGAATATATACAATACTCCCACATTGGAAGGAGACATAATATGGTGGTTGATCACCTTGCAAATGAGGCCATAAACATAGCCTATTTGCATCTCAGAGTAATAAAGGAAAATAAAAGTAGACAACATGAGTGGCATAGATGATAGGAAGCATATGACAATGGTGGAGCCTTTGGAGTTTTTGGAACCTTTGAAGATTTTGGTGCCTCTAGAGATTTTGATACCTCTGGACAACCTTGTAATATTGTGTGATTCTAGTGCATTTGGTGTTTCAAGTTTTCTTTGTGAATATGGTACCATTTGCATGTTTGGCACCATTGGCATATCGTTGCACTTTTTAGAGTTTTTGAATTTGCTTTGTTGCCTATTCCTCCTTTTGGATAGAAATATTATGACCTACAAGCTTCCTGTTGCATAATTGTCCTTTGCAAATTTGAATATCAATATATAACTCATTTTATTAAAAAAGCAGTGTTCAAAAGAGGTTTAATTTTTAATAAAGTTAAATATGCTACTTGCACCAATACATCCAATTTTAAAAAATATATAACCATAATGTAAATATAAATATTTTATTATTTCATCCCCACAATTGTATTAAATCATTTAAATAATAGTAAGATGGTCAATATTATGGTTGATTGTTACTATTCATGAGGAAGCTTAAATATGTTTGAGGGGATGTTATGTGTGGGAGCAATAAAAGTCATATTTGTTAATTATTTATTTTAGGTTTTGAAAAGTTCTCAACATGTTTGTTTTGTTGTTTTCAACATGAGTGATGCTTTCTCATTTTTATGTTATTTACGTAAATAATTATTATAGATAAACATTTATGGCAAGAAAAAGTTATATATAAAATATATTGTAATATATGTTAAATGATGAGAGATGATTATATGCCATAAACACCCTTTGGGAAGGAGATGATTCATAATGAGTCTCTTGGACTAAATTTTTTTTGTCCTCAAAGCATAGGGAGCGAAGGATAAATATTAATGAAGGATTGAATCTCCCATGAAGTTGCTTATTTTGGAAGGCCCTTCCACTTAATTATATATTTAGTAATTTTTCAAGCACATTGAGACCCACACTTATTTCCAAAATATCTCTGGGTTCAAGTATAAGTTAACCTTCCTCATCCAAGATTGTAACTCTTTTTGAATAGGAGTGAGGGCACCCAACATTTGCTTTAAATACATAACATGAAAAATATTGTAGATGTGACTATTTTTTGAAAGTTCAAGAACGTTTCCAATTAAACAAAAAATCATTCGTATAAGAACCATAATATTTAGGGGACAACTTCAAGTTCTATTGACCTTGAGAGATGATTGTTTGTATGGCTAAAGGTAAACATAAACCCAATCATTTTCCTAAAATTATTTTTTAGAAAGATGATTATCATCATGTTTCATTCTATTTTTGACATGCTCCAAGTTACCTTTTAGGTATGTAGGATTGCATTGGATTCCTCTAGGCAATCACAAATGGCTGAAACCTTGACTTGATTGAACACAAAGTCTTTAGGTCTTGGGGGTTTGTAGCCATATAAGATGTCAACGAGAGTCATTTTAGCTAATGTATGATAAGTAGTGTTATACCACCATTGAGACAAAAGTAACCATTTAGACCATTTTTGGGAGTTGTCTGATGCAAACCAACATAACCTTCTAGGCACTTATTTACAATATTTATTTGATTGTTGGTTTTAGAATGGTATGTTGAGCTCATTGGTTGTGAAATCCTTATTTGTTTGTCTTTTTCCATAAATTACTATTAAATGATGGATCATACTATTTACAATTACCTTGTCAAATCCATGAAGCTTATAAGCATGGTTAATAAATTCTTCTACTACTTGATGTGGAGAACAAGTACTCCTCATTGGAATGAAATGGATAAACTTGGTATGAAAATTCATAACCATATAAATTCTATTATAACAATCTAAGATAGGTAAACCATTGATAAAATCCATAGACGTTTCTTACCATTTTTATTGTATGCATAATGGTTAAAGTAGTATTGGATATGAGAGATACTCACTTTTGTCTTTTACACATATCACCCTCAACCACATACTTTTGAATGTCCTTTTGCATACCCTTCCAAAAGAATGATTTTCAAGCATTTTAGTAAGTTTTAGAGAAGCCAACATATCCTCAATTGGGGGGATTATGTTTTTCTACAAGAACTTTGAGCATAAAGCTTATATTTTGAGGCAAAGATATACAACTCTTAGTTCATGTGATATCATTTTTCTACGTGAATTATGGGTTTTCTTCATTATTGTTAATGAGTTCTTGACACTCATCACTTCTAACATACTTAGCTTATACATCCTTAGTCCATTTAGGAATGATTACTAAAATTGCATAAGAGATTGCTTCTTCGTCATTTCTAGATATGGCATTTGCAACTTGATTATCTTTTCCTTTTTTGTGCAAGATTTCAAAGTTGATTGATTTTTAGCCACTCATTTTTTGTTGTTCAATAGTTGATGTTTTATGTTGAAGTAGATATTTGAGGCTATCATGGTTGGTACAATTTGAAAAATTCATATCAATTAAATGTTGCCTTCATTTTACTAGGGAATGCATAATTGCAAGCATTTTCTTATCATAAAGAAATTGGATTTTCTTGTGCAATTTAAGTTTCTGACTTTTATATTCAATTGGGTGACCATATTGCATGAGCATAGCTCCAAGACTAAGTTGAAAAGCACCACATTCAATAATAAATGGTTTGGAAAATTTAGGAGTTGTTAGCACAAGTGTTAAGTATAACACACACTTTATCTTTTGAAAGCTTTGGTATACATTCAATGACCATTCAAATGAATCATTTTTGAGAATATTTGATAATGGAGCTGTTATATGCACACAGTGCTTAATAAATTGATAATGAAATACTTCAGAATCAAGGATTTATTTAATTTTGGATATGGTTTTAGGTTAGGCCATTCTATCATTGATTTTATTTTGATAGGATAGAATTTAACATCTTCTATTGAAATTTTGCGCCCTAAATATTATTCTTTCTAAAAAAAATGTATTTGGATTTTTTTAAGATAAAAATTATTACCTTATAAGAATGATAATACCTCATCCACATGCTTGTGGTGATCCTTCTAATTTTCAATGGAAATAAGAATATTGTCAAAGAATACTAGGACAACCTTCCTTAGATAAGACTAGAATATTCGTAGTAGCTTGAAAGGTTGTAGGTGCATTGGTTAATCCAAATAGCACCACCTTGAACTCATAGTGACCATGAGTTCTAAAAGTCAATTTTTGGAATATCTTTTATCTGATTTAATTTTGTTAGTAAATTGATCTCAAGTCTTGTTTAGTGAAGTATTTAGTTCCATGTAATTCATTTAGTATCTCATTGATAGATATAATAGAAAATTGGTTCTTAATTGCAATTTTATTTAGGACTTTAAAATTGATACATAGGTGATATGATCTATTATTTATTTATTTTAGAGTGTGATTGGTGTCGAGTATGGGCTAGTATTAGGTGTGATAACACTAAATTTTAGTAAATTTTAAAGCAATTATTCATTTTTGGTTTTATGATGATGTGGATAAAACATGGTTTGATTGATGTTAATTGGCAATCATTCTGGTTTGATTTTGATAACATGGTCAATATTTTGTTTTGGAGGTAACACTAAAGGTAACTACTAGAATACAATTGCATGTTTATTTATGATTTATTTCATTTTGTTATTTGGTATATCATTTTTTTTGTCATGGGATTCATGGCAAAACACTGGAAAATAATAATAGATGCTCCTTTTCTAATCATTTTTCCATTGTGTGTGATGACACTTGCTATGAATACATGTAAATATTTTAAAGTTTACTTTTGGCCTTGTCATTTGAATTTAAAACATGTTCTTTGAGATTGAATTTGAATAATGTGAGGGGTGTTAACCATTCCGCTTTGTCCAATCAACCTAATAACATGGCCTAGAAGCTATTTTGGTAGCTCCAATTTATCATATTTTTATTGGTATATTAATTGATTACCTCCTAGAATTGCGATGATGAATTATTTTACCCCTAAACAAATGGCCACCATTCATCATTTTATTCTTGATTTTCAAACTTGATTTGATGATGAAAAAACATTTTGGAAGAAAAGTGATGGAGCAATTTGAATATAATTCCCACTTTCTCTTGATGCAATTTGAATCTTCGAACTACTTGTCCAATATCTATGCAACTTACATTTTTTTTTTTTTGGTAATTATTTTAATAGATTAACAATGGGTTTTTATAGAGGATCCCAAAACCTTATGTACAAAATCAGCCTGGCTGGAATGTGCATCATGCCTTGTGGTTGGAGGAATAAAACTGATGACAGAAAACAAAAACTGCTAATTGCCCGAAGGCTACAAGTAGGGCCCTTATGCCTGAATATCCTGGAAACAAACCACATTTTACCAAGGAAAACAAAAATACTAGCCGAAGAAATTTGACCATCGAAAGCAGAAATAGCCAAACCAAACGAATGACCTTCTAAAGCGGGGAGAACATCATGATAGGATATCCTCATTGGCCAAACTCGCCACCTCAGACGGGAAGCGTGAGCGCCACACAACAGGACACGTGGTCGCAAGCCCTTTGTTGGCCATGTGGTCTGCCACGCGATTTCCTTCCCTGAAAATATGACACGCCTTCCACCTGTCACATTGAGAGAGGAGCATCCTAGCCTCAAGAATGATGTTGTAGACCCTCCAAGACGGGTATTTAGAGCCTAGTAGATAGTTGACTATATTGAGCGAATCACCTTCGACTATCAAAGGCCGAGGATCCTCGGAGAGGATCTGGATACCTTTCAAAACACTTCTGGCTTCAGCATAGTGATTAGTCTGGGCGCCCAAATCTTCACAATAAGCCAACACGAGATTCCCGTTATGGTATCTAACCACACCACCAGAACCAGCGGGGCCAGGATTGCCTTTGGCCGCACCGTCAAAGTTTAATTTAATCCAGCTCACAGGGGGCTTGGTCCAAATAACATCCCCATGCTGAGATTTAGAAACACCATCATGAAAAGGGAAGAGGCCCAAACTTTTGAAGATCGCTGCTTCGCCAAGAAGGCGAGGACGGGAACTAGGAACAACTTTAGAATTCTCAATGGTGAAGGATAAGGCTCTCTGAGCGACATAGGGAGGTACTCTAGGGACCTTGCCGAAGACTCTGGCATTCCTCTCTAGCCAAATATGCCAAATGGAGTGGTGGAAAGAGGCCTCAAGAAGGAAGCAGAGTTTAGGATTCTTGAAAGGATTGGGCCATTGGTGGAAGATATATTTGAGGGAGCGGGGAGTGCACCAATGGATTTGAAAGGAAGACAGGACAGTGCCAAGGACAGTGTAGAAATAAGTGGTCTATCGTCTCACAATCAGCAAAGCATAAGAAGCACCTGTTGGGAATAGCAAAACCCCTCTTATGGAGGTTGTCAATGGTTAAGGCTTTATTATGAAAGACAATCCATGCAAAGTAATTAACTTTAGGAATAATACCCTTCCTCCAAATCACTTTCCATCGATGATCCACGATAATATCGCAAGTAAGAAGGTCATAGGCGGTCTTGACAGAGAACAGACCATCCTCCGTGCCATGCTAGATTATTCTGTCGTCTCTTCTAATAGATGGAATTAAAACAGATCGAAGAATATTAGACAAAAAGGTCATTTCATTGTTAAACCCGTCCAGGACTGGCAAATTCCATCGAGGGGGAAGAGAGCTCCGATCAATAAAGTCTGCAACCTTGAGTTGGGAATTTGGATCCACCTGGGCTTTCGAGGCCGGCAAGGTCCGCTCTCAACTCGAGAGCTCCATCAGTAACCCAACTGTCCTTCCAGAAGAGAATGGAGTTGCCATCACCCAAAATCCAGCGAGCACCAGAGTCGATCAGAGAGCGGGCTTGAAGCACAGATTTCCAAAAGGCAGACGCTTTAGGAGGAATCCCGACATCAAAAAGAGAACTCGATCCAAGATACTTCCTCTTAACCAACTTGACCCACTCTGTTGGGTCATTAGTCAGGATCTTCCAAGCGTGCTTAGCGATCAAAGCAGTGTTCATGAGTCTTGATCTCCTCATTCCCATGCTGCCTTGGTCCTTTTGCAAGCAAACCTTATCCCAAGCCACAAGAGGGATTCTGGATTTTTCTTCATTGCCAGACCACAGAAAGGTCCTCTGAATCTTTTCAATATTGGAGTGGACAAAAATAGGTAGCATGAACACAGACATGAAGTAAGTTGGGATTCCTTGGAGACAAGCTTTGGTAAGGGTGGCTTTCCTAGCTTGCGATAGGAATTTGCCTTTCCAAGTGCTCAGATTTTTGTGAAGATGTTCCAGGATCATGTCCCACATGCTTCCATTGGCCCGACCATTACAAGCTAGAGGCAAACCCAGATAAGACACAGGCAGGGAATCAATAGTGCATTCCAAAATTTTGGCTATGCGGAGCTGCCTTCGCATATGAGTGTTAATAAAGTAAATTTTTCTTTTGATGTAATTCACTTTCTGTCCGGCAGCCTTTTCATAACGGGAGAGGATTCGCTTGATGGATTTGGCTTGAGTGACGGAAGCCCCAGTGGAGATGAGGGTGTCATCCACAAATTGTTGATGAGAAACAGGATCGACTCTGGAGGTGGGCAAAATGCCAAAGATCTTATTCTGGCGAAGAGCCTCTTTCAAAGACCAACTCAGAACCTCAGCCAGAAGGATGAATAGAATAGGAGATAGAGGGTCACCTTGTCTGAGGCCTCTGGCGCTTTGGAAATACCCAGCAGGGGATCCATTGATTAGAACAGAAAAGGAGGGAGTGGATATGCAACTACTGACAAGGTCAATCCAGTGAGGGTGAAAGCCAAACTTGAAGAGGACAACACAAAGGAACCTCCTGTCAACTCTGTCAAAAGCTTTATTCATGTCCAGCTTGAGGAAAAGAGTAGAATTTTTGGAGCGATGAGCAGAATGGAGGGTTTCATGGATGGTGATGACACCATCGATAATGTTTTTGCCTTTCACGGTGCTTCCCTAAGAAGGACCAACCAAGGAGGGAAGAAGGGACCTCAGACGGTTGGCTATGGACTTCGTTAAGATTTTATAAAAAACATTGCACAGGCTAATGGGACGATAATCAGAGAAACTTTTGCAGGTGGAAGACTTAGGGATGAGAGCAAGAAAGGTAGAATTTAGTTTTGGATGGATGGATCTGGAGGCTTGAATCTCCTGAATTGCTTCACACACATCCGAGCCCACAACATCCCACATAACTTGAAAAAAATGAGGGGGAAAATCGTCAGGCCCAGGGGCCTTGTCTGGTTGCATGGAGAACAAAGCTTCTTTAATCTCGGACACAAAAAAAGGCTCTAGAAGCTTAAAGCTTACCTCGGGAGGAACTTTGACTGGGAAGTTATCCAGCAGAGATTTTTGAACCTGGAGATCACTGTCGGGAGGAACACCGAGCAGATCCTGGAAGAAGTCAACCGCTTCACTTCGGATTTCCTCAATATCCTTGGTAACACGTCCATCCTTGCACACCACTTCCCTTTTGTTAGCCCCTCTATGCCGCAAAGTTGACATGTGAAAAAACTAAGTATTGGAGTCTCCATTTCTCAACTAGAGGTCCCTAGATTTCTGGTGCCATAAATTTTCTTCCCTTGCAAGAATAGAATGATAATACACCAAGAGCCTCCTTTCCTCCTCCCTGACGCAATCGGTGTAACCTTCGAGCTCCATTATCTCCACCAATTTTAGGTTCACAGAAATGGACCTTTTGGACTCAAAAATGTTGCCGAACACCTCCTTGTTCCATGTTTTCAAATTCCTTTTGATTAACTTGAGTTTTAAGGCCACTCTCTTGGAAGTAGAACCTGCTACCTTCTGCTGCCACCAGGCCGTAACCAACCCTCTGAAGTCCTTGTGAGAAATCCACATGGACTCAAATATGAAGGGGGTTTTAAAAACAGGCCCATCAACTGTCTCCAGGACAATAGGATTGTGATTAGACCCAATCCTCGGTAAGGCCGAGAGAGTTGCCGCACCGAGTATGGGAATAGCCTCTTGGGATATGAAGAATCTGTCAAGCTTGACTTGAATAAGATTGCTCCCAATCCTCCTGTTGCTCCAAGTGAAGGATGCCCCATTGAGGTTAATGTCAAGCAAGTTATTGGTGGAAACAAAATCTTGAAAGTATTCTAGACTGTGGCTAGAGTGGTCCGATCCTCATTTATTTTTAGATGGGTGAAGAGGACAGTTGAAATCTCCCCCTAGAACCCAAGGGAAATTATAGAACGTTTCCCTCATCTGGGAAATAGCCTTCCACATTTTTTCTCTCCTCGAGATAGAGTTTGGGTCATACACATTGGACAGGATCCAAGAAAAGTTAATGGCTTTGGAATGAAACAAAACATTGATAATCCTACTGGAAGTTGAGAGAAGGCTGCCCTAAAAAATCTCTGGATCCCAAAGAATCATGAGACCGCCTGTCGTTCCCATCGCAAGACTGGAGAGGAATTTTGCCTTAGCCCAAATGACCTTAGCAGCTCTGGCAGAAGAGATAGCATCGGTCTTAGTCTCTTGCAAAATTAGGATGGACGGATTCATCCTCTTTCTGAGATCAGCCACCAATATTTGTTTGGTAGCTGCATTAAGCCCTCTCACATTCCATGAGAGGACTTTCATCTCAACAGTTTGATATTCTTCTTACCTCCCTTTCCTTGCTGGAGGGGAGGTTTTGGGATAGACGAGTCACCCATATGGGAATCAAAATCATCCTGAAAAAGCAGTCGTTGAGTACCATTTGCAACATCTGCCGTCGTCTCCTTGTCCCGCCTGTCTTTGTTGGGGGGACGACCTTGCTTCCTTTCGCTACCAAAATCAACACCTTGCTTTCGGCTCCTCGTACGAGGGCTGATATTACCAGACTGCTCACCCCTTCTTCCTAGTAGGTAATCTTCCAGCACATTTTGGGACTCGGGGTGGTTATGGTCCAAGATTTTGGGTGAATCTTCCTGTGTGGTGATTTGGGGAAGGGACTGGTCCTTCTCCTCCTGTGGTCCAAGGTGAGGGCTTACACCACACGGCTCATAGATCGTTTGGGGGGAGACTGCTTCCACCGGGTGGGAGGATTCGGGATGGTCCCTAGATGGGCCTAGAGATTCATGCCATTTTGCAGCAGGGTGCTTTGTCTGACCTTCACCGTGTTCCAAGGGGTTCCTTGGAATCCCGTTTCTTCATCCCTAGATTTTGAAGAGGACGGTTGGACTGGAGGTGCCCTTGAGAACTGCACTGGGGGCAGAAAGCTGGTATGTTCTCATACACAATGGCTTGCTTGTGGAGAATGATATCTCCAGATCGAAGAGTGATGGATGATGGAAGGTCAGCCTCCAAGTCCGCCAGAATGCAGAACCGAGCTTGAACAAATCTGGTTCGAGCTTTGGTGGGAGGGTCAATGGTAACCAACTCACCAATGGAGCATGCCATTCCTCTGATTACATTTTCATGCCAACAGAAGAGGGGGAGACTCGAGAGTCTAACCCATATTGGAGCAATGTTAATATTTTGGGTATCGGGGTTGAAGTCCATACCCCACTTCCCTAGAAAGAGACTCTGCGGCCTAGGAACCGGGGACCACCGGCCAGGATTTTACAGTAGTCCTCCTTGTTATTCAGTCTAATCATGAAAAAACCTCGGGTTAAGGCCGCCAACTCCATGTGACCAGAGGTTCGCCATTTACCTGCCGCCCACTTGCGAATGGTCTCCATGTTGGGATGGCCACCAATAAACTTACCGATGAGGGTAAATTTTTTGAATTCCACAAAGCTTGAAAGAATTTTCGTCGGGATGTCCAACTCATCCCCGACAGGAAACAACTCCTTGGAGAGCAGACCGCTAAGGGTTTCTGAAGCCGCTACCTGAGCGTACGACTTCTGAGGTCCACATCCCCATTTTTCTGGTGGATCCTTGTCATGACCTACATCCTCTTTGGTTGGAGAGGACTCCTTAGCACCCTCGGTCTCTGACTACCCTCCCTCCGCCCTGCTGTGCCCCTGGTTCAGTCTGTTGGCGTTCCCGTGCTCTCCTGCAGAAGCTTTCCCGCCCGTCGTCATCTAAAACCCTTCAAAACCCTCTCAAAATTTAAATATTTTTGTTCTATGCAACTTACATTTTAACCTTATACTTTTAAGAACCATTATATCATGCTTGATCATCTCATCCTTGATAATCAATTTTAGTGTAGTATATGCTACTTGGAGAAGGTTTGCTATTGATTCACTCTTCCTCTCAACCTCACAAGAACATGCATACTTCCAACTAGGTTATCCATACTTATAACTAGGACATCCTTACTTCCAACTAGGACACCTTTACTTATAGTAATGACTTCCTAAAATGATTTTCTTGCCATGTTAACTAGATTTTCTTCACAATAATTCTTTAATTTTTGAGTTTTTTTCTAAGATTTGGAACAAAAAGCAATGGTACACTTTGCTTCCTACTTACGGTTGCTTCTTGCTCACACTTGCAACACTTGCTTGTTTTCTAAAAAAAAAAAAAGGTGAGGTTCATTCTTGAGTCGCACTCGCTTCTAACTATTTGCATAGTTATTATTAGGTGTATCGATAATTTTAATTCAATGAGATTTATCAATTCATTTAGTTACATTGAACACTTAAATTCATAATATATTTTACTGCATGATTTAGCTTTCAAAGATATATTATTAATTGTTATAAATTCATTTGTATTACATGTTTCTATTTTTTAATAATAGATTTCCTATTATTATAATTAACTTAGATTAACCATTGTGAAGGCTTGAGTATTCTCAAAATAAGGTTTAATTCTAATCTAAAGGGAGTACGGTATGTATGCCTTGTAGGTGAATATCACAATAGGAGTGCCTCCCCCATATATAGTGGAACCAAGAAGTATAATGTGGTATTATTTGGTCAAATGAAAATTACTTTATTTATCTAAACATGAAACTAGGTGTAAATTTTAATGAAAGGAAAATGTCATGTTGTAATTTAATTGAGAAGTCTAAATATGTTTAAGTTTTTTAATGAATTTGAAAAATGCCATGTATTTAAATTGAAAGTATTCTATGGTATGACAATTTAACTAGCAGTTCATTTTCTAGATACATATGAATCTTAAATATAAATATAATAAATTAATAAAACTAAAATCCATTTATATAAATATGCAACTATAGTAAATTAATGTTATTAAAAGATTTTTCATAATAAAATTTATTTAGTAATGAATTTAGTAAAGTAAAAAAAAAAAAAAAATTATATCGATCAAGTTAAGCTCAAATAGTTGAGACTAGTTATCAAATCCAAATTTTGACAAGTATAAAGACCTTTTGTGTGTGTGGTGAGTGCTTGACCTATAAGTGAGTATTCTCAGTTTCACTCTACACAAAATTTATAGTAGTCATTAAGAAAAATACAAACAACTTTTCAAATAAAAAGGACATGATTAGATCCAAAGTTTTAAAGTCTTATTTGATTTTACACTTGCAATATATATAATCACTTCATTTGATTAAAAATTGAAGATAATGAGCTTCTCATTAATATATTTCATGTTTATTTTTAATGCACTCCAACATGAAACATTTGGTTATGTAATTTTGAGTGCAAGTTGAGAGTGAGTCTCATATTTTTCTTGTTTTATAAAGTAAGCAAGTGTTACAAGTGCAAGTAGGAAGCATAAGTAGAAAGTGAAGTGCAAGTAAGGAGCAAGTTCCACTTCTTATTGTTTCATATCTTAGAAGAAACTCAAAAACTAAAGGATTTATATGAAGAAAATTTAGATAACATGGCAAGAAATTCATTTTTGAACGTCCTTATTGGAAGTAAGTGTTGAGCATGCAAATGACACATAAGGGTATGTCAATGTACTTGGAAAAAGGATTTGTTTCCTCTTGAAAGAGAAATGTCTTTCCTCCAAAGTTTGGGTATGCCAGGTCTTGGCCAGTGTGGAAAGACTCAAAGGCTGATGATAACTGTTCCTTTTAAGGGACCTTTACTAGTTCTAAAAATATATAGATTTCTTGGTACAATGCTTGAAGACACGATGCTTGACTGTATAAAAATGATTCTCTTGCATAGATATCTCTACATTCATGAACTAAGTAGAATCAAAATGGACAAAAAAGTTAAATATTAAGCTATGTAAACAACGATTGCCCATATAGTATTGTTCATTGCATTTAAGGATATGTCACACAGATGAAAGCAATGATTATATTGAAGCTATATAAAATCTTATAATATGTTATAGAAAATAGCTTCAATGCTTCGAATGAATACTAATCTACTCCTAATTTAAAATATTTTCAAATAAAAGTCAATGGTTGAAGGGTGAGATAAAATAAAATAAAATAAACTAATACTGCTTAGAAACTCTAGCTCAGATACGATAAAGCAACAAACCTAAATTTAAACCATTCTCAACCCAACCAGTATTCACACGGCCTTAGGTCCGAGATGGTGCAATCTTTAGAGGGATAATAGACTATGAAAAGAACTGAGTGCAACCACCATCAACATGCGTAGATTAGACACAATAAATCTCAAAGCCTTATATTAAAGATAATTATTGAGTACATTGTTTTAGGTTCATCCACTTTGATGGATTACAAAGAGTAGAGCTTAAAAACAATAACAACTTGGTTCAGAAAAACCATCCAACTACAAAGAGAAAATCAAAAACTAAAAGGGAGCTAGCTAACAGATGATTTTTGACCTTTGTAACTGGCTAGTGAGCCACTATTTATATAATTTTAGCCTTCACTTAGCATTACATCTTGTAATTAATTATCTTCTAATTCCAGGTGGACTTCTTGAAATTAAATCTCTTGCCATACTACAACCATCCTTCCATTAAATGTGCACTACTTCGGCCATGCCTCATAATATCTTCATCTATAGTGAGCTCTACAACGGATACTTCATCAATTTTAAATTCGCACGATGCTTAGGGATTCTAGAACTGTCATACCTCATTAAATCTTCATAAGCCCATGAAATCTAGGTTGATCATTAATTTTCCTGATCTTTCACCCTGCTCAGTTGTACTTAGCCCGGTTCGCATTGAAAATCCATGTTTACCAATACCTCCATCATTTACTACAACCATCGGCAAA
The DNA here is from genome assembly GCA_028583015.1 of Wollemia nobilis. Taxonomy (NCBI): domain Eukaryota; kingdom Viridiplantae; phylum Streptophyta; class Pinopsida; order Araucariales; family Araucariaceae; genus Wollemia; species Wollemia nobilis. The sequence goes on along the minus strand of JAQPPZ010017101.1, from coordinate 5,489,786 downwards.
CAATCCTATAAAAATTCAAAAGGAGGCGAAAGTTAGAACATTAATATTACTATTATTTTAATTATTTTTAAATTTTCTAAGGTTTTAAGCCTTTTGATTTTTTAATTTTTTATATTTTCCTAAGGTTTTGAATTTATTTATTTTTATTATTTTTTTAATATTTTTCCTAAGGTTTACCCACTTGTTGTAGGTGAGTTGGAGAGGGTAGGGCAATCCTCCAAGGGAGGTCCCTAGTTTGAATCTCCACCCTACCAAACGTACATCGGATACCCGAAATCCAGTTGATAATGCTGGTGGGGTCAGGGCTGGATGCGACTCTTGGGTGATTTTGATGGTGTAGAACCCTGTGGTCATGGTTTCTTAGACTAAGGTGTCCCCATAAGGGATTTTTTGCTAAATTCAAAAAAAAAATTATCCTAAGGTTTGAGAATTAATTATAGGGTAAAATATTATATTCAATATTTAATTCTCAAGCCCTCTCTTCTTTTAAATCGGTGCTCCAAATAAGTCTCAAATGCGCTCAAAATTTTGAATATTCACCACACAAAGCAAAGCTTGGAAAATCCGAAATGCACCCTTATAATGAAAATCTCAAATCCTTGCTCTCACATGAAGGAAATCCAAAAATAGTGCCATTTACAAATAAATATGGAAATTGTGCTACATACAAAGACTTAGGAAAATTCTCTTCATTTCTCATTTTACAACGAAATCTTGTTTGTGCTCACTTTACAAAGAAGCAAGATATCGCACGACTTAAGGCAAATATTGGAAATTTCCTTTATTTCTCATTTTATAGCAAAATCAGAGATTCGTTGGAAATTGCCTTTTCGTGGATAAACACAAATTCAATGAAAATCGCTCTTTTCGGGGTAAGTTTTAAGTTTCCCCACCTTCTTTGTAAGTTGTGCGTATTTTTGTTTTCACCACTTCCTTTGTAAGTTGCGCACATTTTTGTTTTCACCACTTCATTTGTAATTCGAGCGTATTTTTGTTTTCACCACTTCCTTTGTAATCCTAACATATTTTTGTTTTGCTCCCTTGTGTGTAAGTTAGGGTTGAGCGAGCTTTCATGTCATTCCCATATAAAGTAAGTTGAGAATAATTCCTCCCCACTCTTTTGTAAATTATGCGTATTTTTGTTGAATGTGATTTCTCGTAAAAACAAAGATTCATGGATTTAAACTAAATTCAAGATAGCGTGCACCTTGTGTATTGAAAGGTGTGCCAATGAATTCATCACACATTTTTGTAAAGTAGTGAAATCTTGTTTGCGCTCATTTTAAAAAGGGACCAAGAAATCTCATTCTCTCGAAAATTCATTTTCTTGCAAAATCTTATTTTATCTCGAAACCTTGTTTGCGCGCCACTTACAAAGAAAACTAAAAATTTTCTTCTCTTCCATTGAAGCCTACGAACTTGAGAAATTTTTATTTTTGAATCTTAATTCTCGTGGCTTGAAAAATAGGTCAAAAATGAAAGTACCCATAATTCTACGAAATTATTATATGTCTAAATGGGACAAATGAGTATCCAAATATGCTAAGAAAAATAAAAAATTCACTCTGTATCATGAGATATTGCCTTTAGAAGTTCCTAGAATGCAATGAGAAACTGCTATTTCTAGAAATATTTCTTGTTTGAAAATATATAAATCATGATATCATTATCAAGATAAGTTCAAGACAGTCCCACCAGGCTTTGAATCACCTGAAATGGATCTTTCACTCAAAAGATATGGTACTCTATCCAGGTTTTGAATCACCCGAAACTGATCTTTCACTCAAAAGATATGGCATTCTAAATTTACATCAAAAATAGGTCAAGATAGTGGAAATAAAATAACCCTAAAAAATGAATTTGATTAATTTCAAACCTTAGGATAAGCTTTTAAAACTCAATCTTATGAGAGATTAATCCGAAATAATGACCCTAAAGAGCCAAAATTCAAAAATTTTAATGCAATCCACTTCAAAATGCTCTACATAAACAATTTCAACACCTTGATGCAATCAAAATTCAAAAAAGGGGCAAGCAAAATTTAATTTATATCAAAAATAAAATTTGAACATTTGAACCAAAAAATTTCAAAGGGGATCCATAGTCTAGATTGGGCTATGTTGTGCAAGTGCAACAATAGTAAGGATGCCTTAGTTGGAAGTAAGGATGTCCTAGCTAGAAGTATGAATACCTTAGTTAGTGATAAGAGGAAGAGCAAATCTATGAAATCTTATCCAGGTGGTAAATACTACACCATAAGTTATTATCAAGGATAAGGTGATCGAGCATGATAATGGTTTTTAAAAGCAGAGGGTTAGTATGCAAGACCCATTGATACTTGCTAGGTTTTTCAAAGGTTTAAAATTGGATCAAGTGAAACTGAATATGAATTCAAATTAGTCCATGGTTTTTTTCTAAAAAGATTTTTCTTTATTATCTTTCTAGTTCAAAAATAAGAGAAAAATGATGGTGGCCCTTAGTTTAGGGGGTAAAGATACATTATATTTAATATCATGTAGTTAGTATGTTTCTATGTAGACAAAGACTATTAAAAAAATTCTTGTGTGGATTAGGCTTTTTGGACTTCCTTATAAGCTCATCAATAAGGTGGTTTTCAAGAATATCAACAATAATCTAGGGAAGTTCATCTAGGAGGGACCAACTACTAAGGAGAGAAGGCATGCTATATACACTTGAATGCATTTCCATGGATATTTTAAAATATTTACCACAATCCATTAGGATTAAATATGAATCAAGATAATGGTATCAACATGTGGATTATGAAAATATTACATTTTGATGTCATAAATGTTATGAGACTGGATACATAACAAGAGATTACAAAGTATAAATGGAGAAAGAGATGGAAAATTTTGTGCATGAGTCAAAATTCAATATGAAATAAGGAGAAAATATCATAGTAGAAACATGGTCAAATTAAGGGATTTTATCATCCTAAGAGTGCTTCAAAAATAACCTCTACATCATCAAATGACAAAGGTCATTATAGTTCATTTGAATCCACCATTAGAAAAAAAAATGATACAAGAGACGAGGAAGTATAAAGCACAAGTTCAAATTCAAAAGAAGTTAAGAGTGTGAAGGAAGATGGTGAGACTAATTTTAAAGTTAATGAGATGAAAGAGGTCAAGGTTAATCAAGGTAAATCCTCTTCATTTTTCTTAAGTAGTATAAAATCATATCCTTGCAATAAAAATGAAAGTGCCACAAAGTGTATCCATTGCATTATAGGGTTTTAAGAACAATATAATAAAGAAATGCAGAATGGAGGATATCCATAGAAATTTAGGATTTCTAGGGTGGAATAAGAAAGCAATTACTATGAAGGATCTTCCTTATAATTTAGGGTTTTCGAGACAACATAAAGAAGAAAGTGTTTATCAGACTATTCCTTGCGTTTTAGATTCTTTAAGGCAACATAAATCTTTATAAGATAAGCCTCATTACGAACAATATAGAAACATAGAAGAGACTTATGAAGGTGAAGGTGTTGGTGGTAATGGAAAAGGAGAGGAATGCTATCACAACATGAACAAAGAGAAAAAGAAACTCAAAGGGATATTGATTTGGAAACCCAAATAAAAATATTACAAATGTCAACAAGAAGTGTGGCTAATATCAATAATAAAAATAAAAAGTGATGATGAAAATGATATCATTTAATATTAGGAGTATGGATAAGACCCCCAAAAAAGAATTATAGGGAGTTAATAGGTTTTTATAATCTTGAGTTTATTTTAATACAAGAAACAAAATTAACTTGTGAGGAATGTAAGGATGCTTTTAAAAAGATTTGGATGATGGAGGATTGTCTAGCAGTTTCTTCTATAGAAGCTTCAGGGGGTATTGCAACAATTTGAAACACATACAAATAAGATGGACAATTTTTAGAGAAAAAAATAATTGGGTTGCTAGACTATTTTGTAGGAAAGAGGAAAACAACAAAGTTGGGGTCATAAATATATATGCTTCGACTATAGTTACTTATTGTAAAATATGTTGGAAGGACCATATCATATTTTTGTTAAACACAATGATGATTCATAATCATGATCTATGGATTATTGGGGATGAATTAAACATAGTTTTATCTCCTTTGGAAAATAAGGGTGGTACTCCTAGATTGTCTAAATCAATGCAACATTTTTCTTTATTTCTCAATTCAATTGGTCTTTGGGATGTTATTCGTTCGATTTTTTTGGAATAAATAGAATAATAGAATAATTGGAAATACTTATATAGCAAAAATATTGTATATATTCTTGTTATCCAACATATAATTGCAATAAAGTATACACTCTCTTCATATATTTTATTTTGAATAGGAATAGATCACAAACCCAATGTTCTAACTTGTAACAATGGTCATCCAAAGCCCTTTTGCTTATAGCCTATGTGTCTTTAAGACCTTGGTTTCTTCTAGATGGTTATGTTATGATGGGATTAATTTTGAAAGATCATGTATTTGCAAGTTTATTCAAAATATTAAATATTTAAAGGAGCAAATGAAGATTTGAAATGCCAAATCTTTTGTCTATATTTTTAAAGAGGAAGAAAATTGAATCTAGGTTCAAAAATATATAAATATAGTAGAAATCAATGGAATGGACTTATATATTTTTGAAACCAATATAACTTCTTTTTCAGTGCATTACAATAATCAAACAGTAATTATTTTTATTACACAAAATTGTAGATCAACTTCAAAATATGCTTTAAGAGTTTTGTTTACCTATTTTTATGTGAAAGGATGAGTTGCTTTAGAATTTATCAAATATGGTGGATACTTTGTCCATTTAGAATATGAGGATTTAGAGCAATATAAATTTCCCACTCCCAAAAATTTCCCTTGGAAAATGTTTCATCAGTAGAGTCTCTCCTTAAAGCCTCAACATTCCTTTAGTTAGTAGTTCAAAGTAAGCTTCTTATAAGAGAGAGTATACAAAAGGGGATATTTTCAAATGCACCTTATGTTAGAAGGATTTAGAAATATTAGACCATTTAATTCTTTATTATTCCTTTGCTCACACCATTTGGGGTTAGTTTTTTAAAAATATGAGAACATACTGGTTAGATCCATCAACTCTATATTTCAAAACTAAAACATTATGTATTATATGAAGAATTTCTCTTGCCATTATTTGTTATGTCTTGAAAGGAATAATAGGTATTTTAAAAATAAATCTCAAACTCATGCCCAAGTTTTGAACCGTATTATTATCACTCTTGTACAATATTTATAGATATTGTGCTCATCATGGAAAGCCCCAAGTGTAAAAAAGAAGTTACTAATCACTTGGTTACAAGATTTGAATATACATGGAAGAGTCATATCTAACATTGAAATTAAAATAAAATATCTGCTTTGCTCTATGGTAAAATGGATATGTATGGATATTGAATTTATAAAAATTAATTTTGAAGGAAATCCATGAAAAGATAGTTGATTTGGTGTTTTTTAAAATAATGACAAAACTATCCTCACTTACTCAGAGTCATGTGGAACTTCAATGGACAACTATAGAGAGGCTAGGGAACTTCTTCTAGGGATTAAAATTACAATTAGAAAATAACAAAAATGTATTTGTATTAAGGGGGATTCATAAATTATCATTAATGCTATCAATAAAAATGGATGCAAGAATTGGATAAAAAATAATATAATGGTTAATATTCATCATCTATTATTGGAGTTAATATCTTGGAAATGTGAACATATGTATAGAGAAGTAAATTGAGTAGCATATAATTTAGCCAATTGTAGTGTTAATATTTATCTTGGTGAGATTCAAATTTTAGAAAGTGATTGAATGTGATTTTAACTATTAATAAAAGTAATGTCAAGAAGCTGATTGCAAAAAACATGACACTTTGAGGAACATAAAAAACATATTTAATAGATAAGAAAATGAAAATATATTTAATAAAAAGGTAAACATAAACTCTAGTGTTTTGATGGGAGTGTCTTTGTAGTGAAAATTCATTACAGTGGGCAAATCCTGTCTCCAAAGATAATTTTTATCAGAGTGCCTATTTGAAGCTAAGATGAAGTGGGTCAAAACCCCTACTACTTATGAAGTAGTTGAATCTAGAATACCATCCAAAGTGCAACCAAAGAGGAACAACCACCTTCAATTGATGTTGAGCCTAAAAGTCCGTCCACCATGAGCCTTAGCTAACCCATAAAACTAAACATATAAAGAGTCATCAAGCATTTTAAATGGTAGCTAAGATAAGTTTAACTAAAATTAATGGTCGTAGATCCCTTTTGATGATAACTAATGGGGCTCTTATTTCAGTGAGACTCTACCCCATCCAGTATCTATCGGTTCCTCTCCCATCTAGTAAAGGGGGATGATTGGCCTGGATTTCCTCCAAATTCTTGGGTGATAATATGGAGAAAGGAACCGAGGTAATTTAGAACAAACCAATTTTGAAGAAGGCCATAGAAGCTCATCCTTCCTCAGGAAGTTCCTAATGCCCAAAGGATTTTCCAAAGCCTATCACCTTGGAAAATTCCAAGTGGCAAGGCCTTGACTATATTTCATAGTTTCTTGGTCCTCACAAGGTTTACCCAAAGAATTCATAGTGAAGGAGAAATAGAGGACATAAGAGGAAAAGGCTACCTAGATATTCACCCACCATTTCTCAAAATTGGTCAAGGATGAGCTATTGATGATAGATTCCCTCTCATTCCAAGAAGAAAGTGACACCCACAACCTTTAAAAGATGCATTCAAGGACATATTCACTAAGGGGACATACTAATGAAACATAGAAGAGGTCAAGCTGACCTTCAAAACCATAAAACCAAACTTGAGTGACCGAACACAACGAAAGTGATGATGATCTAGTCTTGATCTTGACATCCCATAACCAATTGCAATTCCTCACGTGACAACTAAAGCACTAAAATAATAATAGGAAGGACAACCCAAGGGTTGAAATACAACATAAGGTAATAGTGATGAACAATCATAAATGTCTAATCATGAATATTTACTACACCAATATCTAGCTACGGATCTCTAGAGCCTCCAAATAATTCATTATTGATGTCAACTAGCCCAAGAAAATTTTGAATTGAAATTTTAAAACCCTTCATATATTTTTGGGGGGATTTTCTCCACTTCTTATAAATAACTCTCTTCTTATCATTGGAAAGTATTAAAAGTTATTCATCCTTCTAAGGAGTGCTTTCCTTCATTCTCTCTTGTGTCTCAACTTAGCTTGAGCCTTGCATAGCTAGTCAAAGAGTTTTTGGACCTCTTCTCTTTGTATTAATGTAACTCAAAGTTCACATTAGTAAGAATTTGTGACTACATATGAACTTCCTATCCTATTTATGGTGTGGCTATTCTATTTTATTGCATGTTCTTAGAGGTACCTGTGTTCCTCATGCACTATCGACCCCTACGCATGTGTTCACTTCAACCCACCATGATATGGAGAGTCTTAGTAGATCTTTGGCACATCACCACTCATAGGTAGGCTAGTTAGGATTTATTGCTTTTATTTTCTTGCTTTCCCTTCTTTTCTCTTTTCCTTGAATATGGACCCTAGTAGAGTAGGCTATCATAGGAAGGAGAAGATGAGCATCGAAGATTACATCTTAACAAGGAGATATCATTGGTAAAATATCATGGAGTTCATCTAATGGAGCCATACCCCATGCTCCATTAGACTTATTAGGACTGGTACCCCCAACACAAGGTGTAGATCATCAAATACACTTGCTTAGGAGAGACAAAGAGCAAACTGCAACCATGGAGGATCATGATGCCTAGGATAAATAGGGATCATTTTTGGCCCCCAATAATTCATATCGGTATGCTCTATGGGACACAAACTGCAAAATCCATTCCCTAATTAATAATTCAGACTATGATTTTGGTGAAGGTTGTTCTACTTGTTGAAGCACCCTACAGATTAACCTGGTGACTCTACTACTAAATAACATAGAAGAACCCACCATCCCTATATCAAGGTTGGAGTGGGAACCTATGTTTGGCCATAAACACCTCCCCACCTGATGACTCTACACATAAAAGAAGAATCTGAATAAGCTTCCAAGAAGGATACAAGATCAAGATTCTAGTGAAGATATTGATCTATCTTCTTATTTCATCCAATGACTCTACAGGTCCTTAGACTATCAAAATTGATAACAAATATTAAAACTAAGGTCTCAATGGAAGCCTCTATTCACAAAATTATCAAAGCAAAACAAATAAATCAAACAAATATATGGCTAGAAGGATTTTGACATGGAAGAATGAGAGCCCTTTGGTTGTTTTGGTCCCACCTCATACTTGGGATCCAATTACCATCCAAGCTTTGGATTTATTTCTAGATTTCACTAGAGAAGATGATACCACCATGTTGGAGCACTTACACTATATGATAATACACTATGATGTGCACAATATAACAATTAAAGATATAACCCTTAGGCTACTGGTGGTATCTTTGAAAGGAAAAGCATAGGAGTGGTATGTCTCCCTACTCATGCAGTTGATAAGTGATGTGAACAAATAGCCACCCAACTAATGGATTGATTCAAAGAAGAGGAGGGACCCTTGTTGTTAATTTTCTTGATCAACATTAGGTAAGCTCCCAATGAGGCAATGGAGGACTTCAATGCCCAGTTCCACAAAACTTGGTGAAGGATCCTAAATGAGATGAGGCCATACCTAAGTATGGCGCTCATTTTTTATCTTAGCGATTTCCATCCAAAAATTTCCATAATGACAAAAACCCAAGAGAAAATATTTTTCCACTATCCATTAGGTCATCCTTGAAGCAAAAACTGACCTTATACTGATAGGTAGATTTCCCCCAAAGCCCCCAAAGCCTCTATCTCCTCTGATTCTGATTCATCTTCCTCCCCCTCTCCATCCAAAATTAGATTTCCCCCACTATCTCCCAAAGGAAAATTTCCCCCAAGATAACCCAATGGAAGATTAGTATCCAATGCCAAATGCTCACTTTAGATGTTAGGTACAACAAAATACTCAGCCATCGAAGAAAGAGCAAGGGGAAAAAACACTATATTGGAAGCAACCAAAACCCTAAGAAGGAACTAGGATAGATCTAATCCAAGGTTTTTGGGGAAGTAGACCAATCAAATTGAAGAAGGTATTAATTGCCATAAAAGCACTAAAAAGGTAACCATCGAATCTCCTAGTTGGTACTAGCATAAAAAACCAAGCTTCCCCTAAATTCCTCGGGCTATAAATAGAGAACATACCAAAAGAAGACCGATAGAAGATAAGAACACAACAAAAGGGGGGAAAGGTAGAAATACCTGTGTAGATAGAAATATGACCTTTTTGCTTGATCCTAAGGTATGAAAGAAAGTTGATTCAAAGTTGTTAAGTGGATATTGTTTCTACCTCTCTTCCTTGTATAAAGTGGTGGCTCAGGCATTAGGATCTACCCAATGGTTAGCCAAGAAAGAAGTGAAACAAGTGGGTATAGAGCCCAACTTGGTAATTGACCTCCTACCACAATATAACTATGATTTCCCCTAGTACCAACATTAAGAACTAGGATGTCAGGAAGCTGAGTAAGCTCTAAAGTATCGACAAGCCAAAGTTGAGGCTAAGGCCTTTTTATGAATGAAAACACGTAGTAGAGGTAAAGAAGATCCTACCACCAAGGTCTTAGTGGAAGAAGAAATGAGGTCCTATATTGAACACAGAGCACACCCAACCCAAAAGAAGAAGTGATGTATAATGGAAGTCTAGAGAGCTGATCTCGTAATGATCTTCAAATGGACTAGCATGGGATGAGCGCTTGGTGCAAGGAGGTACCCACTAGCCCAATGAGCCTTTGTACATAGAAAAAAAAGAAAAAAAAATATATGTATTTTTCTAAGTTGTCTTATTCTAGACCTTCCAAACCAATGTAGGACACAAATGAGTTTAACTTATAGTAGGAGGATTGAGATCGCACGAGTATGAAGGATAAAGTTGTTGGGGTTAAGGTATGTATAAAAACCCCTTAGGATTAGTGGAAATCCCTTTATGGTTATTTGAAGGAATACTACTATACCCAGGTAGATGAAAACTTAGAAGATGATGATATTCCTAAATCCTAGGCATGAGGGAATTATTTTTCATGTGATCATTTATCATCAGCCAAATAGAAGGATGAGAATGAACCCTAAGAGTTGTCTAAGAGACATGGCCTATAAAATAAGACACAATCCATTCTAGATCTCCATGAATTTTTGAGTGAAGTTATCTCCAACACCTTCCTTATTTGGGCATATACCACTACTACAAAAGACCCAAAAATTTCCCCATTCAGACTCTATGTCCAATGGTCAAGGCACCTTTTTTTAGGTTCTTTAACTCTTGCTAGTAGGAGTTACCCTATGAATCACCAAAACTGTAGTAAAGATGACTATAATAGGTAAATCCTGCCTCCAAAGGTAGTTTTTATTATAGCACCTACTTGAAGCTAAGATGAAGGGGAAAAATACCCCTACAACTTAGAAAGTAGCTAAAGCCAAAATATCATCCAAAGTGCAACCAAGGAGGAACAACCACAATCGACTGATGTTAAGCCTAAAACTCCCTTCATTGTGAGCCTTAGCTGAACCACCAGACTGAATGAATAAAGAGTTATCAACCTTTTTGGTGGTAGCTAAGAGGATTTTGGCTAAAAGTAATAGTCCCAAAGCCCTTTCAATGACTTCTAATGGGACCCTTATTTTAGCAAGACTCCGTCCCATCCAAGATCTATGGGATCCTCTCCCATCCAATAAATGGGGACTACTGACTTGGCTTTCCTCCAAATTCTTGGGTGATCAGATGGAGGAAAGAACCAAGGTAATTCAAATCAACCTAGTGGAAATAAGACATAGAAGATCCTCCTTCCTTAGGAAGAGCCTAAGGCATGAAGAACTACCTAAAGCCTATCACCTTGGAAAATTTCAAGTGGCAAGACCCCAATTATACTTTATGGTTTCTTAGTCCCTGCAAGGTTTATCCAAAAATTCATGGTGAAGGAGCAATCAAGGACATAAAAGGAGAATACCACCTAGATATGTACCCATCATTGCTCAAAAATAACATAAGATGAGTCATTTATGACAGATTCCCTCTCATCCCAAGCAAAAAATGATACCCATAACCTTTGAAAGATGCATTTAGGGACATATTCATCAAGGGGATCCACTAATGAAACATGGAAGAGGTCAAGCTCACCATTGAAACCCTTGGATCAACCCCAAATGAATATATGTGAGGGAAGGGATGATAAACCGATCTCAATCCTGACACCCTACAACCGAATGTAGTTCCCCAAGTGACAACTGAAGCATTAAAGAAAAAATAGGGAGGATAACCCAAGAGGTGACATATGACTCAAGGTATTAATGACGAATGATCATAGAGGTCTAATCTTACAGATTTATTGCACCAACATCCAACTATAGATCTCTAGAACCTCTAGATCATTCATTATTGATGCCAAATTGCTTGAGCAAATTTTGAATTCAACTTTGCAACCTTACACAATTTTTTAGGGGATTTTCTCCACTTATTATTAATACCTCTCTTCTTCTCATTATAAAGAATCAAAAGTCATCCATCCTTCTAAGGGATGCTTTCCTTCATTCTCTCTTGTTTCTATATCTGGATCGAGCCTTGTGTATCTAGCCAAGTATTTTTTGAACCTATTCTCTCTACATGTATATAACTAAGAGTTCACACTAATAAAAATCTATGACTACTTATGAAATTCCTATCCTAGTTTTGGTGTGGATGTTTTGTTTTATTGCGTATTCTTGGAGGGATCTATGTTTCTCATGAACTATAAACCTCTTTGCATTTGTTCACTTCAACCCACTACAACAAAGAGATTCTTATTTTATATTTAGTGCATTGCAACTTGTAGGTAGGCTAGGTATACCAGGTAGGCTAGTTAAGATTTACTACTTTTCCTTCTTTTATCTATTTTCTTGAAGACAAACCCTGATAAAGTAGGCTAGCATAGGAAGGAGAATATGAGTGCCACAGATTTTATCTTAACAAGGAACCAGTCTTGGTAAAATATCTTAGAGGTCATCCAACGGAGCCACGTCCCACACTTCCTTGGACTTCCTAGGACTACGTCCCCTAGAGGAGGCACAAGACACCAGATGCACCCACTCGTGAGAGACGAAAAGCAAACCACAACCATAGGAGGTAGTGGTGCCCTAAAGGCACATGGATTGTTTTTTATCCCCAACAGGTCCCACAAAAACCACATATATCTTTTAAAATAAATTAAAATAAATTATGTACACAATTACATTTAATAGACAAATAATTTAAGTAAATAATATTAAAAATATTAGGTTTCTCTTTATGCATTTAAAAGAAAATATTAACATGTGAAACGTGTAATTGTCAAAAATAAATAATCTTATCATAGCTTTACATTACCTATCACACTTTATCATATTTCATTAAGGATGCGATATATGAGGTGAAAATTTATATTAAAACTTGTGGAATAAAATTAAATAAAAAAATAATTTCTTATAAATTACTTTAGAATTAAAAATCAAGAATCTTATCTTATTCATTTCATGGAATGGAATTTGGTAGAACTTTAAAATATTATGTACTATAGAAACATAATCAGTAAAATATTAAAAAAAGAAGATAAACTTCCTATTATAACCAAAAAAAAAAAAATAATAATGCTTATCTCATGTAATATAAAGTTGAAAAATATAAATATTTTTTTTGATGATAAAAATATAAATAATTAATTTAGTTATTAAAGTTTACACAAACAATAAATTCTTAAAAAAAGACAAAGTAGAATCACATTTTATATTAAAGTTGGTAACAAATTTGTAAGAAATTAAAAGCAAATATTTATATTAAATTAAGTTTCAAAATTTTAAATAATAACATGATAATTAAAAATATTGTTATTAAACGAATACCATAAACTAACAACTAATTGTGATTTCTATTTATTTAAAACCAACTAAATTAATACTAATAAATCATCAAAATCTCAATACTTATAAAATACATAAAACTATATATTTTTTTGCAAATTTAATTTTATATTCAAAATGTTAAATGAATCAAATAAACTAAAAATATTTATTGATTGTAACTAAATATATTTACTTAAATTATAAAATCTAACTAATATAAATTAAAAAATTATAATTTAAAATCAATATATAAAAATATAAGTATATTTAAAGAGATTAATATAATTATATTTAAATAAAATAAATTTAGAGTTGGAGAGGAGAGGGCAATCCTCCAAGGGAGGTTCCAGGTTCGAATCTTCACCCTACCAAAAAGTTGAATTGGGTACCCAAAATCCAATTGATAATGTTGGTGCGGGCAGGGTCGGGTGTGACTCCCGGTGACTTTGACGGTGTAGAACCCCCTGTTCATGGTATCTCAGACCAAGGCGGCCCCACAAGGGTTTTTCGCTTTAAAAAAAAAAAACCACAAGGTTTTTTCGCTTAAGAAAAAAAAAAAAAAAAAAAAAAAAAAAAAAATTAAATAAAGTAAATTTTAAAAACCATCTTCATTTGATTACAATTTCAAATCCAAAAAAAAATTAACTTAAAAAAACCATAAATCATATAAGAAAATCCTCATTAAAAAAAATTATATCTATACAAACATGCTCGGTTGTCATTGTTGAATAATATATAAGCAATTAAAACCTCCTATATAGATTAAAGTTCTTTTATTTTTGAGTTGATGATCTGATTATAATAGCCCAACTTAAAAAAAAAAAAATTATACTTTTTAAATTTAATTAAATTTTTAATGTTTTTTTTTAAATGGGTTATATAAAATTTAATGGGGTTTAATCCTTATTATATTATCACTATATAATGGTATTATAACAAAGTTTGGATATTATTTATATATAAAAAAATTCGAACCTAGGTTTCATTTGATTACAATTTTAACCCATAAAAAATAATTTTTACTAAAAAAAAAACATAATTCATATAAGAAAATCCTCGTAAACAAATTATGTTTATACAAACATGCACCATTGTCATTGTTGAATAATATATACCTTTTCTAAATTTTAAAGCAATTAAAACCTCCTATATAGATTAAAGTTCTTTTATGTTTGAGTTGATGATCTGCTTATAATGGCCCACCTATTTTTAAAAAACATATATACTTTTTAAATTTAATTAAATTTTTAATATTTTTTTAAATAAATTATATAAAATTAAAATGGGTTTTATTTTTATTATATCATCACTATATAATGATATTATAACAAAGTTTGGATATTATTTATATAAATGAAGATTCGAACTTAAGTCTCCTTTTTAAAATGTTGAAGAATTTAACAGATTAAATTAATACCAATTGATCATGTTTTTTATTAACTAATCATTAACATTTTGACATCGGCTTAAGTGTAGTCAGGACCCTGGGTTTAATCCCACTACCACTACCAATATGTATAAAAAGGTATTACTTAAAAAAAAAAACTAATCATTGGCAAAGAACCAACACAAAAAGGAGCCTCAACAGTAATTAGCCAAGATCAAACAAATATACTTCAATAAAAATAATGAAATGAAACCAATATAAAGTGTTTATTAGGCACCATATACAAAATATTTGACCTAAAAAATAGGTGATAGTGGCAAGACGCTGGCGTGAAAAAAGAGAGTAGGTGTACATAAATTGTAAGTCTTTAATGGCCAGATTTAGTCCCTCTAACCTTTTTATATTCAGGCTGAAAATCAAACGTAACAATGTCCCTGTATGAATAGAGAAAACTGAATATTGATAAGCCCCCTGAAAAAACAATAAAAGTCAGACGTTAACTACTAAGGCTCAGCAATTGTGAGCTTTTTTTAGCGGGGCTTAATGTTTTGTCTTGGATATGAGGAGTTTCAATCACTCTGTCTTCTGTACCTTTCTAGGTTTGCCACCCTGCTTGCAATACAGTCCTTTGAAATTAATGCAATATGCATGTCCCTTTAGCATCAAAATTATAAAGCCATTAAGTCTTTGGTTTTCTTTGAAGCTTCACATGCTTTCTGGTATTTTGTGTGGGGGATGGATGCTTGTCATTGGCTTATTTCGTTTTCCAACATTTTCATTTTTAAACTTGCCAGCGGAGAATCAGGGGAGAACAGAAGGGCTTTTCTCGAGTAAGTAACGGAGAATACGAGCTGATTCAAAGGTGGATTATCGGCAAAAAAGATAGAAACGCATTTAATTGCGTGCAGGGGGAGTAGCTTTCGTGAGCAGTGGGAATCTCAGTTTTTTTTGTGCTTACCAAAACAATTCCGGTGAGGTATTTGTTGTCAGTGTCACTCCCGCAATTGAAGTTTGAGACGTTTAAAGACGACGAAGATAACATACGGGTGTAGGTTGTCTTTCGTGTCAAATAACAAATGGGAGATGGGAGTCCAAGGTGATAGAGTACTTTTCAAGATTGACCAAGGTGGTTATTTAATTATATATATAATATAATATACAATTTTATTTTATAAAATTTAAAATTTTTATAATAATTTCATAAAAAATTACAAAAATTATGTTATAATGTTTGAAAAAACATTATTATAATAAATTTTCACTTATAAAAATTATACTCTACCTCATTTTAAATTTAAGCCTTATTTAAATCAGTCAAAGCCTCCACCTAACCATTTACATTTTTCATGTAATATTGACTGGAGACTCTTTACGCAAATTATCTTTCCCGGACTTACTGCATACTTCTGCCGCAATGCAATGTCTTCCAATATTGTTTTTCATCCAGGGATGATATGATTGAAAACAATAAAGCAAACGTGAAATTAGAAAGTTAACATTATAAACTGTGGAACCTTTTTAAATTGATCTCTCAATTTGTTTAAAAACTTAAAATGAATTTATATGTTTAAATTTTTTTTTGCATATGTAATTGATTATATAAGATTAAAAAAGGTGTCAGTTATTACGTGAGTGGTGTTCTTCCAATGGCAGACAGGGGTGGGAGGCAAAGAGGTCATATATGTCACGTCGTAAACAATATTTTTTATTTATTAAATATTAACAAAAACATTTAAAATATTTAAACTAAAACAATCGTCTAATCAACCTGTTGCAAACATTTAAAATATTTAAATTAGCTTAAATATAAATGATATATATCTAAAAACGCCTAGAGTTATCAATCCAGAGGCGCCTATCTTGCGCGTATCTTGAAGATCACACCCCCAAGAAATGAGAGGTGCCTCGAGATTGATAACTCTCGCCATTTTTAGATATATATATCCTTTATATCTAAGCTAATATTATTATATATGAAATAGAAAGATCATATATTGGTATTAAACATGTATAACTTGATAAGATTTGAAACTTGAGTCTCCTTGACTTTAACATGTTGACCTCATATTATACCATTTGCTAAAATTTAGGTAAATATAATTCTAAAATTTATATTTAATATTTATTAATTAAAATATTGTAAACATCAACAAATTATATTAATAACTAAAAGCATTACTTTGTTGTCGGCAAGGGCTAGGTGGATTGGTAAGAGGTTGGGCACTTACCAAGAGGAGACCTAGGTTCAAAGTATACTAAATCTGGACATAGGTAGTAGTTTGACCTGAGTCGACTAAGTTTGATGACTGGGATACCAACCATGAGCCACTAGGAGTCTGTTTATCAAGGCAGTATATGGGTTATAATGGTAGCACCATGATTTGACGTTACTATTGGAGGTAATGCGATTTGCCACTGTGATACCAACCATGAGCCACCAGAAGTTTGTTTATCAAGGCAGGATATGAGTTATAATGGTAGCACCATGATTTGACGCTACTATTTGAGGTAATGCTACTTGACCTTGTGACCAATTTTCAGAAAGGAAAGGTAGTTGCTGATTCCTCTATATATCCAAAAAAAAACTTTACTTATAATTTTTTTAAATTTATTATACTAAATTGAAAAAAGTCCCACCGTGCCAATTACATAGTGATATTAATACAATAACATTAGCTACTTGAACTAATGCTATGTGATAATTTGTTATACTAAATTGAAAAAGTCCCACCTACATACCAACCACATATGGTATTAATACGATAACATATGGTGTTAGCTACTTGAACTAATGCTATTTGATAATTTGTTATACTAAATTGAAAATGTTCCACTACATACCAACCACGTATGGTATTAATACAATAACATTAACCACTAGAGCTATTGCTATTTGATTAAAATGTTAAGAAAAGTTCCACCTACATACCAATCACATATGGTATTATTACAATAACATATGGTGTTAGTTACTTGAACTAATGCTATTTGATAATTTGTTATACTAAATTGAAAAAGTTTCACCTATATACCAACCACATATGGTATTAATACAATAACATTAACTACTAGAGCTATTGCTATTTGATTAAAATATTAAGATTTATTTGTGGGGTTAAAACTTTGGTGTATGTAATGAAACTCCCATTTACCACTAGTTCTTCCAAACCTAGCTAAAATGTTAATATTCAACTACGGGATTAGAACTTTGGTTCATAGTGTAAAGTTTGTATCTCCCAACCATTGGTCCGAAAATGCTTGGATAATTTTTGACTGGCTGTTATTATCAAACACTAATTTATTTAATGACAAATATAATTTTTTTGCAAAAAAACTAATAAAAATAAGAAAATTAATATTAAAAAGATAAAAAATTGTATATATTTTTTATATATCTTATAAAAATAAGACATAAATATAAAAAAATTATCTTTCTCAGCAATACTTCTATTCAATAAAAATATCAAGATGAGATGAAATGGTTTAAAAATATGGTGGAAGGAAATGTCTTAAAAGTTAAGAAATTGGAGAAATTTATTTATTAAATAAATATCCATCATTGAGAACTCTACATTGGTAAATAAGGTAATAAAGATGATTGGATAAAATCTCTATAAAAAATGAAAAATTTAAATCCATTCATTAATCACCTTAAAAGAGGAAAAGCTAAATGTGAGTTTGAGTAAGAAGCAACCCCCATTCTATATCTTTGGAGAAATTAAAAAAATAAAAAATTCTCATGAGGAAAGATAGATAATAATGAAGGAAAGTCATTTATAGAAGCTCTAACTATAAATGATGATGCCCTAGTTCATATTAATGATATACTATTAATAATAAAAGGACGAGGAAATATATGGTCATCCTTATTTAATCCACAAATATTCAAGTGGAATTGACTATAAATGATGAGATGATCAAGTATGATACAAATATTCTTAAAAGAAGAGGGTTAACATATAAATTCTGATTCAAAACTGGATGAAACTTGACCACTTCCACACGCTTCCTTTCAAAATGAGTTATCCTTGTCATATTCTCTAGTTGGAAAATTAGGGATAAAATAATAGGTAGTGAGCTATAATTTAGAGGGAGAGATGATCTAAATTTAATATCATAAAGTAATAATTTTAATGTGGGGACATAAACTATTAAAAGGATTACAATGTGGTTTAGGATTCTTGAACTTCCATATTAGCCTATCAATAAGAAGAACTAAATAAAATTGATGATAATCTATAAGAGTTATCCAAGATGGACTGACTATTAAGGAACAAAAGCATGTTATGTAAACTTAGATATGTGTTGTCATGGATATTTTAAAACCTTTATCAAAATATATTAAGAATAAATCTCAAACAAGAGAATAGGATCAATAGATGGATTATGAAAACAATGCATTTCACTTATTAATATACCACATGTTGCAAAAATTTATTATCATAAACAAAAATCATTCAACAATATGTAGAAATATCAAATAATTCATCCACAAGTAATTATCCACAATAACAATCCACAAATGAGAGAGAGATAGATAATAACCTTAAGGTAGGGAAACACCAATAATAATCCTTAAGGAAGGAATCACTTCACAAGTTCTCCCAATATGAGAGAGCCACTCAAGGAGGGTAATGTCACATAAGCCACTTCGTGGGCATAGACGATTACATAAGATTCATATCCAATGATTACAATGGAAAATATCTCTTATTTATATATCCATCTTCTTATTCTACTTTGGGGAGCCTACTCCTAATATAATATAATATTATAATATAATATACTATTATAATACAACCAACCTTGGGTTATGTGTGGTCCATGCCAACCCTTATACAATATAATAATATATCCTCAAATATCTATTCCTAAGTACCCTACCATGCCACCCTCCTTACAAATGTTTCATCCTCAAAACATATGAAGAAACATGATAATATGATTTGCTAAGCAATGTTAGCAACTGGTACCAATCTTGATCATTTATCCATCCAAGTGAAACACGTTGATGTTGGTATGCCATTTTGTTACTTGAGTATCCAAATATGCTTCGTTGGCTCCATGCTTCTATTGCTATATTTTGATAACTTGAATGATGGATCCATTTGTTCCTTGATGTTGATGAACCACTCTAAAAACTAGGATCACTATGCTTTCTCTGCCAAACTCTACCATAGTTGGTGCCCTTATGATTCCATGTGGAACCATAATATTACTTCCTTGAGCCATGCCTCCAAAAATATTGCCACTCATGGTGGTGTGGATGGAGATATGGTGCAACCTTAACTTGATGTTCTACCTTCTTTGACTTTCCAAAATTTAGCTCCATTGTTTTAAATTCTTCTATACATTGTTCTTTCATGTTCTCTTTATTTGGTGTGTCCTTGTGCTCTTCTATCAAAGCTTCCTTGGACTATGTTACTATTATTTCCATGGAATCCATTGTTGCTACTTATTCCATGGACTCTATTGCTACTACTACCTTCTTGGATTCTATTTTTGGTTCTTAAATTTGTTTCTCTACAACCACTTCTTGATTTTCCTTGGATCCTTGCTCCTTAAACTGAGAAATATCCTGCATTCTTTTGCCTGTACCATAACTTCATAATTTTTTTTGCACATTAATGTTAACAATACCCAAATAATCTAACCAAGGATAACCAAGAAAAATATCCTCATCATCCATCTCAATAGCATAGAAATATGAATGTAAAACATATTTATCCATGGTGATCTTCAAATATTCAAAAATCTGAACATGCTCATCCTCTAGTTGTATGTCCTTAATTTTTGTTGCTTGAACTTGAAATTTCTTAGCCAAAGCAATATTAATAAAATTATATCTGCTATCTGGATCAATGGAAATAATAACCTATTCCTTTTGAATGCTTCTATGAACCTGCAAAATAGAACTTTTAGCTGAATTTATTTATTTTTATTCTACTCTTGCTTATGTAAATCCAATGATGTGCCTTCTATATTCCTATCATTATCTTCCCTAACCTTTTCCTCTTTCTCCTTGAGTAATTTTTTTTTTCATAGTCTTCATTTTGTTTCCTGAAAACTTCCCAATCTCCTGTAATTTCATTCTGCTAATTTTGAATTCCCTATAGTTTCTTTTCAAGGTCTTTGATGACATCCATTAGGCTATCTATATAATATGGGTCCCATTTACTCAAGAATGCATGCTCTATTTCATCCCAAGTGTATTCATTATTCCTTTCTTTACAAAAAATTATCCACCAAGACAAAGTTTCCCCTTTAAGACATATACCAAGGAGGGATTTCCAAAAATAATTATTACGATATAGAGACCTAAACTTTTTCCACCATTCTCTAGCATAAATATCATTCTTCCCAAAAAAATATTGTACCTCCATAAGTTCACACCCCAATAATGCAAACTAGGGTTTTATGAACTAGGGTTTCATAGAAATATATATCTCCCCACTGATTTGAAGCTAAAATTCCACATAAACATTTAAATCTACAATTTTTCTTCCAAACAAAAATAAATTGCAACTGATTTGCTTACCCGAACTAACAAATTTTATCTTTTGAAAAAATTTACGAATTGAAAATTTGTCACTACCCTTATTCCAGATGGCTGACTTCATAAGGTCATATCTCCCTCAATACTACTCGGATTCCTTCATATGACCACTCATTTTAAAGCTCTTCAAATTCTACACAAACTAATCCAAGAATCACCTGAATCGGATAAAATTTTACAGAGATATATGGCTTCTAAAAGATGAGAAATTTTTCCAAATTTTTTTTGCAAAATTTGTCACTATCCTTATTCCAGATGAATAACTTCAAAAGGTCGTATATCCCTCAATACTACTTGGATTCCTTCATATGAACACTCATTTTAAATCTCTTCAAATTTTACGCAAACTGATCCAAGAATCACCTAAATCGAATAAAATTTTGTAGAGATATGGCTCCTGAAAGATGAGATATTTTTACAAAAAATTTTTGCCCTAATTATGCAATTTCACACAAAAAAATCCCCATTTTGCCAAAATCGTTGCTCTAATACCACATAAAGCAATATATTTATAGACTTGAATTCCAAGAATTAAACGAAACAAATAATGTGATTTAAAATAGAATGAAATATTATTGCCACTTAAGAAGGCTAAGTCCTTCTCCACTGAGGAGGGCTTAGTCCTTGCAATAATGCAAATGAATAAAAATGATGAATGATAGATGAAAAAATATAAATCAACCTACTCTATTAATATTAAATCAATGACAAATAATGGTGAAAACAATAATATAGCCGACTAGCTATATTAGGGTTGTAACACAATGCCACAAATATTTTGAGACTAAATACATGGTAACAAGTTTTAAATTTAAAATGATTGAAAAAATATTGAAGTTTTTGGTCATGAGATAAAATTCAAAATGAAACAAGGAGAGTATATTATAGTAGAATATGGTTTATATAAATTATTTTGTACTCCTTAAAAGTGACTAAGATATTCCCTTGACATCATAAAATGGTGAAAGCCTTCATAATTCCCTCATAGCAACTAGTAGAATAAACTAATAAGAATGCAAGGAAGGAGGATTCACAATGTATAGTTTCAAATTTAGGAACTAAAGTTGCAAAGGAAGACATGAAAGAAAATTTTTAAAGCAAAAAATGTGGAAGTGATCAAGTTTAATCTAGGTAAATGGTATTCATTTTCCTCAAGTAGTAGACGATCATATTCTTCCAATAAAAATAAAAGTAATATAGAGTTTATTGCTTGTAATTTAGAGTCTTAGAAGCATCACAATAAAGAAAGAGTATGTACGATATTCATTGCAATTTAATGGCTTTATGAAATCATAAGAAAGTATCACAAAGGATATGTGTAGAACTTTAGGATATCCATGATCACATAAATAATACATTATTTTTAAGTCTCTTCCTTTCACTTCAAGTTCTTTGAGTAAAATTAAACCTATAGATGATAAGTCATATCATGAATAGTTTGAAAAAATAAAAAAATATTGACAAAGGTGAAAGTGTTTATGAGAATGAAAAAAGGAGAGGAATACCCTCCATGCAAGAACAAAGAGAAAATAAAAATCAAAGGGATATTCATTTGGAAACTAGAAATAAATATCACAATGTTAACAAGAAGTAGGGAGAATCCACAAATAAGTATAAAAAGTGATGATGAATATGATATCTTGGGAAACTAGGGGTATGGATAAGACTACTTAGAAAGAGTTATCAAAGAATTAATACATTGTTATAGTCTACAAGCTATTTTGATACAAAAAATAAAAATAATAAATGTAAGGATGCATTCAAAAATATTTAAAAGATGAGGGGCTGTCTACGAGTTTATGCTATATAATATTTAGGAGGTATTACAATAATATCAGACAAATGCAAATGAGATGGACAATTGTTAGAAGCAAGAAGTAATTACATTTGTTGATTTTTATCAAAGTTGGAGTTATAAATGTATATGCTTCATCTATAGTTTCTCTTTGTGATAGATGTTTGAAGGACTCAAATATATTTATATGAAATTCAATGATGATTCATTATTGTGATCTATCGGTTCTAGTGAGGTGGTGGACTTCAACATAGGTCTATATTATTTGAAAAAAATGGTTGTACTCTTGGATAGTTTAAATCAATATAGGATAAATATCTTACATCCTCTTTAGACATATCATAAGTATAATTATATCATAAAATCATTCTCTTGAGATGGGATCTAGTCTTTAATGGTCATATAAATCCTTCTATGATGCAGAGAATCCTACCAACCTAGTACTCCAGAAGCTGAACCATCTCAAAGATGGAAGGTCAACTGGTGGACCATTATGTAATTGCTCAAAAATGATAAAGTGTGTGTTTTCTCTAAAGGAGGTATCATTGAAGGAAAGGAGGGAAGAGAACTTGTTTCTAAATAAACATTCTACCTTGTATTTGTGATAAAGAAAAATGAATAAAATCTTTGCCAAACTAAATTTGAGTCACCATTGTGAATGTTGAATTTTTATTCTTTGCAAGCCAAGTGCATTAGTGTCAGGTGTCATAGAGATGAGGGATGTACTAGCATGAAGTCCAAAGGAGAACCATAAAACCCTAAACTGGAGCAAATAGCTGCTCACAATTAAACTTTGAATTATTTGAGTTACAACCATTCAATGAGAAGAATATAGATGAAAGAATGTGAGTGGTTTGATTAAGGAGATTGTTAAAGCTATATTACCCAGGGAGGCATTGCACAATAAAATACATAATAGCATCAATCTAGAAATCCATATGAAGAATTATCACCATAATTCAAACTCTTGAATTCTAGAAACTCATTCAATTGAACGTATAAGTAGGTTTGGAACTATACAAGGTAAAATGAGAACAAAAGAAATTTGGCTTCATGGAATGGCAGAAAGAGTTGCAATACCTAATTATTTTATTGATACCATAAATGAGAATTATGGTAACCTATGCAATTTGAACGATTGTAAAAAACATGTAGCATAAAGGGATATAAATATGAATTGAAAAATAGAAGAACGTACCATGGAATTGTTGGAAATATGAGCAAGTTTTGTTGTCATTGATGTCAAGAGGATGATGACCAAGTTTTATTGTCATCCATGCATTCATGTCAAGAGGTTGATGTCCAAGTTTCATTGTCATTAATGTCTTCCAGTGGTTTTTCCAAAAAGGCAAAGAAGCAGGTTTAAATGGAAATAATAATATTATAATATCTAATATTATAATATTCTAGGTTACAAGTTGGTTTGAAGAAAAATGAAGGCCAAGGAGTTATCAAATTTTAAATCCTCCAAAAGACCCATTTGGCAGATTTTGAGGACTAAGGTTTAAATTATTTAAATTTAAATATTTTAACCATAAGGTTAAAATTTAAATTTAAATCAATTATGGCACCAAAAGTTTAAATTTGAATTCTCTATCTTCACCGACGTGTTAGACAACATGGCAAACATTATAAAAGGGGGCAAGATTTTAATCAAAAAATTATCCATGCGAATGTTAATTGCCCAAAGGAAATCGTGTGCTGCATTGGTGAGGAAAATATTCGCATGTGTTTAAAGACTTAAGAGGGCAAATGTGGCAATAAAGACAAGGGAAGCACCACGAAGGTTCCAAGGCGCTTGGTAGCGCAAGTGGCAGCCGAGGGCTGCGTTAGGACATTCGCGAAGCATGAGGTCATGGGTTCGATCCACGCGATCACCTTTTTGCGAAGGGAGGAAAGTTTTTGTTTGCATCGAAGTCGAGGAGCCATAAGGCTTAAGAGGAAGGAGGTGCACCTTATTATCTCGTGAGGGCACGTAGCCCAAGCGGTGGACGTGCTTTGTGCTAAGGCGCTTGGTGAGGCAAGGTTGGGTGTTCGAATCTCACCGAAGGTTTTTGTTTGGAAGAATAAAAGGTATGCACTCACATTATTATTTGCCAAGGTTTTGATAATCCAAAATTGCATAGTGTGGAAATATTTTATTTTGCCCAAGGTTTTGATAATTTGGAAATTGCATAGTGGGAAAAATTAAAAGGTGTTTATGAGTTATTGAGGGAGATAAAAGGGAAAATAAAGTTAAAATATTTTATTTTAATTTTTGTGGTTAGAATTTATAAAGGAGGAGAAATAAGGTGTAATTGAGATTTAATACTTTTGTATGGTGAAGTAATTTTGAGTGAAATAATTGAGTGTAGATTTTTGATATCTAACCATTGAGATTGGCAAAGAGGTTGATTGTGATTGAGATAGGTTTTGAGGTCAAATCTTCTTCAAAACAAAAGGTATGGGCATATCATCCTTGTGAGTGAAATATTGTTTTGTTGAAATGTTGTGAAATGCAAAGTTGGAGTGAAAAGGATTGTTTGATAAGCATTGTTGGAAATATTTGAGTGAGCCTTCATGTGCATGATTAGGGTTTGTGAAAGATCATGAGTATCATTGTTATGTGAGATTGAGAACTATCTTGAACTAGGGTTTGTGAAAGAACATGAGTATCATTGTTATGTGAGATTGTTTGATAAGCATTGTTGGAAATAATTGAGTGAGCCTTCATGTGCATGACTAGGGTTTGTGAAAAGATCATGAGTATCATTGTTATGTGAAGTTGGAATCATCTTGAGTCAAGGTTTGAGTTCCATAGTGTGAGTTGTTGGAAGCATTGTGAAACACTTGGTTAGGGTTTGTAAGCAAGTTGTGTTTCATTGAGTGAATGGTTGAGTGAAGTTGATTGAGCATTATTGATTGAAAGTATTGGAGTGATAGTTCAAGTTCTGTGAAACAAATTGTTCTTTATTCTAAATTGATTTGAAAGAGAGTTTGAAAGTGATTGAGTGTTTTGTGAGTGTGAAACATATTGAGTCTCTAACCATTCTCTATATGTTTCTATAAGTTAAACAATATTCTGAGTGAAACTTGTTTGTGTGATTGAAGAGGTTTTCTATGAGAGATTGAGTTGAGTTTTGTATGCAAGTTTTGCAATTGATTTGAATAAGCTTTTGTGAAAGCTAGTGAGAGATTTGAGTAAGTCCTAGAGGGGACTTAAGGATAGAGTTGAGTAAGCTTTTGTGAAATCTTAAGGATATATTTGTGTGAGATTTTGTGGAAGCTTACAATCAGATTTGAGGTAAGTCTTGGTGAAGACTTGTTGAGCAGATTGGACAAGTTCTAGTGAGGACTTGTTGAGCAGATTTGAGGTAAGTCTTGGTGAAGACTTGTTGGATATATTTGAGGTAAGTATTTGAGAAGACTTGAGAGTAGAGTTGATTGATTGATTTGTTCAAACCTTGAGTTAAGGTTTGGGGTAGATCTAGTAGAGTTGATTTGTGATTGGATCAAGCTTTGTGTTAAGGCTTGAGGATATATTTGAGGATAAATATTGGTGTAGATTTGAGTAAGATTGTTTAGTGTAGATTTGAGATATTTGAGATTGAGAATATTTGTGCTAGATCGAAGGACTATGTTTAGTGTATATTTGAGATAGATATTGAGCAGATTTGTGCTAGATTAAAGGACTATGTTTAGTGTATATTTGAGATAGATATTGAGCATATTTGTGCTAGATCAAAGGATTATGTTTAGTATATATTTGAGATAGATATTGAGTAGAGTTGAGAGTAAGATTTGGAGGTGATAGAGCAGAGGATAGTAGTCTCTAGTGGATAGAGATCCATTAGCTATGGTAGTGAGGATAGAGGTCTTATGTGGAGAGAGATCCACAAGCTAGTGTAGTGGAGGCAGTAGTCTTCTAGAGGATCACTAGCTAAAGCATAGGAGAAGGAGTTCTCCTATGGATAGAGATCCATAAACTAGTTGAGGGGATTGGTGTCTCCTATGGATAGGTATCCATGAACTTGATTAGGGGATTGGTGTCTCCTTTGGATAGAGGTCCATAAACATTGTAATAGGGAAGGATTCCCAAGAGATTTATTGAGAAAATTTTAGTGAAATATTTTCTCCATGGAGTAGCCCACATTGGGTGAACCACGTTAAATTGGTGTCTCTATTGTGTGTGGTGATTTGTGCATTGCTTTGATTACTATTGTTGATATTGCCATTGATATATTGGATAATATTGTTTGGGAAAGAAAAGTAAAAAGTGGTCTTATACTTTTCACCCCCCTCTTAGTATAAGCTTGTGTTCTTCAATTGGTATCAGAGCGGGTTCCTTCGAAAGAGTTTAACAACTTGAAGGAAAATCTCACAAGAACATAGATGGATTCTCAGAATGGATCTTCAGGGAATACGACACCATTGTTCGATGGGAACAATTATGCACTTTGGAGTGTGAGAATGAAGATTCACCTAATGGCACTAGGGAATGAAATATGGCAAGCAGTTGAGGATGGATACATACCACCAACTACTCCACCTACAGATAAATATGGTAAGCTCCTACAACTAAATAATTCAAAGGCAATGAATGGAATTTTAAAAGGTTTGCGTGAAACAAAGTTTATAAAAGTTATGCATTGCACATCAGCAAAAGAGATTTGGGATAAGTTGAAAGGTATATATGAGGGAGACAAAAAGGTCAAGATGGCAAAATTGCTAAATCACAAGAAAACATTTGAAGACCTAAAGATGAAGGATGAGGAAAACATTGTTGCATACCTACTTCGTGTGGATGAGGTTGTTAACTCCATGCAAGGACTTGGGTTCAAAGTTGAAGAAACAGATGTTTGTCACAAGATTTTAAGGTCACTTCCTAAGAGGTATAGTGAAAATATTTCAGCCATAGAAGAGTCAAAAGATATTGAATTTTTGACAAGGGATGAGTTACATGGAATTCTCACAGCTTTTGAGATGAGAATAAAAGAGGAACCTATTCCCCAAAAGGAAGCAACCTTCAAAGTTACAAAGAAGACAAAGGGTAAGAAGTCAGATTCAAGCAATGAGTTATCCAGTGATGAAGAAGCAAACTATGGCAGAAGGAACAAGGACTCAAGAAAGTATAAAGGTACAAAATCAGTTAGGTGCTTTAATTGTGGTAAATATGGTCACTATGCAACTGATTGTCCAGAAGCTAGAAATAGTAGTGAGGATGAGAAACAGGATCATAAGAACAGGGAAACAGGAAAACATAGGTACCAAAAGAAAAGCAGGGATGGACAAAGCAAGCAAGGAAAGAAGTTTTTCCAAAGGCATAAGAAGAGTTTTTATGCAGACAAGGTAGGTAAGAGTTCTAGTGATAGTGATGGAAGGTCTTCAGATAATGAAGAAGAAGAAATTCTATTTTTGGTAGAAGAAAAAGATGATGTTAGAAAAAGGGCACCAATGATTCTCAAGTGTTTTAGGTGTGGTAACTTTGGTCATCTTGAAGATAGTTGTACAAGGAATGGATTCAGTTTCAGTGATGATGAATATGAAGATGCTCTTGGAGGTCCAGAAGAAGAAAGTCTTCTTATGGCAATAGAAGAAGAAGGAAGTGGTCCTATTGAAGATGAATCAGAAAGGAATGAAGATGATCCTAAAGGTAAAGGAATAGAGGAAGAATCAGAGGAAGGAGAAGTTGATCTTGAGGGTGAGCTTATTTTTTCTCTAAAGGAATTAAGGAAGGTAAGAAAGTAGAACTCAAAACTCAAGCTTCAATTTCAAGAATGTGATGAAGAGAAAGGAAAGCTTATAGAAGATCTAACCAACTCAATAGCTAAGACAAGGAGATTTAAAGAGAAGTTAGAGGCAAAGGTTCTAGAGTGTGAAAGGTTAGAACATGAAGTAGCTTCACTAAGGAAGGAAGTAAAAGAGTCTAAAAACAAGCTACACAGGTTTGGGAGAAGCTCAAAGACCTTGGATAAGATTATCAAGGTACAAAGATCTTCATCAAACAAGACAGGTCTTGGTTTTGAACAGGTACAAAGAGAACAAGGAGAGGAGTCAATATCAAGCTCCAAGGAAGAAGAAGCTTCAGAAGAAGAGAGTGTAAGAGAGAGTGAGACTTCTGAGGATGAGTTGGACAATAGAAAGTTCAACAAGGAAAGGAACAATGCACAAAAGAGGAACAAATGGAACAAGAAACAACACAGGGTAGAAGAGACTAAGAGACCAATGGGGTCAAGGCAAGGTTTCTTCAATGGATGTTGCTTCTCATGTCACAGGTTTGGGCACAAGGCTACACAATGCAGGACACATGAAAGATAGGAATATGGAAATTTTAGAAACATGCATCTCTTCCAAGGGTATTGCTACTCTTGTAATCAGTTTGGTCATAAGGTAGTAAATTGTAGGGTTCATGATAGGAATGGATATGGCTTCACCAGGAGAAACTTCAAGATAGTTGCACCTTCAAGGAATCACAACATTAAGTGTTATAAGTGCAATAATGTTGGGCATATAGCCAAGTGGTGTAGAGCAGAATTTCCAGAGACAAGCAGGAACAGGAACATTCAGAGGAATCAAAAGGATCAGTTAAGGAAGAAGGTGGACAAAGGTAAAGATCAGTGTATGTTGGGAGTAGAGATACTCCCACCCCAAAATTAACCACCTCAAGAGAGGAGGTGGGGGAGGGGCTAAGCTAAGAGTCTCATTCTTAGCCCCAAGCCCCAAAGGTGGCCCTTTGCCATTGATGTCAAAGGGGGAGAGATTTGAGTTAGGGGGAGAGCATTCAGTCAGGGGGAGCAGTTTCTCAGGGGAGCAGAACTGAAAAAGGTAAAGGAAATGGTAAAAGGAAAATGGGTTGCCATCAATGACAAAGGGGGAGATTGTTGGAAATATGAGCAAGTTTTGTTGTCATTGATGTCAAGAGGTTGATGACCAAGTTTCATTGTCATCCATGCATTCATGTCAAGAGGTTGATGTCTAAGTTTCATTTTCATTAATGTATTCCAATGGTTTTTCCAAAAAGGCAAAGAAGCAAGTTTAAATAGAAATAATAATATTATAATATATAATATTATAATATTTCAGGTTACAGGTTGGTTTGAAGAAAAATGAAGGCCAAGGAGTTATCAAATTTTAATTTCTCCAAAAGACCCATTTGGCAGATTTTAAAGACTATGGTTTAAATTATTTAAATTTAAATATTTTAACCATAAGGTTAAAATTTAAATTTAAATCATATTATGGTGCAAAAGTTTAAATTAAATTCGAATTCTCTATTTTCGATGTGTTAAACAATTTGGCATATGACATAAAAGGGGGTAAGTTGATTTCATAAAAATTATCCATGCGAATGTTAATTACCCAAAAGGAAATCGTGTGCTGCATTGGTGAGGAAAAGATTCATGTGTATTTAAAGGGAAAAGAGGGAAAACATGGCAATAAAGACAAGGGGAGCACCATTAAAGTCTCAAGACATTTGGTAGCACAAGTGGCAGTCGAGGGTTGCGTTAAGACGTTCATAAAGCGTGAGGTCGTGGGTTCGATCCACGCGATCACCTTTTTGCAAAGGGAGAAAAGTTTTTGTTTGTATCGAAGTCGAGGAGCCATAAGGCTTAAGAGGAAGGTGGTGCACCTTATTATCTCGTGAGGGCACGTAGCCCAAGTGGTGGATGTGCTTTGCGCTAAGGCGCTTGGTGAGGCAAGGTTGGGTGTTCGAATCTCACCGAAGGTTTTTGTTGGGAAGAATAAAAGGTATGCACTCACATTATTATTTGCCAAGGTTTTGATAATCCGAAATTGCATAGTGTGGAAATATTTTATTTTGCCCAAGGTTTTGATAATTTGGAAATTGCATAGTGGGAAAAATTAAAAGGTGTTTATGAGTTATTGAGGGAGATAAAAGGGAAAATAAAGTTAAAATATTTTATTTTAATTTTGGTGGTTAGAATTTATAAAGGAGGAGAAATAAGGTGTAATTGAGATTTAATACTTTTGTATGGTGAAGTAATTTTGAGTGAAATAATTGAGTGTAGATTTTTGATATCTAACCATTGAGATTGGCAAAGAGGTTGATTGTGATTGAGATAGGTTTTGAGGTCAAATCTTCTTCAAAAAAAAGGTATGGGCATATCATCCTTGTGAGTGAAATATTGTTTGGTTGAATGTTGTGAAATGCAAGTTGGAGTGAAAAGGTTTGTTTGATAAGCATTGTTGGAAATGTTTGAGTGAGCCTTCATGTGCATGATTAGGGTTTGTGAAAGATCATGAGTATCATTGTTATGTGAAGTTGAGAACTATCTTGAACTAGGGTTTGTGAAAGATCATGAGTATCATTGTTATGTGAGATTGTTTGATAAGCATTGTTGGAAATATTGAGTGAGCCTTCATGTGCATGACTAGGGTTTGTGAAAGATCATGAGTATCATTGTTATGTGAATTTGGAATCATCTTGAGTCAAGGTTTGAGTTCCATAGTGTGAGTTGTTGGAAGCATTGTGAAACACTTGGTTTGGGTTTGTAAGCAAGTTGTGTTTCATTGAGTGGATGGTTGAGTGAAGTTGAATGAGCATTATTGATTGAAAGCATTGGAGTGATAGTTCAAGTTCTGTGAAACAAATTGTTCTTTATTCTAAATTGATTTGAAGAGAGTTTGAAAGTGATTGAGTGTTTTGTGAGTGTGAAACATATTGAGTCTCTAACCATTCTCTATATGTTTCTATAAGTTAAACAAGATTCTGAGTGAAACTTGTTTGTGTGATTGAAGAGGTTTTTGTGAGAGATTGAGTTGAGTTTTGTATGCAAGTTTTGCAATTGATTTGAATAAGCTTTTGTGAAAGCTAGTGAGCATATTTGAGTAAGTCCTAGAGGGGACTTAAGGATAGAGTTGAGTAAGATTTTGTGAAAGCTTAAGGATAGATTTGTGTGAGATTTTGTGGAAGCTTACAATCAGATTTGAGGTAAGTCTTGGTGAAGACTTGTTGAGTATATTGGACAAGTTCTAGTGAGGACTTGTTGAGTAGATTTGAGGTAAGTCTTGGTGAAGACTTGTTGGATATATTTGAGGTAAGTATTTGAGTAGACTTGAGAGCAGATTTGATTGATTGATTTGTTCAAACCTTGAGTTAAGGTTTGGGGCAGATCTAGTAGAGTTGATTTGTGATTGGATCAAGCTTTGTGTTAAGGCTTGAGGATATATTTGAGGATAGATATTGAGTAGATTTGTGCTAGATTGAAGGATTATGTTTAGTGTATATTTGAGATAGATATTGAGTATATTTGTGCTAGATCGAAGGACTGTGTTTAGTGCAGATTTGAGATAGATATTGAGCAGATTTGTGCTAGACCGAAGGACTATGTTTAGTGCAGATTTGAGATAAATATTGAGCAAATTTGTGCTAGATCAAAGGACTATGTTTAGTGCAGATTTGAGATAGATATTGAGCAGATTTGTGCTAGACCGAAGGACTATGTTTAGTATAGATTTGAGATAGATATTGAGCAGAGCTGAGAGCAAGCTTTGGAGGTGACAGAGCAGAGGATAGTAGTCTCCAGTGGATAGAGATCCATTAGCTAGTGACGGGGCACCGAGAAAACACACTTTACTCAAACCCCACTTTTCATTAAGAAAAATCTGAAAATACATTAAAAAATAAACAACCCGCAGGCTTACAATCACCGACCCTCGGCTCGGTTCTCCTCTTCCTCACTCCTCCGCTCTAAGTGCATTCCCCGATCCATCGTCCCGATTAATACAATAAACTGGGTTTTTATAGAGGCCCCGACCCTCTGAAAACAACTTTCAAAAATGGGTTCACCAACCCGATTTAATTTTCCCTCCGAAACATTCTTCACATAAATCGGGACACCAACCCGATTAAATTCCCACACTCCGCACTGCCCTGTCAACTCTGAATCTGTCAAAAAAAATCTCTACATGCCCATCCTCTTCGTTCTCCGCGCTTCTGGAATCCCCCGCTTTCTCTTCAACTTTTGCCACGTGTCAAATTTGAACGGTCCTCAAAAATACCATTCTCGCCATCTTTTTCTCTTCCCGCGCCATTTTATCTCTCCGTCACGATATCGCGACATGTCGTGATATCGCGACGTCCTGGCCTCCCTGCGCTTCTTTGTCATTTTGGTCACGATATCATGACATGTCGCGATATCGCGACCATCTCTTGCCATGCCTTGCCTTTTATAATTTTGTCGCAATATCATGACGTCGCGATATCGTGATGTCCCTGCTTCTCTGCCTTCCATTCGAATTTGTCTCATGATTTCACCACAGTCGTGATTTCATGATGTGTCACAAAATCGTGACACTCCCACTGCCCCCACCTGCTGCTGTCTTCCATGTCGCGATATCACGACATGTCCTGACGGGGCATCGGGAAAACACACTTTACTCAAACCCCACTTTTCATTAAGAAAAATCTAAAAATACATGCAGAAATAAATAGCCCGCAGGCTTACAATCATCGGCCCTCGGCTCGGTTCTCTTCTTCCTCACTCCTCCGCTCTAAGTGCATTCCCCGATCCACCGTCCCGACTAATACAATAAACTGGGTTTTTATAGAGGCCCCGACCCTCTAAAAACAAATTTCAAAAATGGGTTCACCAACCCGATTTAATTTTCCCTCCGAAACATTCTTCACATAAATCGGGACACCAACCCGATTAAATTCCCGCACTCCGCACGACCCTGTCAACTCTGAATTCGTCAAAAAAAATCTCTGCGCACCCATCCTCTTCGTTCTCCGCGCTTCTGGAATCCCCCGCTTTCTCTTCAGCTTTCGCCACATGTCAACTTTGAACGGTCCTCGAAAATACCGTTCTCGCCATCTTTTTCTCTTCCCACGCCATTTTCTCTCTCCGTCGTGATATCGCGACGTCCTGGCCTCCCTACGCTTCTTCGTCATTTTGGTTGTGATATTGCAACCATCTCTCGCCATGCCTTGCATTTTATAATTTTGTCGTGATATCGCGACGTCACGATATCGCGACGTCACGATATCATGACGTCACGATATCGCGACGTCCCTGCTTCTCCGCCTTCCCTTCGACTTTGTGTCACAATTTTGTGACGTGTCACGAAATCGCGACACTCCCACTACCCCCACCTGCTGCTGTCTTCCATGTCGTAATTTTGTGATAGTCGCGATTTTGCAACATGTCACAAAATCGTGACATCCCATCTGATTCCCTCTATGGCTGTTCTGCTTCGTCGTGATTTTGTGACATGTCGCGAAATCGTGACAACCCTGCTGCACTCCTCTACTGCTGCTCCGACGTCGCGAAATCACGACGTCGTGATTTCGCCCCCAGCTTCCGCCTTCGCCTCTATTTTTGCCTTTACGTTGCGATTTCACGACGGTCGTGATTTCGCGACCTATCATGAAATTGTGGGTCCCGATTTCGTGACATGTCGCGAAATCGTGACCCTTTCTATCAAACTTTCTCTCTCCTCGTGACTGTCGTGATTTCATGACGCAGTAAAATCGTGACAGTTTCTGCACTCCTTGCCTTCTACTTCTTCTTCTTTCGACTCTTCAGCACGGGTTTTCCCGCAACTGGATGCCTCTGCTGCTGGTGCTACCGGATGGTCCTGCATCAGACACCCGGGGTACGTGGAGAAGTGATCTTCACTTCTGATTGGTTCGGTTGCTGTCTCCTGCAACACTTCCAGACCATCCTCTGCCTCTGCAGATTGCTCTAACCCCGGCTCCCGGTCCATACTTCTGTCTTCTACCGGACATATTTCCTCATTGCTGCAAATTTCTTCTATAGCCTGCTTTAACTCCTCTTTCTTTCTCCGTCTTTCTTCTCGCCTTCTTTGCCGTTCCTCTTGCTCCCGTAACTTTATCCTGAGCCATTATTTTTGTAATGCTTTTAATTGCCGTTGCAAAGCTATGACTTCTTCCTCCGACACCATATCCTCCTTGCTATCCCGTCTTCTTCGGGAATGCATTTTTCTTGCTTTTCTTATAAAGCTTTAACGATCCGGTGTAGCTGCCTCACGTCCGACGATCTGCTAACATGCCGGGATCTTAACTCACTCTCTCTCAGAACCCTCCCGCAGGTCCTGGTGCAACTGCCTCACCTTCGACGGATCTGCTGCACACTCAGGAACATTGGCTCTGATACCACTGACGGGGCACCGAAAAAACACACTTTACTCAAACCCCACTTTTCATTAAGAAAAATCTAAAAATACATGCAAAAATAAATAGCCCGCAGGCTTACAATCACCGGCCCTCGGCTCGGTTCTCTTCTTCCTCACTCCTCCGCTCTAATTGCATTCCCCGATCCACCGTCCCGACTAATACAATAAACTGGGTTTTTATAGAGGCCCCGACCCTCTAAAAACAACTTTCGAAAATGGGTTCACCAACCTGATTTAATTTTCCCTCCGAAACATTCTTCACATAAATCGGGACACCAACCCGATTAAATTCCCGCACTTCGCATGGCCCTGTCAACTCTGAATTCATTAGAAAAAATCTCTGCGTGCCCATCCTCTTCGTTCTCCGTGCTTCTGGAATCCCCCGCTTTCTCTTCAGCTTTCGCCACGTGTCAACTTTGAATGGTCCTTGAAAATACCGTTCTCGCCATATTTTTCTCTTCCCGCGCCATTTTCTCTCTCCGTCGCGATATCGCGACATGTCGCGATATCGCGACGTCTTGGCCTCCCTGCGCTTCTTCGTCATTTTGGTCGCGATATCGCGACCATCTCTCGCCATGCCTTGCCTTTTATAATTTTGTCGCGATATCACGACGTCCCTGCTTCTCCACCTTCCCTTTGACTTTGTGTCGCGATTTCACGACGTGTCACGAAATTGCGACACTCCCACTGCCCCCACCTGCTGCTGTCTTCCATGTCACGATTTTGCGACAGTCGCGATTTCGCAACATGTCGCGAAATCGCGACATCCCATCTGCTTCCCTCTATGGCTGCTCTACTTCGTCGCGATTTCATGACAGTCATGATTTCGCGACATGTCATGAAATCACGACAACCTTGCTGCGCTCCTCTGCTGCTGCTCCGACATCGTGAAATCGCGATGTCACGATTTTGCCCCCAGATTCCGCCTTCGCCTCTATTTCCACCTTTATGTCGCGATTTCGCGACGGTCGCGATTTCGTGACCTGTCGCGAAAACGTGGGTCATGATTTCGGGACATGTCACGAAATCACGGCCCTTCTGTCAAAATTTCTCTCTCCTCGCGATTGTCGCGATTTCACGACGTAGCAAAATCGTGACAGTTTCTGCACTCCTTGCCTTCTGCTTCTTCTTCTTTCGACTCTTCAGCACGGGTTTTCCCGCAACTAGATGCCTGTGCTGCTGGTGCTGTCGGATGCTCCTGTATCATCCAGGGTAGTGAGGATAGAGGTCTTATGTGGAGAGATATCCACAAGCCAATGCAGTAGAGGTAGTAGTCTTCTAGAGGATCACCAACCAGAGCAAATGAGAAGGAGTTCTCCTATGGATAGAGATACACAAACTAGCTAGGGGGATTTGTGTCTCCTATGGATAGGGATCCATGAACTTGATTAGAGGATTGGTGTCTCCTTTGGAAAGAGGTCCATAAACATTATAATAGGGAAGGATTCCCAAGAGATTTGTTGAGAAAATTTTAGTGAAATATTTTATGTGGAGTAGCCCACATTGGATGAAGCACGTTAAATTGGTGTCTCTATTATGTGTGGTGATTTATGCATTGCTTTGATTATTGTTTTTGATATTGCCATTGATATATTGCATAATATTATTTTGGAAAGAAAATTAAAAAGTGGTCTTATACTATTCACCCTGCTCTCAGTATATGTTTGTGTTCTTCAGGAATCATACAACTGTATGAAAGAGAAATCATACAATTGTACAAAAGGAAAATCATGCAATTAGGGTTGGAATGACAATGTGATAAAACAAAACATTGTGAAATGAATTCATGCAACTACAATTGAACATACGACTTGATGAGGGAAGATTGAAAAATGGCAAAGGAAACATGCTAAGAAAACCATATAAAAGCCTAGGTGTTTAGGTGATTTATACAATTTTATAATTGAAGGAAGAATCGTACAATTGTACGATTGGAGGAGTTGTTATGCAAATACTACATTGTATAGTTGTGAGATATTGTATAGTTATCAAGGATGAGTTGCTGCGTATATTGTACAATTGTGATCATCAAACTGAATGATTTACTGAATCAAATGATAGCCATTTGGTTGTATGATTATAGTTTGAATGACCAAAATGAACGACTACAAATGATCATATTATGGAAGAAAAAAATATTAACTTGTTTTGAATCTTCTTAGGGAGGTGTTGGGTTTGTTACTACATCATTTTAATTTTAATATACATTGATCCAAGACTTTAATTTCTTTCAAATGGTTATTTTTTGGTGGTATATCACAATAAGGTTTAAAGAATCAGGTATGTACAAGTTTATTCAAAAAAAAAAATGTCTTAAAAGGTAAATTAAAAATTTGGAATGCCAAATATTTTGGTAACATATTTAAATAAAGAAGAAATTAGATCTAATCTTAACAAATTTTAAGAGCTAGTAAATCAATGGAGTGAACCAAGATACTTATGTATGAGAGTCATATTGGGCCCAAAATTATAGGGAGATATGGATTAAGAAAAGATATGGAAATACCTACATTTTCTCATGCAACTACCAAAATAATTTATTTTCATCAAATAAAAATTATTTCAACATCATATGAAATAAGTATTTAAGAAGAATAAGATATTAGAAAGGATGCAATAATCATTTCAAAGATATTATATTAGAAATTGGGTAAGATAAGGAGTCTTAGAGTAAGATTTTGTAAAATATTCCACCAATTATCTCACAAAGATAGAGTGAAATTTCAATGAGGAATATTTACATGGAGAATATATATGATATAGTTTTTTCTTTCAACCCTGATAAGGTACCTGACATTAATGAATTTCCTACCATTTTATATTAAAAAATTTGGTTTGTTGAAGAGTGATACATTGGCTATAGTTGAAAAGGATAGCAAAAAGAAGGCTATAATAAGTGCAGTTAATGTCATCTTTATTGCATTGATTTCCTATAAGGACAAGATAATTTTTCTTTAAATAAAATTTGTTTAATAAGCCTTTATAATATGATTCATAATATAATATGGAAATTAAGATTAAAAAGAATTCTATATTATGTTATCTTAGAGGAAAAATGGTTTCGTCCATGCTAAACAAATCTCCTTAATTCTAGAAAAAACATGTATGTTTGTAATACCATTTTCTTTTAAAAGTTTTGGGTTTGTTGAAGAGTGATACATTGGCTATAGTTGAAATGGATAGCAAAAATAAGGCTATAATAAGTGCAATTAATATCATATTTATTGCATTAATTTCTAAGAAGGACAAGACCATTTTTTTAATAATGTTATTTTAATAAGCCTTTATAATATGATTCATAAGACAATTGCAAAAATTATGGAAATTAAGATTAAAAATAATTATAGATTATGTAATTTTAGAGGAAAAATATGGTTTTGCCTATGCTAAAAAAATTCCCTTAATTCTAGACAAAAACATGTATGTTTGTAATACCATTTTATTTTTTAATTTTTGGGTTTGTTGAAGAGTGATACATTTCTATAGTTGAAAATGATAGAAAAATAAGTCTTTAATAAGTGCAATTAATACCATATTTGTTGCATTTATTTGCAATATGGACAAGTCATTTTTTTAATAATATTTGTTTAATAAGCCTTTATAATATGATTCATAAGATAATTGCAAAAATTATGGAATTTAAGATTAAAAATAATTTAGGTCTAAGGTGTAGACCAATTGGTTCTCCCAAGTCCCGTAAGAGGGATAGAGGTCCAAGGTTCAAATCTCAGGTCTCGTCAGACTGAACGCTTGCCCCTTTCCTAGTGTTTTTAGTGGTGTAAAAGGTTTAAAATGATCATGGCATGGTGGTTATAGAAGCGGACTGCACGAATATCTGTGTGGCGTATTTCATGATGGATATTGTAGAATATTGTGGTAGCCATAACAAATTGGAGAACATGCTTAAATTTGTGGTGGCTATCGATTCCACCATGTAAAAAAAAAAGAGATTAAAAATAATTCTAGATTATATTATCTTAGAGGAAAAATATGGTTTTATCCATGCTATACAAATTCCCTTAATTCTAGAAAAACATGTATGTTTGTAAAATTAAATACAATGCAAATGACATTGTTTGTTGGAGTTTTCTACGTGATATTCTTAGAAAATTTGGTTTTGAACAAGTTGATATAAATGATTTTAATTTTATTATAGCACTCTAAAATATTCTATTTTGATCAATAGACCTCCTACTAGATACTTAGAATCATCATGTGGACTTTGTCATAATGATCAACTATCTCCATATCTCTTCATTATTCTTGTTGAGACATTGGAGAGATATTTATCAAAGAAAAAAATAAAATGGAAAATCTAAGGTATTTAGATTGTAAGAAATGGTATCTTTGAATATCATCTCCAATGTTCAATGCTACTTTTCTTTTGGGCCATACCTTTGTCAATGAGACTATGGAGTTTAAGTATAGGTTATCATACTATCATGACCCTTCCCTGGACAACCTTTTAAATAAAATATTTATGAATTTATGTGTGATCATCAATAAAAATTATGTGATATTATGAGGATTTGACGATAAATGTTATAGTACTAATAGACTTGTCATTTTTGTAGGAATAGACACCTTCACAAGTGGCTAGAAAGCTAATGGCATATATAGTCAAATTGACCTAACATG
Organism: Wollemia nobilis; assembly: GCA_028583015.1. Classification (NCBI taxonomy): domain Eukaryota; kingdom Viridiplantae; phylum Streptophyta; class Pinopsida; order Araucariales; family Araucariaceae; genus Wollemia; species Wollemia nobilis. The sequence goes on along the minus strand of JAQPPZ010017101.1, from coordinate 5,450,300 downwards.
TGTTATCTATTTTTTGATCTAGCTTACCCTTGCTATTTGATGTGTCTTTTTATATATGCATGCCAAATGATATTAAATTAACACTTCTATCATGCTTAAAGAAAGAACTATGTTAAGAAGATTTAATATTACTTCTTTAAAAGAAAAAAAGAAGAAAGAAGATTATTAAGTGCTCAACTTTAGAATAATTGAAATAATATCATAGCTTTAGCTTCATATTGGAAAATAAACCCAACTTTTTTTTCTAAGCGAAAAACCCCTTGCGGGGCCGCCTTGGTCTGAGAGACCACGAACAAGGGGTTCTACACTGTCAATTTCACTCAAGAGTTGCACCCGACCCTGCCCACACCAACATTATCAATTGGATTTTGGATACCCAATTCAACTTTTTGGTAGGGTGGAGATTTGAACCTGGGACCTCTCTTGGAGGATTTCCCTCTCCTCTCCAACTCACCTACAACACCCGGGTGAAAATAAACCCAACTTAGTAAACAAAAATAATGAACAGTTATGAGTTCCTTATCTCGAGCAAATTCTCTTTGAGTTATTTTCAAACCCTTGAGGAGAAAAAAGAAAAGAATATGGTTTTTGGACTTGGGGTTTTGAACGGAGAATGTGTGGAACAAACAAGATATTTGGACATTCGTTTTGGAAGAAAGAAGGTGTAGCAAGGATCTATATGTTAGTGAGCATTTGTGCCTTCTCCAGAATAAGATTCTTCTAGTAATATAAGGTACTCCTTTCTACAAATTATCTTTAAGAAGATGCTTCAAGTCTATGTGATGGAACTAAACCTATGGCTTTAATTTCATCATATATATTTTTCTTGAATGGAGTAGAACATTGAGTTACCTCTTTTATTATGATAACTTTGGCATTATAGAAGACCTAGCTCTAATGCTATGAGCACCCGAGATAAGGAACAAAGGACTTGAGGATTGGCTCGTCGTTAGTTTGTTCACTGTAATGTTGTATGACTGAACATACCTTTGTGCAAACACCAATAGTCATCCTACTTTTGCAATGTTGTCCACATAGCTATGTAAACCAGTGATGCCACAATGATGTTGGATATTTTACCACCTACAAAAATATGTATAGTAACCAATGCAATTTATGTTTGATTATGTTTGTAAGGCAGGAGACCATGGTTTGGTTTGGTCTGATGTGTTAAACCTTCAATGCACCCTACCATTTGGAAGCCATAGAGTGAACTGTGTATGCAACCCATTTGGGTTTTACTATGTACACTGGATACAACACTCATTGTATGGTGTGCATATTCCTTTCATAGAGATAAAGTAAATTTAAACTTAATTAAACGTAAATTTTTAGATTACCTTGTGTAGTTTAGAGGTCACCAGTGGCACCTGGATAGAACCCTCATGATTTGTCGCATGAAGTTTAGCGAAGATTAGGTATCAAATTAAACCCTAAATAGAGGGGGAAGGGTTTTACAATGTTTAATACCAAAATTAAGGTAGGTAGGTGATCGAATACCTAAATTACTCTTCAGCCCTGAGATATAGATACATACTATTTATGGGCCTTTGCAAGGCACAATCTAAGCCTTGCCTAAGCTTTACGATCAACGTAGTGGACTAGAAAATGATAGAGTGTGATATTTGATTATCTGTGTCCACCTTAGGAAGTATATTAACTTTTTGGTTGAGCAATTAATGTATATGATGTTAAGAGTAATTTGATGCCATGAAAGGGCGTAATGGGAAATGTTTACTATTGAAATAGTAGTCAATATTTTATGGGTTAAGAAGAAATAATATACTTCCTAAAGTTACAATGATAAATGGCATCATCTTATAGATTTGATTAAAAGACAAGTCACATGATATGGGTCTTTTTACTAAAGTTAGTGTGATATAGAAGATTAACCTAAAGTTGATCACTTCATTAATAGAAATAGCTTTGAAGTATGATTTGTTTAATGGCTTAAAGGTTATATTAAATCATTATAAAAAGAGTAAAGGGGTCCTTTTGGGAAGTTAAAATGAATGAAGCAAAAAGGGATTTATTTTTAGTCTTGATAAGCTTAGATGTTTAAAAAGATGATTCCTCTTTAGAGATATTATGTTATGGATTTTGGAATAATTTATTGATGTTTTATAGACTTTGCAAAAGATATAATTTACTAATTGATTATGAAAATCTTGGACCAATTTAATGTATGGGATCCAAACTAGCTAGAAATATATGTATAACCATTTATGCTGAACTTGGTATATTTATGAGAAAAGAAAAAAAATACTATCTTAATAAAGGATTGGGCATAGGGCTCATTAAAAGGGAAAGGAACTTATGGGGGTTCCACAAATAAATCCTTTGTAAGATAATACCCAGGAAATGGACTCCTGAGTATTAGTAGATTAGAGAATGGAATGAGTTCAATGTGAGGGAACTATGGGGTTTCCCTCACTCTAGAAAAAGGGAATCATAAATAAATGTATTAAGAGGGCATAAGAATAAAGAATATTCTTATGCAACAAATTGACACTATGGCAAAAGGAATATTGTAATCCTTTTTGTAAATTGGCTAATGGATTGGCAATGAAAATAAAGATGGATATTTTAAGGCTGGGTTTTCTTCCTGAAAGGGTTCCCAAGATACATGATGTGTCATTTATGTACCTTTTGTGGAATTGTTATGGAAATGTTATTAGGATTTAATGATTTATTGTTATGCAATGGAATTAAAGAAGAAATGGATTTGCTTATCATGCTTTAATGGAAAGTAAAATTGTTAGATGTTTAGTACTCATTTATTTTCTACAAGAAAGCATGGATTATGCAATTGTGTTACTTAAATATGAATGAATGATATAAAAAGGATAAAATTATATCTTGGAATACCTTGGGGTATGGGATTTTACTCTTTGTGAGGTTTTATTAAAAGAATTCCAACCTAGTTAGACCCTAAGGATTAGGACTGGAACTAAGGGAGACGTGATGTGATAATCCCTTAGGGTTACAATGGGAACTTTAGTACTGGATAATTAAAGTGTGCTCTAAGAGAAATTGAGCTTAGAATTTACATTATAACTAAATACTTATGATGGGTTCTTCAATAGATAATAAAACACCCATGTGTGAGAGGTATCAGCAAATGATAATCATAAGAACCTGAATGAGTGAGAGATAATTCCTATGGGGAATATGATTTGGTGTGGAAATAATTGGGAATCCCCTAGTGACTAATGGGTGACTTAATAAGAATTTCCACATAAATGATAATCACCTCCATTAAACTACCCACAAGATAGTTTAATGGTGCACAGTAGTTTTATACTAAAAGATATGTGTAAAACTATAAGAAGCTTATGCCTATAAACTAGTAAGGAATGACAAACACTAGTATGGTATTTGGTGTTCCTTATCTCAGACGAACGAGATAGGGTTAACCCATGCATTGTGGTCAAAATATCCTTCAAGGGAAATAAAGGAAATGGGGTGACCACTCAAAGGTGTCCTTTAAGTTGTATGGGCAGTGTACAAGGTAAACCCCAAAATATGATACGGGAGAATTGGCCACTCTTGTCCACCTGGGGGATACTACAACATCTAAAACTTTGGTTGTGGATAAAATCTTTGTGGAGTTTATTCGTATTGATTTGGTTAGTTTTTTTATCCTTTAAAAGAAAAACAATTTTGGGGTAGATTTTAGGGTTATTACACATACCATGAGAAGCCTACTTGATAGTTGGTTAATACCATAAAATCCATGATATTTTATTAATACTACTCCAAAATTCTAATGGATTATTGTGGAGACTTTAATGTTTAAAGTTGGAAAATTCCAACATATTTAAATATTCCTTTGTCTAATAAAGGAATGAAGAAGGGGATTTGGGAGGTAATTTGGTATAAAATAAAGTTTTGTTTGGCATAATAGGAAGGCAAGTTCATAACCAAGGATAAAAGGGTAAAATTTATAAGTACTACATTAAAAATTTTCTTAATTTATATTATCTTATTTTCAACAATACTAGTAGGTATAACATTTGAGTTTGACAAAATTCAAAAATATTTTCTTTAGAATTAATATGAGAAAAAATCATGATTTCCTCTATGTAAGTGGGATCAGTTTTAAAAGAAATAATATTATAGGGAAAGACTTGCAAAATTGCATGCTTATGAGTTACACATTAGGGGAAAAGCTTGGTTGAAGATTATTCAAATATCAAGGAAATATTTAGGCAAAAATTATACTTCAAAAATTAGAGGGCCTATTGATGATGTAAAGATATTAAGGAAATGAATCCTACCTAGGTGCTCAAAAATATGTAACTTCATATTAGAGTTTACAACTTATCAAGAAATATATTAGGTAGTCATTTAAAGAGTCTAATTTTATAAATTATGGGTTGAATGATTGGTTGAATCCTTATCCTCTTATTTCTTATCCAAAATGGCAATCACTCTCTCAAGCATGTTTAGCTTGTATAAGTTCAAAGGGAAAAAATATATTGATATGAACAATAATTCCAAATGCTGGATTTATATTAGCTATAACTCAAAAATTATATTTTTGGGGACCCAAAATGCCAATAAATAATCCATCCAAAAATCTAGCTAGGAATGGGTTGAGTTGAAATGTACAAGGTGGGAAAATAAAACTAGGAAATTTTTAAGAGGAACATATATAATGGGAAGCATGATATATCATTTGATCTAATTTATACTCTAGGAAGAACCTAAATAGTCATGAAATATCTCTTTCACTCTGGGATTTGGAAAAGGAGATTATATAAGCTTTATTTTGGTCAAAGATAGATGGAGAAGGAAGTTTTTAGAAATCCAAGAGTAGGGGAAAGCAATTTCTAGAAAAAAAGGGTTGAAAACAAGGTCATAGTAGTTTTACATATTAGCATTGTCTAAATCGGTGAAAAATAACTCTTGTAACACCACCGTTCTATAATATATATGAATCTTGATTAATTTATCCATTGGTCTTCTCTCATAATATATATTTTTATACTTTAAGTATCTATTTATATACTTTAGTCAATGTTATCATAATTGTAGATTCATTCTCCTTCTCTCTTTGGGATCTACTTAGTTAATTTAATATGTTTTCATCTTAGAAATTAGTCAAATTTGATTAGATGTGATAGTATACTATTGTATTTGTAATAAATTTTAAGATTCATTAGCATTATGTAAAGATATTTATGCGTTGACCATATTTTGGTTTTCACTTATGACTATTTTTGAGCATATAAGAGTAATTTTAATGTAAAAAAAAAGGGTTTCAATAGTCCCCAATGATAAGTTTTTTCCTAATCCATGTGAAGCTAACCTAAGGACTACTTAAAGTGTTCAAAGAATCTATTTAAGGTCTAATTATTAAAAATTATAGATCATATTGGTATTAAATAAATTTTTAATAGTGGTTCATGGTCATTACACCAGGGTTCTATTGGCCATTTTGCATTTGGCCACATTGGGGATTTTGTTGGGAAGTTTTTATGTAGTATATGGTGGCACTTTTGCACTTTTAAAAACAATTTTATATGCTCCTAATTTGTTTTCATATATATTGTTTTTATGTTTTTGCATTTGAAAAATTGTGAAGTATTTTATAAAATTCCTTTGTAAAACTTTGTTACATCATGAATTCATTCGAAAGGAAGGTTTTTGTAAAAATCTGAAAAAGGATGAAAGGCCTAAGTAAAAATTTGAAAAGTATCTAATTATATTTACATTCGCCCCAAAGGAGGGGTGAACGCCCCATTCACCCTTTGGAAGGGCAAACGAAGTTCCAAAAATTTGATGCGAGTAAAAGTTTAAAGTATATTCGTGTTTGCCATTTCTATGGGGCAAACATGCCGTTCACCCTTTCTACTGGCAAAAACACCCCAAAGAAGAATGTGCTCATGCACGCCCAAATATGATGTCAATTTAGGTTCACCTTCGTTGAGGGGTGAACATATCGTTCGTCCCTCCCATGGGTGAACGAACTTCAAAGGCAAGGTGATATCGCTCTCGCCCCTTCCAGAGGCGAACACGTTTTGAATGAAGATCATGCACACAGATATAAAGGAGATGAGACAAAGCTGATTTTAAGCGAACATAATTCTGGGGCAAAAATAATTATGGTCAAATATTTTGAAGGTACCAAAATCATGAATATTAAATAATGGTGGCATCGAGTAACTCATGTTGTGAATCTCGAGCAGGGGAGAAGCTGAATGGGAAGGATGAACGAATATTTTTAATTTCCAAAGCATTGAGACGCTTCCTAGATATTCAATAATGTTTTAATTATCTATGCACCGACACCTAAGTCACTAATTTTATGGAGATTGTTCCTCAAGAAAGATAGATTTTCAATATTTTCGAGGAGGGATTTCCTTGTTTTTGTCCCTGATCCCTGGACATTTTGTTCTCTGATGCATTAAATGAAAGAGGTGAAAACCTCTATAAATACTAATCATATTTTCATTGTAAAACATGTTAGATACTTTGCAAGAATACTCTCTAAGTTCTCTGCATTAATACAAGGCATCAGGCTTCTGAATTTGCAAGTGATTTTGTGTGTAATTTCTTTCTATACTGTGCACTTATTTTTCACATTCATATTTCTTGTTTGTTGTTAGATTTAAATTCTGTGATTGGATTTAAATATTTCTAGTAAGAGAGTGAATGCTGGAGTGATTATTTTAAAAGTTATTTTTGCAAGATTACAGGTTTATTTTGTAGTTTTTCCTTTTGTAAATGCTATTATGTGCTTGGGTGTTTTCCTGCTTGCAAATCTTCTTCTACTATTGTAAGCTTGTGTTCTCTCTGATTTCGGCTGGGAAGAGTCTCTTCCCATATTGTAATTGATCTTTGTTTTAATACAAGTTTTTTCAAAATTTTCAAAAAAATACTATATGAGAGGAATGCATGATGTTCTAATGATCCTTTTTGGTTTAGAATTTTTTTGGCCATTTTTATTCATTGTTTTACCATCGGGGGCACCAAACTTGGTGGCTTTATGCAGGTTGATCCATGATGAAGACATGGAAGAAGATGTGAATGTTGATATGGAAAAATATATGGATGTTTATATGGAATAAGATATGGATGTTGATATAGAAGAAGATATGGATGTTGATATGGAATACTAAAATATTTTTAGAGACTCAAACAAACTAGTTCTATCAACCAAACTCACTAAAGGTTGTCTAAATTTATTTAGGACCAAGGTGTGTGTAAGTGAAGTTCATGTACCAAATCTTGAGCATGAAAATGACCCTAGGAAATCAAGAACCAATGTGTGTGCATGTGAAGTTCATTAACCCATTATGAGTAAATTGGTAATGACCTGTTATGTAGAGGACCAAGAAGCTAGCTTGTCCATATGTGCGGTTAGAGGTCTCCCTTTTTGGAAGAGATACATGTTGCCTCGCATGAGCTTACTCCACTGCTAGTCAGGCGTCTATAGCATCAGTGGAGACTCACTCCATAGTCTAGTGATTTTGATCTTTTAGACCTTGGGGATGACTACATAACTTTCTAAGGTAAATGAAGTACAATCCTTACAGCTTTAGGGATCTATGGGATTTATGAATTTGGGATAGAGCTTTGGGAAATCATATTCTCAATCGAAGTGTGATGAGAATGTGATCCTATACTTACTACTCTATATTTTGTGTTTGTATTTGGTGAGTAATTGTGATAGTGGTGAGAACCACTATTTTTGGTTTTGGACTATGTTGCATGATAGGACAAGTGAGGAATGCCCTTTTCACTTCAAGGTGCCACCCAAGTATGGTGTTATCCCTTTTTGACTCAAAATGTTTTTAAGGTTTTAATAAGTATGGTTGGTGCAAGATTGCTTTTGGAATTAGTTGAACAGACTCAAGACTTTCTTAATGCGAAAAAATGGTTTTGGTCCCAAAGAAAATTAGACATCTTTTCAGATATTGCTAGATACACTTATAGTGGCTGAGTGTGAAAATTTGGGATTTATGACATTTGACAAATGGGATTGTTGGTTTATGATATTGGAGAAATACCAAAAATACCAAAAATAGGTACCCCCAGTTGTGAAACTTGTATTTTTATTTTAGGCCATATCATCACTACTATAAAATATCATTGAACATGGGATGGGATGAATGCCATATGAAAAATAAGGGAATGTAGTGGAATGCATGCAAGATGTAAAATGCAGTGGAATGCATGTGGAATGAATGCAAATGGAATATGTGTACAATATGTATAAATGCAATGTGAGACGTGCATGTCTATATATAAATACCAGATGTATGCAATGAGACCATGCCTATATGAATGATTTTTTTTTGTTTATTTGTTTGTTTTTTTTTAATCCATATATATATATATACACACACATAAACATCATATTAACAATGGAATACCTTTAAATGGATAACATTAAGTGGTTTGAGTTCCTCTACTCCCTCTAAATAGGTAATTTTATACCATTACCCACATTTTGGGAAATTATGTATGGACCTAACCAATTAGCCGTGAATTTTTTGTGAAGGTGCAGCAAAGCATTGGTGTTTTGTTGATTTTATTTAGGTACAAGATATCCTACTTGGAATTCATGAAGATGAACTTTAGAATTGTAAGCATGCTTGAGGTAATATTGATAAACTCTTAGGTTTTCTAGTGCATTGACTCACCTCTCATCCAGAATATTAGGTGTTCTAGTGCATTGACTCACCTCTCATCCATAAGAGTTAGTTGGTCAAGATGTGATTGTCTAGTGGTGTCATCATATATGAATTATTGTAAAGAAATTTGCAATGAGAGGATCTCGAGCTCAAGAAGCATGATGGCTTCAAATCCATAGACCAGGTAAAATGGTGTTGCTCCTTTTAGTGTTTGGATGTTTATTTGATAAGCCCATAGTGCCAAAGAGATTTTTGTATTCCAATCTCTATGATTTTTGCTAACAAGCTTCTTGAGAATAGCAATCAAGGTCTTATTGGTAGCTTTAGATTGTCCATTTTCTTGTGGGTAATAAGGAGTCAAGAAGTTATGTTGGATATTATACTTTTCACAAAGTGCTCGAACATCCTTTTTCTTGAAATATTTACCATTATCAAAAATTATTTTAGAGGCAATACCAAAATGACAGATTATATTTTGGAGTATGAATTCTACAATTCGAGGTCTTGTCATACTAGTTAGAGGAATGTCCTCAACGCCCACTTTATGAAGTATTTAGTGGCCATGATTATAAATGTAGATTATCCTGAATATGGAGGTAAAATTTTGCCAATTAGATCTAGGCCCCATTTTGAAAATGGCCAAAGGCTTTGTATAGGATCTAAATCTTGTGATGGTACATCAACTAAATTGGTGTGTTCTTGACATTACTTACAATTTTTGACATAGGTGCAACAGTCACATTCCATTGTGGGCTAATAATAACCCATGCATAAAAGACGTTTTGCAATGGCCATCCCACTAAAATTACCACTAAAAGTACCATCATGGGATTCAACTATGGCTCTTTGAGCTTCACTATTTTTGAGACAACAAAGAAGGATTCCATCATAACCATGTTTATACAACACGTCCCCCAAGAGAATAAAATGGGCTACTTTTTTTTTGAAAGAGCACTTTGCAGACCGAGACATATCAAATGGGAGTTTTCCAAAATTTATAAAGGCTACTATTTGGCTTGACCAAGACTCATATGGTTCTGAATGGATAAATAAAATGTCTCTTTCATCATTAGGATCAGTACAGATAATGGCTGCTTTAGAGATTGTTGATATTATTAGGGATTGTACCTCTCCTAAGTCATATTTTAGAATCAATGATCTAATAGAGGCCATTGCATATGCAAATCTATTAGTCAAACAAGGTAAGTTGTCTATTTCATACCATTTGAATGTTAAGAACAATTTCATTGCTACTTCATGATAAAGCTTAATGGTAGGTTCTTTGCATTGGTATTATTTGGTTACTTGTTTTACAATAAGTTGAGAATCCCCAAATATCCTGATATGCTTGATACCCATAGCTATAGCAGATTGAAGACCTAAGATTAAGGCTTCATACTCTGTAGTGTTATTTGTGCATGGAAATTCTAACTTGAATGATAAAGGGATTGGTATCCCTTGAGGTGTATGAAAGACAATTCCAGCACCTTGACCTTTTTCACACTTAGATCCATCAAATAGTAAGGTGATATTGACATCTTCCTTTGGAATGACCTCTTCTTATAATTTAGTGATAGAAAATACTAAATCATCTAGGAGCTCTATAATCAAAGGATGATCACTAGATAAGGGAGCTTCCATGAGTTGATTGGCTATAACCTAACCTTTAATGGATTTTTGGCTGATAAATTTGAGATCAAATTCTATGAGGAGCATTATCCATTTTGCGGTATGAGTATTATTGTAAGTGTGAGATATCATATAACATAGAGGATTTTCTCTAGCTATGACATAAGTTGTATGACTAAGCATATTGTGTTGAAATTTCTTAGTGGCAAAGACCACTACTAAACACAACTTCTCTATATAAGTGTATCGGGTTTCATAACTCACCAATATTTGACTAATATAATAAATAGCTTATTCTCGATTTTGTTCATTTTTCTAAGCAAGAATTGTCCCTAAAGCAAATTTCATTGTTGAAACATAAAAATAGAAAGGGACCCCCAGGTGAGGAGGAGCTAATACTGGTGGAGAAGCTAGGTATTGCTTGATGTCATCGAAGGCTTATTGACATTCATCTATCCATGTAAATAGCACCCCCTTTTGTAGTAGGTGGTTAAATAGCCCGCATTTATTAGAAATTTGCACGATAAAATATTGGATTGATTGAATATTTCCTTGTAAACTATGCAATTCTTTAATGTTAGTTAGGGGAGGCATTTCCATGATGGACTTGACCTTGTTTGGGTCCACTTCAATACCTCTTTTGGAGACAATGAATCCTAAAAGTTTACCTAAGGTAACACCAAAGACAAAAATTTTTGGATTTAACCTCACCTTATGTTCTAGAAGTCGGTAAAAATTTTTATCCAATACATTAATGTGCTCTTGTCGAGTTTTAGATTTAGCCAAGAGATCATCCACATAGTCTTTGATAATATTATGCATGTAATCATGGAAGATGTAAGTCATGGCTTGTTGATAAGTAGCTCTTGCATTTTTAATACCAAAGGGCATAAATTTGTAACAAAAGGTCCCCCAAGGCATTGCGAATGTTGTTTTGTGTTGATCATCAAGATTTATGTAAATTTGGTTGTATCCTAAAAACCATACATGATGGAAAGCATTTCATGACCATCACAGGTATTGATAACAATATCAATGTTTGGAAGAGGAAATCATCCTTAGGACATGTCTTCTTAAGATATCAAAAATTAGTACAAACACATATTGACCCATTAGGCTTACGAACAGGTACCATGTTTGAAAGCCACTCGGGATAGTCAATAGGAACAATACAATTGACATCTAGCAATTTTTGAAGCTCTTCCTTCATTAAGAGGGCCATGATAGGATGCATCCTTCTAAGATTTTGTTTGACCAGTTTATCATTGGGGCATAAGGTGATATTTTGGACCACAATACAAGGGTCAAGACCAGATATATCCTTATAGGACCATGCAAATACATCTTTCTTCTTCTTGAGGAGAATAGTGAATTGCTCTTGTTCATCGAATGATAGGATTTTTTCTAAGCTTGAAAATTTATGGATTTTTGGAATCTGAACTAAGGTTCACATCGATGGTATATTCAATAGACATGTATGAACCTTCATCAATTTGATGTGGTGTGGGGATCATATGAATGTCATCTAAGATGTCATCCAACTCTTCCTGCTTAGCATCATCTAACTCTACCTGAAAGACATCAGTACTCTTGGTGGAAAAAGTAGTTGAAGGTGGAGGGTAAGGAGACATGTAGTTTTTAGAATCCATTAACAATTCCTTGGATAGGATGAACTCCAAAAAGGAGGGCGGGGAATAAATCTGATCCATGTCAACAGGGCTTTCATCAATTGAAATTAGCTTAGCTAGATTGTATGGATTGTAGAGTGGGGTGAATAAGTTAAGAGGATTCATACTGACTTAGTAGGATAGGATGGATTGTAAGAAAGGATGGGAACCGATATCAAATATTATTTACCATGGATAGTAGCAACAAACATGAAATCAAATTCTATGTACATGTAAAGAAAAAAAAATGTTTTTGGGTTTTTTTTTTTTTAATGTTGTGATTTTTTTTTGTACATATGTTACAAATTTTGACTTGGCTAAATGGCTCAATGGAACTCAAGTGGGGGTGGTTAACCAGGTGGTTTAGGTTGTTCTTTTGAAAGAAGAAACCAAAATATGGGCTGATGGATGGGGAACAATGTGAGGTAAAACTATCCTGTTGGGTAAGGGGAACAAGGGCTGAAATTCCTCTTTAGAATCATTAGAAGCATTGGATATAAGTTCATACTCTTCATAACTTTTGTCATCAAAATCTGGGAGTGGGTATGAAAAAATGAGGGGATCATCTTCTTCATTGAAGCTAAGCTCTTGAAGAGTTTGTTCAAGAGAAGCAATTGAGGAACATGGAAGAGGGACTTTATATTCGTCATTGAGGCTAAGCCTTTGGAAATATTGCTCAAGAGAAGAGGTTGTGGAAAGTGGGGTATACCCTAAGCCTGAATGATCATGTGCTCCATGATATGGGAAATAAATGATGTCATGTATCTCTTCTTCATGGTAACCTAGACCCTGACCTTGCAAATTGGCTATGTGAAAGTAACAATATGGAAATCTCGTCATATTGTGTATGTTGGCACGTCTCGGATCTTTTGGTTCTTTGGGTGGGTTTGCCTCAATTTAGGAATCCAACCCTCCATAGACAAATTCAATACTATTAGGAGCAGAAATCATATCATATACATAACCTATGGTTAAATTATGGTCACATGGGTGACTGAAATTCTTGGTTGTGGAAATGGCTAAAGGGGTAATGGTAATTTCTTGGATCATGTGTTCACCAATACCTGGACTAGTGATGTGGACATTGACTTGGGATGAGGTGGTGGATGATGGCTCAGGATTGGATTTGGTTGTGTATGTTGGTGGAGAGTTAAACATTTCACAATCTAAAAGTTAAAATTGTGAAACATCGACTAATGGATAAGGGTTGGGTGATCGCTTGGAATTAGAAGAAGGTGTATGAGGCAATGATGATGAATAAGGGATGGTTGTAGAATAAGGAATGGTTTATATGGATGATGTGGTAAAAGTGGGTTGACATTGACCACATGTAAAAGAAGAAATGGATGATTTAGGGGGTTCAATGATGTTTAACTCCTCAAGAATAGGAGCTTTTGAAGAAGATGTGGATGGATTAGAAGGAGGTGGATTAGAAGAAGAATGAGTTGAATTAGATGAATATGGGGATAAAAATAAATGGGTGGAGCGAAACATGGATTCATAAGGATATGAAATGAAATTGTAATACTTAAAAGGTTCTACATCTGCGGGGATGCAATGGACTTGTCCATCATGAACGTATTTCAAGAATTGATGAAGAATTGAAGGAAAACATTTCATTTCTCTCATCCAAGGTCTACCAAGGAGTACATTGTATGCCATTATTCCTTCCAATATATGAAACATTATGTGCAATTTTTTGGACCCTACTTCAATGGGCAAAATAATAGTGTCAATTGTGGTACACAAAGCATCATTAAATTCTTTGAAGGTGAATGATGACTTGGAAATATGGGAAGGTGGCAACTTGAGGTGGTGAAGGGTAGTGGTGGTGATGATGTTAATGGATGAACCGGTGTCTATTAGGACTCTTTTGAATGGATTTTTATCTATCAATTCCATGATATGCAATGGAGGATCCATGGATTCCAAAGTTATCGAATTTATTTCAAAGTCATAAAAGGTGATGGATTGCTCCATGCATATCCTAACACTCCCTAAAAAACTATTGAAGTCATTAGAGTCTTGGGCCTCTAACTCAATAGACTTAAGAGTCTTCTTTAAATATTATCTATGCCTAGGGGATTTTTGGATAAGCTCATATACAAAAAATTTAGCTAATACCATTTTCAATCTAGTAGTTAACCAACTACGTAAGGTTACCGTTGGCCTTATAGGTCAATGGATGGGTTGATTTTGTGGTTGGAAAGATGGATTGGAGGGGCTGTATTTGGAAATGTTTGTATGGGTGGTAGGTTTGAAAGTTTTTGGACACTCTATTGATTTTGCCTTTGCCCTCTTGTGACTACATGAAATGCTCCTACAAAATTTTAGTATTGTTGGACATGGTTGACTTGGTTAGGAGGTGTTTGATGGTTATTACCTCAGATGTTAGTTTGGGCGTCTCCATGGTTGGGTAGAGGTGTCTAAAAAATTCCCAAATTTTGGTTTTGTGGAGTTAAGGGATTATCCACATTGATGGCCCCTAAGTCTATGAGGTCTTGGACAATGTTCTTAAAAACATGGTAGGAGTTGATGTCATGACCATTTTTCCTATGGTATGGGTAAAATAGGTGTTCTCTATAGTTTTTAGGATGTTTGGTAGGGTCATCGAGCTTGAATTTAGGCATGGCTAACTTATTTGTTTCGTATAACCTTTGGAAAAGGAAGAATACAACTCCTCTAAGGGCATGTATTAACATTGAGGTCAGGTGTATTGGTGGTGAAAAGGTTTTTCTAAAGTTGGAACTATGTTTTGAATTGTGGGTGCTTGTGTTACTGATGGGACCACATGATAAGCAATTGGTTGTTGCATAGGTTGTTGAGCCATTATGGTTTGTATCACCACCACTTGATTAACTTGATTGGGTGTATTAGCCATAGAGGCTTGTGATGATTTGTTTTGGATGTATTGATTATTTTGATATTAGCCCTTGTTTTGCCATTATTTCTTCTTAGGCTTAATGATGCCCTCTTGGATTTTGATTTCCTCAATGATTCTAGCTTGTGCTAAAGCTTCTTCAAATGTGTGATAAGTATTAATCTAAAGCATCCAAGAGATGGGTTTTAACTAACTTTTGGTGAATAATTTGATAATTTCATCCATTGGTAGGGAGAATGGTAATTTGGTTATAACTGCCCTCCAATGGTTTCCAAAATCATAAATAGGCTCATCATCCCATTGTTTTAGATGATAGATGTCTGATAATGAGACCTTATTTCTAATTTTTAGGATAAAATAGTCCAAGAATAGATCCATTAGTTGAGTAAAAGTGTAAATATTGTGTGTTGGCAACTGATTGAACCACTCTATGGCATCTCCTCCTAGTGTTTGAGGAAAATTTTAGAGCATGAGGGCATTATTGATTTTAATCCAAAAACATGCGTGAACAAATAAGCTCACATGCTCCTTAGGGTCCTCGGTTCCCATATATTTATAAAATTTGTTAATGTGAAGTCTACTAGATATAGTGGTGATGGCACCGAAGGATGAATTGGTTGGTGGACCAATTAACTTAAGGTTAGTTTCTGGCTTGACATTCCAGGGATGTTTTGAATCAACTGATCAATCTATTTTTGCATGACCTATATCCTAGGATCTTCCCCAGGAATGTGGAAGCCTTGGATTACCTCATGATTGGGATATGGATTGGAAGAAACATATTATTGATTGATTAGCCTATTCTGGTGGAATGGATTGGTTTGAATATAGGATAATTATTTGTGATTGAAAGAAGAAGATGATTTATGAGGGGGATGTTGGAAGAATTGATTAAGAGGTTGGCTAGAAGAAATGGTAATTGGCTAGATTGGGGTGTGAATTGGTGGAGGATTGGGAATGGAAGCCATCACATATTAAGGTATCCATGTTAGATTTTGGTTGGCTATGATGGATTGGGTTGGAACTGCATGGAGCATAGGATCTACATGAACTTGTTGCTTAAACTTTCTATGCTCCAAGAGCAATTTGTTCATGACACCCGATATATCTTGAAGTTATTATTCAGACATGGTAGAAATTGACATGGTTGCGGATAGATTTGAAGATGAAGAAAGCAACAAGGATGGATTAGAAGAAATGGCATATCACAAGTTGTACTTGATGTGGCAACTTGGGAGGTTTGTACTTGTGAGGTAGCATTCACATACTCCTAATACAAGGGATTGCAATATGATTGGATATGGCTATATGAAGGGTAAGTGTTAAAAACACTTATGTTTTGGGCTAGGCTAGAAGAAGAAGGCATACCATATTCATAGGTAGAATTATTATATCATTGGGCTGGTCAGGATGTAGGCAATTTAGGTTGTTCACCACCATCTTGGCTAATGGCCTCTAGGACATAGTTGGAGGACTTGTAGATATCCTCCACATTATCCATGTCTATGAGGATGGTAGGATACTCAATTTTGTGTGGAAGGGATCCTACTTGTGGTAGGTATGGATAAGGGTTTGCCACCGAAGTGGTAGGAAAATCGGATGTATTTTCCATTAAGTTATTTATATTCATTACTTTCTTCTGATTTTGTGTTAATACCATAAAGCAATTAAATCCAAACTTAAAACAGTCAAAGAGATCATCAAAATTGAAACTTGTACATAATTTAAAATGGCAAAAACAATCAAATTTAAGTTTTTTACCTTGTTTGGCTTATCTCATTCATTTATTATCTCATTCATTAATGTGTATTCTTTTTAAAAGTGACAATTTTTTGTGTTTTTATGTTTTAATCTTACCTAATGCAAAATAAAGGTAAAAACTATGGTTTGGCAAGGGCGACGAGATTCTTGTTGGTAATGACCTCCAACAAGTTTGCTTGGGGGTAAACCTATGGTGTCTAAGGTAGAGACTGGTGGATGGAAATGACTACCACCATCACCAAGTCTCAAGCAATGGCTGGTGATGAAATCCAACCACTACTATTTTAGAGTGAAACATGTTGTGTGTGATTGATTTTAAAGTTTTCTATTTTCTATTTTTATCAAACAAGGTTAAAGATAACAAATTTTACACATCTAAATAAAAATCCAACATATGAATGCAAATTTTGTGTAAAGAGTGTGAAGTACACCACTTAAAATCCCTTCCCTAGATAGCAACCGGAGCATTCATCCACCTCTCTACCAAAGGTGCCACCCAAGGGCAGGAGTACTTTTTGCATTCAAATATTGTTCCTATTTAGATATGAAAAATAAGAAATATTTAACTTCTAATATGCAAATTCTAGTTGATGTTTTTCACTTTCAAATGTGGACAGAAATGTGTAGGAATCAAATTCACAATTATTTTTAAAATAGAAAATTTCAAAATGTATGATGGATGCATGCACAAAATACCCTAAATGCACTCTAAAATTATTTATTTTCTAGATTACTTAGTTTGTATTCATTTTATATTAAAAATCTAAAAAATCATGTAGAAAACATAATACGTAAGTTGAAAATTTGAAACAAGGGCTATAGCCCTTACTCAAAAGCCTACGCTCTACTTCAACTTACTGCTAGGTATAGTTGGGCATTTGTGCAGGCACAGTGGGGTGCCAATGCAGGCATGGAAGGGCACCTGTGATGAACCAAAAGTGTTGTAGAGCACCTACACACATTCTGTAACTATTACATAATCTTCCAAAAATCCTGTAAAATATAGTAATAGAATAACATTAGCAAAGTAAATCAAATTAAAATGTATATCCCTTGTGGGGTCCAACAGTGATCACCATTTTAAGAGATAAAAAATAAAACACTAAAGTACATGTAAAATAAATGATTCCAAAAAGACAATAATTACACAAAATGATATTTTATTCAATAATAAGGGGGGAGCTGAGAAACTCCTTATTAGAATTATTCTATCCAACAAAATTATTTTGATATAGTAATTACAACTTCTAGGGTTATTCAAAACCCTAGCTACCAAAAATGAGTGTCTTCAATGTGCTTTGCTCCCAACAGAGTGAGTGGGCTTTGTTGATATCCGATTATGGGCCACTCTAGCTTCAACAACTGTCCAATGATGAATAAATCTACAGATCTGCATAAATACAAATAAAAATAATGGATTAGAAATATCTGAGAGGGCTCCATAGTGTGAGATCCTTAGCTATAAATAAAACCCTAGCTATTAATGAATAAAGTAGCATGCAAAATTTATAGATAATAAAATGAAATAAAAAACAATGATTTACCTTGTTGTTGTTGATGATCCATTGTGTCATTGTAGATTTGATGGCAGGTGATCTTGTGCAGTATATTCTAGTGTACAACTGAGGTAATAATAGATGTTGAGCTACACCTGTAGGACATAGTAGATGTGTGGTTATGCCTGTGGGATGATGTAGGTGCATGGTTGCACCTGTGGGGTGAGGTAGGCGCTTGGCTATGCCTGGGGATTAGGATTTTATTTGTAGAAGCAGATCACGGTAATGTGGAGGATGCGACAGAAGGTATATGGTGGTGGTGACGAAATATGGTTGGGAAAAATACTGGAATGAGGAAATCCTAAGGAAATATAGGGTTCTTAAGCAGAATATGCTAGGATACAATCCAATCAACTCTAACAATGGTATTTTGAATGCATGGACCTCAAAATTCTTCAAGATTTCAAGACTCATATTTTCTAGGGGTTGAGCATTGAGAATGCTCCTACTTATAATCAAGCCTAGGGTTTTCTTAGGGTTTCAGCCTAACACTTTTGATCATGTGGCTAATATTAAATCAAATCCAAAGGCTAATATTATACTTTAAGTGTGACACGAATTAAGGAAGATGGATGACTGAGATTAGATTAGATATAATGGTTGAGGTTAATTGGGATTATAAATATATATTTTATTATAAATATAATATAAAATATTATATTTAAACATAAATAATATAAAATAAATATAAATGATTCAAATATGGATCGAAAAATGGCGGGAAAAGTCTAAAGTGGGCCATTGGATGGCGAAAAAGGCATGGAATGGCTAATTGAATGGTAGGAAGGGGTGATGGTGGGTAAGTGGCTAGGATTTGGTGTCTATAGGTACATATTTTTTGGTAGTTTCTAGATTTAGCCAAATTCTTGCTCCTTTTATTCACACAAGTCCTAGGCAATAGATATCTTATACCCATATAATACTTGGTTTGATACCAATTATCTGATGACTTATTGACTTAGCTAATTTTAGTTTTATTTTCTACCAGTTGACAAGTTTTTTGTATCGATCCATCTCTTTTGAGGGGGTAAAACTTCCATTGCTCTCTATACTTAGCTAGTTTTGAGGATCCATCCCTATCATTCCTAGGCCAAAAGTACCATACCTCCTACAGATCTAGATATTTGAGCCTCTAATGCCATCCTTTACACTTTTCTCCCAAGTGCATATAGATAATGTCAAAAAGCACCTATAGTGGTCGTAGATGGAAGATATAATGGTTGACATAGTCTTTAATCTTATTCAACTTTCCTTGGAGCTTTCTTTTTTAGACTGAAGGTGGGAAATTTATTTTGACACCATTACTTTGGCCTATCCTTATTCTAAATAGTCTTACTTAGAGTGAAGTATGTATTGGTCTAAAATCCACCTAGGTGGATGAGTTACACCCTCAAGACCTTAGCCAATATTGGAAAACCCAAAATGGATTTTGAGTTAGCTTTCAAAGTAGGCTGGTTCCTATGGTTCTAGATAAATTAAAAAAAGAGATTTAAAGACTAAAGTAAGAAATGCATAAGGTTAGAAGTTAGGACTTAAAATGACTAGGATTAAAAAATATCAAAACAAATGAAATATGAGAGTCTTACACTTTAAATCAAATTATATTGCCTAATAGACCAACTTTCCTTTTTTTTTATAGAACACTTAACAATATTAAACATTAATTTTTATTAAGCATTCCAAAAATTAATGAATAATAAACCATTGAGAAATCTAGATAGTAAAATAATTGTAACAAAATAAACTATCCACTTAGCTTTCATAGAAATTCTTAATAGCTAAATTAGCATACATACATGATCTGCAACAATTTATGGGAGAGGCCAAAAAATAATGCGATCTTTATTCAAAGGCATATAGTATAGTCATCATACATCATGCAATTGTAAATGCTAAATATTCAACCCTTTGAATAGGTTACATTCAAGTATTTATAGAATTGCATTTGCATTCAATTATCTTAGCATCATTGCTATAAAAATGGATTGTATGCTTTTAAGGTCAATGCAACATGCATGCATACTTTTCTAGCTCATTATATTGCAATTGTATTGGTTCCATGATATTGATATGACTTGGTTTGATTTTTTTAGTGGCATCTTATGTGTCTTCATCTAATCCATAGGATTATTTAACAAGTTTTTTTTATTTCAGAATTCTCCACTATTGGCCCATCCACATTGGTATAGGTGTCAATTAGTGAATTTTTTGGCTATTAGGATCTCTTAACAATACATTATGACTATTAGGAGTGAATTTTAACTTTTTTCTATTTTACCATATTCTCTTCTTATCAACTAAAATTAGTCTAACTCTATTTGTAGAAGCCAAGTTTTTATTTTGCTTGTAGACGTCATCCTTCTTATCCATCTAAATATATATGTTCTATATCATTTTTTTAATATTTCCTTGATGATGTCACTACTCCTATATTTTGGCCACCTTTATCACTTAGCTACATACATATGCATAGAGTTGGATGTCAGATGCCAAATACTTTATTTTTAGGCTCTATTCCTTATAAAATCTTAAAATTAGTCTAACTCTCTATTTGTAGAAGCTATGTTTTTCTTTTGCTTACAAATGTCAGCCTTCTTATCCATCTGAATATATATGTCATATATCAAATTTTTTAGATTTCCTTGATGATGTCACTAATCCTATTTTGGCCATATTTCTCACTTAACCACATACCTATGCATAGTGTTGGATTTTAGATGTTGAATACTTCATTGTTAGGCTCTATTGTTTATAAAATTTTCATCCGATACTACTTTATTTTTTCCATAATTTTATATGACATATGATGACATTATAATTTTAAACATTTGATGCTCCTTAGCTAAATTTATGCAGAGCATTATATCAGATGCCAAATGAGCTTCTACTTTAGATTACCCTTGTGTTCCAAAATTAATGCCTAAGAATATTTTCTTGCTCTAGCTCTATTCATTACTATTCTATATCTTCATGCAATCTATGCTAATGTCAGTGCCTTACAAATATAGACCTCTTTTATACTTAGCATACAAGGTTTTTGCACTTGGCAGGCTTTGTTATGGCATCGAATTATGGATGCTTATCCACACTTTCATTGTAATGCATTGGATGCTAGAATTTTTGCATGCCCATTCTAACATCAACATTTTAAATTTTTGTCCATTCTTATACTTTTCCAAAACTTGAGTCTTGATACTACTTTGAGCTAGTTGATCCTCATCTATCTTATTTTTAGTATGGTAGTTGTTTCATATGCCTAGTTGAGTCTCTAAAGTTGCTCAGTTTGGCATATATATATATTTTTTTATGTTTTTATTTTCTCTCAAATTGACACATATCAATAGCAAAACCATTTATTGCAAAATTCATTTTTTTAAGAGATCGACGTGGGGAAAATTATTCTATTCACAATAGGGTTGTAGGGATAAGTTCCCCATAGATTTTATGGCTCCCAAGGCTCCTTAACCTATTGAATAAGTGAACCTAGAATTATTGCATTGTCCATTAGACATGGACTAAAAATTTAGAAGCTATAAACATAGAAATAAAATCAAGAAAATAGATAAAATTTAGAAAATGGATAGTATGAAGAATATTACCTTTGATTTGAGATCCTTTCTAGAGCCTAGTACTACTACTAATGTTTCTTTAATATGAGTGATTTGGTCATGAATAAGGTTGCTTGATATGCAAGTGAAAATAACTCATCTAGAAGGTATTCCTATGAGGGTCATGACTCTAGACATATTTTGTGGCTTTGAGTGTCAACCAAAGCCTTCAATTTCAACTCATCCCCAATTCTAGTGAATGCCTTCTCACCCCTTGCATGATTTTAGGTGTTTCAAAATTCTTATAGATAGGGAATTCTAGACCTTTTAATTTGACAAGTGTGCCTAGGTTTGAATATGGTTGTCTCACCTTATCCTGCTATATTTTACCATGATTCTTATCTTGGGGAGTAGTTATTTGGATTAGTAATACCAAATGATCCTTCCATGTCCCTATTTCAAAACTTTTATCCCATTTCCTCCAAGGTTCTTGTGTTTTCTTGGTGGTATATTGCTAGTGCTTTTTGTTAAAGAATCCAAGTCTATAATTGAAAACCTAATGACACAAAGTGGTTGGCATGGGTTTTGGATCCATTACTTTATTAGAGTATGGATCTATTTTTACTAAGAAAATAGAAACCCAACCATCAGTGGAGCCCTCTTAATTACCATCAAAAGGGTTTTAGGATATCTACTTTAGGAAGGTTTGGCTTAGCTACTACTAGAAAGGCTAAAATTCTCACACATTTGGTCATGGTGGTTAGCATTACTTTGTACCATAGGGAGTTTTAAATTTATTAGCAACTTCTGGTGTTGTCCTTCCTTAGTTGATATTCTTGGTACACCCATTATCTAGTTAGTTGAAGGAGCTTTAGGTCCTCTCATCCTACTCAAATTTGCATGATTTCTATGCTCAAAAAAATGTCAAGGAGTTTCTTTTTAATTTGAAATAAAATTCCACCTTTTATTGGTTAATTTTAACTGCTAGTCCATAATCTTGTATAGCTAATTTAGCAATGGTGTAGTCATTTGTTGTTTTCCATCATGTTAAAATATGGTAGTATCTCCTTTTATCTAGTATTCCTATTGGTAGTAAATGAGGGTGTTAGTTTCCATCAAAATTTCAACCATTAATTTTCTTCATATGTGAACCTTCCCCTCATTAATAGAATTTTGAACATGTTCCTCAAAAACTTAGTGTGGTTGCTTATCCCAAGAGTTTTGATATTCATGTGAGTGTCCTAGCTCTTAGGGATTCTATTAGTTCCTTCTAGGTGTTAACCATCATGATCCTTGGATGGCCAAATTTTGTCAATTATAGAAGCACTCCTTCCTACGTGTTCCATCATTAATTTTTGGGGTGGTGCATTATTAGGATCTTGATATTTTCATGCTTTCACTACCATCTCGATGTTTTGGTGTAATGGTTCGTTATATTTTGTATCAGAGAACCCACCTAGGTTTGAGTCATGGAGTAGTCAAAAATTTGGATTTTTTGTGTCGGGGTCCCTATGTGGAAGCATATGGAGAGTTAGGCCCACCATCCAGAGGCTAGTTTTAAAATGGGTGGGAATGTTATGATCCTAATGTATTCACGCTTTCATTACCACCTCAAGGTTTTGGTGTAACGGTTCGTTACATGCATTATTGTCCATAGTTAGACTATGATAAAATGGTAGTGGGAGCTTCTATTGCTATGTTCTACCATTTTTCCTCCTATAAATATAATGTTCTCTAATGGGGAGTGTAGTCAAGGTTGTTGAAAGTTCCATCCTTGTAAGCTATCAATACCTTGGTGTTGAAAATATTCTTGATTGTACTTCCCAATTTATTATTATTATAAATATATAAAGGAAAATACCTCGTGATAAATCACCCCATACCAATTGGATTGAATGCTTAATTGAAATCCAATCTCCATATCTTGGATGCCCACTACTATTGGTAATTGTTGGTGTAGACACCTAAAAATATCATTTTATCCAATTTTTGGTTCTTCTAATATCTCTTTGATATTTTTAAATTCATCTAAATTCTCTCTATTTTCTTTTATTGTGCACTATTCACTATTCACTGTTCACTGTTCACTATTTACTGTTCACTGTTCATTGTTTACTGTTCAATATTCACTGTTCATGGTTCACTATTTAGTATTCACTGTTTACTATTCACTATGCACTATTTACTGTTCATTATTCACTGTTCACTATTCACTGTTCACTATTCACTGTTCATTGTTCACTGTTCACTGTTCACTATTCACTATTCACTGTTCACTGTTCACTGTTCACTGTTCACTATTCACGGATTTTATATTTTTAAATCAATTTTCAATACCTCCTCACAGGCTTGTGCTCAAGTCAAATATTCTAGACCTACCTTCTCACATGCTTGAGCTCAAGTCAAGGATTCTAGATTAGCCATATTTTCTACACCTACCTTCTCACATGCTTGAGCTCAAGTCAAGGATTCTAGAATAGCCACATTTTCTACACCTACCTTCTCACATGCTTGAGCTCAAGTCAAGGATTCTATATTAGCCACATTTTCTACACCTACCTTCTCACATGCTTGTGCCCAAGTCAAGGGTTCTAGATTAGTCGTATTCTAAATTTTCTACACCCACCACCACTCATGCACACCAAAGTCAAGGATTATTTCTTTCATGCCAATCCACTTAATAATTTTATATTCCTCCATTTATCCTAAGTATTCCCTTACCAACCCACTTAAAAATTTTATATTCTCTCACCCACCCAAAAGTCTTCTATGCCAACACATTCAACATTTAAAATTCTTCACCTATCTAGTCTTGTCTTCCACTATGTCAAACTCATGTGCCACATCATCCTCACCCCCATCTCTTCTAAAATTCTATAAATACCCCCTCATTCCCTTCATTAAAAAAGGAGGAATCAAGGCATGAATGAAGGAATGAATGAATGAAGGAGGAGGAAGCTAGGAGAGCCTACCATCATTCTACATGAGTTGTAAGAATAACATCATTTTAATGTATTCTTTGAGTTCTCATTTTGTTTCTAATGCCTTTGCATATGTAAACAGGTGCTACTAACAATTTTTCTTGTTTGCATGTGTACAGGATTGTAGATATATCATTCATCTACAACAACCTTTCAAGGATTTGTACCCTCACAAGCATCTAAAGCACGATATCTCTTCATCACAAACTGTTGTGGAAAAGAGGCATATACACCATTGTCATTGTACATGCCATTTGAGGCATTTTTTTTATGATTTAAAGAGACAAAGAGTTGTGTTTGTACATTGTAAAAAGAATAAAAAATTCATTAGATACATTGCTCTCTTTGTCTTTGTTTTTTAGATGTTAATGGTGGCTTCTTATCTCTACAAAATGGCACGCCCGATGGGACCCTTCCCTTGACCTCCACTTTTGCCCTTGTTGAATTTCAATTTATACTAGTTATAGGGATAAAAGTGTAGGTTTATTTATGCAATTTTTGCTCCTACTTTCAAATATTGTTGCATATTGTTTTTCTAATTGTTGTTGTTTTATGTTGTTTTGAAGGAAAAAGTCAAGATCACCTTGGTGGAGATGGTCTCACATTTCTATATTTCTTGGGTAGAGATGGTTTCATCCTAGAAGGTGCCAACTTGCAACATCCACGTAGGATTCTAGCTAAGTCCTCCTTCTTTGTTCCTAGACTTGTTTGATAGCATAATTTGGGTTTCTCTTTTCACACATACGATTCTTTAGGCTTTTATTTTAGCTTAAATTATATATTTTTTAGGTTCATTTCACATACTTGCCTAGCATAGTTTATTCTTAAGATTGTTTTTTTTTAATAAAATAAGCCTCCTTAGGCTCCTCTTTTAGCACACTTTACCCCTTTGGGATATTTCTATACTTAAAATCCTCCTTATGCTTCTCTCTTTCAACACACTTTGCCTTCTTACGCTCCTCTTTTGGTACACTTGGTCTTCTTGGGATCTTTCATAATTGCAAGCATCCTTAGGCTTCTCTCTTTTACCACACTAAGCCTCCTTAGGCTCCTCTTTTAGCACACTAGGCCTCCTTGGGCTCTTTCACAATTATAAGCCTCCTTAGGATTCTCTATTTTAACACACTTAGCCTCCTTAGGCTCCTCTTTTACCACATTAGGCCTCCTTAGGCTCCTTTTTTTAACACACTTAGCCTCCTTAGGCTTATCTCTTTTACCACACTAAGCCTCCTTAGGCTCATTTTTTTTTAACACACTTAGCCTCCATAGGCTACTCTATTTTACCACACTAAGCCTCCTTAGGCTCCATGTTTAGCACATTTGGCCTCCTTGGGCTTCTATATTTTGCCACACTAAGCCTCCTTAGGCTTCTATTTTAAAACACTTATCCTCCTTAGGCTCCTCTTTTACCACACTAAGCCTCCTTAGGCTTCTCCTATTTTAACACACTTAGCCTCCTTAGGCTCCTCTTTTACCACACTAGGCCTCCTTAGGCTCCTTTTTTTTACACTTAGCCTACTTGGGCTCCTCTTTTAACACACTTAGCCTCCTTAGGCTTCTCTCTTTTACCACACTAAGCCTCCTTAGGCTCCTCTTTACCACACTAAGCCTCCTTAGGCTCCTATTTTGGCACATTTGGCCTCCTTGGGATTCTCTCTTTTGCCACACTAAGCCTCCTTAGGCTTCTCCTATTTTAAAACACTTAGCCTCCTTAGGCTCCTCTTTTACCACACTAGCCTCCTTAGGATTCTTCTATTTTAACACACTTAGTCTCCTTAGGCTCCTATTTTACCACACTAGGCCTCCTTAGGCTCCTTTTTTTCACACTTAGCCTACTTGGGCTCCTATTTTAACACACTTAACCTCCTTAGGCTTCTCTCTTTTACCACACTAAGCCTCCTTAGGCTCCTCTTTTAGCACACTTGGCCTCCTTGGGCTTCTCTCTTTTGCCACACTAAGCCTCCTTAGGATTCTCCTATTTTAACACACTTAGCCTCCTTAGGCTCCTCTTTTACCACACTAGGCCTCCTTAGGCTCCTTTTTTTTAACACACTTAGCCTACTTGGTATCCTATTTTAACACACTTAGCCTCCTTAGGCTCCTCTTTTAAGCCCAATTGACCTCTTGGGCTATTTTCACAATTACAAGCCTTCTTAGGCTTCTCTATTTTTCCACAAGCCTCCTTAGGCTTCTCTTTTAGCACACTTTGTGCCCTTGGACTCTTTTCACAATTACAAACCTTCATAGGCTTTTTTTTCTTTTATTACCTTTAGCTTTCATGGGATTATTTTGCACATACATCTAGCTTAGCTTACCCTCTTGGGTATTACTTTTTCCATGCACATAAACCTCCTTAGGCTCCATTTCTTACACACACATAAGTCTCCTTTACCTTAATGTACACACAATAACCCTTTTTAGTTTTCTCTCCTTAATTAGAATAATTAGTTGCACTTGCATATCTAATTTTAATGTTTTAATTTATTTTAGATAGCTTTAGTTTTTAAATTTTCTTCCCTTTTAGCATAGATTTCTTTAATTTATAAATAAATTAGATAGTAGCAATAATTAGCTTAGATTTCTATTTTTTGGTACCTCTTAGGAATTGTGCTCCATTAACATAATATATTTTTGTGTGAATAATTTTTGGCCATATTGTTTGTCCTATGGTTTCAACTCGAAGTCAAGTCCGAGCTTTAAAGCAAATCACTATGGATTCTACCCTAACATCTTCCATTGTACGCGATCTAACACCTATGAGTGAAGATTTAGTCACTCTAGGTACCTCTTATTTACAACATAACCCCTTTTCTCATGACACCCATCATAATTATGATGCTTATCCCATTATTATCACACTGGCCAATGTCGAGACCACTTCTTCACACACCTCTAAAGAAGGTACTCCAACCCACACTCAACAAAATCCCTCACCCTTTGATCCATTGACATCTACCTTAGCCTTAATCACAATTCCCCAACCCCCATCGACTTCCACCACTACTCCTGATATTTTATCTCAGCCCCTTATTGATTACCCTACCACCCAAACCTCCACTCAATCTTCTACTTCAGTGCCACCCCCGCTCCAACAACTAATGACTCAACCTAAAATTAATATAGTTACCCACTCCATCATCCCCTCTTCCACTTCAATCCTTGTTGCTACTAGTGCTACACTTTCTCAACCATATTATTCCACACTCCCTACTCAACCCAATGCTAGCACTACTTCACCCTATACCACAACTTACCATATTCCAATTCATGACCCTGGTGTTGCCATACCTAGCCTTCCACCTCCAACCAATCCCCTTCTTGCTTTAGCCTCACAACCACCTACTAATCCAAATCCACCTCTCCAATATAATACTACTCAAACTCAAACACCACCTCAAATCCAATTACCATATAATTTCTCTATTCCATCGCAAGTCCCTAACCTTAAAAAACAACACATACCCTCCACTCAATATCAAAATCAACCCTTTGTATCACCACAAAAATCTCCCTCCAATCCTCCTAGCCAACCTCCTAATTACCAATACTAAATTCTTCCTCAACATCCACCCCAAGCACCTCAATGTCCCCAAAAATATTCTCAATATAACCCCTAAAATTTAGCCACATATCCCCAATATCAATACCCATCATATCAAGTTCCTCAACCTCCTCCCCAAGCCCAACATGCCTCATCCCAAATTTATCAATCACAAGTCCCTCAACCATCTCCTTTATCCCAACCTATGCCATACCAACCTACATCCACTCCATCCCAAATATATCAATTCCTACCTCAACAACTTCCCCCAAATCCCCTCATTCAACCTTCTCATCCCCAACATCAAACTTCCCTCCAAAAACCATATCAAACTCCTCCTTTACATGTCCCTCAATATCCTCCCCAACCTCAACCCGTACAAGCCCAAATACCTCAATATTATCCCCTACAAGTCCCTCAACCCCTTACTCAACCGCAATCAAACCCCTCTCACCCAACCCCATATTTTCAACCTCCCTTGGACCTACTTCAATATTACCCCCCATACCCATCTTCCTCCCTCTACCCTTCACAACCCATACCACCTCAACCTAACACCCAAACCTATACTTCCCAACCATCCAATTGTACCACTACCACTCCCAATCCTGCTTACAATCCCACATCTTCCTCACCTATGTTGCAGTCAACCTCACAATATGAGATACAATGACTTATCAGTTGCATGAATGCATTGGAACTTCAAACTATAGGTATAGGACACCAAAAGCCCACCCTTAGCCAAATCTATACCCAACCTATTCATCCATATGTACCTGCCCCAGTCTACCCCTATAAATTTGAATTACCCAAACTTGACCCTTTTATAAGACAAGGGGATCCAAAAGACTTTTTAAGCAAATATTTGAATGATTGTTTCCTCATTAGTGGTAGTGACCATCTCCTTCTTCATATGTTTGCTATATATTTAAGTGGCACTGCTCTCTAATGGTATAATGTTTTACCACAACATAGCATTTATACCTTCAAACAATTGGCCAATATATTTCTTGAATGCTTCACCCTCTTAGTCAAGAAGAAAACCGACCTCACTGATATCTACAAACTTAAACAGATTGATGATGAATCTATTCTTGATTACAGAGGTTGATGGCAAGCTATTATTAATGAACTTCCTTTTTCCTTGCCTATCACTAAGCTAACTCGCATATTTACTCATAGTTGCAACAAACACATTTCCTTACTCTTACAATTACAATAGTATAGGACCTTTGAAGAGGCGTCAGCCCAAGCTAATATCATTGAAGATATTAAGATCCAAGAGGACATCATAAAACTTAAAAAGAAAGAGTGGAACAACAAAAATCAAAAGGGTAATGCCAATTCCTCCAAATCACCCCAAGTCAATCAAGTAGTCCTTACCACACCACCTCATACTACCACTATCCAATCTCCTCCACAACCCCAAACCCAAACAACACCTCAACTATTCTCCACCCAATCCTTGACCTCCACTTTCACATCCCAACCTTCAAATAGAGCTCATTGAGCGCTAAGACGAGAGTTTACTCCCCTCGCTGAGCCTTTAGCTGACATATTTCATCGTATTATCAAATCCCAAGCCCTTATCTTACCTAAAATTAAGCCTCTTTATGATCCCAATAAGCCCTTACCTCAATATTACAAAGCACATCTTTACTGTATCTACCATCATCAACCAGGACACGATATTGAACATTGTATTCAATTTAGAAATGTGGTCCAAGACATGATAGAACGAGGGGAAATTTGTATTGACAATCCCATAGCTCCCCCTAATCAAAACCTTGGGATCTATTAAAACCCTTTGCCCCAACACACTACTACTTCCACATCTTCTACACCTCCTAACCGAGTTAATCATATTGACCACAAACTTGGATTCATTGGAATGGTGCATGTGACCACTCGAAGTCAATGCCAAACCAACCACCAACATCCTTCTCAAACCCAAGTTCAAAATCAATCCCCAAATTCTCCACCCAATCCCAAATAACTTCCAACCCCCATTATTATCATAGCTTCCAAACAAACCCCTCCTAAACCTATCCTTACCTGTTGAATGGTATTTTCACCCGATTGTGAAAACACACTCTCCGATAGGATTTGGGTTCTAAATCCTCTGCTTGCAAAGAAACAATTTCTCCAAGGTTCCTGTTATGTTAGCATTTTGCATCTGTGTATAAGAGATATTTAATTAAAATGCTTGGAATACCTTAGTGATTGCAAGTAACTGAAAACAAGGGGCACCGTGGTTTATTTTACTATGAAATTTAATGATTGTTCCTTGAACCCTAATAAAGTAAATGTGATTTGATCCTTAAATGACCATGCTGTAACTTCAAAATAAAATTTAATGAAATGCCATAACATGAATGGAATTATTTTTGGGTTTTGAAGTTTTTTAATTTTTAAATTTTATTTTAATGCTTGAAAATAAAATTGGAGTTTCTGAAAAATAAAATACAACGAAAAGAAAATAAAATGTGAAGAAAAGAAATTAAAAATTGCATCCAGTCTGATGCTATCCCGTCCTGGCAAAACCGAAGCTGTGAGGTTTCCATGCATGCAACCTAACTTACTGGACCTGCAAACATGCACAATCCCGATAAGCTAAGTGCTGATTCTAAGGGTTTTGAAATAAAATTCATATTTCAAACATTCGCCTAATGCAACCCACAACAGTGGCATTTAACATTATCTATAAATCTAGAAATATGAAAAATGAAAGAATAAACATTAAATCCATTAGCATGCACAGAAGATCTCCTTCTTTCTTGCCAACAAGATGCAAATTTTTGAACACTCTGCATTAATAATATGTCAAGTTACAATGGCAGCATCTCTGGTTTTCTCAAAACCAGCAAAAGGAAGGAAAACAGCCTCAAAGCAGGCCCAGAATGACCCTCTGGCCTCTAGCACTGCAACTCTGCTCCAGCGGTTTTCCCCCCTCCCTCTTGTGCCAATCTATGCATCTGCATTTATACTTGTTGTTGAATTGATTCTCCTTCCACGACGGTTCATTTCATCTTCCAATGGCTGCTCGTTTCACCTTTCTTTGATCGTGTGTTTTGGCTTTATGCTTGACATTAAGACGTTTGATCTTCTCTGTAACGCTTCTGCAGCCTGTACGCCACGTGTCCCGCACTTTTCTGCATGTTCTGTAACGGTTCCATGAAAATCATGACCAAAAAATAGCATGCAGCCTTGTCCGCCTTCCTGGCCGTGAAAACGCGACATGTCGCGAAATCGCGACATGTCGCGATATCACGACGCTTTCCTCAACCTTTCTCGCCATCATGCCCAAGAAACGACATGTCACGATTTCGTGACATGTCACGAAATCGTGACGCTTTTCTCTCCGTACGCCTGGCTTTCGTCGTGAAATCGTGACACCTTTTCACTTCGGGCACCTTCGCTGCTTCGTCGCGATATCGTGACGATTTTCACTTCGTGCCTCTTTGTTGCTTGTCAGGATTTCGCGACGTTTTCTTGCTCGCATCGATTCTGTCAGATTTCGATGCTTTTCCTTTCTCCTCGCTTGTCATGATTTCGCGACGATTTTCGCTTCGTGCACCTTCGCTGCTTCGTCGTGAAATCGTGACGTTTTTCCTTTGTGTTTTTTTTCGCCGTTATCGCGCTTTGCTTCCCTGTTTGACTGGTTTGACCCTGATTTTGCGACATGTCGCGATATCGTGACACTTTTCTGCTTCGTCTTTCTCTCTCCTCTCAAAATCAAAACGTCAGATTTCGCTCCTTTGTCCTCGGATTTTGCGACATGTCACGATTTCGCGAGACTTTTCATTTTCGCGACGAATGTCGCGATTTCGTGACACTTTTCATTTTGGGGAGCGACATGTCGCGATTTCGTGACATGTCGTGATTTGCGACATGTCGCGATTTCGCGACACTTTTCATCCTTGTGCAATTTTGCCCCTTTTTCTTGATTTTTAGCATCTGGGTCACTGAGATTTTCTGTGAAAGCATGCAAAAAAGGTGGGTCCCCAATTTTGGGGTGTGTTGTGGATCAGCCACAACAAATGGCGACTCTGCTGTCAAATGCTCCTGAGCATTTGGTGAGAACCCAACCTGGAAACATATATAAACTCGAAAACATGCATTAGCACATAAGCAATATAAACAAATGCCCAAAGATCAGAAGTACATGAATCATCAGAATCATCAAGTATTAGCTCGGTGTGTGCAATGTGTTTTCATTCCCTATCGTTTGAAATTGATCAACATTCCATTGTCAGTTTTACATGAATGCATATATGAGATTGTGAATGATTTGTGTAACCTAATGAATATGCTAGGAGATCTTGCTTTTATAAAAGGCATAGTCTTTCTTCTAGTATCATACACAAACATTCAAGATTGCCAAACCCTCTTAGGATCAACTATATGAATTGCTTTATTATATCCCAAAGTTGGTTATGAGTCCCTACTATCTTGAACCCATGTGCAAGTGAATGTGAAATCAGAACTTTGGGGAATCAGACTCCCAACCAACCGAGATGAGAGTTTAACCCTATCCTTACTATTCTGATTTAGAATTCATTACCTCACTTTGAGCAAAATAATTTAACCAATTATGGAAGAAATGGTCATGCTAGTCTAACCCTTTGGACAATCAGTGGTCTTGTTTTTTAGACAAGACATGTTGCCATGCATGGGCATATTTAACCCCACAATCCAAAACTTATCTTCATTTCTTTGGACCTTGGGGATGACTACCCATCCTTTGCAGAGGACAAGTAGTACGATCCTTCCAATCCAATATAAATATGAGATGGGAAAAATTTATTTTTTACTTCTTGGACCTTAGGGATGACTACCCATCCTTGCTAGGGACATGTAGTACGATCCTTCCAATCCAAACTTTAGATGTAAATGGAAAATATTAATTTTATTGCTTAGACCTTGGGGATGACTACCCATCCTTTGCAGAGGACAAGTAGTACGATCCTTCCAATCCAAGATTTATTATGAAATGAGACATAGGAGCTTTGGGGAATCAGATTCTCAACCTAAGCGAGATGAGAATTTATGCCCTATCCTTACTACTCCATGTAGGTCAAATCAAAGCTTTGGGGAATTGGATCCTCAACCTAAGTTCGATGAGGATTTAACCCTATCCTTACTACTCTGATTTTAGGCTTTAAGCTCTATGGAAGTGGTCAAAACCACTGTTTTAAGGATCATGCTGCATAAATAGGATAGACATGAAATACTTCTTTCGCCCAACCCTTTCCTTCCAAGTTAGGTTTTGATCATTTTGCTCAAGATCCTTTTTAATGTATGAGACGTGCTTGGTTCTAGATATCTCAAGACTCAGTTTCCAACCTTAGGATTTTCTTCTTATTTATGTGATAGCATAACCTTAAGAGGATTTGACACACTTTAATGATTTGTATTTGAAATGCATTTGCAACTAAGATGGCATGTATGTGCAAAGTGAGATGTAATATGAATGCATTGTATTTTGAATTGCAGATGAAATATTGCTATATAAAACCGACTACTTCATGCATCACAAGTTTCAAACGATATTATTAAATTGTTTGTGTTACTTGTGGAGCTTTTACAAGACAATTCCAATGTTTCATATTCTCCCGATCTAGAACATAAGTTAGCATCTCAAGGCAACTTTTTCATCATCATTTTTTTTTTTTTTATAGACAAACAAAACATGTCAAATAAACACACAACTTTAAATCCAAATCCAAATAGCAATCCCAAAAATGAAAATTTGAAAACACAAACCCAAAACCAGAAACCAAAATCTATATACAAATGTACACTATAATACAAAATGATGCAAAGCTTGGATTATCACTTTCCTGGATCCCACACATGATTAGAACATTTCAACAAAAATATGACATGATATGCATGCCAAATGTTGTGGGAATCCAACACAAACAAGACTAAGCCAAACAATGCAACAAATTTCCACTTGCCATGCTCACCATACCAATTTGATTTAGTTCCAATAATACTCCCATAGGTGAGCATCAAATTACTAAAATGATTAGACAATAAATGATTTTCAATTTTATCTTGTCTATTCTTTAAAATGTGAACTTCATAATTCCCTCCTTGATTTAGAATTAGGCTATCCTTTTCAAATATGCAATTTTGTAAGTAGGAGCCTATTTCTACAAATTTCAAAGCCAAATCATTTTCCAAATTTGTAGGCCAATCAAATTTGTGTAACAATTTACAAGCATCTAGGATATTTACTAAATTAGGATCATTAAAAGTTTTTATCCTAGATTCAATTAATAATTGTTGATGAATTTGATTTAACAATTCAAGTGCATCAACTTCTTTTCCATTCATTAAAACCATGTTATTAAAGGTGTGATTAAAAATTATACCTTGTTTTTCATTTACCTTTAATGACATTTCATCATCAACTATCATTTAAATTCAAAATATGGTCATCCATTTTCAACCCTCAAACGCTCTTGGTCAAAGTGTATGTCCCATGACTCATCTTGATGATCCTTCATTTGAGTTGCTTCCAATTGATCAATCTCTCTGTCATTTGGTTCCAATTCTTTGTTCACTATCCATGGTATCTCTTCATTTGAATCCTCCAAATCATCATGCAAACTTGCATCCACACTTTCAATGAATTTATATTCAACATGATCAAATTTTGTCACCTTTTCAAATCCTGTGAATATGAGATCTTCGTATGATGTAGAAGGTTCAACATCCCGCATATCAAGTGAAATATGAGTTTCATCTATAGGGATGTGAGAAAAGAATGCATTATCATATCTCCCCCAACCATTGTGAAAATTGTCATCCAAATCTATGATATGAAACTCCATGGTATTTGTGACATGATCTTTTGATTCATTCATCCATTCACTTTCTTCTTTGTCCTTGGCGATAGGATCATTATAATCTTCCAAAATTTGATGAGATTTGAAACCCTCTTCCAAAACATCCTCAAATTGTACAGGAGTTGTAATATCTTCCTTTGAGTAGGCAATTATGTCATCCTGCATATCAATTGGCACACAAGTTTCATTAGTAGCTTTGGAATGAGTGAAGTCTTCCCACTTCTTCCAAGCATCATAATAATCATCTTTCAAAATCAAGTGGTGACGTTCAACTATTTCTTCAACATCTTCCAATTCATCAATGTGTTTCTCATCAAATTCATCTTCACCTTCCTTAGATGGTTCAATTATTTCCAAAAGTGGGTTATTTCTTGAATTCAAATTTATAAGGCTATCATTGTCCAAATTAGTAACCCATGATTCATTATCATAATTTGGAGGGTGAAGAATTTCTTGATCCTTAATTTTACACATCTCATCAATAGTATCTTCCAAGAACAAGTGGTGAAACTCTATCATGTCTTCAAATTCATTTATTGATTTTCTTTCCATTTCACTTTCAACCACTTCATTCAATTCTATGGTGGGTTCCATCCATTCACATATATCAAACATTGTTGAATTTAGAACCCCTTCATCTAGATAATCATGTATCTCTACATGATCCTCACTAGTGGATGTTGTCTTAGCAATTTGCACCTCCTCGTGGACTACATCTAAGGTGGTTGTAAGATTTGGATATTCAAATTCATCCCCTTGATCATTTACCTTAGATATCATTGGAGTGGAGGGTGCTATGTTTGATGGTTGGTGTAGGTTGGCATCAAAAGAACAATCTCTCATGTGAACATGTTGTGCCTTTTCTTCTTCAAGACCTTGTCGTTCTATCTCTTCTAAGACCTCATGGATTTTCTCTAGGGACAAACCACTCACTTTTTCCTCAATGAGTGAAGCAAGTGTGGGGTGTATGGCTCCTAGGTATACTTCCATGGCTTCCTCTTCTAATGTGTTAAAATTTTCCCACATTTGGGAGTGCAACTCATGAAATCTTCCATTGAATTGACTCAAGGATTCATTAGACTCTTTACATATGGAGGTAAATTGATTTTTCAATATTTCTAAGTCAGCCTGATTACCAAAATGATGAAGATAGGCTGCTTCTAGTTGTATCCAAGAAGTCCTAACCTCCATGGGTAGTTGGCTATACCAAAAGAATGGTCTATCATCCAAAATGTATGCAAATAACTTACAAGCCACCTCCTCATAGAAAATCTGGAATTGACATAATGCATCCTTGTAGACATGCAGTTTTTGCAAGTATCCTAGTGGCACCTCTTGATTAAAACACCGTAAAAAATCCAATAACATTGTAGGAATATGATAGGGTACCACATGTATAGATAAACCCTCATAATGATCCTCTATCATTAGATACCATTCTCTCTCTTAGAGATGTTATTTCAGCTCTCAGGGATACCATTTGCTCCTCAAGTGTTGCCATTAGTGAACTTAAAATGTAATTTTAGAACCAAATCTGTTGAATATTCAACCTGCAATATAAAACAAAAATCAAGTTAGCATCAACTAAGAGATGTATTCATTAAAATCAAATGAAAAGTAATTGCATGAGACCAAAATTCTGAAAAATTAAATCAAATCACTTTAATTCTGTATGAACAATCAAAAAAATATACAACATACCTGAATTGCTTAAAATAGAATAGGTAAATAAATTCAGACCGTCCTTTTTACAATCTGCTGAATGTTAGAGGACTAATGCATACAAAAATTTAAAATTATATTACACTAAAAATAAACCCGTACGGCCCTCCTAGCACCAATCCGTTGAGTGGTGTTAGAGGCCGAAGATGCTAATAAAATGTACTTAAAATATTTAGCAATGTAAAGCTCTTAAGTAATTAAAAACCCGTAGCATCTAAAAATCACGATAAAATAAACATTTCAGGCCCTCCTTCTAGCGCCAATCTGTTGAGTGGTATTTTCACCCGATTGTGAAAACACACTCTCCGATAGGATTTGGGTTCTAAATCCTCTGCTTGCAAAGAAACAATTTCTCCAAGGTTCCTGTTATGTGAGCATTTTGCATCTGTGTATAAAAGATATTTAATTAAAATGCTTGGAATACCTTAGTGATTGCAAGTAACTGAAAACAAGGGGCACTGTGGTTTATTTTACTATGAAATTTAATGATTGTTCCTTGAACCCTAATAAAGTAAATGTGATTTGATCCTTAAATGACCATGCTGTAACTTCAAAATAAAATTTAATGAAATGCCATAACATGAATGGAATTATTTTTGGGTTTTGAAGTTTTTTAATTTTTAAATTTTATTTTAATGCTTGAAAATAAAATTGGAGTTTCTGAAAAATAAAATACAGCAAAAGAAAATAAAATGTGAAGAAAAGAAATTAAAAATTGCATCCAGTCTGATGCTATCCCGTCCTGGAAAAACGAAGCTGTGAGGTTTCCATGCATGCAACCTAACTTACTGGACCCGCAAACATGCACAATCCCGATAAGCTAAGTGCTGATTCTAAGGGTTTGAAATAAAAATTCATATTTCAAATATTCGCCTAATGCAACCCACAAAAGTGGCATTTAACATTATCTATAAATCTGAAATATGAAAAATGAAAGAATAAACATTAAATCCATTAGCATGCACATAAGATCTCCTTCTTTCTTGCCAACAAGATGCAAATTTTTGAACACTCTGCATTAAAAATATGTCATGTTACAATGGCAGAATCTCTGGTTTTCTCAAAACCAGCAAAAGGAAGGAAAATAGCCTCAAAGCAGGCCCAGAATGACCCTCTGGCCTCTAGCACTGCAACTCTGCTCCAGCGGTTTTCCCCCCTGTGCCAATCTGTGCATCTGCTTTTATACTTGTTGTTGAATTGATTCTCCTTCCACGACGGTTCGTTTCATCTTCCAGTGGCTGCTCATATGTGTTTTAGCTTTATGCTCGACATTAAGACGTTAGATCTTCTCTGTAACGCTTCTGCAGCCTGTACGCCACGTGTCCCACACTTTTCTGCATGTTCTGTAACGGTTCCATGAAAATCGTGACCAAAAAATAGCATGCAGCCTTGTCCGCCTTCCTGGCCGTGAAAACGCGACATGTCACGAAATCGCGACATGTCGCGATATCGCGACGTTTTCCTGCCAGCAGCCTTTCTCGCCATCACGCCCAGTGAAAACGTGACATGTCACGATTTCGCGACATGTCACGAAATCGCGACGCTTTTCTCCTCCGTACGCCCTCGCTGCTTTCCTGTCGCGAAATCGTGACACTTTCTCACTTCGGGCACCTTCGCTGCATGTTGTCGCGATATCGTGACGTTTTTCACTTCGTGCCTCTTTCGTTGCTTTCTGTCGCGATTTCGCGACGTTTTCTTCTTCGTACCATCGGCTAGCTTTTCGTCGTGAAATCGCGACGCTTTCTCTTTTTTGCCATGCGACATGTCACGATTTCGTGACATATTTTCCTTCCGTACGCCTCGGCTCGATTCTGTCACGATTTCGTGATGCATTTTCGTTTCATGCACCTTCGCTGCTTTCCTGTCGCGAAATCGTGACGTTTTTCCACCTCGGTTGTTTGCTCGTTGACCGTGATTTTGCGACATGTCACGATTTTCTACACCTTTTTCATTTCGTACAACTTCTTTTGGAGCCCGACATGTCACGATTTCGTGACATATTTCCTCTTCATGCTCCTTTGCCGTTTCTTGTCGCGATATCGCGACGCTTTTCTGCTTTCCCGTTTGACCGGTTTGACCCGCGATTTTGCGACATGTCGCGATATCGCGACACTTTTCTGCTTCGTCTTTCTCTCTCCTCTCTGGGCCGCGAAAATCAAACACGTCGCGATTTCGCTACGCTTTTCTCCCACCTGCTGCCGTTGACTGCGTTGACCGCGATTTTGCGACATGTCGCGATTTCGCGACACTTTTCATTTTCTGGCAGCGACGGAGCAACTTGTCGCGATTTCGCGACACCTTTTCATTTTCGGCCGCGATTTTGCAACATGTCACGATTTCGCGACACTTTTTCATTTTCGGTCGCGATTTTGCGACATGTCGCGATTTCGCGACACTTTTCATCCTTGTGCAATTTTGCCCCTTTTTCTTGATTTTTAGCATCTGGGTCACTGAGATTGTCTGTGAAAGCATGCAAAAAAGGTGGGTCCCCAATTTTGGGGTGTGTTGTGGATCAGCCACAACATTACCCTTACCCAAAAATTAACCAATTGCTTTAAAATTGCTCCTACTAAACTTTCTGTCTATGATCTGATCCAAAAATCCCCTACCCATTGAGAGGCTTTAATGGAAATCCCAAAAGAAATTGATGTTCCTTCTGAAGACCCACAAGCCTTTACCAATTTTATAGGTCATATATGTGCATGCACCAAACCTTCTATTGCCTTTTATGACTATGAGATTAAGGCAATGCCTATGGGAGCACCTGATCCCCCTATGCATATTATTGATTCAATTAATGGTTTACCCTTTAAGAGGGTATTGGTTGATACAAGATCTTCCATTAGTATTATTACATCAGTGGCCATTAAACACCTCAACATTCCCTCTTTCTATATAATCCATACCGATTTCACCCTTCATGCCTTCAATGATGCCCTTTGCTCTACCTTAGGGACTGTGGTCTTACCTATCCAAGTTGGCCCTACGACTATTCATACCCTCTTATACATACTTGAGGGAGAAATGCAATACAATATTCTCTTAGGACGACCATGGATCCGAGAGATGTGATGTGTTCCATCTACTCTACATCATTGCTTAAAGTTTGTGCATGATGACCTTATCCATTGTATACCAGTAGATGATGAACCATTTAAGTATTGCAATTTAATCATTGATTCATACCAACCTTTACTACCCACCACCCACTTTTCCCTCACCCCTAATACTAACACCCCTACTTCCTCACTCGTACCCAAAACCATTTCTCATGTTTTGAACTTAGCAGAGGCTCAATCACCCACCTCCTCCCAAACCATAAATCCTATACCTATCCAAGCACCCCTTTCACTACTTAAAACCACAATTCATCCTCTTACTAATACTACCCCATATTCTACCACTCCTACTTGCCAAGAAGAGGATCCCCATGCTTCACACCATACACCACTTGATCCCACCTCACCAAATATTACCCCTTCATCAACCTCATCCCAGCCTATTTCGACTGCTTTTCCCTACAACACACTTGTCCTTTCTATAAAACCCATATCTTCTCATTCTACGATCCCACACGTCACAGTACATATGTCCAACACGACCATAGGTGAATGTCTTGTACATGATGTAAACATTAAAAATCTACCATATGTAGATTCTAATAGAGATTTTGGTAGGCCCTATGATATACCTACAGTTATAGATGCTATTGTGTCCTTAGGATCATCCTCTAGCCATACCAATTTTGATACCATCTGCTTCCATTTCACCCCAAGATCATTTTTGTTCTAGTGTTGGTTTCCTATCCAAACCATATTTTGTCCTATATTATTTTCAAAAATGTCATTGGAAAGGCCTTGGCCTAGGATGATATAAACAAGGCACTCACACCTTTATTGACCTCCCAAGGTCAATTACCCAATATTCAAGCTAGCCTTGGATATACATAAATGTCTTCCCTTGATTCCTTTACCAAGTCTCCTTATACCTTCAAATAAGATGAGGAGGAGATACCCTCCCCTAATATATCACCCTCCTCAAACCCTTCGGTCCTCATGATATATTTTGATCTCTTCACCCCTCTTCAAATTACAACTGAGCCTGAACATCTATTACCTAGTCAACCTGACACCATCGATATGAGCCACATTTCCACTTTTCCAACTCTGGATGACTTCCTACCTATACAAAAATTCATCCCCTATACTCTTAATTACATCTCATCATCTTCCCCTAATGTATCCACTATTGATACATCTAATACTCCTCCTACACTTATATCTACCAATTACCCACTCCTTATACCTACACCACACCAATTGGAGGAGGGTTCTCATATGTTAATTAAAGAAACCTTAGATTTTGACCTTAGCTACAACACTACCAATCCACAAATAGCCAAAATAGGAAAATGTATTTCTAAGGAAGAACAAGAACAATTCATTGCACTCCCAAAAGAATACAAGCAGGTATTTTCTTGGTCCTATAAGGATATATGCCTAGCCTCGATCCTAATCTAGTGGTCCTCCACAATCTTGTGTTAAGTCCTGATGTTTGACCTATTAAACAAAAATTATGGAAACTACATCCTACCATTGCCCTCATGGTAAAATATGAATTATAAAAGCTACTTGATGTGGGATTTATACAACCCATCGACTATCTCGAGTGGGTTTCTAATATGGTACCTATTTCTAAACCCAATGGGGGAATACACGTATGCACTAACTTTCGAGATATTAATAAAGCATGTCCCAAGGATGATTTTTTGCTACCTAATATAGACACATTAGTATATGCTATAGTCGAGCATGGAATATTGTCTCTCATGGATGGTTTCTCAAGTTACAACCAAATTTGAGTCAATCTTGTTGATCAACACAAGACCTCTTTCACCACTCCTTGGGGAAATTTTTGTTATAAAGTAATGCCCTTTGGATTCAAAAATGCTAGGGCCACATACCAAAGAGCCATGACTTATATTTTCCATGATTACATGCATAATATCATGGATGATTATGTTGATGACCTCCTTGCTAAATCTAAACATCGACATGACCACATTGATGTTCTACAAAAAGTCTTTGATCGACTTCTCGAACACAATGTTAGACTCAATCCTAAGAAACGTGTCTTTGGTTTTACCTCAGGAAAGCTCCTAGGTTTTATTATTTCCAAAGAAGGCATTCAAGTGGATCCCAATAAAGTTAAAGCAATAATGGATATGCCTCCTCCTATAAACCTTAAAGAATTAAGGAGCTTGCAAGGCAAGATCCAAGCCATTCGACGATTTATAGCACAATTATATGATAAGTGCAAACTATTTAACCACCTTTTACAAAAAGGAGTTAAATTTGAATGGACACTTAAATGTCAGGTTGCTTTTGATAATATCAAGCGATACCTTGCATCCCCTCCAATTCTCACTCCTCCCAAACCCGATGTTCCCATCCTTTTGTACATATTTGCCATCGATGTTGCCCTAGGAACAATGCTCGGACAAAAGAATGATTTAAATCATGAGCAAGCCATTTAT
Organism: Wollemia nobilis; assembly: GCA_028583015.1. Classification (NCBI taxonomy): domain Eukaryota; kingdom Viridiplantae; phylum Streptophyta; class Pinopsida; order Araucariales; family Araucariaceae; genus Wollemia; species Wollemia nobilis. Next base: position 5,407,973 of record JAQPPZ010017101.1, on the reverse strand, counting down.
TACTTGAGTCGTACCCTTTTCGATTATGAGAGTCGCTATCCTTATGTCAAAAAATTATGCCTTATTGTAGTATTTTCCACCAAGAAATTACGACACTATATGCTAAATCATACTACATATGTGGTGGCTAAAGAAAACCCCTTGTGATATATGATGAGTCACACATACCAATAGTAGAACCGCAAAATGGATCATGCTCCTTAGTGAGTTTGATATAGAATTTATTAGCCAAAAATCTATAAAGGGTCAGGTCATTGCTGATCAACTTGTAGAAGCTCCTCTACCCAATGATGAACCTCTTAAAATTGAGCTTCTTGATGACTTAATATTTGCAATTGATAAAATAGACGAATCAATATCACCTAATGATGTTGATGATGACCTGAATTTATTCTTTGATGGTTCTAAATGTGAACAAGGGGGTGGTGCAGGAGTAGTTCTAGTCACCCCGCAAGGGATTCCTATCCCCTTTTCTTTTAAACTAGACTTTCCTTGCACCAAAAATAATGCAGAATATGAGGCTCTCATTCTTGGGCTTCAAACTGTTTTAGCAATGCACGTCAGACGTCTACATATATTTGGTGATTCTCTTTTGATCGTCAACCAAATTAAGGGAGTTTATCAATGTAAAGATCCAACTCTAAAGTTATATAAAGACATCCAAAATCATGCCTCCTTAACACATGTGCCTTAACTAGCTCTTCAGCCCATACAAGCATGTTGGCCATTTTCACAATGGGGGTTAGACTTGATTGGTAAAATTTCCCCACCTTCTTCTGGACAACACACCTTCATAATAATGGCTACCAAATATTTTACCAAGTGGGTGGAAGCCATTCCCCTTACCTCTACCACTAGGGCTAAAATAGCAGAGTTTATTCTTCATCATATTATATGTTATTTTGGGATACCATCCAAGATTATTTTAGATAATGGTCCCACATTTAAAAATAAGGACGTTCATAACCTATGTCAAAAATACCACATCCATCATAGTTTCTCCACTCCATATTACCCACAAGCCAATGGGCAAGCCAAAGCCACCAATAAAACCATTTGTTCTATTTTGAAAAATATTGTTAAGAATAATCATAAGGATTGGCACTTACAATTAGCCCTCACACTATGGGCTTATCGTACTAGTATTCATACCCCGACTGGGGCAACTCCTTTTTCATTAGTCTATGGTGCTGAGTCAATTGTATTTAGAGCTTGAAATTCCATCACTTCACATCTCTTTATAGGAATTCATAGATTATGACACAGCCCGTCAAGCACGGCTTGATCAATTAACCCTTCTTGATGAACATCAGATTAATTCCCTAGAGCATCTTCGAGTTTATCATGACCGCAACAAGTGAGACTATGATCGAAAGGTTCATCCTCATGAATTCCAAGTAGGTGACCTTGTCCTTAAAGCTAATCAACAATAGTTTCACATATCACCTCACTTGCATGACAAATTTGCTGCTAATTGGCTTGGACCATTCATCATTAAACACAAATATGGACCTAAAATTTATAGTCTTGCCACTCTTGAAGGATTTGAGGAGCTCTATCCCATTAATGTTATTCATCTGAGAGCCTTTTATTCTTAGTTCCTTTAAACTTGTTTTCATTATATATAGGGAAAAAAAAAAAACTCACACCATATCTCATCCTCTACTTTCTTCCCTTGTGATGCTAATTCCTTTAGATTTAGTTCATTCCATGTTACTTTGAACAATGGGTATCTAGTTTTGGACCATAATTGATTGACTTCCCTTAATTAAGGGCATATACAAAACCACTAGTATGGTCTTTTTATTCTACTTTCTTCCCTTCTCTTGTGTTCATTCTTCTACCTCTTAGACCTGTATCGATGAGTCTCTAGAAATTCTTTTCAGTCACTCAGCCATATCTAGTATCCTCCTCAAGTGTGCATTTATCCCATTCAAAGACATGATGATTTGGAGCTTCTCTTTGTGATCTATCGAGGCATCCTAGGACCCACATGTAACACACATATTAATATTATTTTTATTAGGTAAGGATGATATCATTATTAGTCCTAATGCTTATATAGTGCATCATTTAGCGGTCCAAAACCCAAGGATTCATGCTATATATATATAATGAAAATGATGACAAAAAAAATGATGATGATAATAATAATATAGCTTGAATCCTTGGGCATATTAGATGACTCCATCGGGGCTATAGATGCCTGGCTGGAAGTGGAGCAACATTGATGGACCATGTGTTATCTCCACCAAGGCTATAGATGCCTGACTAGCAATGGAGTATGCCTTCATGATTGAGCTCTATTTTTCTCATTAGGACTATGATTGGTTGAGTCCAAACCTTTTCAAAATTTGGTTAATGAACTCACTGCACACACAATGATTCTAGGATGTTTTGATACGTCTTAAGGGACCTCTAAATATTAATGACCTTTGCATGGTAACCTCACCACTTGAGAGGAGAACTAGGGTGTTTGAGTCTCTTGAAAACACCTCTAGATACTTAGCAACCTACAACATTGGAGTTCTCTTTCTTTATCATTTGTTCTATCTTTCTTCCTCGTTATTTTATGCTTCTAATCATATATATGCCCTTAGTTAATAAGTTCAATCATGCATGGTACTACACATACATATCCATTGTGATTACATTCCTTCTCTATCCTATTAAATTATTCACACCATTTAACATCTAATTTCTGACAAGTTGTGTGCAAAAAAAAATAAAAAATAAAAAATAAGAGTAAAAATAAAATAAAAATAAAACCATAAGCATAACACATCCACAACATCAATCATGAATCACATTTCAATTCACATTATTCATGGCAATAAGTTACATAAAAATGGCCTGTAGGCATCAAATTTCATGAATACATATAAAATGTTGGCCTCTTAAGCCATATACAAATATTGATCCTCTCACCACCCCCACTTACCCTCCTCTGGTTATGCTTCTGCAACTCTCTCCTGTACACTTTGATGAGTCCCCTCACTACCCTATTGATTCCTATTTATTAGTGGTGAAGAAATTCTTGGAAATTGTGTAGCTATTAGATCTATGCCTTGTGGTATTCTTGAACCCATCACTGGTGTCCCCCCTTGGTGGTGTTGGGATGAAGGAGTTGAAGGAACAAGTAACCCATGACTCACCAATGCATCAAAACAAGACACTAAAAAAGTTACCTTGTAATCCTCCCTTGCATGTTGTGGCTACGAAACCTCTTTCTACATAACCATCATATATTCCTCAGTATTCACAAACTCTCTTTCAATCCACGGCACCCCATCCCATAATATTATACCCATCCATCCACCAATCCCTATACCCTAAAAAATGGTCATTAATTGTTCCCCAATCGCTGCACTGGAGGTCCCAATTATCTCGTCCACTTGATGACAAACATCTCCATCCACTTTTTTTTGTATCACTATTTCCCCTCATTCATGTATCATATCTTCTTCCCCACTGGTAGCGTCCACCATCTCTCCAACTGCCTCTCCAACCTCACCCACATGCTCTTCTACTCCTCTCCCTGCTTTCCAATATTGTGTAGCCCACAAATTCTCAAACTCTGGGGTTGTACCTACATCATCAACATTAGACACCACCTGAGGCTCATCTGGCTCCCTGTCTAATACAATTATCATTGGGGCAGCTGTAGTATAATTATATCTTCTTTGATACACTACAAGTGGATCTAGTACACCTTGTCTCAACCCAAATTGGCATTGCACTCGAGTATACTAAAAATACTCAACTTGCTCACTCCTTCACCCAATTAGCCATCTCCCTTGTTGCACACAATATAATTGCCTTGCTTCATCATTCCATATTGACCCTCCTCTCCATGGTCACCAATAAATATCTTGTGGCCTCAGACTCCCAAATGCCTCATGATAGTGATCTTCATATTTTGCATACGGTCTACTCCATCTTGTCTCCTTAGTTGTTAGTCATATTAATACATATGGTACCTCTGATCCCATAAATCTATGAGCATCATAAGGTAGACCTAGTGGTCTCTCTACTACTATATGCTCCCACCCCCACACCTGCACCAACAAACTACAACTCAATCCATTTTGAGTTGTCATATTAATTTCATAAATCTCCCTATACGTTTGTGCTAATAATGCTGGTGCCCATGCAAAGACTATTGACCTCTTCACCAAGTCTGTTACAATCCCTAGCATATTCCATGGAAATCGTGCCCCTGATGAATCAGGTAAAATCCAATTTGATATCAATATCATTGCCAGGGTTTGTTTTACTGATAATACTCCTGCCTCAAAATATTCCTCATACAACACCCCCCCATTATTGATATCAACACTATGCCAACTACTACCAAATATCTCCTCCATCACTAACATTTTTTGTCATTGATTTGCCACTGTAATAATAGCACCCTCTATCGGTAATCACAAAATTAGATAAACATCCTCTAGGGTAATTGTCATTTCCTCCATAGGAAAATGAAATGTAGGAAAATGAAATGTACCCCTATATAGATCCCATATCTCACATAATGCTGATAGGTACATCATATCAACATGCACTGTCTTAACTTGGGCAAAACCTACAAACCCTACCATCTCCAACCACCTCCAATCCTCATTTGTCATCAATCGCCTTAAATTTCCAACCAATGGTCAATGTCGATGTCACGATCGCAATAATTTCAACTATACTCATATTACATAGCCCCACCCCATGCAAAAATCATAGCAAACAACAATAATAAATAAATAAATACGTCCATAAAAATATCTACCCACCCACGCAGCCACAAACCCATCAAAATAAATTTTATCTTCCTACTACATTTACAATAAAAAAATTAGCAAATAAATACATAAAATAAAACTTCACTCACTGGCTCTTCTCCTTATCTATTGTGCGACACACTTCTTTCATCAGACCTTTGGTAAACCTCAACAATACTTTGTGTTCATTTTTTGCCTCCACCCCTCGCTGTTATCCCGTGTAGCATCTTGCATGTGTAGTTTAATACCCCACATTAACCCTTCGATACCCTATAATGAATCCATGATATTTCGAATTGTTCTTTTCTCTTAAAGCATATGAACCAATATCTCCACAAAAATCAACAAAACATTCACTATGAACACCACTGGGACAACTGAATATATGCTCAAAATAACAAGCAATATCACACATATATCACGAAAAAGTGATATCTCCAATCAATAGATCAATATTCTTATATTGATATACAAAATAAATTCTAAATACATTTGAGAGATGTTGTTTCCCCTACACATATATGTACACAGATGCAGATTTAATGCCCTCCAACTTGATCCAAAATTGACATTTAAGACAAGGGTACGTGTCAATGGTTCACAATAAATGCACCATGACAAGTGGACAGTTGTCACCAACTACATTAAGTACATTCCTTTACAAAAACCTGCCCATACCCTTAACATTATGATGCACTTCACTTTTCAACAATACATGTCACACACATGCATAGGTTATGGACCCCCTATAGCCTTCGTCGTCAAAACATCTACTCACTGTCAAAGTTAGAATAATTTGAAGTTACTGCATCTTCCCACGTTCATTGATTCACTGACAACCCCCAATGCTGGTTAAAGCTAATATGCTTTGGCCATTCAAACTCATTAAAATAAGATAAATCAATAGTTTATTGTATGACACAAGAATAATGGTTTACACTCTGCACATCTACCACATGTCAAGGGCCACTTGCCAACCATGTTACTTGTTTTTCAATCATGAGCCTGTAAAATAAAAATTTAGGCACGAATCCCCGTTCCAATATATTAGTCACATTTTTAGCATAATTCACCTTTCATGTTCGTTGAAGTACTTGAAGGAATCCCTTATCAAATTGAATGATGAATCTACAAGCTATTAGATTAACCTTCAGATCTGGGGAGTTCAAATCATAAAAATACATGTTCCAATCTGGGATTAGTGCTCCTACAAGCCCAATGGAATTATACCAAATCAACTTCTTACACAGAGATATCACTTCTGGTTTCCTCCAAACATATAGATCCTAATTCATGAGATGAACCATAATCAGACCCCTTATAGAATATGACACAGTGATAGAACAATACAATGGCTCCTCTAAGCCGAGTCTCGATGAAATCCAGAATTCTGATGACATCTTATTAACCCTATCAGATATCCATGACTTAAGGGATAGAATAAAATTTTCTTTTCGGGAGGCACTTGCACTTAGTGCAAAGATTCACTCTTGTATTCCATCAGGAATGCTAAACATTAAATTCCTCTCGAAAGAATTGGTAGATCCTATCTCAGCCATCTACATAGGTAGTCCAAAGACCCAAGCTATCTCACCAAACTCAATATTATAGCCTCCTTCTCTTGCTAGTACACCTCTTACTGCATCGACCCCAAATCTATCCTATTTCTCTCCTTTTGGTCCACTACCCTCACCACACTCATTGCACCATGATATTTTTTAGACCTGGTAGTACCCCCACATTGCACTATTGTTATCTTTACTTGCCTCCTTGGGAACCCTTTTCAACTTTCCTCGGGAACTTCTTTTACACATTGCCCCCTTGGGCATCTCTTCTTATACTTGCCCCCTTGGGCTATGCATTTTTCACTAGCCTCCTTAGGCTACACATTTTTCTACATATTTTTACGCAGTGCACATGTGGTCTCTACCTGTCTCGGTCTACTCTTTTTCCATGGTTACCTTCAACTTCCATACATCCCCTTGAACACCTCCCTTATCCACTACCTTCATATTTCCTCCTTGGGCACCATTTTTTTTCCCACTTTGAACATACTTGTTACCTATATCCCCTTATCCTCATTCCCCTCAATTTTTTTTTTTTATCTCACACCTTACCCATCCCTCACCCTTATCTCTCCTACCCATTGACACATTTGTCAAGTGGCTCTTCCTTGGTCATGTGTCTTCCCTTGCACACTCGCCACTTGAGTGGGTTATCAAATGTACTCCCACAAGGATAATTATTTCATTGGGGCAACAAACAACAAAATTTTAGTTCAAGTTTTTGCACTATGTTGTTTTTACAAACAACACATTATAAAAAGGGGCATCTGTAGACACCTAAAAATATCATTTTATCCAAGTTTTGGTTCTAATATCTCTTCGATATTTTTAAATTCATCTAAATTCTCTCTATTTTCTTTTATTGTGCACTATTCACTATTCATTGTTCACTGTTCACTATTCACTATTTACTATTCACTGTTCACTGTGCATTGTTCACTGTTCACTGTTCACTATTCAATATTCACTGTTCACTATTCACTGTTTACTATTCATTGTTTACTATTCACTATTCATTGTGCACTATTTACTATTCATTGTTCACTGTTCACTATTCACTGTTCACGATTCACTGTTCACTATTCACTATTCACTGTTCACTGTTCACTATTCATGAATTTAATATTTTCTAAATCAATTTTCAATACCTCCTCACATGCTTGTGCTCAAGTCAAAGATTCTAGACCTACCTTCTCACATGCTTGAGCTCAAGTCAAGGATTCTAGATTAACCATATTTTCTACACCTACCTTCTCACATGCTTGAGCTCAAGTCAAGGATTCTAGAATAGCCACATTTTCTACACCTACCTTCTCACATGCTTGAGCTCAAGTCAAGGATTCTAGATTAGCCACATTTTCTACACCTACCTTCTCACAGGCTTGTGCCCAAGTCAAAGGGTCTAGATTAGTCCTATTCTAATTTTTCTACACCCACCACCACTCATGCACACCAAATTCAAGGATTCTTTCTTTCATGTCAATCCACTTAGTAATTTTATATTCCTCCATTTATCCTAAGTCTTCCATTACCAACCCACTTAACAATTTTATATTCTCTCACCCACCCAAAAGTCTTCTATGCCAACACATTCAACATTTAAAATTCTTCACCTACCTAGTCTTGTCTTCCACTATGTCAAACTCATGTGCCACATCATCCTCACCCTGCTCTCTTCTAAAATTCTATAAATACCCCCCTTATTCCCTTCATTCAAAAAGGAGGAATCAAGGCATGAATGAAGGAATGAATGAATGGAGGAGGAAGCTAGGAGAGCCTACCATCATTCTATATGAGTTGTAAGAATAACATCATTTTAATGTATTTTTTGAGTTCTAATTTTGTTTCTAATGCCTTTGCATATGTAAACAGGTGTTACTAAAAAAATTTCTTGTTTGCATGTGTGCAGGATTACAGATATATCATTCATCTACAACAACCTTTCAAGGATTTGTACCCTCACAAGCATCTAAAACACGATATCTCTTCATCACAAAATGTTGTGGGAAAGAGGCATATACACCATTGTCATTGTACATGTCCTTTGAGGTATTTTTTTATGATCTAAAGAGACAAAGAGTTGTGTTTCTACATTGTAAAAAGAATAAAAAATTCATTAGATACATTGCTCTCTTTGTCTTTGTTTTTTAGATGTTAATGGTGGCTTCTTATCTCTATAGTTGGGAATGTATGGTGAATCTCATTGATGAAGTAGTTAGAGTCCAAAAACTCTTATTATACTAAGTAGGAATGTTCATTTCCACTTATTTTGGAATGGATTTTCTCTATGTGGTATGTTTGGAGGGGATTTAATGGTATTTTGGACTTTTTCCTATATCTAGTTTGGAGTAGCTTGTGGGTGCAATCAAGCAACATGTATCCTCTCATATTTGTAATAAAGTCTTTTGAAAGGCATATTCCAAATGAGACTAGGATACTAATCATCACTATGTCTTGATGAACCATTGAGTCAGAGTATGCTTATAGAACCAAAGTAAGTTTTTATATGAGCCTAAAGACCAACATTGGAGTGTTGTCTAATTACATCACCTTGTTATTGGCATGTTCTAGTGATAGGCCAAGTTCTTTTGCCATATTTCTTAACATAACCAATGTGCTAAAACCTAATTTAACTATGCAATTGTGTATCAATTAATATTCATAGATCAAGTTCAAGTAGAATGGCATAGGCTTGCATCTATTGGGATTTATGCCTAAATTCTATAACACGATAGGCATTCCTTATATACTTAGCTCCTTCTACCTCTTCTAGGTTCTTCATTTGTTCTAGAATAGGGAGGACCTCTTAAAGATGTATTGATATAATATAATTCATTAAATTCTCCACCATGTTGAATATTCTAATAGAAGGGGTTCTTAGAATGGTTGAACTTATTGAAATCATGGTCCTTTTTATCATTGAAGGTGACCTTGATAGAGTCACAATAGGCTAAATTAGAGGTTTAAGGGTAGCTCTTTTCACTTTTGGGACTGCTCAACCCTAATTTACTAGTGCACATTGTGTTGGAGTGGTCCTTCAATTTTTTTCTTCTTTCCTCTAAGGTCTAGCCTTTATTAGGCTAGGTGTTCCTTACTCTTCAATGTACTTTATTTTGGATTATGTAGTATAATCTGATTGGACATATGGACTCCTATTTAAGGGGCCTACTTTGCTTGAAATATCATATATTTCCACTTCATCCTAGGTAAGAAAGGTCTACTTTTAGGTTGACAAGTCAAAAATTGATGGCACAATCAAATACTAAGTGATAGGTTACTATATTAGCATTAGGAATTTTGAATAAGAAGGATGGTTTTTATTTTAGTCAGAAGAGGAAGTCTCAATAGCTAAAGGTTCTATTCTAACATAACAACCAAATGAAGGATAGTTAGGAGTAGGATGGTACCTGCCACTAGGGTCTTTGACATAGTTGTTCTGGGTGGTGACTATATCCATAAATAAGCTTATAGGCACATGGTGGAATGGTACTAACATAGGTAATCTATATTAAGTTAGGGCCTAGGGATGACCAATATTCTTATTGGCCAAAAATGGGTGTTTATGATTTCTAGCTAGATGACCAAAAAGATAGGTTTCCTTATTGAAAAGAAGGCTTTGGATAACTTTAATAGGGAAATAGTTGTAAGTTACACTATTTATTGAGGGTTGTAATATTATTAGTGATGGTCCTCATAGTTTTGAATATCTTATATACTATATTCTCTAGAGGAGAGAAAGTTGGATTTTACTTTGGGTATGCAAGAGGATGAGTTGGACTACTGGTAGGTTGTATGGTTGAAGAGTAATGGTAGAGGTGAAGAGTAATGGATTAGGTCTTTCTCATCTTGGATGACTATTTCATAGGCCTTTAGTAGTTAGTTACCACCCTTAGACTTGATCATCATGGAAATCTTATAATTTAAAGATTTTATATAGTTAATGAATGCCATACCCAAAGGTGGTTAGATCTTGTCATGGATATTTTGCCATGTCTTGTGGAATAATACATTGAAATTGTATATTATTTTCATAGGTACCTTCTTGATGGTTGTGATTTTCTTTTGGAGGGATGCTCCATCTTCCTTCTCTCTAAATTGCTTTACTAGGAGCTTTGCCAACTAGTCCAAGATCTTAACTAATATTAGGCTAAGAATGAGGTACCATTCATGAGCTTTCCCTTAGAGTGAGTCTACCAATAGCCTCAAGGACATATATTGATTTTTAATAAGATACACAATACATAAGCTCACAAAACCATTTACTAGCATACGATTCTCAAGGTTGTATCTATAGGGAAGCCTTGAGGTGACCGTAATTGCTGTTATAACTATACACTCAATGTGTGGGAGGAAGGATTCACTAGGAATGGTTTTAGGACTCACTCTAAGTTTAGGGATGGAATATGTTTAATGTTTTTAATTTAAAATAATCACTTGAGTTTGGTCTTTCTATAGTTAAGCTATGAAATGAAATAATCAATGAAATAAGTAAGATGCAAGAAGACAATAGCTAACGCTTGAATGATTCTTTATTTGAATGATATATCCACCTGATACATAGGATCCAATTTATATATTGACACTCAAATACCTATCTTACTTCTTGAGAGAATATGTCATTCTAAAAGAAGAGTAGCGATGATTTTGTAGAATGATGAAGTCACACCCCAAAATTACCAAGTACAATTTTGTAACAGAGGTAAAACCCTAGAAAAAAGTAGATAAAATGATACATAGTAAAATTCTAATTGATATGTGAAATACATATGAGCACAAATAACCTCGCGATAGTAAAAAAGCAGACCAAATTATGGAGATCTCCAAGTAGTAGATTCCTCCTTAGGGCTTCAAGGCTTGTCCACCAAGAGAAACAACACAAATAATCAAATGTGATAAAATGTCATTCCAAAATAGAGCTTCAATGAACTATATCAATATTTGCACAATGAGCACTTTCAGTCTTGGTTCATTCAATTGTAAATTTATGAGTTAGCTTGCTTACATTTGAGAGATTTCTTGGGATATTTTTGTAACTTGTCATTGTATGGGAGGAACACTTCAAACCCTCTATTTATAGGAATTTGAAATAAAAAACTAGTGGTAAAATCCAAGAGAGTTGACCTCAAAATGGATCAACTTAAAAAATAAGGTTGGGAAAACCTAGCTATGCGAAATCATGCCCTATAAGAGCTAATCATGATTTTGCATAAAGAGGAAAAAAAGAAGAAAAAAGAGGGAAAGGGAGGCCCAAACTTGTTTAGGACAATTTGGAGGGTCTCCCTAAGGATTTAGGGATAATGACTCACTCAAGTGGGTCAATTTTCCATGTCTACATTTTATCCCATATTTGACACATTTATGGCCTAATAAATGCGTCAAAGAAAGGTGTAGACACATACAGGTGGAGGAAGACAAGTGAAAAAGAAGTGTTTGGATTAAAAGAAAGGTGTCGTGTGAAAATAGTGCTTTTTCAAACACTTCCTTATTTTACACGTAAATCAAGATATTAGGAACATTAATGCCTCTTAGGCTAGGGTACCCCCTTAAGTTTTAGAAGGAATACTAATTCCTAATGAAACTCAAAATGGCAGAATTAAGAGAAAGAAGAGGAAAACCAGAAGAAAGGAAGGAGAGAGAAAAGCAATAAAAATAGGCACAAAAAAGGAAAAAGGGGTGAAAACCCTAGTTTATTTTCATCATATATTAGAGGAGAAAGGGAGCTCTGGAGAATACACGTAAATGGTGCTTCTTGTACACCATTCAACTATGGTGAGGGGTGAGGTCAGCACCACAGTGGAGAAAGCATAGGTAAGGGCTAAAATCCACATTTTAGATTAGATTAGGGTAGATGTTTTAATGTTTTTCATTTTATTTTCAATTTTTTTCTCCATTACCACCAGAATCACCATGCATGACCCAAGCATGGTTTTATGGCTCGACCATGATTTTGCTCCAATTCATGGTAGCATATGAAATAACACCCCAAAAAAATGGGGTGTGATTTTGTAGAAAGAGGTAAAAGATGAAATCACATCGGGTTCCAGATGAGAATGATTTCACCAAAAATAAGAGAAGCAAGAAAAAAAAGAAAAGCAAAGAATTTTTATTTAATTTTAAATATTTAATGAGCTCAATAGACTAATTAAAATTTGTATTATATTTTTGGATGCAACATGATGTACTAGAGAACTACGAGTGAAGACCATATATTAGGACCCTATCCTAACATCATTTTGTAATTCTGATTTACTTATGTAATGACCCAATCCTGATGTGGGGGATCCCATTATAATGTTATTTTGTAATACTTTGTAATGTATGTGGTAAGTAAGGTGCCTAGCCAAGTGGTTCCATCTCATGTAACCATTTTTATCAATATTGTAACCGATGTTTGGTAGGAGATTCTAGCTCGAGTGGCATTTTGCATGTAAGCCAACTCTTGAGCCTTTAGGTAGGGTTTCATGAAGTTTTTATTTAAAATATATGAAGCCATGTACAAATTCATCTTTTTGCAAGCTAATGAAATATTGAAGGAGGTTGGCCCCTTAAAGAGGCCCGCAATTTTGTGTTATTGTGAGATTGTTCCATTTTTGCATTTAATTTTTGCATAGTGTTATTGAGTTACTTGATGTATTTGAGTTATTTTTTAGTATTTTGTGTGAGTGTGCTTTATTTTAATAGTAATATCCTAACAAGTGGTATCAGAGCACTTTCCAGAGCAGATTTATGTTGTAATTGAGATTATTTTTTCCATCCATTCAACTTTTTAGGTATATTTTTTTGTGTGTTTTTGTTTCTATTTTTCCTTTATTAAAAAAAAATCCAAAAAAATACAATCTCTTTTTTTTAACCAAAAAATACAAAAAAATTATAGTCTCTATTTTAGTAGTTGTGTATGTTAGAAATCTTGTGTTGAGGGTTTTAAAATATTGTGAAGGAGTTGTTGTTATTGGCTAAGCTAGATAGCCCATAAAGCATATAGTGAAGTGAGGGGCAATCATGCTCCAATACCCAGGCCTTAAACAACACTTACGCATGGACTTGAGATCCCATGCATATTTAGGTGTATCAAGAGACAATATAGGCTTAAAAAAAATTCTATCCATTAAGAAGCTTTTCAGCCTTGTATTATCCATAGTCCATGAGACACAACATCCTATATTATCACCCTCCCATACTATCAGAGAGGTAGATAGTGTGCTCAAGGGAATATGTGGAATCCTCCTTGGGTAGTGTCTTGAAATATTGATCCAAGTACTATTTTTCATCACTACGATATAATAGAGGGCCTATGGGTATTGCATACTCTCTTACTTAGCTTAATCTAGTTCTAAAAAATATAATTTCCACCTGCAAATAAAAACCATCTCTATTCTTATAACCTGCATTCACAATCCCAAAAGTGAGAATACGGAGAAGGCATTCCTTATCACATAAAATAAACTTGTATGCACAATAGTAAAGATATATTTTACAAGTATTTACAATATCCCATGATTAGAGATAGAAAAGTCAGGTCGACAGTAATAACCCTCTATAACAGTTAAGAATTACAAACTTTCAATGTTCAAAACATAACTATTAGTGTTAGAGAATACCCAGGGTCAGTGATAGGAACCATGTTAGTAACTACAGTATAGGAGATAGGGGAAGAGATGGGATAGTCATAAGGTGGTTAGGGGGTAGACTATGGGTTAGAGATAATTGATCCTGGACTCCAAATTTTGAACCGTAACTCTAAATCAAAAACTAACAACACTAGTAGACTCATCAACATAGTAGTATAAAAAAAATTGGGATGCCCAAATTCAATGTTGTGGGGTATAGCTCATTGCGACTATTTTTTTGAGCTGATCATTTTGATATACCTCACCCAAGAACTTTTTTGGATGCCTTACTAAAAATATTAACTCCTGAAACCCCACATCTATTTTTAGTAACTTAGTAAAAGAGGGCCCACAATTGCAAGTGATACTTGTGGATAACAAAAGGAGGTAGAACTTGCCATGATATTGGTTGATATACAAAAATACCTTGACTACTTGAACACTACAAACCACAACATAAGAGAAGATATTTGAGATATTCAAATGGATCATGATACCACTAGAATTCACTTAGAAAATTAACTTATAGAGGTAGAGATCCAATTGTAGGGTACTCTCACATATGAACACCAAGTTGAAAATTTTGAATGAGGTCGAATAAGGAAAAAAAGATCGAAGAAGGGAAATAGAAGACACTCACTATGATCATGATCTAACCTTCAAAATACGTAAATTATATTTCTCTAAGTTCAATGGAAAGGATGTCAATGGATGGTTATGTTGGTTTGATCAATTCTTTAGACTCCATAATGTCCTTGTATATCACCAAGTTCAAATGCCTTCCTTCAAATTAGAATCTAAGGCCTTACACTGGTTCCAATGGCTATGAGCCACTACCCCTGATCTATCTTGGGAGGACTTTGAGTCCCAAATTCTCACCTAATTTAGACCTAGTGACTATGAAGAATTTATAGGAGCATTGACAAATTTAAAACAAATAGCCACAATTCACAATTACTAGACACAATTGTACATACTAATATCATGTCAATCCAATTAGGCGACCAAAAGCATTGGCTAATTGACATCATATGGCCTCTTTGCATAACCCTCAAAGGTTACATAGTGGTCCTAACCACTCTTGGAAGGCTCTACCCCACTTTTTGGAGGTTTTGGGCCACATAGGCATGATTGTACCACCTTGGGATGATCACAGTTCATGACCATCCCACCCAAAGATAGTCATAAGAAGTCATCCTTGGGTGGGATGGCTATAATATTTGACTTCCAAAAAGTCAAATTTTGGAAAAATGGCACCCAAAGACTACCATTTATCCCACCTATTCAAGCATGCAAACTTGAGGGTACAAAATCCTTATGACATGTTACAGAATGAAGGCCAAAATAGGAGATTATCTTCCCCTTCCAATGCATACCAACTATTGGATAAATGGTGCCTCCTGCCCTGCATGTCCTTGCATGCCCATTTGGCCGTAGGCTTCCTTTGGATATAAAGTGGATCTATTTTCCACCCAAAATATAGAGAGAAGTTTTGAGACATAGCAATGAAGTGCTGCCAAGGTTTCCCCTCAACATTTGGTGCATTTTTCCCTTGAAATATCTACCTAGCAAAGGAGTTTATCGAGTGATTTTGAAGAACACAAGCTTATACTGAGAGGGGGGGTGAACAGTATAAGACCACTTTTAACTTTATCTATCAATACAGCTTTCAAACCATTAACATGCAGAATAAGATAGCAGTAATAACAATAGTAAAAACAATGCACAAGATGCAATCCACAAAGAGACACAGCAATTTACGTGGTTCACCCAAGGTGGGCTACTCCACGGATAAAACTTTTCTTCTAAAAGTTGTATCAAAGTCCTCTGATAATCCTTCCCAATTACAATGTTTATGAGCCTCGACTCAAAGGAGACACCTTCCCCTAATTCTGCTTTGCTGGTGATCCTCTAGAAGACCTCTACCTCCTCTGCCCTTAGCAAGTGGAATTCTGTCCACAGAAGACACCTGTCTTCCCTGCTCTAGCTGGAGATCTCTGTCCTCAACTCTGTCACTACAAAGCTGGTCCTCTTTTCTGTACCAAACATAGTCCTTCGGTCTAGCACAATTCTGTCCTCTTCCACTGTTCTTTTTTGCACTTGGTCGAAATCAATTTCTCACTGACTATGCAAATACAACAACACTTAATCAATTTATTTGTTTCTGCGAAAACATAGTAGCACAGACTTCGCGTGTTTCTATGAACACACAGCAGCACAGTCTTTATAAAATATACAGCATCAATTTGATCATAGTTTGTCCTTCATAGCTATTCGCAATTACAACAGCATCTACTTCGCGCACTTGCTTTCTTTACACAGACTGCGTGAACTCAGTTGCAATCATAGCTGCCCTTGTTCAAATTCCAATCTCTACACAGTCTTTATAAAATACTGTAGCACTCTATCGCACAACAACTTATGCGCCTATGTGTAATCACAACAACACCCTCTTCGCATAGTCTGCTTCTCCTCGATCGTTCTTCTTCCCGCTCTCTGCTTCTGCGAAGGTCACACTTACGAATGCACACTTCGATCGATTCGATACGACTGCTCTTTGCGCATAACAGACTTCACTTGCGCAAAAACAACACTCACACATTCGACACATGAATCTCAAAAATAGTCCTCCTTTTATAGCAATAATTCATGATTAAATTCATGATCTTAGTCGGTTGTAAATCCTTAAAACAATCGTCGACTGCACAACCTTACACTTCATCGACAAAGGTTAACTTCGTCGGCTTCAACCGCCTCTGCTGTTCTGTAGCTTTCCCAATGCGAAACTCAAACATGTCATGATATCGCTATGCCTTTGTCTGTCGTACACCTTGTAATACTTGCTGTCATGAAATCGTGACACTACTACCTGTCGTGCGCCTTCTTTGGTTTGTTGTCACGAAATCGTGACACTACAGCCTGCCGTACACTTTCGCTAGCTTGCTATCACGAAATCGCGACACTAGTCTGCCTTACACCTTGCTTGAGCCTGTTGTCACGAAATCATGACACTCCCGTACTCACTGATTCGCTAGAAATCATGACGCTTTAGTCTGCAAGACCTTCCTCGCTGCTCTTGTCATGAAATCATGACACATTTGCTTTTGCTGACGTCATCATGATTCTTGTCATGAAATCATGACGCTTTAGTCTGCAAGACCTTCCTCATTGCTCTTGTCATGAAATCGTGACACATTTGCTTTTGCTGACATCATCAACAACTCTATCATGAAATCGTGACACTTCTTGCTTCTTCAACCTTTCCTCGGTTTGCACTAGCAAAAATGGAACATGTCACGAAATCATGACGCTTTTGCTGCCTTAAGCTCTTTTCTGCCAACTGCTCGTGAAACTAGAACATGTCACGAAATCGTGACGCTTTCCCTGCCTTAAGCACTTTTCACGCTCAAACGCGAACATGTCACGAAATCGTGATGCTTTTCCTTAAGCACTTTTCCAACTCTCGAAAGGAACATGTCATGAAATCGCGACGCTTTCGCCACCGCAAGTTGCCAACTCAACTTTGTCATGAAATCATGACACTTTTCCTCTTTGCCTCCTTCGCGCATGTCACGAAATCATGACAGTTTGCCAGTGCTTTCTCTCTCCTCAAACATGTCACGAAATCATGATAGTTTTTCCAGCGCTTTCTCTCTCCTCAAACATGTCGTGAAATCGTGGTTTTTCAAACATGTCATGAAATCGTGACAGTTTTTCCAGCGCTTTCTCTCTCCTCAAACATGTCGCGAAATCGCGACAGTTTTTCCAGCAGCCTGCAACCTTTTTCTAACTTATCTTTTTCTGGATTTTTGGCAACTAGGCTACTCTGATTTTCTTGGAGACTTACTGATCAGCTGAAACCTTCATCAAAACACATACTTAGACAACTAATCAAATTGCTTCAAGAACTCCTTGACATCAAAGACAACAACTACCAAGAGCTCCTTTGACATCAATGACAACAACTATACTTGAGCAAAGGCAATGTACTCAAGGTACCCAAAATTGCCAACAATCTCCCCCTTTGTCATTGATGGCAACCCTTAACTAAAAACATATCTCAAGAGCCAAAACTGAACCAACTGATCCATCAACTGGGAATTCTGCAATTGAAGTTTTTGCTCCCCCTGACTTGAAGCTCTTCTCTTCACTTGAAGCACTTCCCCTTATACATATCTCTCCCCCTTACTCAAATCTCTCCCCCTTTGTCATCAATGGCAAAGGGTCACCTTTGGGGTTTGGGACTAAGAATGAGTCTCTTAGCTTAATCCCTCCCCCACCTTCTATTAAGGTGATTTAAAATAGGGTTGGGAGTGAAACTCCCATTAGACACTCATCATCATTAATGTCTACTATTTCTTTGTCGGGCCTTCTCTTGAATTCTTTTTCCACATTGTTGTTCTTATTACTGTTTTGATCCTCGGACCTGTTCATACTGTTGTTCCTGTTCCTTTCATCATTCTTGTTTTTCTTCATACCTTGATCCTTGAACCTGTTCATATCATTTTTCTTGTTTCTATTGTCATTCCTGTTCTTATCCATGCTTTGATCCTTGGACTTGTTCATACTGTTGTTTCTGTTCCTGTATCTCGGAAGATCAGCTCTACATTGTCTAGCTAGGTGACCCTCATTGTTGCACTTATAGCAAGTAACAATATTATTTCTTTCAGGCATGGCTGTTCTTTGAATCCGCCTGTTCTGATTGACCCAGTTCCTGCTATTTCCCTTACAAAAAATTGCCTTGTGCCCGAATTGTTGACAAGCGTAGCAATACCCTTGAAAGAAATTATGTCTCCTGAAACTGTCATTTACTTTCTTCACTTGAGTCATGCAATGTACAGCCATGTGACCAAATCTGTGACACGCAAAACATGTGCCGTGAAATTTTCTTTTATTCGACTTCATGGGTCCCGAAAACTTCTTCTTCTCAATCTGAATATTGTTTTCTATTTCTGCGCATTCATTACTCATGGACTTATGGTCTGAAGTACTTTCTTCATCAGAGCTTTCTTCCTTTTGAAATCTCTTGCTGGATTCCCCAACCTATTTTTTGTGCGGCTCAACAAAATCGAGACCTATTTTATCTGTTGGATTTCTTTGACTTTTGATGAGAGACTTAACTTTCTTGGAGCTATCCTGAAATCTGTAGAGCTTATCCTTGTAATCTTTATTTTCTTCTTTCAGAGAAGCCATTTCCTGTTCTAACTCACTATACTCCAAAATTTTAGAATCCAACTCATTCCTGAGTTCTTGTGACTTAGCCATAGAGACTTCAAGATTTTCTATAAGTTCATCTCTCTCCATACAACATTCATCTAATTTAATCTTGAGTCTATCATTCTTCTTTCTTTCCTTTTTCAAAACACTAAGAGCATTATTGAGTTCACATTCAAGATCCTCTATTTCATGGTGCTTTGAATTATCACGGCCTTTTTCAGTTTTCTTATCACTAGAGGTGCTACCTTTTTCAAAAACCATACATGCATCTTCATTGTAGTTTTCTGAAGCATCCTCATACATACTAGCAGCTAAATCATCATTTTTGCAATCATCCTCAAGGTGCCCAAAATTTCCACATCTAAAACATTTCATGATAATGAATTTATGTTTCGGTTCTTCCTCTTTTTCTGAAATGAACAACATCTCATTTTCATCATCACTAGAAGAACTTTCACTATCACCGCTAGAACACTTACTTGCTTTGTCTAAGTAGAGGCTTTTCTTATTCTTGTGAGAATGCCTCTTTCCCTGATTGTTGTACTCATCTTTGCTTTTCTTGTGATTGTTGTACTCATCTTTGCTCTTTTTGTAATACCTGTACTTTTCAGAATCCTTGCTCTTAACATCCTGTATATCTTCATCACTTTCATTTTTGGAAACAGTACAATCAGTAGCATAATGACCAAATTTCCCACAATTGAAACATCTTATATTTTTCTTGCTTTTGTGCTTTCTAGAAAACTTGCCTTTCTTGCTGTAATATGCCTCTTCTTCACTAGAAGACTCATCACTTTCTTGAATCAGTTTGCCCTTTGATTTCTTGGTAGCTTTGAAAGCTGCTTCTTTCTTTACATCAACTTTCACTTGAGTTCTCAACTCAAATGCTGCAAGAATACTATGGAGCTCATCCTTTTTCAATTTATCTAAATCTTTGGCTTCCTCAATAGCAGAAATATTTTCACTAAATCTATTAGGAAGAGATCTTAAAATCTTATCACACACATCATTTTCAGCAAGTTCAAGACCTAAGTCTTTCATAGAATTAACAACTTCATCCATCCGGAGCATGTAGTCACTAATATTTTCATCATCATTCATCTTGAGTTGTTCAAACATACCTTTAAAATGTCTCAACTTGGCCTTTCGAACATTTGCATCACCTGTATGAACAACCCGCAATTGTTTCCACATTTCACTAGCTGTCTTGCAGTGAATAACTTTGGTGAGATCTGCCTTTTGTAAACCCTTCGAGGATTGCATTCATGGCTTTTGAGTTGCTTGTGATGTAGAAGCCTGTCTTCTTTAGTGTAAGGACCATTTGCAGGAATGGTGTACCCATCTTCAATAACTTCCCATACCTCATTACCAAGAGCCATAAGATAGACTTTCATTCTTGCACTCCACAGACCGAAATCTGATCCATCCAGAATAGGTGCTGCATTGCCACTTGAGTAGTCCATTGTGTTCTTTGCAAACTTTTCCTTCAAGCTGTTAAACTTTTCGAAGGCACTGGCTCTGATACCAATTGAAGAACACAAGCTTATACTGAGAGGGGGGGTGAACAGTATAAGACCACTTTTAACTTTATCTATCAATACAGCTTTCAAACCATTAACATGCAAAATAAGATAGCAGTAATAATAGTAGTAAAAACAATGCACAAGATGCAATCCACAAAGAGACACAACAATTTACGTGGTTCACCCAAGGTGGGCTACTCCACGGATAAAACTTTTCTTCTAAAAGTTGTATCAAAGTCCTCTGGGAATCCTTCCCAATTACAATGTTTATGAGCCTCAGCTCAAAGGAGACACCTTCCCCTAATTCTGCTTTGTTGGTGATCCTCTAGAAGACCTCTACCTCCTCTGCCCTTAGCAAGTGGAATTCTGTCCATAGAAGACACCTGTCTTCCCTGCTCCGTCTGGAGATCTCCGTCCTCAACTCGTCACTGCAAAGCTGGTCCTCTTTTTTGTACCAAACACAGTCCTTCGGTCTAGCACAATTCTGTCCTCTTCCACTGTTCTTTTTTGCACTTGGTCGAAATCAATTTCTCACTGACTGTGCAAATATAGCAGCACTTAATCAATTTATTTGTTTCTATGAAAACACAGTAGCACAGACTTTGCGTGTTTCTATGAACACACAGTAGCACAGTATTTATAAAATATACAGCATCAATTTGATCATAGTTTGTCCTTCATAGCTATTCGCAATTACAGCAGCATCTACTTCGTGCACTTGCTTTCTTTACACAGACTGCGTGAACTCAGTTGCAATCATAGCTGCCCTTGTTCAAATTCCAATCTCTACACAGTCTTTATAAAATACTGTAGCACTCTATCGCACAACAACTTATGCGCCTATGTGTAATCACAACAACACCCTCTTCGCACAGTCTGCTTCTCCTCGATCGTTCTTCTTCCCGCTCTCTGCTTCTGCGAAGGTCACACTTACGAATGCACACTTCGATCGATTCGATACGACTGCTCTTTGCGCATAGCAGACTTCACTTGCACAAAAACAACACTCACACATTCGACACATGAATCTCAAAAATAGTCCTCCTTTTATAGCAATAATTCATGATTAAATTCATGATCTTAGTCGGCTGTAAATCCTTAAAACAATCGTCGACTGCACAACCTTACACTTCGTCGACAAAGGTTAACTTCGTTGGCTTCAACCGCCTCTGTTGTTCTATAGCTTTCCCAGCGTGAAACTCAAACATGTCACGATATCGCTATGCCTTTGTCTGTCGTACACCTTGTAATACTTGCTATCATGAAATCGTGACACTACTGCCTGTCGTGCGCCTTCTTTGGTTTGTTGTCACGAAATCGTGACACTACAGCCTGCCGTACACTTTCGCTAGCTTGCTGTCATGAAATCGTGACACTGCAGTCTGCCTTACACCTTGCTTGAGCCTGTTGTCATGAAATCATGACACTCCCTGACTTTGCTGATGTCATCATGATTCTTGTCGTGAAATCATGACGCTTTAGTCTGCAAGACCTTCCTCGCTGCTCTTGTCATGAAATCGTGACACATTTGCTTTTGCTGACGTCATCATGATTCTTGTCATGAAATCATGATGCTTTAGTCTGCAAGACCTTCCTCTCTCTTGTCAAATGTATCTTAAAAGTTCTTCGCTCTTGTCATGAAATCGCGACACATTTGCTTTTGCTGATGTCATCAGCAACTCTGTCGCGAAATCGTGACACTTCTTGCTTCTTCAACCTTTCCTCGGTTTGCACTAGCGAAAATGGAACATGTCACGAAATCGTGACGCTTTTGCTGCCTTAAGCTCTTTTCTGCCAACTGCTCAGAAACTAGAACATGTCACGAAATCGTGACGCTTTCGCTGCCTTAAGCACTTTTCTCCAACTGCTCGTGAAACTGGAACATGTCACGAAATCGTGACGCTTTCCTTAAGCACTTTTTTGCCAACTGCTCGCGAAACTGGAACATGTCATGAAATCGTGATGCTTTCGCCACCTGCAAGCTGCCAACTCAACCTGTCATGAAATCGTGACACTTTTGCCTGCTTTGCCTCTGCCTTCCTGCATGTCACGAAATCACGACAGATTTGCCAGTGCTTTCTCTCTCCTCAAACATGTCGCGAAATCGTGACAGTTTTTCTAGCGCTTTCTCTCTCCTCAAACATGTCGTGAAATCATGATGTTTTTCCATGCTTTCTCTCTCAAACATGTCAAAATCGTGAGTTTTTCGTGCTTTCTCTCTCAAACATGTCGCGAAATCGTGACGTTTTTCCAGCGACCTGCAACCTTTTTCTAACTTATCTTTTTCTGGATTTTTGGCAATTGGGCTACTCCGATTTTCTTGGAGACTTACTGATCAGCTGAAACCTTCATCAAAACACATACTTAGACAACTAATCAAATTGCTTCAAGAACTCCTTGACATCAAAGACAACAACTACCAAGAGCTCCTTTGACATCAATGACAACAACTATACTTGAGCAAAGGCAAAGTACTCAAGGTACCCAAAATTGCCAACAGATTTAAGAGGTGCAATTTTTTTGCAAAACCAAACCAATTGTGTTAATTTCACCACAAAATTTTATGAAAACACTATTGAGGGGATTTTTGACCAATTCACATAGGAATTGGTGGCAAATAAGTAGTAGAACTGGTGGCAATCCCACCCCAGGATGGTCCCCATTCTATGATAATAACCACCACCATTTCAAGGTATGGTGAAATATTGAAGCTTTAGTTTTCTTTTTTTATAACAGGTATATTCTAGAATGTATCAAGAACCTACTTTCTAAATTTCATGTAATTTGGAGTTATATTGAGTGAGTTATTGCATTTTTAGTGTTTTACAGGCTTTTGAGGCTCATCAGAGGGTGCACATGAATTTGTAATAAATTTTACTAATATATTCACATGAGTTCTATGAAGACAAGAACACGACACTTAAATAAAATAAGGAAATCAAATAACACAATGAAACACAAGATTGCACAAATGGATATATTCAATAAAATGGGGGGAGCCAATAAACTCCTTTTGATACAATCTGTCCTCAATGAGAGTATTTGATACAATGATTTACAAAAATGCTAGGGTTCTCCGAAACCCTAGCTATAACAATGAAGTGTCTTCAGATTGATGTGTCCTTGCTTCCAATGGGGTGAGTGGGCTTTAGGTATCCTATGGCGGGCCACTCCAGCTTCAACAATCATTCAACAATATGTGAAATCTACAGATCTGCATGCACAAAAATAGAGAAAGGGATTAATAACACCTATGAGGGCTCCACAGTGTGAGGCCCTCAGACATCAATAAACCCTAACTAAAAATGGATCAAATGGCATGCAAAATCTACAAATCATGTAACAAAATAAAACCAATAAAGATATACCTTGCTTTTGTTTCGTTGTTGCAGTTGGCGTGGTGCAGCAGGCTCAAATTCACATTTTTGTGGTTGCAACAGGCTCGATCATGCACTTGGCAGGATCTTGCGTGAGCTTCATAGGCTCTAGAGTGAGCTTGTGATACAACAGGCTCTGGTGAGCGCCTGGCAAGCTCTGCAGTGAGCTTCGCAGGCTCTGCAGTGAGCTTGGCAAGCTCGGGAGGGCACCTACGGGTAAGGGTAAATCTGTAGAAGCAGATCGAGGGGGTGGCGATGAATGCGGTGGATGGATGGGGGCTGTGATGGCAATGGAGGATGAATAGGGGATGGCTGGAATAGCAAAAGTCTTGTTGACTAGCTAGGGCTTTAGATCTTCAAACTCTATCTCTCTCTGCTTCGCTAGGGTTTCAACAATGACTCCTCCAGGGTACAATTTCTAATCTCAAGGTTCCAGGGTTTGGGCATTTGCAAATGCCCTTATTTATAATCCAACCTAGGGTTTTCTTAGGGTTTTAGCCTTACACTTTTAATCGTGTGGCTAAGATTAAATTAGATCCTAAGGTTGAGATTACTTTTTAGATGTGGCATGGATTAATGAAGATGGACGATGGAGATTAGATTGGATCGGATGACTATGGTTAATTGAGTTTATAAATATATATTTTATAATAAATATATTATAATATAATATAAAATATTATATTAAATATAAAATAATATTAAAATAATCCCAATTGGGTTAGGGAATGGCAAGAAAAGGTGGAATTGGGCCAAATAATTGGCGGGAAGGTGTATGGTGGACAAGTGGGTGGTGGGATGGTTAGGATGGAGGATTAGTGGCTGTAATTTGGTGTCTACAGATGCCCCTTTTTGTACCATGTTGCGTAAAACACAATATGGTGCAAAAATATGAGACACCTGCTTGGGCTATGGGCACAGAAGCAACTTCTCTCTGTCGTTGGATTTGAGCACTCAATGTTGAAGACAAAAGAATAAAGAATTTTTGGAATTTTTCGTAGCTTACCCCCTCAATTGGCGAATGAGTTGAATGTATCTCACAAGCCAATTGAAAAATGAATTATGTAGTGAATTTGTGCAATTGATGAATGAATGATGTGAAATGTAAATGTGATATTGTTTTTGCCCCAATGATGGAAAAGGGGTTGGTGTATAATACCATGTGATTGTGGATGATATGAATGATGTAAAATGTGATACCATTTTTGCCCCTACGGTGGGATGGGGGTTGGTGTATAATACCATGTGATTGTGGGTGTTGTGTGTGTGTGATACCATTTTTGCCCCAACGGTGGAGAGGGGGGTTTTGTCAAGTGTAGATTTTATGATCATGTGAGATGTATCCCGTCATGGGAGAGTCATAATGAAATTGTGGTTGCCCCAAAATTTGGGATGATTCGATGTTGTGTGAATAATTTGCTGCAATGGCATCATTGAGTATGCAAAATATGAAGATGCATGCTGACTAAGTCAATGTAGGGGTGGGGTAGTGACTGTGGAAATTTCTTCGCCAATTCCACAATGGAACCAGTCAATCTATCGATATGTCCTGTATTTTGACTGTTGTCAAATGAATGAGTGTTTGTGATTTTGATTATCCATGTTTTTTTGCCCCATGGAAGAGGACATCAATGACTGTTGTTGTGCAAATTGTTCTTGGCAAGGTTTCACTCAAAATGTGAGGTACCCAATGTGATTGTGATCTTTGATAATGAGATAATTGATGATGATCATGGTGTAAGTGTCCTTATTGTAGGCTATTCATCTTACCGAATTGCATGGATTACTATCGCTGCAATCACCAAGTTGATAGAATAACCCACTAGATACGAGGTTCACTTATATTGAACTGGACAAAATTGTGGTATGAAATGATTGATTCAATGAAATATGATGATGGAAGAATGCTTGATGAATGACTATTGTGCTTTCGTTGAATGGGGAGTTGGTTGATT
This sequence comes from Wollemia nobilis, assembly GCA_028583015.1. Classification (NCBI taxonomy): domain Eukaryota; kingdom Viridiplantae; phylum Streptophyta; class Pinopsida; order Araucariales; family Araucariaceae; genus Wollemia; species Wollemia nobilis. The sequence goes on along the minus strand of JAQPPZ010017101.1, from coordinate 5,381,957 downwards.
GTGAATTTGTAGTTTGTGCTTCTTTTAGTTGTTAATTTTGCACATAACTGAGATGATTTAGTGATCAAATCAACTCCAAATTGTGTGAAATTTGATGGGATGATGAAGCATATGATGAATAATTATGGACTGTTGATTTTGTGAACATTTGACCTTGGTTGCCATGTTTTGTAATGCAACATGTTTTTTTGAATAATTTGGGTCATTCTAGAAAATTATGCATACAAAACAATTTCTGGTTTTACAAAACCTGATTTTATGATGTGTGGATGAAATTTGGTGAAATTTGAAGTGGGTAAGCTACCATTTTGAGGGCTTTTATCCTCATGCTCTTCTATTTCTAGGCGCACGGTTGCGCCTGGCGTATTCTGCAGGTGCCCGCGTGCACTTGAGTGCACCTACAGACGTGCACCCACACCTATAGTTTGCAAGCATAGGTCTACGCTTGAATGCACTAAGGAAAGCTATAAAGAGATTTTTGAGTGAATCGTGAGGCTCACTTGTGCACTGTGGACTTTGAGGAGCTGCGTCTGAGGAGTGGAGTGGATTTGTGAGCTTAGTGAGGCTAGTGAGATTTTGCATGGAAGCTATGGCGACGGAGGGATCAAATGCTGTTGGTGGAGCTGAGGCACCATTTGCCCCGGTAATGTTTAAAAACACTTTTGTTACTTATGTATATTTTATTCTCTTTTTTTTGTGATAGTATTAATGAATTTGTTTGTTGTTGCAGTTGAGGGATATAGAGCCTCGACATCGCTTTTCTCCTCTCGTTCCTGGGATGAGGAAGAAGTTGACGATTGATGACTGGGAGCTGCTGGGGAAGGTGGGCTTGGAGGGCATGGCGAGGCTGGATGTGGTGAGGGCCAATGAGGGGTACCTCTCATCTTTGATTGAGAGATGGGACTCTGATAGGGGGACCTTCCAGCTATCGATTGGGGAGGCTACTATTACTCTTGAGGATGTATACCACATCCTCAAGGTGCCAGTAGAAGGGGAGAAGGTGGTGGTTGGGCGGGATAAGAGGGCTAAGATGGAGAGGATGTTCGAAGATCGATGGTAGGAGGCCCAAATGGGAGATGGGGGTATATGCTATTTGAGCATGTACAAGGCAAAGGAGTTGGATGCGCTCCCAGCCTTGATCATGTTCGTGTTAGCGAACATAGTGCTACCTAATAGCACTGGTTGTAGGTTCCCATGGAACCTATTGGGGTTGGTGGGTGATCTACTGAGGGATCCCCAGGAGTATGCATGGGCACCTGCCTTATTGGCACAGTTATATCGAGAGTTGTATGAGGTGATTCAGAGGGAGAGGAAGGGGATTGGGTGCAGCTTCCTCCTTCAGTGTTGGGCTTGGGAGCACTTTGCGGTAGCTCGACCCGAGGGGTTGCCATGTGAGTCATGGCAGATGGGGGAGCCCTATGCTAGGCGATGGGCAGTGGCAGAGGAGGTGCAGCCGAGTCGAGAGGTTCACACTAGCCAGTGGTATCGAGATATGTGGTCGGGGTTGATGCAAGCTGATGTGGTATGGAGGCCATGGTGAGGCACTCGGTGGGATGGAGATAGGAGATAGCTACATCGGGTGAGGCAGGCTCGATGGTTGGTTGGGTAGAGGGATGAGGAGGTGGAGTACTTCTAGTACTCATGGGTGTTGAGGTAGTTTGGCTTACCTCAGGGTGTGCCGAATGAGCCGATGTTGTATCAACATCGGTGGGATGAGGGGACGCTTCCATGTGCAGAGCCATGGTGGGTGCATATGGAGGATGATGAGCAGCTAGAGTTCCTCGATGTGGATGATGTCAGGGTGACTCCTGAGTATGTAGCATGGTTTGGTGCCCAACCAGTATGGGTGCCAAAGGTGATTAGGGATGATGCGATAGTGTCGGGGTTGAGGGCGACTCTGAAGAGGATGAGGCCTCAATGATCAGTGGGTTAGAGGTAGTCGAGGGGAGCAGCCCAGTAGGCTCTGGAGGTGGGGTTGGTAGAGGAGGAGAGGGAGGATGATGAGGGGATGGGTGAGATCTCCGAGGTGGTGAGGTTGTGGGTAGAGTTGGAGCAGCTTCGTGAGGAGCGCGAGACCATGCTTGAGACTCATAGGGAGTCTTTGGCTACCATAGCTCGGCTGGAGGCGGAGCGGGCGGTGGCTGTGGCTAGTGATCAGGCGACGGTCACCAGGCTTCAGGAAGATATTTTGGTGAAGGAGCGTCGACATCAGATGGACTTGTGATGTCTATGGGCCAGTGAGGCATACGTACATTCCTTGGAGGATGTGTGTATGCAACACCATATTACATTGTTGGATCCTCCCTCTTCTTCTATGGCCGAGTCATCTAGGCATACAGAGTCTAGGCAGAGTACTAGGCCGAGGGCTCCTACTAGGTCTTAGGAGTCCTCTCATGGACGTTAGCCTTAGTGCTTAGATGCACTATTTTGTATATGTGAGCCTTGGTGCTCCCTTTTGTAGCCTTTTGGCATTTATTGTATATGCGATTTATATATATATATACATGGCCTTTTATATATTTGTGTCATATTTTGTGTGAATGCTTTTATGTTTTATGCAATTTGTGTTTAATGTTTTATGGATGCTTAATGTAGGCTAATCATGATGTGTATGCATAATGCTTATGGATTAATGCAGGCTAAATGACATGCATATGAATGAATGCTTTATGTGTATGATTAATGCAAGCTAAATGACATGTGCTATGGATGATTAATGCAAGTAAATGTATAATGAATCTAAACTATATGAGAGGAATGCATGGTGTTCGAATGATCTTTTTATAGTTCAGAAATTTTATTGGCCATTTTTGTTGTCCATTGTTTAGCAATCGAGGGGTACCAAATTTGGTGGTGTTTTGCGACTTGACTCACTATGAAGACATGGTTGTTTTGATATGGAAGAAGATATGGATGTTGATATGGAAGAAGATATGGATGTTGATATGGAATGAGTACTACAAAATTTTCAAAGACTCAAACATACTAGTATTATCAACCAAACTCACTAAGTTGTCTAACTTTCTTTAGGACCAAATGTGTGTGCGAGTGAGGTTCAATTACCAAGTCTTGAGTATGACAATGACCCTATCCAATCAAGCACCAATGTGTGTGCATGTGAAGTTCATTAACCTATTATGAGTAGATTTAGGCATGACCTGTTATGGAGATGACCTGAGGCTAGCTTGTCCTTATGTGCATTCAGAGGTCTCCCTTTTTGGAGGAGAGACATGTCGCCTCGCATGAGTTTACTCCACTGCCAGTCAAGCGTCTATAGCCCCGATGGATATTCACTCCATAGTCCAATGGGATTTGATATTTTAGGCCTTGGGGATGACTACCCATCCTTGTCAGGGACATGTAGTACGAATCCTTACAACTTTAGGGATCAAGGGTATTTGGGATTTTATTTGTTAATTTTGTATAGAGCTTTGGGGAATCGGATTCTCAACCAAAGTGTGATGAGAATTTTGACCCTATCCTTACTACTCTATGTTTTTATGTTTATGTTTGAAGAGTAATTGTGGTAGTGGTGAGAACCACTATTTTTGCTTTGGACTATGTTGCATGATGGGACAAGCGAGGATTATCTCCTTTTTGCCTCAAGGTACTACCCAAGTATGGTACTAACCCTCCTTGGCTCATAATGTTTTTAAGATGTGATGGAATGTGATTGGTTTAAAATTGTATTCGGGATCCATCGGCAATGCTCAAGACTTTATTTAGTGTGTAAAGTGTGTTTTTGGTCCTAAAGAAAATCGGACATCCGTTTGGAGGTCGTTTGCTACACTAGTAATGGCTGAGTGACTGAAAATCTAGGCTTTGTGATTTTGACATATGGTGTGGTTGACTTATGACTTTTGTTAGAGTTGCATGATTGTTTCAAACTAGGTACCCCCAATTGTTATAACTTGACTTTTTGTTTTTATGGCCATATCATCATTACTATGCTAGATCTTTGAACATAGGATGGGATGGATGCAAATGTATATGCCTAATGCAATGGAGTGTTGATATGCAAATGGGAATTGTATAATGCAATGGAATATGTATGATGTGGTGTATGCGAATGAAACAATGCATGAATGCAAAAAGTGAAGATGTATGTTAAATGCCTAAATGTAAATGTAAATGGAATGTATGCAATGTAGATATGCCTATGTAGATGATTTTTTTTTTTGGTAAAAGCCATGTATATAGACATATAGTGTGTTACTTTTAACAATGAAATGCCTTTAAATGAAGAACATTAAGTGGTTCGAGGTCCTCTATTCCCTCTAAATTGGTAAGTCTATAAGTACCATTACCCACTTTTTGAGTGATTATGTATGGACCTAACCAATTTGCTACAAATTTGTCATGAAGGTGTGGCAAAGCATTGGTGTTTTGTTGGTTCTCTTTGAGGACCAGATCCCCTACTTGAAATTCTCGAAGATGGACTTTAGCATTGTAAGCATGTTTGAGGCGGTCTTGATAAACTCGTAAATGTTCTAATGCATTGACTCGCCTTTCATCTAGGAGCGTGAGTTGGTCAAGTCGTGCTTGTCTAGCTGTATCATCATCTATGAATTCTTGCAAGGAAACTCGTAAGGAGGGAATCTCGAGCTCAAGAGGCATAATAGCTTCAGCTCCATAGACCAGAGAGAATGGTGTTGCTCCCGTTGGCGTTCGGATGCTTGTTCGATAAGCCCAAAGTGCCAAAGGGATTTGTGTATGCCAATATTTATGATTTTCTTTGATGAGTTTCTTAAGAATGGCAATTAAGGTCTTATTGGTAGCTTCAACTTGTCCATTTGCTTGTGGGTAATAAGGAGTTGAGAAACTATGTTGGATATTATACTTCTCGCAAAGTGCTCGAACATCCTTGTTCTTGAAAGACTTACCATTATCCAAAATGATTTTAGAGGGAATGCCAAAGCGACAGATGATATGATGGAGTATGAAATCCACAATTCGAGGTCCTATCGTACTGGTTAGAGGTATTGCCTCAACCCACTTTGTGAAGTATTCTGTGGTGGTTATGATGAATGTATGTTGTCCTGAAGAGGAGGGTAAAATCTTGCCAATTAGGTCAAGGCCCCATTGTGAAAAGGGCCAGAGACTTTGTATTGGTTGTAAAGCTTGTGATGGTACGTGAGTTAAATTGGCATGTGTTTGACATTGTTTGCAATTTTTGACATATGTGCAACAATCATGTTCCATTGTGGGCCAATAATAACCAATGCGTAATAGGCGCTTTGCAATGGCCATTCCACTAAAATGACCACCACAAGTACCATCATGGGCTTCCTCTATGGCCCTTTGGGCCTCCCCAGGTTCGAGGTATCGAAGCAAAATTCCATCATAACCCCGTTTATACAACACGTCACCCAAGAGAATGAAACGGGCTACCCTTTGCTTGAAAGCACATTTGGCAGACCGAGACATGTCCGATGGGAGTGTTCCAAATTTTAAGAAGGCTACAATGGGGCTTGACCAAGACTCACATGATTCCGTGTGGATAAAGCAAACATCTTTTCCATATTTTGGGTCAACGTGAACAACGACCACTTTAGAGATTGTTGAGATTATTAGGGGCTGAACCTCTCCTAAGTCATTCTTTGGAATCAAGGATCCAAGAGAGGCCATTGCATCTACAAATCTATTAGTCGAATGAGGTAAGTTATTGATTTCATACCATTCAAATGTTGAGAGCAATTTCATTGCTACTTCATGATAAAGCTTAATGGTAGGTTCTTTGCATTGGTATTCTCTAGTTACCTGTTTGACCACAAGTTGAGAATCCCCAAATATTCGAATATGCTTAATACCCATAGCTATAGCTGATTGAAGACCTAGGATTAAGGCTTCGTACTCTACTGTGTTGTTTGTGCATGAGAAGTCTAACTTGAATGATAAAGGGATGGGAATCCCTTGTGGTGTGTGAAAGACAACTCCCGCACCTTGACCTTTCTCGCACTTAGATCCATCAAAGAATAATGTGATATCAACATCTTCCTCTAGAATGACATCGTCTTCTACTTCAATGATTGAGAAGACCAAATCATCTGGGAGCTCAATAATCAAAGGATGATCACTAGGTAGTGGAGCTTCCGCTAGTTGATCAGCGATAACTTGACCTTTAATGGATTTTTGGCTAATAAATTCGAGATCAAATTCTGTGAGGAGCATTATCCATTTAGCGGTATGAGTGTTGTTATAAGTGTGAGACATCATGTAACGCAGAGGATTTTCTCTAGCTATGACATAGGTTGTTTGACTTAGCATATAATGGCAAAGTTTCTTAGTGGCTAAGACCACCGCTAAGCATAGTTTTTCTACATAAGCGTATCTTGTTTCATAACTTACCAATGTTCGACTAATGTAATAGATTGCTTGCTCTTGATTTTGTTCATTTTTTTGTGCAAGCATCGTCCCTAAAGCAGCCTATGTGGCTGAGACATATAGATGAAAAGGGACCCCCAACCTAGGAGGAGTTAAGACTGGTGGTGAAGTTAGATAGTGCTTGACATCATCAAATGCTTTTTGACATTCATCTATCCATACGAATGCTACCCCCTTTTGTAGCAAGTGGTTAAATGGCCTGCATTTATCAAAAAGTTGCGCAATGAAGCATTTGATCGATTGAATTTTACCTTGCAAGCTACGCAATTCCTTGATGTTAGTTGGGGGTGGCATTTCCATGATGGCCTTAACCTTATTTGGGTCCACTTCAATGCCTCTTTTGGAGACAATGAATCCTAAAAGTTTACCAAAGGTGACACCAAAGACACACTTTTTGGGATTTAACCTCACCTTGTACTCTAGAAGTCGGTCAAAAATATTTTCCAAGACATCAATATGTTCTTGTCGAGTTTTAGATTTAGCCAAGAGATCATCTACATAGTCTTCGATGATTTTGTGCATGTAATCATGAAATATATAAGTCATGGCTCTTTGATAAGTAGCTCCTACATTTTTGAGGCCAAAGGGCATAACCCTAAAACAAAATGTTCCCCAAGGTGTTGTGAATGCCATTTTGTGTTGGTCATCAAGATTTATTCGAATTTGGTTGTATCCTAAAAAACCATCCATGAGGGAAAGCATTTCGTGGCCTGCACAAGTGTCGACAAGAGTATCAATGTTTGGAAGAGGGAAGTCATCCTTAGGACACGCTTTATTTAGATCTTGAAAGTCATTACAAACGTGTATCACCCCGTTGGGCTTGCGAATGGGAACCATGTTTGACAACCACTCAGGATAGTCAATAGGAATGATAAAATGTACGTCTAATAGTTTTTGTATTTCCTCTTTGACTATGAGGGCCATGGTAGGATGCATTCTCCTAAGCTTTTGTTTGACCGGCTTGGCATCAGGACGCAAGGTGAGATTATGGACAACAAGGTCAGGATCAAGGCCAGGCATATCCTTGTAGGACCATGCAAATACCTCTTTATTTTTCTTGAGGAGAGCAATGAATTGCTCTTGTTCATCGGGTGTTAAAATTTTGCCAAGCTTGACAATTTATGGGTTGTTAGGATCTAAACTAAGGTTCACATCGATGGTATCTTCAATGGACATGTGTGAACCCTCCTCAAGATGATGTGGTGTTGGGATCAGATTTATGTCATCTAAGATGTCATCCAACTTTTCCTATTTATCGTTGCCTAACTCTGCCTGAAAGACCTCGGGACCACAAGCGGAAGGTGATGAGGGTGAAGGTGGCGATGAAGGAGGAATGTAGCAGGCCAAAGCCCTTAGCAATTCCTCGGATAGGATGAACTTCGAAAAGGAGGGTGAGGAGGAAATCTGGTCCAAGTCAATAAGGCTAATGTCAATTGGAATTGGCTTAGCCGAATCGTATGGGTTGCGGAGCGGTGTGAATAAGTCAATAGGGTTCATATTGACTTAGTGGAAGGAAATATGGCTTGGAAGGCTATGTGGATGGAATGATTGGAGCTGAACCGATGTTGAGTTGTGTTATCCCTGTAATAAACATGACATTAACATGAGCAACACACATTTTTTTGTTGTTTTTTGTTTTTTTTTTTGAAGTATGTACATATGTTACATTTCTTGGCTTATGTGGGGCTCAAAGTGGATTACCAGGTGGGTCCACGTGTTCTTGTGGAAGAAGTAAGTGGAATATGGGATGATGGATGGGGAAAATTCGGAGGTAAAACTCTTCCTGTTGGGTGATGGGGACAATGGGATGTGACTCCTCTTCAGAATCATCAAAAGCATTTGACATGACCTCAAATTCTTCATAACTTTCATCATCGAAATCAAAGGCAGGATAGGTGAAGTTGATGGGATCATCTTCGTCTACTTCGTCCATGCGAAGTTCTTGAAGGGCTTGTTCAAGAGAAGATGTTGAGGGTAATGGGTGGATGGGGTGATCTTCATCATTGAGGCTAAGCTTTTTAAAGGCTTGCTCAAGAGAAGTGGTGGAAGACAACGGGGTATAGCCTAAACCAAAATGATCATGGGTGCCTCTATATGGGACATCTAAGATATCATGCATCCCTTGCTCATGGGAACCTAGACCTTGACCTTGCCAATTGAACATGTTAAAGTATCGAGCTGGAAAATCCTCTATGTTAGGTATATTGGCACGCCTAGGCTCTTGTGGTTCTTTGGGTGGGTTTGCCCCAGTTGAGCAATCCAACCCTCCATAAACAAATTTAATACTATTTGGAGCGGCACTCATGTCGTAAACAACGCCTATGGATAAAGAACGGTCTTGGGGACATCCAAAATCCTTGGTTGTTGGAATGGCTAAGGGAGTGATGGTGACGTCTTGGACCACATATTCACCTATACCAAGATTGGTGATGTGGACTTTGACTTGGGCTGGCATGGTTGATGCTGGGGACTCAGATGGATCTGGATTGGTTGTGGATGGCGGGGAGTTAAATATGTCACAATCTAAGAGTTTGACTTGTGACACATCGGCTGATGGAGTGGGATTGGATGGTGGTGTGGAATTAGAGGATGGTGGGTGGAGTGATGATGAAATAGAAGAAGTGGTTGTAGAAGAAGGGGTAGTTGTGATGTACGATGTGCTAACAGTAGATTGACTATGACCACATGTACAAGAAGAAATGGATGCTTGAGGAGGTGATGTGATGGGTAGCTCCTCTAGGATGGGAGCTTTAGAAGAAGATGTAGATGGATTAGAAGAAGGTAGATTAAGAGATGATGTGGATGGATTTGATGATGGTGCCAAGAATAAATGGGTGGAAGGTAACATGGATTCATAAGGATTTGAAATGAAATTACAATACTTAAAAGGTTCGACATCCACGGGGATGCAATGGACTTGTCCATCATGAACGTATTTCAAGCATTGGTGGAGAATTGAAGGAACACATTTCATTTCCCTCATCCAAGGTCTACCAAGGAGTATATTATACGCCATGGCTCCTTCTAAGATGTGAAACATGGTGTGCAACGTTCTGGCCCCTACTTCTATAGGTAAAACAACAAGTGCCAATCGTGGTACACAAAGCATCGTTAAATGCTTTGAGGGTGAATGATGATTTGGAAATGTGGGATGGAGGTAACTTGAGGTGGATAAGGGCAGTGGTAGTAATGATATTGATTGACGAGCCGGTATCAATAAGGACTCTTTTGAATGGCTTTCTGTCTATTAGGGCCATTATGTGCAATGGAGGGTCTACTGATTCTGAACTCATTGATTTTACCTCAAAGTCATAGAAGGTAATTGATGGCTCCATGCATGTTCTAACACTCCCTACAAAGTTGTTGAAGGCATTAGAATCTTGGGATTCTAACTCAATTGACTTGAGTATTTCCATTAAAGATTCTCTATGCCTAGGGGATTGTTGGATAAGCTCATACACAAAAAGTTTGGCTGATGCCATTTTCAAACTAGTGGTTAACCGACTGGTTAAGGTTACCACTGGCCTTATTGGACGAAGGATGGGCTGATTGGATGGATTGGATAGATTGATTGGTGGAGATGGATTTGGTGATGTTTGGATGGGAGGTGGGTTTGAAGGTTGTTGAACATTTTGTTGATTTTGTCTTTGCCCTCTAGTGACCACATGGACTACTCCTACAAAGTTTTGGTATTGTTGGACATGATTTACTTGATTAGGAGGTGGTTGTTGATTGTTACCTCCTACATTATGTTGGACCTCCCCATGGTTAGGTAGAGGTGTCTGATATATGCCCAAATTTTGATTTTGTGGAGCTAAGGGGTTATCCACATTAATGGCCCCTAGGTCTATGAGGTCTTGCACTATGTTTTTGAACATATGGCAGGAATTGATATCATGCCCATTTTGTCGATGGTATGGGCAAAACAAGTGCTCTCTATAATTTTTAGGCCTTTTGGTGGGATCATCGGGCCTAATGTCCAGCAAGGCTAATTTATTGGTCTCATACAACCTTCGAAATATGGATGAATATGACTCCACTAAAGGAGTGTATTGACGTTGGGGCCGATTGAATTGGCGACGGGTAGGTTGTTCCATAGTTGGCATTGTGTTTTGTACCATTGGTGCTTGGGTTACTGATGGGACCGCATGATAGGTAATTTGTTGTTGCACTAGTTTTTGAGCCATTACGGGCTGGCTCATGACCACTTGATTGACTTGATTAGCTTGTGTTAGCCGTTGAGGCTTGTGTTGATTTGGTTTGGCCAGTTTGATTATTTCGGTATTGGCCCCTATTTTGCCATTCTTTCTTCTTAGGCTTAATGACACCCTCTTGGATTTTTATCTCCTCAATGACACTAGCCTGTGCTAAAGCCTCCTCAAATGTTCTATAAGTATTGAGTTGTAGCATCCAAGAGATGGGTTTTAAGCAACTCTTGGTAAAAAGTTTGATGATTTCTTCCATTGGGAGGGAGAATGGCAATTTTGTTATGACTACCCTCCAACGGTTTCCAAAATCATAGATAGGTTCCTCATCCCATTGTTTCAAGTAATATATATCTGATAAGGACACTTTATTTTTAATATTAAGGGTGAAGCGTTCCAATAATAGATCTATCAATTGATCAAAAGTATAAATACTATGTGTGGGCAATTGATTGTACCATTCAATGGCATCTCCCCCTAATGTTTGAGGAAATGTTCGGAGCATAAGAGCATTATCATCACTAATCCAAAAACATACATGGAAAAATGAACTCACATGCTCCTTAGGATCCTCGGTTCCCCTAAACTTGTCAAATTTTGGTACCATAAAATCTATCGGATATGGTGGTGATGGTACCGAAGGGTGGATTGGTTGATGGATCAGTTGGCTTAATGTGAGATTTTGGCTCGTTATCCCTGGTGAGTTTTGCATCAACTGATCGATTTGCTTTTGCATTTCCTGGAATCTAAGATCTTCTACTGGAATATGAGGACCTTGGATTATGTGATGGTTGGTTGATGGGCTGGATGGTAGATGTTGGGGTGTGACCAACATGGTGTTGTGGAATGAATTGGGTTGGGTATGTGGAGAATATTGATGGTTGAAAGATGGGGATGATTTATGAGGATGATTATGGAAAAATGGATTGTGTTGTTGGTTGGTGGTAATGTTGATTGGTATGGTGGATGTGTGGAGTGGTGGTGGATTGGGGATGGACACTATGGAAGATTGAGGGACCCATGCTAAATTTTTATTGGTGAGCGGAGGTTGATTTGGAACTCCTTGGGTCATAGGGTTTATGTAAGCTGGTTGTTTTCCTTTTGTTCATTGTGAAAGCAACCTATTGATGAGCCCTAATGTATCCGTAAGTTCCTGATTTGACCATGTGTCAAATGATGGGGTTGTGGTTGGATGATATGATGGAAGGGTGGATGATGATGGATGATTAGACATGGTCATGTTGGCTAAGTGAGATGATGGAGGTGTGGATGATGATGGATGAGAGGACATGGTCATGTTGGCTAAGTGAGATGATGGAGGTGTGGATGATGATGGATGAGAGGACATGGGTATGGTGCAAGTTGCATTTGATGTTACAACTTGGAGGCTAGGGACTTGTGAGGCAGCATTGACATACTCCTCATACAAGGGGTTGGTATAGGTGGATGTGAGGTAAGTTTTTGGAACACTTGGGATTTGTGGTGGTTGGCTTGTGGAGGAAGGCATACCATATTCATAACTCGAATTAGGATATCCTTGGGCAAGGTAGGTGGTAGCCAATTTAGATTCTTCAAAACCTTCTTGGCTAAGGGGCTCTAAGACATAGTTAGAAGCCTTGTAAAGGGCTTACACTCTATCCATGTCTATGTAGGTGGTGGTTGTCTCCACATTGTGTGAATGTGTCCCTACTTGAGAGTGGGGTGGATGGGATGATCCAGACAAAGTAGTCTGAACCATATTGGATGGGGCTATGAAAGTAGCAGGCTCATGGGAACTATTTTCCATTAAACTACTTTGGTTTATTATTTTCTTTTGTTGTCATGTTAGCACCATAAAGTAGTTAAACCAAAGATTCAAAGCTTATCTAAATCACACAAATTAACAACTTTTCCAAAATTTAAAGCAAAGAAAACAACCAATCCTAGGTTTTACCTTGTGTGGCTTACCTTGTTCATTAATTATTTTCTTTCATTAATGTGAAGTTCCTTTTAGAATTGTTGGCTTGTGTGTTTTGATGTAACTTAATCTTGTTTAATGAAAAACAAAGGTAAAAACTAAGGCTGGCCAGGGCAACGAGATTCTTGTTGGTAATGACCTCCAACAAGTTTGCTCAGGGGTAGTCCTATGGTTTCTAGGGCAGAGATTGGTGGATGGAAATCATGGCCACCGTCACCAAATCTCAAGCAATGGTTGGTGATGAAATCCAACCACTACTATTAAAAATGTGAATCGTGCAAGTGTATGTGATTAATTTTATTAGATCTCTCATTCTCTATGGTGTGCAAAAAATATTAAAAATTACTAACTTCACTAATCTAAATCAGAAGCCAACACAAAGACACAAATTTCACCTAAAGAGTGCAGAGTACACCCTTAAAATCCCTGCCTACAAGTGATTAAAATCACAAGAGCAATAAGAGGGTTCGTCCACCTCTCTACCAAAGGGGCCAGCCTAGGGCAGGATTACTTTATGCGTCAAGATGTTGTTCCTATTTAGATATGCAAAATTGAAGTGATATTTAACCCTAAAATGCGAAATCTAGGATGCTTTTCTGTTTCATATGCACTCAAAATGCAAACAATCACCTAGATCTACAATTTTAGAACAAGAAATGAATTTTGTGTAATTAAACACACACAAACCCTAAATGTAATTTTCTAAGGATTCTTTCCCAGATTACTTAGTTTTTTTTAAACCCAAAAATAATGAAAAATAGTAGCAGAATATAGAATACGTAAATCGTTGAATGGTAAACCATGGGTTATGGGACCTACTTGGAAGCCTTAGCTCTGCTCCAAATTAATGCTAGGCATGGTTGGGTGCCTGTTTAGGTATAGCAAAGTGCCTATGTAGGCACAGTAGAGCACCTGTGGTTATCTTTAGACGCTTCTAAATGCTCTACGGATGCTCCTGAATGCCTATGTAATATCTAAAAATACTACAGATTGCTTTCCTTTTCATGACCAGTTCATATAGGAGACTTGAGTTTGCATTTATACTTAAGTTAACTAACCTCCAAGCATAAACAAAGGACAAAAGCTTCTCATGCTAATGACTAGTTCACATAGAAGACTCAAGTGGGCAGTTAGATTTCTGTTAACTAGCCTTCAAATATAGACAATGGACAAAAGCTTCTCATGCTAACTTGCACTACGCATGAGAAATCCATTTCTAGAGCTTGGACATAGACCTAGGGTTTCACACTATAAAAGGTGCAATCCTAAGAGCACAAAAATATAGAAAATTAGATATCCAGAGATATTTTATCTTTTATCATAAAAGGGACATACAGGAGATCATATCAGAGAGAGAGACATATTTTTGAGGAGAGCTTTCAAGACTTGGAGAGTTCTCTTTGAGATCACGTATATAGCGAAGCTCTGATGGATCGAAGAGCATAACATCTATTTCAACATAAGATTAAAGTATTTAACCCATAGCTTTGGGGCAAAGAGGGAAATGTTTACTTTAGCGGTCGTTGTCTTGGATAGTGGCCCGCAAGTTTAACTTAGATAGACATAGCATCTTTTATTCTATTTTCTTATATCATTAGCATATATTTACATGATTTCATGGCATAGTTTTATCATATTTTTGTTACATTATTTGATTACTAACAACCTCATATGGGGAGGCAATCTCGAACACCTAAATGTGTGTTGTTGTTTTATTGCTTGTAGGGCCACAGGTACATCGGACGAAGATTACAACATATGAGAGCAAAAGAGATCCCTCTAGGAAATAGACCTGGAGAAGGAGGCATTTGTAAGCCCTCATACATTTCTGTATGCAGAACTGAGAAGCTTTTATAAGCGCACCACCTCTTCGTAGAAGGGGCACTCCTTGCCTATTTGTAATTTATAGTATCAAAATGGGTATCCCTAAGAGGGATCGACATATAACCGAGCTTCAATATCAATAAAGAGATCCATATTTTTTTATTTCATGTTATATGCTTTTCCTCTTGTCTTTCCATTTTGTCTTTGGTATTTTAAATAAGCATTGCAAGTAGGGTTTTAGAAAAGGGACCGGTGTGTGCATTCCTGGGGTCGCTACACTTTGATACAATCTGCCCTCAATGAGAGTATTTGATACAATGATTTACAAAAAATGCTAGGGTTCTCCAAAACCCTAGCTATAATAATGAAGTGTCTTTAGATTGATCTATCATTACTTCCAATGAGGTGAGTGGGCTTCAGATATCCTAAGGCAGGCCACTCCAAATTCAACAACCATTCAAAAATATGTGAAATCTATAGATCTGCATATACAAAAATAAAGAAAGGGGTTAATAACACCTACGAGGGCTCCACAGTGTGAGGCCCTCAGACATCAGTAAAACCTAACTAAAAATGGATTAAATGGCATGTGTAATCTATAAATCATGTAAAATAACAAAAATAATAAATATATACCTTGGTTTAATTTTGTTGTTGCAGTTGGTGTGGTGCAGTAGGCTCAAATTCACATTTTTATGGTTGCAGTAGGCTTGGTCGTGCACTTGGCAAGCTCTAGAATGAGCTTCATAGGCTCTGGAGTGAGCCTATGATACATCAGGCTCTGGTGAGTGCCTAGAAATCTCTGTAGTGAGCTTCATAAGCTCTGCAATGAGCCTAGAAAGCTCAGGATGGCACCTACGGGTAAGGATAAATTTGTAGAAGTAGATCAAGGGGGTGGCAATGGATGCAACAGATGGATGGGAGATGTGATAGCAATGGAGGATGAATGGGGGACGGTTGGAATAGCATAAGTATTTTTGACTAGCTAGGGCTTTAGATCTTCAAATTCTATCTCTCTCTTCTTTGCTAGGGTTTCAACAATGAATCCTCCAGGTTATAATTTCTAATATCTAGGTTCTAGGGTTTGAGCACTTACAAATGCCCTTATTTATAATACAACCTAGGTTTTTCTTAGGGTTTTAGCCTTACACTTTTAATCGTGTGTCTAATATTAAATTAGATCATGAGGTTGAGATTACTTTTTAGATGTGGCATGTATTAATGAAGATGGACGATGCAGATTAGATTGGATCAGATGACTATGGTTAATTGAGTTTATAAATATATATTTTATAATAAAAATATTATATTAAATATAAAATAATATTAAAATAATCCAAATTGGGTTAGGGAATGGCAGGAAAAGTGGATTTGGGATAAATAATTGTCGAGAAGGTATATGGTGAACAAGTGGGTGGTGGGATGGTTAGGATGGAGGATTAGTGGCTGTAATTTGGTGTCTACAGGTTCTTTTTAAATCTTATTTTATATATGTTTTCTAAGTTTGTTTTGATTTGAATATGTTTAGGGCTAGAAATTGCTCATTTTAGATTTTATAGGCTTCGTAGGTACACCATAAATGCAACACAGATTCAAATGCAATTTATGTTCTATTTTCAATTATATCAGTCTAAAATCATATTTTATGCATGTCTCTAAAATTTGAAATTATTTGTAGTTGTTTAGATGGTCGTTTTGCATATTAAGACTTTCTAGCCTTTCATTGCATGTATTGCTTTTGCATATTTCACAATCCACACTTGTTATTAACAAAAACTGGTTTCCTTGTCTATAGGTGCAGGTTCTAAAGTGTGTGAGGAAGGATCATAGGATATGAACATAAGAGAATGAAGTGGTGGCATCGTAATCCCACCCACTTCAATTGTGGGTACAAGGAAGAACATTGGAAGTGCACCAGATTTATTGAAAGGATTTGATCCTTGGGAACCCATTTTGTAACAAGTGTATCAATCTAGCGCCCTCAAGGGAAATTTATGTAACTGTGGTTTGAATACATAAAATAATAAAAGAAAACTTCATTTCTTGCATTTGTTTATCTTATCATGCTTACTTAAATGCTTCCTTTGTAATGCTTATTCGAAACTAGAGATAGATGCATCTTGTTTAGCATTGTTAAGTGCACCATTTTTCCCATAATTCAGTGGTGATCATAGTGGGAATCTATCCCTATTTATTTGGTTAAAGACTTGACCCTATTTTTACCTTTATTATGTTGCAAGAACTAGAAAATTTGGCCTAAAACAACCTATGGACTGCTAATCGTCCCACCCAGGGATGACCACACAACCGTCCCATCCTAGGATGGCCATCAAACTAGAAGTCATCCCACCCTAGGAAAGCCACAAAAAAGGAGTTTCTCTGCTCAAAAATCTAGAAACAACAAGTTCATAGGCCATCAAGGTAAGTTCCTGAACCTTCAGTTTTCATTCCTACTGTTCAAAACTACTGAAATATGGTTTTCTTACCTCCCTTGATTGCTTGAAAGGTAGAAATATAGGTTTTACTTTTCTATAGTTGCAAAAACAACACAAAAGGAAGAAAAAATGAAAAGTAACTAAATAGAAATGCATTTCTATGGTTTTCTTACTTGTATCCTATATAATGGGTAGGTTATCATTTAGGGTTTGCATTTTGTAGGTTACTTTTTACCTAGCTTTGTTAAAAGTAAAATGTACCTTTCCTTGTATTTAGTGAAAGATCATTGGGTGCTTCATTATTTACTTTATTTAACCTTAAAAAGAACCACACACACCACATTCCACTTGAATTATAGTGAGTTGGATTTCATCACCAACCCTTAGTAGAGATAAAAAATGGTGGCTTTCATCTCCAACTATTGTCACAAATCCCATGAACCTTTGTTTTTGGCCAAGGTCAGCTCCAAGATCCAACGTAGCTTGGAAAATTTACATGTAATTATCTTCAAAGGGTATAATGCTAACCAAGTGAGTACTGGGTGAGGACTGGTAGGACCTATGCTCCCTAAATGGGTATGGGTTTTGTTGTGGGTGATCCACAACACACCCCAAAATTGGGGACCCACCTTTTCATTTTGATATCCGGGTGTTGGCATTTCATTTTAGTGTCTAATCCTTCGTTTGTCTTAGGTTTTGCAATCGTTGTCGGTTCTTGTTGGCTGTATTTGCTTGTCGACGGTATTTTATTGTTGACAACTTTTTCTTGTTCATTTTTTGTTGACAAAATGTCATCGTCATTGTTGTTGTTGATTTTTATGTGTTAGCTTTTATGTGAAAGTTAAAATGAAAAGTAAAAAAAAAAAAAAAATAATAAATAAAAAAAAAAAATAATAAAAAAATAATAAAAGGAAGGTAAAGTTCCATATATATAAAGCCTTTACTTTTTGGTTTCAATGAAAGTATTAAAAGGAACTTTGCTTTGTTTTTAATAAAAGGTGATGCACGTTTTTGTTAGAAGGAAGTTTATTTTTTAGAAAGTAATTTTTCTTAACTTTGTTATTTGTCTGAAGTGCAGGTCTCGCGGTGAAAAGAAGGAGCCTCGTTATGACCAGCGGCAGCATCCTCCCTTTACGGAGCACATACACAGGTCACAGCGGCGCCGAAAGCGGATTTACCATGGCAGTGGTCGCGGTGACAAAATGTGGCTTATGTTTATTCGACGGGTGGCTTCCCGGTAAAGGCGCAATGAAAGATACAAAGCGACGCGGGTGGAGTTGCAGATGCGAGGCTACGGTGTTTCGGCAGGTAGAAGAACACCAGCGACAAAGTGAATCAGTGCTCGGTAACGGATGGGTGGTCAACATTTCAATATTGATGGCAGCGACAGGTCTGTCAAAGAGGGCGCCTGTGGATACGGTTCGTTTGCGGCAAAACTCAACGGCGGCAACGTTGCAGCTGCCACACCTACCTTATACGGAAATGGTGCCAGAAATTCAGTGTCGCGAGCCACTAGGGTCGAGCGACGGCATTCGCCACGCAGCGCAGGAAAACCTTCGGTGCAAGGCGTTGACAGATGACGTGGAACGATTCCACGTGGGCAGGAAAGAAACGCAATGAGCTAACACATATCTCCAAGTATTCGACAGAGGCTGGACAGGGAGTTGTTTCCCGGTAAGAATGTATCCATCGACACCGAGAAGGATGCGGTGATTGGAGTTAGAACACAGTAACGTCAGTGGCAGAAGATTACCATGTTGGGACACCAGATGCCGGATAGTGTGGGTATTGCTGTATTTAAAGCATCGAAACACCACACGTAAATGGGAACATTGTGCAAAGTTGGAATCGACGACATCGAAGGCGGTCGATGGGTATGCTGATAAGGTAAAATTAAAATAAAATTATGTTTCATTTAGGTACTCCATTGCCGTCATAATGAAAAGTAACGAACGGAGCTAATAAAAGGGAAATATGCATGTTATTTAAGGATAAAGCCATGAAGAGTGGCTATTAAAAGAATTCATAATGTGAAGTGATTAGAGGCGTTTCCGATTAATGAACGAATGGCCAACCGTTATGAAAGCGTGGATAATCAAACCAAACGAAGAAAACGGAGGATGGAATGCATGGTCAGGAAACATTTTCAAAGGGCAGAAGGTGAAAACTAAAGGGTTTTGAAAACTCGGAAATGAAAAGTTTCCTGGATTTTCTTTAAATACGGGTGTCAAAGATGAGAGAAAGGAGGGGGAACGGAAATGGTGGCGTGGCCAAATGGGAACTTTGGGCATGGCCACATTTGTAAAACAGGGATTTTAATTTGAATGTGAAAACTTTTCTTCAGAAATTTCAGGCCTTGTTAGCAAGAAAGAATGATAAATTTTCTGCATGCTTCATTTTAATTGTTCTATTTTTCTCTTTTCAGATTTTAGACTTGTATGTGAAATTGATGCCATTATTTTGGGTTATTTCATGTGAATGTTTGCAATCTGGAAATTATTTAAAACCCTAGGAACCAGCACCTAGTTTACTTTGATTGTGTTTATTTTGCAGGTCAGATAAGCTAGGTTGCATGTACGAAACTCTCACGTATTCGGTTTTGCAGGACGGGGTGCTATCAAACTGAAGGAGCTTTTGCATTGCTGTGTTTTCAGCAATTATTTTGATGCAAACTTTAATTTTCTGTTTCCAAAAATTTTAATTTCAGAATTTTTTTTCCTATTTTCAGACATTAAAATAAACATTAAAAAATTTTCAAAATCTAAAAATGATTTCACCATTGCGGAGATTATAATTCAGACTTCAAATACGCACTTTGAAATTTCATTTTCGGACTTGTTTAGTATTTTTAAAAATTCATCGAAGTTGCTGTTTTGCTACAGATTTTAAAATTCCGAAAATAGAAATTTTTCATTTTAAAGTCAAATTTCATTTTTCCAGTTTTTTTTTGCATTCATGAGCCTATGATGAAATTCCCTTCATGGAAATTCCAATTTCATTGAAGGGGTTATGTTTTATGGCATTTTCACAAATTTCATTTTGGGCCTAAAATTACCCTTTCTTCATAAAAATTCCAATTTTACGAAGGAGGGGTAGTTTGAGTACTACATTGAAACTCTTTTCCTTAAAGCACTTAATTGTTCATCTTGATGAAAAATTGATTTCATTTAAGAGGGATAAGTTAAAGTGACATTTTGAAGTTACATTTGAAGACCCTATTCATCATTGAGGATTTAATGCAAGATAAAATCTATCTTAAAACCATCAAGATAAAAAGAATTAAAGCATTACATCGTGGTCATATGAGGGCCAACTCACGTTTGTTTTATAAGGGTTCAATGAACAATCATTTATTTCACAGTAAAATAAACCACAGTGCCCCTTGTTTTCAGTTACTTGCAATCACTAAGGTGTTCCAAGCATTTTAATTTAATATCTTTCATACACAGATGCAAAATGCTCACATAACAGGAACCTTGGAGAAGTTACATGTTTAATTTCTTTGCAAGCAGAGGATTTAGAACCCAAATCCTATCGGAGAGTGTGTTTTCACAATCGGGTGAAAATATCACTCAACAGGTTTCATATCCACACTTTTGTGGGTTTACATGATCATAATTTTATTGTCAGTTGTCAAGCTACGAGCATACAGGTGAAATCTAATTCAACACAAGATTATCATTCAACAAGATCAAAACACATGACACAAGGTATTATTTATAAAAAACACATCGAAACATACAAAATAACCTAGGTAACACACATAATATTTAAAAGAGATAAACACTTATTTTATTTGTGTGTTTTTATTCTTGTGTGCTACTTTATTAAGAAATTTATAAAGGAGATAATCATCTAGGGTTTTATAGGGAATATCAATGGTGTGTACCTACAGTCAAGCCCACTCAAGGGTGGATGCTATGAAGAGTAGACCTAGAGACATGAGTCATCTTTAATTTAGTTCCAAGGACCTGATCATACCTCCTTGGTGGGATTCTACTCATCCAAGTCCTTGAATAGCAAGTCAAGAGCATCACCTACAAGGGAGCCCTCTATGGGACACCCCTATAGGTTTTGATATTAATCCAAGAGCATATTCCTAATATGTAGACACTTCAAATGTCTTGATTTATGAAATGCAACCACACACTAAGGCACTAGTGTATAGAGTAGTTTCATGCATTTGCAGGCGTGCTAGGTCTAACACACCTGCCTATGGGTAAGAGCAAGAGTACACACATTGGGTAGGGCCAATTAATTACACTTCACCCTTAAACCAAATTAATAGACTACAATAGCCTAGATACTAAGATAAGTATGATACTCATCACTCAATATGATCCAACTCAACCCTTCCCTTCCTCATCAATGAAGGAAGGCATGAGGAGATCCTCGATTATCCTCAAGAACAATATACTATGCAGGCATGATGTGCCTCTACGCTAGTAGAGTATAAAGATCACATGCTGAGGCCTAAGCCTCAAGTGAATGTGACTACCCTTTATTGAGGGAGGCATGTAGTTGATATCTTAGATCATCTTGAGTGAGATAGACCTCAGGGTGATGCTGCTAGGCCTCCTAGGCTCCTGTAATGACCCAAAAAATACATAAACAGAAAAATACAAAAATAGAAAAAAGGTTTTTGTTTTCACTAAGGAGAGAGGTACATGAACCCTTCATGAACCCCTAATCCACTAGCAAAACCTAAAGTTTCATTCTCCTAAGTTTTCCTGGAAGTTACATCTCATGAATTACCCTAACACATATCCATATGTGTAGGCATATAATGTTTTACTATAGATAAGTCTATTTATTTCATCATCCTTGATGAGCTAGACTTATCACCCTCTATCCATTGAAGGTGTACACGTATATCCATACCATACACAAATCCTTATATATAGGTATGCTACGAGTACCATGAGTTAAGCTATCCATCTCGTCTCCACGACAAGCTATCTTAACTCAGATGTAATATCTTCCTACTTAGTCCTCTATCTCCCTAAGGGGGTCTCAATTCCCTTAGGTTACCTCTGAGTTCACCCTAGAAATCTACACTAGATTCCCTATCATCAAGAAATCAAATGATTATACATCTATGCTACCACATCATAAAACAAAAAAAATAGAGAAAATGAATCAATATCAACACTAACATAAAATATAATACATGGCATAATAAAATACAAAAATACGGTTAAATTAATTTCAATAACCCAATAGCAAATACTTCCATTTTACATACATAATAAACCTTTCCTACTCAAAGGTATTACATTAACTGCATTGGGGATATCTCCCCATAATTCTAATCTATGGAACATAAGTAAATCAGCATAAGATGCCATACCTATTCTTTGTTTCCATTTGATTCCTTGCTTCTCCTTGCTTCTCTTTAGTTCTTTGAGGGTATTAGGGGATTAGGATACTCATGGTTCAGGATAGGCATACCTTTAAATGGATCTATTCATCTACTATGTCAAATTGCAACTATACAATAATCCATTAAGTATCTAGTCATCTAATGCATACTGGACATCATAAAGAAACCTTATTTTTATTTTCACCTCTCACAAATCCCCTTGGAGAGTCATGCAAACATGCTATCACTTAGATTAAGGTCCAACTTAATTTCATTTCTTTCATGACCTAAAGCATTAAAGTCCCATACCCTTAACCTTTAGAACAATAATTCTTCATTCCCTAAACCAAAGCCCCATAACTTTAGCTTAAATAATAAATCCACATCTCATTCCATTTAAAAACTCCTAATATAATCAACATTAATCCAAGGGTTCTCTTTAAATAAACCTTTCACATATTTCCCTAAGATTCAAGGTTCCTTTTCAATCAAAACCTAACATTTACATATCCCATATAAATCAAAGGTTCCCTTAAATAAAACCCATTATATATCTCATGTAAATCAAAGGTCCATTTAATTAAATCCCAATATATGGTTCACATATAAATCAAAGGTCCATTTAATTAAAACCTACTATATGTTTCACACATAAATCAAAGGTCTATTTAATTAAATCCCAATATATGGTTCACATATAAATCAAAGGTCCATTTAATTAAAACCTACTATATGTTTCACACATAAGTCAAAGGTCTATTTAATTAAATCCCAATATATGGTTCACATATAAATCAAAGGTCCATTTAATTAAAACCTACTATATGTTTCACACATAAGTCAAAGGTCTATTTAATTAAATCCCAATATATGGTTCACATATAAATCAAAGGTCCATTTAATTAAAACCTATTATGTGTTTCACATATATAAAATCAAAGGTCCTAATACATTAAATCCATATAAATCAAGGGTCCCAATATATGTCTCACATATATAATCAAAGGTTCCCTTAAATAAATTAAAACTATAATTTACAACCTTCAAAGACTGTGGCTCTTTTACGTAGCCCATCTACAGATAGTGTTATGCCTTACAAGGCACACCGAACATCCATGGTGAACCTAGTTTTCTCAACCTGCACTCCCCAACCTAGGGGTTTATTCTACCGAATAATACATTTTAATTTGCTAAGTTGTTCCAAGGTAAACAGAGCATTAATGTCACTCTCTGTTATTGGTAAAACATAGTGCTCTCTAATGGCACCAGGGTATCTGACTCAAACATAGTGCACCAAGTGGGTACAATGCACAACGCTTTCTAAGCAAGGTTGGTATTTCAAAATGTCTAGTTCTCCCCTCTCATGGAGGTTCCACATGAAACACAATGCACAATGCTTTTCCAAGCAAAGGATGGTGTTTCACAACATCTGGGTCTTCCCTACTCATGGAGGTTCCACACTAACACAACGCACAATGCTTTCCAAGCAAAGGAAGACATTACAAAATTGTCTAGTTTTCCCCACTCATGGAGGTTCTACATTAAACACAATGCATAGTTCTTTCTAATAAAAGGAAGATATTACAAAAACATCTGGTTTCCCCACTCACAAAGGTTCTACACAAAATATAGTGTACAACGCTTTCCAAGCAAAGTAAGACATTACAAAAATATTCATTTTTTCCCACTCACGGAGGTTCTACACCAAACACAATGCACAACACTTTCCAAGCAAAGGAAGACATTACAAAAACATCTGGTTTTCCCCACTCATAGAGGTTCTACACCAAACACAGTGCACAACGCTTTCCAAGCAAAGGAAGACATTACAAAAATGTCTGGTTTTCCCCACTCATGGAGGTTCTACACCAAACACAGTGCATAAATCTTTCCAAGCAAAGGAAGATATTACAAAAATATCTATTTTTTTCCCACTCACGAAGGTTCTACACCAAACACAGTACACAGTGACTTCCAAGCAAAGGAATACATTACAAAAATATCTGGTTTTCCCCACTCATGGAGGTTCTACACCAAACACAATGTACAATGCTTCCAAAAAAGGATGGCATCTCTAAAACATATTTAAACAACACCAAACATAGCTTAGAATAACCCAACCTACTGAGATGTATGCCCGATGAGGTTTATTGCCTCCCTTTCGACTTTTGGTGTGCTTACTGTCCTCTGCCTTTGCCTCCCTCCTCTGTTTCTCCCTTTTGTTTCTCTTCACCTTCCCTTATTTCTTCCTCCTATTTTGCCTCCTCCTTATGTGCCCCCTCACCTTGGTGGCCCATCCACCACCTTCTCGAAGCTTGCACCACCGTCTTCCCTTCAATGCCCATCCCCTATCCCTTGTGCATTTCCCCCATGTTTTCCTTCTTTGGCAATTTTAAGCATCACAGGCCTTACCTTAGGTTGCACCATGTAGGGATGTGGGATCACAACATATCTTTTAAAATAATAAGGATATTTATAATATATTATAATCTAAGATATTTATAATATACTTTTATAATATATCTATTATTATTTCATTTAAAAGAAAGGTCCTCTTTCAATTTATTCTTAATTAATTAAAACTTTTTAATGAATCTTCTCTTATCATTAAAATAATCACTTTTAATTAATCTCAAATGGATTATAACCACTGTTGGGTGCCAACATGGTTAATTTTGTCCTAGTTTTGTCATAGCACTCTTCATTTAAATTTGTGAATCCAGGGAACTCGTAAGCTTGTGAAGGGTCACGGGTAAGACCTAATCACACTACCACTTTCAAGATGATCTAATCAATGACTAAGAGGGGGTGTTTGATATAACATTAACAAATTCATCTGCATTTAATAAAACTAAAACATAGTTAATAATGCGATATAAAATAAAAAATCAACTTGCATGAAATGAAATTGCATAATCAAATAACCACACTCTAAGCTTAGCCTAAGAAATAAACATACTATCATGCATAATGAAACTACGTAATTAGTCTATGAGGGGAGGAATATTGGCTTGGAGTGGGCCCAAGCTCCAAGCAGATCCCACCCGATAAACTCACAAATAAATGCTACTTTGATGAATGCTTACGCTTTATTACCGATGGAATATTACATACATCAAGAATCTCTAACTCTCTATGATATTATCTGATATTCTATATATGATCCTCTATGATGAGAAGTTTGTGTATTTATAAACTACACACATAGAACTTCCTATGACGGTTCTGTTAC
Organism: Wollemia nobilis; assembly: GCA_028583015.1. NCBI lineage: Eukaryota > Viridiplantae > Streptophyta > Pinopsida > Araucariales > Araucariaceae > Wollemia > Wollemia nobilis. Next base: position 5,356,558 of record JAQPPZ010017101.1, on the reverse strand, counting down.
AACTGATGTCTCGGTTCAGCCTAAACTAGGATAGTTCAGTTGCTGTAACCGACGCATGCTAAGAAGCTCTACATCATTTCCTTGTATTTGGATAAATCTTACCTCATCATGTTTTTGCCTCGTAATTTGTTGCACATCCTACCACTCTAGCTAGGACAACTCATCCAACTACAGTTTCCAACATATTATATGGAACGATGGTCAACAGAGTCCTTCTTTAGCCAATTGGTCAACACACATCATTCGGACATCGGCCTTGGTAAGGCGCCTACTCAGTAAGGTGCCTACTTGAGTAAGGTGCCTACCTGAGTAAGGCACCTACCTGAGTAAGGCACATACTTCATTAAGGTGCCTACTCAATAAGACGCATGCTTTCTTTTACCTTTGTTTGACTTAGTAGAACTGTGCTAGGTCCACGTAGGACCTCGATTGAGCAAAAGATGATAAAATCATGGAAATAGCTACACACAACATACTTCACACATAGATTAGATAAACACATGATTTTATTAAATACATACATAATACTTCATAAAAATATACAACTTATGATATAGTTGCATGCAAATACCATTAGTACATATACAAAACTATGAGCATTTCTGGTTCTCATCATCCCCCTATGCCTAATATGTGCCATGCCCTCATGGCACCTAAGCTGGTAGTTGGATGCATCGCGTAAGTCTCTACCTCCTATATCCTTCTCTTACTAGTGGTCACAACTCCTTCTCTACTCTAAAGCTCCCTTTTTTGTTGAGGGATCTTGGTATGTTGCTGGGCATCACCGGTCTGTACACTTCTCTAACTACGCCAACTAGGTAGGCCTTGGATTTTGCTTTGCTGGCTATACCTTCTAATATGAATTAGTCTAGCACTTATACTGGGTGTTGCTACTATTGTTACTTCTCCTCTATGGAATTCTGCCTCTACCTTGTGCCATAAATCATTGAATTAGGGTCATGGCACCCCCAATGGAATGTTAGAGTCATCCTCATCTCAAACAACCACATTGGCCCTAAAAAATCAAAGATATTTGGTGTTGAGGCTGGCATTCTCCTCTGTAATTGTTGTAGCCTCTACTTCTGGCCTAAATATCCCTCATCTCTCCAGCAATTTCCTTATCTTGGAGAGTCATCCCAACGATGAATCGTAGATCTTCCAAAATTGATCTTTAGTCATCGGGTCTATAGAAATGTCTGGCCCTCTCTCAGCCCTTTTCACCATGTTCCTTGCCTCCTTAGATTTCCTGAGCTCCCCTAGAATTTTCTCAAATTTCTCCTTTCGCTCTATTAGGGCAGTCATACCTTCCTCTCATTCTTCATCCAAGTGAGGATTAGGTTCGACAAAGGTAACTCTTTTCTTGGTGCCCTTATTCTATGTTTTTTGGGGTACCTTCCTCTGTATTCATTATGGGAAGGCAACAGTTTGTGAAGGGGAATCTCCCCTCTTCTCCTTAGATTCAAGGTCCTACCCTGAAAGTCCCTCGTCATCATCAATGTGAATAATGAGGTTTTCTTATCTAAAACACAGAATTCCCTTGCTCCTCTCCAATTGCCCGGTTGGAGGCACTTGAGCCTTCTCTAGCCTCTAATTCCTTGTCTCCAACATCTGACCTGGCTACTCCAGTTGAGACGATTCTTTTTGATGATGTCAAAGAATTTGTGGGCATTTCCATCACCTAGTTGGTTTGAGTAGAGGCATCTTGCCTCTCCACTACCCTAGTCTATGACTACTCGCTCACTGTATTGAGCTACTAAATCATTTATTTAAATTGTTCAATGGTAGCCTTCAGTTCTTGAATTTTTCTTATGGTCATTTCCCTATATTTCTCGAATAGTGCTTGTATCAAATTTTTCTCGAAGTGGTCCTTGGGCTAATCTTGCAAGCCTGTTGGAGGCTGAAGGTCATGTGGACTATGAGCGACCAAATCCTGTAGGGTTTGGGATGTGATGCCAACCTCTGTATATTCCTTGTCTAAGAGGATTAGGAACCTTCCTCGTCTCTACCCATGCTCTGTGCGGTATCCTAGGGCCTCTAGAATATGAATTTTTGGCTTATTCTCCATGTAATTGGGTGGAGTGCTTTGATATTCTTCTGCAACATCTGGCAAATATTGAGGGTATTCCTCCTTGATCATTTCTCCCATTATGAAATAATGCTATACCTTAGTATTTTCCTACTCTATGATGTTAGATGTTTTAGCCCTATGTTCTTCTGCATGTCGTATTAGGGTCAAAATTAGCCCATGGTGGGCTAAGGCAAAGACTGCCCCTCTTTGGTATAGTGATGTTTCGTCTTGCAGGGCTTTCGCTAGATAGTAAGGGACATTAATTTTTCTCCCATGCATCAGGTGACTCATGAACCTCATGTGGTTCAAATTCAAATGTGAATATTTCCCAATGCATGTAAATAATCTCATGATCTGCTCAAAAATTTTCCGCAAGTGCATCAAGATTTTTTGCTTTGGAATTCCTCCTTGGTCGCAGGGAATTTTACACTGTCCGAACATCTCCTCGGTACATTTTATTGCCACTCTATATTTATACATGCATTCTCCCATTAGGGAGAGGCCAGTGACCCAAGAAATGTGCTCAGGAGTGATTGGAATTTCTAGTCCTCACAGCTGGGCAACTTCTTTGCTTAGGCCAAGGGTGAATTCCTTGGCTACCCCCATGTATTGTTCTTGGTTGACCAAGTGGCAGTAATCCATCCATCTGGCTGCTTCGAATTGGGTGTAGGTCACCCCCCTAATTCCTTCAACATTGTTGGGCTTCTGCTTCCTAATTGCATGGTTCGTCGAAGGTCCTCCCATGGTGAATTTCCCTGCTTTGTTCAAGCTCTGTAAGGCGCTTTCTTATGGAGTGAGGTGCCAGCCTTGGGAAGTCATTTCTATCTTGGGATTGGCAGGGTGCACCATCCGAATTATTTTTCAGCACAATGTATTAGACATGGGGGTTAATTTTTCCGTTCTTGCGCCAACATTATTCACAGGAGTATATTAAATGAAAAATTAAATATATATCCAAAAAAATCATGCGCATACCTGGTTGGTCATTTTTGAACCGTATGGAGTGTGTTGATTTGGCACTTAGTGGGTTAATCCCCTTGTGCTATGTATGTCACCTTGGGTACTACATTTTTTTCTCACTTCGAGGTCCTTCATTGAAGATGTAGTAGATCCTCCTGGTTTCGATTGGGATGCATGTCTTCTTGGTGGTTGGCCTTGCGTGTAGGAATCTCCACCAATGATTTTGAAATATGTTTGTGTGCCTTCCATCATGTGAGATGATGGTATTCATCTTCGATTGCTCCACTACTACCATGTTTGTGCATGTGATTATTGATCGGGCACCTACTTTAGTAAGGCACTAGAGTGGCACTATTTTGGGTAAGGCACCTAGGTAAGGTACCAGTAAGGCACTTAATTCTAGTAAGATGCCAACTGGACACCTAACTCAGTAAGGTGCCTAACTAAGTAAGGTGCCAGTAAGGTGATTTTTTTGACTGATATATTATATATATATATATATATATATATATATATAGTTTTTTTTTAATAAAATATTTTGGGGGTTGCTTTCCTAGTTGGGTAAGGTGCCAGAGTAAGGCGTCGCTCTTTTGGAGTAAGGCACCAGGGTAAGGCGCTGCTCCTCTAGAGTAAGACGCCTAAATAAGACACCATTTTTCCCCATGCAAAAAAATTGTCACATCCTTGTGACAATAGCCCCCCTTTTAGATATATATATATATAGATATTTTTACAAACAAGGCGCCGCTCCACTTGGGTAAAGCACTGTTTCTCCTAGGTGAGGAACCACTCCACCTGGGTAAGGCACCTCAATAAGACACTACTTCACCTAGGTAAGGCACTCGGTAAGGTGCTGCTCCACTCAGGTAAGACATCCAGTAAGGCACTGCTCCACCCGGGTAAGGTTATCGGTAAGGCACCGCTCCACCTGGGTAAGGCACTGCTCTGCTCAGGTAAGGAACCTATTATTTCTTGCTAAAAAGTTACCAAAAGTTAACATTTTGTGTGAGGTTGATCAGGCCTCCTAAAATTCTTGTCCTGCAATGTTAATGTCCACCTTGTTCGGGCATGGGGATGTTTGATGAGGAATTTGGCATTCTGAGCCGATCTAGACCTTATTTTCCAAGATGCCTTTTGCTCGTACAATCAGGCCACACTCCTGCAAAATAAAATGAGAAAGAAAAGAAAAAGTGTAGTTAAATAGGATCCATGCCTATTAGGCCTTGGCTCTCAGGATGCCTATAGCTTTATGCGAGGTATTGTCCCTACAAAAAAAAAAACACCATTATCTAAGAAATAAATAGGAAATTACCCTACTAGTTTTGGTGGACCTCCCTGTGTCCACCCGGTTGTTGAGAATTTTGGGGAGTTTCTACTCGGATGGGGTATCCCCAATGCATGTTATGGCTTCCATCATCAATACCTCAGATGTATGGTATGGGCGCACTCAGTGGCCATTATATGTTAGGAAGGTATTGCTATCGTTGATCATATTGACTCGTACCACACCATTATTGATAATTTCCACCATATCATATGGTTCCATCCATCTTTGCATCAGCTTCCCCTTTCATTTCTGGGACCTGGAGTCATATAATAACACCCAGTCACCTTCTTTGAATTTTTTCTTCTTAATGTGGTGATCATGTCACTACTTCCTCTACCTATTTACAATATTTGTCCTCTGTAAGGCATCCATGCGAAATTCGTCTAGCTAGTTTAGCTCTTGTTAGTCAAAAAGTGACTAACTACAAAAAATGGCTGATGCACATTTTTTCCATATTTTCAAAGAAGACCGAAGTAGCCCATATTCTAAAGAACAAAAAAAAAGCAAAAATACACTAAGGAATAAAAGTGTCACGATTTCGCAACATGTCGAGTTTTCGTGGCAAAAAATAGCAAAGAGGGAAAGCAGAGGAAAAATTCACAATTTTGTGACGTTTCCCATTTTTGCCAAGTCCATCAATAAAAAGGTAGAAGTCAGGGAGAATGTCATGATTTTGCGACATGGCTTATTTTTGCTAGAAGAATAGCAAAACTGCTAAAGAGACTAAAAGTGTCACGATTTCACGACATGTCCCTTTTTCATGGCCAAAAGCAACAAGAGAGAGCAAGGAGGTGAAAGTGTCACGATTTCATGACATGTCGCATTTTCATGGTAAAAACCAAGAAAAAGAGCTAAGGAGGCAGAAGTGTCACGATTTCACGACATGGTCAATTTTTGCGATGCAAAAAGAAGAATCAGACTGAAGACATAGAAATGTCATGATTGCATGACATGTTGCATTTTCATGACTCAAGAAGGGCAGACAAGCACAAAAACAAGAGTGTCATGATTTCGAGACATGTCTGGTTTTTTCTAAAGAAAAAAGTAAAGAAGGCTTCACAAAGGTAGAATGTCACGATTTCACGACATACACGCTGTAGAGAAACAAAGTATATTTTTGGCAACTGGGGCATGCATTGACATCATGTGCTGATTTCTGAAGAATGTTTAGTTGATTATAACATGACAGGTCTGCTAGATGATTGCATAATAATAGACTCATCTAAATTTAGCCAGAAGGAAATCTATCTAATCTACGAGAAATCCGTTGTATATTCTTAGAAACTGCAGATAATTACTTGTAATTGGTTGAGGAAATTAAATGTACATAGTAGAAGATACTATTTTTAGGGTATAAATAGGAGTGAGTCAATCATGAAAAGGGTCGACTTTTGGACGTTTACAGACTTGATGTACATGCTACTAGATTATAAGTAATAAGAGATATTCTTCCTCTGGATTTTGAAATTCTGTATGCGAGTGTATGTATCTGGTTTTTAAATTTTATTTATTTTAAGTTTTATAATGTATCTGTTCTGAAATCTAAACTGTGCATGTATAAAAATTATCTCTATAGTTGAATATTAAAGATATTTACATGTATTTAGATGAACATTTAAAATTGTAATCAGGAATTCATGTTTTCTATAGAAAGATATAAAGAAACTCTGAAGATAGTAATCTGCATCATCATTTTTTAGTTGTTGTCTAATCTGTACCATGAGAAAATTTCTAGCTTTGGCTATATTTCCCTTATCTCTTGTTTCCAATTTCTCTAAAAAAACTCAAAGGAACTAGCCTTCTCTGGAGATTAGACAGATAATCTCAAGCAAGGTCTATCTATTCAATGTTGGCAAAGTCTAAGGTGCAACACTATTAACCGAAGGCAGATTTTGTTCCAACAGTTTTTGGCATGCCCGATGGGACAAGCAAATCCCATAGTATTATATAAGTTTTTGTGTTTTTCTTTAGAGCCTGTTGTTTGAAAATATCAAGAAAAAAATACCTGGTGAATTCGTTGCAATAAAATTTAGACCATAAAAGAAAGACCTTGTCTAAAATTTTCTGGTTATATAACCATATGATAACCAGATCCTAAGCTAGAAACTCTGAAAAACCCATCGATTTCTTTGAGCTATATCTCAGAATCCTAAAGGGACACCCTATGCTAGCCACACGATCAAATCCACCTGGCACCATTAGCACCTCTTTAACACCCGTTGTAGGGGCATCTGTAAGCAATCCTATAGTAGTTGTAACTCCTTTAGCAACCATGGCAGCTACCCCTATCTTAGCGCATCTTGTGTGGAATCAAACTGGTCCTTTGAACTTGGGAGCACAAAACCAAATTCCATAAGCTACACTAAAAGCATTGCCAACTTTTGACATAATAGGCAAAGCAACAGATGAGCGCTGTTTAGATGTATCATCGCTAGCATATATTTACAATATCACTTAGGAAGATGTAATGGTCATATTGTTGGTTATATATTTGAAAGGAAAGATGCTCTATTGGTACAGAGTGCTTCTCATTGGATCCATTACTTCTTAGGTAGTGCTTGTCGGCTGTCTGGTCGATGAATTTAATATACATGTGGATCCTTTCACATTGTTGAATTAATTCACTATCATTGAGAAGCATCCACAAGAATAAATCCAGGATTTCAACATTAGATTTACCAGAACTCATGATAGAGTACCTCAGGGCATAACACCCATGGAAGAACAAGTTATATGTTATTATTTAAGGGATTTTGATTCAAATCTTAGTATGATAATAAGGCAATCCTGTGTAACCACTTTTATTGAGATCTATCTAGAGGCAGCAAAGGGTGAAGCTGATCTCATCACTACAAAGAAATATCCATCAAAAAGTCTATTTCCAATTGTACCAAAACTTTCCCAAGCATTAATTTATAAACTACCTGTACTCCCATCAATGTAGGCTCTCCTAGCTATAGCCACATCTCCTACACTCCTTGCATTACCAGCCACACCCCTTGCATCAGCTCCCTCGAATGACCAGTACATGACTATAATTGATACAATGAAAACATTATCAAATGAAATGGCATCCATGAAAAAGAGGGAATCTGAACGGAATCTCCAAGCAAGAAGATTTCCACAGATACAAAAAGATGGTGCTTCAATGAGTGGTGGAGGGCAAGATAGAAAAAATGTTGTGCATGCAAATGAGACAGGAGATAATGGGGAACCCACTAATTCTGATTATTGGTGTACCACTTGTAACGATCCTCATGGAGAAGATTCATGCATGATTCATCAACATCATGTGCAAGCAGTTATTAATGAGAAAGCCAAAGAAACCAGAAAGGGAAAAGTGAACATAATCAGAGAAGTCCACCACAATTTGGCAATGCCATCCATGGAACAAGTCTCAATCCTGACAAGATCAGGAAAAAAGTCATTATAATTCGACCCCAAGGAACTCCAACCACTAAGTTTTCCTCCTGCCCCTAGGGTGACTCCATAGAAAAAATAGTCTAATGAGAAAGGATGTTCTAACCCTCCTCAGACTTTTGCAACTACACCAAGAAAATAATTTCCTCCTAAAAAAGGGAGCGAGGCTTAAGAGCAAGCGAAGGAAAGACTCATATTTCCTTCATTAACAAAAAGATAGAATAGAAGCCACACAAGTCTATCAAGATAGATATGATGCATCAACCAGTGGAAAGGAGAAAAGTTCTGAGGTATCCCCAGCTGCAACCCTTTTGTTCAACATTGCAGAAGAAATGAAGAGGACTCCTTCCAAAATAAGCATGTATGATGCACTGCAAATTCCTGGTCAAAATGACCTCCTCCAAGAATCCCTAAATTTAAAGAATGATACCTGTAGCACCCTAAAATTGGCGCAGTAAAACCTTAGTAATTACATTCACTCTAGTAAATAATTCAAATTCAAATTTTAACCTCCAAAACTGCTCCCAATCTGCCATGTAATCCGTTTCCTCATTTCTTGTGCCATTTTTAGAGTTTGTTTTGACCGTTTGATGATATCATCGTCGATCAGATGATATCGCCCCATATTGGACAATTTCGTATAGGCTAGGACGTCCAGACGATCTTGTTCCAAAAATAATTTTGCACAATTAGTCTCTAATCCAGACAGAAGCATGTCTACACTCGTTAGAGACCCTCCCCGTTGGAGATCTCCCAAATAGGGATGATCTCCAACCTCCTAACCTCCCTCCTAAGCCTATTTAATCCTAAGCCCTCCCCTTAGCATCCCCCTGGCTGATAATTCCTGTAACTTGACTTCACACGCATTAAGACATCCTAAATTATTATTTGCATTAGTTCTATCCAAATTTTGTTGCAGGTACCTTAGTATTTTTCAGTCGGAGCAAGCTTACATTGTCGCAGATGATCCTGTTCAGATCGGAGGTGATCCTGTCGAATCAGAGATGATTTCATACCAATGCGAGACGATTTCGACTGCAGTCAACATTGGGGCAATCAGTGCCCAGAGTTTGCATTTCTTCATCTTTTCTCTGCTGTTTTATTCTACAATTAGCTAGTTTATTTACTATTTCATGCTATCTTGCATCTTGGAGTTCACCCATCTAGATCAAATGCATAATTAAGTTATAATTGTCATTAAATTAGTATGATGCATTCATGTTTCTGTTTATAATTTTTAGTTTGATATTGTTATTGTCATTTTACATTGTTTCCCTATGTTAGCATTGTTGCATTCTCTATATTTTGCATCTATTTTTTTGTTTGTAGGTCTCTGATGAATTTTTCTGATGAATTCGTCAAATCTCAGATGATCCTGTCAAATCTCAGATGATCCTGTCAGATCTCAGACGATACTATCAAATTCCAGATGATCCTGACTGCTTCAATAATCAGAATCTTCATCAGACATCCAAATCAGGTATGACTTTTTAATCTTGCTTAATTTCTCTATTTTTTGTCCTAATTTGTTCTTCTGTATTCATTTAATCTGCATTTTCATATAGAGCAATTTAGATTCATTTGGCCAAACCTAGGACTTGGATGATTAAGGCTAAAACTGAACACATAAAACACATTCCCAACCTAGGCATGGAAACTGCCATTAAATGTTTCCTGGTGAACCCACCATTCGTCAAAAAATCACCATAATACACCTCCCTTGAGAGGCAAGACCTTTTCAAGGCCTCTCAGTTCGAGGTACTGCGCCATCCTTTTCCCATCCTCCTTCCGGGCACGGATCCTATAGCCTGAAGGTAGGGATGCAAAAAATTTGGAGAGATACATTTTGGTGAACCTGACGTGATCTAGTAAAGAAATACCTGTTAAAGCTATCATGGTAGATAATGGCTCCTCTCTTAATTTATGTACTTATCAATTATTCTAAAAACTCAAAATAAAGGAAGAAGATCTTAATGAATCAAATGTTATTACAAAATATTTTAACAATGAAATTCAAGAAGCTCAAGGTACTGTAATTTTTCCCCTTAATATTGGATCCAATATTCTGGATACTTTGTTCTATATAGGATATTGTCCTTCACCTTACAACCTACTTCTCCAGAGTCATTGGATTCATACGATGATGGTTTTCCCTTCCACTCTTCACCAATATTTGAAGTTTGAACTTGCAAATAAAATTGTTACCGTACAGGGTGACCCAAAACCATTTGAAGAATATTTAATGGTTGAAACATTAAGTTCTATACATTCTTCATTGTCACAATTATCTTCTATCCATCACTTTTCTTCATCCATATATGATCATCCTTGTTTACCAAATAACACTTATGCATATCTTTCACATATATTCCCTCCATATTATCAATATTTGGAAGATAATAATAAGAATGAAGAACCTTCTTATCCTTATGACATTTTATTTTGTAACATGATCAATTTTACACATATAAAAGTAAAATATTTTGCTACATTATTCTACATTATAACAAAGCTTTTGTTATCACTACCTTTTATTCATCACCTTTTGTTCTTATCTTCAACACAACCAAATTATCCTTCAAAAACTCCTTTGATTTTGAAGCAACCTTAGACATGCTATACTCAAATAACCTTGTATAGTGTATATATATCATTTTGTATATATCACCAATTTTAATTCATAAATTAAAATCAAAATACAAAAAAATCAAAATCCTCAAAATCTTCAAAAAAATACTAATGCAGCTAAGGACCTTAAAGGTAAAGTTGAGCCCAACTGGCTTGGACCATACATTGTCACTGCTAAGTTTGAATCAGGAGCATACAAATTATCTACCTTATATGGTAAAGAACTTAAATAACCCATGAACATTTTGCATCTTAAACGTTACTATATATAAATTTGGTCATTTCATCCTTGTATATATTTGTTTAAAATATTTCAAAATCACTATTTTGTATTTCTTTCAATTTATAAATTCAAAAACACCAAAAACATTCATAATCATCAAAATATTCAAAATTATTTGTTGCATTTATTTATGACACTTGTTAATTCTTAAAAAAAAACAAAAAAATAATCATGAAAATAAAAAGACAACAATATTCTTGACTCTTTCGAAACCAAAACAACATAAAGAAGAAAGAGAGAGTCAACATTCTCAAAACTTCTCAAAAAGTATTTATATATATTTCTTCTTACAAATGTTGCAGTTATATTTTCAAATTATTTTGGATAAATTAGCATTTATTTGGAATCCTGCACTTTCACATTCACAAAAATAAATATCTTGATTTTATCTGGCATGATTACTAATCTCTCTTATATCAAAGTTCACAAAATTCAATTAAATAAAGTTTGAGCACAGAGAATTGATCTTGTTATTTACTTAAACCAAGCACATCTTTTCACAATAAAATGATTATATTTGTAATTTCCATGCTTTGCTACATAGTAGAAGTGGTTTCTTGAGCGAAAAGTTTCCCCTGCTATCCTATCATGCACATGGTCTAGAATATTTGAGAATTGGCAAAAGGACAAGCTCACCCCTACCCAGAATAAAACTTCCTTGCTCTACAGCTAATCCGAGCAAGTATCCCTAGCATAGAAAAAAAAGAAAAAGCAAAGTTCAAGAAAAATACAAAAAAAAAAAGAGAAAAAAAGAAAAATATTATTTTCATCATTACAACATTATCAAGCAAAAAGAATGCAAAAGAAAGCAAAAGAAAGAAATGAAAGCAAAAGCAAAAGCAATAAAATCCCTTTCCCTACCCTTTGAAAAGAAAAGAAGGGTTGATGAGCTTGAATACCTGGAATTCTCAATTATTCGACAACTGTGAGGTAAGCCCCATAACAGGTGGTTTGTGCCCAACCTGACTTGGCCTTGGGTAACTCCTAGCGTGGCAATATTTCTGTCACATTAGCGACCTTCTTTTGTATAGACCTATGTCTGCTTATGGATTAGCTAGCTCTTGATAATCCGACTTACATAGTAGTCTAGTATGGTTATATGCATCTACATCATGGTTAATGAACACTTATTTGGTTTATTCAAATCACTTGTATCATATTATCTTGCTCAAACTGGTAAATGAACATAGCAATTGCACACACATTTGTATTTGAGAGATTTTGTGTATCATTATGATAAATCAAGATTGGAAATGAATTCACATATGCACATGGGATTCCTTATAAATCTAACTTTTGTCTTTAAGATACTTTGAAATATTTTTTGCAAATTGTTTGGAATAATTCATTTTCTTCTTTAAAGTACAGTTGTTTAGCCTAAAGACAACTACATACATAATAGAAAAAAATCAAAATTTCTTTCAAAACCTTACAATCAAAACACATATACATATATATATTATCGACTTTCACGACGATGGTATAGTTCCAACACCAAAATTGGAATTTTATGCCTAGCGCAAGTCCTTATCTTCATATTTTCTGTTTATCAAAAATCAATCATGCAATAATACTATCTCTTTTTGGATTTTCACGATGATGGTATAAGTCTATACCTACATATTCTATGCCTAGTGCAAACCATTGTAACAATTTCTATTCTCCATTTATTTAAAAATCATGAAAACCATATGACTTAAATCATTCTGTTATACAATTATTTTTTCAAAACAAAAAGCAAACATTATCACTATTTCATGTCATTATGTCAACCTTCAATTTTGCAATGATGGTATAATTCCTAGGGAATTATCCAAAAAATTTATCACACTTAGGAATTTATGCCTAGCAAAAGTCATTTTAAATTATTTCATGCATACTATTTTTATGAAAATCTGAAAACAAATCATCATCATCATCATTTGCACCATTGCACCAAAGTCTTAAGACAGTCTCTTAAGCACTCTTTTACTTTTCACAATATTTCTATACTGGGATTAGCTTGACGACCGAGTGAGTGGCGACTCCATGAAATGGTCTATAATAGCGACAATGTCCTTTGAAATTATTGTTAGAAGTCTCTTTTTATCTTTTATCACATCACATCACAAACAACCAATTTGTTCTATCAGATTATTTCATTTAAATTTTTCAAGCATGACATTTTAACCATAATATTTCAAAATGACATAATTATATGAATCATCAAATCAATCAATTAAAACATTAAAAGCATCATAAAAATACATAAGACAAGTCATATGATCAAAAAAAATATCTCATCTATATATATCACAAATATATATACATCATCTCAAAACTGGATTGGTATGCCATAATTTGTACCTCGGCATACTCAATCCTCTATCAAAAATAATAGAAACTATGTCTCAATCTATATAGTGTCATGCAGTAGTCTAGCGTCGAGAACCCCTCAAGCTCTCAGCCTCATCTCCTCCCTCGCCCTGATGTGGACGAGGTGGCCCCATTGTAGTATGTGTGGTACTACGAGTCCTAGTCGTCGATCGGGACGAAGTCCTCGATGACCCAATCCTGATCGGATCTACAATGTTAGCCGACAGTGGTAATCTCTCCTCCTCTAGCACCATTTGATAGTATAATGTCTGGTAAAAAGTGATTTGGGCAATAGCCCGTGCTAGCTCCCGAGTGCTCGCTCCTCCACCCCATGATCTGAGGCATGCAATCTCATCTCTAAGCTGTGTAACCTCAGCTCGATGGCGTGCAACCTCATCCTGTAATTTCTACACCTATGCCTGGAGATGGATTGTCTCCACTCAAAGAGTCGCTGTCTCACTACTCTCCCCAGTGTCAACACCCTTGCCCTTATCGGGTGATGGTGGCCTCTCTCTCTGTGGAGAAGGAGGTCTCTCGTCCCTCCTCTCCTGCTATCGAGGCCTCTATTGTGTTTGTGCTCTCCTCAGCTCTCTCCATCTGTGACCCTAGGTCGCCTCCATAGCTATCTGGCGTTGCCTCCCCATCCAATGCACAACTGCATGAATTAGACCCTGAGCCCTCATCATCCGAGGAGGGTGGATGCCTGCGTACTAGGCATCGTAACCATCAGCTACTCTAGTGTTTTCCCCATCCACTGGCTAGATGGGGGCATAATCCGTGTCCTGAATCTAGAAGCGCTACATATTTGGAGCCCCACTGACTGTAGTGTTATCCTAGATAGTCTAAGAAAACTCATAATCCTTGAGAGATGGGATCCCCTACTGTAGACCAAACTATCGCAAAACTCAGTCGTAGTGGTGGAGCTCCACCTCTCCCCTCTCCATCCACAACCAACAAACTCGCCTGATGTGAGCCAGCTCTTGTCCATCCTCGACCCACCCTGGATGATCCCTCCAAGGCCTCTAGGTGATATGGTCCGAGACAAGGTCATCCAGTAGTCTCCGGGACATCGGCAGATCAATCCGCTGTTGTGCCCCTCTTCGAAACCACCAGTAGAAAACTCAGGGCCTCTCCCCATCAATCCCTATCAAAGGAAGCCCTACCAGCCTCTGCACTACAATTTTCTCCCAGCACCACACCTGCAGAAGCGATGTCATCACCAGACATCGGTCGCCCTTGTACACGACCCCATGCAGGATCCTGTACAATCAACATAGAATAAAACTGCCCCAAGAGAATCTATAACCATGGTCTCGCATGTTGCAAATCACATCTGCTAGCACCCATGGTACCCTGCACCTGCTCTGGTGGCACAATAGAAGTCCACCTACCACTCCGACCAAAACCTGTGTGAGTCTGGATGCCACAGGCATCTAACACAGCGCCTCAATGTTTACTTTGCCCTTCTCCAAGGTGAAGCTTAGATCGCCACACAACCGCATCATAGCATGGTCCTGATTGGCCACAGGAGTGATCAACCGTCCTTGTATGGGGATCCTTAGAATCCTCTATACATCCTCTACTGTGGGAGTCATCTCCCCTGTGGGTAACCATAAATAGGAAGAACCCGGATACCACCTCTTTGCTAGGGCTGTCAGTAGCCCCATGTCTATAAAAACTTGTGGCATCTCTGCCACATGCTGTAAGTCGGCCTGAGCCAACTAATCCCGCTCTGCTTATGATAGAGCGGCCAAGTCGTCTCTCAACCTATCGTATTTCCATTCTCTGCTCTTTAGTAAACCTCTCTGCAACATAAACAACATAATAAAAAAAACAAAAATCATTAATAACAAACTCAAGTGATCAATAATGCAAGTAAAATCAGTTCAATTTTATACGAATGATGATATCGTCCACTATTGGATGATATCGTCCCACATTTGAGCAAAATCGTCTTTGATTTCGTAAGCCGAAACCGTCCCTAATTTGATGAAATCGTCCCCCTTTCATTGATTTCGCCCTTAGACGAAATCGGCGAACTTGAGACGATTTCGTCAAAATCGGGACGATTTCGTCGAAATCGGGATGATTTCGTCCCGACGACGTCGACGGCCCAAAAATGGCCACGATGCTCAAAAATTGATCAAAATTCACCTAAAAAGCATGTAAATTCAACTTAAAGCATTCTAAACTAAGTTTAGACTCTTACCCGTAGCCCGCGCCGGACCTTTGTCGATCTGTGCGCTGTCTCCACCATTTTTTTTTCTCCAGAGCTCTAAAAACCAGAAAAATGAACAGTAAAAATGAATTAGGGTTTTACCCTATTTTTCTTAATTTTATTCAAAAATAATTAAAAACAATTAAAATTTTGTTTTTTCACGTTTTTACCTCAAACGTTCAATTTGGGTAAAAACACGGAGGGGGCACCATAGTAAGCTATCGTACGATTCGACCAAGAATCATCGCCTAAAAATGGGAATAATTTTTGCTTTCTTGTAGATCGAGAAGAACTCATCTTTAATGCATTTTTATTTGGAAAATTCGCTAAAGAGGGGGCAAAATGTAGCACCCTAAAATTGGCACAGTAAAACCTTAGTAATTACATTCACTCTAGTAAATAATTCAAATTCAAATTTTAACCTCCAAAACCACTCCCAAACTGTCGTGTAATCTGTTTCCTCATTTCTCATGCCATTTTTAGAGTTTGTTTTGACCGTTTGACGATATCGTCGTCGATCAGATGATATCGCCCCATATTGGACAATTTCGTCTAGGCTAGGACGTCCAGACGATCTTGTCCCAAAACTAATTTTACACAAGTAGTCTCTGTTCCAATGATGTCTCTAATCCAGGCGAAAGCATGTCTGCGTCGTTAGAGACCCTCCCCATTGGAGATCTCCCAAATAAGGATGATCTCCAACCTCCTAACCTCCCTCCTAAGCCTATTTAATCCTAAGCCCTCCCCTTAGCATCCCCCTAGCTGATAATTCCTGTAACTTGACTTCACATGCATTAAGACATCCTAAATTGCTATTTGCATTAGTTCTATCCAAATTTTGTTGCAGGTACCTTAGTATTTTTTAGTCGAAGCAAGCTTACATCATCGTAGATGATCTTGTTCAGATCGGAGGTGATCCTGTCGAATCAGAGATGATTTCGTACCAATGCGAGATGATTTCGACTACAGTCAACATTGGGGCAATCAGTGCCCAAAGTTTGCATTTCTTCATCTTTTCTCTGCTATTTTATTCTGCAATTAGCTAGTTTATTTACTATTTCATGCTATCTTGCATCTTGGAGTTCACCCATCTAGATCAAATGCATAATTAAGTTATAATTGTCATTAAATCAGTATGATGCATTCATGTTTCTGTTTATAATTTTTAGTTTGATATTGTTATTGTCATTTTACATTGTTTCCCTATGTTAGCATTGTTGCATTCTCTGTATTTTGCATTTATTTTTCTATTTGTAGGTCTCTGATGAATTCATCTAACGAATTCGTTAGATCTCAGATGATCCTATCAAATATTAGATGATCTCGTCAGATCTCAGATGATCTTGTCAAATTCTAGACGATCCTGACTGCTTCAAGAATTAGAATCTTCATCAGACATCTAGATTAGGTATGACTTTTTAATCTTGCTTAATTTCTCTATTTTTTGTCCTAATTTATTCTTCTGTATTCATTTAATCTGCATTTTCATATAGAGCAATTTAGATTCATTTGGCGAAACCTAGGACTTGGATGATTAAGGCTAAAACTGAACACAAAACATATTCCCAACCTAGGTGTGGAAACTGCCATTAAATGTTTCCTGGTGAACCCACCATCCGTCGAAAAATCACCATAATACACCTCCCTTGAGAGGCAGGAACTTCGCAAGGCCTCTCAGTCCAAGGTATCGTGCCATCCTTTTCCCATCCTCCTTCTGGGCATGGATCCTATAGCCTGAAGGTAGGGATGCAAAAAATTTGGAGCGATACAATACCTCCTTCTCAAATGTTATACAAGCAAATGTTATGTCAACCTCTGGGAAAAATAGATCGCCCCCATTCTATCTATCTTTGCAAATGGAGGTGTGGATAGTTCACAATTGCATGATTGATTCAGGGGCCGCAACTACAGTGATGTCGAAGGCCGTATGTGACATAATGGGGATGGAATATGCTTAGAGTCATCCTAGTGTGTTGCAATTATATGGTACTCCAATAAAATCTATCGGGGTGATCAAAGATATCCCTATTCAACTCCATAGAATACCAGAAGTAGTCGTCATACAAGAGGTAGCCATTGTAGACTTAGAACCATATTTTGGTATGTTTTTATCCAGAGAGTTCACGATCAAAATGGGCGGTTATTTATCTCTATATTATTCTCATTTGGAGGTACCTTTCAAAGGTAAAAGAGCTAAAATCTACAATGAAAAACTATCTACTTTTCATGTAGAAAGACTGGAGGAAACAACCACCGTCAACATGATGTTTGAGGAATTGGAAAATATCAATTTAATGGAAGAAACCCTAGAGGAACTCCAATCTGAGGATCAATTTTCAATGGACTTCAATGCTATGGTAGAGACAGAAATGGGAAGCTATTCCATTGAGAAACCAAAAAATCTCCCTGTTGTTTTCCCTAAAAAAGGTGATTCGGCCAACCAGTTATGGAAATTGTACTTTGATAGGTCAAGGTGCAAAAATGGAGTAGGAGCTAGAATTGTTCTAATTTCACCTACTAGAAAAGAAAAGGTCTTTTCATATAGGTTGACATGGAGTTGCACCAATAACACAACTGAATACGAAGCTTTGTGTTTAGGACTTAAGAAAGATAAAAAATTGGGTGCAAAATAGCTGTTGATCTATGGAGATTCAGAGCTGATTGTTAAATAGGTTACTGGCAAATGCATTTGTAAGCAACATTACCTAAGGGCTTACAAAAACAAAGTGTTGGATCTATTGGAAAATTTTGAAGCACTAAACATGAAATCCATTTCTAGAGAGAACACATATGCAGACCTGTTAGCATCAGTAGGATCCAATTTTTGCCCAATCAGTAATGTTATTCAAAATTCTAAAATAGTTAGACTTATATATAGGCCCTTTGTGCCCGACAAGGACATTTTTTGGCAAGCATTTGAGAATGATGAGCAGATCCTAGATTTTCTAATTCATGAGATGAATTACTCTATAGATAGAGCGTTAAAAGAAGAGGACGAAGAGAGCCTTATTCAACTAAAAACAATCATGTCCCTAGGGGAATGATTACCCTGGAGAGCCTTTTTGAAAATAGTGATAGAGTTGTAGGTCGAAGGATCAAGGTAGATGAATACCGGTATAAATAAGTAGAACTAGAACTGGGCAAGATGATCAAAGTAGGGACCGATTGTACAGAAGTAGAACTATAAAATGGTTATGTAGAGAGTATCCAGATATAATAGCTTGGACTTATAGTGATATAAAAGTGTACAGGAAAGAGGTCATTCAACATACCATCGAACTAGAGGAAGGATCTAAACCTTTTAAGTAGAAGCAAAGGCTTGTGAATCCTAAAATTGAAGCCTTAATGAAATAGGAGTTGTTAAAACTCCTACAGGATAAGATAGTATACCCAATCAAGCACTCTACCTAGGTGGCAAATTTGGTCCTAATCCGCAAGAAAAATGGAGAAATAAGACTATGCATCAATTTAAAAAATTTGAACAGAGCCTCTTTAAAAGATCACTATCCTTTACCCCAAATTGATCAAATCCTTCATACTGTGGCAGGAGCAGAAAGTTTTTCTCTGTTAGATGGCTTCTCTGGTTACAATCAAGTTTGGGTGAGAAATGAAGATTAATGTAAAACTGCATTCACCACTAAGTGGGGAACATTTGCATACCAAAGGATGCCCTCTGGATTATCTAATGCAGGAGCAACTTTTCAAAGAGCCATGGATGTAGCTTTTGGGGAGCTAGAAAAAAAAATTATTGTCGTCTATTTAGATGACATGACTGTATTTTCTCACAATAAAAAAGACCATGCCACTCATCTGCGGCAAGTATTTGAAAAATGTAGAGAATTTGGAATATCATTAAATCCTAAAAATTCTATTTTTGTTGTGAAAGAAGGAATACTCCTTGGGCATGTTATTTCTAAATCTAGGTTTTCAATTGACTCTGATAGAGTGAAGGCACTTCTTGAGTTTTCGCTTCCAGTTAACAAGAAAGGTTTGTAGTCCTTCTTTGGGAAAATAAATTTCATCAAAAAATTCATTGCAGACTTTTCCCATACAGTTAAACCAATGACTGAATTATTAAAAAAGGATGCTCCTTTCAAATGGACAGAGCCAAGGAAAGAAGATTTCCAAAAAATTCTAGAAGCCATCGCTCAAGCTCCTGTGCTAGTTAACCCTGACTATTCCCAAGGTTTCATATTATATGCTATCGGAGAACAAGATAGTTATGCTGCAGTTATCACTTAGAAAGGAGCAGATGATGAAGAAATACCCATAGCCTTTCTGAGTTCCACTATGCACAAACACAAGGAAAGGTATAGCTTCATAGAAAAACAAGTATATGCAATTATGAAATCCTTGAATAAGCTAAAAAACTTCTTATCCCAGAGTCAAACGATGGTTTATGTTATTCATCCCGATGTAAGGAACTTCATAATTCAAGGAGAACTGGGTGAAAAAAGAGTTGGATGGGTGACTCGCATCCAAGAGTATGATGTAGAAATACATCCTACTAAAATAGTCACAGGGAGAGCTTTGTGCTAGGAATTGGCCAAGCAAGCTGCAAGTGGATATGGGGAGAGCCACCCTGTCATGGCAAACACTGAGCAACATCAAGACAGAGTAAGTTTAGGTTGGATCGACAACTTTATGAGGTACTTTCATACTGGGTCATGCCCTGAAGATATGAATGCTTTTTAGAGAAGGAGATTCAGAACCCAAGCATTAAAATATACCCTTTGAAAAAAAGGGTTGTACAGGGTTAATATCTATGGTGTATTGTTGAAATGCATTCTCGATAATGAAAAGCATAAAGTGTTAGATGAATTTCATGGGTGTCTCTCAGGGGGACATTATGCAGGCCGAACCACAACTTTGAAGATCCTTAGAGCTGGATGTTATTGGCCTTCCATCTTCCTAGATGCATACAAAGTGACCCAGAGGTGTGAACAGTGTCAGAGGTATGTGGGGAGGAATAGTAATGCACATATACCCTTAAAATCTATTCAAGTCGAGGAACCATTCCAGTAGTGGGGGTTGGATTTTGTAGGTATAATAGAGCCAAATTCATCATCAAGCCACAAATACATTATCACTACCACTGACTACTTCACTAAGTGGGCAAAAGAAATACCCACAAAGAAAGTTGATTCAAAAGTGGTGATAGAATTTTTTGAGAGTCTAATCACAAGGTTTGGCATACCAGACTCTTTGATTACAGACAACGGATCTCCTTTCACTAGTGCAAAGATGATCAAATTTTCTAGTCGATATGGAATTTACCTAAAGACTTCCTCTAATTATTACCCACAAGGTAATGGATTAGCCGAGTCTACTAATAAGAATCTTTTAAGAATCCTAAAAAGAACATTAGAGGATAATAAGAAGAACTGGCACTCACTCCTGAATCAGGCCCTGTGGGCCAATAGAATTTCAATCAAGAAATCAATCAATACATCACCATATGCTTTGGTTTATGGCAAAGAGGTTGTTTTGCCAATTCATATGGAGATACCCACATTGAAATTGCTAAACCAAGTTCATGAAGATGAAGGCCATCCAATGGATTCCCGACTGATGCAACTTCTGTAGCTAGAAGAGTCTAGGGAACAGGCCTACAATCATCATCAAAAACATATGTTGAAAATAGCCGGGTGGTTCGATAAGAAAACCACTTTCAAGAAATTCAAAACAGGGGACCTGGTGTTATAATGGAACATCAAGAAAGCGAAACCAAGACATCATGACAAGTTTGACGCATTATGGGAGGGGCCATTTGAAATTATTTTAGAAAAGCAATTCAATGCCTTTCAGTTAAAAGATCAATATTGATGGGTTCTACCCATCACGGTGAATGCATTTCACCTAAAATTATATTTCCAGTAAAAGAGACAGATCACCATTATATGTACAATATATTATAAGTTTTGAGTTCTGTAAATATTCCCTTTTCGCGGCCTAATAAAAATCATTTTTTAGGACTATCAAAGTCCGACATTTTGAATAAAATCTGGAGGGAAAAGTCTACCCTTGTTATTTTGCCTTTTCAAATCTGTAGCTGCTGCATGGACACTTGAGAGTAGGCAAGAGGGAATGAGTAAAAGAATGTTTTGAAATATGTTATATGTGCTTCTATAAATATTTCTAAAGATCCACTACCGAATGTTTCTAAGCAACCACATGCCCAGGGTTCAGTGGAAGAAGATAATTAATCTGTCAGGTAGCATCTTTTTCAGCATGGGATAATTCCTAGTCCCCAAGTGGGTTTTTAATGAGCCAGCGAGAATTTTTAGGAGTTTCCTAAGGAAGGTGGTGAGAACGTAAACCAAAGAAATATGGACAAATCAAATCGATGAACCTTCATTTAATGCATTAATTTTACATGTTCGCTCAAGCTACATAAAATTAAATTCAAGGATTTGGAAATGCATTTCACCATTTGCAAACTTGCTAAAACTCCTGAAGAAGAAAAATAAGTGAGGAACTATCTATGTAATGCTTGAAAAGCCAAAAATTTCACCAGCCACTTTTATACCACCACAATATAGCATAGTGAGGAAGGAGTTGTGAAGCAATCAGAAGAAGTTCAAAGTCTGTGTACCTGATAAATCATAATGGCCCCTAAGAAGGCAAATAACTAGGTAGCATCTTCCTCATCACCTCCTACTACTGTGATAGTAAAAATAAGGGAGGAGAATAGTTCTGGTTTTATTGACAGAGACTCCCGAATTGCAGATACAATAATAACATGGAAAGACCCAGTGGAGATTCGGAGCAATATAAAGAACCGGGTAGCGACTGGGGTTTCTGCATCTTCTCCTTCAATGTTTGCATACCATTATTTCTTGTACTAGTATGTATATATTCTTGTTCATCCCTTCCCAGAATTGGTAAGGGAAATCACAAATTTCTATGATGAAAATGTGAGAAAGGTTAGAGATTTTTCAGGTAAGGTTCTGTTTTCTCTGTCCAAAGATGCTTTTGTTTATGTTTTTGTTGTGGGCCATGTCCCTTCCTTAGAACCTAAGAATTTTGACCCTTTAGAATAGGCTACATATTTTGGCTCATCAAAAAAAGTGAATGGTTTCCTAGCCACTCAGATAAAAGATCTTCTAGAAGGGGTAAATCCACTAGAACCCCCAATTGACATGGCAACTTTTAAAAATCCTGAACTATATTCTATCCTGGCCATGATTGCTGGACTAAAAAATGATGAAAAGGTTCAGAAGTGGTATGTGGTTGTAATAGAATTTTTGTCGAACCCTAGAATGTACAATTTGACTGTTATGAGCAGGAGTGTGAAACCTATTTTCTTTGACTGGCATGAGTTTTTAAGTGCAAAAATTCATGAGGGTTTGGCAGCATTGAAGGCTGGAACCTAGTTTTCATTCAGATACACTTCATATTTGGTGTGGTTATTCTTTTAATTTATGTCTCAAGAGTTATCTTTCATTTCAAAAAATGATAAGAATGAGAAGGGATAAATCTTACCAGTGTATGAATGGACCAATGTGTTATACAAATCCGAGTCATATTATGATTTCAATAGGGAATTTTTGGGCCCTACGCTAAAAATCCTGTATGGACAAATAACAAGATTGACCTCCAAAGTGGAAAATGTATTGCAAACCAAGTTTGTAGAGGATGGGGATTGGTTTAATCTAACACAAGGTGTAGCACCCTAAAATTTGTGTAGTTAAACCATTAGTAAAAAGATAAAAAATTAAATTTTAACACCCGAAACCGCCCGTTAACTACTCACCTCATTTTTTGTGCAATTTTTAGAATTTGTTTTGATCGTTGGATGATATCATCTCTAATCTGATGATATCCTTCTCAATTGGATGAATTCATCTAGAACAGAACATCCAGAAGATTTCATCTCAAAACTAAATTTTCATAATTAGCTTCTATTTCAACAACCTCTCCAACTCGGGTAGAAGCGTGTCTACGTGGTTGGAGATTCCTACGTTGGAGATATCCCATATTGGGATGATCCCAAACCTCCTAACCTCCCCCTAATACTATATAAACTTGGGATTTTCCTAGTTTATCCCCCTGGCTGATCATTTCCCTACAACCCTAGTTTTTTACTGTATTAGAACATCCTCGCCCCCATAATTTGCATTTGTATTTTTAAATTTTATTGTAGGTTTTTACTATGTTTCAGCCGAATAAAGGTTGGATCATCGTAGGCGATCCAACATGATTTTGAATGATCCTATCAAGATCGATGACGATCTCGTACGATCACATACAATTTTGACTGTAGTTCAGATTAGGGGCAACCAGAGCCCTGAGTTTGCATTTTCTACCTTTCTTGCTTATTTAATTGTGCATTAGATTGATTTATTTCTGTTCTCCATCCTGGATTTCACCTCATTTAGCATATTTGCATGATAAAATTTAAAATAAGTTATTAAACAATGCTTTCCATTTTATTTGCTATCTAGATTTATTATTTAAGCATCTATACTATTATTTCTATCATTTTGGACCATTCTTGCAATTGGATTTTTAGTTTTTGGTGTCTGTTTCCATGATTACAGGTTTTTGACAAATTCGTCTGATGAATTTTTTAGGTCACTAATGATATTGTCTGATCTCAGATGATCACCTATGATTTGGGAAGATTTTGTACAATTACAGATGATCCTGTCATATCCGAGATGATTTGGACTCCTACAAGCTTTAGAATCTTCATCAGACATCAGGAATCAGGTGTATCCCTCTCCATTTCACATAGTCTCTGTATTTAGGATTCATTCATGTTTTTTGTCTTCATATAAACCCAAAATTTCATATAGAATAGCTTAGATTCATTTTGGCCAACCTAGGAATATGAATGATTGGATATAAAATGAACACATAAAACCCATTCTCAAACTAGGTGCAAAAACTGCCACTCAAAGTTTCCTGGTGAACCCCACCATCCGTCAAAAATTCACCCTTATACCCCACCCCCGAGAGGCACGACCTTCAAAGGGCCTCTCCATCCGAGGTATTGTCCCATCCTTCTCACATCCCCCTTTCGGGCACGGATCCTTTAGCCTGAAGGTAAGGGTGCGAAAAATTTGGGCAATACTTTTTTTGGTGAACCTGACGTGAAAGTAAAACACATTTTGATAAC
This sequence comes from Wollemia nobilis, assembly GCA_028583015.1. Lineage (NCBI taxonomy): Eukaryota > Viridiplantae > Streptophyta > Pinopsida > Araucariales > Araucariaceae > Wollemia > Wollemia nobilis. Next base: position 5,332,175 of record JAQPPZ010017101.1, on the reverse strand, counting down.
AATAAAAAAAAAGAAAAAATGCATTATTAAGAACATCTAAAATCATTAGAAAAATGTTAAATTTACATATCATATTTAGATGGTAGATCATAATAGAAGATGAGCTGTCACCATAAATGTTGAAAATCAATTAACGGCCATAGAGATTACTTCTGTGCTTAGAGTACCTCAAAAAAATAGAGTCCAACCTTTGTGGGATGAACTTGATAGGAGATTGGGTATTATTGAATCTAGATCTGTAGAACTTAGGCAAATTAAGAGGTTTGTCCTAGATAGAATCTTGGATCCCGATCAAGTGACTTTGTACCATGAACTTCAGAGAGCTTGCCATAGGTGGTTAGCAGATAAAAGAGCACTTGTGTCTTCAGAATTATACACCTTTGAGGAATACCTTGAGAACGTAGTTGTAGTACATAAGTTTCTATCTCATATAGAGGATCAAGAAGTCATTATTACGGATAGAAAAATATGGAATAGAGTTCCTAGAGCTGTGTTGTATCGAGAATATTTCCATGAACTTTATTTTTATAAGTTAGAGTCTGAAGTAGATCATATTACCATAGCACACTTTGTCAAATTCTTGAAAAACCACTTCCAATTTGAAGAGGAGCATTTCATGACTCCTGATGAACTTGATCCTATCAAAGATATCCATAAAATATTTATAGAAAACTAAGTTATTCTTTTTACTATTGTTATTTCTTGCAACTAGCATGTTGTTTGTTGTTTTTATACTTGTGAAATAATAATACAAAAAAAAATATAAACAAAAAAACAAAACATTTCCTTTTTAAGTATTATAGTAGGTATATAGTTAAAATATATACCTCTCGACCCTACCACATATATATATATATATATATATATATATATATATATATATATATATATATATATATATATATATATAAAGTATATATATTTTCTAAAACCTAATTTTAGCACAATGCCTAGAATTAGGAATGGAAAACAAACCGAAGAAGATGAATATTGGTTAGGAAGACCATTAATTGACCAAAATGTCCCTCCTGAGGACCAAGTTCAGGAAGAAAAAATCCTAGACCAGTAAGAAGAAGAGCTTGTTGTAGCAAATGAACAAGAAGAAATTAATAAAGAGGAAGGATCCTCATCCCCTAAAATGTCTCCGGGAGGAGCTATCACTTTTGAAAACATGGAACAATTTTGGAAGTTTACTAACACAAATATCGATGTTTTTAATAGAGCAGTTCATATGGACAAGGATCGAATTATTGACACTCAAGCAACTCTAGAAGACGTATTTCACACATGAACTAATTCCTTGCCATTTATTGAAAAATAGAGTGGTCAATCTGGACCATCCAATTTGGATATAGTAGCTGTGATCTAGAACATGCAACAACAATAGGTTACCCAACCACCTAAAGTGCCTGTTAACAAGCCTAGGGCCATTCCTGCACAAAAGAAACCATAATTTACTGTTCTATTTCACCAAGCTATTGAGCAACATACCTCAAATTAACAAAAACCCAAAACAAAACCAAACACCAATTACCAACAATCCGGGATACAACATAATACTATTACAAATCCCCTTCATAATACTCTTCCTACCAACACTTTGCATAATAGCAATATAGCATCTAATACTTATGCCACACCATCATACACTCATAAATCCCATACCTATGTCCCACCGAACCAATATGATGGACAAACTAGTAATATTGAAACCATGGTGAAATAGTTAGTTTCCCGCATGGACCAGATAGATCCCTATCGACCCTCGTACAATTATTGAGAGATGTGTAGTTAGCCTTTAGATACTATAGTTGTAGCATAGTTGTATCCTAAACATTTTCCTATGCCTGTCCTGCCCATATATAAAGGAACGAAATATCCCATAGAGCATCTTCGTATGTTTAGGATAGCATGTCATGATATATCACATGATGACTTGTTATTACTAAAAATGTTCTCAAAAAGCTTGGGAGGAATGACATTAGAGTGGTGTTATCAATTACCCACTAATTCTTTGAGGAATTTCGAAGAAACTGCCGAGTATTTTGTTCATCAATTTAGTGCCTATATCGAAATACATGTGACCATTAAAGATTTGTATAACTTAAAACAAGATAAATATGAATGCTTTGCTGATTTCCTATCTAGGTGGAGACAATTGATAGGAAAATTGCACTTTGTGTTACCTTATAAGGAGATGTTGGACATCTTTATTAATAATTTGCAAGAGCAACTATCTTATGAATTATCAACTGCTACCTTGACCACCTTCGATCAGGCTATAGACTTAGCCCGAAGAGTGGAAGATGCTCTCATTAGGAGAGGTCAGCTTAAAAAGAAAGATGATGAGAAAAGATCCAAAAATAAATATAAGAATAAACAAGTTGTGGGTGATGGAGTCACCGATAGCAGAAATATTGCTAATTTTAATGTTGCAAAGATAGCAAAGAAGTTTGTACTGAAACCTCCTGATAGACCTCCTCAAGAATTTACTAGGTTAAATCAATCTTTATCAACTATTCTACCGCAATTATTAGAACGAGGCTTAATTCAATTACCAAATATCCGAGAACCTGATCCAACTATACCCGAATACATAGCAAATTTACATTGTGATTTCCATAGAGGACCTGGACACACTACCAACTTGTGTAAAAGATTAAAACATAAAATACAAGACTTGATTGATAACAATGAGATGGAGATACAAGCCTTTCAACCTAAGAAAAATCCTCCTAATAACACACAAAAAAACACCACACAAAACCAGAATCAGAACGCCAATCAGTCATTAGACAATATTCAACATCCCTTACCAAAACATGGTAAGGAGGTGGCTAATAAAATTGAACATCATAATGTTCTACCTCCTTCCCGATATTTAGGAACTATTAGTGGGAATTTACCTACTCATGATATTGAAACCTTTGACACAACTTTATCTGTTGTTACAACCAGGCCTCTATATAATATTCAGATACCTGATCTTAGTGATACATAATATGAGACTGAGAGTGATATGGAAATCACATCAAATCAATCGAATAGTTCTGAAGATGAATAAGATACTATTCACCCTATCACAAGTCATATGGTTCCAGAAGAACCATTTCCAAGAAGAGTCACTACTAGACCATCATCTCACCAATTACTTTCTAATGATTTAGCTATAAATGCTAGACCAAGACCCATTCATCATCCATAGAATAATATTGTGGGTACCATCGGAGTTGTTACTAGACAACAGGCTCAAAATTCTCAACAAGATCAAATTCAAAATGGTGGATCAACTCCATTTGTTTTGAAGGTTCCTAATAAAGGTAATCATGCACCTAATGTTCAACGTAAAACTCCTTATAATATTAATGAAAAATTATCAAAAATTACAGCTAGAATTTCCCTCTTGGACATTTTAAGATATTCTCCTACACATAAAGATGAACTAATGCTCACATTAAGCCAGATGATGGTACCATAAGACATTCAACCCAAAGCCATGGACAATACTATAATAACTCATGAATTTTATTGTATTGACTTTCGGGATAGAGACATACCTCAACATAGTTTACATAAAGATAACCCCTTACATATTATCGCCTTAATTGGAGATGTAGCAGTCAAACGAGTTTTTATTGATAATGGTTCATCTTTAAATATTTTCACTTTTGACTTCTACCAAAGATTTGGGTTTAGAAGCGAGGAAATGAAAAGAACTGATATGATCATAAAAGCTTTCAATGACAAAACATAAGAAACATGTGGAGTTATTACCATTCCATTGCAGGTTGGTCCAAGAACCTTGGATACGACTATGTTTATTGTACATTGCCCTGCATTGTACAATACACTCTTGGGTCACCATTGGATCAACGCGATGCGAGCTATTCCCTCAAATTTACATCAATGTGTTAAATTCAAATTTAAGAATCAGTTGGTTACCATTCATGGTGATCCAAGACCCTTTGATATGTGTGCTTTGGTAGAACCTATTGGAGTTCAATTTTACCTCGTGTTGTCATCCACACATCCTAATTCTCATTATCCATCTAAACATGTGAAACTCACACCCACAATGTCATCTACTTCTTCTCCATCAGATGCACCTTCAAATATAGCTCAACCATCTTCTGAACAAACCGCATTAGTACCTAAGAAAGATCCTAATCCCACAACCAATGTCTCTTGTTCTACTCCTATAACTTATATACCTATAATAGACCCATATATTGACACCTCTACACCATCTATATCCACCAAATGCATATTCTCTACATCAAAAAATGTAGGAACTATTCCTTCTACCTCTTATGCTCTTACTGACGAGCTCTTACCCGATCTATCTAAAATTCTTATATCAGAAGAAATGAATGTTTCTATGCAAGATTCCCTTGTTTTAAATAAATTGCCACCATCTCCTCATACCTTGGGCCTCCCACAGCCTATGGGAACTATTTACCAAGTCAAGAGTTGTGCCTTTATTTATAAGGGATATGACTGGGGTAGAATACCTAGAAACATCAGAACTCATTATGATGGATATGCTTGATGTTATTTTACTAATGAGTATACTAAAGCCAAACCTATAATGCTTAAATTGGGATATAAAGGGAAAGGTTTGGGACCTTTCCAGAATGGTATGAAAGAACCTTTTGAGGTAGAGCTGTGGCCTACCCAATGTGGTGTAGGTCTATTTTCTAGTAAGGGTCAGCCATTTGAGGATGATGACCATCTTATATGTTACCAAGATTATTTATATGAATGCCATGCTTTGCATTTAATGAATAAGCCATTCACATGTAATATGCTATCTATAGCTTATCTTGAGATGATCACTGAATCCAAATATGAGTTGGAGGGAGATATCTTCCATGATGTCTCCATTGAGGAATTATTACATAATGGATTTTATTTTGATGGCTCTATACCTACTATAGCCCAACTTGAGGCCATGACTCCTCAAGACGAATTATCCAGGATAACCTTGGAATAATTACAGGAATTGGGCGTTTCACCTACCCCACCTAATTTTGAGAGAGATCTCCACATGAAAGTAGAAAATTTCATAAAAATTAACATTGGAATCGAGGATAACCCTCACATAATCAACATTGGATCAAAATTGAATCAAGAAAAATAGGATAAATACATTGCATTTCTTAAAGAATATGAAGATGTCTTTGCTTGGACATATGAAGATATGCCAGGACTAGACCCTTCTGTAGTTATGCATCACCTAGTAGTCCATATGGATGTTAAACCTGTTAAACAAAAACTTAGAAAAATGCATCCTAAAGTGGCCTTACTAGTCAAAGGAGAGTTATAAAAACTCCTGAATGTTTTTTTTATACAAGCCATTGATTATGCTAAATGGATCTCGAATGTAGTTCCAGTAACTAAGAAAGAAGCTACTAAGGTTAGGGTTTGTACAAACTTTAGATACATTAATATTGCATGCCCTAAAGATGATTTTCCCCTTCCCAATATGGATCAGATCATTGATTTTATTGCTGGGAGTGGAATGATATCCTTAATGGATGGATTTTCTAGTTATAATCAGATCAGGATAGCTCTTGAAGATCAGGCTAAAACAACCTTTATTACCCCTTGGGGGACATTTTGTTGGAAAGTGATGCCATTCGGTTTAAAGAATACAGGTGCAACCTATCAATGAGCCATGACTTATATCTTTAATGATATGATGCATGATATACTACATGATTATGTAGACGACATTATAGCTCGTTCTACTGAAGAAGATGACCATTTAGATGACTTGAGAAAAGTATTTGATCGGTTAAGGGAATATCTTATCCTATTGAATCCAGAAAAATGTATATTCGAAGTTAAGTCAGGTAAATTATTGGGGGTTATAGTTTCTTTACGTGGCATAAAAATTGACCCTCTCAAGATTGTGGCTATCACTGATATGCCCGCACCCAAAAATATATCTAAATTATGGAGTCTACAAGGTAAACTTCAAGCCATCCGTTGCTTCATCAATAAGCTGGCGGATAAAACTAGACCCTTTCTTAAGCTTCTTAAGAAGGATGTCTCTTTCCATTGGGACAACGAATGTCAGGAAGCATTTGAACCCCTCAAACAATATCTTCTTAACCCACCTGTACTTTCACCATCTAAATCTGATTGCCCATTTATCTTGTATATTTTTGCTTCAAATTTTTCTTAAGGAGTTATGTTAGCTCAACTTGATGATGAGAAAAGAGAGCATGCTAATTATTACATTAGCAGAACATTAATTAGTTATGAAACCCACTATACAGCATTAGAGAAGTTATGTCTAGAAATTGTATTTTCTACACAGAAACTACGCCATTATATGCTCAGTAAAAAAACATACGTTATTGCTAAATCCGATCCCTTGCGATATCTTATGAGTCGGCCTTATTTATCTGATCGCACAGCAAAGTGGGTTCTTGAACTAAGCAAGTTTGAACTCACATTTATAGGACAGAAGTATGTTAAGGGTCAAATCATAGCAGATCAATTAACTGTTGCACCCTTAGCATCCACCCATCCCCTCATCATTAAGTTTCCTAACGAATGCCTTAAATTAGAGGTAGATCATTCATAGCAATGGTCCTTATACTTTGACGAAGCCCGATGCATGAGTGGGGTTGGTGTAGGTATTATTTTGATATCTCCACAGAAACACCTCATACCTCTATCCTTTAAATTAATGTTTGCCTGTACTAATAACACTGCTGAATATGAGGCTCTAATCCTTGGATTACGAGCAGCCATGGCACTGAAAATTAAAAATATATTAGTTTTTGGTGATTCTCAACTTGTTATAAATAAAATTAATGATGTTTATCATACCAGAGATGATAAATTGTGCCCATATAAAGCATATGTATTACAATTAATATCTTTATTTGATCAAGTTACCTTGGAAGCTATTCCTCGAACTAGCAATTATGCGGTTGATGCTATGGCTGCAACTATATCTCTTTTACCCTTGGAGTTAGATGAAGAATATGCTACCATCATTATTTGTCGACTCCAGGAAGCTTCAATTAAATCATGCTTGGAACCTTTGGACGTGTTTCTAATCAACGAAACCACTCCTGAACTTTGGTACATTGACATCCTCAATTTTATTCACAATGGAACCTTCCCTGAAGATTTTAATAGAAACCAATGTCGATTATTACATATACGAGCAAGTTGCTTCGTCATAATTGGCAATACCTTATATAGGAGATCTTTTGAAGGTATCCTACTAAGATGTTTGAATCTAGAAGAGTTTAGATCAGCTTTGAGTGAAGCCCACAATGGATCTTATGGGGGACACTTTAGTGGTAGTGCCATTGCTAAGAATCTCCTTAGGATAGGATATTTTTGGCCTACCATGGAGAATGATGCACATGATTATGTGCACCATTGAGACAAGTGCCAGAAACATGCTGAACTTGTCCATGCACCTACACAAGAACTGTAGGCTATTTCATCTCCTTGGCCCTTTTCAAAATGGGGCTTAGAAATTATTGGAAAAATCAATCCTGTGTCATCTGATGGACACAAATTCATCATAACTACCATCGAGTATTTTACAAAGTGGGTTGAAGCTATGCCCTTAGCTTCTTGCACTGGAACCCAAGTTTTCAAATTTATTTTTAATCAAATTATTTGTAGGTTTGGAATTCCTACAAATCTCATCTCGGATAATGGAACTTGTTTCAAAAATAAATATGTAAAGAAACTATGTCAAAAATATAAAATTCAACATCGTTGGTCCACTCCCTATTATCCTCAGGGTAATGGCCAAGAAGAAGCATCTAATAAAACATTAATTAAAATCCTCAAAATACTAGTCAATAAATCTGGCCAAGATTGGCACATTCAATTATATCCTTCTTTGTGGGCTTATCGAACTAGCGTTCGTACTCCCACGGACACTTCACCTTTTGTTTTGGTTTATGGCACTGAAGCTGTTTTTCCCTTTGAATTAGAAGTTCCTTCTTTGGCTCTGCTACTTCAAGATACTGAAGTAGGAGATGAATATCATGCTGGTAAATTTAGTCAACTAGAACTCCTAGATGAGAAGCACATCAATGCTTTGGGGCATCTTTGAGCCTACCAGAACAAGCTCAAACGAGCATATCTTAAGAAATTTCATCATCGATCCTTTAAGATCGGTGACCTCATCTTAAAAGAAAATAAAAAAAATACTAATGCAACTAAAGACTTTAAAGGTAAATTTGAACCTAACTGGATTGGACCATATATCATCACTGCTAAATTTGGATCAGGAGAATACATATTAGCTACCTTAGATGATAAATATATTAAAGAACCTATGAATATTATGCATCTTAAGCGCTATTATGCATAATTCTGGTAATTTTGTCATTGTATATATTGTACATCTTGTCTCATTTTTAGTAAATTCATATAAAAATTTCAAAAAAATAGTCATATTATGTATTCTCTCAATTCATAAATCAAAATCAAAATCTAAAAGAAAAATCAAAATCATCAAATTCTTCACAAACATCTTTTATTTTTTGCACCTGTCAATTCTTGAAGTATTGCAGTTATATTTTCAGTTGCTTCGGATAAATTAGCATTTATTTGGAATCCCTCACTTTCACACTCACATGAATAAATATCTTGATATTTTTTGGTATGATTATTAATCTCTCTTATATCGAAGTCCACAGTTGAATTAAATAAATTTTTGAGCATAGAGAACTGATCTTGTTATTTACTTGAACCAAGTATACCTTTTCACATTAAAATGATTTCATTGCAAATTTCAAAATGATGCTACATAGTAGAAGTGGTTTCTTGAGCGAAAAAGTTTCCCCTTCTATCCTATCATGCACATGGTCTACAATATTTGAGAATTGACAAAAAGACAAGCTCACCCCTGCCCAGAATAAAAATCCCTTGCTCTACAGCCAATCCGAGCAAGTATCCCTAGTATAGCAAGAAAAAGAAAAAGAAAAACAAGAAAAAAGCATGAGAAAATTATTCAGAAGCATTATTATCTTGTACCTTCTCAGCAATATTTTCAGCATTATCTCAATGTCAAGCAAACATATCAAGCAAAAATACAAAAAAAAAAAAAGAGAGAGAAAAGAAAAGAAAAAGCAAAAAGAAATAAAATCCCTTCCCCTACCCTTTGAAAAGAAAAGAAGGGTGAATGAGCTTGAATCCCTAGAATTCTCAATTATTCAAAAACTTTGAGGTAAGCCCCATAACAGGTGGTTTGTGCCCAAACAGCTTGGCCTTGGGTAACTCCTAGCGTGGTGATATGTTTGTTACATTAGCGACCTTATTTTGTATAGACCTATGTCTGGTTATGGATCAGCTAGCTCTTGATGACCTGACTTACATAGCAGTTTGGTACGGTTCTATGCATATAAATCATGGTCAATGAACACTCATTTGGTTAATTCAAATTACTTGTATCAAATTATCTTGCTCAAAATTGATAAATGAACAATACAATTGCACACACATTTGTGTTTGAGAGATTTTGTATCATTATGATAGATCAAGATCGGCAATGAACTCACATATGCACACAGGGTTCCTTATAAATCTACAATTTTGTCTTTGAGATAATTTAAAATATTTATGCAAATATTCTAGAATAATTTGATTTTATTACTTGAGAATAACTGCTTAGCGTAAAAACAATTAAATACAATTTTTTTCAAAATCCAAAATTTTCTTTCAAAACATGTTCAAAAATCTAGCAATAAAGTCACATTTATATATATTTTCGACTTTCGCAACGATGGTATAGTTCCTAAACCTAAATTGGAATTTTATGCCTAGTGCAAGTCCTCATATTTTACTTTCTGTTTATCTCAAAATAAAAAATCAACTATGCAATAAAACTATTATATCAATTTCTTCTCTGGATTTTACGATGATGGTATAAGTCTATACCTAAAATTCTATGCCTAGCGCAAGCCATCGTTATAATTTTATTTCCCATTTATTTAATCCATAAAAGCATATGGATTAAATCATTATGTTATAGAATTGTGCTTTAAAACGAATGAAAACTTTTTCTATTTTCATTTCATTATGTCAACATTCATTTTTCTTTTGCGACAATGGTATAATTCCTAGGCAATTGTTCAAATTTCTATCACACTCATGAATTTTATGCCTAGCAAAAATCATATTTTTTGCATAATATTTTCATGGAAATCTGAAAACAAATCATCACCATCATAAATTTTCATCATCACATCACAAAAGTCTTAAGAAAGTCTCTTAAGCACCCTTTTAATTTTAGCAACATTTCTTTATTGGGATTAGCTTAATGACATAGCGAGCGGTGACTCCATGAAATGGTCATGTAACAGTGACAATGTCCTTTAAAATTATTGTTAGAAGTCACTTTAGTTTTTCATCAAATCACACCACAACAACCAATTTGTTTACATCAGATTATTTCATTTAAATTTTATGGCACGACATAAAATTATAATATTTTCAATGACATAATTACATGAATAATCAATCAACAATTAAAATATTAAAGCATCATAAAACATATGCACAAGTCATATCACAAAAAGAATATATATATATATATATATATATATCAAGAAATATATGTACATCATATCAAAGTGGATTGGTATGCCACAATCTATACCCTGGCATACTCAATCCTCTCAAAAAATATATAGTCTATAGTCAATGTGCAACTAGTCTCGAGAAGCCCTCGAGCTCTTAGCCTCATCTCCTCTCCCGCATTGAGGTGGAAGAGGTGGTCCTATTGCAGTCCATCCTGTGTCACGGATCCTCGATGTCAATCATGAGGATGTCCTCAATGACCCCATCCTGACCGGCTCCACAATGCCAGCTGGCATCTGTATCCTCTGGCTCTCTAGAACTAGCTGGAAGTATACTCCCTAATAGAATGTGGTCTGAGTAATAGCCCACACCAGATCCTACATGCTTGCCCCTTCACTCTAAGACCTAAGTCATGTAGCCTCATCTTGTAGTGTCTACACTTGAGCTCATAGGCAAGCATTCTTCGCTTGAAGAGTCACCATCTCACTGCTCTCCCCCACCTCGACACCCTTACCCTTATCGAGCGATGGTGGCCTCTCCCTATGCTAAGAAGGGAGTCCCTCCTCCCTCCTATCTGGTTATTGCGGTCTCTCCAGAGCCTATGGAACTCTTCGACATCTCTCCTAAGGAGGTCATCACTGATCCCTCCCTTTGTGACTCCTTGCTACATCGATGGCAGCTTGGCACCACCTCCCCATCCATTGCACAATAGCGTGCATCAAATAATGTGCCCTTGTCATCCTAGGAGGGTGGATGCCTGCATACCAAGCATCATATCCATTTGCTACTCCAATGTCATCCCCATCCAATAGCTAAATGAGAGCATCGTCAGCATCCTAACTCTAGAACCGTTGCATGTATGGAGCCCCGCTCAGTGTAGTATTATCTTGGATAGTCTAGGAGTACTCGTAATCCCTGAGAGAAGGGATCCCCTGCTATAGATCGAACTGCCTCAAAACTTGGTCGTAGTGATGGAGCTCTACCTCTCTCTACTCCATACTCAACCAGAAGACTTGCCTGATGTAAGCCAACTCTTGCCCATCCTCTCCCCACCCTAGATGCTCTCTCCATGGCCTTCAAGTGATTTTATTTGGGATGAGGTCATCTAGAAACCTTCGAGACATCGACAGATCTATCCGCCACTATGACCCTCTATGGAGCCACCAATAGAAAACCTGGGGTCTCTCCCGGTTAACTCCTATTAGTGGAAGCCCTATCGGCATTTGTACCATAATGTTCTCCCAGCACCAAACCTGTAGTAGCAATGTCAGTACCAGACATTGAATTTCCTTGTATATGACCCTGTAGAGGATCCTATACAAGCGACATAGCACAAACTGCCCCAAGAAAACCTGTAACTATGGTCTCTCATGTCGCAGACCACATCTAAGAGGAGCCATGGTAACCTGCATCCGCTTTGGTGACATAGAAGTAGGCCACCTACCACTCCTACTAGAACCCAAGTCAATCGAGATGCCCCAAGCATCTGCCTCAATCCCTCGATGTTCACTCTGCCCTTCTCTAGGGTGAAGTTTGGGTTGCTGCACAGTATCATCATGGCATGGCCCTGATTGGCCAAAGGAGTCATGAATCACCCATGTATGGGGATCCTCAAGATCCTCCATACATCCTCTAGAGTGGGAACCATCTCCCTTGTTAGTAGCTAGAAGCAGGATGATCCCAGATACCATCTCTCTGCTAGGGCTATCAGTTACCCCATGTCTATAGGAATTTGTGGCATCTCTACCACATGTTGTAGTCCAAACTCTACTAGCCTATCTCTCTTGGCCTGATCGAGCATGGCTACATCATCTCTGAGCCCCCCGTATTTCCATTCCCGACTCTTTAGTAATCCTCTCTGCAAAATAAACAATAAAACAACAAAAAATCATTAGTACATAATCATTAAAATCAATTAAAATCAATTTCATCTCATAAGAAAATGATACCATCCATTATTGGATGATATCGTACTAAATTTAGTAAAATCGTCCTTGGTAGGATGAAATTGTCTCCCTTTTTTTCAATTTAGGGATCATCCTTTATTGGACGGAATTGCCCCTATTTCTCCAATTTCGTCCTTAGACGAAATCAGCGATATAGGGACGATTTCGACAAAATCGTCGATATAGGGACGATTTCGATGAAATAGGGACAATTTCGTTCCAACGTCGTCGACGGCCTAAAAACGGTCGCGATGACCAAAAACAATTAAAATTCAACTAAAAAATTAAACAAATCAAGCTAAAACATAATACACTAGCTTTAGATCCTTACCCGCAACCCGCATTGGACCTCTATCGATCTGTGTTTTGTTTCCACCATTTCGCCTGTAGAGCTCTGAAACAATGAAAGTGAACAGTAAAAATTAATTAGGGTTTTACCCTATTTTTCCTATTTTTATTTAAAAACAACATTTTTTTTAATTTTGCTTTTTCGCGCTTTTACCTCAAATGTTCGATTTGGATAAAAACTCGGAGGGGGCACCATAGCAAAAAGTTGTACGATTCGACCTAGAATCATCGTCTAAAAAAGTGGAGTAAATTTTTGCTTTCTCGTAAAGCATGAAGAGCTCATGTTTAATGCGTTTTCTTTAGAAAATTTGCTAAAGAGGGGGCAAAATGTAGCACCCTAAAATTGGCACAGTTAAATCATCAGTAAAAAGATAAAAATTTGAATTTTAACACTCAAAATCGCTCATTAACTGCTCACCTCATTTTTTGTGCCATTTTTAGAATTTTTTTGACTGTTGGACGATATCGTTGTCGATCTGACGATATCATCCCCAATCGGATGAATTCGTCTGGAACAGAATGTCCAAACGATTTTGTCCCAAAACCAAATTTTCATAATTAGCTTCTGTTTCAACAACCTCTTTAACTCGGGCAGAAGAGTGTCTGCACGGTTTGATATTCCTACATTGGAGATCTCCTATATTGGGATGATCCCAAACCTCCTAAACTCCCCCTAATCCTATATAAAATTGGAATTTTCTTAGTTTATCCCCCTAGTTGATCATTTCCCTGCAACCCTAGTTTTTTGCTGTATTAGAACATCCTCTCCCTCATCATTTGCATTTGTATTTTTAGATTTTATTAAAGGTTTTTACTGTGTTTCAACTGGAGAATCTCGGATCATTGTAGGTGATCCAACATGATTTCAGATGATCTTGTCGAGATCGGTGACGATCTCGTACAATCATAGATGATTTTGACTGTAGTTCAGATTAGGGGCAACCAGAGCCCTAAGTTTGCATTTTCTACCTTTCTTGCTTATTTAATTATGCATTAGATTGATTTATTTCTATTCTGCATCTTGGAGTTCACCTCATTTAGCATATTTGCATGATAAAATTTAAAATAAGTTATTAAAACAATGCTTCCCATTTGATTTGCTATATGGATTTATTATTTAAGCATCTATGATATTATTTCTATCATTTTGCACCATTCTTGCAATTGCATTTTTGGTTTTTGGTGTATATTTCCATGATTGTAGGTTTTTGAAGAATTCGTTTGATGAATTCATCAAGTCATCGATGATCTTGTCTGATATTAGATGATCACTTATGATTTGAGATGATTATGTACAATTATAGATGATCCTATCATATCGAAGATGATCTGGACTCCTACAAGCTTCAAAATCTTCATCAAACATCAAGAATCAGGTGTATCCCTCTCCATTTCACATAGTCTCTGTATTTAGGATTCATTCATGTTTGTTGTCTTCATATAAACCTGAAATTTCATATAGAATAGCTTAGATTCATTTTGGCCAACCTAGGAATATGAATGATTGGATATAAAATGAACACATCAAACCCATTCTCAAACTAGGCACAGAAACTGCCACTCAAAGTTTCCTAGTGAACCCCACCATCCGTTGAAAATTCATCCTTATACCCCATCCCCGAGAGGCACAACATTCAAAGGACCTCTTCATCCGAGGTATTGTCCCATCCTTCTCGTATCCCCATTTCAGGCACGAATCCTTTAACATGAAGGTAAGGGTGCGAAAAATTTAGGCGATACACAAGGAGTATGCATCAGATTGTATGGGTTTACAGAAAAACCCTTTTTACTTCCTCATTATGTGACTGACAGAGTCTTTATCTTAGAATATGTTAGGCAAACAGAAAGCATTAATGTCAAATTTAGGACTGGAATTAGGAAAACCAGTACCTGTAATATGCATTTTAGTTTTGAGGGAATTACAATTTCAAAAAAGGGGCAAAATGATCAGATAGCAGAGTATTTGAGAAAATTGGGCCTTATTGAGATTTCGTAAAGATGGAAATATGATCCCATGAACAGATTTGTTGAGAGACAATCCATTTTGAATAAAACACAGATTAAAGGATTTCATGTTAAAGTCAGAGATGATGTTGAAGAAAACAAAAATAACATAGAAGATGAACCCCTGGAGTGGAACATAGAAAAGATGAAGCCTTTGCCTCTTTGGCATGATTTTTATGAAGTAATTGTTCATTTTGACCCAGAAAATATAAAAGCTCATCAATTGACGGAGGGTAAAATCACCAAGATTTAGAAGAATAGGCCATATTGGGATGTGGCTAAAATTCGAGAATGGTGGGTAATGAGAGTCCAGAAAAATTTTATTTCATCGAGATACCCCACCAAAAATGACAATCTATTCGAACATCGGTATAATGAAAACCATGACTCCTGGGGAGGAAGTTTCCCTGTTAGAATCCCTCCAAGCATAGGAGGTAGTCATTCTTCTACTCTCAAAGTATCTCAGGAACCTGAAGTATCCAAGACACTTAAGGAATCCCAACAACCCAAAGCTAGTAAAGGAAAAGAAATTACAGAGGCTTAGAATCTTCCCCTTGTTCATACCAAACCTAGGACGTCTAGAAAAATATCAATAGAAGAGGTTTTTACTGAAGAGCAAGGAAAGACTTATAGTTCGAAGGCTGCCCAAATGATGTTGAAAATGGGTTATGATGGAAAAGGGTTGGGCAAAGAAGGACAGGGGAGAATTGAACCTATTCTAGTAACAAAAAGAGAAAAGCGTCTAGCACTTAGGGCAGATACTCTGACGTCAAGACATCATTCCTCAAAAATTGTAAAATTCATTCCACCTTTAGACTTGGGTATAGAATCTGATGAACTCGTAGCAAAAAGAATGAGAAAATTGAAAATGATGGCTGATAGAAGAAAAGACAAGAATATTATTCAAACTTCTTCTAGTGGTCAAGAGTCTCAAGATACAGAAGACAACTCAGGGAAAAGGACTCAAGAAGGTGAACAAGACCATATGACTGAAGAAAACACTGATGTAGATGCTCAGGAAGTTGAGCATGAAAATTCACAGAAGGTAGTCTCACACGTCCCACCCAGTTCGGCTCAAGAGAGCCAAAATAGTGAAAATAAAAAACAAATTTTAGTTAAAAAATAAATATTGACGGTAGGATAGCAACAGGAGAAACAAATTATAAACTTGGACGAAAGTGATGAGGGAAATAAAACTCTTGATAAAGACAAAGCGTAGAGTGAAGAAATGATCGTCAGTGAACATGAAGAAGAAGAAGAATACCAACAACAAATCCAGCTGGAAACATGTATGTTTTCTTTACTTTCTTCTTCTCATTCTCCTACTCATTCCCATTGTAATTCTCCCTCCATTTCTAAAATCAACAAAAGTATAATGTTCTTGCCAAAAAAATTACCTTGTTCTCCTAAAAATGGCAACATCTTTCCAGAATCTGCTAAATGTTGGATCCGTAGTTGCTCCCATTCCTTTTCTCCCCAACATTGACATCCCTGCGGCTTGAGTTACAACTTCTCAAGGGACTGAGTCACACTCCACCATGGCCAAGATTGAAAATCTAAAAAAAGTAAGCAGGAATGCTTTAGATTGGTGGACTTCACATTCATCCAGGGATCCTAAAGCACCGGCTACTGTAAGAGAAATTATTGCTTTAGACCTAGCTAGTATGCAGAGGAAGAAGTTGAAGTTAACTCCTATTACTAAGAATAAAATGGAGAAATGACTATGGAAGATTACCAAGCAGAAGAGATAAATGAAGATATATCTCAATTGCCTATGCAAGATGAGTGGGTGAAAGCCCAAGCACATTTTGGGACCATATACTTATAGGGAGGACATTATCAAGAAATGTTTTTAAAGTAAAAAGAGAAGAGGAAGGAATTAGAGGTTGTGGTGAAAGAACAAAAAATAGCAGAGAAGGCTCTTACTCTGGAAGCTAAAAAATGGGAGGGTAAATTCAGTGCTGCTGCTAGTGAAGTGGCAAAATGTAAAGAAAAGTTGAGTGTGGTAGAAGCTCAAATTCAGGCATTGAATACACAGATACAACAACTACAAAAATAGTTGGTAGAACAACAAAACACTCCTTCCGGATTTTCAAAGGATAAAGTAAAGAAAATGAGGAAAGAATTGTTAAAATATTTGTTATCTTTAGTATTAAAAGCCAGACCTTTATTATTGTATTTAGCTAAAGTAAAGGAAACTACTGAAGTAGTAAAATATGAATTTGAAGCTACCGAAGTATTTTTATTAAAAAGAGAATATGCAGCTACTAAAATTCATATTTTGTCAGAAAAGATGCCAAGAAGCATGGAAGCCAAGCTCAGAAGCAAAGCCTAGTCTCAAGCTAAAATCGTAGCAAAGAACTTCTTTAGAAAGTTTAAATTGATAGCACAGGGAAATAAGTTTTTGTAGGAGCTTGAAGATGAAGCGAAAGGGTTGCTCCAAAACCTTGATTTGGCTATCCATAATGGGCTTCCTTACCTCTGGGATGATGGTTCAAAAGTGTTGAAGGAAGAGGTCCTTTCAGCATAAATAAAAGCTTTTGTTGAGGATGAAATAGACATAGACGACGGGCAGGAACCTATAGAAGAAACACAGGTCATGGAGATGATCCATAAGCTAAAACAGATTAAAGCCTATTTACAAGAACTAATTCTAAGGCAAAAGATCATTTCTTATGATAAAGTGGAGTTGCAGTATGTATATCAACTTTTCATTGATTTCTCTGATTTAGAAGATGAATACTAGAACCGAGTTTGCAAAACTTATCAGGAGGTAATTACAGCGATGGACAAAATAAAAAGATCTAAACATTAGGTTCAGAAGCTAGCAGCCAGAGCTGGGACCAGCTCTCAGAATTGAATCTTTTATGTTCCTAAAAAAAAAGGTTAAGTCACTAAGCGGTAGAATTTTTTTTTGATAAGGTAAAGATCACTTATATTCCAAAGTGCATTCTTTTTCTTTTATCTTTGCTTTTTCACTTGAAATTTTACTTTCCACAACTATGTTGGTGACTCCGTTTCCCAATGGATGAAGGCCTAGTTTCTATTTATTTTTATGAGAAAAAAATCCCCCGGAAGGTGCCAAGAATGTTAGTCAAAAAGTGACTAACTGCAAAAATTAGCTGATGCACCTTTTTTGCATATTTTCAAAGAAGACCGAAGTAGCCCATATGCTAAAGAACAAAGAAAAAACAAAAATACACTAAGGAAGAAAAGTGTCATGATTTCGCGACATGTCGAGTTTTCACGACAAAAAACAACAAAGAGGAAAAGCAGAGAAAAAAATCATGATTTCATGATGTTGCCCATTTTCACCAAGTCCATCAATAAAAATGTAGAAGTCAGGGAGAATGTCGTGATTTTGTGACATGGCTTATTTTTGCCAAAAGAATAGCAAAACCACTAAAGAGACTAAAAGCGTCATGATTTCATGACATGTCCCTTTTTCATGGCCAAAAGCAACAAGAGAGAGCAAGGAGGTGGAAGTGTCGTGATTTCACGACATGTCACATTTTCATGGTCAAAACCAAGACAAAGAGCTAAGGAGGTGGAAGTGTCACGATTTCACGACATGGTCAATTTTTGCGGTGCAAAAAGAAGAATCAGGCTGAAGACATAGAAATGTCGTGATTATGTGACATGTTGCATTTTCATGACTCAAGAAGGGCAGACAAGCAGAGAAACAAGAGTGTCATGATTTCGAGACATGTCTGGTTTTTGTTAAAGAAAAAGTAAATAAAGCTTCACAAAGGTAGAATGTCACAATTTTGCGACATACACGCTGTAGAGAAATAGAGTATATTTTTGGAAATTGGGGCATGCACTGACATCATGTGCTGATTTCTGAAGAATGGTCAGTTGATTATAACATGACAGGTCTGCTGGATGATTGCAGAATAACAGACTCATATGAATTTAGCCAAAAGGAAATCTATCTAATATGCAGGAAATTCATTGTATATTCTTAGAAACTGTAGATAATTACTTGTAATTGATTGAGGAAATTAAATGTACATAGTAGAAGATACTCTTTTTAGGGTATAAATAGGAGTGAGTCGATCATGAAAAGGGTCGGCTCTTGGACGTTTACAGACTTGATGTACATGCTACTGGATTACAAGTAATAAGAGATATTCTTCCTCTGGCTTCTAAAATTCTGTATGCGAGTGTATGTATCTAGTTTTTAACTTTTATTCATTTTAAGTTTTATAATGTATATGTTCTGAAATCTGAAATATACATGTATAAACCTTATCTCTAGAGTTGAATATTAAATATATTTACATGTATTTAGATGAACATTTAAAATCACAATTAGGAATTCATGTTTTCTATAGGAAGATATAATGAAACTCTAAAGATAGCAATCTGCATCATAATTTTTTGGTTGTTGTCTAATATGTATTGTGAGAAAAGTTCTAGCTTCGGCTATATTTCCCTTATCTCTTGTTTCCCTTTTCTCTAAAGAAAACTCAAAGGAACCAGCCTTCTCTGGAGATTAGATAAATGATCTCAAGCAAGGTCTGTCTATTCAATGTTGGCAAAGTCTAAGGCGCAACACTATTAATCGAAGGCAGATTTTGTTCCAACAACTCCCTTATTTGTTCTTTATGTGCATCATCTAGGTTCAAGTCTAGTTCGATCACTATCCTGAGTGTCTTCACTTCAAATTCTATAGGTATCATTACGTCTTTCCCATAGACCAATCAGAAGGGGGTAAAACCAATGGTTGATTTCCATGTTGTGTTATATGCCCATACTACCTATGATAATCTTATGGCCTAGTATTTCTTATGTTGATATACTATCTTCATCAGGATGTTCTCTATCTCCCTTTTCATGACCTACACCTGTTCATTTTCCTATGGATGGTATGGGGTGGTCCTATTATGCCAAACCCTATATTGCTCCATGAGCTCCTTGATTAATTTGGACATGATTGGGGTACCTGGTCTAATGTGATTTCCCTGCTACTCCAAATCTTGTAAAGATGTGGGAGAAAAAAAATTCAATGATCGTCCTCTCCTTGGAGTCTCTTAGTGCCTGGAACTCTACCCATTTGGTGACATAATATATTCATACTAGAATGTATCTCTTCCCAAATAAAGGTGGGTTGATGGTTCCCACAAAATTCATGCCCCATTTTTCAAAGGGTTCAATGTGCACTTGAGGCTGTAGGGGTATTTCATTCCTGTGGGTTGGCCTGCCCATCCTATAGCACTCATCACATTTACTAGTGTAGGTGGTTGTGTATTTGAATAGTGAGGGCCAAAAATACCTAGTCTGAAATACCTTATAGGCTATCCTTTTTCCTGAGAAGTGGCCACCACAAGGTTCATTATGATAGGCCTTGAGTATTTCTGCATATTCTTGCTCAGCCACGCATCTTCTTATGATATGATCAAGCCCTTTTTGAATATAAGTCCATCAATCCATTGGTATGATGCACTCTTTTTTATTACTCCTTGATTCTCTTGGTATGATAGGGCAGGAGAGGTTCTACCAGTGGCTAAATAGTTGGTAATATCTGCATACCATGGTGTATGCTTGTTGATGATGAATAGATGTTCATCTGGGAACTGGTCCTCTACCACTACATGATCTACTAGTATCAATCTAGACAGAAAGTTCACAACCATGTTGTCTTTCTTAGGCTTGTCGATGATGGTAAGGTTGAAATCCTATAGCAACAAAAGCCATCTGATACTTCTATCTTTAATTGCTAGTTTGCTCATCAGATACCTGATGGTTGCATGGTCCGTGTGGAAAAATAATTTATATCCAGTAATGTAGTGGTGGAATTTGTTGATGGCGTGTATCACTACAAGTAATTCCTTCTCTGTTACTATATAATTTAGTTCAACCCCTACTAGGTTCTTTCTAACATAGTAGATGACATATAATTCTTTGCCATACTGCTATCTGAGGATCACTCCAATCACGTTATTAGATGCATCATAGTATATGTGAAATGGGATCGACCAATTTGGGCCCCGTAACATAGGTGCAGAGATCAGCTTCTCCTTTAGTTATTGGAATGCCTATTCGCAAATTCTATCTAGTTGAGTTCTACTTCTTTGTATGTAGATTGTGTAGAGGTTTGTCAATTTTATTGAAATCAGTGATAAACCGCCTATAGTATCTGACTGAGCTAAGGAAGATCCTTACCTCCCTCTATTTTTTTGGCTAGGTAAGTCCTTGATCACCTCTATATTTTTATGGTTCACCTTAATCCTTGCCACTGATAGATGATGCCCTAAAACTATGCCTTCATGCATCATCATGAAACATTTTTCATTATTGAGGGATAGGTTATTTTCCATCACCTCCTCGAATGTCTCCCCATAAATGGTGAAGTCATCCATGTAGACTTCAACTGCTTCTCCTATCATATCCAAAAATATGCTCAGCACTACCCTTTGAAAAGTGGTCGACGTGTTGCATAGCCTGAAAGGTAGCACCTTGTATGTAAACATTCTCCATGGGTAGGTGAACATCATTTTATCTTGGTCCTCCTGTACAATTTGTATTTAATTGTACCCACTGAATCCGTCCAATAAGGAGAAATATTTCCTCCTGGACAACGTGTCTGGCACCTGGTCAATGAACGAAAGGGGAAAATGGTCCTTTTTAGTTGCCTTATTCAATGACCTATAGTCAACATAGATCCTCCATTTCCCATTCTTCTTAGGAACCACCATGAGTGGTGATACCCATTCACTATCCGAGATCAGGTAGATGAACCCTACCATCAAGAGCTTCTATAACTTGACCTTGACAATTTATTTCATGGTCGATTTCATCCTTCTTTGTGGTTGTCTGATAGGGGTCGATTGTTCTTCCAGATAGATGCGATGAGTGCACATCTCTGGAATTATTCCCTTCATATCCACATAATCCCACATGAATTAATATTGGTGTTCAGATAGAATCTCCTTGAATACTTCCAACTATGATGTGGTTAGCTCACAACTAATGTTTAACATCCTACCAGACTTGATGTTGATCTATTTGGTACGGTGGTCCTGAGCACCCACCAACGGTGACTCAGGAATTGGAAGGGATGATTCTCTATGGAAGAATATTGAGATGACACCATCTTCCTTAGCTTCATCCTCTACTTCTATAACTACCATTACTAGTTTAAGCATAGATAACAAGCTATCCTCCTATATTTCTTCTTTATGTTCTCCCAAAGTGTCCACCGATTGGACTGAGGGAGAGATTGTCGATCTCTTAAAGTTTTGGCCATCTAAAATGGTCATTAGCCTATCATGAAAACTAATGTAGGCATCAGTCGTGGCCAACCATGGTCTACCTAAAATGAGTGGGTAACCATCGAATCCAATTTTGTATTGTAGCACCAGGAAATCCATCGGGTATTCCCATGCGTTGACCATTACTATGATGTCCTCAAGTATCCCTTCTGGTGCCACCGTTGACCGATCATCCAATTGTAACATCATCTTGGTTGGATTCATATCGGTGAGCTCTAGCTTTTGCATGGTGTCTTGTGACATTACATTAATGGCTGCCCCCAAATCGACCAATGTATTCACCAATGAGTGCCCTCCTATTTTCACCATCAATGTCAAGCTTCCTAGATCTGCATACTTCAGTTGATATGCATTCCTCATCATTAAGTCGGCCAACTTTCTGATGACATTGATGGTTTGTGTTTCCTTGCATCCTAGTCTCCTTAGACATATTTCCTTTATTTCTTTGGTGTATATGGGCACATCTCGAATAGCCTAGAAAAGTGGAATGGTTACGGTGATATTTTTTAGGCTTGATAGGATATAAAATTTAGGTTGCGTTGGCCTCTTCTCCTCTTGTAGTCGATGAGGGAATGGGACTCCCATTTTCTCCACAACTCTTTCCTCCTCCACATACTCTATCTGAGGGGAGTTTTCTACTTCCTCCTCCACTTCTACTAGAGGAGGCGCTTCTACTCCTAACTCCTTTCCTGATCTAAGCTGTATTGGATTACAACTAATATGGTACATAGGATACATCTCTTCTTCTATCTGGTATGTAAGCTGGTTTACATTGTTGTTTGGGTTCACCTTCAATTATGCTAGTAATTTTGTAGGTCTATCCATAGGTAGGGCCAGTAAGCCTTTCTGAGGTGGTCCCTGCACCATGTTCTGTGGAGGTGTATTCCATAGTTTGTGGTTCCTCCATGGCTATTGATATGGCATCCATGTTGGATGACCGGTAAATGTCATTACTGGAGGCATGTTCATCTAGGATGGTGGTCCCCATCCCATGTTGGGTGGTGGAGGTTGCCCCTATGGCATATATGGTCATCCTCCATAAGATGACATCCCCGTTGGCATATTTCCCATAGGGGCTTGCTACAAATTCCTATGATTACCTACGAAGTAGGTTTCGACTATGTTAGCCTCTTCCTTAGTTTTGGGTAGATGTGGACACAGTCGAGTTTTATGATATTTCTAGAAAACCACACATACCATGACCTTGTTTTCTAGGTAGGCATTCCTGGTGTGCTTCCCTCTCCATTTGGGGTAGAAGTAGGTTAATGTTGCATCCTTATCCTGCTTCTTCTTCTCCAAAAATAGTGTGTCAATATGCAAAACTAGAGAGGACAACACATCACTCTTAAAGTCCTCTAGCATGCTTCCTATCTCTGCCTTTGTGACTGACATGGTTGCTTTCACTATTCTAGCGATTGGTTTACCCCTCCTTCATGAGTAATTTTGGCACAATTTTTGGATGTCTTCCAGGACGTGCTAGTAAAAATCTCCTCCAAAGATCATATTCAGAGCTTCCAGCGACTCATTTCTTAGTCCCCTCAAGAAAATACTCTTGAGGGACTTATCCCCCAATTTTGCATGCAGGGATCACTACAGGTTAAAATTAAATCTCTCCCAGTATTTATCCAGGGATTTGTCCTCCTTTTGAGTCATACTGAGGACTTCTTCTCGAGATTCATGAACTCTACCGAATTCTTGATACTGCTTCAAAAAGAGTTTCTTCATTCCATCCCATGTGGCGATCTTATTTTTTCCCATCCCAATGAACCACCGTAGGACTGAGCCATCTAGCATGGATGGGAAGAGCTTCAAATTTTGAGCATCTGATTTATAATCCTTGGACTTGCACAGCACATCAAAATTGAACAAAAATAGTTCAGGGTCTTTGGTGGGGTATCCCCTGAAAGCAGGAAGGTGGGAAGGGGAAATGTTCTTCATTTTTGTTTCTCCTACCCCTTCCTCTATCAAGAAACTGAATTCAGATGAGACTTCTACTATTTTTTTAGGAAATGTGATCTCTATTATGGCGTCTATAACCTATTGGTCATTCAAAACTCTCTAGGTCAGGACATCTAAGTTAGTTGGTGTTATAGTCTAATCCTCTATGACTTTCCATAGCAGGGCTTCCTCTGAGGTCATCCTATTGAACAATGGATTCACAATGGTTCATTCCTCCCTAGGTTAGTGAGATGAGGAGGCACTTTGCACAAGGAGAGTACTCTGAATCTAGTGGACTACTAGTGATGGCTTAGGAGAATCAAATTCAGATTCTAAATTATCTGCTAACTTTGAATGCTCTAGTGGGATTTTCTTTATGAAACAACTGTTTGGTCCCCTCTTTCTTAGTGGACTCATACAAGGTCATATTGAAGGTCTTCAAGGGGTAATGAAATTTAGATTACTAGTGATGCTTCCCTAGAAACGGTGCCAAAATATTGGGTGCCAACACGATTAATTTTGTCCTAGGTTTGTCACAACACTCTTTATTTAAATTTGTCAATCCAGGGAACTTGTAAGCTTACGAAGGGTCACGAGTAATAATTAATCACACTACCACTTTTGAGATGATCCAATCAACCACTAAGAGGGGTGTTTGATATAACATTAACAAATTCATTTGCATTTAATAAAACTAAAACATAAATAATAATATGAAATAAAATAAACAATCAACTTGCATGAAATGAAATTGCATAATAAAATAACCACACTCTAAGCTTAGCCTAATAAATAAACATACTATCATGTATAATGAAACTATGTAATTAGTCTACGAGGGGAGGAATACTAGCTTGTAGTGGGCCCAAGCTCCAGGTAAATCCTACTTGATAAACTCACAAAGAAATGCTACTTTGACGAATGCTTGCACTTTATTACCGATGGAATATTACATACATCAAGAATATCTAACTCTCTATGATATTATCTGATATTCTATATATGATCCTCTATGATGGGAAGTCTATGTGTTTATATACTACACACACAGAACTTCCTATGAGAGTTCTATTTTAATCGAAGCCTCGGTTCAACCTAAAATGGGATAGTTCAGTTGCTGTAACCGATGCATTCTAAGCAACTCTACATAATTTTCTTTTATTTCGATAAATCTTACCTCATCATGGTTTGGCCTCATAATTTTTTGTACGTCCTACCACTCTAGCCATGACAAATTTTCAAACTATGGTTTCCCATAGATGATGTGGAACAGTGGTCAATAGAGTTCTTCTCCAACCGATTGGTCAACACACATCATTCAAACATCGACCTTGGCAAGGCGCCTACTCGGTAAGAAACCTACCTCAGTAAGGCATATGCCTCAATAAGGCACCTACCTCAATAAGGTTCCTACATGGTAAGGCACATGCTTTATTTTACCTTTGTTTGACTTAGTAGAACCGTGCCAGGTCCACATAGGACCTTGACTGAGCAAAATATGAAAAAATCAGGGAAATAGCTACACATATGACACTTCACACACATTAGATAAACACATGATATAATGTCACACAAATACTGTTAGTACATATACAAAAATATGAGCATTTCTGGTGCTCATCAACCACTATTAATTAAAATATCTATTTTAAATTAATTAAAATGAAAACTCCTTAATTACTTGCAAATGAAGTTTACAAATGAGCTCTAATGATCCAATCATCATTTTCCTAAACTTCATCAATTAATTCAAAAGCATCTAAATTCAGCATATAACTTAATTTGTTCTCTTTCACAAAAAGGATGCTTTTTTTTCATTTATTTTTAATATGCCAATTAATATTAAGCATATATAATCATCTTGTAGTGGTTCTTATATAGGAGATAAATCATCAAACTACTCAAGTTATGATGTAGTAGAAAACAAACACATTTACACAATTAACCATAGAGGGAGTCTTTCTATCAATTCAATCACCCATATTAGACAAATATTTTATGATAGCTACTAGGCTATTAAGTCAAGCTCTAGGTGATCGACTATTGATTATTATCCCTTCCTTCAATGCATGCCTATATGAAGGTATCTATCCATATTACCTTTGAGTACATTAATCATCATTTACCTTGATCTTTGGTACCCTCATTTGTGGTGGGTAACTCTACCTATTCCACCTACAAGTGTACCTGATATTGCACACTTGGCAATATGTTAGCAATAGCATTCCTTTATAAATCAACTAAACATCACATAGCTGGTTCAATTATTCAAACTAAGTATCACCACATCTTTGGTTAATACATTATTTTCTTGTGCCTTAAATTCAGCTAGGGAGGGTCATGACAGCTTCGCACAGTGGAACATATCAATCAAGAAATTGTAAGATATGCAGAACACCAAGCATAATTCAAAAAACTTAAATGATGCAAAGATTACTTGGATTACTTGCATCATAGAGAAAAATAAAGGATTGAATAATAGACCAACGAGCTGTTCTAGAAAATCTTACATGAGAGTGTTCCTACCCCTAGTACCCATAGACAAAAATTCCATCAGAGGCAACCTGCTATCATTCGATATAAGTCTCGTAGTTCTTATCCAATTTTACCTCCACAACCTCCTAGGATAAATTAATAATTACTTCCTAGGCCAAACTTAGGGTACCCACCGCAGGTAGTTACCTCTCCTTATAGGCTAGTTTAGGAGATTTCTTATGGGGCTTACACTAAGTAGAAGCTATAAGTGGAATATCTTGAGATGTCTTATTGAGGTAGGGGGGTGATGTTACACCACCCTAAAAATAGGCTTTAGCTTCCTCACCCTCCATCATAGGATCAAAGCAAATAGGAGGAGATCAAATCCTCTAATGCATATAGGGTATTTTTAGAGTGGATAGAATCAGTGAAGAACAAGACCTTCGAGTATAGATCCTAGAAGCCTACTTTGCACCAGTTGCATAGTCAACTGCTCCATCCTTTAGCACCTAACCCTTATTACCTAGAGTAGTTTGAGATATCTCATCTGGATACCTTTATGGGAGATGAGGATGCATAGGATCATGTTACCAAGTTCTTGAGCCAATGCTTTGGCATCTAGGACAATGATACTTTATTTTTGAGGACATTATTGACTACCCTCTTCAGCCCATATATGAATTGGTACACCCAAATCCCAAAACATAGAATCCATAATCTAGATCAACTCATAGACGTGTTCCTAGAACACTTCACCTTCAATCCCAAGTGGAAGGTGATATTAGCTGACCTTTTAGGGTTGAAACAATATGATGATGATTCAATCATAAACTATGGAAATAGGTAGTGAGCATTGCTTGCCAAGCTGCCATATTTACTCCCTATGATGGAGTTGACCCAAATATTTTCCAAGAGCTGCTTAAAGCTGATATCCCTATTGTTGTAACTCCAAAAATACCCCACTCTTAAAGATGCTCTAGTGCAAGCTAGAACAATCGAAGACATCAATATTTAAGAGGGAGATATTTTGAAGCCTCGCAAGGAGTGGAACAAGAATACCAATAATAACCCTCTGCGACCTAAGCCAGCATCAGTCAATCAAGTTGCCATTAGTGTCCCAGGGCCTATGCAACCAGTGCCATATCAAAAGCCTAATTATGAGGCCACACCTGGGAACTATAATAAGTATAATTAGCCAAACCAAGGGAAAAATAAAAAGCATTGCCCTAAGCGATATTTTACACCCATTATAGAGTCCATGGACTCTTTGTTTGAGAACCTGTATGCAACTAAGGCAATTAATCTATCTGATACTTGACATATCAATCCAAATGCACAAAATCCCAAAGGATACTGAGAAGACCTATACTATAAGTTTCATAGGAAAAATGGGTAGGACGTGTAGATGTGTTATAATTTCAAACATCTGGTACAAGATATGATCAATAGGAATGACCTATAGTTCAATAATCCTATCACACCAAACAATCAATAGATGGGTTTTTTTAAATACCTATTGTCTACCCATGAAGAACAGGTAAAGTTAGTTCCAAAATTGAATGAGGTCCATCATGCACCCCATTATTAAGGGTACATCAGTATCATCACCATTGTCATGAGGAACAGGAGGTACCCAAGTCCAATCGCACCACCTACGACTCCAAATTATATTCCTTCAATGTCATAGCCTTTACCACCTCTAATGTTGAGCCTCCCACCTTGACCTATGGTCATGATAAAGAGAAAGCTCACTCAGATCCTGAGAACAATATCTACTCGAATCTCCATTTATGAGCTCATTCAACAATCTCAACCTCATTGAGAAGCTCTAATGGAGATCCCTCAGGTGATCGAGCTATAGCCCTAGGAGTTCCAATACTTTAAAAATTTTGTGGGGCATTTTTAGAAATATACGAAACCAGTATTCACCTTTCAAGAAGATGAGATCAATCCAATTCAAAATGACATGGTGGATCCCCCCTTGCACATCATCACATGTGTAAATGTAACACCCTACAAGAGAGTCTTGATTGATACTGGTTTGTCCAGAAACATCATCACTATAAAAATCCTCAAACATATTGGGCTCTTGACATATCATATACTCACATCTACCTATACCCTTAGAGAATTTAGTGATGCCATATGATCACTAGTTGGCATGATAGTATTACCTATCCAGGTAGGACAAAATACCATACCGACACTATGCCACATCTTAGAGGTTGATATGGTGTACAATATCTTACTGGAAAGACCCTGGATCAGGGAAATGAAGTGTATACCCTCTATTTCTCACCAGTGTCTTAAGTACACCTATGAAGGGTAAGTCCATGTCATCTCTGTAGAAATTTATCCCTTTAAGTACTACAACTTGGTGCAAAAAATCCTTGAGTCAACCTTATCATTAATCCATATGGATTTTCTATTGAATACATCCAGCCAAGGTCCAAATCCTTTGCCATTGCCTTAATAAATCCATAAACATCTCATGCCATACCATCCTCATATTCAAAACCCCTAACCATACCTTCATCATCGTTGAATCCTCCTCTAAGGAACATGGGAAAAAGGCCTATTTATGAGACCCATCTGAACATATCCACCATATCCACAAGCAATATTCCTAGACCAGTGGACAAGGAGCCACCCCATGAGGCAAACATTAAATCAATTAAAGCCTTGCACCTATCTCCTCATTCTCCTCCACCATAAGCCATAGTGCATTTAGACAACACTAGTATAGGAGAATACCTAGTTAGGAACATCACAACTACTCCTACCATTGAGCCAGTATAAGACATGGGTCAAACTC
Organism: Wollemia nobilis; assembly: GCA_028583015.1. Lineage (NCBI taxonomy): Eukaryota > Viridiplantae > Streptophyta > Pinopsida > Araucariales > Araucariaceae > Wollemia > Wollemia nobilis. The sequence continues at coordinate 5,302,803 of JAQPPZ010017101.1, read as the reverse complement.
ATCTTCCCATAGGCACTATTGTACCTCTTGTCCTCCCCTCGAATCAAACAAATTTAATTTATGGGGGTCTTGACTATGGCATAGAGCCCTATCAATAGCAAGAAGAGGATGAAGAGCCATTTTCTGAGGATATTAACTACATGTCCATTCCTACCTTCACCATGAGATATCTTCATATTTGTAATTGGCATAGTTATGGGTTGGGATTGTACAAGCAAGACCCCCACATTCATTACTAGCCACAGTACCAAATGCCTTATGATAAGTCTGGTTTGGAACATAACAAGCCTGTGTCCCTCAATTTCCTTATGGATAGTTTAGAGCATATGATCCTAAAATTTTAGGATGAGCTAACACGTGATCCCTATGCCAACCCTAATCAATTTTATTCATTGGAAGACTACTTCCATACATCCATGATTAATAAAAATATACCTTGCGATGTCAACCAATATTATGAGAGAGGTGAAAGTTCACATGCCCTTCCCCATGATAGTGAGAAAGAGGATCATAGACCTCCCAATGAATGGACATCTGATGATGAGTCATATTATGGAGTCACACCTATTGACTCTTCTAGTTTGGATGGAGAATACCCGTGGATCCTCCTTGTGGATGATTAAGATGATTTTTATGTGTACATTCCAATTACACCATCCTATCTAGCGACAACTTCTATCTTTTAAGGATCAAGCTTACCCGTAGCTAGAATAACCACCTCTGGTCATCCTGCCTCTGTTGTAACCACCTGCATAAGTCTTGTAACACCCAGATATCAATAGACACCATAAACCACCTAGGGGAAATCATCCATCCATTAACATGATTTCCATAGACCTTTTTGTGCCCATGTGAGATATGGATAACCCATCAAAGCCAATGCACCTCAATTTGGAGGCAATTGACCTCAATCAAGTAGATTCTCCCCACATTTCAAGTACTTGTATTAATATGAGATGTTACAACTATTTCATTTCTCTCCAAGGCCTACTCATGATGTCTTTCATGTTGAGGAGGAACTTGAAGTTCCAATTGATGATCTAAATACAACAGATGATATTCATCTAATACCTGCTCCCCATCAGTTGGAAGAATATTTGTATATGTCAGTTGAGCCAATGATTGACAAAGATATTGACTCAGATATCTATAATCCTCAATGTATCAAGTTAGGGGTAAGTTTTTCCTCCACTGAGAAATTTGATTACATAGCCCTTCTCACCAAGACGAAGGAGGCTTTTGCATGGTCCTAAAAATATATGCCAAGACTAGACCCAAATCTAGTCACACATAATCTAACACTTGATCCAAAGGCCAATCCAATTAAGCAAAAGTTGATAAAAATGCATTCGATAATAGCCTTGATGGTGAAATATGAGCTACAAAAGCTGTTGGATGCCAATTTTATCATATCAATGGACTATCCACCATGGTTGTCCAACACGGTCCTTATTAATAAGCCTAACAGGAGGATTTGCATTTGCATCGGCTTTTGAGACCTGAACAAAGTGAGTCCCAAGGATGAGTTCCCATTACAAAACATCAATGTCCTAGTAGACACTACAGTAGGCCATGAAATGATATCCTTCATGGATGGTTTCTCTGGATACAAACATTTTTGTATCAATCTAGAAGACCAGCTCAAGATGACATTCAAAACGCCTTGGGGGATATTTTGCTATAAGGTCATGCCTTTTGACCTTAAAAATGTTGGTGCTACCTACCAATGTGCCATGAAATACATCTTCCATGACTATATGCATAAAATTTTGGAACATTACATGGATTATTTATTGGCCAAATCACTATTACACCATGAGCATCTCAATGTCCTAAGCAAAATCCTCGATTGCCTTATTGAACACAACGTTTGACTAAACCCCAAGAAGTATATATTTGGTGTAACATTTGGAAAACAGTTGGTATTCATCATATCTAAAAGAGGCATTGAGTTATACCCCAAAAAAGTAAAGGTAATCCTTGAGATGCCTCCCCCAACTACCATAAAGCAACTACAAAGCCTGTAGGGTAATGTTATGTCCATAAAGTGCTTCATAGCACAATTATTGAAAAAATATCAGCCCATGAACAAACTGTTACACAAGGGGATCACATTTAATTGGGATGATGATGTCAACCTGCCTTTGATGCAATCAAACAATACCTGGCTTTTCCACAAGTATTTACTTCACCTCGATCAGGACTGGAATTTTTCTTATACATCTCAGCTATTGAGATTGCATTGGACATCATGTTGACCCAAAAGAATGAATTGCATAAGTAACCAGCTACTTACTACCTTAGATGCACCTTGGTCAGTTATGAAATCAAGTACACATACATTGAGAAGTTATTCCTAGTGATGGTTTTTGCCACCAAGAAGCTATGTCATTACATGATTAGTCATACCACATATGTTGTATCAAAAGAGAATCCATTGTAATACATGATGATTTGTACTTATCATTATAGTCGCACGGTGAAATGGATCATGTTGTCAATGGAGTTTGACCTTGAATTCATAAATTTTTTTTTATTAAATATTAGGTCATCATCGGTCAACTTGTAAAGGCTCCTATCTAGGATGATTAGCCTCTTATCATGGAGCTTATCAATGATGAAGTCTTCCAAATATCATAATCTCTTGATTCTAACAAGCTTTGGCTCTAAATGTGAGCAGAAAGGTGGTGCAAGAATTGTGTTTTTCACTCCTCAATGGTCTCCTATACCCCTATCATTCAAACTTGATTTTCCATGCACCAATAATAATGTTGAGTATGAAGCCTTGCTCATAGGACTTCATATGGTTGTTTCCATGAAAATAACCAAGCTCAACATTTTTGGTGACTCCTTGCTTATTGTAAACTAGGTCAAAGGGATTTACCAATGTAAGTGTCCAATTTTGCAAGCCTATAAATCCATTGTGGATAAAATTTTGATAAATTTTTAATGGTATGATATCGAGGCACTCCCTTGCTCACTGAATCATTTTGTGGATACCATGGCCTCCTTGGGGTCTTTAATCCTGTAGAACCCTATTGATGATATAACAACCATTTAGGTTAAAATGCTATCATAATATGTGGTTGAGCATGAGAACATTCAATCCATGCTAGAAGTCCACTTGATTTCGATTGAACCTTCTCAAAAATGGTTCTCACAAATTCATGATCTCTTGAATCATGCTGCTTGGGGGACTCTATTCCCTCAAACTTATTTTGATAGCAGCACAACACTATTCTTACAAGTTCTCTCCCAATCAGCATTCATTCAGGATGAACTTCAAAAGGGATAGGTAGTTCACATGATCGAGGCTTCCTCACATTAGAACTGGTCTACTCAAATAAAATATTACCTAAAGCTTGGTAATATCCCTCTTGGGTTTTCACATGCCACAAAACAAACATTAAAAAAAAAAGTGGTAAAGTATGTCTTTCTAGAAGAAATTTTGTATCATCAAAGCTATGAAGGTATCCTCCTCCATTGCTTGGAGCATCAAGAGTCAGTTTGGGCAATTTTCCAAGCGCATGATGATACATGTGGTGGTCATTTCAACGACATGGATATAACTAAGTGCATTCTTTGCATGGGCTATTTTTGGCCAACCTTAGAGTGAGATTGTTGTACTTATGTCAAGAAGTGTGTAAATTGTCAACACCATGCTAACCTAACACACATACCTTCTCAAGTCTTATAATTGATATAATTGGTGTGGTTGTTCTTGCAATTGGGGGTTTGATTTAATTAGAAAAATTTCACCCACATCCTTAGGCCATCACATATTTATCATTATGGCCACTAAGTATTTTACAAAGTGGGTGGAAGCAATTCCCATTACCACTATGATAGGAACCCACATCACGGAGTTCATATTGCATAATATCATTTGTCATTTTGGTATTCTATTCAAGATAATTTTTGATAACGGGATGCCCTTCAAAAACAAATATGTGCATGCTTTAATAGAAAAGTATAATATTCAGCATGAATTTTTGATGCCCTATTATCCCCAAGAAAATGGGCAAGCTGAGGCATCAAAAAAAATAATTATTGCCATCCTGAAGAAATAGTTAAAGAGAATCACAAATATTGGCACATGCAATTACCCCTTGCTCTATGGGCTTGTCGCAATAGTATTTGGATGCCAATTGGAGAAACCCCATTCTCACTAGTGTATGGTGTCGAGGTGGTCATGCCTCTAGAGATGGAAATTGCATCATTGTGCATATCCATGTAAGAGTTCATCAATGATGACACTGCATGGTAGGCTTGCCTAGACCAACTTACATTGATGGATGAACGATGCATCAATGTGTTGGAGAAACTTCACATTTATCAAGAGTGACTTAAGAGAGCATATAATATGAAATTCCATAGATACTTTTAGGTTGGTGACCTCATTCTTAAAAAGAACCAACAAAATTCTAATTTATCGCCCCATCTACGATATAAGTTTATGGTAAACCAGTTAGGTCCTTTCATCATCACTAGTTAGATCGGACCTGGGACTTACCACCTAGCCACATTTGAAGGATTCAAGGATATTGAACCCTTTAACATCCTTGATTTGTGACATTTCTATGCTTAAGAACATCGTGGTAACCCAAAATGCTCCTAGGTTATCTACCATCATCTAGGTCACCCCAAAATTCTCCAAGGGTATCTACAAACTTCTTGGTCAACCTAAAATGCTCTTAGGCAATCTACAACCATATAGGTCAACCCATATTCTTCTAGGTAATCTACGACCATCTAGGTCAACCCAAAATACTCCTAGGTAGTCTATGACCATCTAGGCCACCCCAAAATTCTCCAAGGGTATCTACAAACTACTTGGTCAATCCAAAATTCTTCTAGGTGGTCTACGACCATCTAGGTCAACCCAAAACACTCTTATGTGGTCTACGATCATCTAGGTCACCCCAAAATACTCCAAGGGTATCTACAAATTGCTTGGTCAACCCAAAATGCTCCTAGGTGTTCTACAACTATCTAGGTCAACACAAAATTCTCTTAGGTGGCCTACGGCCATATAGGTCACCCTAAAATACTCCAAGGATATCTACAAACCAGTTGGTCAACCCAAAATGCTCCTAGGTGGTCTATGACCATCTAGGTCAACCCAAAATGCTGCTAGGGTATCTACAAATTGCTTGGTCAATACAAAACACGCCTAGGTGGTCTATGACCATCTAAGTCAACTCAAAATTCTTGTAGATGGTCTACAACCATCTAGGTCACCCTAAAATACTCCTAGGCAGTCTATGATCATATCGGTCACCCAAAAAGTCCCAATGGTATCTACTAATCTCATTGGTCACATGTATATACATATATACTGATAAACACTTAAAAACATAATCAAAACATCAAAAATACAAAAATATTGCATTATATCATGTTGCATAATGTTGCATTGTATAATCGATTGCATTAGGTATACTCATAATTGCACTTTGCATTTTAGATTTTCTCATACATATCTAGCACTAAGACTGTAACATAGTCATAATTCAAAATTAATTTTTTCAAAGTCATCATTCACACCATTTCATATTTCACATATCATCTCTTCCTACATTTTCCCCTTTTCATATTTATGTCCATTTCCCTTCACCTAGTCATTTGTTCTAGAATACCATTAGGGTTTTCAGTCACTCAACCATTTCTAGTTTTCTTTTTAAATTTTGTATAAAGCTATCCTAATTTTTAGGAGGTAGATTCTTACTTGGATTGTACCTTGTATATTTCAAAATCCCAACACACATTTCACATTATAAATCCAAGTTTTGCACAAGAAAATATGAGACCTACAAAGTGGTCTAGGTTACCTTAAGAGAAAATTTTATCATGCTCATCTCCTTGTGTGAATGGTTCAAAAATATTGAGAATTGACAAAAGGACAAGATCCTTCTTACCCAATTCTCCAAAATAAACAATGGTTTTCACCACTATCAATAAGAAAAATCCCAAAAAGCAAAAATCAAAATAAATAGTGATTGTAATCACTAAATAAATCCCTTGCTCAAAGAAAACAAAATATAAAATAAACACTAATTTTCATCACTAAGTATGAGGAAGTATCCCAAATAAAATAAAATAAAAGAAGGGAAAACTGAACTTCAATCCCTAGAATTCTCAGCATTTGACAAACCATAAGGTGATCCTCATTATAGGTTAGGTGGCATCAAGCCCACCTAGCAATGGTAGTATTCTTTCGCATGATGATATGTCTATCACATTAGCATCTTGCATCTATACATACCAATGTTTACATGTGGATGAGATAGCTTTTGGTAGCGTATACTACCTAGTGGTTGTTGAGAAGCAACACACCCCCACTAAAAAAATGAGTTTCCATCCTTTGAAAATTTTGAGCTTTCATTTTTGCAGTGGGGACCCTCTTGATGTTTTCCAGGTTTTAAATTCCAAATTTTGCTTGCCTCCTTCAAATTTTGCATATACCAAAGTATCCAAGTAGGCTTGCATCTCTGGCTTTGATTTATTTTAGAATTCATTTTTCAAATGTTAGAATCATTGCTGAGTAAATAAAATCTTTCACTGATATGAAAAAATGCAGATTCCAGATAGACGAATTCATTGGAGGCCAAAACTTTCCATTTTTTGAAAAGTCACGATATCGTGACACTTTTCATTTTTGGAAATATCACGAAATCGTGACGGGTTTTAGAAAATTTGGCTGAGTCCTGGAAACGTCGCGAAATTGTGACACTTTACATTTTTGGAAATGTCACGAAATCACGACGGGTCTGGGGAGAGAGAAAGCGCGTACTGACAGTCGCAAAATCGTGACATGTCATGGTTTCGTGGTAGTAGGAGGCAAAAGGAGCAGAAAAATAGCTAAGGCATGGAGGCGGTCGTGAAATCATGACAAGTTTTGAAAATGAAGCAAGGCATGGCACATGTCGCAAAATCGCAACATCGCAATTTCGCGACGTCGCGACACATTGGAGAGCCCAGGGCACAAGTCACGAAAGTGTCACAAAATCGTGACACGTTCCAATGGGAAGCCAAAGGTCGCTAAGGAGTAAGTGCCATGGTGTGGGTGTCATGAAATCGTGAAATGCCAAAGCGAAAGGGAGCCCAAGGGTGGCCGTGTCGCAAAATCGTGACACTTCCATTTTTGGAAAAGTCACGATATCGCGACACTTTCCATTTTTAGAAATGTCGCGAAATCGTGACGGGTCTGTGGAGAGAGAGCAAGCGCGTATGGACGATCACAAAATCATGACATGTCGTGGTTTCACGACAGAATAGACAAAGCAGCACAGAATGGAAAATAGCTGGAAACAAGGACACGTGTCGCAATTTTTTTTGCGACACGTGTCAAAAGGAAGCAAGCCACATATAATGAACTTTAGCGGGTGATTTAATGATTAAAGTTTTAATCTGATTTAATTAAAGTACTAATCCTTCTTTTGTCTTTTTTGCAGAAAGCCATCTGGCACTTGCATGATAACGGGAGAAATGGCCAGAAAGACAAAGTTAAGCGCAGATTAATCGAGGACCGTCATATTGAAATGAGAGATGCCGGGAATTGCTGTTTCATCCAAATTTTATAGATATGGCCACAAAGAGATTTTATGGTGACTAAGCATCCATCCATTGAACAAAATATGTTAGCAATTGACCAAAAAATGAAAATATCTAACACACGGTTATCAAAATTTGCCGATGGACACATTTAATTAAAATTTATGACGAAAGTAATGGCATGCAGAGATTTTTGACTCAGAGACAGCCCTGCGGAGATGAAATGTCAGAGAAGTGGTGACTCATCCAAATTTCCCAAGGGAATTAATGGAGACATTTGCACACAGTTACAAGTGGATGCAAATAATATCGGATTTTTCCTTCTCCATTTATGGCAAGTAACTGCACTGATTTGCAGAAGGGTTAAGTTTTATCAAAGCTTTATTTTAAAAGACCTTATATTGTAAGGCCCGGGTGGTAGAGTTTAAGATGATCATATTTAGGGTTTGAGAAGAATATATTTTTGAAAATATCAGGGTCTATCCTGAGTCTATAAATACTTCTTCTAAATTTAATCGTAGGAGGCAAAAACTTAGAATAAAAGGCTATTGAAGCAATTTCTTGCAAATCTTGTTAAATGCTTTATTCTAGACTTGGAGTTGATGTGATTTTTGCTTTCTATGATAGCATGGCCAGGAGCCTAATCTCTTTTAGACTGTGCTAAGTTCATTTTTTTTTGTTTTCATCTCGTTAAAGTTTATTAAATATATGTTGTAAATCCGTGATATCAAGATTAAATATGCTGTTGGGCTTCAGTTGTTTTATTGTATGCTAGGGAAAACCACAGATTTAAGGTTCAGGTCTGTTCTGATTGCTCTGTCCTCACTATGTGAGTTGTGCTACTGGTGAGAGATACCAATTTTAACCGACTTCCCTTTTGTTTATGATTTTATTTTAGATCTGTTCCATCTCTGTCTTATGCTCTTAGTAGAAGGTGATCTTAGAAAGCTGGACACCTTCTTCTTTGATTTGTTCTATTGTGAAGCTGATAGCATAAATAAAATTGGTAGTTTTGTTTTTACAGCTAAGTTTGATAGGCTTCTCTTTCTGCCTTACCCTACTCTCTCTGTTTTATCATGAAATGATCCATTTTTATTTTCTTTAATTTGTCTTTTATTTAAATCTGCTGACCCATAAGAGCTAGATCAAAGAACTAATTTTAAATCCGATTGTCAACAAAGTAACAACTTTTAAGCATTACTGAACTGAATTCCAGAACCCGTTGTAAGGTAACAGACAGTCCATAGTGAAAACTATTCCAGAAGCGAAAAATAGTGAATAGACATTCGACCCAACTCTGTAACTCACACCTTGGATAACCAGCAAGATCCTAAAGTGAGTGGGATTTATCCCTTATAAGTGTTATCAGAGTTTCATGCTCATTCTTCACAGGGTGTGTATAAAAGTCGGACCAACAGTGGTCTAATCCAACTACGTACAAAACCTAGAATCGTGATACTCATAGGGTGATCTTTAGTACAAATGAGTTGCATCAATCCTATTTGGCACTAGGGTAATATTATGCATATTACAATGAACTCACTTGCACACATAGGGATATTGAGTATCTTGGTTATTTTAGTAGATTCATACCTTGTCAGAAAGATTTACATAGTTAGTATATAAATTTTGATCAACCAATTAGAGTGTTTTAGTCTCATGAAAACCTCATAGATATTCTATAACATTTAGTTTATTTATGCAATTTTATAATAGTTTATTAGTCTACATTTCCATAAATCCATCACATAACAACATTGCAAATGGGTTAATGAATCCTATACAGCCTATGGTGCTAACATAGTATGTCATATAGTATTCATATGTCATCATCTAGATTAAATCATCCATATCATTATGCATCCATGCATATACATATCATCAAATCAAATCACATTAAAACATTTGCATACATGATAAGAATCCATTACAATATCATCAAGGAAATAAATACATTGCATACATCTCATAAAGTAGTACAAAAACCCATGATGATAAACATAGAAAGCACACACACACACACACACACACACACACACACACACACACACACACACACATATATATATATATATATATATGTATGGGAAAAAAATACATTATAATCCTATAATTACCCGTAGGCTACAATAAAGTAGGTCCTTTGACCTCACACTACCAAAAAATAGAAATACAAAAAAGAGCCATTAGAGTCTCGCAAACCATGGTCACACAGGACCAATACTATGATTCTCACCTCTACCCTTAGTCAAAGTCCATTGAGAACTCCCAAAATTGCTACCCCCTACCCTATCCACCCTCTATGTAGATCCAAGTACCTCCATCCTCACTGAAGACTATCCTGTACCACTACTCTAACTCATGTGTGACCCACTAGTAGATGGATGAGCTAGTAAGTGCCCCCTAAGTTGCACTACCTCATACTCCAACTCCTTAGTGTAGGTCCACTCCTCTTGGCAATGATATTAGAATAATACCACTAGATACTAGAGCTATGCCACCTCCTCCCATAGCCTGGCCACCTCACCACTACTACAACCTTCCCAGCTAGAACTCCATGATATAACCTATGCCTGTAGATCCACTATCTTTGCTACCTGCCTATCAAGCTCAACATGTGCACTCTATACCTATGCTTACAGGAGATCCCTCTTCTACCTAGCCCTAACCAACTCATCCCATAGCTCATTTTATATCCCATATTGTGTGACCTATTGTACCTACACCTCTTGACCCTTAGAGTCATCCTCCTTGAATCTATACTAATATCCTAAGTTTAGGAGGTCTAACCACTAATCTTCCACTCAATGACATACATATCGCTTGCCTGCCTCTACCTATCCCTCATAAAGAGCATCCTATTGAGCCTCCTCTATTTTTCATACCACAAAACTCCCTAGTAGCCCCTATCCCCTCCAATGGTGCATAACCCACCATGATTCATACTCCTCTATGGCCCCAACATCATATGAATATGAAATATCTACTACAAGATCTACCTCCTCTCCTACTACCTCCATTATCGATCATATCATTGTCCTCTCATACCCATAGTGTTGGTAGACCACCAGCTCACAAAGAAAACCCTAATGTAGCCCAAAATATCACAAAAATTAAGCATAATGAAAGTACTCTTTCTTAATCCCATGCCACCCAACTATCCATCTCCCTTGTGCCATCCTATGAAGTTGTACCTCAACATCGATCCATATAGAGAAATACCTATATGGCATATAAAACACATTGGCTACCTTGAGTCATGAAAAGGACTATGCATAATGGTCTAAATAACCCATCCAGTGATGAATCTATCCTACCTCCTGGACCCACTGCCATAATATCTCATAACCTATCTCCCTATCCACCAACTATATCGATGATATCCAAGGCAATCCCTACGACCGACACATAGCTATGTGCTACAACCTGACACCTATAGTATAAAGATACATCCCAAGTCCTTCTACAAATAGGATTAGATCTTGCATAGCTCATCGTACATCTATGATAGTAATGTCATCCCCCAATCCATCACTAATGGTTGCTCTATAGTACACTCTACTAGAGTAAAAACTAACTCAAGAAGGTTCTAGGGAAACATGCCTGCTGATGAGTTTAGTAGTAGCATATTAGAGATAAATATCATCAACAAAATATGCCTAGTCCTCAGTACACTAGCCTCATACCAAAATCCCATTAGTATCCCTCCACTCAATGAGTCACGTACTACCTCCTCCCACTCCTTGCCAAAGTACCTCTCCATGAATGTATCTTGTAGGTTATGGTGAGTAGATACGATCGACCACCCATCTATCAAAATATGTAATATTATTTATCAATCCTTAAGAATCAGCATCATATCCCCTATTTTTAGGTGGAATATGTTGGTACATGGATCCCACAAGTCAATAATAGTAGTCAAATAAGCACAATCACCCACCACAGGCTCTAACCGTGTCACATGCTTAAGGCCAATGGCATCAATCCATTCCTATTATATGTATATCAATAAGTATCTCATGATCTAAAAGAGAGTTGTAACTTGATACCAACTCTTAACCACCTAGCGGAGGTAATCCGGTCAATAACACGCACCAAAATGCTTCAAAATTGCTCAACAACATCCCAAAAGACCAAAAAAGCCCCCTTTTTTTAGGCTTGTTTGTGATCATCTCACCCAAGGATGGCCCCCTAATATATGAACATCCCACCCAAGGATGTCCACAAAACAACCTAGGCTAGCCATCCCACCCAGGGATGGCCCCCAAAATGGGCAAAAATGGGCCCTCTAGGCCACCAAAAACATTAAAAAAAATAGCAAAATTAAGTAAGAAAAGGCAATAATATTACACAAAAACTCATAAAAAAACATAAAACATTGCAATATATCATTAATTAGGTTCAATTAATAAGTATTTAGTTTTCTCTACCAAAAATAAAAAATAAGCCATAATTACACTTCTAACACTAGCATAGTGTAGTAATAAATTCAATTCTTACCCATCTCGCACCGGATCCACCGTTGGACGAGTCTGCACACTGTATCATGGTAATTGTAGGATTATTTTAGTAGTGCTACACTACATAAAATAATTCTCATCTTCCTCACCTCTCAAACTACAAAGTTGGAAATGCACAAATGAGCCAAAATACCCCATTTTTGGCTTAAATAACCCTCCTAGAGCCATGACCATCATTAGGTGGGAAAAGCAACTAATTGGCCAATTTTCCCATCCTAGTATGGTTATAAAGTGTGCCACCATCCCACCCTAGGATTGCCATCAAAAAATCCCATCAAAACAACTCAAAAATGCACCAAATAGGGTCCAAAACCCACCAAAAACAACTCAAATTCGGTCAAATTTCACTAGGGATCAAGATGAACCTAAATTGCTCATGAAGAAATGGAAAAATATTTACTTAAATCCCTAAGAAGTCCATTTTTTCTAGAACACCCCATGGGAATGAGGTTTTCAACTCCTTTCTTTCATACAACATCAACAAAGTCACCAAAATCCTCCTAAAAATGCTCCATTTTTCAAGGGGTAAAATTGAAGGAAACCCTACCCAACTCATATGGGTCAAGTGACTCATCACTTTTATCACTGGTCATTCCATCATCGACTCATAACTTGAGGGTGTAGTCATACTTAATAAATTCAAAATCAATAATCAATAATAAAACACTCAATCATGCAAATTGCATTCGTTCAATGAATCATTGACAAAGATAATCATGCCCCTGCTTGGGGTAGGAAACAAGAAAAAAATTTAAAATTAAACAAATTCTTGGCATAATAGAATAGTGAAGAACTAGGCTTCACTGCTTCATGAATGAAAAATGTCCAAGATCAAGTAAACCTTACTGGAGAGGTTGTACTTGAAGCAAGTTTTTTAGCTAATCAAAAGCAAGGATTTAAGAACACATGCTCTTTCCATGATTGGGGCATTAAATTTTGGTTAGGTTACTAAATATCCCTAATCATTTAGCATTTTAGTCATTGATTTTTGCTTAGCATTGTGTTGCACACAATGCATCTCAAAAAGGGGCATTTGTAGACACTAAGATCATGTCAATCCAATTAGGTGACCAAAAGCATTTGCTAATTGACATCATATGTCCCCCTTGGGCAACCTTCAGAGGTTACAAAATGGTCCTAACCATTATTGGAAGGCTCTACCCCACTTTTGGGAGGTTTTGGGCCATATAGGTATGACTGTACCACCTAGGGATGGTCATAAGCAGTCATCTTTGGGTGGGATGACCATAAGCTTTGACTCCCAAAAAGTCAAATTTTGGAAAAATGGCATTGAGAGACTACCATTTATCCCACCTATTCAAGCATGTAGTCCTGAGGGTGCAAAATCCTAATGACATGCTGCAAAATGGAGGCCAAAATAGGATATTCTCTTCCCCTCCCAATGCATGTCAACTTTTGGACAAATGACACCTCTTGCCCTACATGTCCTTGCATGCCCGTTTTGCCATAGGCTTCCTTTGGCTATAAAGTGGATCCATTTTCCACCCAAAATATAGAGAGGGGTTTTGAGACATAGAAATGAAGTGCTACCAATACTTCCCCTCACCATTTGGTGCATTTTTACCTTGAAATATCTACCTAGCAAAGGAGGTTCTCGAGTGATTCAAGAGGTGCAATTTATTTTCAAAACAAAACCAATTGAGTGAAATTCACCACAAAATTAGATTAAAATACTATTGAGGGGTTTTTTGACCAATTCACAGAGAAATTTATGGCAAATAAGTAGCATAATTGGTGGTCGTCCCACCTCAGTATGGTCCCTATTTTGTGACAGTAACCACTGTCCCTGCAAGGGATGGTGATATATTGAAGCCTAATTTTTCTACTAGTTTTTAATAGGCATATTGTAGAATGTATCAGGAACCCACTGTCTAAATTACATGTAATTTTATGTAATTACATGTAATTTCATGTAATTTTGTAGGCTTGTAGGGCTTATCGAAGGGTGCACATGAATATATGATCAATTTTTATAATATATTCACATGGGTTATCTTTCAATATTATTTTATATATGCTGTCCAATTTTGGTATTATTTGGATATGTTTAGGGCCATAAATGGCCCATTTTAGGTTTTGTAGGGTTCTTAGGTACACTACGTATGCAACATATATTCGGATGTAATTTCTATTCTATTTTCAATTAGATCAGTCCAAAATCATATTTTATGTATGCCTATAAAATTTGGAATCATTTGGAGTTGTTTTAGATGGTCGCATTGCATATTTACACTTTCTAGCCTTTCATTGCATGTATTGCTTTTGCATATTTCACAATCCGCACTTGCTATTGATAAAATCTGGTTTTATTATGTGTAGGTGCAAGTTCTATAGTGCATGAGGAAGGAGCATAGGATATAAACATAAAATAATGAAGCAAAAAACATCGTAGGCCCACCCACTTCAATTGTGGGTATGAGGAAGAACATTGGAAGTGCACCAGAGTTTTTGAAAGGATTTGATCCTTGGGCACCCATTTTTTAACAAGTGTATCAATATAGAGCCCTCAAGGGGATATTTATGTAACCGTGGTTTATATCCATGAAATAATAAAAGAAAATTTATTTTCTTGCATTTGTTTATCTTATCATGCTTACTTGAATGCTTCATTTGTAATGCTTATTCGACACTAGAGATAGATGCATATTGTTTAGCATTGTTAGGTGCACCATTTTCCCATACTTCAACAATTTGAGAAAATGGCCATTAGAACTACGGGCTTGAATGAGGGATTTTTATAAATTGTTTTTTTAGTGGGTTGAAATACGATCTCCAGGCTGAATTCAAGATGTTTAAACCCCAAACCATGATGCAAACTATCAGTTTAACCTGATTGGCCAAATATAAACTCTCCACTCAAAATTGGATATCGATATTTTCTCAAGCTCAACCTCCCTTTCCTACTTGATTCCAAAATAATACTAATAATAAAAATCCTGCCCCTAGGCGACTGACTATAGATGAAATGGATGTGTGGTGCCCAAGGGCTATGTTATAATTGTGATGAAAATTTTATTAAGGTGTATAGATGTGCAAATAAGAGATTGTTCTTAATAGATGTAGAGGAACCTGATAGCAGCAACAATAGTGATGAAGAGAGTGATACAACTAAAGCACCAACTCAACAAGAAGAGGAAACACAAGAACCTCAAGCAAAATTTTTTATCCATACTCTTTTTGGGATTACCACTCAACAAACCATGAAATTTGTGGATTCAAAGGCCAATGCCCTACTATTATGATTGATTCAGGTAGTACACACAACTTTATTGATCCTTGAGTTGCTAAGCAGACCAATTGCTATATACATACATGCAATTCATTTGAAGTCATGGTGGCAAATGGAGGCATTTAACCTTGTAAAGGTAAATTTCACAATGTCAAAATAAATATGGGGGATTCTGAACTTAAGCAAGACATGTTTGTCCTCCAATTGGGAGGATTTGACATTGTGTTAGGAGCTCAATGGTTGGGCACCTTGGGCACTATCTCCTATAACTTTGTAGGACTATAGATGCAGTTTTCACAACATGGACAAACACACAACCTCCATGGTACCAAAATAGTCCCTACACAAATTATTAGTTCCAATCGTATGGAGAAGTTGTTGAAAACATCATATCACAGGGTCATTGCATAAATATTTTCAATTCAACCAACCACTTCAATAGAGGATCAAATTATAATAGATTTGCAACTTTTTTTGACCAAGCACAATGGTATTTTTTTAGAACCAACTACCCTGCCATCTCGTCGCTCAGATGACCATGCTATTCCACTACTACCAGGTAATGCACCATCCAAAATCAGACCATATTGGTATCCTCATGCTCCCAAGTCCAAAATTGAGAAGATGGTACAAGAATTGCTCAAAGCTGATGTCATTCGACCCAGTACTAGCCCTCTTCTCTAATTTTACTAATTCTCAAGAAATATGGCTCATGTTGATTGTGTATAGACTACTTTGAGCTCAATAAAATTACCATCAAGGATAAATTCCCCATTCTAATAGTGTATGAATTACTGGATGAATTACATGGAGCTATGTACTTATCCAAGTTAGACCTTCATTCTAGATACCATCAAATTAGGTTCAAGGATGAGGATATTCCCAAAACAACTTTTCATACTCATGAAGGTAACTATGAGTTCTTTATAAAACCATATTTTTTGATAAATTCTCCCTCCATAATTCAAAGGCTTATGAAAAACATCTTTCACCCTCTCCTTCAGAATTTCATCCTAGTTTTCTTTGTTGATATCTTAGTTTATAGTCGCTCATGATAAGAACACCTTATCCATGTGGATCAGATGTTATAGTTTTTGGTACAACATCAATTTTTTTCTAAGTGGTCCAAGTGTTCCTTTTGTATGACCAAAGTGGAGTATTTAGGATACATTATCTCCAAATATGGCATCAAGGTCGACCCTAAGAATATTCAGGCAATTCAAGACTATTCAAAATCTCGCACTCTCAAGGGACTTTTGGGATTCTTAGGGCTTATAGGTTATTACTGCAAATTTATTCATAATTATGGTAAAATAGTAGCCCCCATCACATCCATGTTAAATGACTTTTTTACTTGGATGAGACCCGCTGAACCAGTTTTATCCATGCCAGATTTTTCCAAGCCATTCATCATTGAAAGTGATGCTTTCGGTCATGGCATTGGGGTAGTGTTGATGCAATAAGGGAGACCCTTGGATTTCAATAGTAAGGCACTCTCTGATTATAACTTGGAAAAATCTACATATGCCAAGGATATGTTGGTAATATTACATGACATAACCCATTGGTGACCATATCTCATTGGGAACCATTTCTCCATTAAAAAAACCATCAGAGTCTCAAATACATCTTAGAACAATGGGTTGCTACCCCAGAACAAAAAAAATGTGTTTCTAAACTCATGGGATATGATTATGATATCACCTATAATAAGGGAAAAGATAATATTGTGGTTGATGCTCTATCTCATAAATTTGAGGACCTCAATATGTTATGTGCCATTTCCTCACCTATTCCCCAATGGATAGATTTCTTATGATAGGAGCTACTTTAAGATGTAGACTTGAAATATTTGGTGGCCTCACTCTGTGATGATCCTACTTCATACCCAAGATACAATTGGGATGGCCATGAATTGCATTATCACCAATGCCTTTTTATTTCTCGCACATCCCCACTCTGTGAGCTTTTCATGAAGGAACTACATACTAATTCCTTTGTAGGCCATTTAAGATTTCTCAAAATATATGAATGCCTTAAACACATATTCTTATAGAAAGGTACGAAACATGACATCCATGATTTTATGGCAACTTGTGATACCTATCAATGGATGAAATATGGAATGGTATGTTCTATGTGTACTCTTCAAACCTTGCCCATTCCAGATTAGGTTTGGATTGATATTTCCATGGATTTTATATAAGGGTTACCTAAATATTACGATAAGTCTATTATTCTTGTGGTAGTGGATCACCTTTTGAAGTATACTTAATTTTTGTCCCTTGCCCATCCTTACACAAACTTCATCATTACCCAAATATTCCCCTATTTTATTTTTTGCCTTCATGGTATGCCCACCTCCATTGTTTCTGATCGAGACCCAACCTTCACTAGTCATTCTTGGCAAGAATTGTTTAAGTTACAGGGAAATCAGATCAAAATGAGTTCATCCTACCACCCACAAATGGATGTCAAACTGATATTATCAACAAATGTTTGGAGATCTATCTTCATTGCTTTGCATCAGATCATCCTACTCAATGGGTGAAGTGGATTCCTTTAGCCGAATGGTGGTACAACACTTACTATCATAAAACAATGAAAATCACCTCTTTTTAGGTTATTTATGGGTTCCCTCCTCTCATGCCTTCTTCATACATTCCAAGAAGCTCCAAGGTCCAGGTAATCGACACTACTCTTAGCCAATATACTGATGTTCTTTGCCAACTGAAGAAAAATTTGGACATGGCCTAGAATCAGATGCAATAACAAGATAGCTATCATCATTCTAAGCGTAGCTTTTATGTGGGTGATATGGTATTCCTTCATTTGAAATCATACAAATAATCACCTCTACAACTCCATAGGTGCTAGAAACTTGCTACAAAATACTATGGACCCTACCAAGTTCTACAATGGATTGGTACCACAACTTACAAATTGGATTTTCTACCTACCTCCAAAATCCAACCTATTTTCCATGTTTTCTTTCTCAAAAAAATTATGGGCACATAGGTACAGGTTCATTCAGAATTACCAAAATTGTATGAATAAGGATCCATATTACTTGAACTTGAAAAATTGTTGATCATAAAACCTGCACTTTCCACAACTATACCATCATGGAATTCCTTGTTCAGTGGTGTAGAATCCAGCCAAAATATGCTAAATTGGTGTATCTCCATCAACTACAACACCAGTTCCATCATTTTTAGCTTTGAGGACATAGCTTTTTGAAGGAGGACATGTTAGGATCCTATCCTAACGTTATTTTTTAATTCTCATTTACTTATATAATGATCCACTCCCAACGTGGGGAACCCCATTATAATGTTATTTTTTAGTACTTTATAATGTATGTGGAAATTAAGATGCCTAGCCAAGTGGTTCCATATAATGTAACCGTTTTTATCAATATTTTAACTGATGTTTGGTAGGAGATTCTATCTTGAGTGGCATTTTGCATGTAAGCCAACTATTGAGCCTTTAGGTAGGGTTGCATGAAGTTTTTCTTTAAAATATATGAAGCCATGTATGAATTCATATTTTTGCAATATAATGAAATATTGAAGGAGGTTTCCCCCTCAAATAGGCCCGTGATTCTGTGTTATTGTGAGATTGTTCCATTTCTACATTTAATTTTTGCATAGTGTTATTGAGTTACTTGATGTATTTGAGTTATTTTTTAGTATTTTGTGTGTGTTATACTCACAGTGACACTGAGAGGGGGGTGAATCAGTGTGTTCTTTTAAAACTTTAAATTTGCAACTCTTAATGCTGAAATAAAGCAAACTCAAAATAGATACAACAAGTTAACAAGAGAGCATCACACAACACAAGATTTAACGAGGTTCACCAATGTGGCTACTCCTCAAAAATGACTGCTTGGACTACCATCCAAATCCAGCCTTTGCAAAGCAACAACTTTACAAACAATTTTACCAGCACCCACTGGAAGGAGCACCAACCCCTGATGCCAAGCACCAACTTGGACTTCAAATCTGGAACTAGAAGATTGATAAAAGGATACCTTTGCTTTTGCTAGACCCTGACTGGTCACCTTTGTTTTCTCTACATGCTCTGCTTTTCTATGCAAGCACTTCGCACACTCTGCTGCACCTCACAGTCGTCTTCTCCTTGTTGCGCACTCTGCTTCCTTAGCAAAATTCCACACTTCGAACGATTCGACACGACTTGCTCTCTGCGCTCAGGCGACAGTAATTCGCACACTTCGACACTTATCAAATTCTCCAAACAACCCTCCTTTTATAACAAACTTTTCATGATGAAAAATCTAATCTTAGTCGGCTGAAGAACCCTAATCTTAGTCGGCTACAAACCCTAAACTTAGTCGGCTACAAACCCTAAATTTTGTCGGCTTACATCGGTCTTCGTCGGCCTCAACTGCCCCTACAACTCTTCTATTGTTGTTGCCATGAAAACACAACATGTCACGATATCGTGACACTTTTTGTCTCCATACGCTTCCTTTTGGCTTTTGTCATGATACATGACATGTCACAAAATCGTGACACTTTTGCCTTCTTTGCACTCTTCTCGACATCACCTGAAACATGCATTTTGTCATAAAATCGTGACACTTCTCCTTCCTTGACTTCTTTCTCTCGCGAAATCATGACACGTAAAATTGCGACACTTTCATCCGTATGCTTTCTTTGCCTTTCGCCTGAAAATGGAACATGTCGTGAAATCATGACATTTCTGCCTCCGAACACTCTATCTCCTTTTTGGGTCGTGAAAACCCGACATGTCACGAAATCGTGACACTTTTTCTCCTTGGCACTTTCTCTTCGAACCTATCAAGAAATCGTGACACTTTTTGTCATGAAATCGTGACACTTTTCTTTGTGAGCTCTTTCTCTCCAAACATGTCATGAAATCGTGACAGTTTTCTTTGCTTGCACCTTCTTTCCGAACATGTCATGAAATCGTGACACTTTTTCGTCCGTACTGTCTCTCTTGCAAATTGTCATGAAATCGACACTTTTCTTTGCGAGCTCCTTCTCCCCGAACTTGTCATGAAATCACGACAGTTTTCTTGCAAGTGCCTTCTCATCGAACATGTCACGAAATCATGATAGTTTTCCTCCCTTGCACTTTTTCTTTCAACATGTCATGAAATCATGATAGTTTAACCTACTTGTGCCTCTGCTTCGAACATGTCATGAAATCACGATAGTTTTTCAACTTGCCTTCTTCTCTTCCAACATGTCACGAAATCATGAAAGTTTTTCAACTTGCCTTCTTCTCTTCCAACATGTCACGAAATCATGACAGTTTTACCTTCTTGCGTCTCTACTTCGAACATGTCACGAAATCACGATAAGTTTTTCAACTTGCCTTCTTCTCTTCCAACATGTCATGAAATCGTGACAGTTTTCCTGCTTGCACCTCTCCTTCAACATGTCATGAAATCATGATAGTTTTCTCTGCTATTTCTCTCTCCTCCAATATGTCATGAAATCATGACATTTTTCTTTGCACTTTCTCTCTCCTCCAATATGTCATGAAATCGTGACAGTTTTCCTGTTTTCTGAATATGTCGCGATATCGCGACACTTTCCTTACTTGTCTTTTTCTTTGAATTTTTGCATGTGGGCCACTTAGGTCTTTTTGGAAAAACACTGTACATATTCTGAGAGATCTCTGAACTTCCTGTTTGCTGCATCTGAACTTCCTGTTGCTGCACTGAATCAAATGATCTAGCTGATTGTGTTGACAACAATGACAATCCTGTTGCTGCACTTTGCTCAACAATCTCCCCCTTTGGAATTGTTGGCAACACATGTGCAGCTTCCTGTAGCTCTTCTCCCCCTTTGACAATAATACCAAAGGGCTACTGCAGACTCCCCTTGAGTCCAAGCACAACATTCTCAGGCAAAATTTATTACACTTAGTAATAAACAAGAACATGAGCAAGAAGATAAACAAATACTTCAATGCTCCCCACGAGAATGTGATCCCTGTAGCTAGTCACTTCTTGGGAAGGGTCACCACTCCCAATTTATTGTGAAGGTATTCAAAAACATCCTTGGGCAATGGTTTTGTGAAGATATCTGCTACTTGCTCTGTAGTTGGAACAAAATCCAGCTTAACCTCACCTTCAACAACTTTCTCTTTCAAAAAATGATATCTGATAGCAATGTGTTTTGTCCGTGAATGCATTACTAGATTCTTGGAGATGTTAATTGCACTGGTGTTATCACACTTAACTGATATTGGCTCACTAAAATTAATACCAAGATCTTTCAGAGTTTGTTTCATCCACAAAACTTGTGTACAACATGTTGTTGTTGCAATATATTCTACCTCAGTTGTTGATAAAGAAACTGACTCTTGTTTCTTGTTGTGCCAAGCAACCAACCTGTCACCAAGATAGAATGCACCTCCACTGGTACTCTTCCTGTCATCAACACATCCTGCCCAATCTACATCTGAATATGAAATAAGGGTGAAGTCTTTACCTTTCGGATACCATAACCCATACTCCATAGTACCCTTGAGATACCTAAGAATCCTTTTTACTGCTGTCACATGAGTCTCTTTGGGACTGGCCTAAAATCTTGCTACCATGCAAACTGCCTGTAGAATATCTGGTCTGGTAGCTGTTAAATATAGTAAGCTTCCAATCATTGATCTGTACATGGTTTGATCAATAGGTGGAGATTTGTCATCTTTGCTCAACTTGCAGCCTGTCATCATGGGAGTGCTAACTGGCTTACAGTCCTCCATTGTGAACCTTTTTAGCATCTCTTTCACATATTTGACTTGGGAAATAAATATGCCTTTCTCATTTTGATTAACTTGTAACCCAAGAAAGTAAGACAGTTCACCAATCATAGACATTTCAAATTCTTTCTGCATCTTATTTGCTAAGTCTTTACATGATTCATCTTTGCTGCTGCCAAATATGATATCATCTACATATACAACAAGAACAATGAGATGCCCACCTTCTGTTTTGACATACAGATTATTGTCCACCATACCTTTCTTAAACCCCTGTTGAGAGAGATAGTTGTCTAGCCTTGCATACCATGCTCGGGGTGCCTGTTTTAAGCCATATAAAGCTTTCTTTAATTTGCAGACAAGGTTGGGATCTTCACCAATTTGGAAACCATCTGGTTGTTCAATATAAACCTCTTCTTCAAGTTTCCCATTTAAGAAAGCTGATTTTACATCCATCTGATAAACTCTGAAATTCTTATAGACTGCTAAGGCCAGAAACATTCTGATTGCTTCTAGTCTGGCCACTGGTGCAAAAGTCTCCTCAAAATCAATGCCTTCAACTTGTGCATAACCTTTACAAACCAGTCTTGCTTTATTCCTAACTACCTGTCCGTCTTCATTCAATTTGTTTCGAAATATCCATTTGGTGTCGATTACATTCTTATTTGTAGGTCTAGGTACTAATTCCCAAGTTTTGTTCTTTTCAATCTGATCTAATTCTTCATTTATTGCCTTCATCCAGCTATCATCTTTGCTTGCCTCAGCTATATTTTTGGGCTCAATGCTGGATAAAAGAGAGTAGTTACTTACTACTTTCTTTCTTGTCTGAACACCAGCTGTGGGATCTCCAATTATTTGATTTCTAGGATGATTTTTCTGCCAGCTGCCTGTTTTGAATTTCTTATTTTCTTCCACCTCTGAGTCATCAATTAAGTCATCTGAGTCAAGTGTTGGTTTCTTTTCTGTTTCATTTTCCTCATCACCTTCAATGACTTCTTCATAAATTGGGTAGTTTTCTTCAAAGTTAACTATTCGTTCCCTACCTTCATCAAATTTAACATCGGCACTGTCCACAATTTTCTTGAGTCTCTTGTTGTAGCATTTGTAAGCTTTGCTTTTTGATGAATAGCCAACGAAGACACCTTCATCTGCTCTATTTTCAAACTTCCCAAGATTATCTTCAGTTTTTCTGATGTAACACTTACAGCCAAAAACTTTGAGGTGTTTTGTTGTTGCCTTTCTACCGAACCACAATTCATAAGGAGTTTTGCTTTCATGTGTTCTCAGCATGTACCTATTTTGGATGTACACTATAGTGTGGACTGCTTCTTTCCAAAATCTGTCTGCTATTTTGTTCTCAGCCAGCATAGTGCGTGCCATTTCTTGTACTATTCTGTTCTTTCTTTCTACCACACCATTCTGCTGGGGTGTTCTAGCTGCTGAATATTGTCTCTTGATACCATGTTTTTCATAGTATTCTATAAACTCATCTGAAATGAATTCTCCTCCTCTATCTGATCTTAAACATTTGATTCTTTTTCCAGTTTCATTCTCAACTAGATGTTTGAAAGATCTGAACATTTCAAAAGCTTCTGTTTTATTCTTTAAGAAAAAAATCCATGTCATTCTGGAATAATCATCAATACACAACATAAAGTATTTGTCACCATTTATGCTTTGTGTTCTCATGGGTCCACATAAATCTGTATGTATAAGTTCCAAAGGTTTGCTAGTGTGGTACTCTTTTGTTTTGAATGAGACTCTGGTTTGCTTTCCCTTTTGACATGAAGCACAAATGCTATTTGAAGGTTTTCTAATGGTTGGAATATCTCTCACTGCCTGTTTTGAGCTGATTTTCACTAGATTATCAAAACTGATGTGTCCAAGCCTCTTGTGCCATAGCCAGTTTTCTTCTTCCTGTCCAATGAAACAAGTACCTTCTGATGTTTCTGAGAGTGTGTACAGGTTGCCAGACGTTCTTGATCCAGTTGCTATCAATTTTCCACTGTTTGTTTTTCTGACTTCACAACCCTGCTTCATAAAGACTACTTCATGACCTTTATCACAAATCTGACTTACACTCAGTAAATTATGTTTCAACCCATCCACAAATAAGACTTCTTCTGATTTAATCCTTCCATCACTAATTTTGACTGAGCCTTTGCCGACTATCTTGGCTCCATCATTATTTCCAAATTTTATTGATCCTCCTTCATATTTCTGTAACTTGTCAAATTTTTGTTTGTCACCTGTCATATGACTGGAGCATCCACTATCTAGTATCCATGGTACATATTTATTCTGTGCTTTGAAAGTAGTTTGAACAATTAAGGATTCCTTTTCTTCCTTCAGTTGTTCTTTTCCTTTCCACACTATTTTGTTAGTAGTTTTGGGCTCTTGTTTTGCCTTTCCCTTATCAGTAGTTTGAGCATGTTTTTCGGAAAGCTTTCTATTTTGACTCATCCTGTATGGTTGAAATTTTCTTCCCTGAAACTGATTTGAAGTAAATGTGTTTCTACAGTTTCTTGCAAAGTGCCCAAACTTATGACAGTTATAACATTCCACTGTATAATTCATCAGAGGAGAAAAGACATTTCTACTGGTGAAGTTCCTTGGTTTTACATTATATTTGCAGTCTACGATTTTATGCCCATAGCCATTGCATTTAAAATAGAAACCAGAGAAAGGATAATTGAACCTGGGTGATGGTCTTTGCCATGTTGTCGTAGGAGCCATAGGTCTTCTTCTTCTTTGATGTGTGACTTTGGTGAATCCATCATTGTCAATTCTCCCATCGTGCCTGGTATGAATGCTTTCTCTTTCATGAGATGTTTTTCCTTGATCAACCTGTTTCTTAGCTTCATTCTTTATGGACTTGGCCTTTGATCCACTTGATGATTCTCCTTCGATGAAGCCTAGACCAAATTTGATGCTTGCAGGTCTTTGGTCATTTAAGATCTTATCCAACTTCATAGAACTTTCTTCACGTTTGTGATAACAACTAATTTTCTTATTCATCTCTTCTAGCTGCATTCTTAAACCAACAATCTCTTCTTCTAACTTGCTGCAATGATCTATTTTCATTGTTAATAGCACTTCGAGATCTTCAGAGATTTTCTTAGATTCTTCTATCTGTACTTTTAAGCTGGTTATGATTCCATTTGCATCCTCAAGCTTTCTTGACAATTTCTTGTTCTTTTTCTTTTCTATCTCCCACTCTTCAAGAGCAGATATCAACTCACCTTCTAGATCTACTTCAGCCTCGAGAATCTCATCACAAACTTCAGACGTCACTCCTTCTTCCTTTTCTGCTTTAACTACTTCAAATGCCATAAAAAGAGCTTCATCTCTTTCTTCTTCAGACTCTTCTCCTGAGCTATTTTCTGAGGAACTGACATTCTTGGAGATGAAACTTTTCTTTTTGAAGTTGCCTTTTCTGAAATTCGTTTTCATCTTCCAGTCACTTCTTTCTTGGTGGGATCCTTCATCATTTTTGTTCTTCTCTTTAAGTGGACATTTAGTCGCAAAATGCCCAATGCCTCCATAGTTGAAACATTTAAATGGAAGCTTCCCTCTGTATTTTCCTTTCCCCTTTTTCAGTTTTCTCACAAAGTTTGCTTCCATTTCATCTGATGTCTCTTCTTCCTCGGACTCTTGTTTTGTGTTTTTATTCTTAAGGGCTTTGAAAGCTGCTTCTCTATCAGTGGGTTTAGATCTTCCTATCCTCATCTCATATGCAGTTAAAGAACCATACATTTCATCTATACTAAAAAAATTTAGATTTTTAGCTTCTTCTATCGCTGAGACTTTGGAATCAAACCGTTGAGGAAGAGATCTTAATACCTTTTTCATGATAGTAGAGTCATCGATATCCTCGCCTAGTCCTCTGATCGCATTGATGATTCCATTAACTCTCAACATGAATGCCTCAATGTTTTCATCGTCATTCATCCTCAATGCTTCGAACTGAGCTCGATGTGTCTATAACTTGGCTTCTTTGATCTTATCATCTCCTTCATGAACACTCTTCAGTTTGTCCCATATTTCTTTTGTCGATTTATAGTTCATGACCTTTACTAGTTCACTGTCTGCCAATCCGCACAAGATGGCATTCTTTGCTTTCGAATTATTCTCAAATAGTTTCTTTTCATCCGCTTCTTTTGGAGGAGTGGTGGGAGTTGTGTATCCACTAACTACTGAGTTCCAGATGTCGTATCCCAAGGCACAGAGATATGTCTGCATCCTGACTCTCCAGAATGCATAGTTAGATCCATCAAACAATGGTGCTTTGTTTGAGGAGAAACCTTCACCACCTGCCATTGCGTCACTTCCAAGATCACCCTAGCTGATTGAGCCTATTCAGGAACCTTGCTCTGATACCAATTGTTATACTCACAATGACACTGAGAGGGGGGTGAATCAGTGTGTTCTTTTAAAACTTTAAATTTGCAACTCTTAATGCTGAAATAAAGCAAACTCAAAATAGATACAACAAGTTAACAAGAGAGCATCACACAACACAAGATTTAACGAGGTTCACCAATGTGGCTACTCCTCAAAAATGACTGCTTGGACTACCATCCAAATCCAGCCTTTGCAAAGCAACAACTTTACAAACAATTTTACCAGCACCCACTGGAAGGAGCACCAACCCCTGATTTTTCTGCACCAACAGAAAGGAGCACCAACCCCTGATGCCAAGCACCAACTTGGACTTCAAATCTGGAACTAGAAGATTGATAAAAGGATACCTTTGCTTTTGCTAGACCCTGACTGGTCACCTTTGTTTTCTCTGTGCGCTCTACTTTTCTATGCAAGCACTTCGCACACTCTACTGCACCTCATAGTCGTCTTCTCCTTGTTGCGCACTCTACTTCCTTAGCAAAATTCCACACTTTGAACGATTCGACACGACTTGCTCTCTATGCTCAGGCGATAGTAATTCACACTCTTCGACACTTATAAAATTCTCCAAACAACCCTCCTTTTATAACAAACTTTTCATGATGAAAAATCTA
Source organism: Wollemia nobilis (assembly GCA_028583015.1). Taxonomy (NCBI): domain Eukaryota; kingdom Viridiplantae; phylum Streptophyta; class Pinopsida; order Araucariales; family Araucariaceae; genus Wollemia; species Wollemia nobilis. The sequence goes on along the minus strand of JAQPPZ010017101.1, from coordinate 5,275,708 downwards.
ATCTTAGTCGGGTGAAGAACCCTAATCTTAGTCAGCTGCAAACCCTAAACTTAGTCGATTGCAAACCCTAAATTTCATTGGCTTACATCGGTCTTCGTCGGCCTCAACTGCCCCTACAACTCTTCTGTTGTTGTTGCCATGAAAACACAACATGTCATGATATCGTGACACTTTTTGCTCCGTACACTCTCCTTTGGCTTCTTGCATGTCGTGATATCATGACACTTCTACTTTTGCCTCTTCTTCATACTATCTCTTGTCATGATATCGTGACACTTCTCCTTCCTTAGACTCATTTTCTTAAACTGCAGTCATGAAATCGTGACACTTTCTCCTTATGCCTTTCTTTGCCTTTCACCCACGAAAATGGAACATGTCATGAAATCATGACATTTTCCTCCGAACACTCTATCTCCTTTTGGGTCATGAAAACACATGTCACGAAATCGTGACACTTTTTCTCCTTGGCGCTTTCTCTTCGAACCTGTCATGAAATCGTGACACTTTTTCTACAAAAATTTTCTCTTTTGAGCTCTTTCTCTCCAAACATGTCATGAAATCACGACAATTTTCTTTGCTTGCACCTTCTTTCCGAACATGTCATGAAATCGTGACACTTTTTCGTCCATACTGTCTCTCTTGCAAATTGTCGTGAAATCGTGACACTTTTCTTTGCGAGCTCCTTCTCCCCGAACTTGTCATGAAATCATGACAGTTTTCTTGCAAGTGCCTTCTCATCGAACATGTCGTGAAATCATGACAGTTTTCCTCCCTTGCACTTTTTCTTTCAACATGTCATGAAATCGTGACAGTTTAACCTGCTTGTGCCTCTGCTTCGAACATGTCACGAAATCATGACAGTTTTTCAACTTGCCTTCTTCTCTTCCAATGTCCTTCTCTCTTTCAACATGTCATGAAATCATGACATTTTTCAACTTGCCTTCTTCTCTTCCAAACATGTCCAAGTGAATTACTTTCTTCGAACATGTCATGAAATCATGATAGTTTTTCAACTTGCCTTCTTCTCTTCCAACATGTCGTGAAATCGTGACAGTTTTACCTGCTTGCGCCTCTGCTTCGAACACATGTCACGAAATCGTGACAGTTTTCTCTGCTGTTTCTCTCTCCTCCAGTATGTCGCGAAATCGTGACATTTTTCTTTGCACTTTCTCTCTCCTCCAATATGTCGCGAAATCGTGACAGTTTTCCTATTTTCTGAATATGTCGCGATATCGCGACACTTTCCTTGTCTTTTTCTTTGAATTTTTGCATGTGGGCCACTTAGGTCTTTTTGGAAAAACACTGTACATATTCTGAGAGATCTCTGAACTTCTTGTTTGCTGCATCTGAACTTCCTGTTGCTGCACTGAATCAAATGATCTAGCTGATTGTGTTGACAACAATGACAATCCTATTGCTGCACTTTGCTCAACAGTGTGAGTGTGCTTTATTTTAATAGTAAGATCATAACACCATACTCCTTGGATATGGAGTTGTAGGAAATCACTCAGGCCAAGAGAGATATCCTAGGGATAGTGGAGCTACACCACCTAGTAGAGATACCCTAGGTTGAGGTAGATAGAGCACTACTAATAGCATTAGAAGAGAGGTGGTATCTAGATTCATTGATCTTATAGCTATCTACAAGGGAGATGTTGGTCACACTAGAGTGTGTGTGGTGCATCCTATGCATCCCCATCAGGGGAGGGTAGTTTACAAAGCATGTGGATGAATGTCCACCTTACAAAGTTTATTATGATAGTGGATCCACAAGGTCTGATAGAGCATCATATCAATAAATGAGAAGGTGAGACACTATGGAGCTGATATATTGATGGAAATGCTCTATGGGGTGGTGGAAGGCTTGTTAATATGCCATACTAGTAGGTGATATTTGCCTTGGATGATGGTGTATGTAGTACCAAACATGTGGGATTAGTAGATATGATTTGCATAGGGTTCATATGTGTTGGTCCATTTGTATAGGATATTGTACAATGTTGTGTGCCAAAAACATACAAGGATAATGTGTATGACTTTGCTCCAGGTGTGGTGATATGAGTACATAGTGATTCAAATATCTTATACACTTATAGGACCATTTCCTAGCCAAAATAAACTAGTAGCATACAGGTGGACTAGATCACATGAGCAAATCCAGAGGACATATACCAAGATCCTACCACTAGGAAGATGGGTGATAGATGAGCTAAGGAAGGAAAATATCATTTGGCAACCCTAGAATATACACCCTATATGGATTGAGAATGCAATGGATTTGTATCAGGTATGGAGGATTAGATGGCTCTCTATAGAGAATGATAATCTAGAGTTATACGGGTTTGATAAGGTCTAGCAGTAGTTTGGAATCTTGTAGGGGATCCTAAAATTAGGTAACTACTGGTATAAGAGAGTGTATCAAGATCCATTAGGATTTAGAGGATATATTGATGTGGTGAGATGGTTAGAGGAGGACCTAGATGATCCACCCTATGTGGATCCTAATGTGGACAATGTTGGAAAGGCCTTTATATACTAGAGGTGTTACAAGGGTGCTATGCTCTAGAGGATCTCTCTTCTAGTGCTAATATAGAGGTGTCAAGTGATGAGATAGGAAATGCAATAGTATTTTTGAGAGGTCACTTGAAAAGCCATAAAGTGAGAGTAGTAGGACCAAGGGGTCCCTTAGAAGAGATAATATTGGGTCTAAGTGGAGATAGTGATGGATGCATCTATCTCAGTTGGGATTAGGGAAGTAGGGGCAATTGGAGTTACCCCTACATCGGCCAAGACACTATCAGGTGGAGGGATAGGAGAGACCTCCACATTAGTATTATTTGGCTTGAGTGAAGCCATGGATTAGGGAGATCTAAGGAGGGAGATAGAGGCACTAAATACATAGGCAGCATCTCTACAAATGGATATGGACCTAATTCAGAATGGTAATACCAAGAGGATAGAGCCATTGAAGAGCACCCTAGGCACTATGAAGGTAGAAAGGGATGCAACACAAGTTGAGGTGGATCATATTAAGGGAAATATGAGATGACTAGATGAGGAACATCAAAATACTTGAGTATATGGGATGAATGTGTTTAGTATAATCCAACCAAGCGATGATATATACCTATTCTAGGTGGAACTATAAAGGATAGACAAGATATTGGAGGTGGTCATGCAGAGAGTGACCTTCTAATAGATAATGTACTACCAAGTGGTTCTAAAGGGGTAGTGAGTACCACCTCCTTCATTCCTAAATATACTAATCCAAACTTGATCTAGGTTATAAATAGTTTCATAGTCTGTGAACATACCCCCACAAGGACCACCTTCGACGGATAAGGACAAGGAGACAAGATCCCAGATCTAGGGAGGGATTGGGGTGATATGACAATTTTGTGTTATGGGATGCATCCCTAAGTATGGTTGAGCATACTATGATTGGATTGTGGCACATCGATTATTGGGACCTATGTATCTCTCTTTTTATCTTGAGTAATACCATGCTGCTTTTATTAGTGCAAATGTGTGTGCTTGTGTATTGTGATTGTTTTATTTTTATGATGATTTTATTATGCTTTTATGATGATGATGCATGCAATGAATCTAACATGAACTTACTATGAATGCACTAACTAACCTAATGCAAACAAATGAGGTGGAAATGAGGTAGATGCAAAACATAAAGAAGCACAAAAATAGGAAGAACAAAGGAAGAAAATAGAAGAAAAAAAAAAAAAAAAGAGAAATAAAAGGTAAATTTAAGCGAAATTGCATCCCATAACTTAGGATTGTAATAATGTTATAAAGAAAAATCGTGGCCCAAAAATATGAGGTGCAATTTAAAAAATAGAATAAAAAAAAGAAATAAGGAAGAAGAAGAAGAAGAAGAAGAAGGAATAAGAGGAAGAAGAAGAAGAACCAAAAGCCAATAAAATTAGGAGGATTGAAACCCTATGATTGAGTCAGCATAGATCATACTAGATCAATGTGATCAAACATCCAAAATCAAACATGAAGATGGAAATGTGAAGCTATACCTACTAAGATGGGTGAAAAGGATGGAGTGAGACCCAATATGGGTGCAATACTCGCTAAGATGGATATATTATAAAGAGATACCTGCTAGGATGTATGCTTGCAAATGATCAAGATGGAGGCTATCCCTCGCATGTGGCTATGAAACTATCCCATGTGGGGTGTTTTATATATGCATGAGTACTACCCTCGATAGGAGTGTGATGTGTGTAACATGTGAGTGAATAGAGCAAGTTGAGCAAAGCAACATGTGAGTGTGTGCAGGTGCTAGAAGAAAGAGAGGAAAATGTAAGGAGAAATAAAAGTGTGTGTGTGCAATGTAGTGAAGAAGATAAATATATATATATATATATATATATATATATCTTTATTTCAATAAAATGAGAAAGAAAAACAAACTAACAAAAGGACAAGGATATACCAAAATAAAGTTGCACTCCTTGACCTAGAGGAATTTTATGGTCATTTTTAAACTTTCAAAGCAAGGAATATGTGAGAGTGAAAGGAGAAGAAGAAATAAAAGAGAAGAATGTAAAAAAGGGAGAGAAGAAAAGAAAATAAAAGAAGGAAAGCACCCTAGGTTGGGGATTTTTCTAGGCATCACAACCCTAGTGAAAGTATAATGCATGTGATCTACGACCTAACTAGGTATCATCACATGCCATTATTGCAAAATCCCCAAGAATCTATATGAGCAAGAAATCATGAGCAAACCACAATGCAATTATGACAAGAAAAACATAAGTGGAATAGAATTTCAAGAAAATCATGCAAATTATGATAAGAAATCATGCAATATGAGTAATTAGGTGGCTATAGCCATAGTGATAATGTAAATGCATGCATAATTATTGATTAATTTTATTTTGTCAATGCGAGCGGGTAGAATGATAGTCAAAACATATTCTGATTTTGACTCCTATCTTAACAAAAATAATAATTGTACAAGGGATTGATCCATAAAAGATAACACTAGAAGGTGGACCTTCTTAATGATAAAAATCATAAAGTAGCTTCTTCATAGAATTGTCTTCGGTAGCCTTTGTATGAATATCTATATACTCTCAAACAAAATCACTTTTCTTAAAAAAAGGAGGGGTGATCCCTAATTTTGCAACATCCCTATAGGAGAGTCAAGTAGGGTTCCTTTTAAAAGTAGAGAACTTACCTTTGAAGTGCATAGAACCTATCACATTATAAAATAAGATGTTAGAAGAAAAAGGGAGGTCCTCATCCTCATCACACCACTATAATTTTTTATGATCTAGATATTCAGCATAATTTATAAGATGATCATCATCATCAAATGGTAAAGGTTGATTTTTGTTGGGGATGTAGCCTATGCCACACCTCCCAAGCCAAATATCAACATCCAAGAGCTCTCGAATACTCTTCTATTATATCCCCAAACCTTTAATGATATATCCCATGCTATATAGGATCTATTTAGGGAGTGGATGATCATTGGATAAGTAGCAATGAGAAAAAAAATACTCAACGAGAGAGGGGTTTATTCCAGGAACTTTTTCCTTGAAGGCTATTTCCATCAAGACAAAGGGACACATTCCAATGTTTACAACTTCATACTTATTATGGGTATACCCATAGTTCAAAGTGAATATGATAGATTGGCTAGATCCAGAAGAGGTTCTTGAAGAAACTAATTATCTTTATCCCATGATGAAACATTGATTTGGGGTTCATCACTCACTTTTAGACTTTAAAATTTCTCAGATATTTGAGATGAGGAAAATGGAGAGACAAATTATGAGACTAAAGGCTAAAAATTAAGGTCAGATTGAGCTTGCTCAATCATAAAATAATATTTGAATGGTCAAGGGTCACCTGGGATGGTGATAACTTGATCTTTATACTCAAACTTCAAACACTAATGAAAATTAAAAGGGACTACCCTCATCGCATGAATCCAAGAATGTCCAAGGAGAAGATTAAAATATGCAAGGCAAGCCACCACATAGAACAATGTATCTAAGATCTTGGGTTTAACCTTAAAATGGAGGGATATAACACCATAGGCTTCTTGGAACTCGTTGTTGAAAGCTTTGATGATGATATTAGATTTAGTTGTCCTTCCTCTTTTAGTCTAAAATTTTGGAAATTTTGATAAGTGCATAAATTAAGGGAAGAACCATTGTCATTCAAGATGTGTTTGAAAAAGGTTTCCCAAATAAATGGTGTGATGTAAATGGAAGAATACCCTCACAGGTTTGAGTAATGCTTGTCATTATCCAAGAATGAGATATGATATTTAAGAGTAAAAAATGCAACACCAAACAATGCTAAATAAATTGAACATAAAAAATCCATAATTGCACAACATATGATATTATATTAATGGTGGAGCCTAAAAATCCATTGTTACAATGTGGATCCTTGAATCCTTTTTCATACACATTTACAATTTTCTAGGGTTCTCTAAAATTGTACCAAACAAGGTGGGTGGTGTCTTTCGGTGTATCCTTACTCCCAATAGAGTTGACTAGGCTTCTTGATATTCAATGTTGGGCCACTCTAGATTAAAAAGATTTCCAATGCTGATGCAGAACCTTTAGATCTATACACAATGATACAACAAATAGATTAGTAATACGTACGAGGGCTCCATAATGTGAGGACCTATATAAGCAATAGTAAAACCCTAACTATCTACTGTAAATAAAGTGAACAAAAATAAAAGTGCATAAAATAAAATAATAACTAGTAGATTTACCTTACTTGCTTGATGTCTTTTGATCCATAATATTTGTTGTAGTAAATAGGCATGATGATGCCTTAGCATCAATCAAAGGCTAGGAGGTCTTCAAAAAACTTGTGTAAAATTCCTGTGGATGCTTGGCAACTGTAGAAAATACCCATGGGCACTTGGGACTAGTAGGGAGGAATCCAAAGGTGCTTGGTGGCATAAGGGAAGTGCCCAAAGATGTTTTATAGTGATAGAAAGTGCTTATGTAACTTAGAAATTTAGTCACTCAGGGGTTGAGCCATAAAAATGGCTCCTACTTATAATCCAACTTAGGGCATGCTAGGGTTTCAACGACACTAATCATGTGGCTAAGATAAAAGCACATCGAAGGGTGGATATTAAATTTAGGGTGTGGCATGGATTTATGTTAATGGATGGACATGATTAAATAAAATCGTATGGATGGAATAAATTCACTTATATAAATATATATAAAATATTAATATTAAATATATATATAATAAATATATATAAATATACATGAATAATGGGCAAAAATGGTGAGAAAGTTAGGATGGATGACAAATGACTAGGTTTTGGTGTCTATAGATACCTATTTTGTACTGCATTATATTAAACACAATGCAGTGCAAAAATACAAGACACCTATCTTGGCCAGGTGCAGAAGCAACTTCTCTTGGGATGTGGAACATGAGCTTGAAGATAAAAGAATAAAAGAATTTGAATTTTGCATAGCTTACCCCCTCAATTGAAAAATGATTTTATGGATGAAGTTCACAATCCAATTAAAAAATCTATGCAAAGGAATGACGATTGATGTGATTTGCAATACCATTGTTGCCCCAATGGTGGGAAGGGGGGTGGTGAAAAATGTGAAATAATGTGTCTATTTTTGCCCCAATAGATGAAGGGTTTTGTAAAAGTGTGTGGTGGAAAATGTGTCTATTTTTACCCCAACAAATGAAAGGATTTTTGAAAATGTGTAATGGAAAATGTGTTTATTTTTTCCCCAATAGATGAAGGAATTTTACCAAGTTCTGATGTCAATATCATGTAAGATGTATCCCATTGTGGAAAAATTCAGAACCATATGTGGTTGCCATAAATTTGGGGTGATTTGATGCTATTTAATAATGTGCCTTCTAGTATCACTGATATCCAAAGATGAAAATGCAAAAAGTAAAAGTAGTCAACTTCAAAGGGTCAACTAATGGCTATAAGATCATTCCTATGAATAAAACCAATCACCCTAGCTAAATCTAGTTGCCATGATGATTTTCAAGGAAATGTGTAATGATGAAGTGTGATTTTGTCCATGTATTAAGCCCCATGAACAAAGTCATCAATGGTAGCATTTGTGCAAATTTTTCTTGGCAAGATTTCATGCAAAATGTGAAGTACCAAATATGATTAATATTTTGATCAAGGAGATATATAATGATGAAAATGACCAAGTGTCCTTATGGTAGATCTTTCATCTTACCAAATTGCATGGATGCAAATCACTACAATTGCCAAGTATATAGAAAAACCCACTATATACAAGATTCACTTGAATGTTCATCCTGCACTTGACAAATATGCAAATGATGATGTGATGATGTATAAACTATGATAATGATGATAATCATAGTTTTATGAATATTTGTACCCTTTTGGGGCACTTTTGTAACTAGTTTGGTGAATTTGCAATATGTGGTCACAAATAAAAATTATGTGTCCAAATTAATTGGAATATTTACAAAACCTGATAAAATGATGAAATGAATACATGGATGCAATTTGGAGTGATTTTCTTGTGAAAAGACACTATTTTAAAAGAATTGTCTTTTGTACAATTTTGACACCAAATGCCGATTTGCACTTTTGGCCTATAGAAATGCCCATCGGTGTTTGGAAATTTTGTAAATACCCATGGGTTCTTTAGTGCACCAATAAATGCCCATAGTTATCTCAAGGTGCCTGAAGCAGCTATAAATAGTTGTCAAGATAAGAAACCAAGCTCATTTGTGTGTTTGGAAGTTGAAGAAGTTGCATCTGGAAGAGTGGATTAAAGTGAAGTGAAGCGTTTGGAGCACATAAACTATGGCGATGGAGGGAGCTGGTGCAAAAGCTAGGGATGATGTTGGCATATGGGCTGCTAAGGTAACTCCCCTATTTGTATATTGTGTAAAATTTTTACCTTCTGTGATTTTTTTTTTTGCAAAATTATTAACAAATGTTTTGTGTTGTGTTGTAGCTTAGGATTTTGGAGGCTCAAAATTGGTTCTTGCCTTACATCCTTGGGATGAGGAAGGTGGTTTTATATGAGGAGTGGGAGCTGTTGGAGGAGGTGGGGCTAGTGGAGGTATCCCAGGTGGATGTTGTGAGGGCTGATGAGAGGTACCTCTCTACCTTGGTAGAGAGGTAGGATGCAAATAGAGGAAATTTTTAGCTTCCTATGGATGAGGTGATTGTGAACTTGGAGGATGTATATTACATCCTCAAAGTACTGGTGTAGGTGATTTGGGTTGAAGTCAAGCTCAACAATAATATGAAGATGATGAGGATGTTTGGGGATGTGTGGCAGGATGTGAGGGTGGAGAGTGGGGGTATCCCGTACTTGTCCATTTACATGGAAAAATATTTGGATGCCCTATACATATTGGTTATTTTTATGTTGGCCAGAATCAAGGCTTTGAACAACACTAGGTGCAGGTTCTCATGAAACCTAATAGGAGTAGTGAGCGATATGCTCACTAGGTGGTAAGTGTAAATTTGGTCTTCCACCTTGTTGACATAGGTGTACCAAGAGCTATATGAGGTGATGAGGAGAGATAAGAAGAGATTGGGGTGCAACCTACTATTACAATGTTGGATATGGAAGTACTTCAATATTGATTATTCAGAGGGATTATTGATAGAGGGCTTGGGTAGGTAGCATCCCTATGCTAGGATATGGGCATTGGATAAGGAGGTATAATCAAATTAGCTAGTTTGAATGAGCTAGTGGTATAGGGAGTTATGGGCTAGACTGGCATCTTCTCAAGTGATATGGAGGCTATGGTGGGATTGTAGGTGGACTGGTGATGCAGAGCACTTGTGAGAAGTGTGGTAGGCTCGATGGGTGGTTGGGAGATATTGAAGTGAGGTGGAGTACTTCTAGTTCTTATGAGTATTCTGATATTTTAGGCTAAGGTATAACGTCCCAGATGAGCCAATGCACTATAGGAGGCATCAGGAGAAGATAGGGCTATCATGCATGGATCCATGAAGGGTGGCCTATGTGGATGATACGAAGGTGGACCTCCTAGATGTAGATGATGTTGGGAAAACCATAGAGTATGAGGTATGGTTTACAACTTAGCCAACATGGGTACTACCTCGAGGAGTAGTTGATGGGGATGGTGATGGTGAGGCTAGGAATGAGGGGAACTAGGAGGATAGGGATAAGGGGATATAGGAGGTCCCCAAGTGGAAGTAGCATATTCAATAAGATAGTCAAAGGAGGAGGGCTAAGGGTGTAGTGTAGTAGACTCCCAAGATTGGCGAAGATGGTGGAGATGGGAAGAATGTGAAGGAGGTTCTAGATGAACTTCTAGGTCAAATCAAGGAGGATTGGGCACAATTGGGGTAGTAGGTAGTGAGGGATGCAAGGATTATGAGGCTCCAATAAGAGCTAGCAGAAAGAGAGTATTATAATAATGTTGACATGGTACATATTTAGTCTTGACATAGATATATCAAGATATTGGAGGATAGATTTATGGAACATCATATTCCACTTCCAGATCTTCCAACCTCATATGTATCCGAGGATACTAGGTGTAGCAATTCTAGGTATATATTTAGGTCTAGGGATCCTCCTAGGTCACATGCGTCCTCTTGGAGGGTATAGCTAGTGCTTAGATGCACTTTTAAATATGAGTCTTGGTTCTCCATTGTATGGTAGCCATTTGGCACTCATTGTACATGCGATATTTATACATAAATATATATATACATACATACATGGCTTTTATCTTTTGCATTATATGTGTTTGTGAATACTTTTTTTGAATGCATGTTATATATGGATGATTAATGCAATGTGGAATGTATGAGCTAATGATCAATTATAATTTAGATATTTTCTTGACCACTTTCTAGCATTGTTGTTTAATCAAGGACACCAAACTTGGTGTCATATGGGATGGTTGACTCATGAATTGATATGGATGTTGACACGAAATAAGATATGGATGTTGATATGTAAGAAGATATGGATATTGATATGGAAAACTACCTATTTTGAAGAGACTCGGACATGCTAGTGATATCAAACAAACTCACTAACACTGCATAATTCCTCTAGGATCAAATGTGTGTGCAATGAATTCATTTACCGAATAAAGAGCATGGTAATGACTCAAGGTAATAAATAACCAATGTGTGTGCAAGTGATTTCATCAACCCATCTTGAGTAAATTGGGTAAACTTGTTATGGTTGAAACCAAGAAGCTAGCCTATCTGTATGAGCAGTAAGAGGTCTCTTTTAAAAGATATGTGTCATCATGCGTAAGTGTATTCCACTTTTAGTCAAGTGTATATAGATCTAGTGGAGGCTAACTCCATAGTCCATGATTTGTGTTTTTTTAATCTCTTAATTTTTTGGGATGACTACCTAACCGTATGACTGGAAATGTAGTATGATTCTTGTAACCCAATTATCAGTGATGTGTGATGTAAAATTTTTAGAGCTTTTATTAGGAATTTTCCCCTACTATTTATTTTATTTTTGGAATTGTGATAGTGATTAGAACCACTATTTTTATGGACTATGTTCCATGATGGGACTAGTAAGGATGACCCTTTTCACTTTGAGGTTCAAACCAAGTATGGTGTTATCTCTTTTTGACACAAGATGTTTTTAAGATGTGAAATTGTGTTTGGCTCAAGAATGTTTGAAGTCAATTCCTAAAACTCAATATTTTATTAATGAAGATGTGCAATGGTCATAAAAAGAACTCAACATGTATTTTGGAGGTTTCTTAAAATACTAGGAGTGGTTGAGTGACCGAAAATACCTAGGATTTTTATGAAAATGTGGTTTGTGAAAATGGCAATTTGATTTGGTAAAATTGTGTGGATGACTTTGTGAGGGTGCCCCTGACTAAGGCAACATGAATTTCTTTGGACCAATTAAAACCTTGAACAGAATAAATGATCCCTATATGAAATGTGGAAATGTGGATGTGAATGCAATGTATGACATGCAATTTTGTGAAATGTGAAATGCAATATGAAATGTGGGTGAATGCATTATTTTTGTATATGCAAGTGAAATACAATGTTTTGAATGAGATGGATGCAAATGGTTTTGTGTATTAGCCATGTATATATGTGCATATATATTAATCAAATCATGCATAGAATACTCTCAAGTGTATAACATTGAGTGGTTTGGGTTCTTCCTCTCCCTCTAGACTGGAAATACTATAAGTAACATTACCCAATCTTTGTGTAACAATGTATGGACCTAACCAATTAGCCATGAATTATCACAGAGATGCGACAGTGCATTGGTATTTTTTTGGTTCCCTTTAAGGACAAGATATTCTACTTAGAATTCACGTAGATGAACTTTGGCATTTTAAGAACACTTGATGAGGTCTTGATATACTCACAAATGCTCTAAAGCATTGACTCACCTCTCATCAATAAGTGTGAGTTGGTCAAGATGTGCCTATCTAGCAATGTCATCATCTATAAATTCTTGCAAACAAATTTACAAGGAAGGAATCTAGAGCTCAAGAGGCGTGATTGCTTCGGCTCCATAGACCAATAAAAATGGTGTTTTACCTATAGGCATGCAGATGCTTGTTTGATAAGCCCATAATACCAAAGGAATTTGTGTATGCCAATATCTCTAATTTTCTTTGAAAAGTTTCTTAAGAATAGTAATCAAGGTCTTATTGGAAGCCTCATATTGTCCATTTGGTTGTGGGTAATAACGAGTTGATAAACTATGTTGAATGTTATATTTCTTGCAAAGTGCTTGAAAATCCTTGTTCTTGAAATACTTACAATTATCTAAAATTATTTTTAATGGTATACAAAAATGACAAATAATGTAGTGAAGTATAAATTCCACTATTCTAGGTATTTTTGTAGTAGTTAAAAAAATTGCCTCAACCAACCTTATGAAGTATTTAGTGGCTGTGATGATGAATGAATATTGTCCCGAGGGAGGAGGTAAAATTTTACCAATTGGATATAGGCCCCATTGTGAAAAGGACCAAAGGCTTTGAATAGGCTATAAGTCTTATGAGCGGGTAAAGCGATAGTTAACACATATTCTTATTGTGACTCCTATCTTAAAAAAAAATAATAAGTGTACAAGGGACTGATGCATAAAATATAACCCTAGAAGGTGGACCTTCTTGATGATCAAAATCATAAATTGACTTCTTCATAGAATTATATTTGATAGCCTTTGCATGAAAATTTATATACTCTAAAAAAAATTACTTTTCTTAACAAAAGGAGGGGTGATCCCTAATTTTGTAATATCTTTATAGGAGAGTGAAGTAGGGTTCCTTTTAGAAGTAGAGAAATTACCTTAGAAGTGCATAGAACCTATCACATTATAAAACAAGATGTTAGAAGAAAAATGGAGGTCCTTATCTTCATCACACCACTCTAATTTTTGATGATCTAGATATTCAGCATAAGTCATAATATGATGATCATCATCAAATGGTAAAGGTTGATTTTTGTTGGGGATGTAGCCTATGCAAAACCTCCCAGGCTAAATATCAACATCCAAAATCTCACGAATAACCTTATACTATGTCCCCAAACATTTAATGATATATCCCATGCTATATAGGATCTATTTAGGGAGTGGATAATGATTGGATAAGTAGTAATGAGAAAAATAATACTCAACGAGAGAGGGGTTGCTTCCAAGAAATTTATCCTTGAAGGCTATTCCCATGAAGACAAAGGGGCACATGCCAATGTGTACAACTTCATCCCTATTATAGGGTATACCCATAGTTCAAGGTGAATTTGGTAGCTTGGCTAGATCCAGAAAAGGTTCTTGAAGAAACTAATTATCTTGATTCCATGATGAAACATTGATTTGGGGTTCATCACTCACTTTTAGACTTTCAAATTGCTCATATATTTGAGATGAGGAACATGGAGAGACAAATTATGAGACTGAATGATAAACATTAAGTTCATATTGAGCTTTCTCAATCATCAAATAATATTTGAATGGTTGAGGGTCACCTGGGATGGTGATAACTTGATATTTATACTCAAAATTCAAACACTAATGAAAAGTAAAAGTAACCACCCTCATCGCATGAATCCAAGGATGTCCAAGGAGAATATTAAAATATGCAAGGCAAGACACCACATAGAACAAGGTATCTAAGATCTTGGGTCTAAACTTAAAAGGGAGGGATATAACACCATAGGATTCTTGGGACTCGTTGTTGAAAGCTTTGATGATGATATCAGATTTAGTTGTCTTTCCTCTTTTAGTCTAAAATTTTGGAAGATTTGATAAGTGCATAAATTAAGGGAAGAACCATTGTTATTCAAGATGAATTTGACAAAGGTTTCCCAAATAAATGGTGTGATGTAAAGGGATGAATCCCCTCACAGGTCTAACGAAGGCTTATCATTATCTAAGACTGAGATATGATATTGAAGAGTCAAAAATGCAACACCAAGTAATGCTAAATAAATTGAACACAAAGAACCCATAATTGCACAATAGATGATATTATATTAATGGGGGAGCCTAAAAATACATTGTTACAATGTGAATCCTTGAATCCTTTTTTATACAGATTTACAATTTGGTAGGGTTCTCTAAAACTATAGCAAACAAGGTGGGTGGTATCTTTAGGCACATCCTTGTTCCCAAAAGAGTTGAGTGGGCTTCCTGATATTTGATGTTGGGCCACTCCAACATAAAAATCTATCCAATGTTGATGTAGCACCTTCAAATATGCACACAATGACACAACAAATAGATTAATAATACGTACGAGAGCTCCATAATGTGAGGCCCTCTATAAGCAATAGTAAAACCCTAACTATCTACTACAAATGAAGTGAATAGAAATAAAAATGCATAAAATAAAATAATAACCAACAACTTTACCTTACTTGCTTTAGGTCTTCTTATCTGTGATATTTGTTGTATTAAATAGGCATGATGATGACCTAACATCGCTCAAAGGCTAGGAGGTCTGTAGAAAACTTGTGTAAAATGCCTATGGATGCCTGGTGACTGTAAAAAATACTTGTGGGTGCTTGGGACTAGTAGGGAGACACCTAGAGGTGCTTGGTGGTAGAAGGGAAGTACCCAAGGGTGCTTGATAGTGATATAAAGTGCTTGAAGGTGTTCTATGATTGAGAAAGGATTCTACAAAAGTAGATCCAATGAGGGGAATGAATGGAAATAGTTGTAGGGATTACAATGAGTGATAATGGAGGTAGAATTACTTGACTACTCCAAGGGAATATGAATTCAAGGAATCTTAGGGTACAAATTGCTGATGGAACTCAGGAATTCAGTCACTTAGGGGTTGATCCATCAAAATGGCTCCTATTTATAATCCAAACTAGGGTATACTAGGGTTTCAATGACACTAATCGTGTGGCTAAGATAAAAGCACATCGAAGGGTGGATATTAAATTTAGGGTGTGGCATGGATTGATGTGGATGGATGGATATGATTAAATAAAATTGGATGGTTGGGATTAATTCACTTATATAAATATATATTTATTAAATATATATAAAATATTAATATTAAATATATATATAATAAATATATAAATATACATGAATAATGGAAAAAAATGGTGAGAAAGTTAGGATGGATGACAAATGACTAGGTTTTGGTGTATATAGATACCCCTTTTTGTATTGCATTGTGTGAAACACAATGCAGTGCAAAAACACAAGACATCTATCTTGGCCAAGTGTAGAAGCAGCTTCTCTTGGGATGTGGAACACAAGATTGAAGATAAAAGAATAAAAGAATTTGAATTTTGCATAGCTTACCCCCTCAATTGGTGAATGAGTTTGCAGATAAATCTCACAATCCAACTAAAAAAATTGTGCAAAGGAATGATGACTGGTGTGATTTGCAATTCCATTTTTGACCCAATGGTTGGAAGGGGAGTGGTGAAAAATGTGAACTAATGCGTCTATTTTTCCCTAATAGATGAAGGGTTTTGTAAAAGTGTGTGATGGAAAATGTGTATGTTTTTGCCCCAATAGATGAAGGGATTTTTGAAAATGTGTGATGGAAAATGTGTTTATTTTTACCCAAATACATGAAGGGATTTTGCCAAGTGCAGATGCCAAGATCATGTAACATGTATCCCATTGTGGAAAATTTTAGAAGTAGATGTGGTTGCCCCAATTTGGGGTGCTTCTATGTTGTTGAAGAATGTGCCTTCTAGAATCACTGATATGCAAATATAAAAATGCAAAAAGTAAAAGTAGTCAACTTTGGAGGGCCAACTAATGACTATCATATAATTCCTATGATAAAAAACAATCACCCTAGCTAAATCTAGTTACCACGATGATTGTCAAGGAAATGTGTAATGATGAAGTGTGATTTTTTCCATGTCTTACGCCCCATGAACTAAGCCATCAATGGCAACGTTTGTGCAAATTTTTCTTGGCAAGGTTTCATGCAAAATGTGAAGTACAAAATATGATTAATATTTTGATCAAGGAGATATATTATTATGAAAATGACCAAGTGTCCTTATGGTAGATCTTTTATCTTACCGAATTGCATGGATGTAAATCACTGCAATCACTAAGTATATAGAAAAATCCACTATATACAAGATTCACTTGAATGTTCATTCTGCACTTGACAAATATGTAAATGATGATGTTGTTATGTATTAATGATGATAATGATGATGATCATAGCTTTGTTAATATTTGTACCCTTTTGGGGTGCTTTTGTAACTTGTTTGGTAAATTTGCAATATGTGGCCACAAATGAAAATTATGTCTCCATATTAGTTGTAATATTTACAAGATCTAATAAAATAATGAAATAAATACATGGATGTAATTTGGAGTGATTTTATAGGAAAAAGCCACTATTTTGAAAGAATTTGTCTTTTGTGCAATTTTGATACCAAACACCCGTTTGCACTTTTGGCCTCTAGAAACACCCATCCATGTTTTGGATATCTATAAATACCCATGGGTGCTTTAGTACACCAAGAAATGCGCATGGGTGTCTCAAGGTGCCTAAAGTAGCTATAAATAGTTGTCAATATGATAAACCAAGCTCATTTGTCTGTTTAGGAGTTGAAGAAGTGGCGTTTGAGAGAATGGATTGAAGTGAGGTGAAGTTTTTGGAGCGTGTAAGCTATGGCAGTGGAGGGAGATGGTGCGAAGTCTAGGGATGATGTTGGCATAAAAGATACTAAGGTAACTCCCATGTTTGTGTATTGTACAAAATTTTTATGTTTTGAGATTTTTTTTTGCAAAACTATTAACAAATGTTTTGTGTTGTGCTATAGCTTAGGATTTTGGAGGCTCAAAATCGATTCTTGTCTTACATCCTTGGGATGCAGAAGGTAGTTTTAGATGAGGAGTGGGAGCTATTTGAGGAGGTATATTGGGTGGATGTTGTAAGGGTGATGATGGGTACCTCTATGCCTTGGTGGAGATGTAGGATGCGTATAGGGGAAATTTTTAGCTCCCTATGGGAGAGGTGATCATGACCTTGGAGGATGTATTTTGCATCCTCAAGGTACTAGTAGAGGAGATCTAGGTTGAGGTTGGAATCAACATGAAGAAAAATATTATTAGGATGTTTAGGGATGCATGGTAGGGTATGAGGATGGAGAGTGGGGGTATCTCGTACTTGTCCATGTACGTGGACAAAGAGTTGGATGCCCTCTACACCTTGGTTATGTTTATTTTGGCCAACATAATGGCCTTGAATAACACTAGGTGTAGGTTCTCATGGAACCTAATAGGAATAGTGGGTGATATTCTCACTAGGTAGTAGGTGTACATGTGGGCTTCCACCTTGTTGGCATAGATGTACCAAGAGCTATATGAGGTGACAAGGAGGGGTAGGAAGGGATTGGGGTGTAGCCTGCTATTACAATATTGGGGATGGGATCACTTTAGCATTATTTGATCAGAAGGCTTGTTGATAGAGGGCTTGGGTAGGGATCATACCTATGCTAGGATATGATCATTGGCTAAGGAGGTACAGTTGAATAAGCCAGTGATAATGAGCTAGTGGTATAGGGAGCTATGAGCTAGACTAACATATGCTCAAGTGATATGGAGGTTGTGGTGGGCTTGTAGGTGGACTGGTGATGTAGAGCACTTATGACAAGTGTGGTAGGCTCTATGTGTGGTTAGGAGATATTTAAGTGAGGTGGATTACTTCTAGTTCTCACAAGTACTTTGATAGTTCAGGCTAAGGTAGGATGTCCCAGATGAGCCAGTGCACTATAGGAGGAATCATGAGGAGATAGGGCTATCATGCATGGATAAATGAATGGTGTCCTATATGGATGATAAGGAGGTGGACCTCCTATATGTAGATGATTTTGGGACAACCACAGAGTATGAGGTATGGTTTACAATTCAACCAACATGGGTACTACCTCAAGGAGCAGCTGATGAAGATGGTGATGGTGAGGCTAGGGATGAGGGGACCCAGGAGGCCAAGTATGTGGGGATATAAGAGGTCCCCAAGTGGGAGTAGAACCTTCAATCATATATTCAAAGGAGTAGGCCTAAGGGTGTAGTGCAACAGGCTCCCAATATTAGGGGAGATGGTGGAGATGGGGATGATGTGAAGGAGGTTCCATATGAACTTCCAGGACGAAGTAAGGATGATTGGGCATAGTTGGAGCAGCAGGTGGTGGAGCGAGATGTGAGGATTATGAGGCTACAAGAAGAGATAGTAGAGAGATAGAGTATCGGCATAATGTTGATATAGCATATATTTGGTCTTGACATAGATATATCAAGGTATTGGAGGATAGATTGATGGAACATCATATTCCACTTCTAGATCTTCCAACCTCATATGTATCTAGGGGTACTAGGTGTTGTGAGTCTAGTCATAGATCTAGGTCTAGGGATCCTCATAGGTCATAGGGGTCCTCTTGGGGGGTATAGCTAGTGCTTAGATGCACTTTTGAATATGAGCCTTGCTACTCCATTGTATGGTAGCCATTTGGTACTCATTGTACATGTGATATTTATACATATATATACATATATACATACATGGCTACCTTTTGTGTTATATGTGTTTGTGAATAATTTTGTGAAATGCTTTTGTGGAACACATGTTTTATATGGATGATTAATGTATATGGAATTTTATGAATGTGAAGAAGCTAAATTCACGATATCGCCTTAAGGGAATTTACTTGCAATGTAATGTAATTATAAAGCATTAAAAGGGGAAGCATGAAATAAGCTTATAATCTAGTGGAATGAAATAAAATAGGTGATAAAGATGATCAAATTTTCTTCTCTATTAATTCAACCATAGTTTCAAAACCAGATTACAAGGCATCCCCTTGAGGGCTTTACAAAAGTGATACATTTCAATTACAATAACCAAGGGATCTAGTCCCTTGGAAGGAGGCCTTTAAGGCGATAACCAATGGTGTTGTGAATTCCTGCTTCCCACACTCGAGAGATATTTTTGGGCTGATAAGCTTGTGCCTCCTTAGCTCCTCCTATTTCCTAGCATTCCTATTCCTAAATACAAGGGATTGAAAGGGGATTAGTAGCACCTGTGTTATAGAAGAAACCCATAAAAACCATAAAGGAGAGCATATTCTATGACAATAATAGGTGATCTACATACATAAAAACTAATCTACATTAAGCATAAACATATGTTACTATAATCTAAATGCAAATAAAGATGTTTGGAAGCAAGATCTAAAGTGAAACTATGCAAAAATGATGGTCATCCCGGGGTGAGCCAACTAAACCTACAACATTGGGGACTCCAAATCCTACATCAATACTCCTCCAAACTGCTTCAAATTTGGACCAGAGGTTCCTCAGGACATTCCCTAGGGGTCTATGGAGGAATTTATCTAAAATTCCAACCTATTTTGTGGCCATCCTTGGGTGTGCCATGGATAAAATACTGACCGTCCCCATGTGGGATGGTTACAAAATTGCCTTAGTTTTGTCACCTATGGCTATGGGAATTGGTCCAAAACTTGGTAAGGGGTGTTGTCGACAGATGGGGCCAAAGAATTCTTCAATTTGATTGGTTTGGTTTTGATGGTTCAAGCCTTTTTGCCCTTGAAATCACCTTCAGATGAAGAGGGTTTCAAGGCCAAGGTGAGGTAAAATTCTGGTTTGCAAGGTTTGGGTTTCAATTTGGGAAGCACTTCATGGCTTTTATCTCCAAATTCTCCTCCTTGAAATTGGGAGTTTGGAGCTCCTTTTTTAGCCCAAGAGGGCACTTAGGGCAAAATGACATCTTTCCCATGTGAGGCAAGTGACGCCATGTATCATAATCACGTCATGGGGTGATTGGGAGAAGGTTACCCCTTTGGGTGCTCCCAATCAACTACCCCACCATCCATCAATAGGTCCCCACTCAATTCGGGGTGATTAGAATTTTTCAAGGGTCTAGTTAGGGGTCATCCCACCCAGGGATGGTTGTTGATGTTCATACCTGGGTGGGACGATCACCAACTATGATCATCCCTATGTGGGATGGTCACCAGTAAGAGCCCCAAAACTTCCCTAAACTACTAGGAACCCTCAAAATTGAGTTTTGGAGGCTTCTAGAAGCCTTTTTTATAGCCTAGAGGGGTGCCCAATAGGGTCATATGTTGTTGATAAGAGGACATATGCAATGCGCTGATAGTATTATTGAATTTCTACGATTTAGGTGTCTAGAATATGATTAATGCAAGGTGGAATGTATGTGTTGGTGATCAGTTATAATTTAGATCTTTCCTTTGCCACTTTCTAGCATTATTGTTTAATAAGGGAAACCAAACTTGGTGGCATATGGGATGGATGACTCATGAATTGACATGGATGTTGACATGAAATAAGATATGGATGTTGATATAGAATAAGATATGGATGTTGATATGGAAAACTACCTATTTTGTAGAGACTCAGGCATGCTAGTGATATCAAACAAACTCACTAACATTGCCTAATTCCTCTAGGACCAAATGTGTGTGCAATGAATTCATTTACCGAATCAAGAGCATGGTAATGACTCAAGGCAATCAATAACCAATGTGTGTAAGTGAGTTCATCAATCCATATTGAGTAAATTGGATAAACCTATTATGGTTGAAACCAGGAATCTAGCTTGTCGGTATGAGCAGTCAGAGGTCTCTTTTAAAAGATATGTGTCATCATGCATAAGCATACTCCACTATAAATCAAGCATCTATAGCTCTAGTGGAGGCTAACTCCATAGTCCATGATTTGTGTTTTTTTAATCTCTTAAGTTTTGGGGATGACTACCTAACCATCTGATTGGAAATGTAGTACGATCCTTGTAACCCAATGATCAGTGGTGTGTGATGTAAAATATTTAAATCTTTTATTAGGGATTTTCCCCTACTCTTTCTTTTATTTTTGGAATTGTGATAGTGATGAGAACCACTATTTTTGTGGACTATGTTGCATGATGGAACTAGTAAGGATGAACCTTTTCACTTTGAGGTTCAAACCAAGTATTGTGTTATCCTTATTTGACACAAGATGTTTTTAAGATGTGAAATTGTGTTTGGTTCAAGAATTTTTTGGAGTCAATTCCAAAAACTCAAGATTTTCTTAATGAATATGTCCAATGGTCCTAAAAAGAACTCAACATATATTTTGGAGGTTGATTAAAAGACTAGGAGTGGTCGAGTGACCGAAAAAACCTAGGATTTTTATGAAATTATGGTTTGTGCGAATGGTAATTTGACTTGGTAAAATTATGTGGATGACTTTGTGAGGGTGCCCCTAATTAAGGCAACATGAATTTTGTTGGAACAATTAAAAATTTGAACTGGATAAATGACCCTATATGAAATTTGTAAATGTGGATGTGAATGCAATGTATGACATGCAATTTTGTGAAATGTGAAATGCAATATGAAATGTGGGTGAATGTATTATTTTTGTATATGCAACTGAAATGCAATGTTTTGAATGAAATGGATGCAAATGGTTTTGTATTAGCCATGTATATATGTGCATATATATTAATAAAATCATGCATAGAATGCTCTCAAGTGTATACCATTGAGTGGTTCAGGTTCTTCCTCTCCCTCTAGACTGGAAAGACTATAAGTACCGTTACCCACTCTTTGTGTAACAATGTATGGACCTAACCAAATAGCCATAAATTTATAATGGATATGCGACAATGCATTGGTATTTTTTTGGTTATCTTTAAGGACAATATCTCCTACTTGGAATTCATGTAGATGAAATTTTGCATTGTAAGAACATTTGAGGAGGTCTTGATAAACTTCTAAATTCTCTAAAGCATTGATTAACCAAGTTTCATAGCTTACCAATGTTCGACTAATGTAATAGACAACTTACTCTCAATTTTACTCATTCTTTTGTGCAAGCATTGTTCCTAATGCAAAGTTCGTTGCTAATATTTAAAGATAAAATTGGACCCCCAGATGAGGAGGAGCTAAGACTAGTGGAGAAGCTAGGTATTTATTAATGTCATTGAAGAATTTTTGAAATTCATCTATTCAAGAGAATGGCACCCCATTTTGTAGTAGGTTATTGAATAGCCTACAATTTTTAAAAAGTTGCACAATAAAATGATGGATTGATTGGATCTTTCCTTGTAAACTACACAATTCCTTTAGGTAAGTTGGAGGAGACATATCCATGATGACCTTGACCTTGTTAGGGTCCACCTCAATGCCTCTTTTAGATACAATGAATCCTAGAAGTTTGCTTGAGGTAACACAAAAGACATATTTCTTGGGGTTCAACCTTACATTATGCTCTAAGAGTCGGTTAAAAAATTTCTCCAATACATAAATATGTTCTTTTTGAGTTTTAGATTTAGCCAAGAGATCATCCACATAATATTTGATAATATTATGCATGTAATCATGGAAAATGTATGTCATGGCACGTTGATATTTGGTACCTATATTTTTGTGGCCAAAGGGCATCACCTTATGAAAAAAAGTTCCCCAAGGTGTAGTGAATGTTATTTTGTGTTGGTCATAAATATTTATTTGAATTTGGTTGTATCCTAAAAAATCATCCATGAGTGAAATTATTCTATGGCCAACATTGGTATCAACAAGAGTATCGATGTTTGGGATAGGGAAGTCATCCTTAGGACACACTTTGCTAAGATATCAAAAGTTAGGGCAAATGTGTATCATCCCATTAGGATTACGAATGAGAACCATGTTTGAAATCCACTCAAGATAATTGATAGGAATTATGAAATTCATGTCTGAGTTTTTGAAGCTCTATTCTACCGAAAGGGCCATGGTAGGATGATTTTTTCTAAGTTTTTGTTTATCCAAATTAGCATAAGGATGTAATATGAGATTATGGATGACCAAAATAGGGTCAATACCAGGCATGTCCTTGTAGGAGCATTCAAAAATGCCCTTCTTCCTCTTGATGAGAGCAATTAATTGCTCTTACTTTTTAGGTGATAAACTTTTACCAAGCTTGAAAATTTGGGGATTGTCTTTGTCTGCACTAAGGTCCACATAGATGGTATCTTAAATAGACATGTTGGAACCTTCCTCAAGTTGATGGGGCATAGGGATCAAATGAATTTCATATAAGATATCATCAAAATATTTTGGCATATCCACAACTATTTTTACTTGAAAAACCTCAAGATTCGAAGGTGAAGGTTAAGGAGAAGGTGGAGAGGATGGAGGAATGTAGTTGGTGGAAGCTCTTAAAAATTCCTCAGATAAGACAAACCTAGAAAAATACGGAGGTGAAGAAATATGATCCATATCAATGAGATTTATGTCAATTAGAATTGGATTAGTCGAATAATATGGATTACAGAGCAGGGTGAATAAATAAATAGGATTCATGTTGACTTATGGGTAAGGTGGATAAGGTTAGATAGAATGGATAGGATCTAGGAACCGATGCTCAGAGCTTGGTAAACCTAGATAACAGTAAGCAACATAAATAAATGCATTTTAACTAAATGATATATACATGCAATGGAAAGAGAGAAAATGTTTTTGTTGATTTTTGATTGATTTTTGTTTTTTTTGGTAGTGGTGAAAACCATTGTTTTTGTGTTATGTACATATGTTACAATTTGGATTATGAAATGGCTTAATGTAATGGAGGTGGTAGTTCACCGGTAGGGGTAACTCAATATTGTGGAAGAAGCAAGTGAAATATAGACTCATGGATGGGAAACATGTTGAGGTAATAATCATCTTGTTTGGTATGGGGAATGATGGGATCTAATTCTTCTTTAGATTCATATAAAATTATTGACATAATCTCAAATTTTTCATATATATCATCATCAGAATTATTGGTATGGAAGGCTTTTTATCCTGAATTGAGATCAAGCATTTGGAAGGCTTGTTCAAGAGAAGAGGTGGTGGAAAATGGATGGTAACCTAGACCTGAGCACTCATGCACCTCTTGATATGGAATGCCAATAGGTTGATGCACTTCCTATTCATGTAATCGTAGGCCATGGCCTTACCAATTGACTATGTGAAAATATCAATATGGAAATCCCATTATGTATGGAATATTGACAAGTGCTGGCTTTTTGGGTTCCTCTAGGGGAGCTGGACTTGATGAAGAATCAATTCCCCATATACAAAATTTATGTTATTTGGAGCTGAACCCATGTTGTATACTGCTCCTATGGCCAAAGGTGGGTCACATGGAAAACCAAAATCCTTAGCACTAATAATATTGACGGGTGTGATGGTGGTCTTGGACCATGTATTCACCAATACCGAGATGAGTGAGGTTGATGAGAGGATATTTGGCATGTATTTATGTAATAGAATATTTCATTATTATGGTTAAATTAATGATTATAATATGTTTTATGTAAGTTATTATTGTATAATTTTGTAAATTTTCAATAAAAGGATAAATATAGATAATCTAATAAATGTGTTTGTTTTAAGTAAAATACATTGGAGTTATTAGTAATTATGCAGGAACGGTGTTGAAGAATATTCCACAAATGAATATGCAGCTAGCGCAAGCCTTGAAATACACCTTGGATGCAAATATATGGGCGTAAGAACAAAGAATATAGGAAGTCTAAGGCATGGTGATAGAGCAATAGTAGATTACTATTACAAAATATGGTAGTTGAAGCATGTTACAGAAGATAGTAGCTGAAGCATGTTATGGAAGATAGTTACCAAAGTATGTTATAGAAGGTAGCTACTAAAATATGTTACCAAAGGATTTTTAACAGTAGTTACTGAAGTATTTTTACCAACAATTACCGAAGGATGATTAAGTTTGTTAATTAATATTGCTTGTCACATCATGTTCACATGGCAGCCAAGTATTTCCAGTCCATATAATATTTTATTCATCATGTATTCTTAACATGGGATGTTGTTATTAATAAATTTGTTATTACTTTATTTAATAAAGTTGTGTAGTCCAACTATTGTTAGGTTTATTAGATTTAGACACAAGATTGTTGAACCTTTTCCTGGAATAAAGGAGATTTGGTTATATTGTATATCTTGCAAAATATCAAAGTTAGTATTTCTTTGTTAATTTAGCTTACGTATTGCCACTTGGACCATTTAGGAGGTTTACCAAGTACAAGCAGGAATAGGAATTGTATTAATTTAGATTATTTTGGTTAAGTACGTAGTTGTCGCATCATAAGTCTAAAAACTCCACATGGCAAAATATGTGGAAGAGAAAATTTGGATGGAGAGTGGGAAAGGTAGCGATCGAGTGGTAGATGGAGAGTGATCGGGAGGATACAATAGAAAAGAGGCATGACCGTTAGGCGAGAGTCTAGGAGGGAATAGTCATGGCATGGTTGAATGGGTAGTGGCTGATGCATCAAGGACCCAGGTGGATGGGTCAGACAGATGTGGAAAAGACCCTCTTGATAAGGAGGGACAAAAGTGTGGGCTAAAACTAAACCAAAAAGGGTCCTATGCTCAAGTCCTGAGGCCAGGATCCTCAAAAAATCAACCCTCCTAGGAACTGCTTCCTTATGGAACAGACCTGGTAATCCCTAAAGACCTAATGGATAACTACATGGAGCTTGAGTGTTTCACTTTGATTGGAAATTTTGTAGGAGGGAGACCAAACATGGAGACCATCTGAAAATGGGCTTTTTCCAAGTGGAAAACTAGCGAAAACATGGAAATCATTGCTCTTTCTCTCAGTTTCTTCACCATCAGACTCAATAATCAGGAGGACTACTGTAACTTCTTAGCTGGGGGACCCTGGTTACTTGAATGCAGGAGCCTCTTTATTCAAAAGTGGGGGGATGAGTTTAACCCTAAAAATCAAAACATAAACGTAGCTCCTCTATGGGTTTAGTTGCCAAACCTCCATTTCTAGTTATGGCATGAGGATGTCATTTGAGGGATAGCCCCTTCCACCAAATTTTGATCCAGGTTGGTCCATGCCCATTTTTGTGTCTCCACTAACTTGGAAACAGAGCTACCCTCCTTCATCAATTTTTACAGAGGATCCCATATGGTCAAGAGGCAGCCCATCGAGTATGAAAACAAGCCTGCCTTTTGTACTCACTACTACACCCAAGGTCATCTATCGAATCAATACCTTGGTTTGAGGACCTATTGAGTGGTATTTTCACCCAGTTGTTAAATTACACTCTCCTTTAGGATTTGGGTTTCAAATCCCCTCTTGCAAAGAAGTTAAACAAACAACTTCTCCAAGGTCTCCATTGTATTAGCATTTGCATATGTGTATTAGTAATATCAAATAAATATATTCAATTTAAATGCTTGGAACACCTTAGTGATTGCAAGTAACTATAAACAAGGGGCAATGTTGATTTATTTCATCATGAAACTTTAGTGATTGTTCATTGTTTTTTGGATTTTGGAAATTTTAAATGTTTATTTTAATGCCTAAAAATAAGTTAAAATTTCTAGAAAAAATAAAATGCAGAAAAATGAAAATGAAATGTAGAAAATAGAAATAAAATGCATTTAGTATGATGCTATCCTATTTCGACAAAACCGAAGATGTGAGGTCTTCATGCATGCAACCTAACCTATTGGACTTGCAAAAACAAGCACAATACCCATAGACTAAGTGTTGGTTCCTTGGGTACGAAATAAAATTCAGATTTCAAATATTCTCCTAATGTAACCCAAAAACATGGCATTAAAATTTTCTATAAATTTGAAATCTGAAATAATGAAAGAATAAACATTAAATCCATTGCATGCAAAGAAAATCTCCTTATTTCTTGCCCACAAGATGCAAATTTTTGAAAAATTCTGCATTAAAAATATGTCATTTTACAATAGCAGAATTTCTGGTTTTCCCAAACCAGTCCATGGAAGAAAAATGACTCAAACAGGTCCAGAATGGCCTCATCGCCTTCAAGTCTGCAACTCTACTTGCAACAATTTCTGACCCATGTCCATGAAGAAGAAAAACTAGTCTACAAAAGAAAAATAGCCCAATTAGGTCCAGAATGGCTATCTTGCCTTCAAATATGCAACGCTACTTGCAGTAGTTTTCCACCCCTTCTGGCCTCTTTGAATGGCATATTTAAACTTGTGAAAACATTGTTTCTCCTTCCCTAACGGTTCGTTTCATTTGTCGATGGTTGTTCACTTCATCTTCCCTGACTATTCATTTCATCTTCCCTTGTAGGCGTGTGCTTTGCTTTCCATTTTGTGGCCCTTCGCTATGTTTTCTCCATATGGGCTTGCATCTGTTTCCCTCCGTGTGTAACGACCATCTTAAATGATTTCAAATCATTAAATATTCCCTATGTAATGCTTTGTCTTCTTCATTGGATTTTTTCCTTATGTCCACATCACTATGCAGGTCCGTTACCTTGGCAAAAATGGAACATGTCGCGATATCATGACACTTTTGGCCCCTTCCGTATTTTGTTGCTTTTAGCCGCGAAAATGGAACATGTCACGATATTGCGACACTTTTTATTTCTTCCCTCTCTCTTTTCTTTGAATCGTGAAAATGCAACATGTCGCGATATCGCGACACTTTTTCTTTTATGGTCGCAAAAATGCAACATGTCATGATATCACGACACTTTTCTTTTCTTGTTCTTTCTTGTCTTGTTTGGTCGCAAAAATGCAACATGTCGCGATATCACGACACTTTTCCTTCTTGTTCTTTCTTTTCTCATTTGGTCATGAAAATGCAACATGTCATGATATCGCGACACTTTTTCTTTCTAGCTCTTCCTCTTTGCTTTGAATCATGAAAATGCAACATGTCGCGATATCGTGACACTTTTTCTCCTCTAACTGCGACCCAAAAACATGTTGCGATATTGCGACACATTTTCTCTTTTGGCCATGATGGTGCAACATGTTAGATTATCGCGACACTTTTTCTTTTTTGTCCGTGATGGTGCAACATGTCACGATATCGTGACACTTTTTCTTTTTTGGCCGCGATGGTGCAACATGTCGTGATATCGTGACACTTTTTCTTTTTGGGCCGCGATGGTGCAACATGTCACGATATCGTGACACTTTTTCTTTTTGGGCCGCGATGGTGCAACATGTCGTGATATCACGACACTTTTTTTTGGGCCGCGATGGTGCAACATGTCGTGATATCGCGACACTTTTTCTTTTTGGGCCGCGATGGTGCAACATGTCGCGATATCGCGACACTTTTTCTTTCTGGGCCACGATGGTGCAACATGTCATGATATCACGACACTTTTTATTTCTAGGTCGTGATGGTGCAACATGTCGTGATATCGTGACACTTTTTCTTTCTGGGCCACGACGGTGCAACATGTCACGATATCTCAACACTTTTTCTTTCTGGGTCACGATGGTGCAACATGTCGCGATATCATGACACTTTTTATTTTTGGTCCGCGATGGTGCAACATGTCGTGATATCACGGAACTTTTTCTTTCTGGGCCGCGATGGTGCAACATGTCGTGATATCACGACACTTTTTCTTTCTGGGCCGCGATGGTGCAACATGTCGCGATATCACGATGCTTTTTCTTTCTTTGAACTTTAGCCTATGGGCCACTTTGGTCTTCTTAGAATACATGCAAAAAATGTGGGTCCCCAATTTTGAGGTACGTTGTGGATCAGCCACAACAAATGGCAACTCTGCTGGGAAATGCTCTTGAGCATTTCGATGAGAACTCAACCTGAAAAACACACAGACTCAAATACAAGCATTAGCGAATGTCCCAAGAATGAAACTAGACGAGAAATACATGAAATATTAGAATTATTAAGCATCAGCTCGGTGTGTGCAATGTGCTTCATTCCTTATCGTTTAAAACTCATCAACTTTCCATTGTCAGTTTCACTTATGATTCGCATGCAAGGCTATGAATGATTTGGGCAGGATTTGACGTATGAAAACTATGTTAGAGATATAACAACCTGCTTTGCAAAGGCTCAGATCTTCCAGTATCATGAACAAACATATTAAAATTGTCAAACCCTCTTAGGACCAAACATATGTATATGAATTAATTTACTAGATCCCAAAGTTGGTTATGTGTCACTACCATCTTGAACCCATGTGCAGGTGTAAGTGAAATCAGAGCTTTGGGGAATAGGATTCCCATCCTAAGAGAGATGGTAATTTAATCCTATCCTTACTACTCTGATCCAAAATTCATTATCTCATCTTGAAAAAAATGATTTAACCTGTTATGGATGAAACGGTCAGGCTAGCATGTCTATTTGAGCAGTCAGTGGTCTTGCTTTTAGAAAAGACATGTTGCCACGCATGAGCATACTCCACTGCCATCCAGGCATCTATAGCCCCAGTGGAGATTAACCCCATAATCCATGATTTGGCTCTACTTTGATTTCTTGGACCTTGGGGATGACTACCCATCCTTGCAAGGGACATGTAGTACGATCCTTCCAATCCAATATTAATAAAGAAATGAAAAATATTTTCTTTTGAATTTCAAGTCATTGAGTGGGAAAAATAGAAGCTTTGGGGAATCGGATTCTCAACCTAAGTGAGATGAGAATTAGACCCTATCCTTACTACTCCATGAAGGTCAAATCAGAGCTTTGGGGAGTTGGATCCTCAACCTAAGTTCGATGAGGATTTAACCCTATCCTTACTACTCTGATTTTAGGCTTTAAGCACTATGGGAGTGGTGAAAACCACTATTTTAAGGATTATGTTGCATAATAGGACAAACACGAAATACTCCTTTCGCCTCACATTTTCTTCCAAGCATGGTTTTGACAATTTTGCTCAAGATCCTTTTTTTAAAATGCGTAGAATGTTCTTGGTTCAAGATAGTTAGGGCATCAGTTCCCAACCTTAGGATCCTTTTAATATATGTTATGTAATAACCCTAAGAGGATTCAACACCTTTTCAATGATTGCACATGAAATGAAGATGCAACTAAGATGGAATGTATATGCAATGAGGAATGTACATGAGATATGAATGCATTGCTCCTTTTGAAATGCGGATGGAGTATACCACCTACTTTGCCATAATTTATAAAAATGACAACTTCATGCATCACAAGTTCCAAACGATATTCTTTATTGTGTTTGTGATATTCGTGAAGCTTTCTGCAATACAATTCTGATGTTTCATATTCTCCTAGTCTTAGTTAACATTCATAAGGACCTAAGTTAACAAGCCAAAAGTGTCCAAAGGACCAACACACAAAACTTAAAACAAAAATGAGATCTAATCCAAAACTAAAACACGAAAACCAAAAGTATATACAAATGTACAAAAAAATTGGATTATCATTTTCCTGGATCCCAAACCTGATTAGAATTCTTTAAAATACATATGACGTGATACACATACCAAGTTTTGTAGGAATCCAAAAAAAAAAAGATCAACCCAAACAAAGAAATAAACTTCCACTTGCCCCTCTCACCATACCAATTTGATTTAGTTTCATTAATAATCCTATGGTGGAGTTTCAAATTTTCAAATTGATTAGACAATGATTGATACTCAATTCCTTTATGTCTATTCTTTAAGATGTTCATTCTGCACTTTGATTCATGGTGCAAAAATAAGCTTTCACTTTCATTCAATAAATCCATAACATTAATAATACTTGAATCAAACCATTCATTAGGAAAAATTTCATTCAAATTTTGCATGGTGAAACCAAAAATATGATATTTTATCTTTGGCATGCTTTCATTTGACTTACTTGAAGAGGATTTGAAAATTCCTCTTTTCTCTCATGACATTCATCATCATGTAGCACTTGTTCTTTCTCCATGATTCATTTATCAAAGGCACCAAACTTAGGTACCCAATTGAAAATATGCCCATCCCTTTCAAACCATAAGTCTTGTCTATCTAGGGGCGGGTTGACTAACACATTTTTGTGATCAATCACTTGGGTTGTTTCGGGTAACGTGAGATTTTCAATTGGATCATCAATAACATCAAACCCAAATGATTCAGGTTTTGTAATTTTCTCATTTTGAGATGGCATAGTCATTGTAGCGCAAGTACGTGGATCAAGATTTTCAATTTCTTTTCCTTCAAAGGGATCTAAAGCAAGTGACTCTCTTTCTTGGTTCATGGTTGTAGAATCCTTATCATGTTCCAAAATTTTATGAGATTCAAATTCCTCTTCCAAAACTTTCTCAAATTGTACAAGATTTATAGTATCCTCATGCGAGGATGCAATTGAGTTATCCTACATATTATTTGACGCAACAAGTTTGTTAGAAGATTCAGATTGATAATATTCTTCCCATTTCTTCCACGAATCATTGTAATCATCTTCCAAGTTCAAGTCGTGAAACTCAAGCACTTCTTCTTCATCTTTTGATTCATCAACATGTTTCTCATCCAATTCATCTTCACCTTCCATAGATGGTCCAGTTATTTCCAAAAGTGGGTTATTTATTTAATTCAAATTGGTAAAGCTATCATAATCCAAATTTGTAACCCATGATTCAATTTTATCACAATTTGGAAGGTGTGGATCCTCTTCGTCATCACTCACTTGATGATATATAGTTTCCACTGCCAAAATGTTGTCCACTCCTTGCTGATGTTGGGGTGGACCCTCATTTGACACAAGTTCCAAATCATCCACTTGAGCTTGAAGATAATGGGTATACATAGCAATTTCGGGACAATTCCTTTCATTATGCACCTTTGTATTATACAATCTACACCCCTTTTCCCATGCAAGATCAGAAATATTAAGAATGGAACTAGAGTGACTTGGTCTTGCAGAAGTATCTATCTGATTAGCAATAGGGGAAGGCACTCCCCCATTGTTTGGCTTCGTATTCCACTGTCTCCCTCTATCGTTGAAGTTTCAATTTGGGTGAGGGGCATGGGTTCATACTTCTATTTTTGAACCAAATCATTACTCAATTTGTGAACCATATTTTTGAGTTCTTCAACCTCTGAATAAATCTCTTTCGGTTGAGCTATGTTATTTCTAGGTCCAATAGGATTTGAGTAATTGGTGAGATCTTGACTTAACATTTGAGTTGGATTTTGAGCCACTTGATTTGCATAGGGATTCACACTTTAAATCAAAATTGGATTGGGTGCATAAGCGGGTGTTGATGAATATGGTTGTTGATAAGAAAAAGCATTTATGCCTGATATTTGGGGTGCCATGATCTTATTCATCATAGGAGCTTGACCATATGGACCATATTGTCCTACCATAGGCATCTGGGAAAACCCATAACCCTGTGGTGTCATTTGTTGTTCAATGGTCATAGCTTCATTGTAGGCTAGAGCAAGCGTGGTAACTTGAGGATTTTGCCTTGCAAACATTGCCATCATAGGATCCAATGCCCCAAAATATATTTGCAAAGCTACTATGGGATCAATGGTGAAATGTCGAATTGCTCTATTATAGCACTTTTGAAATCTTTGATTAAAAGTTTGGATTGGCTCACCCTGGCCTCTTTTGCATGTAATGAACTGATTATAGATGATTATGGGATCTAATGGTGACCTTAATTGGTTGACAAAAGCATTCTCCATTTGTGTCCATGACGTAATGGAATCAATAGGCAAGAAAATATACCATTCGTAGGCCACTAGATCTAGGCTCATGGGGAAGAGTCTACAAGCCACATCTTCATGTTGAACTTGCAATCTTATCAAAACATCCCTATAGGCCTGAATATGCTATTCTACGGTCCTTGGGCCATCCGGTTTGTATTCGGGAAAAAATCTCTCAATATTCTTAGGGATCTTGTGAATATCCCCTGCAATATTCAAAGGAATGTTATTGGCTCTGTACCAAGGAGGTGGTGGAGGTTGGGC
Source organism: Wollemia nobilis (assembly GCA_028583015.1). Taxonomy (NCBI): domain Eukaryota; kingdom Viridiplantae; phylum Streptophyta; class Pinopsida; order Araucariales; family Araucariaceae; genus Wollemia; species Wollemia nobilis. The sequence continues at coordinate 5,242,446 of JAQPPZ010017101.1, read as the reverse complement.
TATTTAATTCAAAATCGATGATGATATCCCTACAATAACCTGACACAACTCTCAGTACATCAAAGAAAACCTGCGACACACAAAAAATCTTGCAATTAATGAAATTCAAAGAAAAACTTCAAAACCATTTTGTTAGTCATGAATAAAAGGAGGAACCATGACAAAGCAATACTCTAAAAATGTAAATTAGTTTCTGATTCACCAGATCGCATATGCGCAAGTGAAGAGCATACTCCAAGTGTTGTAGGCTTTCTGATTCACAAGATCACATTACACGCAAGTGAAGAGCATAATACCAACAACAAATACATTTTAGACAAAAAATAATTCCTTACAAATAAGCATCAACCAAGAGATGTATCCATTAAAATCAAATGAAAGTAATTGCATGGAGACAACCTCGTTAGTCAATTTTTTTTTTTAAATCAAATCAAGACACTTTATTCCTGTATGAACAATCAAAAAACGTTAGAAAAATGCATAGAAATTCATGTCCTCCTTTTAACACTACAAGGTTGTATTGTTAAAATAGGGCTAAATATAATAATCAATAGGGCATGAAATATTCAAAATTTAAATCCCTATAGCATTTAAATCACTTTGAAAAAATACAATTCAGGCCCTCCTTCTAGCGCCAATCTATTGAGTGGTATTTTCACCCAGTTGTGAAAGTACACTCTCCTTTAGGATTTGGGTTTCAAATCCCCTCTTGCAAAGAATTTAAACAAACAACTTCTCCAAGGTCTCCGTTGTATTAGCATTTGCATATGTGTATTAGTAATCTCAAATAAAGATATTCAATTTAAATGCTTGGAACACCTTAGTGATTGCAAGTAACTATAAACAAGGGGAAATGTTGATTTATTTCATCATGAAACTTTAGTGATTGTTCATTTTTTTTTGGATTTTGGAAATTTTAAGTGTTTATTTTAATGCCTAAAAATAAGTTAAAATTTCTAGAAAAAATAAAATGCAAAAAATGAAAATGAAATGCAAAAAATGGAAATAAAATGCATTCAGTATGATGCTATCCTATTTAGACAAAACCGAAGATGTGAGGTATCCATGCATGCAACCTAACCTATTGGACTTGCAAAAACAAGCACAATCCCCATAGACTAAGTGTTAGTTCCTAGGGTACGAAATAAAATTCAGATTTCAAATATTCGCCTAATGTAACCCAAAAACATGGCATTAACATTATCTATAAATTCAAAATCTGAAAGAATGAAAGAATAAACATTAAATCCATAGCATGCAAAGAAAATCTCCTTCTTTCTTGCCCACAAGATGCAAATTTTTGAAGACTTCTACATTAAAAATATGTCATTTTACAATAGCAAAATTTTTGGTTTTCCCAAACTAGTCCATGGAAGAAAAATGACTCAAACAGGTCCAAAATGGCCTCATCGCCTTCAAGTCCACAAATCTGCTCGTAGCAATTTCTGACCCATGTCCATGAAGAAGAAAAACCAGTCTACGAAAGAAAAACAGCCCAATTAGGTCCAGAATGGCTATCTTGCCTTCAAATATGTAACGCTACTTGCAGTAGTTTTCCACCCCTTTTGGCCTCTTTGAATGGCATATTTAAACTTGTGAAAACATTGTTTCTCCTTCCTTGATGGTTTGTATCATTTGTCGATTGTTGTTCGTTTCACCTTCCCTTGTAGGCATGTGCTTTGCTTTTCATTTTGTGGCCCTTCGCTGTGTTTTATCCATATGGGCTTTCGTCTGTTTCCCTCCGTGTGTAACGACCATCTTAAATGATTTCAAATCATTAAATATTCCCTATGTAACGCTTTGTCTTCTTCATTGGATTTTGTCCTTATGTCCATGTCACTATGTAGGTCCGTTACCTTGGCAAAAATGGAACATGTCACGATATCGCGACACTTTTGGCCCCTTCCATCTTTTGTTGCTTTTAGCCACAAAAATGAAACATGTCGTGATATCGTGACACTTTTTCTTTCTTCCCTCTCTCTTTGCTTTGAATCATGAAAATGCAACATGTCGCGATATCGTGACACTTTTTCCTGTACGGCCATGAAAACACATGTCGCAATATCGCGACACTTTTCTTTTCTTGTTCTTTCTTGTCTTGTTTGGTCACAAAAATGCAACATGTCGTGATATCGCGACACTTTTCCTTCTTGTTCTTTCTTTTCTCATTTGGTCACGAAAATGCAACATGTCACGATATCATGACACTTTTTCTTTCTAGCTCTTCCTCTTTGCTTTGAATCGCGAAAATGCAACATGTCGCAATATCGCGACACTTTTTCTCCTCTGACCAGGACCCAGCAACATGTCGTGATATCGTGACACTTTTTCTTTTTTGGCCGCGAGGGTGCAACATGTCGCGATATCGTGACACTTTTTCTTTTTTGGCCGCGATGGTGCAACATGTTGTGATATCATGAAACTTTTTTCTTTTTGGGCTGTGATGGTGCAACATGTCGCGATATCATGACACTTTTTCTTTTTGGGCCGCGATGGTGCAACATGTCGCGATATCATGACACTTTTTCTTTTTGGGCCGCGATGGTGCAGCATGTCACGATATCATGATACTTTTTCTTTCTGGGCCATGATGGTGCAACATGTCACGATTTCATGACACTTTTTCTTTCTAGGCCGTGATGGTGCAACATGTCACGATATCACGATACTTTTTCTTTCTGGGCCGCAATGGTGCAACATGTCACGATATCACAACACTTTTTATTTCTGGGCCATGATGGTGCAACATGTTGCGATATCGCGACACTTTTTCTTTTTGGGCCGCGATGGTGCAACATGTCGCGATATCACGACACTTTTTCTTTCTGGGCTGCGATGGTGCAACATGTCGCGATATCGTGACACTTTTTCTTTCTGGGCCACGATGGTGCAACATGTCATGATATCGCGACACTTTTTCTTTTTGGGCCGCATTGGTGCAACATGTTGCGATATCGCGATGCTTTTTCTTTCTTTGAACTTTAGCCTATGGTCCACTTTGGTCTTCTTAGAACACATGCAAAAAAGGTGGGTCCCCAATTTTGGGGTACGTTGTGGATCAACCACAATAGGACCCAACCCCAAAATGTGGCAAGTCCAACCAATGACATGTAGAGGAACCAAGGTATCCCCCCTCTCAATAAGGAATCACCAGTAGGTTTGAAACACATCTTGCGTAATCTTGCTCATCGAGCACCTCAGGAGGCTGGCTAGAGTGCCACTATATAACAAGGCAAGCAAACCAGTGTGCAAGGATAAGGATCCCTGCCAAGCCAAAAGGATTAGGAGGTGCTCCCAAAATCTCCTATTCTCACTAGTTCTAACATAAAGGATCCAAAATCCTAGGTACAACCCCCTCCCAAAATTATTTTTCCAAATTCTTATATGGATGAGTACCTGGTGAGCAATAGAAAATATCCAATTTCTCAAATAGGGGAGAGGCACCCCCTTATCCTTCATCTAAAAAAGAAGACCCATATATCTCAAGAAGGATCAGCCCCAGGAACACTAGGAGCAGGAAATGGGCAATAGACTATGGCAGTGAAAGGAAAATAGGGAGACCCACTGACAATGAGAAAATAAACAAGGAAACAGTGGAGGATATCACAAATGGAATCCATTTGATGCTTTTCTTTGACCCCATTTCCAGCTGGTGAAGGGAGGTAGGAAAAACCCTAAACCCTTGAGATGAAGGTCCTCTCATGGAATGTGAGGAGCCTAAATGACGTATCCAAGTAGAGGTTTGTGGTTGACCTAAGGAAAATGATCAATCCTTCCATATTCATTATGCAAGAAACCAAAATCGACAAATTCTATTCTCAAAAGGCTACCAAGGCCATTTGGGCCAATGGAGATTGCCTTATAGTCCTACTCAAGGCATGTTGGGGGGGCTTATGTGTCTTTGGGACTCTACCTTGGTCGAAGGAAGGATTCTGTCATCCTTGAATAGGATCCTAGAAATTTTATTTTATTCCAAGACTAGTAAGCAGTCTTAGATTCTATCAAATATTTATGCCCCAAACTCACCTATTGAGCAGGTCACGATGTGGGAAACAATAACTCAAATGAGGACCACATGTAACACTTTTCCTTGGATCTTAGCAAGGGACTTCAACAGTCCTTTGCATCCATTTGAAAAGAGAAGAGGCAATGACTATTACAGTAGAAGCATGGAGGATTTCAAAGGGTTTGTCAATACCAATTAGATCATGGATGTTTAGCTCAAAGGATCCTATTTTACTTGTAGCAATAGGAGGATTGATAGCAGACTCATCCAAGTGAAGTTGGATAGGTTCCTAATTTCTCATGAAGCTATCCCATGGTTTGGCAATGCCACTCTACTGGCTTACCTCGGATCAGATCAAACCACAATCCCATCCTCCTTGAATCTGGTAGGCCTCCCTCCTTCAAAAATCCTTTTTGTTTCAAATCCATGTGGACCACACACAAGGATTTCAAATATTAAGTGTCCTCTTGGTGGCATCAAAATGTCAAAGGGTTTGCCACTTCTCAGTTGGCTCAAAAGCTAAATATGGTCAAAGAAAACCTAAAAATATGGAATAGGAAGGTCTTTGGAAACCTTTTTACCAAAAATAAAGCAATTACTAAGAAATTTTAGGAGATAGGAAGGATAATCAAAGAAAGGTATCACAACAGCCCCACTAGGGAGGAGGAAAGGAACCTCCTAGAAGAATTCCATAATATCTTGGCTAGAGAGGAAACCTTCTAGAGGTAGAAGTCAAGAGACCTATGGGTCAAGGAAGGCGATGCCAATACAAGGTTATTTCATGCCTCCACCATGCGACACAGAGCATCCAACAAGATTAGGGAGATCATGTGCAGCAATAGATCATCTTCCATTGACATTGTGGAGATCAAGACTAAAGTAGTGTCTTTCTTCTAGAACCTCTTGGGAAGTGCCTCAGAGAGTGATAGTCAAGCTTAGGATACTCTTCTTGCTAAAATCCCCTACATCGTTTCTCAGGACTTGAACTCTAGACTGGTGGATCCCTTCACCCGCGATGAAGTTAAAGAGGCCTTGTTTTCAATGCAACCTGATAAAGCCCCTGGACCAGATGGTTTCTCTCCAAGGTTCTTCCAAACTATGTAGGATGTGGTGGGGAATGATGTATGTAAGGCTATTAGAGAAATTTAGGAAACCAAAGTCATCCCTCACAGTTTCAATTCCACCTTCTTGGTCCTCATCCCGAAAGTCTCTACTTGTAAATCCATCTCTTATTATAGGCCCATAAACCTATGCAATGTCATCTACAAAGTTTTGACCAAGGTTATGGCCAACAGGATGAAGGCCATACTTCCCCTCATCATTGATCAATCCCAAGGTAACTTGGTAAAAGGAAGGAACATCTTGGATGGGATCATCTCAATCCATGAAACCCTACATTCGGTCTCAATGTCTAAGAAGGCTACCTTATTTCTTAAGTTGGATATGAACAAAGCATTTGATAGGTTTTATAGATGTTTCCTCCAAAAGATCCTTCTCAATTTTGACTTCCAACCCCTGTGGGTCGATCTCATCCAGGGCTACATTTCCTCTCCCTGGTTCTCGGTCCTAGTCAATGGCTCTCCTACTAGTTTCTTTCAGACCTCAAGAGGTTTATGCCAATGGGATGCTCTATCCCCCATCCTTTTCATTATCCTTGTAGAAGCATTAGGAAGAGCTCTCAAGGATGGCCAACATTAGAAGAAGGTAACAAGTATCCTCCCTACCTCAGATATTGATGCGATCACCCATCAGTAGTTTGTGGATGACACGCTTCTATCCACCATTGCATCAGTAGCTCAAGCTAAATCCATCAAGCGAATCCTTGGACTCTATAAGAAGGTTGTCGATCAAAAATTAAATTACATCAAAAGAAAGATCTTTTTCATAAAAACCTATGCTAGGCATCAAGTTCAGATTGCAAGGATCCTAGGCTACTCTATTGACTACCTTCCCACCACCTATCTTGGCCTCCCTATTTTCTGTGGGTGTGCAAATGAAAGGATGTGGAATATGGTGATTGAGGGGATCCATAAATAGTTGGCGTCATGGAAAGGCAAGCTTCTATCCCAAGCTGCCAAGGCAACCCTTACCATGGCATGCCTCCAAGGGATTCCAACCTTCTTCATGTCTATTTTCAGATTGCCTGGCTCAGTTCTTCTCAATATCGAGTAGACTCAATGGAATTTCCTTTGGTCAGGCAATGAAAATAAGTCCAGGATTCCTCTGGTAGCCTGGGAAAAAGTGTGCAGAAGTAAAAATCAAGGTGTATTAGGGATCAGAAGAATGGCCATGATGAACCTAGCACTCATTTATAAACACGCTTTGAGGATCCTAGTCGAAGAACCAATTGAATGGGTTAGGATTGTCAGGAGGAAATACCTCAAAAACACTCCCCTTTTTTAGGGTGGAATTCCCATCGAGGGGTTGGATTTTTGGAAAGTCGTTGGCCAATCTAGATAGTTGATCCAAAATGGCATTAGGTGGATCCTTGGGATGGTCAAAGTATAGAATTTTGGAAGGACAGGTGGGCCCTAGAGGATCCTTTATCAGAACAGACTAGGGTGGTTCAACTTAAAATATTCTTGGATAACAATGTTGGGAAGAAAGTGGCCGATTTCATTGAATGGAGAAATGACTCCCTATAGTAGAAATTCATCAATGCAAAATGGCTAGATATGGAGGCTAACTTCTTGTCCTCCATCCTCAAGGACATCATCATCCCCACTAATAGAGGACCGGATAGATTGATTTGGAGGGGGACCGATGACGGGGGTTTCTCTATCAAAACTGCCTATGGTTTTCAGTGCAAATGGCTAAATTTGGACTTTCATTTCAATGTAGTCTGGAGGAAAGGAGTGATCCCAAAGGTAAATTTCTTTTCTTGGATTATTTTTTAGAACAAAACCCTCACTATTGACAATCTTCATAAGAGGGGTTTCTTTGGCCAATAGATGCTACTTGTGCAAGTCTACCTATGAGTCCTTTGACCTTCTCTTCCTACACTATGACTACACTGGGTCGGTCCTTGGCACCATCCTCTCCACATTCCAAATCCAATGGGTCTCTCCCAAGAACATCAAGGAGGCTTTCTTCCAATGGATCAATCCTTTTAAAAACCTTAAGCTATGTTTCCTATGGAATGCTTGCTTCCACCACTTTATATGGCAGGTATGGTTGGAATGCAATGGTCATGTATTCGATCACCTCCTAGGGATCCTCCCTCAGTAACTCATAGAGCCATCACCTTTGCCATTGAGAATGCCAAGCTTATCCCTAGCCCTTGGCCCAAACATGTGTTCAAAGAAGGATTGTTAAAATCCTTGAAGCTATCCAGGGAGAGTAAAGAGTGGGAGGATCTACGAGTCTCTAGGAAGAACATTAGGTGGGTTAGGCCTCCTCATGGGTGGTTGAAGCTAAATTTTTATGGGGCATCTTGTGGTAACCCAAGGCTGACCGCTATGGGGGGGTCAGTTAAAGATCATAATGGAAAGCTTGTTATGGCTTTCTATGAAAACTTAGGGTGTCAAACCAATCATGTTGCAGAGGCTAGAGGACTACTAAGAGGACTCGAGCTCATGATGGAGGATCCCCATACCTTGGTTGTTGAAAGGGACTCTTTGAACATTATCAACTACATGAATAATTCCAATGATCTAGCATGGAAGGTTTACAATATCATCACTGATGCTAGGAGCATCCTACTTCGGAGGAACTAGGTCCAGATCAAGCATACCTATAGGGAGGGCAATGGTCTAGTTGACCACTTAGCAAACAAAGGTTTAAAGTCCACATGTCTTGTGGTGTGGTGTTAGTGTTTCCCAGTAGACATTGAGAAGATCACCAGCCAGGATATTATTATTGTCTCCACATAAGAGTGATGAAAGGACCGAGCCTATGTGGATAGGATTATGGAGAGCCATGACACTTGCACCATTGGGTCCAATTGGCACTTCCATCATGATGGTTCATGGCAGGCATAACAAGAATGATCCTTTCCCAAAAGCCCTTGAAAGGTGGTCCAACAGATCCCTAGTCCTATCCCTCATACTTGGAAGAGTTCAAAGATAGGTGGGTGCTTTTTCATCTCCCCTATAGATATTTGGATGGGTCCGACATGCCCAAGTGAAGATCACCATTGGCCCTCTCTTGGGCCACCTTAAGAGGACGTTCTGGCCCACCTCTCTAGACACAACTGCCAAAGGTGCCACTACCTTCGACAGTGCATGGAATATTTGGAGACTGTGTGTCCACCTCAGCATCAATCCTTTCCACCACCCTAGATCTAACACTATATTTGGTAATGATAGCCCTCCCTACATGCATGTGAGGCTCATATCCAAAGAAAATCTATTTAATTTAGTGGTGTTTTGGGCGAGCCTTATATTTTTTGGTGTAAGGTGTCCCCTAGAGTGTGGTGCAAAGTAATTTGGCTTCCCTGTCCTAGCTCATGGGGTGTGTTTTCCTAAATCCATGGCTTCTCCTTACGTCAAGCAAGCTAAGATTTCCCTGTGTGAAAAAGCCATGATGTTTATGAATTCCAAAGGTATGTTCCGTTTCATACAAAAATTCCAAGAGCCTAAAGATGATATCATCCATGCTTTTGTGGACTCTTGGAACTAAGGTGAGGTTGTGGTGAGGGGGCTAAATTTTAAAATATCCATTGAGCTTTTGAGTGAGGTCACTGGGTTTTCGGTGGTAGGTCGTAACATTTGACATGATCATCATAATTGGGAAGAGTAATTGGAGCAATTCCAAGACAAAGGAAGAAACCTTGGGTGGGATAAGTCAGAACTCCTTCACTCTGACCTCCCTGAACCTTGGAACATTGCCATCATCCCTATCCTATATTATGTTACTTGCGATGATCCTGATAATCCTCTACATAGTTTCCACATCAGTTTTGTGAACCATTTGAGGGATGCCAAGCAGGTCTATATTCTCGACTATCTTGCCTACTCCCTTGTCCTAACTATCAAAAATAGCAAGAAGTTGTCATACCCTCCCATCCACCAGGGGTTAATGAGCATCATATTTTACCATATAGCTACAAATTATCCTCTACCCTAGGTGGTACATCCTATCACTATCCAAGCCCCAAGTAGTCCTATGTTTGTTCAAGAGGATGGGACTTCTAGCCTTGTCCGAAGTAGCTCCCCTGAGGTGGATGATCCTGCATCCCTCCAAAGAGTTTCCCATAGCAATCCAACCAAGAGATGTCATAGTCATGCCCCAAACCCATCCTGGTCATCTCTACCACTCAAGAAGGTGAAGAAGGAGAAAGGGACTTTGTCGTAGCAAATCAACTCTAAAACTGGGAGTGAGGTAAAGGGGTTGTCCTCCCAATTCCTGTTAGACATGATGATCAACATCCTCTCCTATACCAATGCAATGGTGAGGATCCTCAAGCACTTTAAGGGGCGTGAGGCCCAGAAGGATCAGGAGGATCCAAACATGTAAGGGAGGTTCCTGGGATGTGATCCTTTTTGTTGTCTGGTGGTAGCGATCTATATAATGGATGCTTATGTATTTTTTATGGTTTTTTCAGTTGGTTTGACCCCCATTGGGAGGGTTTTGTGTAGCCCTCATGGGCATCACTTTGGGGTTTTTTGTTTTTTTTTTAAGTTTTCATATGGTACCTAATGTATTAACCCAAGGGGATCCTTCTATTGGTAAAGGCTATGACCTCTCATGTTATAAGGTTTTGGTATCCTCTTAAAAAACCCATTTTGTATATAAATCAATCTACCTACCAAAAAAAATACGTGGAAGAGTTTATTCAAAATTATACAAGTCATCATATATATTACATAGGAAGACCTTTGAGGAGGTCTAATGTATAAATGTTCAAATGTTGAAATATTGAATTGTCTTGTCAATATTTTTTGAAGAAATTGCACCAACATGTACATTTGAATCACCAGCAATAAAAGTAGCACTTTATTCTTCATAAATGGTAACTGTGTCATTTGTATTTACTGTTAAATTTCATTTATGTAAGTGTAATTGTATTTCCTTGCATTCATAGAATATAATCACGTTATGAATAGTTATGCATTTTAGTCACTGAGATAAAGTAAACTAGGGGAGAAAGACTTACACTATCTTCTAGGAGGTAGGGCCCACTCCTACAACTAATCCCTAAGCTCACGGTCCTACAATACATTAGAAATAGTTAATTAACCTTATAATATAAAATAAAGTAAGTTGTATTTTCATATAATATAAATTTAGAATAGATAAATAAAACTAAACTGCACAAGGATCCTCAATAATAGTTAAACTCATCAATAGCCAATTACTATTAGAAATTGCATTCTATTTTCATTCCTACACAATCTAGCTCCTATTTGTAAACACCTAAAACTAAAATAAATCTAAACTAAGCTTATAATTGATCCCTATGGTATGATATATATTGGATTTATATTATTTAAATCTAACCTTTATTACCATCAAATTGAAAAATTTAAATGTAAGCTATTACAACCGAACATTTTGGCACCATTGTTGGGGAGAATAGCATCGTAGCAGTTACTCAAAAAACCTTTTTGGCAGTGCAATTAGAAGAGACTTACTTATATGCAAAAAAATTTATGTATGAGTCCTTGGGAATCATATGAGTCAGAGAAGTTGGATGCAACCAATCCATTTGTACAACGCTTCTAGGTTCATTTTTCTTGAGGAATCAGTTTTACTACTTTCTTAATTAGAATTTTATTTCTGCACATTTTGTTTCCTATAAATTTCTTACCTTGAGTAATTATTATTGTTTAGTTGACCTAGGAGTGAATAGGAAGTAGGTGTATACAAAAATAGAATCCTTGCCCCTCCTAATAATCAAAGAAGTAGTAATAGTACCTTTTATTTCAACAAATTTTATTTTTGCACATTTCTAGCTTTGGGTGATTATTATTGTTGGTTTGTCTTAGGCCTTGTGATAAAAATAGGAAGTAGATGAATGCTGAAAGAGAAACCCTATTAGAAGCAGGAAGTAGTTACGGTTGAGTGACACAACTGTAGTGAAACCCTCCTAACAATAAAACAAATAGTAATAGTTTAACCTTTTATTTTCAAGAAAATTTTACTTTTCCTACAATATTTCATTTTGTTCCTAATATGCTAAAGTTGGTTGTATAAATATTTTTAGGAACACGATTCGTATCTAATTTTAGAAAAATATTAGGATTAGCATAAAATTTTATTTCAAATTTTACTTTTCCTATAATATTTCATTATGTTTTTGATATGCTAAAGTTGGTTTTATAAATATTCATAGGTGTAGACACTAAAATCTGGTCAATATGATTATGCTACCGAAAGCAATGGCTAAATTGATATACCAAGGCCCCTAGGGCAGCCCTCAAAAGTTATAAAGTGGTTCTAGCCACTTTGTGCAAGGTTTTGAAATATTCTAGGCCATTTTTAGGACCTTTTGGCATCCTTTTCCTATTCATCCCACCATGGTATGAATATAGATCCTATTAATCCCACCATGGTATGAATATAGATCCTATTAATACCACCCTAGAGTGAATAGCAACATTCATCCTAAGATGGGGTGAATAGTAGGTTTGATTGGTAAAAAGTCAAATCTAGACAAATGACACCTGGTAACGATCATTTATCCTACCTACCCATGCCTGCAAGTCAGAGCATGCAACACCTTTATGCAATGCTTCATAAGGAAGACCAAATTGGGAGATTCTCTTCCCCCTCTAATGCATGCCACCCCGGTGGCCAAGTGGCACCTCTTGCCATGCATGCCCTTGCATGTCCTTTTACACATGATTCCCCTATGGCTATAAAGTGGATGCATTTTCCACACCAAAGGGAGAGAGGAGTTTTAAGGTTTAAAAAATAGAGCACTACTGAGATTTCCCCTCACTTGATTGTGCTTGCTTTCCCTTGAGATATCTTCTTAGCGAAGGAGGTTATCGAGTGACTCAAAGATACACAATTGGTTTACATAGACCTATCAATCGAGTGAATTTCCATCCCAAATTTGATTAAAATACCCCCTTAGTATTTTGGACCATTCCCCAGTATAATTGGTGGTAAAATTTAGGAAGAATCGATGGGCGTCCCACCCCTAAATGCCCCCCAATTTGTGATAGTCATATTCGTACCACCATAGAATGAATACAAATTTGTCAATAATCTTATGACTATTTTTAAATAGGTGTTTTCTATATCATAATATTATTTTGTAGTTCAAATTCCATTCTTTTCTAAGTTATATTGGCCAAGATATTACGATTTGAAGTTTTTGCAGGCTTGCGAGACCCATTGGAGCATGCATAAATATTTGAGCTTGATTCCTAAAATATAACTATATGGGTTATCTTAAAATGTTATTTTATGCATTATTTCTATTTTTCATGTATTTTGGATAGGTTTAGGGGTAGAAATTGTATGCTTTGGATTTTACAAGTTGGAGAAGCGCACTGCGATCACGCCATGCCTACAGATGCAATTTTGGTGCAATTTCTAGTGATATCTTCTAAAAAATTATTAGTTTACTTAACTCTATAGTTTCATGGCATTTAGAGTTTATTTAGGATATGCATGCTACACATGTTCATTTCTATCCTGTGGGGATTAGACGTTTTAAATCATACACACTTGCTATTTGATGTTTTTGGTTTCCTTGTGTGTAGGTGTAGGCCATACAACATGTTGGGAAGAAGCATATGAAATAAATATCAGTAATAACAAGCAACATCAACCTTTGGCCCTCCCACTTCAAGTGTGGATATGTGGAAAGACATTGTATGTGCACCAAATTCTCTTGATGGATTTCGATCCTCAGGCACCTGAAAGTTGTAACAGTTGTATCAATAATTTGAGCTCTCAAGGGGACACCTATATAACCTAGATTTTATTCTCTTGAATTAATAATAAATCAGTTTGCCTTCATTTCTTGTTATTTGCTATCTTTTTCCATCTTACTTGCATGCTTCCGATTTGATGCTAGTTATACATAGGATATATATGCAGCTTGTTATCCATATTTAGGTGCACCATTTTTCCCTACTTTAGTGGTGATCATGGTGGGACCTAGTCCCTTTTGCTTTAGGTGAAGTTTGAAGCTCATATTTCATATTTTTGTGTTGTAGGTTCTAGTCGCTCTAAAATGAAATGAACTCTAACCTTCTATTCATGCCACCCTAGGATGGATGAAAATCCATCCCACCATGATATGAATGCAAACCTACTATTCATACCACCCTAGAGTGAATAGAAACTAGAGAGCTTTTTTATCATAATTCTAGAAATGATAGGTTCTAGAAGTGACGAGGTAGGTACCTAAACCCTCTATTTTCATTTTGTAATTTTAGAATCCTTTTATTTGATTTTTCTCACACCATTTTTTTGTTTATAAAGGTTAAAAGTATATTTAATTTTCCCATAACACAAAAATAACAAAAAAAAGAAGAAAAATCAAATAAAATCAAAGTAGCAATGCATTTCGATGGACTAATTGCCTGTGTCCTACCCAATGGGTAGGTTAGCATTTAGGGTTTGCATTTATAATTTACATTTGTAGGTTCATTTTATCCTAACTTTTTGAAAGTAAAATGCACCTTTTGCATGCATTTAGTGAATGATCATCAAATACTTTATTGCTTGCTTTCTTTGAATTAAAAAGAACCACACACACCACGATTCACTTAAATGCTAGTGAGGTGGATTTCATCACCATCCACTAGTAGAGTTAAATGAGGTGGCTTTCATCTCCACCCATTGTCTCAAATCCCACAAACCTTATTCTTTGAAAATGCTAGTTCCAATATCAAGTATAGCCCATGGGTTATAGCACGTATCTCTCTTTGCAGAGGTATATCACAGACTGCGAGTGAACTAGATGAGGAACTGGTGGGACCTGTGCTCCCTGGCTATGTGTGGACCTTATAACCACACATTATAGATGGTATAACATGACCTAGAGTTCATCGCCAGGTTTTCAAGCTGTGATTATACAGGTGAAATCCAATTAAACATAATAATATCATTCAACAAGATTTCAAACACATGACACAATGTCCTCTTTTACAAACAACACATCTAAAACACATAAAACAGTTTAGGGATTCACATCTAAAACTTAAAAGAGATAATCATCTATCTTATTGAATGTTTCCTTCTATTTTTTGTTGTTTCATTAATAATTTTTAAAGGAGATAATCATATAGGGTTTGGTAGAGAGTTACCATGGTGTGCACCCATAGCCAAGACCAATTATGGATAAAAGCTATGAAGAGTGGACTAGGATACATGAGTCATATTCACTTTAGCTCTAGGGGCCTAGTCATACCTCCCTAGTAAACCTCTACTCACTCCAATACCCAAATAGTGGGATGAGAACCACACTTACAAGGGAACCCTATGTGGGACACCCCTATGGGTGATGGACCTTACTTGGGAGAGTGTTCCTAGTATCTAGACACATCACATGCCTTCTTTTATGGAAGGCAATAGCATGCTAAGCTGCTATTAGATAGAGTGGTGTCATGCATTCACATACTTGTTAGGTCTGACACACATGTTCATAGGATAGAGTACAACTTCACACATTGGGTAGAGTAGGTTTATCTAACCTCGCCTCTACATAACCCCAATAGGGTTCGATAGCTTAGGCAACCTAACGGGTATGAAAATCATCACTTAGGGTGAGCCAACTCCACCCTTCCCTTCCTCATTCATGAAGGAAGTTATGATTAAATCCTTGATTATCCTCAAGAGTAGTATTATGTGCATGCATGATGTGCCTCTGTGCCCATTGATTATAATAAGCATATGCTTAGGCCTGAACCTCAAGGTAATGTGATGGCCCTCGATCAAGGAAAGTAGGCGATGGATATCATAGATTATCTTGAATGAGGTTAGCCTCAATATGAGACTGCTAGACCTCCTAGGCCTCACATAGTGGAACAAATCAAGTAGGTAGTTGCAATATATGTGGAATGCCAATCTCAGTTCAAATAGCTTCAACAAGACAAGGAACAACTAGATCACTTGCATCAGCTTGAGAAAGAAAGAATTGAATGGTAGACCAACAAACTATTCTAGAAGACTCTCTAAGAGAGGGTCCCTACCCCTAAGATACATAGGTAAGAATTCCACCCAAGGTAACCAATACTCATTTGAGATAGGTCTCCTAGACCTTATCCAATGTTTCCTCTGTGACCTCTTAGGTCAGATCGGGACTTACCTCCCAGGCCAAACATAGGGTACCCATAGTGAGCAGATACTACTCTTTATAGAATGGCTTAAGAGATGCCCTATGGGGCCTAAAATGAGCATGATCCAAAGGTAGAATACTTAGAGATGTATTATCAAGGTAGGGGGTGACATGCCACCAACCCACAATAGGTTGGAGGACCCTCAACCTCCACTACAACATAACAGTAAGGATGAGGAGATTAAATCCTTAGATGCATATCAAGCATTGCTAGAGTGCCTAGAGTTGGTAGAGAAAAATACCTCTAGGTTTGGATATCAAAATCCCACTCTGCTCTTCTTACATAGTTAGCATCTTCATCCTTCAATTCCTATCCCTCCCTATCCAAAGCAATTCAAGTTGCTGTTGAGCAAGATGCAGAGAAAGTAGTGCAAAAGTATTATAATTGTTGTCAACACAGATGGATTGATGCAGTTGATGTAGTTCAGAGGTCAGTCAGATCAAGTGCAAAAAATTTCAAGAAAAACAGAGGGGACCCAGATCCAAAAATTTGCAAAAAAATACAAGGAAGAAAACTGTCGTGATATCGCGACATGTTTTCTGTCACGATTTCATGACATGGCTGAGGAGAGAGAAGGCGCAAGAAAAATTGTCGTGATTTCACGACAAAAAGGATGAGAGAGAAAGTGCATGAGAAAGTGTCACGATATCGTGACAGTTTCGGAAGAAAAGCACTAAGGGCGCAAAGTGTCGCGACATCGCGACAAAAAGGAGGAGAGAGAAATTTCATAAAAATTGTCGCGATTTCATGACATGTTGGAGGCAAAGCAGCAAAGTGAAGAAAGCGTAGCGATTTCGCTACATGTTGCAATTTCGCTGGTGAAAGCGAAGAAAAGGCACTAAGTAAGAAAAGTGTAGCAAGGCTCTAAATGCAAAGGATGAAAGATGTAGCGATTTCGCTACAAGATTGAAACACTAAGAACAAAAGTGCAGCGATTTCCTAACTGTTTCGAAAGGCTAGGTAAAAATGTGTAGCGATATCGCTATAGGTTGAAAGTGCATAGTGCGGAGGTGTAGCGATTTCGCTACAGGTTGAAAGTGCATAGTGCGGAGGTGTAGCGATTTCGCTACAGGTTGAAAGTGCATAGTGCGAAGGTGTAGCGATTTCGCTACAGGTTGAAAGTGCATAGTGCGAAGGTGTAGCGATTTCGCTACAGGTTTGAAACACATGTTGGGAAGGTGCAGCGATCTTGCTACGAGTTCAAAGTGCAAAGTGGAAAGGTGTAGCGATATCGCTACACGTCGGAGTTTCACTAGCTAGCAGCAAAGAAAAATGCTAAGGCAACAATGGTGTAGCGATTTCGATACATGTAAGGTTTTCGCGGCTGCATGGAGTAAAAATTATACGAATGCCAGAAGCGTTGCGATTTCGTGACGGCAATGAGGATGAAATCAGCAAGACCAAAAATATCATGATTTCGTGACATCTTAGAAGATGATGTCAGCAAAACCAAAAAGTTTTGCGATTTTGCGACATCTTTGAGGATGACGTCAGCAAGTCTAAAAATGTCGCAATATCACGACAAGTTGCCAGAGAAGCCTCAAGAAGCCGAAAGTGTCACGATATCACGACAAATTTTAGGATGATGTCAGCAAAGCAGAAAATGTCGCGATATCACGACATGTAAGGTTTTTGGGGTTGCTTACAAAAAGGAAGTCTAGGAGAAAGAAAACGTCGCGATATCACGACAGGTAATGTTTTTGCGGGAAAAAGTCAAAGATACATGCATTGTGACAAGTGGAAAATAGCACCAATTATGATAAACCTAACTGGAGTCAGATCTGCAGTTCCAAGTGACAGGTGGTGAGAATGCATAGGAGAAATTCATGCTGCAGTTAACTGTAGTTACAAGTGAAAGTGACTAGATAGCGAATTTAAGAAGAGAACGGTCATTGCGAGGCCGTGATGCTTGTAAGTCAGCGTAAAGAGACGATTTTCGGATAATCTCTGCAAACAAGAAATTCTCTCGATGGTTGTGCTTGACTCACAAGAAAGTAGCGGGTAGAATAGAAGGATCGACATAGTTTAGAAAAGAGTGCAAAAGAATTAGAAAGAGCAATTACGTAGATTTTGGAAGAACAAGATAATAGAGCATCGAAACGCGTGAAGGGTTGTCGGTATATGCAGAGAAAAATACTGTCAATATGTGCAGAATGTGCAGAGAAGAAGGACTGTCAGTATATGCAGAATATGCAGAGAAAAATATGGTCAGAATGTCAGTAAGAAAGTGGCTAAAAGGCGAATCAGGTCAGAGAAGGATTAATGCATTGATCGTAGCCGAAAGTACATGAAAGATTGGAGGGAAACTTGAACCGTTTTAAAGATTGAGCCATTCGAGAAAATCAAGGATATAAGGATCGAACTGGCATAGTGAGACGGTTCACTGTGACTGTGTTTTATTGTGCATATCAAAAGTCTCAGTTGTGTATGAGAGCTGTATGAAAATAGCCTTAGAACAAAAACCTGCAATTTTGTTGAATATTCAAGAGAGAGGTTTTAGATAGAAATAGAAGATATTGAGTCTCTAACAATTCTCTTTATGCTTCTGTAAGATTCATTTGTAAGTGAAAGACCAGTGAGGGTCTTATAAAAGAGAAGGCACTTTATATGTCATTTTTGTGCTTACAACTTGAAATCCAAGTGGGTGCTTGGTAAAGGGAGTTGGTGCTCCTATCTGTTGCAACAGATAAATTAGGGGCTGGTGCTCCTTCCAGTGGGTGCTGGCAAACTTTTTGTAAAGATTGAATCCTTGCAAAGACTGGATTTGGATTGAAGTCCAAACAGTCATTATTTGAGGAGTAGCCACATCGGTGAACCTCGTAAAATCCTGTGTTGTGTGATGCTCTTGTGTGATACTTGCATTATCTAGTTTCAAGCTTGCATTATTAGTTTTAAAAGTTGTAGATTTAAGTTTTTAAGTAGTTACACTGATTCACCCCCCCTCTCAGTGTCATTGTGAGAATATCAATTGGTATCAGAGCAAGGCACCTGCACAAGCTTAATCAGCTAAGGTTTTCTTGGGAGATATACAATGGTCGGTGGTGAAGGTTTTTCTTCTAACAAAGCTCCTCTGTTCAATGGAACAAACTATTCTTTCTGGAGGCTCAGGATGCAGACCTATCTATGTGCATTGGGTTATGACATTTGGGAATCTATTGAAAATGGATACACCACTCCCATTGTTCCTCCAATGGATGCGGCTGAGAAGAAAAAGTTTGAGAACAACTCGAAAGCCAAGAATGCTATTATGTGTGGATTGGTCGATAGTGAGTTGATACGAATCATGAACTGCAAATCTGCTAAAGACATATGGGACAAACTACAAAGCATTCATGAAGGAGATAACAAAATCAAGGAAGCTAAGCTGCAAACACATCGTGCCCAGTTCGAAGCATTAAAGATGACCGATGATGAGAACATTGAAGCCTATCTGCTAAGAGTAAATGGAATCATCAATGCAATAAGAGGACTTGGGGAAGAAATGGAAGATGCAGTTGTTGTAAAGAAGGTACTAAGAACCCTCAATAAAATTTTTGATGCAAAGGTTTCTGCCATAGAAGAAGCAAAAGATTTAAATTTTTTTAGTATGGATGAAATGCATGGTTCTCTAACAACATATGAAATGAGGATTGGTCAAACTAAGCCCTCAGATAGAGAAGCAGCTTTCCAAGCACAGAAAATTATAAAATCTAAATAGGAATCTGAGGAAGAAGAATCTGCAGATGAGACTGAAGCAAACTTTGTTAGGAAGTTAGTAAAGGGAAAAGGAAAGTACAGAGGTAAGCTGCCGTTCAAATGTTTTAACTGTGGAGGCATCGGGAACTTTGCAGAAAAATGCCCAATGAAGGAGAAAAATAAAAATGATGAAGGAACACATCCAGAAAGAAATGTCCGGAAAAAGAAACCACATTTTAGAAAAAGGAACTTCAAGAAGAAAAGTTTCATTTCTCGAACATTGATTCTTCTGAAGACAGTTCCAGTGAGGACTCTGAAGAAGAAACTGGTGAAGCCTTGTTCATGGCCTTCGAAGAACAAAGAACTGAAGAAACCTAGGAGTGTGAAGAAAAATTAGACGATGAGGCCGAGGTAGATTTGGAAGGTGAGTTGGTGGCTGCTCTTGAAGAGTTAAGTGCAGAAAGGAAAAGAAATAAAAATATTACAAGAAAATTTGAGGAGGCCAGCAATTTAATAATCAGTTTGAAAGTACAAATTGAAGAGCATAATAAAAAGTTTGAAGATTTTGAAGCACAACTAATCATGAAAATAAATGAGTGCAACAAGCTAGAAGACGATATAGCTGGATTAAGGTTGTAGCTAGAAGGGCTGAATCGGAAACTGAGTTGTCATCAAAAATTTGAAGACAGTCTGAGAAACTGAATAAAATGTTGAATAATCAAAGGCCCACAGGTATCAAGTTTGGTTTGGGCTTTGATGAAGGAGAAACCTCAAAGAACTCAAAGGCTGTAACTGTAGAACCAATAAATATTAAAGTTGACCAAGATAAGTCGTATCATGCAAAATAAAACAACAAGTCCAAGCTTGAAAGGAGTGCTGCAAATGATAGATTCATCAAAGTCACTCATCAAAGAAGAAGAAGACCCAGGGCTCCTACCTCCACCTGGCAACAACCACTTCCCAGGTACAATCGTTCCTTTTCTGGTTATTGTTTTAAGTGCAATGCATATGGTCATAAAATTTCAAGCTGTAGATATAATGTAGAACAAAGAAATTTTACTAGTAGAAATATTTTTTCTCCCTTGATAGATTATGCTGTAGAATGTTATAACTGCCATAACTTCGGTCATATTGCAAGGAATTGTCGTAGCTCTTTTGTAGGAAATAAATACCAGGAAATAAAATATCACTCAGCTGGATCAAAATAGTACAAAAAATTTCTCGAAAAACTGTCACAAGCCAATGAAAGGGAGAAAGTAAAACAAGTGACCAGATCTGCTATTAAATCTCAGTGGAAAGAAAAGGAACAACCAATGAAAGACAAGGAATCTTTGATTGTTCAAACAGCTCTCAAAGCACAGAATAAATTTGCTCCTTGGATTCTGGACAATGGATGCTCCAGTCACATGACAAGAGACAAACATAAGTTTGACAAGCTACAGACATACGAAGGTGGTTCTGTAAAATTCGAAAACAATGATGGAGCAAAAATAGTGGGTAAAGGATCAGTTAAGTTAAGTGACGGTAAAATCAACTCTAAGGAATTTCTTTTTGTGGTAGGACTAAAGCACAACTTATTGAGTGTAAGTCAAATTTGTGACAGAGGTCATGAAGTAATTTTCAAGAAGGAGGGTTGTGAAGTAAGGAAGACAAGAAATGGAAAGTTAATAGCCACTGGACTGAGAACTTCGGAAATTTGTATACTCTCTTGGAGACTTCGAAGGAGCCCTGCTTGGTTGGTCAAGAAGAAGAAAAGCTGGTCGTGGCATAAAAGACTCGGTCACATAAGCTTTGATAATCTGATAAAAATCAGCTTGAAAAGAGCAGTAAGAGACATACCCACTATTGGTAAACCATCAAACAGTATATGTGAGTCATGCCAAAAGGGGAAGCAAACCAGATATACCTTCAAAGAAAAATAATATTTCACTAGCAAGCCATTAGAACTGATTCACACTGATTTGTGTGGACCCATGAGGACAGAAAGCATAAATGGATACAAATATTTTATGCTATGTATTGATGATTTTTCTAGAATGACATGGGTACTCTTTCTGAAACAGAAGTCAGAAGCTTTTGAGATGTTTAAAACCTTCAAAAATCTTGTTGAGAACCAATCTGGAAAAAGAATAAAGTGTTTGAGATCTGATAGAGGAGGAGAGTTTATCTCAGATGATTTTGTGGAATTCTGTGAAAAATATGGAATAAGAAGATAGTTTTCAGCAGCAAGAACACCACAGCAGAATGGAGTAGTTGAAAGAAATAATAGAACTTTACAGGAAATGGCAAGGACCATGTTAACAGAGAGCAAAATTGTTGACAGGTTCTGGAAAGAGGTAGTCCATACTGCAGTCTATATTCAGAATAGGTGTATGTTAAGGCCACATGAAAGCAAAACACCTTATGAATTGTGGTTTGGCAAAAGGGCTACAACAAAATACTTCAAAGTGTTCGGCAGCAAGTGTTACATTAAACGGACTGAAGCCAATCTTGGCAAATTCAAAGATAGAGATGATGAAGGTATCTTTCTTGGTTACTCAACAAAAAGTAAAGCTTACACATGCTACAACAAAAGACTAAAGAAAATTGTGGAGAGTGCGGATGTGAAGGTTGATGAAGGCAGGGAACAAGAAATCAACAATAATGAAAACTACCCAACCTATGAAGAATTTATTGAAGAAGATGAAGATCAAGAAAAGGAAGAGAGAGAGAAATCAGATTCAAATGATTTGGAAAGAGAAGAAAATAGGAAATTCAGAGCAGGCAGTTGGCAGAAAAATCATCCCAAAGATCAGATTATTGGGGACCCTATAGTTGGCATTCAGACAAGAAGAAGAGTAGTAAATAACTATTCTCTGTTATCCAGTATTGAGCCCAAGAATATTATTGAAGCAAGCACGGATGAAAGCTGGATGGAAGCGATAAATGAAGAACTAGATCAAATTGAGAAAAACAAAACACGGGAATTAGTACCAAGGCCCGAAAATAAAAACATAATTGGTACTAAATGGATATTTAGAAACAAATTGAATGAAGATGGACAGGTTGTAAGGAATAAAGCAAGATTAGTCTGTAAGGGATATGCCCAAGTTGAGGGGATTGATTTTGAAGAGACTTTTGCACCCATGGCCAAACTTGAAGCAATAAGACTATTTTTGGCTTTAGCTGTTCATAAGAATTTCAAGGTTTATTAGATGGATGTAAAATCAGCATTTCTGAATGAAAATCTTGAAGAAGAAGTATATATTGAACAGCCTGATGGTTTTCAACTTTGTGATAATCCTAACTTTGTTTGCAAGCTAAAGAAAGCATTGTATGGCTTGAAACAAACACCTAGAGCTTGGTATGCAAGACTGGACAGCTATCTCACTAAGCAAGGATTCAAGAAAGGTATGGTGGATAGCAATTTATATGTGAAAACTGAAAATGGCAATTTCATTGTTCTAGTTGTTTATGTAGATGATATAATTTTTGGGAGTAGCAATGATGAATCATGCAAAGACATAGCAAACAAAATGCAGAAAGAGTTTGAAATGTCTATGATAGGTGAACTTTCTTATTTCCTTGGATTACAAGTTAATCAAACTGAAAAGGGGATCTTTATTTCTCAAATTAAATATGTGAAAGAAATGCTGAAAAAGTTCACTATGGAAGATAGTAAGCTAGTGAGCACCCCTATGACAACAAGCTGCAAGTTGAGCAAGGATGATAAATCTCCGGATGTTGATCAAACAATGTATAGATCAATGATTGGAAGCTTGCTGTATTTGACAGCAACCAGACCGGATATCTTACAAGCTGTTTGCATGGTTGCAAGATTTCAGGCTAGTCCAAAAGAAACTCATGTAACAGCTGTGAAAAGTATCTTTAGGTACGTCAAGGGTACTATGGAGTATGGGCTGTGGTATCCAAAAGGAAAATACTTCACTCTCTTTGCATATTCTGATGTAGATTGGGCCGGATGCATTGATGATAGAAAAAGTACAAGTGGAGGAGCATTTTTCCTTGGAGATAAATTGGTAGCATGGCACAGTAAGAAGCAAGACTCAGTCTCTCTATCCACAACTGAGGCAGAATACATTGCAGCAACAACATGTTGCACACAAATACTATGGATGAGACAAACATTGAAAGATCTAGGTATTCACTTCAATGAGCCCATTTCAGTCAAATGTGACAACACTAGTGCAATCAACATTTCAAAGAATTCGGTAATGCATTCCCGCACCAAACATATTACAATCCAGTATCACTTCTTAAAGGATAAGGTTGCAGAAGGAGAGGTCATATTGGATTTTGTTCCCACTACAGAGCAAGTAGCAGACATATTCACCAAACCTTTACCAAAGGAAGTATTTGAATACCTTTGGAAGAAGTTGGGAGTAGTCACACTTCCCAAGCACTGACTAGCTATGGGAAATACATTCTCAGGGGGAGAATTCAAGTTATTTATGCCTGAGAATGTTGTGCATAGACTCAGGGGGAGTCTGCAGCAGCCCTTTGGCATTATTGGCAAAGGGGGAGAAGAATTTGAGCAAGGCTACAAAGTGTTGCCAACAATTCCAAAGGGGGAGATTGTTGAGCAAGGTGCAGAGAAAGCGATGCAAAAGTATTGTAATTGTTGTCAACATAGACAGATTGATGTAGTTGGTGCAGTTCAGAGGTCAGTCAGATCAAGTGCAGAAAATTTCAAGAAAAATAGAGGGGACCCAGATCTAGAAATTTGCAGAAAAATACAAGGAAGAAAACTGTCGCGATATTGCGACATTTTTTCTATCGTGATTTCGCGACATGGCTGAGGAGAGAGAAGGCGCAAGCAAAATTGTCACGATTTCACGACAAAAAGGATGAGAGAGAAAGTGCATGAGAAAGTGTCGCGATATCGTGACAGTTTCAAAAGAAAAGCACTAAGGGCGCAAAGTGTCACGACATCGCGACAAAAAGGAGGAGAGAGAAAGTTCATAAAAACTGTCGCGATTTCACGACATGTTGGAGGCAAAGCAACAAAGTGAAGAAAGCATAGCGATTTCGCTACATGTTGCAATTTCGCTGGTGAAAGCGAAGAAAAGGCACTAAGTAAGGAAAGTGTAGCGATTTTGCTACAGGCTCTAAATGCAAAGGATGAAAGATGTAGCAATTTCGCTACAAGCTTGAAACACTAAGAACAAAAGTGCAGCGATTTCCTAACTGTTTCGAAAGGCAAGGTAAAAAGGTGTAGCGATATCGCTATAGGTTGAAAGTGCATAGTGTGGAGGTGTAGCAATTTCGCTACAGGTTGAAAGTGCATAGTGCGGAGGTGTAGCGATTTCGCTATAGGTTGAAAGTGCATAGTGCGGAGGTGTAGCGATTTCACTACAGGTTGAAGGTGCATAGTGCGAAGGTGTAGCGATTTCACTACAGGTTTGAAACACATGTTGGGAAGGTGCAGCGATCTTGCTATGAGTTCAAAGTGCAAAGTGGAAAGGTGTAGCGATATCGCTACATGTCAGAGTTTCACTAGCTAGCAGCAAAGAAAAATGCTAAGGCAACAATGTTGTAGCGATTTCACTACATGTAAGGTTTTCACGGCTGCATGGAGTAAAAATTGTATGGAGGCCAGAAGCGTCGCGATTTCACGACGGTAATGAGGATGACGTCAGCAAGACCAAAAATTTCACGATTTCATGACATCTTAGAAGATGACGTCAGCAAAACCAAAAAGTGTCACG
This sequence comes from Wollemia nobilis, assembly GCA_028583015.1. Lineage (NCBI taxonomy): Eukaryota > Viridiplantae > Streptophyta > Pinopsida > Araucariales > Araucariaceae > Wollemia > Wollemia nobilis. Next base: position 5,217,814 of record JAQPPZ010017101.1, on the reverse strand, counting down.
ATTTTGCAACAGGGTGAACGAAAAGCCGTTGCAAGTTGAAAGCGTCACGATTTCACGATATCTTTGAGGATGACGTCAGCAAGTCTAAAAATGTCGTGATATCGTGACAAGTTGCCAGAGAAGCCTCAGGAAGCCAAAAGTGTCACGATATCACGACAAAGTTGAGGATGACATCAGCAAAGTGGAAAACGTCGTGATATCGTGACATGTAAGGTTTTCGGGGTTGCTTACAGAAAGGAAGTCTAGGAGAAAGAAAACGTCGCGATATCGTGACAGGTAATGTTTTGGCGGGAAAAATTCAAAGATACATGCATTGTGACAAGTGGAAAATAGCGCCAATTACAATAAACCTAACTGGAGTCAGATCTGCAGTTCCAAGTGACAGGTGGTGAGAATGCATAGGAGAAATTCATGCTGCAGTTAACTGTAGTTACAAGTGAAAGTGACTAGACAGCGAATTTAAGAAGAGAACGGCTGTTGCAGGGCCGTGATGCTGCAAGCTGGCGTAAAGAGCAGTTTTTCAGATAATCTCTGCAAACAAGAAATTCTCTCGATGGTTGTGCTTGACTCACAAGAAAGTAACGGGTAGAATAGAAGGATCGACACCGTTTAGAAAAGAGTGCAAAAGAATTAGAAAGAGCAATTACGTAGATTTTGGAAGAACAAGATAATAGAGCATCGAAACGCGTAGAAGGGTTGTCGAGTATATGCGAGAGAAAATACTGTCAATATGTGCAAAATGTGCAGAGAAGAAGGACTATCAGTATATGTAGAATATGTAGAGAAAAATATGGTCAGAATGTCAGTAAGAAAGCGGCTAAAAGGTGGATCAGGTCAGAGAAGGATTAATGCATTGATCGTAGCCAAAAGTACATGAAATATTGGAGGGAAACTTGAACCATTTTAAATATTGAGCCATTCGAGAAAATCAAGGATATAAGGATCGAACTGGCATAGTGAGACGGTTACTATGACTGTGTTTTATTGTGCATATCAAAAGTCTCAGTTGTGTATGAGAGCTGTATGAAAAAAACCTTAGAACAAAAACCTACAATTTTGTTGAATATTCAAGAGAGAGGTTTTAGATAGAAATAGAAGATATTGAGTCTCTAACAATTCTCTTTATGCTTCTGTAAGATTCATTTGTAAGTGAAATACCAGTGAGGGTCTTATAAAAGAGAAGGCATTTTATATGTCATTTTTTTGCTTACAACTTGAAATCCAAGTGGGTGCTTGGTAAATGGAGTTGGTGCTCCTATCTGTTGCAGCAGATAAATCAGGGGCAGGTGCTCCTTCCAATGGGTGCTGGCAAAATTTTTGTAAATATTGAATCCTTGCAAATACTGGATTTGGATTGAAGTCCAAACCGTCATTATTTGAGGAGTAGCCACATCGGTGAACCTCGTAAAATCCTGTGTTGTGTGATGCTCTTGTGTGATACTTGCATTATCTAGTTTCAAGCTTGCATTATTAGTTTTAAAAGTTGCAGATTTAAGTTTTTAAGTAGTTACACTGATTCACCCCCCCCTCTCAGTGTCATTGTGAGAATATTAGTTGCCTCAGTTGGCTACTTTTAAGGGAGAGGAAGATGCATAGGAACATGTCACTAAATTCCTAAGCTAATGGTTTAGAATTAAGGATAATGATGCTTTGATTTTGTGGACATTTTTGACTACCCTCTTGGGCCCAACCTTGGAGTGGTTTAACAAACTATGAAGCATAGCGTCCACAAATTGGATCAACTTGTAGATGTATTCTTAGAATGCTTTGCCATAAACACCAAGAAGAAGGTGATGCAAGCTGACATCGCTAGGTTGAAACAATATTATGACGAGTCAATAGTAAATTATGGTAATAGGTGGTGATACTTGCTTGCAAAGATACCTTATCTACTCCCCATGTTGGAGTTGATTTAGATGTTTGCCAAGAGCTACCTAAATCCCACCTCCTTGTTATTGTAACTACAATAGTATTTGACTCTTAAAGATACCCTAGAATAGGCTAGGATCATTAAAGATATTAAGATTCAAGAGGGAGAGATTGTGAAGCCTCACAAGGAGTGGAGCAATAATGCTAATAATACTTTAGTGCAGCCTAATATAGTAGTAATAAATCAGGTTTCCATTAGTGTCCCAAGGCCAACGCAAGCTACGCTACCTCAAAATCTAGTTATCATGCCACTCCTAGGAATTATGCCAAAGACAACCAGAATAATCAAGGGCAAAATAAACAATGTCACCCCAAGTGATAGTTCACACCCATTGCAAAGTCTATGGACTCATTTTTTGAGTACCTCTTAGAGGCCAATGCGATCCATTTGCCTGAGAGTCGACCTGTCGACCCAAATGTACCAAAGCCCAAAGGATACAAAGAAGACCTATATTACAAGTTTCATAGGTAAAATAGGCATGATGTATAAATGTGCTATAAGTTCAAGAATTTGGTGCAAGACATAATCGATAGGAATTCCCTTTAGGTAGAAAACCCTATCACACCAAACAACCAACATATGGAGGTCTTTAAAGACCCTTTGCCTGCCCATGTGGAGAAGGCTAAGCCAGTGCCCTAGGTGAATGAGGTGCACCATACCCCCTCTAAGAAATGGTATGTTGGCATGATTAGTATTGTCATAAGAAATAGGTAGTACCCAAGTCCAGTTGTACCACCTATGGCTCAGAGAGATGTCCCTTTAATATCATAGGCTTTACCACCTCTTGTGTTGAGCCTCCCACCTAGGCTTGTGGTCATAATTAAGAGTAAGCTTACTCAGAGTTTAATAATGACATCTACTCGGCTCTCCATCTATGGGCTCATTCAACAATCACCACCTCATAGAGAAGCCTTGATGGAGATCCTTAAGGCAATAGAGATTCATCCCAAAGAGTCTAACTCCTTCAATAATTTTGTGTGGCATGTGCGGCAATGCATGGAATTGATGATTACCTTTTGAGAATATGAACTTAAATCGATTCCAAATGATATGGTGGATCCTTCCTTTCACATTATCGCATGTGTAAATGGGACACCATATAAGAGAGTGTTGATAGACACTAGGTCTTCTAGAAACATCATCACTACAATAGCTCTCAAGCATCTAAATCTCCTAGCATCCCATATTTTCACATCTACCTACACCCTCCAATAATTCAATGATGTCATATGTTTGATGGTTGGTATGATTTTCTTGCCTATATAGGTGGGAGAAAAGACCATCCTGATGCTATGCCATATATTGAAGGGTAATATGGCATACAATATCCTGTTAGGCAGACCATGGATCAGGGACATGAAGTGTTTCCCTTCCATCACTCACCAATGCCTCAAGTACACTCACAAAAGTCAAGTTCATGTCATCCATGCCAACCTAGAGCCTTTCAAGTATTGCAATATGGTGTAGCAGTTCCATGAGTCAACCTTACTATCAACCCATCTAGATTTTTAACCAAATAAATCTGCACAAGATTTGAATCTATCATCATCACTCTTAAGAAATCCATTGACATCTCACCCCATACCATCCTCATCATCATCACCCCCCAGATTCCCATCACACCTATAGATACTTTACCTAGGAACCTAAGAAAGAGGCCTGTTGATGAGGTCCAACCAACCATCTCAACCATATCCACATTAGATATTCCTAGCCAGTTAGATGAAGAGCTAGCATACAAGGCAAATGATGAATTAGATCAAGTCTTGCTCTCATCCCTTTTCTACCTGTAGCCTCAGGTCACAATGCACCTAGCTACCACTGGATTAGGGGAGTAAATGGTTAGGAATGTTACAAATACCCATGCTATAGAGTCGGTGCATGACATGGGTCAACTTCATCTTCCCATAGGAACTATCGTACCTCTTGGTATCCCCCTAATCAAATGAATTTCATCTATGGGGGTCATTACTATGTCATCGAGCCTTACCAACAGGAGGAGGAGGATGAAGAGCCATTTTTTGAGGACATAAACTACATTTCCAACCCTAAATTTTCCATGAAGTACCTTCACCTATGTAATTGGTATGGTTATGGGTTAGGCCTATATGAGCAAGGTGTCAAAGTTCCTTACCATCCATAGTATCAAATACCTTATGACAAGTATGGTATGTGACACAACAAGCTTATGCCATTAGATGTCCTCACATATAGCTTAGAGTGCATACCTCTAGACTTTAGAGATGAGCTTGTGTGAGATCCTTTCACCAAATACAATCATGTCTACTCACTAGGGGACTACGTCCCTATGACCTTAGGAGATGATGAACCACTTCGTGATGATATCCAATCCTACAAGAGAGGTGAAGGTTCATGCACACTTTGCCATGATAGTAAGGAGGAGGACCCAGGGTCCCCTTATGAGTGGACATTTGATGACGAGTTATATTATGGAGTAGCATCTATATAATATGATATTTTAGATGGAAAATACCTATGGGTTTTCCCTATGTATGATGAGGATGAGTTTTATCTATGCACATTCCCATTACACCATCTCATCTAATGACAAATTCTACCTTTAAAAGAGCAATCTCACCTGCAGCCGCATCAACCACCTCCAATCATTCCACCACCTACGTAGCCACCTCCAGAGTTCTTGTGACATCTTGTGGAAGGAAATATCTTCTGGGTTACTCTATAACCGTAATAATGAATTCAGATCCAGAAATGTACATGATAATAATCAATTAACAAGAATTAAATAACAAGAAATATGCAGCAGAATTGAGATTGGAAATAAGTGAACGGATCACCACTTAAGGTGGGCTCACCCTGTGTGAGGAACATAAAGGATAAATTGAGAATATAAAAAGTGATAATGAAATCCTACACTTGTAACTATCTAAATATGAATTTAAATTTTAACAAATATTATGGCCGACTGCTCATAATATTTGTATTGTAACATGACTCCCCTCCTCGAAAATCTTTGTCCTCAAAGATGAAAATGTTTGGAAAATACTTTTAGGTTCCCATGTGGCATCCTCCTCTAGTAGGTCTTGCCATTTGATGAGAAATTCTTGAATCTGGTGCGACCTTAGTCTTCGTGTTCTGTGTTGTAAGATTTCCTCAGGTTGGAGATGTATGCGTTCTTCCTCATCAAGTACTGGTAATTCTGATTGACTCTGCACTTTCTGACCAATTACTTTTTTGAGACACAAAACATGAAATACCGGGTGTATTCAAGATGATGAAGGTAGCTCTAACTGATAGGCTACTTCTCCAATGTGGCACACAATTTTTTAAGGACCATAGAATTGCAGAGCCAACTTTTTACTGGTCTTTATCTTTAACAATGATTGTTTGTAGGGTTGCAACCTTAGGAAAACCTTGTCACCTACATTAAAAGTTCACTCTGATCGATGCAATTCTTGTTGTTGTTTCATGCAATTTTGTGCTTGGAATAAATTCTCTTTGAGGATGGTGAGTGTAGACTGCCTTTGTTGAAACCAATCATCCACTTTGGCTACTTTGGATGATCCAGGTACATAATCCACTACTATTGGAGGCTTGGTTCCATATAATGCTTCAAAGGGGGACATCTTAATTGAGTAATGGTAGGAATTTTTGTACCACCATTCTATCAATGCTAGCCATTTGCTCCATTGATATTGTTTATCTTGAACGAAACATCGTAAGTACGTACCCAAACATTTGTTAACTACTTCAGTTTGACCATCTGTTTGTGGATGGTAAGCTGAAGACATGTTCAATTTGATACCACTAAGTCAAAATAACTCCCGCCAAAAGTTACTAGTGAAGATGGGGTCTCTATCACTTACAATATTTTTTGGCATACCATGTAGTTTGAAGATTGAATCCATAAATACTTTTGCCACTTTGCTTGCTGAAAATGGATGTTGTAAAGCCTGAAAATGAGCATATTTGGATAACCGATCTACTACTACAAATATTATTGTCCTGCCTTCTGATTTAGGAAGACCTTTAATAAAATCCATGGATATATGTTACCACTGATGCTCAGGGATGGGTAATGGTAACAACCCTGGTGATTTGACTATTTCTCCTTTATTGCGCTGGCAAATTTCGCATTCTGCTACCCATTGTTTGACTTCTGCTTTTAATCCTTTCCAACAAAATGATTGTTTGACCCTTAAATATGTCTTCAAAAATCCTGAATGTCCCATTGATGGAGAAGCGTGTGATTCATCGAGGATCTTTGATTTGAGTTCTGAATTTTGTGGAATGTAAATGCGGTTCTTCTTTCGGAGGATTTTATCTTCATAAGAGAATAAAGGGTTTTTAGAGGACCCTATAGATAATTCCTGAATTATTTGAGCAGTTTCGCTATTGGATAACCATTCATATTGTAATTGATTCACCCATTGGGAGCAAGGACCTGAAATAGCGTTGATGACTACTTCATCTTCATATTTCTTGGATAACACATCAGTGGCTACATTTTCCTTCCCTTTCTTATATTCGATAACAAAATCATAACCCAATAGTTTGGTTAACCACTTATTTTGTTTCGGATAGGAAAACCTTTGCTCAAGAAAATGTTTGAGACTACTATGATCTGTTCTTACGATGAAGCGGCTATTGATTAGGTAGTGTCTCCATTTTTCTACCACATGAAGAATTGCCAACATTTCTTTTTCATATGTTGATCTTCCCAATTTTTTTCCCGATAGCTATTTACTTTCGAATGCCAATGGATGACCTTCCTGCATTAATATAGCCCCAATTCCTATGCTTGATGCATCACATTCGATAATAAATGGTTTGTGAAAATTTAGAGTTGCTAAAACTGGAGTTGTACACATGGTCTCCTTAAGAGTATTGAAGTCTTGAGTGGCCTCTTCTGACCAATGAAAAGCATCTTTCTTCGTGAGTGCTGTGAGAGGTGCTACAATCTTACCATAATTTCGTACAAACTTGTGATAGTAGCCTGTGAGACCCAAAAAACCATGGAGTTTCTTGATGGTTTTAGGTAAAGGCCATTCTTGAATTGCCTTAATATTATTGGGATCAACTTTGACACCCTCGTGTGAAAATATATGACCAAGATACTCAACTTCTTGGACACTAAATGAACATTTGGAACGTTTGACAAATAAATTTTCTCTGTGTAAAATGTGAAGGGCCTTATCCACATGATGTAAATGATCCTTCCATGTTTTTCTATATATGAGAATGTCATCAAAGAAAACTAACACAAACTTATGGAGGAGTGGACAAAAAAATTGGTTCATGAGACTTTGGAATGTGGATGGTGCATTGGTGAGACCAAACGACATGACAAAAAATTTGTAATGACCTTCATGACTACAAAAAGTAGTTTTGGGGATATCTTCCTCTCTGACATGAATCTGGTGAAATCTTGAGTGAAGGTCTAATTTTGTAAAAAAATTTGCACCATGCAACTCGTCTAGTAGGTCATCTATGACAGGGATAGGAAATTTGTCCTTGATAGTGAGTTTATTGAGGGAACAAAAATCAGGACACATACACCACGAGTTATATTTTTGTCTGGCCAAAACTACAGGTGAGGAATAAGGGCTAGTGTTGTGACGAATGACTCCATGATCTAGCAAATCCTGAACAATTTGCTTAATTTTTGTCTTTTGTGGTTGAGGATAGCGATAAGGATGACCATTAGGTGGAACACTCCCTAGAATCAAATGGATGGCATGGTCATGAGATCGTTTAGGTGGTAATACTTTAGGTTCTTGGAAAACCTCATTGTAATTTGTGACAATGCCTCATAAATCTGGAGCAGTAATATCTGAAGTTGCTCGAGATTGTTTTTCCAAACAATTATTGAGCTATGAATCCATATCCACCTTTTTTTAACATCTTCTCCATACTATGAGAGCTCACCATATGTGATGGAGGAGTAGTAATGCCTTGTAAGCAAATGACACATCCGTTTTCCTTCCATTCCATAAATAATTTTTTGAAATTGAAGCTAACCGTGTCTAGTGTTTCCAACCATTCAACTCCCAAAATGACATCAGAGTTCCCTAAATTCATTACAAAAAGAGATCCATACCAGGTATAAGTTCCCATTTGAATGGAAACTTTAGATGTTCTCCCAACACATTGAGCATTCACCCCATTGGCTACAAGAACCTGGAATTTGTCCTTGTTGGAAGAGTTAATGAATAAGTTCAAAGCTTTTGTTGTTTTGATGTCGATAAAATTGTGGGTACTACCGAAATCAATTAGCACATTCACATTTTTTTGATAGAGAAATCCTGGGACCTTGATGGTATGGTGGGCTGTTAACCCCATGAGGGCATGCATGGAGATAGCCATTGTATCCTCTTCCTTCTCTTCTAGAGTACTTGGTAGTTCTTCTTGCATAGGTTCATCTTGGTGGTAAGCTTCTTCCTCTTCTCCTTCATATTGATCGCATTCAAAATGAAAGTTTTGTTTTTGGGCACATGCTTGTTCCCTGGGATGATGATTGCGACATTTATAACAAAAGTATCTTGATGGTTGATCATTTTTGTGAAAGGAATTGTTGCGATACGAAGGATGACTGTAAGTTTCACGTTGTGCATATAACTGAATTCTCTTCTCAGCCAGCTTGGCTATTCTTATGCAATCGTTCAGCGAGGTTGGATTTTGAATGTCCACCTCAACCCTAATATTTTCTTTCAATCCATTGTGAAAAGCTCCTACCACTATGTCGGGGCTGAGGTCTAATGTATACGGTAGTAAACTGGTGAATTTCGAGATGAACTCACTAACCAACCCTTCTTGTTTAAGAGATAATAGTCTTACTATGTATGACGATGTAGCTCCTTCATCAAATATTTCTAAAAAATAGGTAGTGAATTTTTTCTAGTTAATAGTAGCTCCTTTCTCGTGCTTAAGCCATATGAACCATTGGTAGGCCTCAGTGCCTAATTTTGATGCAATGAAAGGGACTTTATCAAAATCCCTAATTTGGTACAAGTCTAGAATGCCTTCCATTTTGGCTATCCAACCACGAGGATCATGACCCTCAAAAGTGTGCATATCAATGCGTGGAGAATTATTAGGGCCTCTCGGTTGGTGATAACCCATATCCCTATCCTGATCTTGGTTATATCTCTGTCTATGAAAGCGATTCCCATAATTATCTTGATTGCCTCTTTGCTGCTCCCAATCTTCATCTTGGTCGTCATGTTCTTCATTCCTTTGTTCATGGGAGTGATTTTGGGAATTAGTATTGGGATTAGGTCAGTTTTGTGTGCTCAATAGTTTAGTTAGGTTGACATTAATTTGTCGCATACCATATAGTAAGTTTCAAAGAGTCTCATCCATGGTAATGGCCGAGTTGCTTGATTCTCCTTGTGTGACATTTTTGTGAGTTGGGGGAGGGTTAGTAGCCATGGGGTCGACCAGTGGATGATTCGGATTATAACTACCAATTTTGAAAGGAGAAGGAGAATTTTTTGTACCTTGGCTTTGATGAGGTCTTCTTGCATTTTTATTGGGGGTCTCCGAGCTTGTTAGTCGACCGTCAGGTCCTTTGGTCCACTGTTTGGGCATGCACTAACCAAAATCTCCTGTATAAAAGTACTTGAGTTTCGAGTTCTACAAAAAAATTGTATTTCACTTCAACTGTGATGTGGATTTGATTTTAGGTGGCCTCTTTGATAGCAACTTTCAAAATTTTTTTCAATTTGGATAATTTCAGCAATTTGGAGAGCAAGTTTCTAGCAAATTTTCCAACTGAACTGAGACTAACACAACCGAGGACTAAGGCTGACCGGACTGATATGATAGAGACAGTGAGGATTGAAGTCGGCTAATGCAGGACTAACACTACGAAGACCGGACCACATAAAGGACAGCGAAGCAATTACACGAACATGATAGCTGGACTGAGATGCTAGGAAATCGGATGGACTAGGACTCAAAGAAATTGGATGGACGACGAGGAGCGGATAGGATACGATGCGACGACAGTTGGATCGGGATTCAAAGAAATTGGATGGATGATGAGGAGTGGATAGGATAGGATGGACAATGAGGAGCAGACAGGACACGACATGATGACAACTGGACTGAGAATCGAAATGGATGAACGGAGGATGGCTACGCACGGAGGCACTCCAGACGTGTGACCGAAGTCACAACATAGAAGGAGGGCGTAAGTTATTTAAACCCTACTATACTCCAAGCACTGTAAATGTGGGATAAACCAGAAGACCGATGCATGCAAAATTTAATTTAGCTGATGTCAGCGCTGCAATTTAAAGAAAAAACCTTAGAGTTGTTGGTAATTTTAAATAAATCACGATTTTTTGATTGGTTGACGATGTCGAGAGGGAGTGCAAAGTTGTTTTCACCGGATTGTCGAGGGATTGGGTGACAAAATGATTTTGGACAATCATTTTAATTTCCACGGTGGAACCATGGCTGGCGGTGAATGCCTCAAGCCTATAGTGTTGTGGCCAACAAAAAAAAAAATAGGCAGTGCTGTGACCACGAACTATGTTTGAGATGGAGGAACGCCGAACGGAGATGCAAAGGACGCCTGCGGATGCGGTTTCTACAAGATTGAATATGGAGACTGATACCACTTGGAAGGAAATATCTTTCGAGTTACTCTATAACCGTAACAATGAATTCAGATCCAGCAATGTACACGATAATAATCAATTAACAAGAATTAAATAACAAGAAATATGCAACAGAATTGAGATTGGAAATAAGTGAACGGATCGCCACTTAAGGTGGGCTCACCCTGTGCGAGGAAAGTAAAGGATAAATTGAGAATATAAAAAGTGATAATCAAATCCTACACTTGGAACTATCTAAATATGAAAAAAATGAATTTAAATTTTAACAAATATTATGGCCGACTGCTCATAATATTTGTATTGTAACATCCTGATATCTATGAACACCACCAACTACATAGGGGAAATCATTCATCCATAAATATGATTTTCATAGATCTATTCAAGCCCCTACGAGATCCGAATAACCTGTTAAATCCATTGCACCTCAACTTGGGGGTAATTGACTTTGGTTGGAGAGATTCATCCCTAACACCCTTTGAGTACTAGCCTTGTTATGAGATGCTACTAAAAGCACGAGGATACGGAAACAAAAAGGAATATGCCACAAGAACAAGAAATAACATATGCAAATTGACACAAGATAAAAGCAATACGAAATATAGTAATATCTTTTATTGATACGCTTTACAAATTGTGTTACAATACATCTCCTTCCTTTTTAGGGGATAGGAGAGTCAAATGTGTTTCTTGTCACAAGATCCATGGCTAACAATCCTTCTTCCGCGTGCCCACATGTAAGATGGGCGGACCAAAATGTCACCACTGCTGTTGTATGTGATTCTTTGCTCTTTCCTGCTCCTCTACTGTCAGAAACCTGCATTCAAAGAAACAGAAAATATTAATAATACCTGCAGACCAAATGAAACATGTATTTCCCAAGGCCTACTGTCAGTAAAAGCATGAAAATAATAAAACGACTATCAGATGACCTCTGATTGACCTGAAACTTTGACAGAAGCATAAAAATATCATCAGAAGACCATTGCAAAAAGAACAGTCTAAAAATTCCTCACAGATCTGTACTCGCTCCAGGGTGGGACGAATAGGACTATGAGAATTGGCCAGAAAGCACCCTATTCAATGTCCTACTTAGGAAGCTCCAAAAGACCTAAAAACTTGGGGTTAGCTAATTGGGGGCATTTTGGGACGACCCAGATGCTCATATTTCTCCAATTTTGCCTCTAGGATCTAGATTTTGAAGATGGCATCTGCAAGTTAGTGAAAGCGGGAAACAACAATAACCTGGTCAAAAATAATCAGAATGACATGAAATTTGAACTGTAACCTATTTAACCTATCTAGAATCAGATGCAAAAGAAAAAAACAAGAAATATATCATAGATTTCTAATCATCCCGGGGTGGGGCGATTAGCACTGTGATAGTTTGGGGAGCGCCCGGGGGCAGGACGCCCACCGATTGAAGCACTTTTTCGGCACCAATCCACTTGGGATGGGTCCAAAACTGATTATGGGGTGTTGTCGACAAATTTGGTGGATAGTTGTGGTCAAAAATCGAGTTTTGGGTATGGATTTGTGCCTCCAATAGTCACCCAATAACCTCCCTTTCGAATGAGAGATTAAGGATGTAAAAGCACAAATCGCAATTAGGTATGAAATTGGCAGCACTTCGTTGCTCAAATGCTCCTTCTCTGTATATCTTTTGGGTGGGAAAACTCCCCAATTTATAGACCTTAGGGTCTCCTTGTTTGAATTGTGCATGCGAGGGCGCCTCTTGAGTTAACTGTCCTATTTTCGGAGAAAAGCTAACTCCTTGATAAAAAAGCTTCTTGCATGAGGTCTCTAAAATAAAGACATGCATGATTGAAGTCTCTCCTCTTGAATAAAAGCTATTCCTCACAATTGCATGGCCTGAAGCCTCAGTTAACTAGCGGAGTTGCCGAGGTTTGACTTTTTGCCAGTCAAACCTGCTATTCGTCCCACCCTGGAGCGATTGCTTAATCGTCCCAGGGTGGGACGAATACCAGTCTGAATTCGTCCCTGGGTGGGACGAGTAGAGAAAAAGGTGCCAAAAAGGTGCAAAATTGACTTTTGACCCTCAAAACTACTTTTGGGAGTGGTTAGGACCACTGTTTGACCTTTGGGGGCTGCCCTAGGGGTTGTTTGTGTCAATGCGATCAGCGCTTGTTGTCACATAATCGGATTGGTGCTATTTTGGTGTCTATAGATGCCCCTTTTTGGGAAGCATTGTGCAAGGCGTAGCGTCGAGCAAAAATAGATAACCAAAGCACTAATGATTAGGGTTTCTCAGTAACCTAACCAACTCTTGATGCCCCAAGTATGGAAAGGGCACGCATTCTTGAATCCTTGCTTCTGACGAGCTAAGGAACTAATGTCAAGTGTTAACCTTGTTCAGTGAGGTGTTACTTGAGCTTGGACATTGATCAGTCATGAATAGGCAAAGGGCGCAACCTTTTGTCTATGGGAACCTTGAGTTCATGATTCATGAATGCCAAGTGTTTGATCAGTTTGTGATTGTTGCTTGTTTGCTGCCCCAAGCAGGGGCATGATTGTCTTTGTCAATGATCCTTTGAATGCGTGTCATTTCCTTAATTGGGTATGTTGTTGTTGATTGGTGACTAAGTGTGACTACCCCCTCAAGCGACGAATCGATGAGGGAATGACCGACATGAGAAAAGCGACGAGTCACTTGACCCAAGATGACTTAGGTAAGGGTGCCTTCAGTTGTTTACCATTGAATGCGAAAGCAGTTTTCGAACATTCTGACCTATTTTTGGTGGGTTTTAACCCTTTTTGTGACGCATTTTTGAGCTGAAATTGACAAAAATCCGTCCTCCCGTGGAGCGGTCCGGCCATGATAGCCTTCTTAGGGAGTAGGATAGTGACAATTTGTAACCCCAATATCTATTTTGGATGCCAAGAATGTCAGGCGCAAAAGCGCCTTCGTTCGGCAATGTTATTGCTATTTTTGGATGGGTTTTGACCCGTTTTGGTGACGTCGTTTGGGGATGAAATTCTCAAAAATCCGTCTTCCCGTGGAGCGGTCCGGCTATGGTAGCCTTCTTAGGGAGTAGGATAGTGAGGATTTGTGACCCCGACATCTATTTTGCATGCTCGTAATGTCAAGTGCAAAAGCACTCTCATTGGACAATTTTATTGCTGTTTTTTGGTGCATTTTTGTGCATTTTTTTGTTGTTTTGTTTTTATGTATATGTATTTACATTGATGTATGCATATGGTATTATGAATGCGATGTTTCTAATTTGTATGATGTATGCCAATGGAATGAATGAAATGAGTTGTTGATGATTTGTCGATGGCACCATAGACTGTACAAGATTTGACTGACTTGCTATACTAATGGGATGACTTTGTGAAATGACTTTTGCATGTGAAAACTTTGTTTTTGTATTTTGCATATATTTTGATGGTGATGTATGGAATGAAATGTACCAGTTGTTTGAAAATGTAGTTAAGATTTTCTGAGATTCGAATATTTTAACTAACTAGCCAAGACTGTACATTTATCTCGCAAGACTTTTGAACAAGGTCTAAATCCGACTTGAATTTAACCAAGTTATTTTACATCCCTGTGTGTGCAATTGAGTTCGTTTATGTGGTATTTATCAGGATACCGCCAGTTCTAGATAGGCTATCAACCAAACCTGTACTGAGGATCACCTAATTAGCTCCACTAACTCCGTTGTTGTATTTAGCAAGATTAATCCACGTGACAATCTAAGGTACCATAAGCTAGCTCATCCACATGCAAATATTGGTCTGCACACACGCAAAGCTAATGTGATGGACATATCGTCATGCGGGTAGGATACCACCATTGCCAGGTAGGCTATCAACCAAACCTATAATGAGGATCACCTAGATGGTTTTTGAATGCTGAGAATTCCAGGGATTCAAGTTCAGGTTATTTGTTGGCTGAATGATTTGGGAGACTTGCTCGTCTATATAGTGATGAAAATCACTGTTTATTTTTCTCTTTATTTTTCTTTTTGAGCAAGGATTTTGAATAGTGGTGATAACCACTATTATTTGATTTTGTATTTTGAGCTTTGTAAGTTTGAGCTTGTGAATGGCCTTGATCCTGTTGGCCTTGGGGATGACTACCCATCCTTTTAGGGACGTGTAGTACGAATCCTTACGACTTTGGGAACCAAGGGGATGATGGAGATTATGAAGTAAGGGCATTGATATTTTAGGCCTTGGGGATGACTACCCATCCTGGTTAGGGGCGTGTAGTATGAATCCTTACAAATTTGAGACCAAAGGTGAATGGAAAGGGTTGTGATGATGGTTTGTTGGAATTTTGTTTTTGAATGGCATTGATCCTTTTAGGTCTTGGGGATGACTACCCATCCTTGGTAGGGACGTGTAGTACGAATCCTTACAACTTTGGGGACCAACTATGATTGGGATTTGTGGGAGTGGTGAAAACCACTATTTATTATGGGGAATGGATAGGGAAGAGCTCGTCCTTTTGTCAATTCTCGAGCATTCTGGAACCATTCGCACAGGGGGATGAACAGGCTAATATTTCACCTATGGTACCCTAGACTGCTTTGTAGGTTTCTCTTACGTTCACACAACTTAGGAATTATTTTATGTGTGTTAATTTGTGTTGGGATGCTATGTAACAAGGCGTGATCCAAGTAAAACTTTCCTATGTAAAATCTATTTAACTTTGTATAGTTTTTGGCTAGAAATTTAAAGACAGCTGAATGACGAAAACCCTATATACATTAGGAGACAACTGACTTAAAAAATGGTGATGATGCTATTCTAGATGTATGCATTTGGAAAATGGATTTGATGTGGAAATTGATGGAATTGCCAAGTAATGACAGTCTATGGTGCTTTTGACTTGTATGACCTAGCAAATATATAATGTATGGATGCGATGCCTAATGCAACCTATATTTTTGTATTGTGATTTTTTTTTGTATGAATGAGATTGAAATGCAATTTTTTTGTTATTTTTGATGATTTTATGAGTATGCATAGAATTGAAATGC
Organism: Wollemia nobilis; assembly: GCA_028583015.1. Taxonomy (NCBI): domain Eukaryota; kingdom Viridiplantae; phylum Streptophyta; class Pinopsida; order Araucariales; family Araucariaceae; genus Wollemia; species Wollemia nobilis. The sequence goes on along the minus strand of JAQPPZ010017101.1, from coordinate 5,202,266 downwards.
AATTTTTTTGTGATTTTTGATGATTTTATTGTTTTTGTTTATTTTTTGAATATTTATTTTGACCAAGCGGTTATGGTAACGCTTGGAGCTTTTGGTGTTGACCAAAGGGTTTATGGATACCTTTGGGGCATTTTGGGGTTGACCAAGCGATTGTGATAATCCTTGGAGCTTTTGGGTTGACCAAGAGATTGCGATAATCCTTGGAGCTTTTGGGTGACCAAGGGATTGTGATAATCCTTGGAGATTTTAGGGTGACCAAGTGATTGCGATAATCCTTGGAGCTTTTAGGGTGACCAAGTGATTGCGATAATCCTTGGAGATTTTAGGGTGACCAAGTGATTGCGATAATCCTTGGAGCTTTTAGGGTGACCAAGTGATTGCGATAATCCTTGGAGCTTTTGGGTTGACCAAGTGATTGCGATAATCCTTGGAGCTTTTGGGTTGACCAAAGGGTTTATGGACACCTTTGGAGCATTTGGTGTAATCCACTTGCTCTTCAGGGAATAGAGGTACCCCCAGCTTGATGATCTTTGTGCACTAGATCTGGCTCTAGAGGGATTGGCACGAATGGATCGGCCCTATGCATGGATAGGAGGATAGGGTCTGCCTTCGACACTGATGTGGCTATGGGGTCTCCAGGTGGAAGTTGCTCTTGGTCTATCCAAAGTGGCAGATTCAACATTTGATTCCAGTGCACTGGGTTAACATGCCACTCATGCCCTAGCCTTGTACCTAGTTGTGCCATCAGTTCTTCATGGGTTACAGGGTGATTGTGTCATCGCGCATGATTGAGATATTCCATCTCAGTGTCAGCTTCGTAATCTCTATCAGAAAACCAAAGGCCCTTGTTGGCCTCGACAATTGCCTGTGACATGCTAGGCTCTTCTTGTTCGAGCAGATTGATGTGGTCCTCATGGAGTTGTTCCGCTCATTATGGGGGGACCTGATTGCTTTGATGTGGCGCTTGCTCGATTGGCGCCTCTAAGGGGAATATTTCCATTAAGCTCTCTGGCAATTCTGAGACATGGAAGACCTCATCCTCGGGTAGCTCTATGGTCAGAGGCTGATCCTCTTCAAGAGGAGCCTCGCATAAGTTGGGCTTTTGGGACCCCGAGATCTTGGTCTCTATCGACTCTAAGTGCTCTAATGCTTTGCATGTATCGGGGGATTTGGGCTCCTCCTCTTTGGTTGGTTCCTATTGAGGAACGTGGGGCCTATGGAGGGGTAGCCGGATAGCACCCCCCTACCTTGGTATTGCATTTCAGTCCACTCTTTTTCTTGCTCAGATTCCTTAGAGGCTTCTTGAGGGATTTTTGAGGGTGGCCCATGAACCCGGGTGGGTGCTTGAGGAATCGGGGGAGTAGCCTCCCGCTCCTGTCTAGGAGGCATTGGGGGTAGCGCTTGATAAGGTCATGGTGACCTATCTCGCATCGAGGGGTTGTGTCCCTCATAATGTTTTGTCTTATGCGTGCGAAGGGTTGGAGTCCTCGCCTGCATAGTGTGTTGGAACAACTCATCCTTCTGGCGCTGAATGCACTCTTTATTTAGAAGATACCGTTGCTCTAACTGTTGTCGTTCTAGCTCAAGTAGCGTGAGTTGCATCCGGCGTGCGATATGCTTGGCAGATTCTAAGATAGTTGGTCCTGTCGTCTCATGTCTAGAAGGCCTAGATGCCTCTCCTAGATATCTATCTCGGTCATGGTGATCCGAGATCTCTATAGGCTGCCTCCCTCTATTGGGGGTAGCGGCATTCCCTCGAGGCTTTGGCCTCAGTAGGTGATCTTGATAGCTAGCAGTTGCGGAGGCGTATTGCTCCCACGATGTATATTGCTCTTGAGGAAGGTAAGGGTTTTCCTCATGCTCTCTTTCATAAGTGAAAAAGGAACGGGTAGAGTTGGCTCGCCTTGCCTGAGGAGCCTTGTGCTCTGGATTTGTCCTTGTAGTCCTGACAACTAGAGGGGGTGAAGGAGGGATAATGTAATCATGTGGTTCCTCCCGTCGAACCCTATGTTGACCTAGCACTTCATCGCACGGTGACCACTCATAGCGAGCATCTAAGGGAGCTCTCCTACGGATGTACCCCTCATGGAAGGGTGTGTGTTGGGTGCTATGCTGAACGAGAGTGCCCCTAGAAGAGGTGCCCCTATAGTCCCTTTTCGTTAAGGTGTGGAGGGGACTGCCTTGTGTGTCAGGTCGCCAAGGTGGTATGACCAAATCCTTGGGACTGTAACGGAGGTGACTCGTGCCTCCTTGGACATTCTTCGTAGCGTCTGCCCGTGAGTGGGCTTGACTGCAGGTGAATACCATGGTAATGACTCTCTACAAGCTACGTAGATTTTTATCTTTTGTTTATGATTTTTTGATTTTTTTTTGTTACACTAAGCAGAAAAGAACATACACACACAAAGCAATGATTATCTCTTTTAAAGATTAATGGTGTGTCCTAGACTGGTTTTAGTGTGTTTTTGATGATTTTGTTTTGTTTTTGAAAATTTTTGTGAAGACCGTTTAAATGCAAAATGTTGGCTCTTATGACTCCCAAAATGGTCGCCCCTTCAATATACCATTGCCGGACCGATATACCAACCTCTCTATATACCCGCCCTTACGTGAGGGAGACTATAGGTACGTGAGAGCAGATGATACATGGAACATAGGCGGTACGAAAGGGGAATCACTCTGTTTATGACACCTACCATAGAAGACTTATCCTCATGTGCTGAGAATCACCCCAAGCTACACTTGGTCAGCTTTCATCAGGATTTACGTCTAGCAACAGTGCGATCGGGGTAATGGATGCAATATCTCAAGCCAAAGTGATAATGGAATCCACCTTTGGTCTTGCTCAAGGGTTGGGGTTTTACGACCAACTCCTTGGTTTAAATTACCATGTGGTGTGTGGGATTCATTTTAAGTTGCAAAAAATGAAACAGGCAAGCATCTAAACTCTCCTATGCAAGCAAAAATCAGAGAACAAAAAAGATAGAAAACAAAAAATTGACAAAGGATGTTTAAATCCCTTACCTCTTCTCTGCCTAAGTCGAATATCTCTGAATTTCTGCCTAAAACAGTCTAGCTTTTGAAAACTTGGTACCTACAAGCAACAAAACAAGCAACTTTAATCAGAAATTTAATCTTTAAAAATCAAAGGACACAGGTCCCACCGTGATCGCCATTGAAAGCACGAGGATACGGAAACAAAAAGGAATATGCCACAAGAACAAGAAATAACGTATGCAAATTGACACAAGATAAAAGCAATACGAAATATAGTAATCTCTTTTATTGATACGCTTTACAAATTGTGTTACAATACATCTCCTTCCTTTTTAGGGGATAGGAGAGTCAAATGTGTTTCTTGTCACAAGATCCATGGCTAACAATCCTTCTTTCGCGTGCCCACATGTAAGATGGGCGGACCAAAACGTCACCACCGCTATTGTATGTGATTCTTTGCTCTTTCCTTCTCCTCTACTATTGGAAACCTGCATTCAAAGAAACAGAAAATATTAATAATACCTGCAGACCAAATGAAACATGTATTTCCCAAGGCCTATTGTCAGTAAAAGCATGAAAATAATAAAACGACTATCAGATGACCTCTGATTGACCTGAAACTTTGATAGAAGCATAAAAATATCATCAGAAGACCATTGCAAAAAGAACAGTCTAAAAATTCCTCACAGATCTGTACTCGCTCCAGGGTGGGACGAATAGGACTATGAGAATTGGCCAAAAAGCACCCTGTTCAATGTCCTTCTTAGGAAGCTCCAAAAGACCTGAAAACTTGGGGTTAGCTAATTGGGGGTGTTTTGGGATGACCCAGATGCTCATATTTCTCCAATTTTGCCTCTAGGATCCAGATTTTGAAGATGGCATCTGCAAGTTAGTGAAAGCGGGAAACAACAATAATCTGGTCAAAAATAATCAGAATGACATGAAATTTGAACTGTAACCTATTTAACCTATCTAGAATCAGATGCAAAAGAAAAAAACAAGAAATATATCACATATTTCTAATCATCCCGGGGTGGGGCGATTAGCACTTGTGATAGTTTGGGGAGCGCCCGAGGGCAGGACGCCCACCGATTGAAGCACTGTTTTGGCACCAATCCACTTGGGATGGGTCCAAAACTGATTATGGGGTGTTTTCAACAAATTTGGTGGATATTTGTGGTCAGAAATTGAGTTTTGGGTATGGATTTGCGCCTCCAATAGTCACCCAATAACCTCCCTTTCGAATGAGAGATTAAGGATGTAAAAGCACAAATCGTAGTTAGGTATGAAATTGGCAGCACTTCATTGCTCAAATGCTCCTTCTCTGTATATATTTTGGGTGGGAAAACTCCCCAATTTATAGACCTTAGGGTCTCCTTGTTTGAATTGTGCATGCGAGGGCGCCACTTGAGTTAACTGTCCTATTTTCAGAGAAAAGCTAACTCCCTGATAAAAAAGCTTCTTGCATGAGGTCTCTAAAATAAAGACATGCATGATTGAAGTCTCTCCTCTTGAATAAAAGCTATTCCTCACAATTGCATGGCCTGAAGCCTCAGTTAACTGGCGGAGTTGCCGAGGTTTGACTTTTTGCCAGTCAAACCTGCTATTCGTCCCACCCTGGAGCGATTGCTTAATCATCCCAGGGTGGGACGAATACCAGTCTGAATTCGTCCCTGGGTGGGACGAGTAGAGAAAAAGGTGCCAAAAAGGTGCAAAATTGACTTTTGACCCTCAAAACTGCTTTTGGGAGTGGTTAGGACCACTGTTTGACCTTTGGGGGCTGCCCTAGGGGTTGTTTGTGTCAATGCGATCAGCGCTTGTTGTCACATAATCGGATTGGTGCTGTTTTGGTGTCTACAGCTACAACTATTTTATTTCTCTCTAGGGTCAGATCACGATGCCTTCTATGTTGAGAAGGAACTTGAGGTTCCCATTAAATATCTAAATCAAGTTTATGATATCCACTTGATCCCTACTCCTCACTAGTTGGAGGATGGGTTGCATATGCCAATTAAGCCTATGATTGATAAAGATATCAACTTATATCCTGAGAATCCATAGTATATCCAGCTAGGGAAAGTCTATCCCATGAATAGCAAGCTGATTACATAGCCCTTATCATAGATAAGAAGGCAGATTTTGTATGGTATTACAAAGACATGCTAGGACTGGATCCAAATCTAGTCACCCATAATATGATGCTTGACCCCAAGACCAAGAATGTAAAGTAAAAGCTAAGAAATATGCATCCCACAGTATCCCTCATGGTCAAATATGAGCTACAAAAGCTGTTGGATGTCGATTTTTTTGTTTCTATAGATTATCCACCATGGTTGTCCAACATGGTACCCGTCAAGAAGCCAAATGGGAGGATTTCCATTTGCATCAATTTTTGAGACCTAAATAAATTGAGTCCTAAGAATTATTTCGCTTTGACAAGCATCGATGCCCTGGTATATTCCACAACTGGTCATGAAATATATCCCTCATGGATGGTTTCTCTAGATATAATCAAATTTGTATCAATCCAAAGGACCAGCTCAAAATGGCGTTCACAAAACCTTGGGGAAAATTTTTCTATAAGATCATGCCCTTTGGCCTTAAAAATACCAGTGCTACTTACCAGTGTGTTATGACATACATCTTCCATGAATACATGCATAAGATTTTGGAAGATTACATGGATGACTTACTAGCTAAATATTTATTACGCCATGAGCATCTCGATGTCCTACACAAAGTCCTTGATTACCTTATTGAGCATAATGTGAGACTTAACCCCAAGAAGTGCATCTTTGGCATCACATATATAAAACTCTTGGGATTTATAGTTTACAAATGAGGCATAAAAGTAGACCCCAACAAGGTCAAGCAAATCCTCAAAATACCTCTCCCAACTACCATCAAGTAACTTCAAAGTCTACAGGGTAATATTGCATTCATAAATCACTTCATAGTGCAATTGTCGAACAAGTGTCAATACATGAAAAAATTACTACACAAGGGGTCAAATTCCATTGGGATGATGAGTGTTAGGATGCCTTTGATGCAATTAAACAATACCTGGCTTCACTATAGTGTTGGCTCCACCTCAACCAGGAGTGCCATTCTGTTTATACATCTCAGCCACTGAGATCACACTGGGTGCCATGTTAGCCCAGAAGAATGAATTGTATAAGGAATAGGCTACTTACTATCTTAGTTGCACCCTGGTCAGCTATGATATCAAGTATGAATAGGCTGAGAAGTTATGCCTAGCGGTGGTTTTTGCCACCAAGAAGCTACAAAATTACATGCTTAGTCATATCACATATGTTGTATCTAAATAGAATCCATTACAATACATGATGAGTCATACTTATCATAATAGTCACACGACAAAATGGATCATGTTGTTAATGAAGTTTGACCTAGATTTTATCAAACAAAAATAAATTAAGGGTTAGGTTATCATCGATCAACTAGCAAAGGCTCCTCTCTAGGATGATCAACCTCTTAGCATGGAGCTTCCCGATGTTGGAGTCTTCCAAATATAAAAATCATCTAATTTTGATGAGCCTAAGTCATAAGTAGATATGAATTTTTTCTTTGATGGCTTGAAATACGAGCAAGGGGTGGTGCAGGGATCATGTTTTTCACACCATATGGGGCTCCCATACCCCTATCATTTAAACTTGATTTTTTTGTGCAGAAAAAAAAATATCGAGTATGAAGCCTTACTCATAGGTCTTGAAATGTTTATCACCATGAAAATCACCAAGCTTAACATTTTTGATGATTCCTTGCTCATTTTCAACCAGGTCAAAGGGATCTACCAAGACAAGTGCCTAGTTTTGCAAGCCTACAAAGCCCTTGTGGATAAATTCCTAGCAAAATTTGAATGGTATGACATCGAGGCACTCCCTCAATCATATAATAATTTTGTGAATACAATGGCCTCCCTAGGGTCCTTGATCCCATAGAACCCTACTAATGAGATGACAACCATTCAAGTCAAAATGCTATCGCAATATACAGTTGAGCATGAGAGCACTCACGCCATGCTAGAGGTCCACTTGATTAAAATTGAACCTCATAAAGAGAGATTCTCGCACATTCATGAGCACTTGAATCATACCTCTTGGGGCACTTTGTTCCCTCAAACCCATTTGATAGTAGTACAACACTATTTTTACAAGTTCTTTTCCAATCAGAATTTGCTTATGAGGAACTTCAAGGGGGATAGGCAATTCATGCAATAAAGGCTTCCTCACAATATGACTAGCCCACACAAATCAGGGAGTATCTAAAGCTTGGTAATCTCCCTCCTAGATTGTCACGCACTGCCAAAAGGACATTTAAATAAAAGGCAGCAAAATATGTCTTGCTCGAAGACATTCTGTATCATCGAAGCTATGAAGGAATCCTCCTTCATTGCTTGGAGCATCAATATTTGGCTTGGATGATCGCCCAAGCACGCGATGATACATGCGGTGGCCATTTTAGTGGAATGGACATAATAAAGCACATTATTTGTATAGGCTATTTTTTGCAAACTTTGGAGCGATATTATTACATGTATGTTAATAAGTGCATGAAGTGTCAGCACAATGCTAATTTGACACATGTACCTTCTTAGTCCTTGCAACCGATTCAATCAGCTTGGCTATTCTTGTAGTGGGGATTGGATTTAATCAAGAAAATCTTCCCTACCTCCTCAAGCCATCACACATTTTTCATTATGGCTACCAAGTATTTTACAAAGTGGGTGGAAGCGATCCCCCTTACCACTACGATCGAACCCTACATCATGGAGTTCATATTGCACAATATCATTTGTCATTTTGGATAATGGGACATCATTTAAGAATAAATATGTGTGTGCTTTGACAACAAATTATAATATCAAGAATTTTTTTTTTATGCCCTACTAACCACAAGCAAATAGGCAAGCAGAGGCTTCCAACAAAATATTGATTACCATTCTCAAGAAAACTATCAAAGAGAATCACATCAATTGGCACATGCAAATGCCTCTTGCTCTATGGGCCTATCACACTAGCATTCATACACCCCTTGGGGCTACTCTATTTTCACTAGCGTATGGCACCAAGGTATTCATGCCTCTAGATATAGAAATCCCATCACTATGCATATTCATGTAGGAGTTCATCGATGATGATACTGCATGAAAGGCTCACCTAGATCATCTTATGTTGCTTGATGAATTTTGTGTTAATGCTCTTGAGAACCTACATATTTATCAAGAGTGACTTAAGAGAGCCTACAATAAGAAATTCCATCTTAGAGACTTTTAGGTTGGTGATCTCATTCTAAAAGAGAACCAAAAAAATTCTAATTTGCTACCCCACCTGAGGGATAAGTTTATTGCAAACTGGTTAGGTTCTTTTGTCATCACTAGTCAGATTGGACCTATGACTTATTGCCTAGTATCCCTTTAAGGAATCGAGGATCCTAAACCATTGAACATCCTTAATTTGTGATCTTTCCATGCCTAGAGTATTGTGGCCCACCTCCAAAATTCTCAAAGGGTGCCAATAACCTGTTTGGTCAACCTAAAATCCTCCTAGGTGGTCTACAACTATCTAGGTCACCCCAAAATGCTTAAAGGATGCCTATAACCCACTTGGTCAACCTAAAACACTCCTAGGTGGTCCATGACTATCTAGGTCACCCCAAAATGCTCCAAGGGTGCCTATAACCTACTTGGTCAACCTAAAATGCTCCTAGGTGGTCTACAACTTCCTAGGTCACACCAAAATGCTCCAAGGGTGCCTATAACCCACTTGGTCAACCTAAAATGCTCCTAGGTGGCCTAAAACTATCTAGGTCACACAAAAATGCTCCAAGGGTGCCTATAACATGCTTGGTCAATCTAAAATGCTCATAGGCAGTATACAACTACCTAGGTCACCCCATAATGCTCCAAGGGTGTCTATAACCTGCTTGGTCAACCTAAAATGATCCTAGGCAATCCATGATTGTCTAAGTCACACCATAATTCTCCAAGGGTGCCTACAACCCTCTTGGTCAACCTAAAATGCTCCTAGGTGGACCATGACTATATAGGTCACCCCAAAATGCTCTAATGGTACCTACAACCCACTTGGTCAACCTAAAATACTCCTAGGAGGTCTACAACTATCTAGGTCACCCTAAAAGGCTCCAAGGGTGTCTATCCCCTGATTGGTCAATCCAAAATGCCTCAAAGGTATATTTACACCTTTTTATCACCTAAAAATCCCCAATGGCCTCCAATAAGTATGTTGGTCACATGTATATACATATATATCAATCAAAAATACAAAAACATCATCAAAATATCAAAAACACAAAAATATTGCATTGCATCACATTGCATCACATTGCATCCCATTGCATTTTGTCATCACTTTAATTAGGCATACTCATAATTGCACTTCACATTTTAGAGTTGCTCATACATTTCTAACACTACAACTATACACTAGTCATCATTTAAAATCAATTTTGTTAAAATAATCATTCACATAGTTCAATGTTCCACTTATCATTTCCACTTACATTCCCCATTTTTTTCACATTTGTATTTGTTCCCTTAACTTAGCCATTTATTCTAGAATGTCATTAGGGTTTTTAGTCACTCACCCATATCTAGTTCTATTTTTAGTATTTTTTAGAAAGCTATCATGATTTTTAGGAGGTAGAGTCTTGCTTAGATTGTACCTTGTATACATCAAATCCCAACACATTTTCACACTAATAAATCCAAGTTTTGCACAAGAAAATATGAAACCTATGAAGTGGTCTAGGTTTCTTTATGCAAAAATGTTATCTTGCTCATCCCCCTATGCGAATGGTTCAAGAATACTGAGAATTGGAAAATGGACAAGATATTCCCTACCCAATTCCCCAAAATAAATAGTGGTTGTCACCACTATCAAAAACTCAAAATCCCACAAAAGCAAAATCCTCAAAAGTCAAAGTCAAAAAATAAAAATCCTCAAAAATCAAAGTCAAAAGAAAAATCCCACCAAAAAGCAAAAAAAATCAAAAGCAAAATAAATAATGGTTATCACCACTTCCCAAATCCCTTTCTCAAAGAAAACAAAATATAATATAAATAGTGATTTTCATCACTACATATGAGCAAGTATCCCGATAAAAGTGAAGAAAATAAGGGATCTGAACTTGAATTCCTAGAATTCTCAGCATTCAACAAACCATAAGGTGATCCTCATTATAGGTTTGGTGGACAGCCTACCTTTTAATGGCGGTATCCTAATGCATGATGATATGTATGTAACATTAGCATTTTGTGTGTGTGTAGACCAATGTTTGCATGTGGACGAGATAGATTTTGGTAGCCTATGCTACCTAGTGGTCTAATCCTACTAAGTACAAAACCTAGGATCATGATATTCATAGGGTGATCCAAATTATAGGTTTGGTTGATAGCCTATCTGGAAATGGTGGTATATTTATGCGTCTCACAGGAATGAACTCACTTGCACACACAGGGATATGAAGTATCTTGGTCATCTTAGCAGATTCCTACCTTATCAAAAAGTCCTACATAGTCAGTATACAACCTTTAATCAAGTTAGCTAGAGTGAGTCTCATAAAAATCTCATCTACATTCTCTAACATCTCATTTCATTTATTCCATTCTATCACATTGTAAATAGTACATTTCCATATATCCATTACACAAAAACAATGCAACAAAAAAAAAGGAATTAATGAATTTTATATAGTATATGGTGCTAATATAGTGTGTCAAATCATTAGTCATATTTCATCATATCAAAGCACTCAATTCATCCATCTCATTATGCATCCATGCATATAGATAATATCAAATCAAATTATAGCAACATATGCATACATGATAAACATCCATCATTGTGCCATCATCTCACAAAAGCATCCATATGCATACATGATAATAATTTAACATATCATGAGAAAACAAATACATACATTGCATCCATATCGTAAAAAAATAAAGAAGATACATGATGACCATAATAAAATCTCATATATATATGTGGGAAAAAAATAAATATACATCATAGTTTCCAAAATGCCTATAGGTTACAATAAGGTGGGTCCTCAGACCTCACAAATACCAAATAGCCAAAACATAAAAAGAGTCTCAAGAGTCTCCATCACCATGGTCACACAGGATTGGTGCTATAAATCACACTACCACCCATAGTCTGAGTTCGCTATGATCCCCCATGCCTACTACCACCAACCCTATCAACCCTTGGATGGGATCCCGATGCCTCTAGCCTAGAGGAAGATTACACTATCTCACTCTATAAAGTGTGGTGAGATCCACTAGTCTCTCCATCATCAGGAAGACACCTTCCAAGGTGCACTACCTCCATATCTAGCCGATCAATGTAGGCCTTCCTTTGATGTCCTTGCAATTGATAAGTCTCAACCACTAACTACAGTTGTAACACCTCCATCCATAGCTGCTCCACATCCTCACCATTGGATCCCTTCTACCTCAAATCTTATGATATCAACTATACTTGTAGTAATGCTATCTAGGCCTAATCCTCCTGTGCCTATGCCCAAAGGAGATCTCTCTCCTACCTGACCCTAGCTAGCTCTACATGTAGCTCCACATAATGATCATCTTACATATCCTATTATGTCTGTGTTCCCAGATCCTCTACATCCCTATAATTGCCCTGATCTCCTCAGTCTAGGAGTCCTACCTACTCATTTGTATACCAGCGATGTCCATGGGGCTTGCCCACCTCTACCTGGTCCTCCTTAGGGACATCTTGTATAGCCTCATCCATTTCCTCAATCACCTCACCCATGAGAGACCCTATGCCTCACCACTAGTGCATCACCCACCATGAGTCGTACTTCTCTATATTTCTAGTGTCATCCACATTAGGAACACTTAATATAGGATCTACCTCCTCTCCCACCTCCTCCACTATAGGCCAACCCAATATCCTCTCATCCCTATAGTTTCGATATACCACTAGCTCCTCGAGTAGTCCTTTACATAGCCCAAACTATCACATAACCCAAGTAAAAGGGAAGTACTCCTACTTGGTGCCATGCCTTTCAATCAACCATATACCTTGCATCACCTACTAGAGCTTATCTCCAACATCAACCCAACCTAGATAGTCCTTGTAGGGTTGCCATATCACCTACCCTAGTTCCAGTTGTGAGAAAGCATCGGTGCAATGATCCACATCTCATACATGATGATGACTCTACCCTCTCTCCTGAGCTTGTTTCTATAGGATACCATATCCTATCTCCATGTCTACTAGCTATGCTTGGGTCATCCATAGTAGTCCATGTGGTCACCCCACAACTATGTATTACCATCCCCAATACTACAAAAAAAAGCTACACCCCAATAATTTCCATTGATGTTAGTAGATATTGTACAACTCATTGTAAAGCTATGCTAGCGGTTTAGTCCCCAAGCCATTCACTAGTGGCTCCTTCGTGGTGCACCCCACCAATGTGTACACCAACTCCAATAGGTTCCATGGGAACATAGTTCTTGAGAAATTAGGGAGAGGTATATTTGATATGAGGGTCATAACTAGTGCATACCTCACCCACAATACCCTCTCCTCATACCAAAACCTATTAGGACCCTCCTAACATGTCCTAATTACTTATATTATTTATTAGTTATATTCTAGGGTCACACCCTTCATTCTTACAACTATTATACTAGGTATATAAATGCAATCCACATATGATAATAAGGCATCATTGAACAAATATATAAATTAAGTCTATTGTGGGTTTTCTACCTTACAATCAAAAAGTGATTCAATATAAAAATTATCCTTCTTCTCGCACCATTTAGTTTCATACCATCTGGATCAGAGCTAGATCAAGGAGCAAATTCACCATTAAAATTTCTTCCCACCGCACATTTCAACTAGTCCACATTCGCGAGGATGCAAACAACATTCACGCTTCACGGATCTATGTCAAAATCCTCATAGAAAATTAAACCTTCTCCTAAGGTATGAATTAAGTTGTCTTACACCCAAATTGCTAGACCTTTCATGTGGTGACCAGTGGCTATTTTGAAAAAGCTAAAATCTTCAATGCAGTATCAAGGTTTTCGACATCCGAAACGTAAAGAAAAAAAATTTAAATTATTTTTTATTTTTTATTTTTTGCTCACCTGTACCAAGTCATATTGATCATTACCTACACCAACCGCAATGGCTGAAGGACGATGATCACTGGATTCCATTCATGAGAAACACGAAAGGCTCGCTAAAGAAGTTCAATAGGAAATAGAGGAGAATACCCGGACCACAAGAGAACTCTTCGAGAAAATATTTGCAATGGATGTTAAACTTGATGCCATCAATCAAAATCATGCGACAACACATGCAAATTCACCCAACCACGAGTCATCAAACCGAGCAATGTTAGGAGGTCCACAAACTTCCATTCTACCATGGATGACCAAATTGGACTTCCCAAAATTTGAATGAGGAGACCCTACAAACTGGATCTATCGAGCAGAGCAATATTTCTCACTAAATTAAATTCTGAAAATGCAAAAAATGCATATCGCCTCCTTCCACTTGGAAAACGATGCCATCCAATGGTACCAATGGTTCAATAAAACTAACAGCACTCCGATGTGGTCAACCTTTACACAGAATCTATTAGTGCGATTCGGCCCTAGCAAGTTTCAAAGCTTTACAGGGGCCCTCACTAAATTATGCCAAACCACTTCAGTAAGTGAATACCAAGCAAAATTTGAAAGGCTAGCTAATTGAACATCCAGATTAGACGCTGCCTTCTTTCAAGAATGTTTTATCAATGGATTAAAAGAAGAAATTCAAATAGAGGTGCAAATGTATAACCCCACAAACATGTTAGAGACCATCGGCTTGGCGAAATTAGTAGAGGACAAAATCAAGGCACGAAATTGGTTCACAAAACCAACTTGGGGGAAACCATCAAAAACTTATACCAACCCCAAACCAATGCAAAATGGATGAACCCAAAACTCCTACACAACCCCCAAAATTAACCCCGCTCTACCAATTAAGCGTTTGAGTTTCAAGGAAATGAAGGAAAGACAAGCTAAGGGTCTTTGCTACCATTGCGATGAGAAATTTGATAGAAATCATAAATGTGCCTCACAAAAATTATATATTCTAGATGCCATAGAGGAAGGGAATTCTACTGAAGAGGAACCTGAACTCGAAGTAGAGGTATTATCCAACACACTTGAAAGTGACGAAGAAAATGCACCAAAGGTTTCCTTTAACACCCTTGCCAGATTTTTTGCCCCTCAAACAATGCGAGTTAAAGGGTATTTTAAGAAACACAACCTTACCATGCTCCTAGATTCTAGTAGCAAGCACAATTTTATCGATCCAAAGGTGGATAAACCAGAAAATTATTTTATATACCCTTGCAATAACTTCGAAGTGATGATTGGAAATGGCAGAAAAATTGCGTGCAAAGGAAAATGTAGAAATATCAAACTAACTATGGGGGTTTATAAAATGAAAAGTGACATGTACATCCTACCCCTAGGTGGGTGCGACATTGTACTAGGCGTACAATGGTTACAAACTTTAGGCATATTCCAATGGGAATTTGATGAACTATGGATGAAATTCATAGCAAAGAACCAAACCTATATTATCCAAGGCCTAAAATCAGGACCTTCCCAAATCGTCAGCTCACATAGAATGGAGAAAATTATCCAAAGAGGAAACAAAGGAATGGTCGCCCAATTATTTTCAATTCAACCTAGTCACAAAGAAGACGAGACACCAGAGTTACAAAATATTTTAGACCACCATAAGGCGGTATTCAATGAACCAAAAGGACTACCTCCACAACGTAGTCATGATCACACTATTCCACTATTTCTAGGGCATCACCCTCCTAATATTAGACCTTATCATTATCCATACCTCCAAAAGACTGAAATAGAAAAATTAGTTCAAGAGCTTCTTAAGGCAGGAGTCATTAGACCTAGCAAAAGCCCTTACTCTCCAATTATTTTAGTTAGAAAAAAGGATGGCTCGTGGCGTTTATGTGTTGATTTTTGAGCACTTAATAAAATGACCATCAAAGATAAATTTCCCATTCCGGTCATAGACAAGCTATTAGATGAACTCCACGGGGCAGCTTATTTTTCCAAGTTAGACTTATGGTCAGGCTACCACCAAATATGAGTCAATGAAAAGGATATTCCTAATATGGCATTTCGCACTCACGAAGGGCACTACGAATTCTTGGTGATGCCATTTGGCCTGACCAACGCTCCTTCTACCTTTCAAAGTCTAATGAATAAGGTATTTCACCCTTTTATTCATAAATTTATATTAGTTTTATTTTATGACATTTTGATTTATAGCAAAACATGGGAAGAACATTTGGACCATGTTAGACAAGCATTCCAAATCTTGGATGAAAATCACTTTATGCAAAAAGATCAAAGTGTTCCTTTGGAAAATAAGAAATTGAATACTTAGGGCATATTGTATCAAAGGAAGGAGTTATGGTAGATCCTTCCAAAATCGAGGAGGTGAAAAATTGGCCTATTCCAAAAACCTTAAAAGCTCTACGTGGGTTTCTTGGACTAACGGGATATTATAGAAAATTTATCCAAAATTATGATAAAATCGCTAATCCTCTAACAACATTACTTAAGAAAAATGCTTTCAAATGGTCGTCTAAAGCGGATGAGGCCTTTATCACCTTCAAAACTGTAATGTGTACCACCCTTGTTCTAGCCATGCCCAACTTTTCTAAACTATTCATAATTGAAAGTGACGCTTCAAGAATAGGAATGGGAGTCATACTCATGCAGGATGAAAGGCCTCTAGCTTTTATAAGCAAAGTATTTTATCCTAAGAATTTAGCTTGCTCTACGTATGAAAAAGAGATTTTGGCGATTTTCCATGCTATTCAACATTGGAGGCCTTACCTTATTGGCCAACATTTTATTATATGCACTGACCATCATAGCTTGAAGTATTTTTTGGAACAAAGGACTAATACCTCGAAACAACAAAAATGGGTTACTAAACTTCTTGGCTATGATTATGAAATTACATATAAAAAGGGAAAGGAAAACATGGCAGCCAATGCACTTTACAAAAATTTTGAAGATATGCCTCAAGTCCATGCTCTTTCCTCCATTATTCCTAAATGGGTAGATGAGGTGCATGAAGAATGGATAAATGATCCTACTATCCATGCCTTAATTCAACAACTTCAACATAATCCTAGTAGCAAAACTCCATACACTTGGAAGGACAATATATTAAGATACAAAGGGAGGATGGTCCTCACCCCCAATTCAACTTATCATGAAAAACATATTCATGAGTTACATATCTCACCCACTACAGGCCACCTATAAAAGAGCCACTACCTCATTCTATTGGGTAGGAATGAAAAATTACATCAAAAAATTTGTAAAATAATGTGAAGTTTGCCAAAGACAAAAGGGGGAGACCCTCGCTATTCCAGGATTACTTCAACCTCTTCCTATACCCACCAAAACATGGGCAGATATTTCTATGGACTTTATTGAAGGATTACCAAAATCAAGAGGAAAAACAACCATTTTCGTAGTTGTTGATCGGTTATCTAAATATGCCCATTTTTTTCCTGTGGCTCATCCTTATACCGCTAGCACTATAGCCCACCTCTTCCTAGATAACATCTTTAAATTACATGGTATGCCCTCCACAATTGTTAGTGACCATGACCCAACTTTCACTAGCACCTTTTGGAAGGAATTGTTCAAATTACAAGGTACTCAACTTCGTATGAGCTCCGCTTACCATCCTCAAATTGATGGCCAAATAGAAGTTGTAAATAAATGCTTGGAAACATACCTTCGATGTTTTGTTTCTACTCAACCACTCCATTGGGTAAAGTGGCTTTCACTAGCGGAATGGTGGTATAACACTTCATAACATAAGTCCATCAAAATGACTCCTTATGAAGCACTATATGGTCAAACACCACCATCCCTCACTTCCTATATTCCAAGGACTACAAAAGTCCATGCGGTGGAAACATAACTTGATAATAGAGATGACATACTACGGATCCTAAAAGAGAACCTACACACCACCCAGCATCGCATGAAGCAGCAAGCCAATCAACATAGAAGCGAACGTAGTTTCCATGAGGGTGATATGGTTTTCTTATGTCTCCAACCTTACCATCAATCCTATCTTAAAAAAAAAGGTTCTTAGAAGTTAGCACCCAAATTTTACAGGCCGTATAAAGTTCTCCAATGTATTGGGACCGTTGCTTACAAACTAGAGCTTCCTCCCTCGTCCAAACTTCAACCCGTATTTCATGTATCTTGCCTTAAGCTTGCAATGGGAGCCCATATCACGACACAACCCACTGCCCCTAAATTCTTCGATGATGGAGTACTTCTAGTCGATCTAGAAGCTATGTTGGATCGCCGCTCTCATCACCTCCGTACTTATGATATCATGGAATTTTTAATCCATTGGAAAGGTCTACCTTTAGAATACGCAACGTGGGAAAATTTTCAAGATATCCAGCAGCGATTTCCAAATTTCCAGCTTTGAGGACAAAGCTCCTTTAAGGGGGTTGGCATGTTAGGACCCTCCTAACATGTCCTAATTACTTATATTATTTATTAATTATATTCTAGGGTCACAACCCTTCACTCTTACAACTATTAGACTAGGTATATAAATGCAATCCACATATGATAATAAGGCATCATCGAACAAATATATAAATTATGTCTATTGTGGGTTTTCTACCTTAAAATAAAAAAGTGATTCAATATAAAAATGATCCTACTTCCCGCACCATTTAGTTTCATACCAAAACCCCACCAGTATCCCTCCATTCTGACAGTTTGCCTCCATTGCATTTGCATCCTCACCAAAGTACCTCATCATAACTACACCTCTCAGGTCATGGTTCATAGAATGGATTGGTCACCCTTCTATCAAAATTCATAGATTTTAGTAGACATCCTCTATAATCACCGTAATCTACCCTGTTGGTAAGTGGAAGGTGTTGGTGCATAGGTACCATATGCTAATAAGGGCGATCAAGAAGGTATGATCACTTATGATAGACTCCAATCATGTGATCTTCTTGAGTGCCAAGGTATCAAGCCATTCCCTATTAACCTATGTCAAGGCATCTCGAGTGGTCTCAAAGATATTCAATTTTTGGTATCGACTCTTCACCACCTGGGAAAGATAAGCAAAGCAATAAGCAAGCATTCACCATGCTTCAAGATGGCCTCAAAGAGGCCCAAAAAAAAAACTAATCTACCAAATCAATATCATTGCACCAAAACATAAACAAAACATAAAATATGGTATATTCCATTTACATTAGGGTTTAATTACCTATTATGTAATGTGATATCCCTAATAATAAAAAAGTAAATCAAATCAAAGAAAAATAAAATTTCAATTTTAAGGCAAGAATAATGCGATAATAGAGTCAGTACATACCCACTAAGCATTGGCTCCTCCACTAGATGCCTCTTCTTGCTAACTCATGGTAATCACAGGATAAGTTTGACAATGCTTCGATATGTAAAATCTCTCTCCTCCTCCTCAGCTCTTGAATTGCAAAAGAAAACATGCAATAATGAGCCCAAAACTCACATTTTAGGTTTATATAGGCTTTCCATGGGTGCATTCATCCCAGGGTGGGATGAACACACTTTTGTCCATTCATACCATCCTAGGATGAATACCAAATTTGTATTCTTCCCACCGTGGGATGAACACATAATTTTTAAATTAAAACAACTTAAAATGCACCAAAAAGGGTACAAAACCCACAAAAAAGCTCCATTTTGGTCAAATTTTCACATAATAAAAGAATCAAAATAAACCACCGTCAAGGCTTGGAAAGGACATCACTTCACTCCCTTATAAGGCTAGTGTAGCTTAACCACTCCATGGAAATGAGGTTTTTTCTTGCTTTCCTCTCCAAAAGGCACCACAAACAAAAGGGTCCAAAACCCACCAAAAACAAGTCAAAATTTGAGGGAATCCATTCAAGATCAATATGGAACCAAAAATTCACCATTGATACACTGAAGAGTTACTAATTTAATCCCTAAGAAGTCCATGATGACTTGAATGACCCATGAGAATGAGGTTTCACAACTCTTTTACTCCAAGAAACAGTAATAACATCGTCAAATTCCTTTCCAAACTACTCTAATTTTTAATGAGTACAACTGAAGGCAAACTTAAAAAAAGTCATCTGGGTCAAGTGACTCATCACTTTTATTTCTAGTCATTTCCTCATTGTCTCATCACTTGAGGGGGCATTCATACTTAGTTCCAAATCAAGAAGCACACACTCAATCAGACAAGTGTTTGTTCAAAGAATCATTGACAAAGACAATCACACCCCTGCTTGGGGTAGAAAAGAAGCACAAAATATCAATTAAATCACTTGAAATTTCTAGCATCATGGAATCATAGGCCTTTCTTCTTCATGATATACCAATATCCAATCTCAAGCAAGTTTCTTAGCTCATCAAAACCAAGGATTCAAGAACGCATACTCTTCCTAGGATTGGGGCATCTAAAGTTGGTTAGGTTACTAAACAAGCTTAATCATTGAACATTTTAGTCATCTATTTTTGCTCAAAATTGTGCTACACACAATGCATCCCAAAAAGAGGCATATGGAGACACTAAAATCTGGTCAATCTGATTATGCTACCAAAAGTAATGGCAAATTAACATACCAAGGCCCCTAGGGCAGCCCTCAAAAGGTATATAGTGGTTCTAGCCATTTTTTGCAAGTTTTTGTAACTAGGCTATTTTTGGGACCTTTTGGCATCCTGTTCCTATTATTCCCACCTTAATATGAATATATATCCTATTCATCCCACCCTAGAGAGAATAGTAGCATTCGTTCCAGGGTGGGGTGAATAGCAGGTTTGATTGGCAAAAAGTCAAATTTGGAAAAATGGTGTTTGGTAATGGTCATTTATCCTACCTACCCATGCCTACAAGTTAGAGCATAGAGCAAATTTATGCCATACTTCATAATGGAGACCAAATTGGGATATTCTCTTCCCCCTCCAATGCATGCCATCCTGGTGGCCAAGTGGCACCTCTTGCCATGCATGCCCTTTTGCACATGAGTCCGTTGTGGCTATAAAGTGGAAGAATTTTCCACACCAAAGGGAGAGAGGAGTTTTAAGTTTTAAGTAATGGATATCTTCCAAGATGTTCCATCACCTAATTGTGCTTTCTTTCCCTCGATATCTCTTTCTAGCAAATGAGGTTATTGAATGACTCAAAGAAACATAATTTATTTACACATACCTATCAATAGAGTGCATTTCCACCCTAAATTTTATGACAGTACCCTCCTTAGTTTTTTGTACCATTCCCTAGTGGAATTGGTGGAAAAAATTAGGTAGAATCGATGAGCGTCCCACCCCTAGGTGCCCCCCAGTTTGTGATAGTCATATTCGTCCCACCCTGGAATGAATATAAATATATCAACAATTTTATGACTATTTTTAAATAGGTGTTTTCTATATTATCATATTATGTTGCAGTTCAAATTCCATGCTTTTTTGAGTTATATTGGCTGAGATATTGCGATTTGAAGTTTTTGTAGGCTTGTAGGACCCATTGGAGAATGCATCAATATTTGAGCCTTATTCCTAAAATATAACCATATGGGTTCTCTTAAAATGTTATTTTATGCATTCTTTCCAACATTGTATGCTTTGGTTTTTGTAGGTTGGAGAAGTGTACTACGATCATGCCATACCTACAAATGTAATTTTAGTGCAATTTCTGGTGATATCTTCCCAAATACTCTTATTTTACCTACCTCTATAATTTCATAGCATTTGGATTTGATTTGGTATAGGCACACTACATATGCTCATTTATAGCCTATGGGGATTACATGTTTTAGATCATACACACTTGCTATTTGATATTTTTGGTTTCCTTGTGTGTAGGTGCAGGTCATACAATGCATTGGGAAGCAACTTAGGACATAAATATCAGCAATAACAAGTGATGACAACATTTTTCCTGCCCACTTCGAGTGTGGGTATGCAAAATACATTGGATGTGCACTAGATTCTCTTGAAGGATTTTTATCCTTGGCCACCCGAAAGTTGTAAAATTTTGTATCAATAATTTGAGACCTCAAGGAGACACCTATGTAACCTAGATTTGATTTGCTTGAATTAATAAAAAATCATTTTACCTTCATTTCTTGTTATTTGCTATCCTTTTCCATATTACTTGCATGCTTCCAATTTGATGCTAGTTATACATAGGATATATATGCAGCTTGTTATCTGTATTTAGGTGAGCTATTTTTCCCTACTTTAGTAGGAATGCAAGTCACATCTAATTTTAGAAAAATATTAGGATTAGCATGAAATTTTATTTCAATTGTTCTCTATTGTATTAAGGATGGTTATAAACTCAATTGTTGTGATTTGTATCTAAACTTGATTACAGTAGAATTAAAATAGAAAATCAAAACCAAAACCCAAACAAAAACAAAATCAGAGAGAAAAAGAGAAATAAAAATAAGTTGCTAGATGGTGGAAAATAGTCTAAATCAGTCTGCACTTATAGACCTTAGAGAACTATTGATTAAACAAGAAGTTAACCTTCTTTTTGGGTAAGGAAATAGAGCATCTAGTAAAGAGTGGGAAAGTTTATATGAACGCATTGACATTATTAAATAAATATCAGATGAACTAAAGGAAATCAAAAGGGTTGACATAGCTAAAACTCTAGGGGTAAACCACCATTCATATTACCTAGATCTTAAAATAAATTGTGAATGTTGGCTTTGGGATAGAAGAGCAATAGTAAATCCAACCATTTACGCTTGGAATCAATATTTTGAAGACTCCCTCCTCATTCATAGGTTCCTTGGAGACCTAGAAAAGAAATAAGTAGCCCTAGAATATAGCAAGAAATATCAGAGGATACCTAGAGTTGTGCGCTTTAGGGAGTTGTGTCAAGATCTACGTTGTGAGTTACAATTTGGAAATCCTGACCCCATTCCAACTCAAGATTTTCTCGTTCAATTGATTCACTTGGTGATAGACCATTTTAATTTTGAAGAGGAACACTTCATGACACCCGAACAACTTGATCCGATCAACGATATTCATAGACTATTCAAGGAAGATTAGGCATGTTGCAAAAATAAGAAACTTAGAAAATTCATGAACAAACCTAGAGACTCTAAAGGAAGATTCATAAAAATTAGTAATGCAGAAGGAAACTTCCAAAGAGACTTTAGTAGGCAGCCTAGAATTTATAAGTTAGAAGAACTTGAAACAACAACATCAACCAAACAAGCTGAAATCCTAGAACAAGATCCTGACTCATACTTGTTGCCTGAACCAGAATTTGACAATCACATAGATCCTTCTTCTATATTTACTGAACCCATACCTGATCCAATTCTTGAGATCTTATATTCAGCTATGGTTGACCAACAAAGTGGGCAAGGAGAAGTAGATGAGAACCAAAGGGGGAATGAAAAAATATAGAATAGAGATCAGAGAAGAAATGGGTAGAGGAAGACATTTGCCTTCCCAATCCTACACATAGATGGGACAACAAGAGAACCTAAGTCAGTCTCTATCTCTATATTACCCACCTTCCATGGGAAACCACACGAAGATCCAGATGCTTTTCTCTTCAAATTTGAAGTAGTGTGTCAAGCTTACTTTTACACTACCGATGAACAAAAGCTAAGATTATTTCCCTCTACTCTTAAAGATGCAACTTTAAGATGGTTCATGGGTCTAGGAGAAAATATTTGCAACCAATGGGATGGAGAACATGGATTAAAAGAGCTATTCCTTGAATGATACCAGGATTACTGTAGAGTTAGGGACAAGAAAGTGGAGTTATTCTACATGAATAAAAAATAAGAGGAATATTTGGAGGATTACCTTGAAATATTTCTATTTGTTGGGTCTAGAGTAAATATAGACCTTGATGAAGAAATCTTAAAAGAAATTTTTCTAAAAGGACTGAAGGAGGATGTCCTCGAGGTTTTAAATCTCATGGCAAAAGGAGATATCCATATTATGGCATTTGAGGAGATTGTGAACCTTTGCAAAAACTATTCAAGAAATAAACCTCTAAGGGGTAACAAGTATACATCTACTGGAGGAGTGATGAGAGCAAAAATTGGAAACATGTTGGAAGGGTTAAAAATTGATTTGTTAAGTACCTTGACTACATTTCTGGATTTAATGGATAAAAAGCCAAAGGGGCAAGATAGTGAAGAAATTTACTATCACAGATGTAGGAAAAAGCACAATCTGAGGGAATGCCCTCTTAACATTACCAACATTTCCAATATTGCTACTTGTAAAATTTGTGATAAAGGTCACAAAACTAAAAACTGCAAATACATCTCTGTTGTTAAAGCTACCATAAAGGAACCTGAAGTTGAAGAGGTAGAAGACGTTTATTTTGTAGCCCAAATATGGAATGGTCCATTCAATGGACCACCAAATTGGTCAAACCCTAGTTATTCCAACTCGCAAAGGCCTAATCAATGGTCTAATGCACCAAAATGGGAAAATTGGAATTCTTATTCAAATAATCAAGACTGGAACACACCTCCATGGGCCCAATTTATGGCCAATACCTATGGAAATCCACCATGGAATCAAGGAATGCCCAACCAAAATAATTGGAATACTAGTAACCAGGGAGGATCTGGTTGGTCTCAAAATCCATCACAACAACAGAACTTTCAAAATAAATTTAGGGGACAAGCCCCTCAAAATCCACCTCAGAATAGACTTCTTCCACCTCCAGTTAACAATAATAATCCTCCTAAGAAACCTCCTCTTCCAGCTCAACCGGTCCCTAACCCTAACAACAACAAGAACATTCAACAAGCCTATGAAACTAGTGAGATGTGTTCTATATCTGTAGTGCCTTGTCAACAAATTCAATTGAGATCAGGAAAAGTGTTGGAAAATAATGTAACTCTCATAGAGCTTGAAAATCCCACTACATATTTGTTCAAAAAGGAGGATAACAATGAAAAGGAAATGGAAAATTCACTAGAAAACATTCCAACAAAACAACAAGAAATCCAAATTCCTCAAAGGAAGGAAGTAGAGGTACCTTTTCCTCAAATACTGGCAATACCAAAAGAACCACTTAAGCCAACCTTTAACTTTCTTCAGGAATTAGAAAATATTACTATCAAGATCCCTTTGTTACAAGCTATCAGGGATATACCCATCTATTCCAAGCTCATTAAAAACATGTGTACAAATTTAGGAAGGAAAAATAAGAACGAAGCACAAACTATTCAAGTCATTGGACAATTTTCTGAGATAATAATGGGAGGTAGGTTATTACCAAAGTACATGGATCCTGGAATACCTATACTCATGGTGCACATTGGTGACATAGCCTTGCAAAATGTCTTGGTCGATTTAGGAGCCGCTATTAATGTCATGACTAAAGAGACAGCAGAATATTTAGGGTTACATAAATTGCAATCAACTTCTATTGTACTCCAACTCGTAGATAGGTCTATTGTTAAGCCAAAGGGAAAACTGGAAGATGTTATAGTCTCCGTAAGTTCATGGGAATACCCTATAGACTTTATAGTCTTACAACCTAAGAAAAAGTTAGGGGGACATCCCTTAATTTTAGGGCACCCATGGCTTGCAACAACAGATGCTTACATCAGTTGTAGAATGGGAAATATGACTATTTTTTATGGTAAAAATACTAAAGACCTTAGCCTATTCCCTGAATCAACAATAGAAGATGAGTTTCCAAAGCAATTGTGGTATGACTTCCCTCATGATTTTTATGAAATCCAAACCTTATCAATAAATCATCTGAGTGAACAACTTCAACAAGAGGTTGAGGGACCATTACCATTATTGTTAGGAAATCAAAGCAAGGATCAAAGTCAAGACAATGGTTGTTCATCTGAATCTACCATGACTATTAATGAAGCAAGCACAAGTCAGTCTCAACAAATGACACCATATGACTGTTACTTAAATGTTCTTGAACATGAGATAATGGGAATAGATGCAAACATAGAAAAATGCAAGCAAATAGATATCACACTAGGAAGGACCTTGAATATCAGTGATGAGCTCACAAGCATACAAGAGTCACAATTAATAGACGTGCTTAAATAATACCAATCGACATTCACATGGAACTATGAGGATATGAAAGGGATACATCCAAATGTTTGTACCCATCATATTTTTATCCAAGAAGGATGTTATCCAGTGAGACAACCTCAAAGAAGATTGAATCCAACTATGAAAGATGTGGTTCAGGAAGAAATCATTAAACTCTTGAAGGCAAGATTTATATATCCAATTTTTGATAGTCAATGGGTGTCACCTCTTGTGATAGTCCCTAAAAAGAATGGCAAATGGAGGATTTGCATGGACTATAGAGAATTAAACAAGGTAACCAAAAAATATTATTTTCCCTTGCCATTCATTGATCAAGTTCTTGATACATTGGCTGGAAAGAAATATTTCTGCTTTCTAGATGGGTTTAGTGGCTATAATCAAGTTTCCATAGCTAAGGAAGATCAGGAAAAGATAACCTTCACATGTCCAGTAGGTACCTATGCTTATAAAGTCTTACCTTTCGGGTTATGCAATGCACCTACCACTTTCCAAAGAGTAATTTTGGCTATCTTTGCTGATCTAATAAATGAGTGTGTAGAAGTCTATATGGATGACTTCACAGTCTACGGTAATACCTTTGAAGAAACCTTGTCAAGCTTGCAAAATTTTTTGATTAGATGTCAAGAGAAAAACCTCTCTTTGAGTCATGAAAAGTATTTTATGATGATGAGAGGAGGCATTATTCTAGGGCATTACATATCAGAAGAAGGTGTGAAAGTAGATCCTACAAAAATACAAGTTATTCAATCCCTTCAACCTCCAAAAATACAAACAGAGGTGAGAAGTTTCCTAGGACATGCAGGATACTACCGTAGGTTCATTAAAGACTTCAACAAAATTGTTGCTCCCATGCTTAAGCTCTTAACTAAAGAAAGTGAATTCAATTGGACTGAAGCATGTCAAGAAGCCTTTGAAGTTATAAAATATAAATTGATTACTGCTCCAATCCTAAGAGGACCAAATTGGAAATTACCATTCCATATACATTGTGATGCTTCGGGTTACGCAATAGGAGCAGTATTGCAACAAGTTGAGAACAAAATACCTTATGCTATCTATTATGTAAGTAAAAATTTGCATGGAGCCAAGCTTAATTACACTATTACTAAAAAATAATTTCTAGTTGTGGTCCATGCCATTAATAAATTTAAACATTACATAATAGGGTATGAAGTATTCATTCACACTGATCACTCTACCATTAAATACTTAATGAACAAAGCAATAGTAGGAGGTAGAGTGGTTAGATGGCTTCTTTTTCTACAAGAGTTCAATGTCACGATTATAGATAAGGTAGGAAAAGATAACGTCATCACAGATCACCTATCTCGTATGCAAATATTTGATGATGATGAGTTGATTCTTGATAACTTCCCAGATGAACATTTGTTTGCTCTTTCTATTTTTACCCCTTGGTATGTTGATATTGTAAATTACTTAGTAACAAGAAAAATGCCTCAAAACTATACATCGCATGAGCATAGGAAATTGATACGTCAAAGTATTCCTTGCATGTGGATTCATGGAGTCTTGTTTAGAAGATGTCCTGACCAGGTAATTAGGAGATGTGTGCAAGAAGATGATGTATATGACATCATTCAGGCAACACATGAAGAACCCTATGGAGGCCATTATGCCACCCAAAGAATAGTTAGTAAAATACTTCAAATTGGTTATTTTTGGCCTACTATGAATAAATATGTCTATAAATTTGTTGAGAGATGTGACGCTTGTCAAAGAGCTAGTAAGCCTACCCCTTCGATGGAAATGCCTTTGGTTCCACAAGTAGTACTTGAACCATTCGAGAAATGGGGAATTGACTTTGTTGGACCAATAGACCCTCCAAGTGAAGGTAATAAACACATACTTGTGTGTATAGATTATGTTACTAAGTGGGCTGAAGTTAAAGCTTTACCACGAGTGCAAGTTGAACCAATTCACTGATTTCCTTTATGAAAACATTATGCAACGCTTTGGAGCACCTAGAGAATTAGTTTCAGACCATGGAACCCAATTTATCTCCAAAGTGATTGAACATTTTGTTGATACTTATCAAATAAAGCATAAGAAAACCTCACCATACCACCCTCAAGCCAATGGACAAGTAGAAGTTACGAATAGAGAACTTGAAAAGATCATTACAAAAATCGTAATTATTAATAGGGGTGATTGGGCTGAGCGATTAAAGGAAGTTGTATGGGCATACAATACAACTTGGAAAACCACCACAGGATTATCACCTTATGAAATGGTCTATGGAAAACAAGCTATCATGCCCATAGAATTTGAGATAGAAACTCTTCGCACAATGGTACAACTTGATATGAATTTGGATAAAGCACAAAAATCTAGATTGGAAAAGTTAAACATTCTGGATGAAAGGAGACTAGAGGTATTACATAGGACTGAAATAACCCAACAACAATGAAATAAATGGCATGATAAACATATTGTACCATGCACATTCGAATCAGGAGATTGGGCTTTGTTGTTTGATTCTCGTTACCAAGACTTTCAAGGTAAACTGAGGACCAGATGGCTAGGACCCTATGAAATCAAAGAGATATTCAGAAATGGTACAATCAAGCTTAAGCCTATAGATGATTCAACAAGAAAATTTCTAGTAAATGGCCATAGGCTTAAATTGTATAAGAAGCCATTATCTAAGGAGGAATTCATACACCATATTAAGCAACAAGCCGAATTGCAGTCCATTTCTGAACTGCAAGCAACCACTATCAAATAAAATTTTCTCTCTTAAATTAAAAAAAAATATTATGCTTCCTTTGTTTCATCATGAAGTTTCTATATCTACAGTATTTCTATCTTATTCTCATCAATTTTCAGTCTCAATGTTTCAAAAATAGCCCAAGAGGTATTTCTTTAAAAGAATTTATAGGAAAATGACTATTATATGTTGCATAATACTTTGTTTGCTAGATAAAATCTGGATGTTTTTCAATTACTCAAACAACATTAGTGTTTTGAGTAATTTTCATTGAAATTCAAGCAATATTTTGATGTTGCAAGTTATTCCTAGTCAATCAAACTTTTCTTGGACTATGCACATTTGAACATATAAAAATATTGTGGGATGTGGAGAGATTGACTCATGTGTTACTATTGCCATAAGTGAATAGTTTCCCTTGCTTATCCATCTATGTGCATGGTCTAGAGTACTACTGAATTGGCAAAAGGACAAGCTCACCCTTCATCCCTAAACAAAAAGAAGAAAAGGAAAAGAATAGTAAGGATAGGATCAAATTCCCATCAAAAATTTGATAGAGTGGTTGGGAATCCAACTCCCCAAAATTCTTACTCCTTTAAAAAAAAATTTTTTTTTTTTTTTTATCCCTTGCTCCTCATCTAATCGAGCAAGTATCCCAAAAAGTATCTTCTTGCTTCTCATAAAAATATGCAAGAACCCCAAAAGCAATAAAAATCCCTTGCTCCCTCTCAAAATGAGCAAGTATCCCAAAGAAAAGTTAAATAAGGGTAAAAGAGCTTGAATCCCTAGAATTCTTAGTATCTTGAACACCATGGGGTACTCTCCATTAAAGTATCCTTACGCAGTAGCACTAAGTCTGGACAAGACCTATGGATGCTCATAGATAAGCTAGCTTGTTGGCACAAGTGATCTTTGTTGTTACTCAATCCTCACTCACAATGGTAAATGAATACTCACTGCACACACAGTTGGTCCTTGAGAAAAGTTTGAAAACATTAGGATAACTTTAACACCATGATGATTTGTGAAATGAATAGATGAAATTATTTAAAAATCACTAGGATGTTTGAAGTCTTTGAGAAATAACTCTAGAGTATCCTAAGCAGGAAAAATTTAGAAGCAAATTCCTACAGTTCATTTTCTTCTATCAAAATATGGCTTTCATCTCTCAAAATTTTGTATCTTTTTACAAAAGCCATCATAACATCTGAATATCTATTCCATTTTTTAAAATACTTCAAGTCTTTAATAGATATCTATTTTTGTATACATTGATGACTGATATCAAGCCTTATAATCATTATCTTTCTCTCATTTGGTTACTCCTTAATGAAATTTAGGAAGCACAATCACAAAAATTATAATAAACCCCCATAAATAAAACTCATTATTATGTCATCCATCACTATAAATAAAACACCCTTCATCTTGTTTTGGCTATATAGCCAAAATTACAGTTTGGGGGGGATAATAGAGGTATATAAAGTTCACAATATAGTTTGGGGGAAGAAATAGGTAAAGTATTGTTCCAAACTCTAGCAACTATAGTCCCGTAGACATCTTTGTAGATGTCTTCTATAGATGCCTTCCGTAGGTATCTTCTGTAGGTATCTTCGTAGATATCTTTTGTAGGTATCTTCTGTAGGTATTTGTAGGTCTTGTAGATATCTTCTATAGATATCTTCTATAGATTTCTTCCGTATAGGTCTGTTGTAGAAATTTTACGTAAGCATCTTTCGTAAATATTATCAGTAATAATCTTTTGTAAATGATTTTCATAGGTATCATCAGTAACAATATTCTGTAAGCATCATCTGTAGATGTCATCCATAAGCATATATCATGAAATATTCTAAGTGTCAAAATTTAAAATCAGGCCAGGCAAAGTGAGACACGTGGTAATTTAAGGAACGCTAGGACATGTAATAAGGGTGCATCAACAAAGACTTTTAAAAGGAAACTTGGTGGTAATGTTTTAAAGCAATTAAGAGGGACAAGACAACAAAATAAAAAATTTAGCCCTCTTATGACTTGTACAGTTAGCCTAGCACCACATAAACACCTCTTATGACATGTCCATATAAACGAGTGCCACATGCCAATTAAAATTCATAGTTCTTATTGAAAATGCAGTCGTCCTAAGGGTCAAAAGTAAGAATGACATGTGTTTCATTGGGGCATGTGCATTAACGAGAACATGGACCAATCCACTTGACCACTTCAACAATAAGTCACCATGTAGGATGAAACATGGCATGAGAAGAATGATTAAAATATTGATTTTATTCTATCCAATGGGTGACTAAGAATTATGACATGTGGTAAATCAAACCCACCTCGCCATGCAAGGTGGTGGGTAGGTTTGGCACCAAGATGAAACCAACCACCCTAGAACCCATACCATTGTAGGATAGGTGGATTCTCTTTGCCAAT
The DNA here is from genome assembly GCA_028583015.1 of Wollemia nobilis. Lineage (NCBI taxonomy): Eukaryota > Viridiplantae > Streptophyta > Pinopsida > Araucariales > Araucariaceae > Wollemia > Wollemia nobilis. The sequence goes on along the minus strand of JAQPPZ010017101.1, from coordinate 5,171,886 downwards.
CATAGGGAGACAATGTGGATGAACAATGCAAACCATCGATTAAAGTTTGAATGGAGGGTTACGATGAATGGAAAGAAAACACGATGGTCTAGAAGCTTTGCCATGATGCCCATAGAGGAAAATGATTATCGACACGTGGCTTTCATCGATGAATCATGTGCTAGGATGTGGATCTCAGCCATATGTCATTGATTAAAATGAAATCAATGGATGGAAATTCATTAAATCAAAAAGTATTTTCTATCATTGATCTTAGGGTAAAAAGTCCTCATCATCGATAGATGTTTGATGTGTCTCTATCGTAGGATAGGGTTAATCAATGATGAATGATCTCTGCATGCAGCCATGCAAAGTAAAACCAACCCTAAATCATTTTTTTCATAGATGAGCCACTCAAAATCGAAATTGATCCCTTGTAATAGCTTTTTGAGTAATTTCTTCTAGTTTTTCTAGTAAAATTCATTGAAATCATTTAGTTGAATGGAAGTGAGCTTCGAGATTCTAAAAAATTGCATGAGCAGAGGTTAATTTTTTTCGATGATGTAGGAAGGGTGGCAAAATAGTGTCAAAAGTGATAGGTAAAAACAAACTTGTTTATTGTTCAGTTGTCGCAAATTCATTTCTTATTTTATTTTTCTTTTGCACATAAAATAAAGGGAAATTAAAGTAAAAATGTAGAAATGTGCAGAGGATTAGGATAATATTAATGAGGGTTTTAGCGATAATTTTTTGGGTTAACTATAGACAAGTTTATAAAATAATAATTTTTTTTTATTTTGTTCTTTTACATTTTCATTTCTGAAGATAATAAAACACTCTACAAAATTGTGAAATAAATTTTTGTTGCTATTGGGATAATTGTAGGGTTCCCAGTTTATAAAACATTGGGGTTTCTAAGAAATCTTCTGCCTATCCCTTTCTACTTTAAAGAAAATGAAAAAAACCTAGACTCCACTATGCCTCACTCTATGTTTCAGAAGCGTAGTGAACCATCCTCGATCGAAACCCAGAACCCTAGTGACGTTGTAACCAAGTTATTCCAAAATGCTAGATGGTGGGAGGCTCTTACCAAGTTTAGAGGGCATGACCAAGGAGTGGCTAAACATTTTATCCTGAATTGTGACCTTGATAGGATGACCACTCAAGTTGGAGGTATTCAATTTAATCTTAACCCTAGTTTAATCTTGGAGGTACTGAATCTATCGAAAGTAGGGTTACCATACTACAAAAATCCCTCCAAAAGTGTTACTGAGTTGGTAGCCAAATTTGGTGAAAAATGTACTATTATCAGGGATAAGGAGGGATGGATAAAAGGGGTGTCTACTTCTTCACTTCCCCTCTTATGGTAGGAGGCAACCATCCTAATTATTAAATTCTTTACCCTAGAAGGACGAATGTCCACCTGTGCAACTTACCATCTTCGTATGTTAATGAATCTAAAGTTTCCCAAAAATAGTGAATGTGTTATCAATTTACCTTACTTCTTGTTTCAATCATTGAAATCTACAGTTTTATGGGTTAAGCCTAAAAACCCCCAAGAAAAACCTAAATTACACCTACTTGCACATCATGGCTTGATTAAGTTAATAGTCTTAAAGAAATCTCATGAAGTTAAAATTATGTGGAATCGGATAGTGGATGAATCTAACCTATCGGAGTACTCTAAATCCATTGAGAATGAATTTGAAGAAGATAATTTGACTGAAGAAGAACATGAGTTCGATAGTCAGGGGAAGAACCTGACAGTCCAAAATGTAAATGCCAACTTGCTAAAAATATCAAACCAAACCAGTCAAAATTTAGGCATCAAAAAAATACTATCAAAACTCATAAGAAAAAGGATACATCAGGGCATGAATTTGATTTACCTAAACCTGAGTCTACTACCAAAATCTTGTCCCACCTTCGGGCACAAAATACTATCTTACAGATCAAAATTGATAAATTGTGAGAGGATTTCATAGAGCATTCTAAACTGATTCAGTGAGCCCTTACCCTTTAGATAGACATGATCAAACAACTTTCAATGGATAGGGTGATGAAACCCATTGATTCTATCAACCGACCACCACTTGTCGATGCTTCTCCAAACAAAAGTTCCACACCTAATAAAAAGTAAAAAAAGTCAGTGAACTTCAGCAAAGCATCCCATACACCTAAATCGATTGACTTTTCTAAACTCCTTGATGAAGATAGTCCCCACCAGCTCATCAGCCTGATGTAGCAAAATCAACCTAAGAAATCGGTTTCTCCCATCAAGATAGGAACCACACTAAGGAATCTTGTCTTGAATGTCGGGATACCCCCAAAAATCAATGTAGTGATAGATAATATTGTTGCTTCAGTTGAGGAACTTTCACCTTCTCAGACGTAGGATGCAGAGCAGAAGGAAGATTCACATGAAGTTGAGCATATCAAAACTATTATGGTTGAGACACTAGTGGGTGAATAGAAATCCAAGGAGCAGGTACAAAAAGTAAAAATGGAATACAAGTTACCATAGCTAAGACCACCATCTTCATGAATCTCTACTCAATGGACACAAGTCAGATGAACTGCAAAGCAAAAACTATTGAATTATTTTATTCAGACTCTTATGTTAATATATTATTATTATTATTTGTATATGTTTATTGTTTTATCTATAATTATTTTGATGGTATACATAAATATTTTTGAATAATGTTGATGTTATTGTATATAGTTTTTCATGTCTAAATATGTACGTATAAATAAAGTTTGATGTTTTTGCAAAAAAACAATTTAAAAAATGTATTTTTTTTTTTAGAATTGTTCTGATAACATACTCTTGTAGAAAATATCATCTGAAAAAAATAGTTGTGCATAGTACATTATTTCTCTATAAAAAAATGATTTCTATTGATGAAGAATTCTAGAGTCATTATTCTTTGATGAGTTTTTGTACAATTGTATTGATAGAATATTTTATCTACAATTGCATATATTCGATTGGAACTGTGTAACATGTTGGTTTATGTTTTATATATTTCTGGAAATGTTCATTTCTCAATATCATGATTCCTTTCCTGGAAACAATGTCTGATATCTGTTTGTTTACTCCTGGAAAATTTTACACAAACTCATAATGTCTTGTTTCATGGATTATAAATGGTTTTCTGAAAGACAATGTGAATTCTGATTAATTTTAATCTTTCAGTTGCAAGAATCTGGATGATGACATTTGATATGTGTGTAAAATCTGTCATATTTTGTTTATCTCATCTCTCCATATGCATGAGGACATGCATAGATTTCAGTTTGGGGGAAAATGATGAGAGGATATTTGGCATGTATTTCTATAATAGAATGTTTCATTCTTATGTTTAATTAATGATTATAATGTGTTTTATGTAAGTTATTGTTGTATATTTTTGTAATTTGTCAATAAAAGGATAAATGTAGTTAATCTGATAAATGTGTTTGTTTTATGTAAAATACGTCCGAGTTATGAGTAATTATGCAGGCAAGGTGTTGAAGAATGTTCCACAGATGAATGATGCAGCTAGCGCAAGCCTTGGGATACACCTTGGATGCAAAGAGATGGGCGTAAGAACAAAGGATGTAGGAAGTCTAAGGCATGGTGATAGAGCAGTAGTAGATTACTATTATAGAAGATGGTAGCTAAAGCATGTTATAGAAGATAGTAACTGAAGCATGTTACGGAAGATAGTTACCGAAGTACGTTATAGAAGGTAGCTACTAAAATATGTTACCAAAGGATTTTTACCAATAGTTATCGAAGGATTTTTACCAATAGTTACCAAAGGATGATTAAGTTTGTTAATTGATGTTGCTTGCCACATCATGTTCACACGATAGCCAAGTATTTCCAGTCAGCATAATATTTGATTTATCATGTATTCTTCACATGGGATATTGTGATTAATAAAGTTGTTATTACTTTATTCAATAAAGTTGTGTAATCCAACTATTGTTAGGTTTATTAGATTTAGACGCAAGATTGTTGAACCTTTTCCTGGAATAAAGGACATTTGGTTATATTGTATATCTTGCGAAATGTCAAAGTTAGTGTTTCTTTGTTAAGTTAGCTTATGTATTGCCACTTGGACCATTCAGGAGGTTTACCAAGTCCAAGCAGGAATAGGAATTGTATTAATTTAGATTATTTTGGTTAAGTACATAGTTGTCGCATCATAAGTCCACAAAACTCCACATGGAAAAATACGTGGAAGAGTTTATTCAGAATTGTACAAGTCATCATATATATTACATAGGAAGACCTTTGAAGAGGTCTAATGTTGAAATGTCCAAATGCTGAAATATTGAATTGTCTTGTCGAGATTTTCTAAAGAAATTGCGCCAACATGTACATTTGAATCACCAACAATAAAAGCAACACTTTATTCTTCGCATATGGTAACTGTGTCATTTGTATTTACTGTTTAATTTCATTTATGTAAGTGTAATTGTATTTCCCTGCATTCATAGAATAAAATCATGTTAGGAATAGTTATGCATTTTAGTCATTGAGATAAAGTAAACTAGGGGAGAAAGACTTACACTATCTTCTAGGAGGCAGGGCCCACTCCTACAGCCAGTCCCTAAGCTCTCACCCCTACAATAGGTTAGAAATAGTTAATTAACCTTAGAATATAAAATAAAGTAAGTTGCATTTTCATAAAATATAAAGTCAGAATAGATAAATAAAACTAAACTGCATGAGGATCCTCAACAATAGTTAGACTCACCAATAAGTTAAATTCAACAATAGTTAAACTCATCAATAGCCAATTATAGTTAGAAATTGCATTCTATTTTCATTCCTGCACAATCTAACTCCTATTTGCAAACACCTAAAACTAAAAGAAATCTAAACTAAGCTTAGCATTGATCCCTATGGTATGATCTATATTGGATTGCTATTCTTTAAATCTAACCTTGATTACCCTCGGATTGAAAAATTTAAATGTAAGCTATTATAGTTGATCAGAGGTGGACCTCGACTTGGGATGACATGGAAGGACTATGGTCAGATGATGGATTAGGGAATGGTGAAGGTTGGGATATTTCACAATCTGTTAACTTAACTTGTGAAACATTAGGTGATGGTGATGGATTGGCTTTGGAAGGTTGTTGAATGGATGATGATGATGATGAAGTGGATGGTAATGATGTTGATGATGTGGACTGACTATAACTACATGTGCATGTAGTCAAAGATGATGGGATTGTGGAAGCTTGATGAGGGTTGGTGATAGGGAGATCCTTAGGAATGGGATCCTTTGATGAAGAGATTGGTGAAGTGGTGGATGAATTGGTTGATGGTGAAAGGAAAAGGTGAGTGGACGGAAGCATGGACTCATAAGGATTTAAAATAAAATTACAATACTTAAACGACTCGATGTTCGTTAGTATGCAATGTACTTGTTCCTCATGAACATATTTTAGGCATTGATATAAAATGGAAGGGACACATATCATTTTACTCATCTGAGGTCTTCCAAGGAGTACATTGTATGCCATGGATCCTTCCAAGATGTGAAACATGGTGTGCAATATTTTGACCCCTCCTTCAATGGGTAAAATAACAGTGCCAACTATGGAACACAAAAATCATTGAATTCTTTTAGGGTAAATTATGACTTGGTGATATGATATGGAGGAAGGTTCAAATGATGAATGGAGGATGTGGTGATGATGTTTATAGAAGAACCAATATCAATTAACACTCTTTTAAAATTCTTATTTTCAATCGTATCCATGATATGCAATGGAATATCTATGGATTCCAATGATATTGGCTTAATCTCAAAGTCATAGAATGTTATGGAATATTTCATGCATATTTAAATGCTCCCCATAAATTTGTTTAAGTTATTAGGATCTTGAGATTGTAATTCTATGGATTAACTCATAGATTAAAAATTTAGTGGAAGCCATTTTCAAACTTGTAGTTAACTGAATACTCAATGAGATGATTGGTCGTGGTGGATGATTGATAGGTGGATTTGGAGGATTTGATTGGATAGGGATATGGATGGGTGATGAAGGATTTGGAGAAACTTGAATGGGTGGTGATATAGTAGGTTGTGACACACTTGCTTGAGGTGGTTGCCTTTGTTGGTTGTTCCTTTGACCTCTAGTCACCACATGGATAGCTCCTACAAACCCTTGGTATTTTTGGATATGATTGAATTTATTGAGAGGATTTTTGGTGTTAACTCCCCATAAATTTTATTACACCTCCTCATGATGAGTAAGTGGTGTTTTAAATATACCAAGGTTTTAATTTTGTTGATCAAGGGGGTTATCAAGCTTGATTACCCCCAAGTCAATGAGATCTTTCACTATGTCTTTAAATGAATGGAAATTGTTAATGTCATTCCCATTGTTCCTATGATAAGGATAAAATAGATGTTCTCGATAGAGTTTACTACGTTTTATGGGATCATCATCTTATTTCAGGTAAAACAAGTTTTTTCGTGTCATACAACCTTCAAAAAATTGAAGCATATGACTGAGATAAGGATGTGTATTGGTGATTTTATCAGACATATTATCACCAAGGATGGTTTTCCATAGCTGACCTTGTGTTTTGCATGGCTTGAGTTGTTGAGGGTACCACATGATAGGTAAGTTTTTGTGGTGTTTGTTGCAAAAATTGTTGTTGAGCCATTATCAACTGGATCGTGACCACTTGATTAACTTGATTTGGTTGATTGGTTGGGATAGCCTGTGTTGATTTTGGTTGGCTAGAATAGTTTCTTTTATATTGGCCCTTGTTTTGCCATTCTTTATTTTTAGGCCTAAGAATACCTTCTTGGATTTTGATCTTCTCAATGACACTAGCTTGAGCTAAAGCTTCTTCAAATGATTGATAAGTTTTTATTTGAAGCATACAAGAGATATTTTTTAAGCAACTCTTAGTGAATAACTTAATTAGCTCATCCATTAGTAGGGTGAATAGCAATTTAGTGATGAAAACCCTCCAACAGTTTCTAAAATCATAGATAGATCCATAATCATGTTGTCTTAAATAATAAACATCAAATAATGAGATCTTATTTTTAACATTTAAGATGAAATGCTCAAATAATTGATCAATCAATTTCTCAAAAGTATAAATACTATGACTTGGAAATTGATTATACCATTCTATTGCATCTTCTCCTAATGTTTGAGGAAAATATTGAAGCATGAGAGTATTGTCGTGTTGAATTCTAAATCATGCATGTACAAAAGTGCTCACATATTCTTTGGGATCCTTAGTTCCCTTAAATTTTTCAAATTTAGGCATTGTGAAATCTATCGAATATGGTGGGGATGGTACCGAAGGATGAATTAGTTAATTGATTAATTGGCATAAATTTGATTTCTGGTTTGAAAACCATGAGTAAATTGTATCAATTGATCTATCTATTTTTGCATGACCTTAATTCAAGGGTCTTCCTCAAGAATTGGAAGCCTTGAATTACCTGATGATTTTGTGGTGGAGTGGAAAAATGTTATGGAGTGACTAAGTGATGATGTCATTGGTAATGATGACTAGGTGAATTTGATGGAAATTAATGGATGGGAGAATGATGATGAAAATATGGGAATTATGGAATGATGTTGATGTATGAGGTTGACTAATGTAAATAGGATGGGTAGTGGTATGTCTTGGTGGGAGAACATGGACAGAAACCATAGAAGACTATGGTGCCCATGATGGACCCTGGTTAACAAGGATAGTCTGAGTAGAGTAAAGACTTAGATTTCACCTGTACTTATTGTTGAGCATTTTATGTTATCTAAGAATTTTTTTTAGGTGTTCCCATACCTCATTAATATCTTTATTAGAAGCTAAAGGTATGGAGGTATATGGTATGGAATATATGGATTGGGGTTAAGTTACACTATATTTGGCAACTTGTGAGGCTAAAAATTATGAAGCAAAATTTATATGTGCTTCATACAAGGGGTTGGTGTAGGTGGAGGTGTACGATATGCTAGGAGCACATGAGGGTTGGGGAATAGACATATGGGAGGAAGGTGCAACTGATGCCTCAAAAATAGGGTTAGTGCACACCTGGGTAAATGTGGATGATTTTTTGGAATAAATAGGATCCTGTTGTAAAGTAGAATCCTATCTAGGTGAGATGGATACTGACTCTAAGACATATCTAGAAGATTTCATGAGAGATTCTACTCTTTCCATGTCTAAATGGGTAATGTTATGGTCAATGGTTGGGGAGGTTGACTCCTCTTGGGGTATATCCATATGAAAGGCTATGGATGGTAAAGAATGTGAGGGACCCATAGACAAATATGTTTGTGTCACATTCAAGGAATCTACCATAGAAGTGGTTGGGAAGGTGGATGAAGGTTCCATTTTATTATCTTGATTTAATACTTGCTTTTGTTTTTTATTAAGACCATAAAGTAAATAAATCAAAATACGGATTATGTATTAAACTAAAAAATTCAATTTAAATTTTCACAACAAAAATAAACAACCAATGCTAAGTTTGTTTAATACATGTGTCTTACCTTGTTCATTAATTATCTCCTTTTAATATGAGTTCATTTATTAAATTTCAATCTTGTGTGTTTCAAATGTACTAATATGAATAAATCAAATAAAGGTATGGCGAGGTTGAGGCAACGATATTCTTTCTAGTGATCAAATATAGAAATTTTTCTTGGAGGTGACCTAGGATTTCTAAGGGTAAATATTGGTGGATGGAGATAATGCCACCATCACCAAATCTCAAGCAATGGTTGGTGATAAAAATCCAGCCACTAGTGTTGAATGTGAATCATGTAGTGTGTGGTTATTTTTAATTTTTTAATTTTTTATTGTGTTCAAACAATGTTAGAAAAATAACCACTTTCAATGGTCTAAATCAAAAGCCACTATTCACAATACCAATTTCTCCAAAGGATATAGAGTACACCACTTAAGACCCACTCTAAACATTTGGGGGTTTGTCTATTCCTCCATATGGAATCATCCAAGTACGAGGATACTCTTGGTATATGAACAATGTTCCTACTTAGACCACAAAAAATAGATATCTCTAACCCTAATAATGCAAACTAATTATGTAATTTTGATTTACATGAAATTATAATGCAGTATTATTATTATTTTTACACAGCAAAAACTCAAAAATTTCAAATTGAAGTTGTGAAAGGATGCAAATGATTGATTTAAAATTCTAAAATGCATGCTAATATGAATGCTATTTTCTATATTAATTAGTGATGTTATTTTTATATCAAAATCCTAAAAAAAACAAAAAAGCAAAAAATATAAATAGAAAAACTAGGGTTTGGTTAGTGGACATATAAACAACCTATGTATTTGTCCTAGATTCTCTTTAAAATACCCCTAGGCATTTTTGAAATGCACCTGGTCATTTATGTATAGCTCTCGAGCATCGTTGGGCATTTTACGCACCTTCTTCAACTTCCTACAACTTTCAAAAACCCTAGATCCAAAAACATCTATGAAATACATGCTTATAAAAACCTTGCAAGATGACAAAAAATAGCAAGTAGATTAGTAAGGCAAATTATAAACAAAAACCCTTAGTGGATCCCAATATGATAGTCATTTAAAAATGCAACACCAAACAATGCTAAATAAATTGAACATAAATAATCCAAAATTGCACAATAGATGATCTTATATTAATGGAGGGAGCCTAAAAACACTATTGTTACAATGTGGATCCTTGAATCCTTTTTGATATAGATTTACAAATGGCTAGGGTTCTTTGAAACCCTAGAAAACAATGTGGGTGGTGTCTTTAGGTGCATCTTTGCTCCCAATAGAGTTGAGTGGGCTTCTTGATATCTAATTCCAAGCCACTCTAGCTTAAACAACTATCTAATGCTAATGTAGCACCTTTAGATCTGTACATAATGACACAAAAAATAAATTAGTAATGACTGTGGGGCTCCATAACTTGAGGCCCTCTAGAAGCAATAGTAAAACCCTAACTATCTACTGTAAATTAAGTAAATAGAAATAAAAGTGCATAAAATGAAATAATACCAATTGCTTTACCTTACTTGCTTGTTGTCTTCTGATCCATGAGATTTTTTGCAATAAATAGGTGCGATGATGTCCTAGCATAGCTCAAAGGCTAGGAGGTATTCAAAACACTTGCATAAAACACCCACAGGTGCATGGAAGCTATAGAAAATACTCGTGGGTACTCAGGACTAGTAGGGAGGTGCCCAAAGGTTCTTGGTGGTGGAAGGGAAGTGCCTAGACGCACTCAGTAGTGACAAAATGCAATCGAATGTGTTTGATGGTTGAAGAAGGATTTTGCAAAAGTAGATTTAGTGAGGGGAACATATGGCGATGACAACAAGGGTTACGATGAGTGATAATGGAGGTAGAAGTACTTGAATACTCCAAGGGAAGATGAAACTCAAGGAATATTTGGGTATGAATTACTTATGAAACTCAGGAATTTAGTCACTCAAGGGTTGAGCCATAAAAATAGCTCCTATTTATAATCCAACCTAGGGCATGCTAGGGTTTCAATGACACTAATCGTGTGGTTGAGATAAAATCATATCGGAGGGTGGATATTAAATTTAGGGTGTGGCATGGATTTATGTGGATGGATGGGACAATATTAAATTAAATCGGATAACTGGTATTAATTCACTTTTATAAATATATATTTATTAAATATATAAAATATTAATATTAAATATATATAATGGGCAAAAGTATACATGAATAATGGGTAAAAATGGCAAGAAAGTTAGGATGGATGACAAATATCTAGGTTTTGGTGTCTATAGATATATCCCAAGAGAACCTAGAAAATTAACCATGACACTAGGAGAGATGTATAGAGGGACATATTATTGTCTTAGAATTTCTAACAAAGAATCCCTAATATTAGGAGAAGTTTGCAAGAGTTCTAAGATAGAAATTTTGGCCAGAGTACAGGATAACTACTAGTGAAGGTCAAAATAAACTTGAGGTCTTAACACTAAGGGTAAATTCCCTTCTCTTGTACTCTTCCTATGATTATTCCTTAAAATAAATATGGGCCACGACAAATAACTCGTATCCTATTGAGGATGTTGTGTTGACTGAGCTTGAGTTTGTTTCCTTATAGTTACTCCAACCATTTTGACCATATTACTATGGGAAGATGGCTCATTTTGATAAGATACTTGATTAGCTACCCTTTTTCCATGCTTAGGTAATGGATATCTAAAGATCCCCATATATTGATTATTCATGGTCCCTTTTTGAGTAGCAGGTTGATTATTTTATGATTGGGAGTTATTTATAACAAGTCATCCTGCATCGATCAAATCTTGAACCACATATTTTAATATTTTACAAGAATTTGTCCAATGTCCTTCCACTCTATGATAAGCACAATGATAGCCTACCTCATACCAATTGGTTGTAGTATCTAGTTACCTTCTGGGAGGCAATTCAAATATATTTATTTCCAAAATATTATTTAAAACCACTTACATAGGTATGTTAAGTCTTGTGAAATTCCTTTATGAATATTTTTCAAGTATTATCTTTTATAGGTTTTTAACAATATTGTTAACAGGTCTACCATCCGCTACACCATCACCAACCACCTGATTATTCTTATGTTGTGACTTAGTGGTTTTATATTATTTCACTTTAAGTTGTCCTATTTTAATAAGAGCTTGTTCTACTTCATTTCTAACTCAATTTCTTGGTCAAAGGATGTGATACTAGTTTCAAATACATAAGATAACTATTCTTGTAGATTTTTGATAAATATCTCAAGCATATCTTGAGGAGGTGAGGTATATCTCAAGAATCCAACTAGACTCTTCCAATGATATAGGAACTCTGAAAATATTTCCTCTTTACCTTGTTTTAGATTGTAGACATCCTTCATGGTTACATTCCTCTCAACATAGGCACCATTCAACAAATAATTTAGTTGTCTCTTCAAAATTTCTCAAGTAATGATTGGCAACTGATAATACCATTCTAGTGCCATGCCGATAAGACTTTTAGGGAATGTATTTAACAACAATATATCATCATAGATGATATCATGGAAAGCTATTATGAATCTTCTTAATTTATTAATTCGATTTTTTATTCCCATATATATAGGTAGAACTAGCATGGGGAAATGCTTAGGATAGGTCTAGGAGCAACTATAATATCTAGGGGTTGACTGCACATCTCCTTATAGTTGTAGGTGAAACTAGAGGGTTGAATCATTTCCACTTTTGAAACCAATTATTTCACCATATTTGTTAAAATTTATACCTCTGGGTATTTGTTGTGCAAGGCCCCTAGATTCCCTATGGGATAAGTAAACTATTGAACAAGTACTTGGCCCATGTTGGAGGTATTGATACTGTTGTGATATGTGGTATCTTGCTAGAGAGGATAACTAAAAATTGGTGGAATATAAGAAAAAATATTGAGATGAGTAGATTGAGGAGGAAATTGAAAATAATTTTGAGTGATACTACTAGTTGGAAGAGTTTGCGAACTCCCTCCAATGTTGGTGGTTATAGTAGTAGCACAAGTTGATTGATGGGCATGATTACCATGATTCAATAATTTAGACAAAAGGTTATTATGAACACATTTAGGAGAGACTATTGGAGGAGGGGGAGTCTCACCTCTTTTAATTTGAGCCTCTCATTCCATAGTTATTATCAAGTCTTCCTTATAGCATTTCATAAATCCCTAAATATATTCAAATGATTTAAATATGTAGTGCCCATTAGGCCCTTGAAGGGGATCATAGTTAATTTCAATTTCCATATATTCTTGCTATTTGTATCAAGGTTAGGGTTTTCTCTATCAATATGATCATTTTATTGGGGAACATGATCAAACTATACCTATATTTTCTAAATTCTAAGGATTGGAACCATTAGAAGAAGTGAAAATATAGAAGAGAAAAAATAGCAAAAGGCACACAAGAATATTTTAAGGTATTTATTAATGTTCTTCTGATTCTAAAAAAAAAAATTAGTGGTCTTGTTAAAAATTTTCAAAATAAAATTAAACAGGGAGAAGGCTTCCTAATTGCACCACTAAGACATGTTTTCACATTGTGTTCACAAAATATGTAGAGGGGAAAAATTGTGCACAAGCATACGATTCTCAAGGTTGGATTCATAGGGAAGCCTTGAGGTGACCCGATGGTATTTATAACTCTACACTTGGTGTGGGGGAGGAAGGGTTCACCAACAATGGTTTTAGAACTCACTCCAAGTTTGGAATATATTTAATGTGTTTAATTTAAAATAATCACCTAGTTTTGGCCTTTCTATAGCTAAGCTATGAAATGAAAGAATCAATGCAAGAATCAAGATGCAATAAGACAAGAGTTAACTCTTGATAAAGAGAAAAAAAATAAAAAAGGAGGAAAGGGAGGTCCAAACTTGTTTAGGGCAAATTGGAGGGTCTCTTCAAGGATCTAGGGAAAATTACTCACTCAAGTGGGTCAATTTTTCATGTCTACACCTTTGCCATATATTTTGGAATCAGATACTAAAATAGTATATTATTTTCATAGTTACCCTCTTGATGGTTGTGAGTTGCTCTTGGAGGGGTGATCTATCTTCCTTCTCTCTAAATTAAATTACTAGGAGCTTTGCCAACTAGTCCAAACTTTTAAATAATCTTAGGCTGAGAATGAGCTCTCCCTTAGAGTGAGTCCACCAATAACCTCAAGGATATATCTTGTTTTTAATGAAATACACAACACATAAGCTCACTAGCTGATACAAATATTCTTTTAGAGTGACATCTTCTTTCAAGAAGTAAGATAGGGATTTGAGTTTTGAGATATAAATTGGATCCTATGTGTCAAGTGTAACTAGTGGTATCAAGAGACCTCTATCATTCCACATTGGAAATATTTTGGGAAGTTGAGGTACCACAACCACCATGCCACACCATCAATTCCTTCTTCTTTATCTTTGGTTTATAGGTGGTACTATATCTTATTGATTTTATTTGGTGAAGGCTCTAGTCATAGTCCTTTCACTCATATAGTTCTTGGACTTACCTTTGAGACTAAATATGTGAGGTGGGGAGATTTTTCTTCAACAAGATAATGAGATAGATACCCCCACTAGAATCTTAGTCTATATTTTGTTAGATTTCTTCAAAAAAATTCTTTTCAATCTAAGTCATCAAGTAGAGTTGCCAAGTGAATTATCTAGGTGTTTCTCTTCAGAGAGGAATACTATGAACTTCATCAAAGTTATCGTTAAATTTTTTCATTCATAATGGTGTAAACTATAGAAGCTCATCCCATTGAGTGTGCTAAAAAAAACTATTATCATATAAGAATGCATCTTCTAACCCACATTGGGACAACCAACAAGATGAATGCTCACATGCCTCATGTGGAGAAAAATAGTAGGAAGTGCCATAGATGGGGGAAAATATATAGGACAACCTCTAGGTTTTTTAATAAATTTTAGATCCTCATAGAAATCTAATACTTGATGCATAGTTGACCTCCATGAGCTAAGGCTAGGAAATAATTGTAATGATAGTAAAAAATGATAAATTAAATGCTTTTATAGAAATATAAAAACTTAAGCTATAGGGGAAATGGGCTAATTAATTAGGACCCCCAATTTCTAACTATAATAAGTGGTAATTAAACACAAAACATTTCACCTACAACTACTGAAAACAACCACGAAAAACCATCACCAATAATTGAGATATGCTAAGAAAGAAGGACAATAAAATTAGTAATAGCTTTTGTTAAAATTTTTAATGATTACAAGATAATGAGGCCTATAGAATTTGATGCTCCTTAAGCATGATAGAAGGTTTTTACTCCTCTTGTTATAGTAGTAAATAAGGATGAAAGTAATATCCCACGAGGCTAGGTACTAGGCATGACCAAACAACTCTCAATACCTTTTACAATAAAAGAGGGCCTATTTATTAGATGAGAAGAGGGTCCTTTCCCTCCAAATGTTTATGTAGAAGGCCTACAAATATATTATATTTTTATAACCAAAATCCTTGTACAATTTTGAAATTGTAGTTTTGAGGTCTCTAGATCTAGGGCCATAAATGTTGAATGTTTCTAGGTTTATAGTTGATCAAGTGTAATTGACTCAAATATTTGTTGTTATGTTGGGGTGGCTACACCATTACTCTTCCATTGTGTTTCTTATAGAATGCATCATCTTGTTAACATGGTAGACATGGCCTCCTAGACTAGTGTAGGTGGATAGGGTAGACTCATGTGTACGATGGGTAGTGACTAAAATCAACATGTGATTAGTTTTGATAGGCTTCTCTACAAAAGTCAAGCTTTATGGCCAACCAGTTGTTTTATTTAATTACTCCTTTTCCTATTTCCTCCCTCATACATACAACTTCCATGTATCCTTGGATAAGGTGGAACTTTATGTAGCCAATGTAGGGTCTTCTCCATTAGGCATTGGTGCTTTCTCTTCTTGGCCTTTTGATTGGATGCCATGTGTCTAGCCTTAGCCTATATCAAAGCCTTACCTCATAATTTACACTTTCCTATTTTAGAATAACATAGGGTGGAATATGGCATTAATTGTAGATGGAAAATGTAATAGGCCTTGGTACACTTGATACATTTGAATTTGGGTGGAAGGTGGGCATTGGTTGTAGATGGAAAATCTAATAGGTGTTGTAGTATTTGAGCTCATACACCTTTTATTATAGATTTATTCATTCAATTGAAGGTATAAAATACCTTTCAAAAATATTGCCTTGGAATGTCCTTCTTCTGACTGGTGTTACTTGGAGTGAAGGATGGATGTAGGGAAAAATTTCCTACATATACCAAAGATCACCTAGATAGCATGGGTTTGCAGGACTACTAGATTCAAAATCCTTCTAGGATCTTAATATAGATCATACCATCATTCATAAACAAAGGAAATATAACGCTAGTGTCAATGGTCATTATTGGATCTAGTACTAAGGCTTTAGACTAGGGAGGATCATTGTGACTAAACTAGAAATAACTAAGTCAATAAGACTAGGATGGTGGACAATGTGGATGTAGGAATAAATACCTCTTCTATTTAGATAATGGAAATGATATTGGAAGCTATGGTGGAGAGGATTTATAGTAGTTAGTCCTACCATCACTATGGAGGTGGTCTATCCCCAATAGATTTCCTTGGTTAGTAGTGGAGGTATATTATGACACCTTAGCTTAAAAGAGATCCAACTTGTAGGTATAAATGGTATCCTTGATAACTAAGTGAGATGTAGTATACAAAAATGTGGAAATATATATGTAGAAGTAGGAATAGTTGGTCTAATAGATATTAGCCTTATATTTTACAATCCTCATCCACCAGGCCAAGTAGGACATGGTTGTGGAAAAAACTATAACTATGGTTTGCACATGTAGCAGTGATAGATATTTCATGTCATTTCTCGTAGACCAAGTGGTGATAGCATCGTATGTTGAAAAGGTAATTTGAATTATGGTCAAGGCTAATATTATATGATATCTTGTATAGGCCTAAGGGCAATCATTATACAATTATATTTTATTATTGTAAAATTTTACTATATAAACCCTAAGGGTAGCAATTAACCTTGTTATTGTTAAACATATTTTAGAACTTATAATTTATCTTAATATCTCTTGTTATATTAGCTTAGGTTAAACTAGTATGTAATTAGGATTTTGGTATTGATATAAATGCACCCACCATTCCATACATTGTATTAGAGTTCTATGATTCTTATTTGTAGATAATATAATGATTATTTATGATGCCTATGAGTACCCACTATATATATATCTTTATTTTTATTTAATTTTTTTGTATAATTTTTGAGTGGATGGATTTATTCTATTCATTTCTAGAAATTAGTTTAAATTCCAACATGATACTAGAGTAGGTATAGAGCTTCATCGCTTGGTCACACAAAATAGTTTTTCAAATCCTTCAATATTTCTTCCAACTTCTAGGATGAATTACTTCTTAGGGCTTCATAAGTAGCTTTGATAAAAGAGGCAAATGGGAGATCCACTAATTTATTTATCTTATTATTCTAATTTGTTTGATACATTATGCCCACTCCAAGTTTTGTGTTCCTTCTAGAAAAATAAAAGGAATTTTATAAAACTGGTATTTTTCAAAAAGGTCACCCTAGGGCTATTTTTATAGAAATCTTGTTAAGGCTATAAATTTTGCACATGGAAGTGGGTTGAGCCTATTAATTTTAAATCACACAATTTTTTGAGCTCATTTAATTGGTGTCAATTATTCAAGGATATAGTATAAGTGGAAAGATATCTCATTTTATGATTATCTTCAAAGTTGATTGCACTATTTCAAAATGGTAAATTTGTGCAACCTCTGCGAGCACACACCGCAGCCCCCACGTGTAGTTTATTTAATTATTATATCAAACATAAAATACATAAAGCAAATAGATATGCGTAACATAGAAATAAAAGCAACAAAAAAAGATCTTCTTTATATTATTTATTTCAACTCTAAATTCAGTTACAATGTCCATCTCTCTGAGGGATACCCAGACCGATACAATGGATTACAAGAAGGGAAAAAATTGGTGGATTAAATATCCCCTCACAAAGGGGAGGTGCACTTCCATAGGATTTCTGATCCCACACATGAACTTTTATGAGGCTCACAGATACCTCCTCCTTCTCTTGTCAAGAAGGGATCTCGTGCTCTGAATATCCTGAACTGGTCTTGTAAACCTACATATCTACATACACAGAAACAACAAAGCACACTTAGTAGTTTGGGCTGCCTCACCGGATAATTTTTTTAGTGTCAAACCTAATAAGAAATATTGAATAAGCAAAAATTATGGCATGCCTTTAGCATTCTTAATTGAAATGTAAACGCATGTTTATTGCAAGCATTCAAGGGAAATGTGCATAAATATGTAACTATGTAAATAACTAAAAAATATGTATTATTTGATATAAAAATTGGGGTTTCTCCTTGTATTTTATTAATCCAAAGTACTCAATAATATTACATTATATCCCCTTGAGGGCTTCATAACTTGATACATTTCAATGTACAAATTTTCAAAGGGGTCAAATCCCTCCATGATCTTTAATAGTGTGTTCCAATGTTCTTCTCACAACCCACACTTGAGATATAGTCTTGGGCCTATACTAGTAGGCCTCTTAGATCCTCTCTCATGTCTAGAATACCTACACCTACACACAAGATATTGAAATTGATTAAAAGCATATGTTTTTATTGATTGAAAACCTTGAAAACATAGAAAGCATGTATCTATAATTCACAAAACTTATTTATAATAAACCAAAACAACTCCAAATTATCTATAACTTGAGTATGATGTTATATATATGGTTTTGGAAATGTATGAGCATGAATTAAAGGGAAATTGTAAGC
This sequence comes from Wollemia nobilis, assembly GCA_028583015.1. Classification (NCBI taxonomy): domain Eukaryota; kingdom Viridiplantae; phylum Streptophyta; class Pinopsida; order Araucariales; family Araucariaceae; genus Wollemia; species Wollemia nobilis. The sequence continues at coordinate 5,153,484 of JAQPPZ010017101.1, read as the reverse complement.
AAAAATTGTGACCATCCCTGGCAGGGACAATTAGACCTACATTCACAAAACTTCTAATTAACCCATCAAAACAACTCCAAAATTGGCCAAAATTTGATATGAGGCTAATATAAGAATTTAGAATTGATATATGGTGGAAATAGACTAAAATTCCTAATTATTTTGTAACCTTCATAGGTAAGGACGTTTACTATTATCCATTCCAAGGTGGGACAGTCACAAAACTAGGTGGAATTTACCACCAATTCCAAAGGGATTTGGTTGGAAAATCTCCTAATAGTTGTGTCAAAAAATAGGGTCAAATTAATCTACAATTTGAAATGTTTTGGAATAGTTTTTGTGTATTTGGGATTCCCCTAAAAGAGCCTTTGAATGAAGGAAATATCAAGGTGAATTTGATAGCAAAAGTGAGGGTAGAATTGGGCAGCACTTCGTGGTCAAATGCTTCAAATTCTCTTTTGAAATTGGGTGAGCACACCTCAATTTATAGCCCAAATAGGGCATCTAGGGAAAAGTAACAAGTCTTGGCATGCATGGTCTATTCTGCCACTTGTCAAAACCTTTGCTATGACTGGGTGGAAGAGGTTGCCCATTTGGGGCCTCCAATTTGGAGTCCCTGATTTTAGTGATAGGCTCTAAATCAATATGGGTTTATTGGGCAAAGAAGATGGCGGTAATTGATTGGAATTTCCCCACCCCTTTTACTTTTGAAGGGTTTTTTAGGGGCATTCCCACCAAGGGATGATTAGGAGTGACCGTACCTGGGTGGGACAATCACAACTAAGCCTGTTTTGTGACCATCCATGGGTGGGATGATCACAAAGTAGGTGACTTAAAAATTTCTAAAATTGATGGAAAGCTTCCCAAAAGTGTTTGGGAGCCCTATGTGACCCTATAGGGTTTCCCAATGAGGCCATATGATGTCGATAAGTGTGGCATATGTGATGCATTAGTAGTATTATTTGATTTATGTGATTTTGGTGTCTATAGATGCCCCTTTTTGGGATGCGCTATGTGAAACAAAATGCTGAGAAAAAATATATGACTAAATCATTAAATGATTAATGTTATTAATTAACCTAACAAAAATTATATGCCTCCATTGTGGAAAGAGCATACATTCTTGGAATCCTTGTTTTTTACATAGTCGAAGGATTAACTGGGTATACCTTTTAGCCACACTGTAATGATAGTTTTTAGGTCTTGAGGTATACTAGGTTTTGATGCCTTATTTTCTTGTAATACTTTAAATGGGTGGACTCCTAAGGCTTCAATGAGGTCAATCCATATTTTTTTTGCTTATGTTTATTGTTTTCCCTAGCATGGGCTTGCAGGTTTACCTTTAGCAAAGATTCTTTTGAATGTATGAAACTTGCACTTTTGAGTGTTTTAGTATTGATTTGATTATATGAAATCGTTATTATGAATACCCCCTAAATAAAAGAGTTGATAAGGGCATGAACAATGATAAAGTGATGAGTCACTTGACATATATGACTTAATTGGAATAAATCTCTATTTTTTTTGGTAAGTTAGAGAATATCATTAAAAGTGTTTTAACTAGGTCCCTGTCCTAGATTTACATCAAAAATGCATACATAACTCCCAAAGAGAAGGATAGTGATAAAACTACACAGGGGACAAACTTGTGATAACCCATTGCACATAAGCAACAACACAAGAAGAACCACAATTCAGGACTTAAACCACTAGACATGAATTGAACAAAACCAGCACGTGGGGAAGGATCTCACTGGACACGAAGTGGAAAGGGTCAGCCCCCAACTAAGGGTCAATATCCATGACCTCCTCATCAATTTTCTACTTGATAGCCTATTTTAGACCTTTGATGGCACTGGTGAAAGTAGTGATTAAGCTTTGGTAGAACATCCTTTTGATTTGGTTAGAAAGTCTGGATAGCGGAGCCAAATCGCCGAAGAGATCATCTTCACCACGAGAGGGGGAAGAGTGGCTGGACGTAGCTTTGGGCCTCTTGTTGCGGACCAAGCGATGAACCAGAGGGGTGGCTACAATAGGATTTGCTTTGCACTTATTGAGATTCCTGTGCCCAGGGGGAGTTGGAGCAAGCAGGGAGGTGATGGTTTTGGAAGGTGAGGTAGCGAATTTGGGCAGAGGAGGAGGTTTGGTGCAAAACCCCTTGGGGAACATCATAGATAGACCTTGTGTTGCAGTTGTGCAGAAGACTCATGGTAATCGAAGCTTTGAGAATCATCATGACATAGAGGCAATTATGGTATGTCTATCACGGGCTTTCGAGAGTGCCAATAGGACATCTAACAGGATGGATTGGTACCACACTTCCAAAGAACGTTTACCCAAGCCGATATTTGCCAACCTATCAGCAATCCTATTCACCTCCCTGGACACATGATTGGTTTCCACTTTGCTGTGACTACATAGGAGGGCCCGACACTCGTTGATCATAGTCCTAATGTTCCACATGGGGTCCTTGTTAGAAGTCAAGTAGCCAATGACAATGGCAGAATCACCTTTGATGTGGATCCTAAAATGATGATCCTTGGTGAGCTAGAGGCCACGCCAAAGATCCCAGGCTTTAGCCATATTGTTGGTCTTGTGGTGAAGGTTCTTCGCAAAGGCAAGAATAATGGAACCATTGTGATCCCTCATAACACCCCTCACAGCAACCAACCCAGGATTTCCCTTAGAAGCACCATCAAAATTGAGTTTGATCCAACCTGCCATGGAGGGATGCCAAACAACCGAGGAACGGGGATGGGGGGTAGGGGGGTCCCACTTGGGGATGGGGATGCCAAGGGAGGTAAGGATGGAGACTTCCACGGGGCTAAGGGGAGCACAGACCTAGGGGATGAGCTAGAAATTCTTGATGGCAAAGGTCAAGGATTTGATGGTCATCGAGATAGGGTCGATGGAGGTCTCCTAAAAGACTCGACAATTTCGTTCGAGCCAAACTTGCCAAACAAAGTGATGGAGGAAAATATTCCATAGGAAGGCAAGCTTGGGGTGATGGAAGGGGGTGGGCCACTGGGCAAAGAGTTGCAACAAGGAATTGGGATGGACCCACTGTATCTGAAAGGAGGAGTTCAAGAAGTTGAGGCCCTCTCTAGAGAATGAGCAATCCATAAATAGATGGTTAACCAATTCCCAAGCAGATAAACATAGGTGACATCTGTTGGGGATAGGGATCCCCCTTTTCATCAAATTGTTAGTGGTGAGTGCCTTATTTTGGATAGCAATCCACATGAAAAACCTGATCTTTGGGATGAGATGCTTAATCCAAACTGTAGCAGGGGGAAAGAACATTATGGGAGCAGCCCCAATGAGGGAGAATGTGGACTTGATGGAAAACTCACCACTGTCAATCTTGGCCCAGATCAGACGGTCACATGAAGCAATAGTGGGAATGATGATAGTTCTTAACAATTCAGATAATTGGGTTCCAGCCCTTCCTGGGAAGCTCCTCCATTTATTTTGGTCATCAATGTAATCTTTCACTCTTCGGCCCCAAGCTCTCTCAGAGTCCTGACATAACACAAAAAAATAGGGATAATCATTGAGGGGTTTTTCCTTAATCCAATTGTTGTCCCAAAAGCTAATAGATGAACCATCCCCTAACATCCATCTGATTCCTTTGGAGATGAGGGGTCTGGCATGGAGAACAACTTTCCAGAAGGTCGAACCATTGGAAGGGATGTTGTTGTTTAGCAATGAGTTGTGCTTCAAGTATTTGTCATGAATCATGGAGACCCACTCCACATTGAAGTTGGTGAGCACATTCCAAGTTTGTTTAGCCACCAAGGCAAGATTCATATCAACCGACCTTCTTAATCCAATGCCCCCAAGAGCCTTAGGTTGACACACCTTTTCCCACCTGACCAGATGAAACTTGCAAGAATTTTCAGGTCCACGCCAAATGAAGGATCTCTGGATTTGCTCGATCTTGGAATGCACCGAAACAGGAGCTTTGAAAATTGACATAAAATAGATGGGGATGCTTTGGAGAACCACCATAGTGAGTGTGGACTTAGTATCTTGGGATAGAAAGGAGCCTTTACAAGTGGCTAACTTACACCTGATTCTGTTGACAACCCCATCCCACATAGCAGCCTTGGGGCTTTTGGTGACTAGTGGAAGGCCCAAATAGGACGTGGGAATATCTCCAATGGAATATTGAAGGGTGTGGGCAATCCTTCATTATTTGGGACCTAGAGTGTGGAGAAAATAATAGTTGCTTTTCATGTAATTAATCTCCTGGACAACAACAGAAGCAAAGGTGTCAAGGATCTGCTTGATGCATTTGGCTTGAGGGACAAAAGCCAGAGTTGCAATGATAGTATCATCCATGAACTGCTGGTGCAATAAGGAGGGGAGCATGAAGACGACTGGAGCACAGAAATACCTCGATCAGTGATAGGCTTCTTAATAGTTTTTCCTAGGGATTCAGCTAAAATGATGAAGAGGAAAGGGGACAAGGGGTCTCCCTGACGAATTCCCTTGGAACTTGGAAAGTAGCCAGCCGTCGACCCATTGACTAGCACAGAGAACCATGGGGCTGAAATGTAGCCTTTGATGAGAATAATCTAGTCCTTGTGAAACCCAAATTTATCCATGAATTTTAGCAAAAAGTCTCTATCAACTCTGTCAAAGGCTTTGTTGATGTCTAGTTTGATAAACATGGCAGCTTTCTTATTACAATGGAAGGAGTGAAGGGATTCATGGAGGGAGATGATACTGTCAGTTATGGACCGCCCTTCAAAAAAAATCCCTTGGCATGGGTCAATGATGGATGGGAGGATTTTTTTGAGCCTATGATCCAGGTATTTGGTTAAGATTTTATAAATAATGTTTCATAGGCTGATAGGTCGAAAGTCATTCATGGATTTGCATTGGGGGCTCTTAGGAATCAAAGAAATTAAAGTGGAGTTGATCCCACGAGGGATGATTTTAGTGTGTTGCATCTCTCAAATGGCACAGACAACCTCATCCCTGATAACCTCCCAGAAGGTTTGGAGGAAGCATGGAGGAAACCCATCGGGCTCAGGGGCCTTGTCACCCTTCATGGCGAAGAGGGCATCTCTGATTTCTTTGGCCTCCAAAGGTTGAGTCAAGAACTGGTTCATCTCCAGGGTGATGAGAGTGGGAATTTTTTTGAGGAGGGAGGCTTGGGTGGGCCCATCATGGGGAAGATCAGAATTTAGCAAGTTGTTGAAGAAGGAGGAGGCTTCATGGCGAATCTTGACAATGTCCTGGGTGGCTATGCCATCGATGAGAAGGAGCTCATTGATCTTGTTGGTACTCCTATTGCAAAGGGTGGATGCATGAAAAATACTAGTGTTGGCATCCCCTTCCTTGAGCCATAGAGCCTAAGACTTCTACCTCCAGAAGGTTTCTTCTTTGGCTAAGATGTTGTGATGCTCAGAAAGTAAGTGTTTTTCCTCATCCCTCAATGCAGGGTTCCATGGCCTATGCTGACCTAGGTGATCCAGCAGCAAGAGGCAGTCAGAGATTTCCTTTTTGGCTTTGAAAATATCCCCAAAAACTTCCCTATTCTAGATTTTGAGGCCTTCTTTGATGATTTTAAATTTTTGAGGCACACAAGAGATGGTTGACCCATGGACAGAGGTGGACCACCATTCTTGAATCTTTAGTTTTAGCTCCGGATGGAGAATCCACATGCTTTTGAATCGGAAGGGGGTCTTGAAGGAAGGGGCTTTATTGGACTCAAGAAGAAGAGGGGAATGATCTGAGCCAATGCGGGGAAGGGGAATGAGGGAGGTATCACCAAACAAGGGAATAACTTGTTGGGATAGGAATAAATGATCCAACTTAACTTGAATGTGGTCCGCTCCAACTCTTCTGTTGCTCCATGTGAATTGGTGTCCCTGGAGTTGAATTTCCATGAGTTCATTGTCACGAACAAAGTTTTGGAAGTCACTGATGCTTTTAGCTGGCACACTAGTTCCTCCTCTTTTTTTTCCACACAAAGGGGGGAATTGAAATCTCCAACCACCATCCATGGGAGGTTAGAGACCGCGCTCTTCATGAGTGACAGGGAGGCCCACATGTTGTTTCTATCCATAGGATTGTTGGGAGCATAGATGTTGGAGAGTACCCATGTAATTTTTTTTCCTTGTAGTAGAATGCCATGTTTAGGGATTTTTTAGAATAGGATATGATTCTTCCTTCAACAACTTCTGGGTTCCACATGCACAGAAGGCCTCCAGCAGTCCCTTCAGCTGGAGATGCTACCCATTGACCTCTTTTCCAGATCTTAGGGGCAATGCTGGTGGTTCTATAATTATCAATATTTGTTTCTTATAGGAGAAGAATAGATGGATTGTGGTCTTTTCTTATGGATCAAGCTAACCTTTGTTTGCTCCTGCTATTGAAGCCCCTAATGTTCCATGAAAGGATCTTCATCTAGACGATTTATGGGGTTTTTTGCCTCCTTTTTTGATGATAGGAGGATATTTGGAACTTCTGTTATCATCTCTCTGTTGATTGAAGAGGGTTTCAGACAAGGTTAGTTGCCTTCCATCAGCCACTTGGTCATCAGCCTCTTTCCTAATTAGCTCGCTATTAGGGGGTCTCCCTCTTTTTCTTTCAGCACCAGAGTCCACCAAGCCTTTTTTTCTTCTAGTGATGATGGGAGGGGGTTGGTCCGAGGAGTCTGAGTCTGAGCCAGAGGGAGATAGGGGATCCTCAATAGGCATGCCTGGGAGGAGTTAGGAGTAAGAAGGGGTTCTACATAGGGGGGATCGGTGAAGGTTGCAGGGATAGGCCAGGGGGGACCTAATGCAAAAGGTAACAGGGAGTACAAGCCTTGGGACAAGGGGTTGTTTGTAGGGAGAGATTCAAGGAAGAGGATCTCATCCTTCGTAGGTTGGAGAGGACCGAACCTATTAGGAAGGGCAAACATGGAGCATACCTGATTAGGGTACGAAGAAGAAATGGGAGTGGGATACTTCTATGGACCAGTTTGAATCACTTTCTCACTACTGTTCTTTGGTCTAGATGGATGATCACCACACCTAGGATGGAGGAGCTCCTTGCCCTGAGTTGGTCACTGAGGCTTGAGGGAAGGACACTACGATCGAAGGTGGCCCTGGGAATTACATTCGATACAAAAGGGGGGTTTGTTTTCGTATTCGATAGCTTGGCACCAATGGAAATCACCATAGATGAGGTTGAAGCGGGTGGGGAGCTTGGATGCAAGGTTGGCATTGACACAAATGCGGGCACAAGCCATGTGAGATCGGGCTTTCGTTGTAGGGTCTAGGGTCATCATTTTCCCAATGTAGTCACAAATCCAGTGGAGAATGTCTTCATGGTAGAAATGGATGGGAAGCTTAGGGAGACGAACCCATATAGGCATGAAATTTATGTCTTGAGTGTTGGGGATAAAATCTTCCCCCCATTTCCTTAAAAACAAGCTTTTCCTACCAAAGAACCAGGGGCCTCTGATCAAGATGCGATCATGGTCCTCTTGGTTATTCAAGAAAATCAGGAAAAAACCTCTAGTAAGGGCCACCGGCTAGAGATCTCTGAGAACACGCCATTTGAAGCCAGCCCATTTTTGAATGGACTCCATATTGGGACGCCCTCCAAGAAATTTTCCCATAAGGGAAAGAGATTCGAAGGAAAGCTTTTCCTTCATAAGGGAAACCAGGAGGACCAAGTTATCACCATCCACAATAGGGTGAACAGGATCAAAGGCAAGAAGGGGTTGGTGGAGCCCCAAAACCTTTTGCAGGGATGACACTACTGTAGTCCCTCCCGGGTTGAGCCCAAGGGGTGGGCCATCCGGGGGATCTCCCCAAGCTCCAGCGCGGCAGAGGAGGGAGAATCGGGCGAAAGCCCACCAACAGCAAGAAGATAGGCAGGGGCAGGGGTGGAGGGTGTAGGGCATGTAGAAGGAGTGGGAAACATTTTTTAGAGATTTAAACTCTGAAACATAGAATTTTTAATCATGTGATCGAAATAACTCTCTATTTTACCCTTTATAATATAAACCTATTTTACTAGGATTTTTGATCGTTTTGATGAGCATTTGTGGAAGAAAAATACTAAAAAATTTATTCTCGTGGAGGGTTATAGCCATGGATGACTTCTTGGGGAGTAAAATAAAGACTTTTTTTTAAGGCTTCCATAAATACTATTTTTTCAATCTTGATCCCTGCTAATTGTTGACCCTTTTTAGCTTGTTTTTGGTGGGTTTTTGGCCCTATTTTTGATGTTTTTGAGCTATTTGTGTGAATTTTTCTGGTGACCATCCCAAGGGGGTACAAGTACATAATTTATTATTGTACCAAGGTGGGATGGTTGGCCAATTATGTGCTCATCCCACCTAGGTATGGTCGGCCTATTTTTGTGCCTATTTAAGCCCAAAAGGGGGAAAATAGGCTCATTTTTGCTTTATGTTTGTAGAAATTTAAGAGGAGAAAGGTAGTAAGGTTAAATATTGAAGTGAATAACTACAAAAATATCTACCCAACAGCATGATCCAGCCATGGTACATGAAATACGGTGGAGCCGATGCGAGACGGGTATGGAACACCTTTCTTCTAATCCCTTTATTTTAAGTAAAATCATAATTTTTGTTTTTATTTGCCTACTACACACTAAATTATGGTTAAATAATGTTAATTGTAGCAAAATGTAATAGGATTAGATTTTTTTTGTAATGTATTTACTTTAAAATTTCAATTTATGTCATTTTAATTATTTTTTAGGGCTATTTTTAGGGTATTTTAGGGATCAAAATGACCATATTTTACCCATTTTTGGGGAACATACCTAGGTGGGATGATCATGGTTGGCCATCCCTAGGTGGTATGATCACCAAATTGGAGGCCATACCTAGGTGGTATGACCATGGTTGGCCGTATATTTGTGGGACGATCACCAAATTGGGGGCCATCCTTGGTGGGATGACCAAAAACTGGGGCAAAAGGTGCCCCTTTTTAGGTATTTTTTTGTATTTTTTGATTTTTTTTATGCATTTTTAGTGCATATTTAATAATTTAGTTCACTCCATAAAGTTGTGAAGAGTCGATATAGAGTTTTTAATCTATTCTAGATCCCTAGGTACATGTTGACTAAGGAGGATTGGTGATGGCTTGATGTCATTGGCCTAAAGCAGGTTACGTGGTTAGAGCCTGTTGTGAGTGATCGTGCCTATTTGACTGTTTTTATAGACCTATGATACCATCATACTAACACATTTCACCTAGCTATAGGTGAAATGATAGTGACATTAAAGGATGTTTATCGAATATTGCATATACCTATAGAGGGACATCCTATCTTATGTACTCCCATTGAACGATGAGATGTTGTGCTCCGAAGGTACTTTTGGGAATGATAGGAGGATGCAAAAATTTATCTTCTTAGTGTAGGGTTATTTGTGATTACATGGTTCAATTATTATATATTTAAGGTTATACATGCATTTTTGATGACCTTGATCAACAACATGCTACTTATAGACTCTTTAGGAGCCATGTTCCCTTGGAACATGGTAGAGTTGATGTTTAGCCTTATGGATTGTATGGAGGAGGAGCTTATGATTATGGCTTGGGGTCCTAATATATTAGCACATTTATATGATGAGTTGTATGAGATCCGATAACATGGGTAGAAAGGATTGGGGTGCATCTTCCCATTACAGATTTGGGGATGGCAGCATATTGATGTGGGTCAACCACTTAAACTGCCATGGACTACCCAAGTAGAGTTAGTGAATAGGAATATTGGTTATGCTAGGATATGGAAGAGGGCTCATGAGAGAGGCCAGAGTCACTATTATGCTAGATATGTTGAGAACTATGTAGAGTATTTTGCATGACTTAGGGCAGGAGATATTATATGGAGACCTTATAGGGATTATCCTATGTGGATGGATGCTAAGGTACAACTATGCAAGGTACATTGAGGTAGATGGATTATGGGATGACATGGGATAGAGCGTGAGTACTTCTAGTATGCTTGAGTATTATAATAATTTAGGATACACTAGGGGTTACCTAGAAAGCCTATTATATATCATTGTCAATGGGTTGAGAAGACTCTTGTCTAGCCTATTGTGGAGACTTTGGGGGTGGAGTCAGATCCTTTTATTGAGGTTACTAAGTTGGATGATGCTAGTACTACGGATGAGTATAACTCTTGGTGGATTACATGGCAGTAGCAAGGAGAGGGGCCACTAGGTAGATATGTGATGATGAAGGTAGAGGAGGAGATACCTAGGGCTAACTCAAAGGCTGTGGATCAGGATGAACCCATTTATGATGAGTAGGTAGGCACAGGTGAGAAATATGTACATTAGCACATGGTAGAGGATAGAATGGAGATACTGGATGTGAAGGATCCATTAGAATTTAGTGGTGAGCACCTTGAGGACCATAGAACATAGGTACAATTGGTGATACAAGATGTCATTATTATATGGCTATGGAGTGATCTCAATAGGGTGCGATAGGACTTTGCAAAGGAGAGAGCTATTCTATAGGTATAGGTGTAGAGTGCATAGGTGGAGATGGTAAGGTAGGCAACTATGATAGCTACTCTTCAGACTCAGGTTGGAGCACTAAGTCCTAGTCATGGGAAGTCCAATAGTGGTGAGGTATCCAGGATGTGGGAGGATATGGCACATCTCTAGGGTTTAGTGGTGACCTACCAGACTTGATTCTAAGAGTATTAGACCTATACTAACATGCTAGAGGATGAGATAGTTCACATTAAGGGGTACATACTAGATTGGACCTTAGACATTGGGTCAAAGTAGATTTAGAGGAGCAAGACATGACAATCATCTACTTGGATGAGATCTCCTAGTTTTGCACAACGATCAGACAGGGCAGGTGGGAGTAGGTTTAGGAGTTTGGTATGGACTCATACTAAGGGTAGAGGAGAGAGTCATGGTGCTGGTACTACATGACCATGGATTTGTGGACTCTGATGGTTCTTTTTGGATTTTTGGTTTTTGGAGTGTGAGGTTAGATGACTCACATTTATTGTAGCCTACGGGTAGCTTTATGGACTATGATATATATTTTGACTTCATACATATATATATGGGTTTTGCTTTGATCATCATGTAACTTTTTACTGCTTTATGATATGTATGTTATGCTTTTATGATGCTTTTGATGGATGTTTAACATGGATGCATGTAGTTATCCTATGATTTGTTTTGATGATATGTAGATGTGTATATGCATAATGCAATGAATGATTTATTTAATTTTGTATGATGAATTTGTTATAGCTATTTGACACATTACATGCTAGCACTATAGACTGTATAAAATGTATCTTTATTATTTTTTGTGTTTATTATAACACTATATAATGGATTTTGTAACTTTGACAGACATCTGACAACATGATGTAATATGGAATGAATAATGTAATGTGGTATGATATGTTTGGTAGTTTCTAAGAGACTCAAGCACTCTAGTTACTTAATCAAAAGTTATGTAATAACTATGCAAGAATTTTTGACAAAGTATACATCTAATAAGATAACCAAGATAATAAATATCCATGTGTGTGTATGTGAGTTCATTATTATGATAATGCATAGAGTTACTCTAGTGCCAAACGGGATTCACTCAGCCCACCCGTACTAGAGATCACCCTATGAGTCTCATTATCTTGAGTTTTGTACTTAGTTAGATTAGAAAAAAGGTAATATAGGCTACAACAAGCTAGCTCATCCATATTCAAATATTGGTTTGTACCTAAGTAGGTTGCTTATGTGATAGACATATCATCATGCATAAGGCTACCGCCATTGACAAGTAGGCTATCCACCAAACTTGTAATGAGGATCACCTTATGGTTCTCTAATATTGAGAATTCTATGGACTCAAGTTCAGGACTCCCTCCTTTTCTTTTAATTTTTAAGTATTCAAGGGAGTTGCTCATTTTTTGTTTGTTGAGCAAGGGATTTTGGTAGTGGTGATAACCATTGTTTCTTTTTTATTTTTCTAAAATGTTAATAATCACTCTTTATTTTTGCATATTTTGAAGTGATAATAATCACTGTTTGATTTTCTCTTTTGGATACTTGCCCCAATGTAGGGCAAGGGATTTTGGGTAAGGAGGAACTTGTCCTTTTGTCAATTCTCAAAATATTTTAACCATTCACATAGGAGGATGAGTGAGATAACCTTTTTTTCTTAAAGTAATCTAGACCACTTTATAGTTTTTATCTTTCCTTGTGTTAGACTTGGATTTATTAATGTGAAAATGTGTTGGGATTTTGATGTATACAAGGCATAATCTAAGTAGGATTATACCTTCCAAAAATCATGATAGATTTCTAAAAAATCTGAAAAGAAAACTAAATATGGCTGAGTGACCGAAAAACCTTAACTATGTTTTACCAACAATAGCTAAGTGACGGGAAATAAACATATAATATAGAGTGTAAATGTAAAGGGTATATGTAATGTAAACAGGTGGTAATATTGACATATAATAATAGTGCTAGACATGTATAATAAATTTTTAATGATGCATAATACAATGATGAGTATACCTGTATCGCTCCAAATTTTTTGCATCCTTACCTTCAGGCTATAGGATCCGTGCCCGGAAGGAGGATGGGAAAAGGATGTCATGGTACCTCGGACTAAGAGGACTTTACGAAGATCTCGTCTCTTAAGGGAGGTGTATTTTGATGATTTTTCGATGGATAGTGGGTTCACCAGGAAACATTTAATGGCAGTTTCCACGCCTAGGTTTGGAATGTGTTTTAATGTGTTTGTTTTTAGCCTTAAGCATCCATATCCTAGGTTTGGCCAAATGAATCTAAATTAATCTAAATGAAAGTGCAGATTTAATGAATACACAAAACAAATTTAAGACAAAAAAATAGAGAAATTAAGGAAGAATAAGAAGAATACCTGATCCGGATGTCTGATGGAGATTCTGATGTTTGAAGTAGTCAGGATCGTCTGGAATTCGACATAATCGTCTGAGATCAGACAGGATCATCTGAGATCTGACGAATTCGTCAGATGAATTCATTAGAGACCTACAAACATAAGAACAGATGCAAAATACAGAGAATACTACTATTCTAGTAGAGGAAAACTGTGCAAAATAATAGTGACAACACTAAACTGAAACTTAAAGATCGAAACATGTATGAATGATGCTAATTAAATCACAATTATGGTTTAATTATGCCTTTGATCTATATGGGTGAACTCCAAAATGCAATATAACATAAAATATCAAATAAACTAGCTAATTTGCAGAATAAAACAACAGAGAAAAGGTGAAGAAATGCAAACTTATGGCACTGATTGCCTCAATGTGGACTACAGTCGAGATCGTCTCGCATCAGTACGAAATTGTCTCTGATTCGACAGGATCGCCTTTGATCTGAACAGGTTCGTTGGCGATGATGTATGCTTGCTTCGACTGAAAAACAAGATGGTACCTGCAACAAAATTGATATAGGACTACTGCAAATGAAAACTTAGGATGATTTTACGTGCATGAAGTTAAGTTACAGAGAATTTCAGCCAGGGGTTGGGAGGGGAAGGTCCTAAGGATTAAATAGGCTTAGGGGAGTAGTTAGGAGGTTGGATATCATCCCTATTTGGGAGATCTCCAATGGGGGAGGGTCTCTAATGGCGCAGATACGCTTCTGCCCGGATTAGAGGCCCGTTGGAATAGAAGCTAATCATGAAAAATCAGTTTTGTGACAAGATCGTCTAGACGTCCTAGCCTAGACAAAATCGTCAGATCTGGGGTGATATTGTCTGATCGGCGATGATATCGTCAAACGATCAAAACAACCTCTAAAAATGGTGCGAAAAAGGGGGAAACGGATTAGTCGACGGTTAACGAGCGGTTTGGGAGGTTAAAATTTGAATTTAAATTATTTACTAAGGTGAATGTAATTATGACAATTTTACTGTGCCAATTTTAGGGTGCTACAATACCTAATGCAATTTATATGAAGTGCAATGAAGCAATATTTTTGTGTTTTTGATGATTATAATGATGTTTTTGTATTTTTTATATATGTATATACAATTTTACCAATGGGCCTAATGAATGCAATTAGGGTTTTTGGGTGACCAAAGGGCTTATGGATGCCTTTGGGGATTTTTGGAGTGACCTAGGCAGTCATAGGTGGCCTAGGAGATTTTTATGATGACCAAAGGGCTTATAGATGCTTTTGGGGCTTTTTGGGTTGACCTAGATGATCATAGATTGCCTAGGATCATTTTTGTTTGAACTATATGGTCATAGACCACCTAGGGTATTTTAAGTTGACCTATATGTTCATATACTACCTAGGGGAATTTAACTATGACCAAAGGGCTTATAGATACCTTTGGAGCTTTTTGGATTGACCTAGATAATCATAGACTACCTAGGAGAATTTTGGTTTGCTCTAGATGGTAATATACCTCCCAAGGATATTTTAGATTGACCTAGATAGTCATAGAACACCTAGGGATGTTTAAATATGACCAAAGGGCTTATAAATACCTTTTGAGACTTTTGGGTTGACCTAGATAATCATAGACTATCTAGGAGAATTTTGGTTTGACCTAGATGGTCATAGACTTCCTAGGGGTATTTTAGGTTGACCTAGATGGTCATAGATTGCCTAGGGGTGTTTAACTATGACCAAAGAGCTTATAGATGCCTTTGGGGCTTTTTGGGTTGACCTAGACAATTGTAGACTGCCTAGGAGCATTTTGGTTTGACCTAGACGGTCATAGACCACCTAGGGGAATTTAAATGGTGCTTTAAGCATGGAAAGGCCACATAGGACTAATGCTCATTAGTTTAGGCTCTTCACTTCCTTCGATGGATTCTAAGCGATAAGTTCTAGGTCCAATATGACTTGTAATGATGAATGGACCTAACCAGTTGGTCATAAATTTATCCCATAGCTGGGGTGGTAAATTTGAGTTTTGTTGGTTCTCTTTTAGGACTAAATCACCAATCTAAAAGTCTCTTTGGTGTACTTTCATGTTGTAATATCTCTTAAGGCATTCCTGATAAACATGTAGATGCTCAAGAGCATTGACACATCGTTCATCTAATAATGTTAATTGATCTAAATGAGCTTACCTAACGATGTCATCATCGATGAATTCTTGCATGGAAATACACAATGATGGAATCTCTAACTCTTGATAGCTTCAACACCATACACTAGTGAAAATAGAGTTGCCCCAATGGGTGTCTGAATGCTAGTGCAATAGGCCGAAAGGGCAAGAGGTAATTGATTATGCCAATATTTATGATTTTTCTTGACATTTCTCTTCAATATGGCTATTTTTGTCTTATTGGATGCCTTTGCTTGCCCATTTGCTTACGGATAATAGGGCATGAAAAAGTTGTGCTTTATGTTTGTGAAGACAAAAACACGACACTTAAAATAAAATGAGATAGATCAAATAGCACAATGAGACACAAGATTGTACAAATGGATGTATTCAATAAAATGGAGGGGAGCCAATGAACTCCTTTGTTACAATTAGTACTCAATGTGAGTATTTGATACAATGATTTACAATGGCACTAGGGTTCTCTAAAACCCTAGAAATAACAACAAAGTGTCTTCAAATTTGATGTGTCCTTACTTCCAATAGGTTGAGTGGGCTTTGAGTATCCATTGTGGGGCCACTCAAGCTTCAACAACTATTCAAAAATATGTGAAATTTGTAGATTTACATACACAAAAATAGATAAAGGGGTTAATAACATCTATGAGGGCTCCACGATGTGAGGCCCTCAGAAATTAATAAAACCTAACTAAAAATGGATCAAATGGCATGCAAAATCTAAAAATAATGTAACAAAATAAAACGAATAGAGATATACCTTGCTTGTGATGTTTCTTCGCTTCATTTTTGTAGTTTGACAATAGATGGTGTGATGCAGCAGGCTCTAGTTCATGTTTTGTGGTTGTAGTAGGCTCGAACGTGCACTTGGTAGGCTCTGATGCAAGTATCACAGGATCTACTATGTACCTATGGGATACAATAGGCTCTATAGAGTGCCTACAGTATACAACAGGCTCTGGTGAGTTCTTCACAGGTTTTATAGCGAGTCTTGCAAGCTTTAGAGGGAACCTGCAAGTTAGGGCAGAATTTTTAGAAGTAGATATAGGGGGTGGCGATGAATGCAGTGGATGGATGGGGGCAATGACAATGAGGGAGGATGAATGGGGGAAAACTAGAAAAATAAAAGTCTTATTGGATAGCTAGGGCTTTGGATTTTTAGGCTTTTATCTCTCTCTACTTCACTAGGGCTTCACCAATGGCTTCCTCAGGATGTATAATGACAATATTAGAATTTGATGGTTCCAGTGTTTGAGCACTTGCAAATGCCCTTATTTATAATCCAACCTAGGGTTTTTTTAGGGTTTTAACCTTACACTTTTGATCATGTGGATAAGATTAAATTAGATCCTAAGGTTGAGATTACTTTTTGAATGTGACATGAATTAATGAATATGGATGGTGGAGATTAGAATGGATCGAACAGTTGTGGTTAATTGAGTTTATAAATATATATTTTATAATAAATACATTATAATATAATATAAAATATTATATTAAATATTAAATAATATAAAATAATATTAAAATAATCCCAATTAGGCTAGGAAATGGTGGGAAAGGGCTAAAATGGTGAAATGAATGGCGAGAAATGTGGAATTGAGCCAAATAATTAGCGGGAAGGTGTATGGTGGACAAGTGGGTGGTGGGATGGTTAGGATGGAGGATTAGTGACTATAATTTGGTGTCTACAGATGCCCCTTTTTGTACCATGTTGTGTGAAATGCAATATGGTACAAAAATACGAGACACCTGTTTGGGCTATGGGCACAAACGCAACTTCTCTCTATCGTTGGATTTGAACACTGATGTTGAAGACAAAAGAATAAATATTTTTTTTTTTGGAATTTTGTAGCCTACCCCATCAATTGGCGAATGAGTTACGAATGTATCTCACAATCCAATTGAAAATATTTGTGCCAATAATGAATGATGCATTGAATTTGTGCAATTGATTAATGAATGGTGTGAAATGCAATGTGATTGTGGATGATATGAATGATGTAAAATGATATTCTATTTTTACCCCAACTTTTGAGAGGGGTATTTGTCCATTATATATGTTTATGATCATGTAATATGTATCCCATCATGGGAGAATCATAATGTAATGTGGTTGCCCCATAATTTGGTTTGATTCGATGTTGTTGAATAATCTGTTGTGATGGCATCATTGAGTATGCAAGATATGAAGATGCAGGCTGACTAAGTCAATGTAGGGGTTGGGTATTAACTATGGAAATTTCTTCACCAATTCCATAATGAAACTAATAAATCTTATCGGGTCTCTTGTATTATGACTGTTGTCAAGTGAATGAGTGTTTGAAATTTTGGTTATCCATGTTTTCATGCCCCATGGAAGAGGACATCAATGAGTACTTTTTAGCAAATTGTTCTTGGCAAGGTTGTATTCCAAATTTGAGGTGCCAAATATGATTGTGATATTTGATGATGAGATAATTGAATTTGATCATGGTCAAGTTTCCTTATTGTAGATTATTCATCTTATCGAATTTGCATGGATTGATATCGCTGTAATCGCAAAGTTTATAGAATAACCTACTAGATACGAGGTTCGCTTGAATGCTAGATAGATTGTGGATGAGATGATTGATGAAAATTAAAGATATTTATGAAATAATTATTGGTGGATGGTGGTTATGCTTTCACAAAACATGGTGTTAGTTGATGTATGATTTGCAGCTTGTGCTTCTTTGAGTTGTTCATTTTGCACCTAACTAAGCGGTTTATTGATCGAATGAACTCCAATTTTTGTAAAATTGTGTGATATGATACAGAATGTGATGTAGAATTATAATATGTGATTTTTGTGAAAATTTGGATTGTTTTGCTGCCTTTTGTGCCTTGATTTTTGGATTTTGAAGATTTGATTTGTTCTTGAAAATTATGCATGCAAAAGGATTTTTGTTTTCACAAAACCTGATTTTATGATACGTATGATTTGTGGATGAAATTTGGTGAAATTTGGAGGAGGTATGCTACTATTTTGATTGATTTTTTCTTTGTTCCATTTTTTTGCCAGGTGCACAACTGTGCTTGTGGTGTCCCACAGGAACACATGTGTGCCTGGGTGCACCAATAGGTGCCCAAGCGAGCCTGCAAATTCGTAGGCATAAACCTACACTTGAATACACTAGGGAAAGCTATAAATAGCTTTCTGAGTGAATCATGAGGCTCACTTGTGCATTTTGGACTTTGAGAAGCTAAGTCTAATGATTGGAGTGGGTGCAAGAGCTTAGTGATGCTAGTGAGAAAAATCATGCAAAAGCTATGGCGATGGAGGAATTAAATACGACTAGCAGAGCTGAGGCACCATTTACCCCGATAATATTGAAAAACACTTTTGTCACTTATGCATTTTGTTATATATATATTTTATTTTAAAGGTACTAATGAAATTGTTTTTTGCTATAGTTGAGGGACATAGAGCGTCACAATCGGTTTTCTCCTCTCATTCCTAGGATGAGGAAGAAGCTGACGGCTGATGACTAGGAGTTTTTGGGGAAGGTGGGCTTGGAGGGCGTGGCCTTACTAGATGTTGTGAGGGCCAACAAGGGGTATCTCTCATATTTGATAGAGAGGTAGGACCCAGATAGGGGGGTGTTTTAGCTGCCAACTAGGGAGGCTACCGTTACACTTGAGTATGTATACCACATTCTCAAGGTACCGATAGAAGGGAAAAAGGTGGTGGTTGGTCGGGACAATAAGGTTGAGATGGAGAGGATGTTTGGAGATCAGTGGTGGGAGGCCCAAATGGGAGATGGTGGGATATGCTACTTGAGCATGTACAAGGTGAAGGGGTTGGATGCACTCCCTACCTTGATCAAGTTCATGCTAGCGAACATAGTGCTACCTAATAACACTAGCTGTAGGTTCCCTTGGAACCTATTGGTTTTGGTGAGTTATTTACTCATCGACCCAAAGGAGTATGCATGGGCTCCTACCTTGTTGGCATAGCTATATCATGAGCTATATGAGGTGATTCAGAGAGAGAGGAAGGGGATTGGGTGTAGCTTCCTCCTATAGTTTTGGTCTTGGGAGAATTTTGTGGTAGCTCAACCTAAGGGATTTCCATGTCCAACATGGCAGATGAGAGATCCCTATACTAGGTGATGGGCAGTGGTGGAGGAGGTGCAGTCAAGCTAAGAGGTTCATAGTGGCCAGTGGTATATAGACATGTGGCTAGGGTTATCTTGGGCTTATGTGGTATGGAGGCCATGGTGAGGAGCCTGATGAGATGGTGATGCGGAGCAGCTAAGTCAAGTGATCCAAGAATAGTGGTTGGTTGGGCAAAGGGATGAGGAGGTGGAGTAATTCTAGTACTCATGGGTGTTGAGGCAATTTGGATTGCCTTAGGGTATGCCAAATGAGCCAGTGTTGTATTGACAATGACGATATAAGGGGATGTTTTCATGTGTGAAGCCATGGTGAGTGGTGATTGAGGATAATGAGGATATGGATATCCCCAATGTATATGATGCTGGGGTGACTCCAGAGTATGTAGCATGGTTTGGTGCCCAACTAGTATGGGTACCAAAGGTGGTTTTGGATGATGCAACATCATCAGGGTCAAGGATGACTTCAAAGAGTATGAGGCCTCAATGATTGATAGGTCAGAGGCAGTCAAGAGGAGTAGTAAAGTAGACTCCAAAGGTGGGATTGGTAGAGGGAGATAGGGAGGATGATGAGGAGATGGGTGAGATATATGAGGTGGCTAGGCTGCAGGTGGAGCTAGAGCAGCTATGTGAGGAGCGAGAGACTATGCTTGAGTCTCATAGGGAGTCCAAGGTGACTATAGCTCAACTAGATGCAGAGTGGGCAGTAACTATGGATAGTGATCAAGAAATGGTCATGAGGCTCTAGGTAGAGATTTTGGCGAAGGAGCGATGACATCATATGGATTTGTGGCATCTTTGAGCTAGTGAGGCATATGTACATTCCTTGGAGGATGTGTGTATGCAACACCATATTACATTGATGGATCCTCCTTCCTCTTCTGTGGTTGATTCATCTAGGCATACGAAGTCTAGGTAGAGTTCTAGGTCGAGGGCTCCTACTAGGTCTCAAGAGTATTCTCATGGATAGTAGACTTAGTGCTTAGATGCACTATTTTGTATACATGAGCCTTGGTGCTTCATTGTAGCATTTTGGCATTGATTATATATGTGATATATATATATATATATATATATATATATATATATATACATGGTTGTTTATATATTTGTGTCATTTTTTGTGTGAATGCTTTTATGTTTTATGCAATTTGTTTTTAATGTTTTATGGATGCTTAATGTAGGCTAATCATGATGTGTATGTATAATGCTTATATGGATGATTAATGCATGTGAAATGACATGAATGGTTTGATGGAATGCTTTATGAATGCCAGCTAATAATTATGTAAATGCATAATGCTTTATATGGATGTTTCATGCAAGCTAAATGACATGTGCTATGGATGATTAATGCAAGTAAATGTATAATGAATCTAAACTATATGAGAGGAATGTATGGTGTTCGAATGATCTTTTTATAGTTCAAAAATTTTATCGGCCATTTTTTTTGTCCATTGTTTGTCAATCGGGGGTACCAAATTTGTTGGCATTTTTGCAACTTAATTTTTAATGAAGACATGGGTTTTGACATGGAAGAAGATATGGATGTTTATATGGAATACTGAAAGGTTTTCAAAGACTCAAACATATTAGTGTCATCAACCAAACTCACTAAGTTGTCTAACTTTCTTTAGGACCAATGTGTGTGCAAGTGAGGTTCATATACCAAATCTTGAGTGTGAAAATGACCCTATCCAATCAAGAACTAGTGTGTGTGCATGTGAAGTTCATTGACCCATTATGAGTAAATTGGGCATGACCTATTATGGAGATGACCTGAAGCTAGCCTATCCTTATGTGCAGTTTGAGGTCTTCCTGTTTGCCAAGGAGACATGTCACCCCACATGAGCTTACTCCACTACCAGTCAGGTGTCTATAGCCTCGATGAAGGTTCACTTCATAGTCCAATTGGGATTTATATTTTGGGCCTTGGGGATGACTACCCATCCTTGTTAGGGACGTGTAGTACAATCCTTACAACTTTAGGGATCAAGGGTGTTTGGGATTTTATTTGTTAATTTTGTATAGAGCTTTGGGGAATCGGATTCTCAACCGAAGTGTGATGAGAATTTTGGCCCTATCCTTACTACTCTATGTTTTTATGTTTATGTTTGAATAGTAATTGTGGTAGTGGTAAGAACCACTATTTTTGGTTTGGACTATGTTGCATGATGGGACAAGCAAGGATTATTCCTTTTCACTTCAAGGTACTACCCAAGTATGGTACTAACCCTCCTTGGCTCATAATGTTTTTAATATGTGATGGAATTTGATTGATTCAAGACTGTATTTGGAATAAATTGGCGATGGTGAAGACTTTCTTAGTGTGTAAATTGTTTTTTTGGTCCTAAAGAAAATTGAACATCCATTTGGAGGTTTCTTACTACACTAGTAATGGCTAAGTGACTAAAAACCCGGGCTTTGTTAATTTTGTCAATGGTATTGTTGGCTTATGTATTTTGTGAAAGTTGCATGATTGTTTCAAACTAGGTACCCCCAATTTTTATAACTTGACTTTTTGTTAATGGCCATATCATCATTACTATGCCAGATCATTGAACATGGGATGTGATGAATGCAATTTGTATATGCCTAATGCAATGTAGTGTTGGTATGCAAATGAAAATTGTACGATGCAATGGAATATGATTTAATGAAACAATGCATGAGTGCAAAAAGTGAAGATGTATGTTAAATGCCTAAATTTAAATGGAATGTATGCAATGGAGATATGCCTATGTGGATGATGATTGATTTTTTTTTGAAATCCATGTATATAGACATATAATGTGTCACTTTTAACAATGAAATACCTTTAAATGAAGAACATTAAGTGGTTCAGGGTCCTCTATTTTTTCTAAATAGGCAAGCCTATAAGTACCATTACCCACTTTTTGAGTGATTATGTATGGACCTAACCAATTGGCTGAAAATTTGTCATGTAGATGTGACAAAGCATTGGTGTTTTGTTGGTTCTCTTTGAGTACCATATCCCCTACTTGAAATTCCCAAATATGGACTTTAGCATTGTAAGCATGCTTGAGGCGGTCTTGATAAATTCATAAATGTTCTAATGCATTGACTCGTCTTTCATCTAGGAGTGTTAGTTGGTCAAGTAGTGATTGTCTAGTTGTATCATCATCTATGAATTATTGCAAGGAAACTCATAAGGAAGGAATATCAAGCTCAAGAGGTATAATAGCTTCAGATCCATAGACCAAAGAGAATGGTGTTGCTCCTATTGGTGTTCGTATGCTTTTTCGATAAGCCCAAAGTGCCAACATAATTTGTGTATGCTAATATTTATAATTTTCTTTGACAAGTTTCTTAAGAATGGTAATAAAGGTCTTATTGGTAGCTTTAGATTGTCCGTTTGCTTGTGGGTAATAAGTATTTGAGAAACTATGTTGGATATTATACTTCTCGTAGAGTGCTCGAACATCCTTGTTATTAAAAGACTTGCCATTCTCCAAAATTATTTTAGAGGGAATTCCAAAGTGATAGATGATATGATGGAGTATACAATTCGAGGTCCTATCGTACTGGTTAGAGGTATAGCCTCAACCCACTTTGTGAAGTATTTTGTGGTGGTTATGATGAATGTGTGATGTCCCAAAGAGGAGGGTGAAATATGGCCAATTAGGTCGAGGCCCCATTGTAAAAAGGGTCAGAGACCTTGTATTAGTTGTAAAGCTTATGATGGTACGTGAGTTAAATTGTCATGTGTTTGACATTGTCTACAATTTTTGACATATGTGCAACAATCATGTTCCATTATGGGCCAATAATAACCCATGCACAATAAGCACTTTGTGATGACCATTCCACTAAAATGACCACCACAAGTACCATCATGGGCTTCCTAGATGGCCCTTTGAGCCTCCCAAGGTTCGAGGCATCGAAGCAGAATTCCATCATAACCCCATTGATACAACATGCCACCCAAGAGAACAAAACAGGCTACCCTTTTATTGAAAGTGCATTTGGAAGACCGAGACATGTATGATGGGAGTGTTCCAAATTTTAAGAAGGCTACAATGGGGCTTGACTAAGACACATGATTTCATGTGTATGAAGTAGACATCTTTTCCATATTTTGGGTCAGCGTGAACAATGACTGCTTTAGAGATTGTTGATATTATTAGGGATTGTACCTCTCCTAAGTCATTATTTGGAATCAAGGATCCAAGAGAGGCCATTGCATCTACAAACCTATTAGTCGAATGAGGTAAGTTATTGATTTCATACCATTAGAATGTTGAGAGAAATTTCATTGCTACTTCATGATAAAGCTTAATGGTAGGCTCTTTGCATTGGTATTATCAAGTTACTTGTTTGACCACAAGTTGAGAATCCCAAAATATTCAAATATGCTTAATACCCATGGCTATAGTTGATTGAAGACCTAAGATTAAGGCTCCGTACTCTATTGTGTTGTTTGTACATGAGAAGTCTAATTTTAATGATAAGGGGATAGGAATCCCCTGTGGTGTATGAAAGATAACTCTCACACCTTGAACTTTCTCGCACTTAGTTCCATCAAATAATAATGTGATATCAACATCTTCCTTGATAATGACATCGTTGTCTACTTCAGTGAAGAAAAATACTGAATCATTTGGGAGCTCAATAATCAAGGGATGATCACTAGGTAGTGGAGCTTCTACAAGTTGATCAACAATAACCTGACCTTTAATGGATTTTTGGCTAACAAACTCAAGATCAAAAAATGTAAGGAGAATTATCCATTTAGCAGTATGGGTGTTGTTATAAGTGCGAGACATCATGTAGCGCAGAGGATTTTATCTAGCTATGACATAGGTTGTTTGGCTTAGCATATAATGTCAAAGTTTCTTAGTGGCTAAAACCACTGTTAAGCATAATTTTTATACATAAGCGTATCTTGTTTCATAACTTACCAATGTTCGACTAGTGTAATAGATTGCTTGTTCTTGATTTTGCTCATTTTTTTGTGCAACCATTATCCCTAAAGCAACTTCTGTAGCTGAGACATAAAGATGAAATGGGATCCCCAGCCCAAGAGGAGTTAAGACTAGTGGTGAATTTAGATAGCACTTGATATCTTCAAACAATTTTTGACATTCATCTATCCATACAAATGCTACCCCCTTTTGGAGCAAGTGATTAAATGGATTGCATTTATCGAAAAGTTACGCAATGAAGCATTTGATCGATTGAATTTTACCTTGCAAGCTACACAATTCCTTGAGGTTATTTGGGGGTTGCATTTCTATGATGGCCTTAACCTTATTTGGGTCCACTTCAATGCCTCTTTTGGAGACAATTAATCCTAAAATTTTACCAGAGGTAACACCAAAGACACATATTTGGGATTTAATCTCACCTTGTATTCTAACAACCGATCAAAATTATTTTCCAAGACATCAATATGTTCTTATCGGGTTTTAGATTTAGCCAAGAGATCATCTACATAATATTCAGTGATCTTGTGCATGCAATCATGAAATATGTAAGTCATGGCTCTTTGATAAGTAGCTCCTACATTTTTGAGGCCAAAGGGCATAACCCTAAAATAAAATGTTCCCCAAGGTGTTATGAATATTGTTTTATGTTGGTCATCAGGATTTATTCAAATTTGGTTGTATCCTGAAAAACCATCCATGAAGGAAAGCATTTCATGGCCTGCATAGGTATTGACAAGAGTATCAATGTTTGGTAGAGGGAAGTCATCCTTAGGATATGCTTTATTTAGATATCAAAAGTCATTGCAAATGTGTATCACTTCATTAGGCTTACGAATGGGTACCATGTTTGACAACCACTCAGGATAGTCAATAGGAACGATAAAATGTACATCTAACAGTTTTTGTATTTCCTCTTTTACTACAAGGGCTACGGTAGGATGCAAAATCCTAAGTTTTTTTTGATCGGCTTGGCATCAGGAGGTAAGATGAGATTCTAGACAAAAATTTTAGGATCAAGGCTAGACATATCCTTGTAGGACCATGCAAACACCTCTTTCTTTTCCTTGAGGAGAGCAATGAATTGCTCTTGTTCATCGGGTGAATTTTTTTCCAAGTTTGATAATTTGGGGATTGTCAGGATCTGAACTAAGGTTCACGTCGATGGTATCTTCAATGGACATATGTGAACCTTCCTCAAGTTGATGTGGTGTTGGGATTAGATTAAAGTCATCTAAGATGTTTTCTAACTTTTCTTAATTATCATTGTATAACTTTTCCTAAAAGACCTCGAGACCATTAGTGGAAGTTGAGGGAGGTGAATGTGGTGGTGAAGGAGGAATGTAGTGGGCCAAAGCTTTTAGCAATTCCTAGGATAGGGTAAATTTTGAAGAGGAAGATGTGGAGGAAATCTGGTCCAAGTCAATAAGGCTAATGTCAATTGGAATTGGTCTAGCCAGATCGTATGGATTATGGAGCGAGGTAAATAAGTCAATAGAATTCATATTGATCTAGTGGAAGGTAGGATGGTGTGGCCAAATGGGTATATGGAACAATTGAATTAGAATTGATTTTGAGGTGTGGGATCCCTATAATAGTGAATTCAAAATCATCAGAGCAATATTTTTTTTTTTTTTTGGAAATGTTTTGTTGATTTTTATTTTGTTTTTTTTTTTAAATATGTACATATGTTACAATTCTTGGCTTATGTGGGTGGCTCAAGTTAGATTACCAGGTGGATCATCTTATTCTTGTGGAAGAAGCAAGCGGAATAAGGGATGATGGATGGGGAACATTCAGAGGTAAAAATCTTCCTATTGGGTGATGTGGACAATGGGTTGTGACTCCTCTTCAGAATCATCAGAAGTATTTGACATGACTTCAAATTATTCATAACTTTTATCATCGAAATCAAAGACTAGATGGGTGAAGTTGATGTGATCATATTCATCTACTTTGTCCATGCAAAGTTATTGAAAGGCTTGGTAAAGAGAAGATGTTGAGGGTAATGGATGGAAGGGGCGATCTTCATCATTGAGGCTAAGCTTCATGAAGGCTTGCTCAAGAGAAGCAGTGGAAGATAATGGGGTATAGACTAATCCAGAATGATCATGGGCACCTCTATATGGGACCTCTAATATATCATACATCTCTTGCTCATGGGAACCTAGACCTTGACCTTGCCAATTGAACATATTAAAGTATCGAGCTAGAAACTCCTCTATGTTAGGTTTATTGGCATGCCTAGGCTCTTTTGGTTATTCAGGTGGGTTTTCCCCAGTTAAGCAATCCAATTATCCATAAACAAAGTTATTGCTATTTGGAGTAGCACTCATGTCATAAACAGTGCCTATGGATAAAGGACGATCTCAAGGACGTCTAAAATCCTTATCTATGGGAATGGCTAGGGGTGTGATGGTGACATCTTGGACCACGTACTCACCAATGCTCATATTAGAGATGTGGAATTCAAATTGGATTGATGAGGTGGATGGTGAAGGCTCAAGTGGCCCTGAATTGGTTGTGGACGGTGGCGAGTTAAATATATGACAATATGAAAGTTTGACTTGTGACACATCAGCTGATGTAGTGGGATTGGATGGCGGTGTGGCATGAGGAGATGGCGGTGTGGAATGATGATATGGAATAGAATAAGTGGTTGTAGAAGAAGGGGTAGATGTGATGTATGATGTACTAATAGTATATTGACTATGGCCACATGTACAAGAAGAAATGGATGCTTGAGGAGATGATGTGATGGGTAACTCCTCTAGGATGGGAGCTTTAGAAGAAGATGTAGATGGATTAGAAGAAGGCAGATTAAGAGATGATGTGGGTGGATTTGATGATGGTGCCAAGAATATATGGGTGGAAGGTAACATGGATTTATAAGGATTTGAAATGAAATTACAATACTTAAAAGGTTCGACATCTACGGGGATGCAATGGACTTGTCCATCATGAACGTATTTCAAGCATTGATGGAGAATTGAAGGAACACATTTTATTTCCCTCATCCAAGGTCTACCAAGGAGTATATTATATGCCATGGATCCTTCCAAGATATGAAACATTGTGTGCAACATTCTAGCCCCTACTTCTATAGGTAACACAACAGTGCCAACTATGGTACACAAAGCATCGTTAAATGCTTTAAGGGTGAATGATAACTTGGTAATGTGGGATGGAGGTAATTTGAGGTGGATAATAGCAGTGGTAGTAATAATATTGATTGGTGAGCCAGTATCAATAAGGACACTTTTAAATGGATTTTCGTTTATTAAGGCCATTATGTGTAATGGAGGGTCCACCAATTCTGAAATCATTGATTTTATCTCAAAGTCGTAGAAGGTAATTGATGGTTCCATGCATGTTCTAACACTCCCTACAAAGTTTTTGAAGGCATTAGAGTCTTGGGATTCTAACTCAATTGAATTGATAATTTTCATTAAAGCTTCGCTATGCCTATGGGATTGTTAGATGAGCTCATATACATAAATTTTGGTTGATGCCATTTTTAAACTAGTGGTTAACCGGTTGGTTAAAGTTAACGGTGGCCTTATTGGACGAAGAATGGGTGGATTTGATGGGTTGGATAGATTGATTGGTGAAGATGTATTGGGAAATGTTTGTATGGGAGGTGGGTTCGAAGGTTGTTGAGGATTTTGTTGATTTTTCCTTTGCCCTCTAGTGACCACGTGGACTGCTCCTACAAAGTTTTGGTATTGTTAGACATGATTTACTTGATTAGGAGGTGGTTGTTGATTGTTGCCTCCTACATTATGTTTGACCTCCCCATGGTTAGGTAGGGGTGTTTGATATATGTCCAAAGTTTGATTTTGTGGAGCTAAGGGGTTATCCACGTTAATGGCCCCTAGGTCTATGAGGTCTTGCACTAAATTTTTGAACACATGGCAAGAATTGATATCATGTCCATTTTGTTGATGGTATGGGTAAAAAAAGTGCTCTCTATAACTTTTAGGTCTTTTGGTGGGATCATCGGGCCTAATTTATAGCAAGGCTAATTTTTTGGTCTCATATAACCTTCAAAATATGGCTGAATATGATTTCACTAAGGGAGTGTATTGACACTAGGGTCGATTGAATTGGCGGTAGGTAGGTTGCTTCACAGTTGACATTGTGTTTTGTACCGTTGGTGCTTGGGTTATTGATGGGACCACATTATAGGAAATTTGTTGTTGCACTAGTTTTTGAGCCATTACGGGTTGGTTCATGAACACTTGATTGACTTGATTATCTATGTTAGCCATTGAGGCTTGTGTGGATTTGGTTTGGCCATATTGATTATTTTGATATTGGCCCGTATTTTGCCATTCTCTCTTCTTAGGCTTAATGACACCCCCTTGGATTTTTATCTCCTCAATGACACTAGCCTATGCTAAAGCCCCTTCAAATGTTCTATAAGTATTGAGCTGAAGCATCCAAGAGATGGGTTTTAAGCAACTCTTGGTAAAAAGTTTGATAATTTCTTCCATTGGGAGGGAGAATGGCAACTTTGTTATAACTGCCCTCCAAAAATTTCCAAAATCATAGATAGGTTCCTCATCCCATTGTTTCAAGTAATATATATCCGATAAGGACACCTTCTTCTTAATGTTAAGGGTGAAGCATTCCAAGAATAGATCTATCAATTAATCAAAAGTATAAATACTATGTGTGGATAATTGATTGTACCATTCAATGGCATCTCCCCCTAATGTTTGAGGAAATATTCAGAGTATAAGGTCATTATCATTGCTAATTCAAAAACATACATGGACAAATTAACTCACATGCTCCTTAGGATCCTTGCTTCCCCTAAACTTGTCAAATTTTGGTATCGTAAAATCTGTCAGATATGGAGGTGATGGTACCGATGGATGGAATGGTTGATGGATCAGTTGGCTTAATGTGAGATTTTGGCTCGTTATCCCTGGTGAGTTTTGCAATAACTGATCAATTTGCTTTTGTATTGCCTAGAATCTAAGATCTTCTGCTGGAATATGAGGACCTTGGATTATATGGTGATTGGTTGATGGGTTGGATGGTAGATGTTGGGGTGTGACCAACATGGTGTTGTGGAATGAATTGGGTTGGGTATGTGGAGAATATTGATGGTTGAAATATGGGGATGATTGATGAGGATTGTGTTGTTGGTTAGTGGCAATGTTGATTGGTATGGTGGATGTGTGGAGTGGTGGTGGATTGGGGATGGACACTATGGAAGATTAAGGGACCCATTCTAATTTTTTATTGGTGAGCAGAGGTTGATTTGGAACTCCTTAGGTCATAGGGTCTATGTAGGCTGACTATTTTCCTTTTGTTCATTGTGAAAGAAACTTGTTTATAAGCCCTAATGTATCCATGAGTTCTTGCTTTGACCATGTGTCAAATGATGGGGTTGTGGTTGGATGAGATGATGGATGATTCGATGATGATGGTTGATTAGTCATGGTCATGTTGGCTAGGTGAGATGATGGAGGGGTGGATGACATGGTCATGTTGGCTAAGTGAGATGATGGAGGTGTGGATGATAATGGATTAGAGGACATGAGTATGGTGCAAGTTGCATTTGATGTTACAACTTGGAGGCTAGGTACTTGTGAGGTAGCACTAACATACTCCTCATACAAGGAGTTGGTATAGGTGGATGTGAGGTAAGTGTTTGGAATACTTGGGATTTATGGTGGTTGGCTCATGGAGGAAGGAATACCATATTCATAACTCGAATTAGGATATCCTTAGGCAAGGTAGGTGGTAGCCAATTCATATTTTTTAAAACCTTCTTGGCTAAGGGGCTTTAAGACATAGTTAGAAGCCTTGTAAAGGGCCTGCACTCTGTCCACGTCTATGCAGGTGGTGGTTGTCTCCATATTGTGTGAATGTGTCTCTACTTGAGAGTGGGGTGGATGGGATGATCTAAAAAAAGTAGTCTGAACCATGTTGGATGGGGCTATCGAAGTAGCGGGCTCATGGGAACTATTTTCCATTAAACTACTTTGGTTTATTATTTTCTTTTGTTGTCGTGTTAGCACCATAAAGTAGTTAAACCAAAGATTCAAAGCTTATCTAAATCACACAAATTAACAACTTTTCCAAAATTTAAAGCAAATAAAACAACCAATCCTAGGTTTTACCTTGTGTGGCTTACCTTATTCATTAATTATTTTCTTTCATTAATGTGAAGTTCTTTTTAGAATTGGTGGCTTGTGTGTTTTGATGTATCTTAATATTATTTAATGAAAAACAAAGGTAAAAACTAAGCCTGGCCAGAGCAACGAGATTCTTGTTGGTAATGACCTCCAAAAATTTTGCTCGGGGGTAGTCCTATTGTTTCTAGGGTAGATATTGGTGGATGGAAATCACGGCCATAGTCACCAAATCTCAAGCAATGGCTGGTGTTGAAATCTAGCCACTACTGTAAAATATATGAATCGTGCAAGTGTGGGTGATTTATTTTATTAGATTTCTTGTTCTCTATGGTTTGCAAACAATATTAAATATTACTAACTTCACTAATCTAAATCATAAGCCAACACAAAGATGCAAATTTTACCTAAAGAGAGTGGAGTACAACACTCAAAACCCCCTGCCTACAAATGATTAAAATCACAAGAGCAACTGGAGGGTTCGTCCACCTCTCTTCCAAAGGGGCCAGCCTAGGGCAGGATTACTATATGCATCAATATGTTGTTCCTATTTAGATATGCAAAATTAAAGTGATCTTTAACCCTAAAATGCAAGATCTAGGATGCTTTTATGTTTCATATGCACTCAAAAATGCAAACAATCACCTAGATCTACAACTTCAGAACAAAAAATGAATTTGGTATAATGAAATACACACAAAACCTAGATTCAACTTGCTAAAAATTCTTTCCCAGATTACTTAGTGTTGAAACCAGAAACAACGAAAAACAACAACAAAAATAGAATACATAAATCGCTAAATGGCAACCTAGGATTATGAAACTTACTTGGAAGCCTTAGCTCTGCTCCAAATTACTACCAAGCACAATTAGGCACCTACGTAGGCACAATAGGGAACTTGCAGACAATTTCAAACGCTCTACGGATGCTCCTGAATGCCTGCATAATCTCTAAAAATTTTGCAAACTACTTTATAAACCCTAGCAATGAAATCAACAACCTCTATGCTTCTGAAAATCTTGTAATAAACAAAAATAAACTTAAGTTAGCAAGGTAGATCTATCAAATAATGAAACCCTTGTGGGGTCCCACCGTGATCACCATTTGTGAAGATAAAAACATGACACTTAAAAATAAAATGAGATAGATCAAATAGCACAATGAGACACAAGATTGCACAAATGGAAATATTCAATAAAATGAGGCGGGGAGCCAATGAACTCCTTTGTTACAATCAACACTCAATGTGAGTATTTGATACAATGATTTACAATGGCACTAGGGTTATATGAAAACCTAGCAATAACAACAAAGTGTCTTCATATTTTATGTGTCCTTGCTTCCAATAGGTTGAGTGGGCTTCGAGTATCTAATGTGGGGCCACTCCAGCTTCAACAGTCATTCAACAATGTGTGAAATATATAGATATGCATACAAAAAAATAGAGAAAGGGGTTATTAACAACTATGAGGGCTCCATAGTGTGAGTCCCTCAGACATCAGTAAACCCTAACTAAAAATGGATCAAATGGTATGCAAAATCTACATATCATGTAACAAAATAAAACCGATAGATATATACCTTGCTTGTGATGTTTCTTCACTTGTTGTAGTTTGATAGTAGATGGCATGATCCAATAGGCTCTAGTTCATGTTCTATGGTTATAGTAGGCTTGGATGTGCACTTTGCAAGCTCTAACGTGAGTTTCGTAGGCTCTAGTGTGTACCTGTTACAATACAAATATTACGAGCAGTCGGCCATAATATTTAAATCATTTTATTGCATATATAGATAGTTTCCAAGCATAGGGTTTAACCATCTTATTTTTTATATTTTTCTCAATTTATCATTTGCATTCTCACACAGGGTGAGCCCACCTCAAGTGGCAAATCACATTCTTATTATTGTTGTCAATTACTTATGCATATTCTTTATCTATTTGATTGTATGATATTGTTCAGCAAGCAAGTTAATTTTAAATTATTAGAAAATCGGGTAAGGTGTTCCCTACCAAGTGGTATCAGATTTCAGTTTTTGAAATCACTGGGCATCCAACGGCGTATGTTACTATCCACGTCATGAAGTAAATAACAACACTACTGGAAAACGGTCAAAACCTGGGGGCTTCACTAGATACGGATTTGTGGCAATTCTAAAGCCAAGCGGCAGCGTCATTTCAACACCCTGTTAGCACCAGTCACAGCCAAGCAGTCAGGATAATGTAGGATTGTTATGCAACCAGTCCACCTAGCTCCATGTCTAGATTTTTGTTGTGTCTCTTTTTCAAATTTGGTGACCGAAAAGGATAAAATGGGCTTCTGACGTTTTCAAGCAATTGAATCTAGACGGATTCCTCGCACGACTCATCAAAGAAATTTTCCATCGCAGCCCTATACAGACACAAAGCACGGACCAATAAAAGGCATGATTAAAAATTATTATGCATTCGTAACTAAGGTATATACTTTTTATTTTTTGTTTTTCTCGAGACAATATCCAACATTGAGTGGGTAAAATCTAAGGAGGAGTTTATAACACGGGAAGTTCCATATCGAAGTTGTGACTTTGGTCACACGACGGTTGGTTTCTCATGCACGTAACCTTGCTAGGTTGCGTGTTGTGTCTTCTAATTGTCCCGTCCAGTTACCATGTCTTGTATTAAATTACTTCATTTGTTGATTCTTTTCCTAGTCATTCGGGTTGTCGTGTCCTGTGTTAAGTCCCTTTGTTCACTGTTTCTTGTCCTAGCCATTTGGGTTGTCGTGTCTTGTGTTAAGTCCCTTCGTTCACTATTTCTTGTCCTAGTCATTCGGGTTGTCGTGTCCTATGTTAAGTCCCTTCGTTTGCTATCTCTTTTCCTAGCCGTTCAGGTTGTCGTGTCCTGTGTTAAGTCCCTTCATTCCCTATCTCTTGTCCTAGCCGTTCGGGTTCCACCAAAAGTGTTAAGGAATTGTTAACCAAAACTTGTCAAAAATTTGTTAACCAAAAATTGTTACCAAAAGTCATCAAATCCTACCAAAAGTTGTCAAACAGTTGTTAAAAAAAAATTTCTACCAAAAGTGCACGAAAAACCAAAATTCAAATCCGCGTCGCAATTGGAGTGACAGTTGAAGCAGAATCCAAATTTTTGCTAAAGTCAACCAAATTTTGTAGCAGTCAAATCTCAAAAGATTCTAAGGAGGTTATGCTAAAAAATGATTGAGCAAAAGGTGGACCAAAGGATCTGACGGTCGACTATCAAGCTCAGAGACGACCAATAACAATGCACGAAGACCTCATCAAAGCTCGGGTACAAAAAAATATCCTTCTCCTTTCAAAATTGGTAGTTATAATCCACATCATCCACTGGTAGACCCTATGGCTACTAACCCTCCCCCAACTCATGAAAACATCACACAAGGAGACTCAAGTAACTCGGCCATTACCACGAATGAAACTCTTCGACTCTTACTAGATGGTATGCACGAAATTAGTGTCAACCTAAAAAACCTAGCGAGCACACAAAACCAACTTAATCCCAATACTAATCCCCAAAATCACTCCCATGCACAAAGGAATGAAGAAAATGATGACCAGGATGACAATTGGGAGCAGCAAAGAGGCAATCTAGATAATTACAGGGATCGCTATCATAGACAATGGTATAACCAAGATCAAGAAAGGGATATGGGTTATCACCAATCGAGAGGCCCTAATAATTTTCCATGCATTGATATGCCCACTTTTGAGGGTCATGATCCTCGTGGTTGGATAGCCAAAATGGAAGGCATTCTTGAATTATACCAAATTATATATTTTGATAAAGTCCATTTCGCTGCATCAAAATTAGGCACTGAGGCCTACCAATGGTTCATATGGCTTAAGCGAGAGAAAGGAGCTACTATTAACTGGAAAAAATTCACTACTTATTTTTTAGAAATATTTGATGAAGGAGCTACATCGTCATACATAGTAAGACTGTTATCTCTTAAACAAGAAGGATCGGTTAGCGAGTTCATTTCGGAATTCACCAGTTTACTACCATATACATTAGACCTCAGTCCCGACATAGTGGTAGGAGCTTTTCACAATGGATTGAAAGAAAATATTAGGGTGGAGGTGGACATTCAAAATCCAACCTCGCTGAACGATTGTATAAGAATAGCCAAGCTGGCTGAGAAGAGAATTCAGTTGTATGCACGACATGAAACTTATAATCGTCCTTCGTATCACAACAATTCCTTTTGTAGAAATGATCAACCATCAAGATACTTTTGCTATAAATTTCACACTCATCCCAGGGAACAAGCATGTGCCCAAAAACAAAAATTTCATATTGAATGTGATCAATATGAAGGAGAAGAGGAAGAAACTTACCACCAAGAAGAACCTATGCAAGAAGAACTACCAAGTACTCTAGAAGAGAAGGAAGAGGATACAATGGTGATCTCCATGCATGCCCTCATGGGGTTAACCACCCACCATACCATCAAGGTACCAGGATTTCTCCGCCAGAAAAAGGTGAATGTATTAATTGATTCTGGAAGTACCCACAATTTTATCGACATCAAAACAGCAAAATCTTTGAATTTATTCATTAACTCTTCCAACAAAGAAAAATTCTAGGTTCTAGTGGCCAACGGGGTGAACGCGCAATGTGTTGGTCGAACATCTCAAGTTTCCATAAAAATGGGAACTTATACCTGGTTTGGATCCCTTTTCATCATGAATTTAGGGAACTCTGATGTCTTTTTGGGAGTTGAATGGTTGGAAACATTAGACACGGTTAGCTTCAATTTCAAAAAATTATTTGTGGAATGGAAGGAAAACGGACGAGTCATTCTATTACAAGGAATTACTACTCCTCCATCACAAATGGTGAGCTCTCATAGTATGGAGAAGATGTTAAAAAGTGTGGATATGGATTTATAGCTCAAATTAATTGTTTGGAAAAACAATCTCGAGAAACTTCGGATATTACTGCTCCAGATTTATGAGACATCATAACAAATTATGAAGAGGTTTTCCAAGAACCTAAAGGATTACCACCTAAACGATCTCATGACCATGCCATCCATTTGATTCTAGGGAGTGTCCCACCTAAAAATCGTCCTTACCGCTATCCTCAACCACAAAATATAGAAATCAAATAGATCATTCAGGATCTGCTAGATCATGGAGTCATTCATCACAACACTAGCCCTTATTCCTCACCTGTAGTTCTGGCTCGACGAAAAGATAACTCTTGGCGTATGTGTCCTAATTTTCATTCTCTAAATAAACTTACTATCAAGGAAAAATTTCCTATCCCTGTCATAGATGACCTACTATATGAGTTGCATGGTGCAAATTTGTTTATAAAATTATACCTTCGCTCAAGATTTCACCAAATCTGTGTCAGAGAAGAAGATATTCCCAAAACTGCTTTTCGTACTCATGAAGGTCATTACGAATTTTTGGTCATGCCTTTTGGTCTCACCAATGCACCATCCAAATTCCAAAGTCTCATGAACCAAGTGTTTCATCCACTCCTCCATAAGTTTGTGTTAGTTTTTTTTTATGACATTCTCATATATAGCAAAACATGGAAGGACCATTTACATCATGTGGATAAAACCCTTCACATTTTACACAGAGAAAAGTTATTTGTCAAACGTTCCAAATGTTCATTTGGTGTCCAAGAAGTCGAGTATCTTGGTCATATAGTTTCACACGAGGGCGTCAAAGTCGACCCTAATAAGATTAAGGCAATTCAAGAATGGCCTTTACCTAAAACCATCAAGAAACTTCATGGTTTTTTGGGTCTCACGAGCTACTATCGCAAGTTTGTACAAAATTATGGTAAGATTGCAGCACCTATCACAACACTCACAAATAATGATGCTTTTCATTGGTTAGAAGAGGCTACTAAAGCCTTCAAAGCTCTTAAGGAGGCCATGTGTACAACTCCAGTTTTAGCAACTCCCAATTTTCACAAACCATTTATTATCGAATGTGATGCATCAGGAACAGGAATTGGGGCTATATTAATGCAAGAAGGTCATCCGTTGGCATTTGAAAGTAAACAGCTCTCGGGAAAATTTTGGGAAGATCAACATACGAAAAAGAAACGTTGGCTATTCTTCACACGGTAGAAAAATGGAGACACTACCTAATCAGTAGCCGCTTCATTATAAAAACCGATCATGGTAGTCTCAAAAATTTTCTTGAGCAAAGGTTTTCCTATCCGGAAAAAAATAAGTTAACCAAACTATTGGGCTATGATTTTGTTATCGAATACAAGAAAGGGAAGGAAAATGTAGCCGTCGATGCACTGTCCAAGAAATATGAAGATGAAGTAGTCATTAACGTTATTTTAGGTCCTTGCTCCCAATGGGTGAATCAATTACAAGAGGAATGGTTGTCCAATATCGAAACTGCTCAGATACTTCAAGAATTATCCATAGGGTCCTCTAAACACCCTTTGTTATATTATGAAGATAAAATCCTCTAGAAGAAGAACCGCATTTACATTCCACACAATTCAGAACTTAAATCGAAGATCCTCGACGAATCACACGCTTCTCCATCAGCAGGACATTCAGGATTTTTGAAAACATATTTAAGGGTCAAACAATCATTTTGTTGGAAAGGATTAAAATCAGAAGTCAAACAATGGGTAGCAGAATGCGAAGTTTGCTAGCGCAATAAAGGAGAAACAGTCAAATCACCAGGGTTCTTACAACCACTACCCATCCCTGAATGGCAGTGGGAACATATATCCATAGATTTTATTGAAGGTCTTCCAAAGTCAGAAGGCAGGACAGTAATCTTCATAGTCATAGACCGGTTATCCAAATACGCTCACTTTTAGGCTTTACAACATCCATTTTCCACAAGCAAGGTGGCAAAGGTATTTATGGATTCAATTTTCAAATTACATGGTATGCCAAAAAATATTGTCAGTGATAGAGATCCCATCTTCACTAGTAAATTTTTGTGGGAATTATTTCGACTTAGTGGTACCAAATTTAACATGTCCTTAGCCTACCATCCACAGACAGATGGTCAAACAGAAGTAGTTAACAAATGTTTGGGTATGTACTTAAGATGTTTCGCTCAAGATAAACAATACCAATGGAGCCAATGGTTAGCATTGGTAGAATGGTGGTACAACACTTCTTACCATTACTCAATTAAAATGTCTCCCTTTGAAGCATTGTATGGAACCAAGCCTCCAACCATCGTAGATTACGTACAAGGATCATCCAAAGTAGCCAAAGTGGATGATTGGTTCCAACAAAGGCAGTCTACACTCACCATCCTCAAAGAGAATTTAGTCGAAGCACAAAATCATATGAAACAACAACAAGACTTACACTGATCAAAGAGAACTTTTAATATAGGTGATCGGGTTTTCCTAAGGTTGCAACCTTACAAACAATCATCGTTAAGGATAAAATCCAGCCAAAAGTTGGCTCCACGATTCTATGGTCCTTACAAAATTATGCATCGCATTGGAGAAGTAGCCTATTAGTTAGAGCTACCTTCATCATCACGAATACACCCGGTATTTCATGTTTCATGTCTCAAAAAAGTAATTGGTCAGAAAGTGCAAAGTCAATCAGAATTACCAATGCTCGATGAGGAAGGACGCATACATATCCAACCTGAAGATATACTACAACACAGAATACGAAGACTAAGATCGCGCCAGATTCAAGAATTTCTCATCAAATGGCAAGACCTACCAGAGGAAGATGCCACATGGGAACATGAAAGTATTTTCCAAACATTTCCAGCTTTGAGGACAAAGCTTTTCGAGGAGGGGAGTCATGTTACAATACAAATATTATGAGCAGTCGGCCATAATATTTAAATCATTTTATTGCATATATAGATAGTTTCCAAGCATAGGGTTTGACCATCTTATTTTTTATATTTATCTCAATTTATCATTTGCGTTCTCGCACAGGGTGAGCCCACCTCAAGTGGAGAATCACATTCTTATTATTGTTGTCAATTACTTCTGCATATTCTTTATCTATTTGATTGTATGATATTGTTCAGAAAGCAAGTTAATTTTAAATTATTAGAAAATCAGGTAAGGTGTTCCCTACCAGTACCTATGAGATACAGTAGGCTTTAGAGAGTGCCAACTGTATACATCAGGCTCTGGTGAGCACTTTGTAGTCTCTACAACGAGCCTCACAAGATCTGGAGGGTGCCTACGAGTTAGGGTAGAATCTGCAGAAGCAGATCTAGGGGGTGGTGATGAATGCAGTAGATGGATGGGGGCTACAACGACAAGGGAGGATGAATGGGGGATGGCTGGAACAACAAAAGTCTTATTGGATAGCTAGGGATTTGGATTTTCAAGCTTCTATCTCTCTCTACTTCACTAGGGCTTCACCAATGGCTTCCTTAGGATGTATAATGACAATATCAGAATTCTAGGGTTCCAGGGTTTGAGCACTTGCAAATGCCCTTATTTATAATCCAACCTAGGCTTTTCTTAGGGTTTTAACATTACACTTTTGATCATGTGGCTAAGATTAAATTAGATCCTAAGGTTGAGATTACTTTTTGAATGTGAAATGGATTAATGAATATGGACGATGGAGATTAGAATGGATTGGACGGTTGTGGTTAATGGAGTTTATAGATATATATTTTATAATAAATATATTATAATATAACATAAAATATAATATTAAATATTAAATAATATAAAATAATATTAAAATAATCCCAATTAGGCTAGGAAATGGCAGGAAAGGGCTAAAATGGTGAAATGAATGGTAGGAAAGTTGGAATTGGGCCAAATAATTGGCGGGAAGGTATATGGTGGACAAGTGGGTGGTGGATGGTTAGGATGGAGGATTAGCGGATGCAATTTGGTGTTTACAATGTTATACTTTGTAGTTAATGCATGCACATCCCTATTTTTGAAGGGTGTTCCATTATCTAATATTATTTTGGATGGAATACCAAAATGACATATGATGTAATTTAGCATGAACTCCGTGATGCAAGGTCTAGTCGTAGTGGTAAGGGAAATTTTTTCTACCCATTTTGTGAAATAATCAGTCATTGTTATGATAAATGTGTGATGGCCTAAGGAGGCAAGTGAGATTTTCCCAATTAAATCAAACTCCCATTATGAAAATGACCAAACCAATTAAATCAATTGTAAGGCCTATGAAGGTATGTGTGTCAAATTTTCATGATGTTCATGATGTTGACACTTCATGCACTTCTTTACATAAGTGTAACAATATTTCTCTAATGTTGGTGAATAATAGCCCATGCGAAGAATGTGCTTAGTGATGGCCATACTACTAAAGTATCCACCACATGTACCATCGTGTGCTTGGGCAATAGCCCAAGCTGACTCCTGTGAGCCTAAACAATGAAGGAGGATCCCTTCATAGCTTTGATGATACATTATGTATCCTAATAAGACATTTTGCCATATTTTGCTAAAATGATCGCTTTGCGGCATGTGATAATCTAGGTGTAATATTTCCTAGTTTTAAATAATATTTTATTTGTATGGCCCATTCTTGCTATGAAGAAGCCTCAATTGTATGAATAGCATAATTCTTTTGATGTTCATCTCATGCAAATGCTAATTGAGACCAAACTTGAAGATAAAGCATTGTGCTAGTATCAAAATAATCTGAGAGAATATGAAAGCATGTCTATGGAAGCACTGGCGTACTGGGTGTGATGCAAAAAAAATAGATGTATTAAGGAAACACTAAGTCCTACAAAGATGCAAAGAACTTAAAGTGCATGAAAAGGGAAAATGAACAAAATGGAACGAGATGTAAAGCAAAAGCAAAGGTGCAACCTATTTTATTAATATTGCTTGAGATCAGGTTCCAATACGTCTCCCCCATTTTCATGGGCTAGGAGTGTTAGATACAATTTTGTTACACCAACGAATG
Source organism: Wollemia nobilis (assembly GCA_028583015.1). Lineage (NCBI taxonomy): Eukaryota > Viridiplantae > Streptophyta > Pinopsida > Araucariales > Araucariaceae > Wollemia > Wollemia nobilis. The sequence goes on along the minus strand of JAQPPZ010017101.1, from coordinate 5,113,234 downwards.
ATACACTTCCCCTCAGGATCTTTCGTGTGCCCACATTTGAAATGGGTGGGCCAAATGTCATTGCCGCTTGCATGAGTGCATCTATCATTCCTTTCTTCCCCTTTGGTGTTGATATCCTATGTATAGAGAAACAACAAACGATTAATAGCACATGCAGATGGAGGGAAACATGCAATCCCTAAGGCCTCCGGTTAATGCATACATGAAATAATTAAAACAGTGATAAAAACTTATCAAAATGAAATGAAATTTGGATAGAAACATGTAAAAATCATCAGGGACACACTACAAAAAGAACAGTCGAGAAATCTGCTGTATATTTCTAATCACTCCGGGGTGGGACGATTAGGACTGTCATAAAATGTACAAAAGCAACCTCCCAAATGTCCCATCCAGGGGCCTCCAAAACACCTGCAAACTTAAGGTTACGCAAAATGGAGAATTTTGAGATGACCCAGAAGGTCAGATTTTTCATATTCTACCCAAATTGCCCTGTATCCAAAAGTGCTCCCTGTAGGTTAGTAAAAGCGTAAAACCATGAAAACACAGTCAAAACAAGTCAAAATGCATTGAAATTTGAACCACAGCATATATGAAACACACAAAACATGATGCAAAATAAATAGTGAAGAAATATACTATAGATTTCTAATCACTCCGGGGTGGGGTGATTAGGACTGCAATAGTGCGGGGCGCCTAGGGGCAAGACACCCGTCGTTTGGGGCTTGGTTTTGACACCAATCCACTTAGGATGGGTCCAAAACCTCCTAGAGGGTTGTGTCTATAAATTGGGTGTGGTATTGTGGCCAATGTTTCAAGTTTTGGGTTTGGATTGTGCTCCTAATGTTCACCCAATAACCTCCCTTCCAAAAGAGAGATCAAGGATGTAGGAAGCACAATGAGGGTGAGGGTATAATTTGATAGCACTCTGTTGCTCCAAATGCTCTTGCTCCATCCTCCCTCTTGGGGTGATAAGACTCACCATTTTATATACTTGAGGTTCTCCTTTGAATGTGCATGCAGGGGCACCACTTGGCCATCATGCCTTCCCAGGGGAGAGAAGATTCCTCCCTAATTAAGGGCTCCATGACTACCTCTTTGAGCTCAAAAATGCTCACTCACACTCCCATGCATTGAAGGTGGAGTTGAGTGGCAAATCAGGGCTGCCATTTGTCATGGTTTAACCCTTTTCCCATTAAACCTACTATTCACCCCACCCTAGAGCGATTGCTACTAATCGTCCTGGGGTGGCATGAATAGCATTCTAATCATCCCAGGGTGGAACGAATAGGAAGCAAAGTGCTTGAAAGGTACCAAATTGACCTTTGACCTTCCAAAACTACTTTAGGAGTGGTTAGGACCATTTTTTAACCTCTGGGGGCTGCCCTAGGAGCTATGTATGCCAATTTAGTCAGTGCTTATCGTCACATAATCGTATTGATGCTGTTTTGGTGTCTATAGATGCCCCTTTTTGGGATGCGCTATGTGTGGCGCAGTGTTGAGTAAAAATAGATAACCAAAGTACTTAATGATTAGGGTTTCTCAGTAACCTAACCAAATTTTGATGCCCCAAGTATGGAAAGTACATGCATTCTTTAATCCTTGCTTCTAACGAGCTAAGGAGCTTAACTCAAGTGTTAACCTTTTTTGGTGAGCTGTTACTTGATCTTGGACATTGTTCAGTCATGAATAGACAAAGGGCACAACCTTTTGTCTGTGGGAACCTTGAGTTCATGATTGTATAATGCCAAGTGTTTGATCAACTTTTGATTATTGATTTTTTGCTGCCCCAAGCAGGAGCGTGATTGTCTCTGTCAATGATTCTTTGAATGCATGCCATTTCCTTGATTGGGTGTGTATTTGTTGATTTGTGACTAAGTGTGACTACACCCTCAAGAGACGAATTGATGAGGGAATGACCGACATGAGAAAAGAAATGAGTCACTTGACCAAATATGACTTTTGTAAGGGTGCCTTCAGTTGTTTTTCATTAAACGCTTATGCAGTTTCCCAACAATCGGACCTATTTTTGGTGGGTTTTGACCCTTTTTATGATGCCTATTGGGGTTAAAATTGTCAAAAATCCATCCTCCCATGGAGTGGTCCGGCTATGGTAGCATTCTTAGGGAGTAGGATAGTGATAATTTGTGACCCCAACATTGGTTTTGCATGCCAAGAATGTATGGTGCAAAGGCACCTTTGTTCGGCAGTTTTATGTTGTTTTTGGGTGGGTTTTGACCCTTTTTTGTGATGCCTATTAGGGTTGAAATTGTCAAAAATTCGTCCTCCCGTGGAGCGGTCCAGCTATGGTAGCCTTCTTAGGGAGTAGGATAGTGATAATTTGTGATCCCGACATCGATTTTTCATGCCAAGAATGTCAAGTGCAAAGGCACTTTTGTTTGGCAGATTTATTGCATTTTTTGTTGCATTTTTGTTTTGCAGTTTTTGTTGCTTTATTTCTTGCTCGATAATCATCCCAGGGTGGGACGAATACCATTTTTGTAATCATCCTAGGGTGGGATGAGTGATAAATAGAGTGCTCATCCTAGGGTGGAATTATTATAGGCCTAAGAGCCTATTTAAGGGCCAAAACTAGGTTTTGGGCTCATTTGCAATTGTTTTTTCTGGTGATTTGGAGCTATGGGGAGGAGGAGTACGAGTTTGCATAGCAGAGTGCTGTCAAAAATCTCACTGACACCATGAGTGCACAGATTGGATCTTCAAGTGGTGGAGCCAAGGCGATATCGGTAGGTGCTCCTTCCTTCTGCTTGTTATTTTTTTGTTTTTATATGAATTTTTAAAACGCACAGATAAAAATGCCTGTTAGCGTTATTCTGCTTGTTTTTTAGTTCATATTAAGGTTAAAAACCCTAGTATGAATTTTATGTGTGTATTTGATTGTTTTTGTTCATACTTAAGGGTAAAAACCCTAGTATAGATTTTTTTTTTTTTTGTTTATCTTATTTTTTTTTGTTCACACTTAAAGTTAGAAACCCTAGTATGGATTTTTTTTTGTGTTTATCTGATTTTTTTGTTCACACTTAAGGTTAAAAACCCTAATATGGATTTTTTTTTGTGTTTTGATTTTTTTTTTCCACACTTTAAGGTTAAAAACCCTAGTATGAGTGTTATGTTTTTGTTTGATTTTTTTGTTCATACTTAAGGTTAAAAACCCTAGGATGAATTTGTTTTTTTGCATTTTTTTGTTCTTGATTGTACAATTTTTTTGAATTATCTATACTTTGGCTATACAGTTATGTACTTTTGTTTTTTTTCTATACAATTTATTTGCATGTGTTGTACTTGTGCTATACAGTTCTGTACTTTTGTTTTTTTGTACTTTGTTTTTTAGCTGTACAGTTTTTTTGTTGTCATGTTTTAATGTTTTTGTGTTTTTTTTGTTTTTTAAGTTGTGAAGAGTCGGTACCGTCAGCCGATGGTATTTTCTAATGCACGGGATGTGCTGACTATGGTATATTGGGATTGGCTTGATGCCACTGGGTTCAAGAAAGTTATGTGGTTGGAGCCTGTCATGGGGGATCAAGCATATCTGACTTCCCTGATCAATTTGTGGGATCCCCGTACCAACACCTTTCATATCCTAATAGGGGAGATGACAGTGACTCTGGAGGACATGTATCAGATTCTATGAATTTTGATAGATGGGCTACCCATTCAGATGACTCCTCATGATCACTGGATAACAGTTCTAACACAATGCTTTGGGCATGTGACAAAGATGGGGGTGGATAGGGCGATGGAGAGGGCAAAGGGGGACTGCTTGATTGGCAGGATTCTAGTGTGGTGGTGGCTGGAGAAGGGTGTGTTGTGGGTGAGGCATGCATTGCTCATGACCCTCATCTCCAACATGCTACTTCCTGACTCATCAGGTGTGAGTTTCCCTTGGAACCTGCTTGAGGTAGTGTTCAGAGTAGTGGAGTGTTCGACAATAGCACCATTGATTATGAGGTGGGATCAGATGCTACTGGCACAACTATATGATGAGCTATACGAGGTCTGCTGTTAAAGGCAAAAGGGGATTGGGTGCATCTATCTATTGTAGTGCTGGGGGTAGCAGTACATAGCTATGGAGTGGTCGTAGGGGTTGCCTTGGACCACTTAGGGTGAGATGGTGGGTAGGGAGATTGGGTATGCTACTCTATGGCAAATGTTAGAGGATCAAATGCAGAGTCGGTGCTATGCAGGTGTCGTAGGGCATTATAATGATGCCTTCTATCATATTGCTCTTAGGGAGGTGTTCTAGTGGCCATACTGAGACTGTCCAGCCTAGCCTGAGGCTAGAGAGTGGCTCCAGTCGGTGTGTATGGGGATATGGTTGATCGAGCGACATGGAACAAAGTAGGAGTACTTCTCATACATTTGAGTGACTTGATAGTTTGGGGTGCGCTAGGGATTACCTAGTGAGCCTTTGATCTATCGATGTTGGGGCAATGAGAGGACTCTAGCCTGGATGATTATTGAGCCACTGGGTGTGAAGTTTGATGCATTGATTGATGTCCCCAATGTGGACAACATTGGGGTGACTTTCGAGTATGACCAGTGGTGGACGATGCAGTGATGGCAAGGTGAGGGACCTCTAGGAGGTCTAAATGTAGTAGCATTAGGCGATGGGGTTGTGGAGGCACCAAGGGAGGGTTGGGGGCTTAGCTTGATTATGTAGATATGGTGGAGGTTGATGACTTCATTGGATATGATGTAGGGGTTTTGGAGCATCCGGATACATAGGACATTCGGGAGCAGTAGGTGTTGAAGTAGCATGCCATCCTTGAGATGCCCATGCCTTAGGCAGTCCCAAGAGATATGGAGGCTAGGTATCACATTGAGATAGCATGATTGGAGGAGCTACTATGGAGACGGGATGAGGAGCACTGAACCAAGAGGGAGCTCCTATGAGATTAGTTGGTGTAGCGAAATGATTGAGGCATGGGCATCTCTAGGACGACATGCTACTCTGACACCTATTGCTCTGGGATGTCCTATGTATCCAGTTGCTCTGAAGATATGGAGGCTAGGTATCACACTGAGATAGCACAATTGGAGGAGCTACTATGGAGACAGGATGAGGAGTACCAAGTTGAGAGGGTGCTCCTACGGGCTCAGTTGGCATAGTGGAATGATGCATTGATGAGGCCTAGAAATGCATTAATCATAACATGTTTTGAACACTAAAAATGCCTATAAACTCTTATGTTTTATCTGATATGTTAGTTAAGTTGATTTAATATGCTGTATATTAACCATTTTGCATGATCAATGTATTTAAAATATTATATGCTGATTTTACAGCTTTTTGCATAGTTTTTTGTTCTTTTTGCTATGATTTGCTAAAATGGGATATTTTTAGAATAATAGCAGCATTTCAATAATCATTTTTTGATTCATTTCAAGCATTTACTTCACCTAAATCTCGCAACAGTGCAAGCAAACTGTTGTTGTGCAGCAAAAACTGGTCTTTCCCATGTAAATTCTAGCCAGTTGTCCATAAATAGCAAGGCATGGAATTCACATGAGGAAAGGGATGAAGACCATTGGAATTTGATCTTAAGAGATAACCCACCTGAGATATGTAGAAGAGATCACTGAAAAAGCATATTTTTTCATTCCGAAGTATCTTCGAAATGAACAGATATCTTCGAAATAAAAGATCACGACGTCTTCGGAATGAGCGGATCTTTGGAATGAAGAATGCAGTATCTTCAAAATGAGCGGATCTTCGAAATGAAGCATGCAGTATCTTCAGAATGAGCGATATTAAGAATGATAATGTAGTATCTTCAGAATGAGTGATCTTCGAAATGAGAATTGCATTGTCTTCGAAATGAAGCCACTTATCTTCAAAATGAAAATAGAGTACGCTTTTTGACCTGTTGATCGATCTCTGAAGCTGAAAAAAGGGAAATAAAGGTTAGAAAAGGTAAAGGGAAAGATCTTCCATCTGTATTTGTTGTCATTGTTGACCAAAGCCATCATTAAGGGAAAGATCAAGTTTTAGTCCTCTTTTAGGATAACACCAGAATTTGTTGCAGCATTGTAGGATTAGATCTTTTGAGATATTCTTTGTTTGTAATCAGATTATAGGATAGCTATAAATATTGATCCCGTTTAGGTTGAGCCTAGTATAGAGGAAGTAGATACTAAAGGAGATAGAAAATAGTGTAAGGAAGTTAGCAGAAAATACAGAGTATAGGTAGAAATTGACTGTTACAGTACTATAACAGTTTTTTAGCAGAATTATTGTAATCATGTCTTCTAATCAATAAAGTGCACCAGTTCTATTTCATATTGCTTTTAAATGAGTGTGATTAAGATTTAGAAAGAGAGAGAGACTTACACCTTCTTCTGGACAAAGAGGCTGGCCACTTCTAGACCTAGGAGGAGGACTAACAAGCAAGTTTTTATTCTAATTTTGCTGCAGCAGAATGAGTTGTAGAACTTGCTATTTTAATTACTTGTAAACAGTTGACAATATTTGCAGTATTAGTTTATTTATGCTTAGATTAACCTTGTGCTTAATGTTTTAGTTGCAATCTTACTTTTAGCAAAGCTTCCACTTTATTTTAGACTGTTATTTTTAGAATTTACTATTTTTTAGCAATTTCTTGCATTTTATGTTTTGCTGTCAAAATCCTGCACAAAAGATTGACAACCTTCTGTTACAAAAATTTGACAGTTTTTATTTCCAAATTAGATCTAGACTTTCATTACTGCAAAAGTAATTAGATTTCCTTTTTTCAATTAGGATCAGACATTCAATTCTACAACTGTTATTTCTGCAATATAATTAGGTCTTATTATGCAATTGTAATTAGGACTTCATTTCTGCAGTTAATGATTAGTTTCCAATTATGTAACTTAGATTAAGATTTAATTCATGCAATTTAGAGATAGGAATGTTCCAAAACCCCCCACACAACCGGTTCCACCAATAAAACCTGTTGCTCTAGATTGACCTAAGTTATAGTTGTTTCACTTCTTTCACAGATAGCCTTGTACACTGCCTTGGATTGACAGATTCATTGAGAATTAATGATGGTATAACGACTATGCATCATTTTGGTGTCATTGCCAAGGAATAGTGTTTTTAGAAGAAAACAAATAGTCTAATAGCTGTAATCAGACTAAGTTGTGAGAATTCATGTTAAAATCTGAATACAACAGCTGAGGAAGATAACAACTATTGACTTAATTTATGTCATTTAAGAGTAAACATGAATGAGTAAGTCTAGGGATGAAAAAGGTAGAACTACCGCAAAAGATCCCTGGCTTGTCCCAATAAGGAGGTCTTCACGCCTAAAGGGTGAATCACCTATGTTTGAATTACCAAAAATATTGATAGAAAAATCACCAATCTCACCATCACTAGAGCATTCTGAGATAGGAAAATCACCAATTTTATCATCATCGGAATATCCTAAGAAAGACAATTCATCAGACTCATCCTCAATAAAGAGGCTTGGACCTCTTGAGAGAACAATTTGGGAAGCTTTAACTTCTTCCAACAAACAGGAAACTATGGCAGAAGGAGGCAATATAGATGGCCAACATGGCTATGTTCATAATGAAGGAGATGATCAGAATATACTCCAATCGTCCAGAACATTTGAATATCCTATTCATCTGAATCCAACACAAAACTCTCCCATGAAGACCATTTCACCTTTAGTACTTCCAACCTTCCGAGGTGTTGTATCTGAAGATCCTAACCAGTTTTTGTTTGAATTCAAGGTAGTGTGTCAGACCTATGATTATATAAATGACAATAAAAAACTTAAGGTTTTTCCCTCAACTCTCAAAGATTCAGCATTGCGTTGGTTCATGAGCTTAGAGCCAAATTCCATAAGAACCTGGGATCAAATGGAGACAGTATTTTTAGACAAATATTAGGAATATTGTCGTGTAAGGAATAGAAAAGATGAGTTATTCAAAATCAAGTAGGAATATGATGAGACATTGGAAGATTATCTTGATAGGTTCTCCTTTGTTCAAATGAGATGTGGACTTGTAGAACCAGAATTATGTAAAACCATATTTTTGAGAGGATTGCAAGATGAATCCAGAGAAGTTCTAGATTTGATGGGAAAATGGGATGTAACCACTCTTAGTAATGAGGAAATTATGGATCTTTGTAGGAATTACTCTCGCACTAAGTAGAGAAGAAGAAAAAGCCACACAAATGGCACTGATGTAAAGGACCTGATAGAGGAACTTGCAAATTTCAAAACTAATATTCTAGTGCACTTAAACACTACTTTAGGGGAAATGTCTACAAAAGCAAAAAACACAGAACCTTTGGCAATTTATTTCCCAAGATGTAGAAATAAACATGCTTTTTAGGAATGTCCTTTGAATAAAAAATCTATTTCAACCATTTGTAGTATCTATTCAAAAATGCATTCGACTGATCAATGCCACCTGCTACCACAACTCAAAACTATTTTAGAAAACCAGACTGAGGAACTCAACTATATTGGACCAAAATAAGGGGGAAATATCTCTCAATATCAAAATCCCCCTCGTTTTCCTACAAATTGGGGGCATAATCCTAGTACTATGCCTTAGGGACAATCAGAACCACCCCAACATCCTTAGAATTATCCTCAATGGACAAATTCCCAAGAATGGCCATAATCAAATTAGAGTAACCCAACCTAGAATCAGAATCAAAAAAACCCCTCATGGAATCAAAACAACCCATCTTGGAATCAAAATTAGACTAATCCACATTGGATGCAAAACCAACCACAGTGGAATCAACAATACCAATACTATCCAAGGCAGCAAAGGAATCAAGGTCAAACTCAGCATTTTTTGCCTGCACCTAATCAAAATTTTCAAAAAAAACAACAGCAAAAACAACAAGTGAAACAACCTCAATTGCCAGCTCAGCCAGTCACTAATCCAAACAGTGTAAGATAGACACCTCCTGTCTATGTGGTTGAAGCTAAAGAAAATGTTGAAATTAATGTTCTTGATTGTAGTAACATCCAACTTCGTTTAGGGAAAGTTGTACCTGAACCAGTTTCAATTGAAATAAAAAAAAATGAAGAGCAAGAATCATCAAAACCAAAGAGAATCCAACCAACAGAAGAAAATTTGGAACCAAAAAGAATCCAACCAACAATAGAGAAAGAGACACAAGCAGAACAATTACCAAGGATAATTCCATATCCTAAAAGACTTAATGCAATACCAAAAAATTCTGAGTCAGAATTGGTCAAAGAACTAAAAAAGTTGATTATATCATTGCCCTTATTGCAAGCTATTAAGGAAATACCAGAGATTAATAGTACTATCCAGAATTTGTGCATTAAAAGAGCATGAAGAAAGAAGAAAGCATTTCCCAAGACTATGCAGGTTGAAGGAAAGATAGTTGATCTCTTATCTGGAAAACTAGTACCTCCAAAGTATAGTGATCCAGGAAGCCCAGTTATCACAGTCACCATAGGTTCAGTACCAATATCAAATGTTTTAGTGGATCTAGGAGCTACAATAAATGTCATGACCAAAGATACAATGGAACAATTACAGCTCAAACATCTCAACCCCATATTTACAATTTTAGAAATGGCTGATAGGTCAGTTGCAAAACCTGAAGGAATCATTGAAGATGTCCCTATAGAAGTTTCTTCTTGATAATTCCCTACAAATTTTTTGGTTTTACAGCCAAGAAATTCAGCACATGGATATCCCATTATTTTGGGAAGACCTTGGCTTGCAAGCCGCAATGACCTTCATAGATTGCGAGATCCGGAAATATGACTATTTCAAATGGTATTGATCTGAAACAGATTTCTTTATATCCTCCTGCAAAACCATCTAGCAAATTTTCAGGTCAGTTATGGTTTTCGACTCAGAGGAAGAACCAGAAGAGGTCATTTCTACACTAGCTACCTTAGTAGTAAGAGAACACATAGAAGACCTCAGTGACACAAAAAACTTAGAAAATGAAACAATCCTGATGAATGTTTTGCATGAACAAGATTTAGAAGGGGAAACAACAAATATCCAACAGTTAAGTAATGAGGAGAATCAAAAATCTAAAGATGAACCATCTGTGCTATCATAGGAAAACTTTGTTTCACTACCACATGGATGGCACCATCATCTATTTTTCCTTCTCACTGTTCCATACAAGATATGCTTCCCTCAAGTAGCAATAAAATAGAAACTGCTTCTTTTCTCCCATATCAGCAATGTCCTCTTAATCCCTTAATCACCAGGTATGAAGGAGTGAATTCAGTCCTTCTAAATACAAAACAAATAGAAGTCTAGCCAGGCAAATTTTTGAACATCTACAACCAGCTTACTAGGGAAGAGGAAGAAAAACTAATAGTTGTCTTGCAGAAGCATGTTCATGCTTTTGCTTGGAACTACAAAGATATGTCAGGAGTTCATCTTGATATATGTACCCATAGAATCTATACTGAAGAAGTCAAGCCAGTCAAACAACCTCAAAGAATATTGAATCTTGCCTTAAGAGATATTGTGAAAGAAGAAATTGAAAAACTCCTGGAAGTAGGATTCATTTACCCAATTTCTGATAGCCAATGGGTTTCTCCATTGGTAATAGTTCCTAATAAAAAAGGAAAAATGAGAGTATGTGTAGACTATAGAGAATTGAATAAGGTGACATACAAAGACCATTTTCCATTACCTTTCATAGATCAAGTGTTAGATACTCTTGCTGGAAAAAGATACTTCTTTTCTTGATGGATTTAGTGGATATAATCAAATTTAGATTGCACTCGAAGATCAAGAAAAAACAACTTTTACATGTCCATGGGGAACATTTTCCTATAGGGTTTTACCTTTTGGTTTGTGTAATGCCCTAGCAACTTTTCAATGAGCAGTCCTAGCAATTTTTGCTGATTTGACCACCAAAAGTGTTGAAATTTACATGGATGATTTCACAGTATGTGGACAAACTTTTGATTTTACATTGGAAAATCTTGATAAAGTATTAACTCGTTGTGAAACATACCACTTATATTTAAATCCAGATAAATGCTTCATGATGATGAAGGAAGGGATAGTTCTTGGTCATCACATCTCTCTTGAAGGGATCAAATTTGATCCAAAGAAGGTTGAAATTATCAAGAATCTCCTTCCTCCTCAAACTCAGACTAATGTCAGAAGCTTCCTAGGACACATTGGTTTTTACCGTAGGTTTATTCCCAACTTTAGTACAATAGCCAGTCCTATGTTTGCCCTATTGACTAAAGATTCTAAATTCTCCTGGACTGTAAAGTGTCAAGAAGCATTTGAAGCTCTGAAAGAGAAATTGATAACTCCACCAGTGCTCAGAGGACCTAATTGGACATTACCATTTCACATACAGACTGATGCCTCCAATACAAAAATTGGAGTAGCATTAGGACAAATTGATAATGGTGAACATTATACCATCTACAACATTAGCAAGAACTTGACAGGAGCCGAGAAAAATTATACAACTGAGAAGGAATTCCTAGCAGTAATTTATGCCATCAACAAATTTAGGCATTATATCACAAGTTATCAAATATTTATTCACATAGATCATACAACCATTAAGTATTTGATGAATAAACCTATGGTAAGTGCAAGAATTATTCGTTGGTTGCTGTTGCTACAAGAATTTGATATCACTATAATCAATAAACCAGGAAAAGCTAATGTTGTAGCAGATTTCTTGTCCAAGTTGCAGAAAACAAATGAAGGGGAATTAGTTGATGACACTTTTCCTGATGAAAAACTATTTGCTATATCAGTCCAATCACCTTGGTTTGTAGATATAGCCAATTATTTGGTCACATGGAAAGTTCCTCCACATTTCACTTCAAAACAAAAAAAACAATTGATCAAACAGAGTTCTTATTTTGAATGGATTAAGGGTATGCTTTTTAAGTGCAGTCCTGACCATGTGTTATGTAGGTGCATTCGCAAGGATGAAGTGTATGATATCCTTAGAGCTTGTCATGATGAACCCTCAGGTGGACACTATTCTGTAAAAAGCATAGTTAGGAAAATCTTAGGGACAGGATATTATTGGCCATCTCTTCACAAGGATGTGAAAAAGTACATCAAGCATTGTGATGCATGCCAAAGAATAGGGAAACCCACTCATACAAATGAGATGCCACTACAAAGTCAAATGGTTTTAGAACCATTTGAGAGGTGGGGGCTTGATTTTGTAGGACCTATTGATCCACCTTCTCAAGGAAAGGTGCATATTCTAGTATGCACTGATTACCTGACAAAGTGGGTAGAGGTGCGTGCTTTTAAACATGCTCGTGAAGAGGTCACCGATTTCTTGTATACTCAAAATTTTCAGATATTTGGAGCTCCATGGTCTATCACCACAGACCAAGGACCCCAATTTGCATCCAAAGTCATAAAAGCATTTACAGAATTGTATGAAATCAAACATAGGAAATCATCACCTTACCACCCATAAGAAAATGGCCAGGTTGAAGTAACAAACACGGAACTAGAATGCATCTTGAAAAAAATAGTAGCTTTTCATAGGAAAAATTAGCTAGATAAATTACCTGAAGCAGTTTGGGCCTACAATACTACTTGGAAGTACACTACTGGATTCACACCTTATGAACTAGTCTTTGGTAAAAAGCCTCTCTTACCTATTGAATTTGAGCTACTAACATTACGCACAAGACTCGGAAATTGGAATTGAATTGTCGCAGGCACAGACAGATAGGATTCTATAGCTAAATGCATTGGATGAACTTAGATTGGATGCTCTGCACCAAACTAAGGTAATTTAGGAGCAGAGGAAGTTGTGGCATGATAGTCACATTTAGCAAAGGAAACTTCAACAAGGAGATTGGGCTTTACTATTTGATTCTCAATACGAAGACTTCCTTGGAAAACTGAGAACTAGATGGTTGGGACCTTACTGGATTGAGGAGGTATTTAACAACGGAGCAACTCGTCTATCCCCTATTGATGGGTCATGAAGAAAGTTGGTAGTGAATGGACATCACCTCAAGGTATACCATACACCTCTGACTAAAGAAGAATTCTTGCAGCAACTTGATAGTTTGGATACACAGTAGGTGGAAGAGATTCCCTCTTCCACTTCAAAAAAATCAACATGATCAGTGGATTTCAAGAAAAAACAAAAAATAAAAAAAAATAAAAAAAAATAGAAAACAAAAAGATGAATAAATTCTGAGTATGAATTCCTTCATGGGCATGGTTTCAGGGGAAATCATGAAATTCCTTCATGGGCATAGTCAGGATCAAGAAAAAAAAAGAGAGAAAAGGAGAGGTAAAAAAAGAAAAGGGGAAAATAAAGAAAAAAGAAGAGAGAAAAATGAATAACTCAGCAGTGAAAACCTTTTCTTAAGGCACTACTGAGTTGGTGTGCATGAAAACCAATTTTCTAGCATGCATAACCTTGAGAAATTTCTGAACCATCATTGTACAAATTCACCAAGTGCACTTGTTTTGAAATGTTGCAAAAAATCTCAGCAGAATATCAACAAAGGTAGTCATTCTTCAAAATTGTCATTAATTATTTTTATTAGGTATATATTTCTTACATTTCTTCATTGTAAAATGATTGGTGTATAGTATATGACAATTAACCATTAGTATAAAAGGTATTCATAAGAGTTGGCATACTTAAGACATGTTTGAAAATAAAAATATTGATTTCTGCCTAATCTTCGAAACAAGAATGCCAAAAATAGTGTCTGCTGTATTATCTTCAGATTGAAATTGTCTTTAGAATGACAGCAAAATGAATGTTACAATTTGTCTTCAAAATGAAACTTGGTCTTCGAAATGACGACTTGCTGCATAATCTTCGGAATGAAGATCTGTCTTCGAAATGAGGATTTGTCTTCGAAATGAAGATCTGTCTTCGGAATGAGGATCTGTCTTCGGAATGAAGATCTATCTTCGAAATGAGGATCTGTCTTCGAAATGAGGATCTGTCTTCGGAATGACGATTTACCTTCACAATACAGCTTGATCTTCGAAATGAGGATTGATCTTCGGAATGAGGATTAATCTTCGAAATGAAAATTTTGCAAAGAAGATTTGTCTTCGAAATGAAGACCTGTCTTCGAAATGAGGATTTGTCTTCGGAATGAAGACTCGTCTTCAGAATGAGGTCATAATATTTGGAATGAAATTTTGTCTGCGCAATAAGTTATAATCTTCGGAAAGAGCATTTCCATGTGGCATCCAAGAAGACAAGGTATGACAAAATCAAAAAAATTTAGTTGCATGCGAAGAAGGAACACGTGTCAGTCAGCACATGGTTTGTTTTTGCACTCATTGGAAATACGAAGGATGTGACCAACCATATGCCACCAATTTTTAATGCCAATAAACTTGCACGTGAGAATCTGAAAAACTAATGAGGTGTATCTGATGGCAAGGACATCCATGCAATTATCAACAAATAGATGTATAGTGCAAAAGTAGAAAAGTGTGCCACCTTTCTTTTTGAAGACATGTTTGCGAAGTACAGTGCACAGGTTATGGTTCATTCTAAAGAGGAAGATGAGAAACAGGGCAACGAAGGTTTCAAACTAAAAATCTACAAATTTGCAACAGAAAATAGCCAGAGAACCAGTAGAAGAACAACAGTCGTAGTGTAAGTTTTTTTTATAGAAAATATGGGGTGAAAGATCAGAACAGAGCCTGCAGATACCACTTACCTCCGAGAAAATCTGGCAGTTGTGCAGATTTTTGAAAATGGAGGGTTTATGCCATTTTTGGATAAATTCAATGGGTCTTCTAAAGATTTGGCTAGCATGTTTGCCCATACATTCAAAAACAACCGAGCACATGTTAACGACATGACTATTGAGGTAAGCCCTAAAATTTTAAGTCAGATTACAGAGCTGCCATTAGAAGGGATTTCAATTTCTAGATCTGAAAAAAACACATTGGCAAATGTAGTTAATCAGTTTGTAGAAGAAAATGATAGAGAACCAAAATATTTAACCCATAACAACACATGCAAAGTGTTAAAAATGGCCAGCCTGCAGGAACCCTGGGATGAAGTAGCCACCTGGGTAATTAAATTCCTAACCTGTGAAGGGCAGTATGTGTTGTTGTCAGGGCATCATCTACAAATTTTGAACCATCTCAGACATGGTGGGCAACAACCAGAAGTTAGGGTAAATCTTCCCCTGTATCTATATCAAGAATTAAATAACATGGAAAAGAGATATCAGGAGGATAAAGGAAGCCTACGCCATCATGGCCTCATCAAATTAGTCTACCAGCACCATTTTAGAGGAAACCCTAGGAGTTTTGATAGGTTTTACTCTACTTTAAATGATGTCATTTTTGGGGATGAAAGTGAGGAAGAAGAAGAACCAAATGCTACTGATGTTGCTGCAGAAGAGGAAATAGCTACTATAGAAAATGTTGCAGAAGATGCTGCAGAAGAAACTACAAAATGTGCCCCTAAAGCTGTTACATAACTACACCCCACAGCAGCAACAAAAAACCTTGCTCCTGAAACCTCAACTTTTAGAGCTTAGAAACAAAAGAGAAGAGGATCTGGAATTGGTAGCATAGCAAAAAAACAAAAGAAGGTTCATTTTTCTGAAGCTGCAACTGATTTGTTAGAACAGAGAAGTGAAGCACTTAACCAAATAGAGGTAGAAACAACAATGGAAATAGAGGCATCTAAAATTGATCCCATGACCCCTACTGTCACTAGAAAATAGAGCAAAAAGAAGAAATTTACATCTGGAACTAGAAGGTCTACAAGAATCCATTTGAAGGAAACTGCAAAACAGGTCATAGAAGAAGAAGATAGACCAAGTAGCCCAGATGTCACAGAGATACAACTAGCATCTGAAAACTTTCAAGAATTCCTTGAACATATAGCTGAGGCAAAAATTAAGCAGGATGGTTTGGAGGAAGCTACAGTTCAACAGGCTACAGATATGGTGGATACCCTTATAGCCAGTCTCATAGAGCCTCCTGAATAAGAACAAATTGCTGCAGAAGAAGAGAAAATATTAGTTGAGCAGCCAACTACAACTGATTTGTCTGCATCAGCTTCTAAAGCAGAAACAAAAGTGGAAGACATCACAGAGCAGTTGAGGGCAGCAAGAAGTGTTGTCAAAACACAGACCAGGTGGATTTCAGAGAAAGAAAGCATCATTGAGATGCAAGAAAGAAAAATTGCAAAGCTTCAGTAGGAAGTGGCAGAATTGAGAAAACTGCTGTCACAATCTAAAAAATAGCCAGCTATATCCAATGATGGGGACAATTTAGCTCAATTACTTCTAGGTCTATCAAGGACAGATGACTCTGTTGAGGCAGACATGGGAGTTCATCCTAAAACAACACTCCTTCATTATGAAGAAGTGCCTATTCATTCTGAACCATTGCCTTCTTGTTCTGAATATGCTTCAAAAATGGTGAAGAGCATAGCAGAGGATGTTAAAGATGAGCCACCAACACAGGAACAGTCCCAGGAGCAAGAAAATGTTCAAGTAAGTACTCCTATTGACGTCCCTACATTTCAACTTGTTACACTTCCAATAGAAATAGCAGATAAGGGGGTACAAGTAGAAATACTATCTGATGACAACCCCATAGAAATAGCAAATAAGGAAGTGCAAGTAGAGTTATTGACAGATGAACAGCCAATAGAAGTGGCAGAAAAAGGAGTTCAAGTTGATCTGCTGCCTAGGATCCCACCTGTAGTCAGACCACCTAATACTGTGTCTCTAGAATAGTACAATGCAGACATAGCTAGCTGGATGATTAGATATGAGTAGCTTGCCACAAAAACTAAAAAATTCAAATTGGAAGCAAAACAGCTAGAAGCTAAAGACATAGAAATATAGGCATTGAAAGAAAAGGTGTCTGACTTATGCCAAATTGCTGAATTTTTAGTCCAATTTAGACGACCAGCTAGATTTTATAGCCTTATTTTGAAGGAAAAATATCTCAGATGGCAGGTCATGAGGATTACTTCAAACCTCCCATATAAATTGGACACTATTGAAGATTTTTTGGAGGCATATTTTGACAGTCCTTTTGAGCAGAAAAATCTCCTGTGTGAACTATTTTTACATAGTTTCTTCATTCCAGAGGAAGTTGACTCTCATCCTCAAATCTACATTGGAGATGGGATCAAGAAAAAAAGCAGAATAAGGTGATTGAAACAAGGGCTGAGTTGTTAGTCAGAGCAATCCAACCAAATAACCTAGTTATCACCAGGTAGCACTTCTCGATGATGAACAGGGATGATATAAAGAGAATGTACTTGAAAAATTTGAGGGACTATGTGGCCAGATTTAACAATTTTTGTGATCACAATTTCTTCCCAGAATTGTCAGTATGCAGAGATAGATGGAATGAACTTTCCATGTATTTTAGGAAAAGAGAACCCATCTCCCCCATCAACTTAGAATGGTCCAGAAGAAGAGCAAAAGGTGTAGTCTAGCTGATTCAGATCATGCAACATAACTGGATAGGTCTCAGGTTCAGGCCTTCAACCATCATTACTCTAGTTCCATTCTACTTTGAGGAAGATGCCTAGCCTGATGAACAATTTGAATATTGGCTCAGAAACATTCAGGAAAACAGGGGGTATTACATAGGCAAGAAATTATTCTACAGGTCATGGAATCTAAACATGGACATATGTGATTCCATAGCCCAACTGAATGCATGAGGGCATGCATTAATATAAGTTGGGGGGAAAATGATGAGGCCTGGAAATGCCTCAATCATAACATGTTTTGAACACTAAAAATGCCTATAAACTCTTATGTTTTATCTGATATGTTAGTTAAGTTGATTCAATATGTTGTATATTAACCATTTTGCATGATCAATGTATTTGAAATATTATATGCTGATTTTATAGCTTTTTGCATAGTTTTGTGTTCTTTTTGCTATGATTTGCTAAAATGGGATATGCTTAGAATAATAGCAGCATTTCACTAATCATTTTTTGATTCATTTCAAGCATTTACTTCACCTAAATCTGGCAACAGTGCAAGCAAACTATTGTTGTGCAGCAAAAACTGGTCTTTCCCATGTAAATTCCAGCCAGCTGTCCATAAATAGCAAGGCATGGAATTCACATGAGAAAAGGGATGAAGACCATTGGAATTTGATCTTAAGAGATAACCCACCTGAGAGATGCAGAAGAGATCACTGGAAAAGCATATTTGTTCATTTTAAAGTATCTTCAAAATGAATAGATAGCTTCGAAATAAAATATCATAGCATCTTCGAAATGAGCAGATCTTTGGAATGAAGAATGCAGTATCTTTGAAATGAGTGAATCTTCGGAATGAAGCATGCAGTATCTTCATAATGAGCGATCTTCAGAATGAGAATGCAGTATCTTCGAAATGAGTGATATTCGGAATGAGAATTGCATTGTCTTCGAAATGAAGCCACTTATCTTCGGAATGAAAACATAGTACGCTTTTTGACCTGTTGACCGATCTCTGAAGCTGAAAAAAGAGAAATAAAGGTTGGAAAAGGTAAAGGGAAAGATATTCCATCTGTCTTTGCCATCATTGCTGACCAAAGCCATCATTAAGGGAAAGATCAAGTTTTAGTCCTCTTCTAGGATAACACCAGAATTTGTTGCAGCATTGTAGGATTAGATCTTTTGAGATATTCTTTGTTTGTAATAAGATTATAGGATAGCTATAAATATTGCTCCCATTCAGGTTGAGCCTAGTAGAGAGGAAGTAGATAGTAAAAGAGATAGAAAATAGTGTAAGGAAGCTAGTAGAAAATACAGAGTATAGGTAGAAATTGACTGTTACAGTCCTGTAACAGTTTTTTAGTAGAATTATTGTAATCATGTCTTCTAATCAATAAAGTGCACCAGTTCTATTTCATATTGCTTGTAAATGAGTGTGATTAAGATTTATAAATAGAGAGAGACTTACACCTTCTTTTGGACAAAGAGGCTGGCCACTTCCAGACCTAGGAGGAGGACTAACAAGCAGGTTTTTATTCTAATTTTGCTGCAGCAGAATGAGTTGTAGAACTTGTTATTTTAATTGCTTGTAAACAGTTGACAATATTTGTAGTCTTAGTTTATTTATGCTTAGATTAACCTTATGGTTAATGTTTTAGTTACAAACTTACTTTCAGTAAAGCTTCCACTTTATTTCAGACTGTTATTTTTAGAATTTACTATTTTTTAGCAATTTCTTGCATTTTATGTTTTGCTATCAAAATCCTGCATAGAAGATTGACAACCTTCTATTACAGAAATTTGACAGTTTTTATTTCCACATTAGATCTAGACTTTCATTACTACAAAAGTAATTAGATTTTCTTTCTGCAATTAGGATCAGACTTTCAATTCTACAACTGTTATTTCTGTAATATAATTAGGTCTTATTCTGCAATTGTAATTAGGACTTCATTTCTGTAGTTAATGATTAGTTTCCAATTCTGCAACTTAGATTAAGATTTAATTCATGCAATTTAGAGATAGGAATGTTCCAAAACCCCCCACACAACCGGTTCCACCAATAAAACTTGTTGCTCTAGATTGACCTAAGTTATAGTTGTTTCACTTCTTCTTTCGCAGATAGCCTTGTACACTACCCTGGATTGACAGATTCATTGAGAATTAATGATGGTATAACGACTACGCATCATGCATTAGCTATGTACCACTGATGGGATGTGGAGTGGGGTCAATTTTGAGTGGATTTTGAGGTAGATATTATCCACCTTAGTGGATAGTTTCCTGATCTCACTAGAGGTGTATCATTGCGTCATATGAGAGACAACAAGACTGAGCAGTCAACATCCTCTTGTCGCAGGTGACTGGGTGAGGGTAGCACTAGTGGGCATGATGCGGGGGCTGGCAGTAGCCACCCTGAGAGGTCCCATAGGACCCACACCATTGGGGGTAGTTCCAGTCACACCGATCTTGCATGATCATGGTGGCCAACTCCCTAGGCTTGGGGTTTTTGAGTTTTTGATTTTTTTGTGAGGTTAGAGGACCGACTTATTATAGCCTGCGAGTATTTTTGACCTAATATATACATGACTCTCTTTTTTATTATACACTTGTCATGATTTATCATTTATTTTATGCACATTTATTTACGTTGATGTATGCATATGTTATTATGGATGCAAATGTTTCTACTATATGATATATGCATATGGAATGGATGAAATGGTTTGCTGATAACTTTGCGGTGGCACCATAGACTATATAGGATTTATTGGCTTTCTGTACTATGTGATTGCATTGTGGAATGACTTTGCATGTGTAATATTTTTTTTTTGTATTTTCTGATGGTGATGTAAGAATGGAATGTACCACAGGTGTTCTAGAATGTAGTTAAGGTTTTTTTGAGACTTATATGTTTTAACTAACTAGCCAAGACTGTACATTTATCTCACAAGACTTTTGAATAAGGTACGAATCAGACTTGAGTTTGACCAAGTTATTTCATATCCGTATGTGTGCGATTGAGTTCGTTTATGTGGTATTCGTAAGGATACTGCCAGTGCCAGATAGGTTGTCAACCAAACTTGTACTAAGGATCACCTAATTAGCTCCACTAACTCCTTTGTTGTATTTAATAAGATTAATCCATGGGACAATCTAAGGTGCCATAAGCTATCTCATCCACATGCAAACATTGGTCTATTCACATGCAAAGTTAATGTGATAGACATATCGTCATGCATTTAGGATATCGCCATTGCCAGGTAGGCTATCCACCAAACCCGTAATGAGGATCACCTAAATGGTTCTTCAAATGCTTAGAATTCTAGGGATGCAAGCGCATACGTATTTCGGTTGCTCAAATTGTTGTGATACTTGCTCTCATAAATAGTGATGAAAATCACTATTTATTTTTCTTTTTTATTTTGATTTTTTTTTTAACAAGGGGTTTGAGTAGTGGTGATAACCGATGTTATTATTTTTATTGTTGCCTTTTGAGGATTTAGATTTGGCATTTTGATTTCCAAGTTGAGCTCATGGGTTTTTGGCTTGTGAATGGCATTGATCCTTTTTGCCTTGGGGATGATTGCCTATCCTGTTCAAGGACGTGTAGCACGAATCCTTACGACTTTGGGAATCAAAGGTGGTTGAGAAGTTTGCTTTGGAATGGCATTGATATCTTAGGCCTTGGGTATGACTACCCATCCTTGTCAGGGGCGTGTAGCATGAATCCTTATGACTTTGGGGATCAAAGGTGTTTTGGGTTTTTTTATGGTGGACTTTTGGAATTTTTCTTGTGAATGGCATTGACCCTTTTAGGCCTTGGGGATGACTACCCATCCTTCTCAGGGACATGTAGTATGAATCCTTATGACTTTGGGGACCAAAGGTGTTTGGAATTTTTGATAGTGGTGAAAAACACTATTTATTATGGGAAATTGGATGGGGAAGAGCTTGTCCTTTTGTCAATTCTCAGCATTCTTGAACCATTTGCATAGGGGGATGAGCAGGATAATATTTCACCTATGGTACCTTAGACTGCTTTGTAGGTTTCATCTTTTGTTCACACAACTTGGGAATTTTTATGTGTTTTAACTTGTGTGGGGATGCTACATAACAAGGTGTGATCCAAGTAAAACTCTACCTTTGTAAAATTTGTCTGACTTTGTATAGTTTTTGGCTAGAAATCTAAAGACAGCTGAATGACAAAAACCCTAACTGACTATGATATGGCGAACATGCAAAGGGTGTTATTTTTTATGGATCTTTGTACAAAATGGGCTGAATGTGGAAAATAATGGCATTGTCGAGTAATTAAAGTCTATGGTGCTTTTGAACTATATGACCAACAAATATGCAATGTATGTATACGATGCCTAATGCATTTTTTCCTTTCTTTTGTTTGTGTTTTGATTTTTAGAATGTGCATGAAAGTGAGATGCAATTTTTTTGTTCTTTAGATTATCTATTGTTTTTTGTGTTTTTGAATATTTGTTTTTGACCAAGTGATTGTGGGAACCCTTAGATTTTTTTGGCTTGACCAAAGGGATTATGGATACCGTTGGGGCATTTGAGGTTGACCAAGCGATTGTGGGAATCCTTGGAGCTTTTTGGGTGACCAAGCGATGGTGTGAACCCTTGGATATTTTGGTTTGACCAAAGGGATTATAGATACCTTTGGGGCATTTTGGGTGACCAAGCGATGGTGAGAACCCTTGGAGCTTTTGGTTTGACCAAAGGGATGATGGATACCTTTGGGGTGTTTTAGGTTGAACAAGTGATTGTGGGAATCTTTGGAGCTTTTGGGGTGGGCTATGGCTCTCTACATGTGGAATGGCCTCAGATGACTGATGTTCAAGGGTTCTAGTTCCTTGATTCCTTAAAGAGAGGCGAGCCGGTATGTTCAAGGTCCTATTTTACTGTCGATTACATAGGGACCTAACCAATTTTCTGCAAACTTGTCCCTTAAATGGGGTGGCAAGTTAGAGTTTTGTTGGTTCTCTTTTAAGACCAGGTCACCAACCTAAAAGTCCCTCAGGTGAACTTTCATGTTATATGCCTTCTTAAGTGACTCTTGATAGATACATAAATGCTTGAGAGCATTGATGCGTCGTTCATCGAACAATGTAAGCTAGTCTAACCAGGTCTGCCATGCAGTGTCATCATTGATGAAATCTTGCATTGATATGCGTAGGGAGGGTATTTCCAACTCAAGAGGCATGACGGCCTCAGAGCCATACACCAGTGAAAATGGTGTTGCCCTAGTGGGCATCTGAATGCTAGTGTGATAAGCCCAAAGAGCAAGTGGTATTTGAATGTGCCAATCCTTATGACTATCTGCAACTATCTTTTTAAGGATGGCAACTAGAATTTTGTTTGATGCCTCTATTTGCCCATTTGCCTGCGGATAATATTGTAACACCCTAAAATTGGCATAGTAAAACCTTAATAATTACACTTACTCTAGTAAATAATTCAAATTCAAATTTTAACCTCCAAAATCACTCCCAATCCACCGCTTAATCTGTTTCCTCGTTTCTCGTGCCATTTTTAGATTTTGTTTTGACCATTTGATGATATCATCGCCGATCAGACGATATCACCTCAAATCGGATGATTTCGTCTGGGCTAGGATGTCCAGATGATCTTGTCCCAAAACTGATTTTTCACAATTAGTCTCTATTCCAACGACATCTCTAATCTGGGCAGAAGCATGTCTACGTCGTTATAGACCCTCCCCATTGGAGATCTCCTAAATAAGGGATGATATCCAACCTCCTAACCTCCCTCCTAAGCCTATTTAATCCTAAGCCCTCCCCTTAGCATCCCCTTGGCTGAAATTCCTTGTAAATCAAATTCTACACGCACTAGACCATCTTAAATCAATGTTTGCATTTGTATTTTGCCAAGTTTGTTTGTAGGAACTTCATTGTTTTTTAGCTGAAGCAAGCTTAGTTCGTCTCAGATGATCTCATACAATCTCGGATGATCTCGACCCAATTTGAGATGATTTCGACTACAGTTCACATTGGGGGCAATCAGTGCCCAGATTTTGCATTCTCTCCACTCTTTTCCACTACATTATCCTACATTTAGTTAATTCTATGGTTATTCTTTATTATATTGCATCTTGGAGTTCACCCATGTAGCTTTAATGCATAATAAAAGCATAAATTATCATTTTATCGATATAATGCATTCATGTTTTTGCTTATTATCATCATTTTAATGTTCTTACTGTCATTTTATATCATTACCCTCTGTTATCATAGTTGCATTCTCTGTATTTTGCATTTGTTTTTCTGTTTGCAGGTCTCTGACAAATTCGTCAGATCTCATACGATCCTATAGATAGGAGACGATCCTGTCAAATTCTAGATGATCCTGACTACTTCAAAAATTAGAACCTTCATCAGACATCCGGATTAGGTATGGGTCTTTAATCCATTTTGTTCTTTTTGAGTTTCTGTCCAAATTTGTTTTTGTCTTCATTTAAATCTATATTTCATATAGAATAGCTTAGACACATTTTGGCCAAACCTAGGACTTGGATGATTAAAGCTAAAACTAAACACATCAAACACATTCCCAACCTAGGCGTGGAAACTGCCATTCAAACATTTCCTGGTGAACCCACCATCCATCAAAAAATCACCATAATACACCTCCCTCAAGAGGCGAGACCTTCGCAAGGCCTCTTAGTTTGAGGTACCGTGCCATCCTTTTCCCATCCTCCTTCCGGGCATGGATCCTATAGCCTAAAGGTAGGGATGCAAAAAATTTGGAGCGATACATTTTTGTGAACCCGACGTGAATGCATTTAAAACCTTTTGAAAACAAAAAAAAGAAACAAAAAATATAAAACAACCAAAACATAGATGCATTTCAAATCATTAAAATTAATAAGTTGCATATCATGTTTAGATGGTAGCTCCTAAGAAAAGATTAGCAGTTGTTATAAATGTTGAAAACCAATTGGCAGCCATAGAAATCAATTCTGTGCTTAGTGTGCCTGAAACAGATAGAAATCAACTTTTGAGGGACGAACTTGATAGAAGACTAAGTGTCATTTCATCTAGGTCAACAAAACTTAAACAAATCAAGAGGCTTGTCCTAGATAGAATCCTGGATCCTCATCAACTCGTCTTTTATCATGAACTTCAAAGAGCCTGCCATAGATGGTTAGCTTATAGGAGAGCTCTTGTGTCTTCAAAATTGTTCACCTTTGAGGAATACCTCGAGAACGTAGCCATTATACACCAGTTCATAGGTCGTGTAGAAGACCAAGAGGTTGTTCTTACAGATAGAGAAAAATGGAATAAAGTTCCTCGAGCTATGTTATATCGAGAGTACTGCCACGAGCTTTACTTCTATCAACCAGAATCTAAGACAGATAATATCACTATAGCTCTTTTCATTAAATTTTTGAAAGAAAATTTTCAATTTTAAGAACACTTCATGACTCCTAAAGAACTCGAGCCCATTAATGATATTTATAAATTGTTTATAGAAAACTAGATCATTACTTTCAGTATTAGTTCTTGCATTTATTGTGTTGTTTGTTATCTTTACAATATTATTACAAAAACAAGAAAAACTAAAAAACATAACAAAAACCAAAACCTTTCATTTTAAATATTGTAGTAGGTATATAATTAATATATACCTCTTAAACTTGTTGCATATATATATATATAAATATATATATATTTGCTGAAATCTAAATTAAGCACAATGCCTAAACTTAGGAATGGTAAACAAACTGAAGGAGAAGAAGAAGATTGGTTAGAAGATAAAACTAGAAACCCAAATCTCCTTCCCCGAGGATCCAATTCGGAAGGAGAAACTCTAGATCAACCAGAAGATGACCTAGGTGAAGACAATGAACAAGAAGAAAATGTTAAAGAGGATGGATCCTCATCCCCTAGAGTAGCTCCAGATGGAACTATTGCTTTTGACAACTTAGATCATTTCTAGAAATTTTTCAATAATAACATTGGTGCTCTTAATATGGAATTTCGTATTGATAAAGGGTAAATTAGTGACACTCAAGCAGCCATGGAACATATGTTTGATGTGCACACTAATCCCTTGTATTTCATTGATCAAGAAAGTGATAAGGCTGGACCATCCAATAGAGATATGGTCACTATGATTCAGAACATGCCAAAACAACAGGTTACCCAACCTCCTAAGGAACCTGTTATTGAGCCTAAAATCATTCCCACACAAAATAAAACTTACTTCACTGCTTTACTTTGCCAAACTATTGATCAATATGCTTCAACTAAACAAAAACCTAAAATGAAGCCAAACACCAATTTTCAACAATCTAGAATACAACATAATACAACTTCAAAATTCATTCATAACACCTTTCCTACCAACAATTTACACAATAGTAACATAGCATCTAATCTTCATGTCCCTCCACCATATGCTCAAACATACCATATCAATGCCCTACCAAACCAATATGGTGGGCAAACTAGTAATCTGGAAGCCATGGTGAAACAGTTAGCTTCGCGTATGGACCAAATAGATCCTTACCGTCCCTCGTACAATTATTGAGATATATGTAGTCAACCTTTGGATCCCATAGTTGTAGCACAACCGTACCCTAAGAATTTTCCCATGCCCATCCTGCCTATATATAAAGGAACCGAAGATCCCATAGAGCATCTTCGCATGTTTAGGATAACATGTCATGATATATCACATGATGACTTGCTATTACTAAAAATGTTCCCAAAAAGTTTAGGTGGAATGGCATTAGATTGGTACTATCAATTGCCTACTCATTCTTTGAGAAACTTTGAAGAAACAGCTGAATCTTTTGTTGATATCGAGCTAAGACAACACACAACAAAATTCAATGCAAAGCTCGAAAACACACAGACGAATTCCAACAATTTTTCATTAAACAGAGGTCTTCCTTCGAATACACAGCAATTCTCAGCAATTCTATTCCCCACTACCCCAGAGTCCCCCTTTACAATGTATGCACGGCCTTTTCTTATCCTCGACCGCCACCTCCTTTTCCCATCATTACACTAAGTGCGGGCCTTCTCTAACCACCCGCATGAATGTTCTGCTACACCTGCAAGATGCTGCCAAGAGCCCCGTGTTATCATGGTCTGGAGTGGCGGAGTGCACTGTAGCCACCTGTCAATCCATCCACCATATCATCATTCATAGGAGTGCACCAAGTCGCTTGTAATTTGATGCCACGTGTCCCCTTGCCAGAGTCCCTATAACCGCTCCATACTCTCGGGCCACCTGTAACTTCACGCCACGTGTCCCTCTACACTGGTCTCTGCAATCATCGGCTGGTGAACGTCGTGAGTGCTCTGGTCGCGATATCACGATGTTTTTGCTCCAATAATTTCTCTATCCTCTTTGGTTGTGATATCATGACGTTTTCGACGTTAGGCTTCTCTCTCCTCCTTGGGACCGCGATTTCGTGACACGTCACGAAATCGCGACGTCTAGGCATTTCTTACTCGCTTTCCTCCTTTGGGCCGTGAAACCGTGACATGTCATGATTTCGTGACATATTTGCATTCCGTACTTGTTGCTTTGTTTCGGGCTGTGAAACCGTGACATGTCGTGATTTCGCGACCATTTCACACCCTTGAGTCTTTGGCTCGGAAGTGTCGCGATTTCATGACCACTTTGCGTTTTAGAACCTTTCCTCCGGAAGTTTCGCAATTTCGCGATGTCTTTGAGCTCTGCCTTCGAAGGTGTTGTGATGTATTTATGCTTTCAAGTCTTGTCTCCCGGAAGTGTCACAATTTCGCGATGTCTTTTAAACTTTGTCTTCGAAGGTGTCGCGATTTCGTGACGTCCTTTAAGCTTGCCTTCGAAGGTGTCACGATTTCGTGACCATTCTTGTGCCTTAGAACTTTTTGCCAAAGATGTCCCTGTGCTTTCAAATCTTGCTTCCTGGATGTGTCACGATTTCGTGACCCTTTGGCACTCAAGTGACTTTGCCTTGGAGCTATCGCAATTTCGCGACCAATTGGAGATCGAACTACTTTTCTCCGAAACTGTCGCAATTTCGTGACCGTTTGGTGCCTTGATCTCTCCGACCCAAAAATGTCGCGATTTCGTGACCATTTCGCGTCACGGCTGCATTGCCTCAAAAATGTCATGATTTCACGATAGTTTTGCACCTTGGCCCTTTTCATCAAAAAGCATCACGATATCGCGACAGTTTTAGTACTTAAAGAAAAATACATTTTGGGTGATGCAAGATTGCAGCTTCGCCACTGGATGCTCCTGCATCAGACACCCGGGGTGAGTTTGAGAAGTGACCTCACTTCTAATCCTTCCGAGGTAGACCCAGGCGGTCAACCTCAGCCTTGGATAACCAAGTCGCGTCTTCAATGGGTCTGCCCTTCCATTTGACCAAGTACTCCGAGTAACTCCTGTTCCTAGTACTTCGGCCCTCACGCATATCCAAAAAAATTTCTATCTCATCCGCAACTGGGATGGCTGCTGGAATGCTCCACAGATCTGGACTGGGTATCTCACTGCTTTCTCCTTCATGATACTCAGCCAAATTCGAGATGTTAAACACGGGGGAGATGTTGAGTTTGCTTGGTAACTCCACCTCGTACACATTGCCCGAATCGCGTTTGCCAATGATTTTACATGGTCCAAATTTCTTCATTTTCAGTTTGTTATAAGTCTTGGCAGGAAACTGCTCCTTCCTCAGATGGACCATGATAGAATATCCTACTTGGAACTCTTTAGCTCTGGGCTTTTGATCTACCCTTGTCTTGTACTGAGCATTCATCTTGGCAATGTGCTTTGTCACTTCCTCATGCACTCCCTTCAGATGTTCAGCAAAATATTTTTCCTCAGCACTGCATTTCTCCCTCGTATCTATCCTTCTCAACTCTAAGGCATTTCTTGGGCTGCTCCCATAGATGATCTGGAATGGTGACTTATTGGTACTCCAATTGATCGAGCTGTTATACGCGAATTCTGCTTGTGGGAGAAGTAGATCCCATCCCTTGGGCTTGTCCCCTACCAAGCATCGCAGTAGGTTGCCCAAACTCCTATTAACCACCTCCTTCAGGGGTTTTAACTTATGGCAAACTCCATTCTTTGACAGAGAATATGTGTTGGCTCGACCATCATGGACAACACTTCGGTCAAACTGCCATGGTCTCCCAAGCAATAGGTGACATGCATCCATAGGCAAGATGTCACATAAAACCTCATCTCGGTAAGTTCCAATATTGAACTTCACCAGGCATTGTTCACTTACTAACACCCGATGGTCCTTTTGCAACCATGCAATTCGATAAGGGCACGGGTGTTTTCTCCTCTCCAACTGCAGCTTGGCAACCATTTCCTCAGAAACCAAATTGTCAGTGCTTCCATTATCAATGATGATGTTATAGACCTTGCCTACGCACTTGCATCTTGTTCGAAACAGGCTATTCCTCTGGTCTATCTTTTCTTATTCATTTAACAAGACTCTTCTGATGACCATTGCTTCTCCTCTTTCTACCTCCTCTGAGTGCTCAGACTCTACACCTTCATCTGCTACGACAGCTCGGGCCTGACCCTCAGGTCTTCGATTTGGCCTCTCTTGATGCTGTGGGTATTTGTATGCCCTGTGTCCTTCCTCTCCACAGTTGAAGCAGGTTCCTCTAAAGACACCTCTTCCAAACCCTCACCCAGACCTACCTCTTCCTCTTGGGTAGTTGTTGCTCTAATTGCGTGGGCGTTGGTCATCCTCCTCTTTCACTTCTTTCTATTTCTGGCTACTGCTAGCTTCACCAGTTTTCCCAAAATCTTTGTATCTACCACCACTACCTCTTCCACCAGCTCTTCCACCCCTGTCCTTCCCTCTCTGCTTACCATCAAACCTCCTATTCAGTTTCTCCTCCACTTTTAATGCAAATTGATATGCATCTTCTACTGTGCTTATTCTAACCAGCCCCAGCTCTTCTTGAATGCTGGTTCACAATCCATTGATGTAACGTGCGACCTTCTCCTTATTCGCCTTCGAATGGCCGGTTCTGATCGAGATTTGGTGGAACTATTTATTATATTCCTTGACAGTCTTACTAGCCTGTCGAAGACTCTACATTATTTTTAACAAATCCAACTCATAATCTACAAGGATGAACTGCCTCTTTAGTTTCTCTACCATCCTATCCCACCTGGTGATCCTTTCCTTTCCCCTCCTATTCCTTTCCAACTGCACTCCTTTCCACCAGATGCTAGCATGTCCCTTCAGCTTTGTTTTCGCGAACCTGATCTGATTTGGATCTGATATCTCTTCGTATTCAAAATACTCCTCCATGTCGTTGATCCAGTCTATCAACTCCTCAGGGTTGAGGTTCCTCGAGTACGTGGAGACGTCAAATTTTGGCTTCTTCCCGATCTGGGAGATGGCTCTATACAACCTAGCCTCTGCTGGATCCAAGGCCTCTTCCTCATCGGATGGGGCCTCTTCTTCCCACACTTCATCTTCGCTGGGTTCTTCCCTTCTTGGCTCGACTCCTCTTCTAATTTCCTCTTGTAGGGCCTCAACTTGCCTCTGTAGGGCTCTTAGATCAACCTCCTACCTTCTTGCTCGCCTGTGTCTCATACCACCACGATCTCTACGTGGAGGCATCCTGCTTCTTCTTCACAACCCACAACCACAGTCCTAGTGCAAACTGCCTCACTGTCAGCGTTCGGTCTGCACACTCAGAACCAACATGCTCTGATACCACTTGATATTGAGCTAAGACAACACACAACAAAATTCAACATAAAGCTCGAAAACACACAGACGAATTCCAACAATTTTTCATTAAACAGAGGTCTTCCTTCGAATACACAGCAATTCTCAACAATTCTATTCCCCACTACCCCAGAGTCCCCCTTTGCAATGTATGCACGGCCTTTTCTTATCCTCGGACACAACCTCCTTTTCCCATCATTACACTAAGTGCTGGCCTTGTCTAACCACCCGCACGAATGTTCTACTGCACCTGCAAGATGCTGCCAGGAGCCCCGTGTTATCATGGTCTGGGGTGGCAGAGTGCACTACGGTCGCCTGTCAATCCATCCACCATATCATCATTCATAGGAGTGTGCCAAGTTGCTTGTAATTTGATACCATGTGTCCCCTTTCCAGAGTCCCTGTAACCGCTCCATACTCTCGAGCCACCTGTAACTTCACACCACGTGTCCCTCTGCACTGGTCTCTGCAATTGCCAGCTGGTCAACGTCGTGAGCGCTCTGGTCGCGATATCACGACGTTTTTGCTCCAATACTTTCTCTCTCCTCTTTGGTTGCGATATCGCGACGTTTTTGGCGTTAGGCTTCTCTCTCCTCCTTGGGACCGCGATTTCGTGACACGTCATGAAATCGCGACGTCTAGGCCTTTCTTACTCACTTTACTCCTTTGGGCCGTGAAACCGCGACATGTCGTGATTTTGTGACATCTTTGCATTCCATACTTGTTGCTTCGTTCTAGGCCGCGAAACTGTGACATGTCATGATTTTACGACCATTTCACGCCCTTGAGTATTTGGCTCGAAAGTGTCACGATTTCGCGACCACTTTGCGTTTTAGAACCTTTCCTCCAGAAGTGTCACAATTTTGTGACGTCTTTGAGCTCTGCCTTCGAAGGTGTTGTGATGTCTTTATGCTTTCAAGTCTTGTCTCCCGAAAGTGTCACGATTTCGTGACATCTTTTAAACTTTGTCTTCGAAGGTGTCACGATTTTGTGACGTCCTTTAAGCTTGCCTTCGAAGGTGTCACGATTTCACGACCATTCTTGTGCCTTAGAACTTTTTGCCAAAGATGTCCCTGTGCTTTCAAATCTTGCTTCCTGGATGTGTCACGATTTCATGACCCTTTGGCACTCAAGTGACTTTGCCTCGGTGCTGTTGCGATTTCGCGACCAATTGGCGCTCGAACTACTTTTCTCCGGAACTATCGCGATTTCGTGACCGTCTGGTGCCTTGATCTCTCCGACCCGAAAATGTCACGATTTCGTGACCATTTCGCATCACGGCTGTGTTGCCTCAAAAATGTCACGATTTCGTGACAGTTTTGCACCTTGGCCCTTTTCATCAAAAACCATCGCGATATCGCGAAAGTTTTAGTACTTAAAGAAAAATACATTTTGGGTGATGCAAGATTGCAGCTTCGCCATCGGATGCTCCTGCATCATTTGTCCATCAATTTAGTGCCTACATCGAGAGGCATGTAACCATTAAAGATTTATACAACTTAAAACAAGACAAGGATGAATGTTTTGCCGATTTCTTAGCTAGATGGAGGGAGTTGACAGGAAAACTGCACTTTGTGCTACCTTATAGGGAAATGTTGGACATTTTTATTAATAATTTACAAGAACAAATATCTTATGAGCTATCAATTTCTACTTTAACTACCTTCGATCAGGCTATAGATTTAGCTCAAAGAGTAGAATATGCCCTTATTAGGAGAGGCCAACTTAGGAAGAAGGATGATGAGAAAACATCTAGAAATCAATATAAAAACAAACAAGTTGTAGGTGATAGAGTCACTGACACAAAAATGTTGCTAATATCAATGCAACAAAAACAACAAAAAAAATTATATTGAAACCTCCTGATAAGCCTCCTTAAGAATTTACTAGATTGAATCAACCATTATCAACTATTTTACCTCAATTACTCGAAAGAGGTTTGATCCAATTACCAGCTATCCAGGAACCTGATCCAACTATACCCGGATACAGAGCTGACTTACACTGTGATTTCCATAAAGGGCCTGGACACTCTACCAATGCTTGTAAAATGTTGAAACATAAAATACAGGATCTGATTGATAATAATGAAATGGAGGTGCAAGTCTTCCAACCTAAACAAAATGCTCCTAATAATCCTCAAAAGACCATTCCCCAAAATCAAAATCAAAATGCTAATCAATCATTAGACATATTTCAACACCCTTTGCCAAGACATGGTAAAGAGGTGGCCAATCAAATCGAACATCATAATGTTCCTCCTCCTACCCGATATGTAGGAAATATTAGTGGACATTTACTTAATCATGATCCTTAAATATTTGACACAACTTTATCCATGGTTATGACCAGGCCCCTACATAATATTCAAACTCTAGATCCTAGTGATATAGAATTAGATACTAAAAGTGAAATGGACATCACTTCAAACCAATCGAATAGTTCTAAAAACAAATAAGATCCTATTCAACCCATCATAGATGCTATGGTTCCAGAAGAACCATTTCCTAGAAGAGTTACTACTCGACCCTCTTCTAATCAATTCCTCCCAAATGAACAAGCCATAAATGCTCGATCGAGACTAGTTCAACGTCTTCAATATAACATTATAGGTACCAATTATGGATCAGCTCCATTTGTTTTGAAAAATCCCAATAAAGGGAATCATGCTTCCAATGTTCAACCTAAACCTCCTTACAATATTAATGAGCAATTATCCAATATTACAGCCAAAATTTCCCTTTTGGATTTATTAAGATCTTCTCCCACCCATAGGGATGAGTTGATGCTTACATTAAGCCAAATGATGGTACCTCAAAATATTCAACCTGAAGCCATGGCCAATACTATCATCACTGGAGAGGTTGATTGTATTGACTTTCGAGATAAAGATATC
The DNA here is from genome assembly GCA_028583015.1 of Wollemia nobilis. Taxonomy (NCBI): domain Eukaryota; kingdom Viridiplantae; phylum Streptophyta; class Pinopsida; order Araucariales; family Araucariaceae; genus Wollemia; species Wollemia nobilis. The sequence continues at coordinate 5,080,132 of JAQPPZ010017101.1, read as the reverse complement.
CCACAACACAGTTTACATAAGGAAAATCCCTTATATATTATTGCTCTAATTGGGGATGTAGCTGTTAAACGAGTCTTGATTGATAATGGTTCATCTCTAAACATTTGTACTTTTGACTTTGACTAACGATTTGGATTTAGAAGTGATGAAATGAATAAAACTGACATGATTATCAAAGCTTTCAATGACGAAACACAAGCAACGTGTGGAGTTATTACCATCCCATTGCAAGTTGGTCCTCGAACTCTCGATACCACCATGTTTATTGTACATTTCCCCACATCGTACAATATACTCTTGGGTGGTCCTTGAATCAATGCAATGTGGGCTGTCCCATAAAATTTACACCAATGTGTTAAATTCGAATTTAAAAATTAGTTGGTCACTATCCACGGTGATCGTAGACCCTTTGATATGTGTGCTTTGGCAGAACCTGTTGGAGTTCAATTTTGCCCTACTTTGTCATCCACACATCCTAATTCTTATTTTTCATCTAAAACTATGAAACACACACCCATAACTTCATCTATTTCCCCTCCATTCATTTCACCCTCATATATAGATCAACAATCTTCTAAAAAAACCACTCTAGAACCTCAAAAAGATCTTCAATCTATAACCAATCCTTCATGTTCTATCCCTATAATTTCAAAACCTATAGACCCATCTATTAACACTTCCACATTATCAACATCTACCATACCTTCCATGTCTAAAGATATAGGGAATGATCCTTCTACATCTTATGCTCTTTCTAATGAACTTTTACCAGTTTTATCCACAATCTTAATATCAGAAAAAACAAATGCTTTCATGCAAGATTCAATTCTTTTAAATAACTTGTTGCCATCTCCTCTTACTCTGGGCCTCCCACAACCTATGGGAAGTACTTACCAAGTCAGGAGTTGTGCCTTCATTTATAAAGGATATGACTGGGGGAGAATCCATTGGAATATCAAAACTCATCATGAAGGATACGCTCGATGTTATTTGACCAATGAGTATATTAAAGCTAAACCCATAATGCTTAAAATGGGATATAAATGGAAAGGCTTGGGACCTTTCCAAAATGGCATGAAAGAACCTTTCGAGGTAGAACCGTGGCCTACCCGCTATGGTGTGGGCCTATTTCCTAGTAAGGGTCAACCCTTTCATTTTGAATATGATGATCAACTCATATGTTATCAAGATTATTTGGATAGGCATGATGATTTGCCTCTAAAAAATCAGCCATTTACATGTAACATGCTATCCATAGCTTACCTTGAAATAATTGCTGACTCTGATGAGGAGTTGGAAGGAGATATCTTCCACGATGTCTCCATTGAAGAGATGTTACACAATGGATTTTATTTTGACGGTTCTATACCAACTATAGCCCAACTTGAGACCACTAATCCTCAAGATGAATTATCCAACTTAACCTTACAAGAATTACAATAATTGGGCGTCTCACCCGCCCCACCTAATTTTGAAATAGATCTACACATGGAGGTAGAAAACATCATTAAAATTAATATTGGAACTGAGGATAATCCTCACATAATCAATATTGGATCATAATTAAGTCAAGAAAAATAAGCACAATACATTGCATTCCTTAAAGAATATGAAGATGTCTTCGCTTGGACATATGAAGATATGCTAGGTCTAGACCCTTCTGTAGTCATGCATCACCTAGTGGTCCATCCGGATGCTAAACCTATTAAACAAAAACTTAGAAAAATGCATCCCAAAGTGGCTTTGCTAGTCAAAGGGGAGTTAGAAAAACTCTTGAATGTTGTTTTTATACAAGCTATTGATTATGCTGAATGGATCTCAATGTAGTTCCAGTTACCAAGAAAGAAGCCACCAAATTTAGGGTTTGCATAGATTTTAGAGATATTAACACTGCATGCCCTAAAGATGATTTTCATCTTCCAAACATGGATCAAGTCATTGAATTTACTGCCAGGAGTGGGATGATGTCCTTAATGGATGGATTCTCTGGTTATAATCAGATCAAGATAGCTCCTGAAGATCAGGCTAAAACAACCTTTATTACCCCTTGGGGTACCTTTTGTTGGAAAGTGATGCCATTTGGCTTAAAGAACACAGGTGCAACCTATCAACGAGCTATGACTTATATTTTTCATGATATGATGCATGATATCCTACATGATTATGTAGATGATATTATAGCTCTCTCTATTAATGAAGATAATCATTTAGATGATTTGAGAAAAGTTTTTAATCGATTACGAAAATATCTTATTCGATTAAATCTAGCCAAATGCATATTCAAAGTTAAGTCCGGTAAACTATTAGGGGTTTTAGTTTATTTACATGGTATCGAAATCGACCCTCTCAAGATTGCGGCTATCACTGATATGCCCTCACCTAATAATATATCTGAGTTATGAAGTTTACAAGGTAAGCTTCAAGCCATACGTCGCTTCATCGATAAGCTGGTGGAAAAAACTGGTCCCTTTCTTAAACTTCTTAAGAAGGATGTCCCTTTTAATTGGGATGACGAATGTAAAGAAGCTTTTGAGCTTCTCAAACAATACCTCCTTAACCCATATATGCTTTCACCACCTAGATCTGATCCCCCATTTCTCCTATATATTTCAGCTTTCGATTTTGCCTTAGGAGCTATGTTAGCTCAGCTTGATGATGCGAAGAGAGAACGCGCTAATTATTATATTAGCCGAACCTTCGTCAGTTATGAAACTTGCTACACAACATTAGAAAAACTATGTCTAGCAGTCGTGTTTGCTATGCAAAAATTATGCCATTATAAGCTTAGTCAGAAAACTTATGTCATTGCTAAATATGATCCCTTGAGGTATCTCATGAGTCGACCTTATTTATCGGGTCGCACAGCCAAGTGTGTTCTTGTTCTAAGAAAGTTTGACCTCATGTTCATAGGATAAAAGTCTGTTAAGGGTCAAATCATAGTAGATCAATTAGCTACTGCACCCTTAGAGTCTACCCATCCCCTCATCATTGAGTTTCTTGATGAATGCCTTCAATTAGAGGAAGACCATATTAAACAATGGTCCTTATACTTTGATGGAGCCCGATGCATGAGTGGGGCTGGTGTGGGTATTATTTTAATATCCCTACAAAAACATCTTATTTGATGCATAGTCGTTATACCATCATTAATTCTCAATGAATTTGTCAATCTAGGGCAGTGTACAAGGCTATCTGCGGGAGAAGAAGTGAAATAGCTATAACTTAGGTCAATCTAGGGCAACAAGTCTTATTGGTGGAACCGGTTTGTGGGGGGTTTTGGAACATTCTTATCTCTATATTTCATGAATTAAATCTTAATCTAAGTTGTAGAATTGGAAACTAATCACTAACTACAGAAATGAAGTCCTAATTACAATTGCAGAATAAGACCTAATTATATTGCAGTAATTAACGATTGCAGAATTGAAAGTCTGATCCTAATTGCGAAAGGAAATCTAATTACTTTTGAAGTAATGAAAGTCTAGATCTAATGTGGAAATAAAAACTATCAAAATTTTGTAATGAGAAGGTTGTCAATCTTCTGCTCGGATTTTGACAAAGAAACATAAAAATGCAAGAAATTGCTGGAAAACAGTAAATTCTGAAAATAACAGTCTGAAAATAAAGTGAAAACTTTTCTGAAAGTAAGATTGCAACTAAAAAGCTTTAAGCACAAGATTAAACTTAGCATAAATAAACTAATACTACAAATATTGTCAACTATTCACAAGCAATTTACATAACAAGTTCTATAACTCATTCTGTTGCAAAGAAAATCAGAATAAAAACCTGCTTTGTTAGTCCTCCTCCTAGGTCTGGAAGTGGCTAGCCTCTTTGTCCAGAAGAAGGTGTAAGTATCTCTCTCTTTATAAATATTAATCACACTCATTTACAAATAATTTGAAATAGAACTGGTGCACTTTATTGATCAAAAGACATGATTACAAGAATTCTGCTAAAAAACTGTTACAGGACTGTAACAGTCAATTTCTAGTTATACTATGTATTTTTTGCTAGCTTCCTTTCTCTATTTTCTATCTTCTGCTACTACTACCTAGGCTCAACCTGAACGGGAGCAATATTTATAGCTATCCTATGATCTGATTACAAATAAAGAATATCTCAAAAGATCTAATCCTATAATGCTACAACAAATTCTGGTTTTATCCTAGAAGAGGACTAAAACCTGATCTTTCCCTTAATGATGGATTTGGTCGGCAATGACGGCAAAGACAGATGGAGGATATTTCTCTTTACTTTTTCCAACCTTTATTTCCCTTTTCCCGGCTTCAAAAATCGGTCAAAAAGGTCAAAAACACATTATGTTCTTCATTCCGAAGATAAGTGGCTTCATTCCGAAGACAATGCAGTTTTCATTTTGAAGATCGCTCATTTCGAAGATACTGCATTCTCATTCTGAAGATCGCTCATTTCGAAGATACTACATGCTTCATTTCGAAGATCTGCTCATTCCAAATATGCTGCATTCTTCATTTCGAAGATCCGCTCATTCCGAAGATGCTGTGTTTTCTTCATTCCGAAGATACTTCGGAATGAAAAAATGTATGCTTTTCCATTGATTTCTTCTACATATCTCAGGTGGGTTATCTCCTAAGATCAAATTCTAATGGTCTTCATCCCTTTCCTCATGTGAATTCCATGCCTTGCTATTTATGGACAGCTGGCTGGAATCTACATGGGAAAGACCAGTTTTTCTTTACAAGAATAGCTTGTTTGTATCTGTTGCCAGATTTAGGTGAAGTAAATGCTTGAAACAAATCAAAATATGATTAGTGAAATGCTGCTATTATTCTAAGAATATCCCATTGTAGCAAATCATAGCAAAAATAACACAAAACTATGCAAAAAGTCGTAAAATCAGCATATAATATTTCAAATACATTGATCATGCAAAATGGTTAATATACAGCATATTAAATCAACTTAACTAACATATCATATAAAACATAAGAGTTTATAGGCATTTTTAGTGTACAAAACATGTTATGTTTGAGGCATTTCCAGGCCTCATCATTTTCCCCCCAACTTATATTAATGTATGCCCTCATGCATTCTGTTGGGCTATGGAATCACATATGTCCATGTTTAGATTCCATGACCTATAGAATAACTTCTTGCCTATGTAATACCCCCTATTTTCTTGAATGTTTCTGAGCCAATCTTCAAATTGTTCATCAGGCTATTCATCTTCTTCAAAGTAAAATGGAACTGGAGTAATGATGGTTGGAGGCCTAAACCTGAGACCTATCCAGTTATGCTGCATGATCTGGATCAGTTGGACTACACCTTCTGCTCTTCTTTTGGACCACTCTAGATTGATGGGGGAGATAGGTTCTCTTTCCCTCAAAGACATGGAAAGTTCATTCCATCTGTCTCTGCATACTGACAATGCTAGGAAGAAATTGTGATCACAAAAATTGTTAAATCTGGTCACACAGTCCCTCAAATTGTTCAAGTACATTCTCTTGATATCATACTTGTTCATCATTGAAAAGTGCTGCTGAGTGATATTTAGGTGATTTGGTTGGATTGCTCTGACTAACAACTCAGCCCTTGTTTCAACCACTTTATTCTACCTTTTCTCATGATCCCAATAAAGCTGATTTTGCAAGGTAGACATAAATGCTCTCAACTGAACATCTCTAATGTAGATTTGAGGATGAGAGTCAACTTCCTCTGGTATGAAGAAATCGTGCAAAAATAGTTCACACAGGAGATTTTTTTGCTCAAAAGGACTGTCAAAATATGCCTTCAGAAAATCTTCAATAGTGTCCAATTTGTATGGAAGGTTTGAAGTAATCCTCATGACCTGCCATCTAAGGTATTTTTCCTTCAAAATAAGGCTGTAAAATCTGGCTGGCCGTCTAAATTAGACTAAAAACTCAGCAATTTGGCACAAGTCAGATACCTTTTATTTCAATGCCTAAATTTTTGTGTCCTTGGCTTCTAGTTGTTTTGCTTCCAGTTTGAATTTTTTAGTTTTATTGGCAAGCTATTCATATCTAATCATCCAGCTAGCTATATCTGCATTGTACTGCTCTAGGGACACAATATTAGGTGGTCTTACTATAGGGGGGATCCTAGGCAACAGATTTGTCTGAACTCATTTTTTTGCCACTTCCACTGGCTATTCATCTGTCAATATCTCTACTTGCACCCCCTTATTTGCTATTTCTATGGGGTTGTCATCAGATAATATTTCTACTTGTACCCCCTTATCTGCTGTTTCTACTGAAAATGTAACAAGTTGAAATGCAGAGACCTCAGTAGGAGTACTTACTTGAGCATTTTATTGCTGTTGGGACTGTTTCTGTGTTGGTGGCTCATTTTCAACATCCTCTACAATATTTCTCACCATTTTTGAAGCATCTTTAGAACAAGAAGGCACTACTTCAGAATGAACAGGCACTTCTTCAGAATGAAGGAGTGCTATTTCAGGATGAACTTCTATGTCTGTCTCAACAGAGTCATCTTCTCTTGATAAACCCAGAAGCAATTGAGCCAAACTATCTTCATCATGGGATACAGCTGGCTGCTTTTCAGATTGTGACAACTTTTTTAGTTCTGCCACTTCCTGCTGAAGTTCTACAAATTTTCTTGCTTGCATCTCAATGATGCTTTCTTTCTCTGTGATCCATTTGGTCTGTGTTTTGACAACACTTCTTGCTACCCTCATCTGCTCAGTGATGTCTTCCACTTCTGTTTCTGCTTTAGAAGCTGATGCAGACAAATCAATTGTAGTTGGTTGTTCAACCAAATTTTCTTCTTCTGCTGCAACAGTTTGTTCTTTTTCAGGAGGCTCTGTGAAACTATCTATAAGGGTATCTATCATATCTGTAGCCTATTGAACTGTAGCCTCCTCCAAACCAATTTGCTCAGTTTCTGCCTCAACTATCTGTTCAGGGAATTCTGGAAAGTTATCAGATGCTAGTTGTATTTCTGTGACATCTGGGCTACTTGGTCTATCTTCTTCCTCCATGACCTATTCTGCAGTTTCTTTCAAATGAATTCTTGTAGACCTCCTAGTTTCAGATACAAATTTCTTCTTTTTGCTCTATTTTCTAGTGACAGTAGGGGTCATGGGGTCAATTTTTGATGCCTCTGTTTCCCTTGTTTCACTTCTCTGCTCTGATAAGTCAGTTGTAGCTTCAGCAAACCGAACTTTCTTTTGTTTTTCTGCTCTGCTGCTAGTTCCAGATCCTCTTCTCTTTTGTCTCTTAGCCTATGAAGTTGATGGTTCAGGAGCAAGTTCTGTAACAGCTTCAGGGGCACCTTCTGCAGCTTCTTCTGCAGCATCCTCTGCAACATTTTTTGCAGCAACTTCTGCAATACTTTCTGCAGCAACTGTTTCCTCTTCTCGCAAGCAACATCAACGGATTTGGCTCTTCTTCTTCCTCATTTTCATCCCCAAAAATGACATCATTTAGGTTAGAGTAAAACCTGTCAAAACTCCTAGGGTTTCCTCTAAAATGATGTTGGCAAATTAATTTGATAAGGCCATGATGGCGAAGGCTTCCTTTACCCTACTGATATCTTTTTGCCATGTTATTTAGTTCTTGATACAAATACAGAGGAATATTTACCCTAACTTCTGGTTGTTGTCTACAATGTCTGAGATGGTTTAAAATTCGTAGATGATGCCCTGACAACAGCACATATTGCCCTTCACAGGTCAAAAACTTAATCACCCAGGTGGCTACTTCATCCCAGGGTTCCTACAGGATGGCCCTTTTTAACCCTTTGCATGTGTTGTTATGGGTTAAGTATTCAAGTTCTCTATCATTTTCTTCTACAAACTGATTAACTACATTTTCCAATATGTTCTTACCAGATCTAGTAATTGAAATTCCCTTTAATGGCAGCTCTGTAATCTGACTTAAAATTTCAGGGCTTACCTCAATAGACATGCCATTGACATGTGCTCGGTTTTTTCTGAACGTATGGGAAAACATGCCAGCTAAATATTCAGAAGACCCATTGAATTTATCCAAAAATGTCATAAATCCTCCATCTTCAAAAATCTGCACAACTACCAGATTTTCTCGAAGGTAATTGGTGTCTGCAGGCTCTGTTCTGATTTTTCGCCCCATTTTTCTCTGTTTAAGAATCGTACACTACGGCTGCTGTTCTACTACAGGATTTCTGGCTATTTTTTGTTGCAAATTTGTAGAGTTTTAAGTTAGAACCCTCGTTTCCCTATTTCTTGTCTTCTTCTTCTTCGGAATGAGCCATATTTTGTGCACTTTACCTCACAACACGTCTTCGAAAAGAAGGATGGCACACATATCTACTTCTGCACTGTACACCTATTCGTTAATAATTGCATGGATGTCCTTGCTGTCAGATCCACCTCATTAGTTTTGCAGATTCTCACGTGCATGTTAATTGACATTAAAAACTGGTGGCATATGGTTGCAGATTCTCCGTATTTCCAATGAGTGCAAAAATAGACCATGTGCTGATTGACACGTGTCCCTTCTTCGCATGCAATTAAGAAAAAAAATCTTGATTTTTTCGGACCTTATTTTTTTTTAATGCCACGTGGAAATGCTCTTTCTGAAAATGCAATTAAAATTTCATTCCGAATATTATGACTTCATTCCGAAGACAGGTCTTCATTCCGAAGACAAATCCTCATTCTGAAGATTATGACCTCATTCCGAAGACAGGTCTTTATTCTGAAGACAAATCCTCTTTGCAAAATTTTCATTTCGAAGATAGATCTTCATTCCGAAGATCAATCCTCATTCCGAAGATTAATCCTCATTCTGAAGATCAAGCTGTATTGTGAAAGTAAATCGTCATTCCGAAGATAGGCCCTCATTCCGAAGATAGATCTTCATTTCGAAGATGATGCAGCAAATCGTCATTCTGAAGACCAAGTTTCATTCTGAAGACAAATTGTCATTCCGAAGACAAAGTTTCTTTCTGAAGATAAAGTGCAACATTCATTTTGCTGTCATTCTGAAGACAATTTCATTCCGAAGATAATACAACGTGTATTGTTTTTGGCATTCTTGTTCCGAAGATTAGGCAGAAATCAATATTGTCATTCTTAAAACATGTTTTTAAGTATGACAACTCTTATGAATACCCTTTATGCTAATGGTTAATTGTCACATACTATATACCAATCATTTTACAATGAAGAAATGTAAGAAATATATACCTGATAAAAACAGTTAATGTTAGTTTTGAAGAATGACTGCTTTTGTTGATATTCTGCTAAGATTTTCTGCAACATTTCAAAACAAGTGCACTAGGTGAATTTGTATAATGATGGTTCAAAAATTTCTCAAGGTTCTGCATGCCAGAAAACTAGTTTTCATGCACACCAACTCAGTAGTGCCTTAAGAAAAGGTTTTCACTGCGGAGTTATTCATTTTTCTCTCTCTTTTTTTTCTTGATTTTCCCTTTTTTTTTTTTTTTTTTAAACCTCTCCTTTTCTCTCTTTTTTCTCTTTTTTTTTTTTCTTGATCCTGACTATGCCCATGAAGGAATTTCATGATTTCCCCTGAAACCATGCCCATGAAGGAATTCATACTCAGAATTTATTCATATTTTTGTTTTCTATTTTTTTGATTTTTTTTTTTGTATTTTCTATTTTTTTCTTGAAATCCACTGATCATGTTGATTGTTTTGAAGTGGAAGAAGGATTCTCTTCCACCTGCTGTGTATCCAAACTTTCAAGTTGCTGCAAGAATTCTTCTTTAGTCAGATGTGTATGGTATACCCTGAGGCGATGTCCATTCACTACCAACTTTCTTCGTGACCCATCAATGGGGGATAAACGAGATGCTCCATTGTTGAATACCTCTTCAATCCAGTAAGGTCCCAACCATCTAGTTTTCAATTTTCCAAGGAAGTCTTCATATTGAGAATCGAACAGTAAAGCCCAATCTCCTTGTTGAAGTTTCCTCTGCTGAATGTGACTGTCATGCCACAACTTCCTTTGCTCCTGAATTACCTCAGTTTGGTGTAGAGCATCCAATCTAAGTTCATCCAATGCATTCAGCTATAGAATCCTGTCTGTCTGTGCCTGCGACAAGTCAATTCTATTTTTCAGTGCTGTGCGCAATGTTAGTAGCTCAAATTCAATAGGTAAGAGAGGCTTTTTACCAAAGACTAGTTCATAAGGTGTGAATCTAGTAGTGGAATTCTAAGTAGTATTGTAGGCCCAAACTACTTCAGGTAATTTGTCTAGCCAATTTTTCCTATGAAAAGCTACTATTTTTGTCAAGATGCGTTCTAGTTCCCTGTTTGTTACTTCAACCTGGCCATTTGCTTGTGGGTGATAGGGTTATGATTTCCTATGTTTGATTTCATACAATTCTATAAATACTTTTATGACTTTGGATGCAAATTGTGTCCTTGGTCTGTGGTGATAGACCGTGGAGCTCCAAATCTCTAAAAAATCTGAGTATAAAAGAAATCAGTGACCTTCTCTTCATGAGCATGTTTGAAAGCACGCACCTCTACCCACTTTGTCAGGTAATCAATGCATACTAGAATATGCACCTTTCCTTGAGAAGGTGGATCAATAGGTCCTACAAAATCAAGCCCCCACTTCTCAAATGGTTCTAAAACCATTTGAGGCTACAGTTGCATCTCATTTGTATGAGTGGGTTTCCCCATTCTTTGGCATGCATCACAATGCCTGATGTACTTTTTCACATCCTTGTGAAGAGATGGCCAATAATATCCTATCCCCAAGATTTTTCTAACTGTGCTTTTTACAGAATAGTGTCCACCTGAGGGTTCATCATGACAGACTCTAAGGATATCATACACTTCATCCTTTCGGATGCACCTACGTAACACATGGTCAGGACTGCACTTAAAAAACATACCCTTAATCCATTCAAAAGAAGAACTCTGTCTGATTAATTGTTTTTTTCTGTTTTGAGATGAAATGTGGAGGAACTTTCCCTGTGACCAAATAATTGGCTATATCTACAAACCAAGGTGATTGAACTGATATAGCAAATAGTTTTTCATCAGGAAAAGTGTCATCAACTAATTCCCCTTCATCTGTGTTCTGCAACCTGGACAAGAAATCTGCAACAACATTAGCTTTTCCTGGTTTGTTGATTATGGTGATATCAAATTCTTGTAGCAACAGCAACCAACGAATAATTCTTGCACTTACCATAGGTTTATTCATCAAATACTTAATGGCTGTATGATATATGTGAATAAATATTTGATAACCTGTGATATAATGCCTGAATTTGTTGATGGCATAAATCATTGCTAGGAATTATTTCTCAGTTGTTGTATAATTTTTCTCTACTCTTGTCAAGTTTTTGCTAATGTTGTAGATGGTATAATGTTCACCATTATCAATTTGTCCTAATGCTGCTCCAATTGCTGTATTGGAGGCATCGATCTGAATGTGAAATGGTAATGTCCAATTAGGTCCTCTAAGCACAGCTGGAGTTATCAATTTCTCTTTTAGAGCTTCAAATGCTTCCTGACACTTTGCAGTCCAGGAGAATTCAGAATCTTTAGTCAATAAGGCAAATAGAGGATCTGCTATTGTACTAAAGTTGGGAATAAACTTGCGGTAAAAACCAATGTGTCCTAGGAAACTTCTGACATTAGTCTGAGTTTTAGGAGGAAGGAGGTTCTTGATAATTTCAACTTTCTTTGGATCAACTTGGATCCCTTCAGGAGAGATGTGATGACCAAGAACTATCCCTTCCTTCATCATCATGAAGCATTTATCTAGATTTAAGGATAAGTGGTATGTTTCACAGTGAGTTAAGACTTTGTCAAGATTTTCCAATGTAAAATCAAAAGTTTGTCCACATACTGTGAAATCATCCATGTAAATTTCAACACTTTTGGTGGTTAGATCAGCAAAAATTGATAGGACTGCTCACTGAAAAGTTGTTGGGGCATTACACAAACCAAAAGGTAAAACCCTATAGGCAAATGTTCCCCATGGACATGTAAAAGTTGTCTTTTCTTGATCTTCAGGGGCAATCTGAATTTGATTATATCCACTTGAATCCATCAAGAAAACAAAAGTATCTTTTTCCAGAGAAGAGTATCTAACACTTGATCTATGAAAGGTAATGGAAAATGGGCTTTGTATGTCACCTTATTCAATTCTCTGTAGTCTACACATACTCTCATTTTTCCATTTTTCTTAGGAACTATTACCAATGGAGAAACCCATAGACTATCAAAAATTGGGTAAATGAATCCTACTTCCAGGAGTTTTTCAATTTCTTCTTTCACAATATCTCTTAAGGCAGGATTCAATCTTCTTTGAAATTGTCTAACTGGCTTGACTTCTTCAGTATAGATCTTATGGGTACATAAATCAGGATGAACTCCTGACATATATTTGTAGTTCCAAGCAAAAGCATGAACATGCTTCTGCAAAACAACTATCAATTTTTCTTCCTCTTCCCTAGTAAGCTGGCTGTAGATATTCAAAAATTTGCCTGGCTGGACTTCTATTTGTTTTGTATTTAGAAGGACTGAATTCACTCCTTCATACTTGGTGTTTAAGGGATTAAGAGGACATTGTTGAGATGGGAGAAACAAAGCAGTTTTTGTTTCATTGCTATTTTAGGGAAGCATTTCTTGTATGGAACAGTGAGAAGGAAAAATTAGATGATGGTGCCATCCATGTGATAGTGAAACAGAGTTTCCTTGTGATAGCACAGATGATTCATCTTCAGATTTTTGATTCTCCTCATTACTTATCAACTATTGGATATTTGTTGCTTCCCCTTCTAAACCTTGTTCATGCAGAACATTCATCAAGATTGTTTCATTTTCTAAGTTTTTTGTGTCACTGAGGTCTTCTGTGTGTTCTCTTACTACTAAGGTAGCTAGTGTAGAAATGACCTCTTCCGGTTCCTCATCTGAGTCAAAAAACCATAACTGACCTAAAAATTTGCTAGATGGTTTTGCAGGAGGATATAAAGAAATTTGTTTCAGCTCAATACCATTTGAAATGGTCATATTTACAGATCTGCAGTCTATGAAGGCAGTTGTAGTTGCAAGCCAAGGTCTTCCCAAAATAATGGGATATCCATGTGCTGAATTTCTTGGTTGTAAAACCAAAAAATCTGCAGGGAATTCCCAAGAAGAAACTTCTATAGGGACATCTTCAATGATTCCTTCAGGTTTTGCAACTAACCTATCAGCCATTTCTAAAACTGTAAATGTGGGGCTGAGATGTTTGAGCTGTAATTGTTCCATTGTATCTTTAGTCATGAAATTTATTGTAGCTCCTAGATGCACTAAAACATTTGATATTGGTACTGAACCTATGGTGACTGTGATAACTAGGCTTCCTGGATCACTATACTTTGGAGGTAGTAGTTTTCCAGATAAGAGATCAGCTATCTTCCCTTCAACCTGCATAGTCTTGGGGAATGCTTTCTTCTTTCTTCCTGCTCTTTTAATGCACAAATTTTGGATAGTGCTGTTAATTTCTGGTATTTCCTTAATGGCTTGCAATAAGGGTAATGAGATAGTCAGCTTTTTGAGTTCTTTGACCAATTCTGACTCAAAATTTTTTGGTATTGCATTAAGTCTTTCAAGATATGGAACTATCCTTGGTAATTGTTCTACTTGTGTCTCTTTTTCTATTGTTGGATCCAATTTTTCTATTTCTTTTGTTGGTTGGATTCTCTCTCGTTCTGATGATTCTTGCTTTTCATTATCTTTGGTTTCCATTAAAACTGGTTCAGGTACAACTTTTCCTGAACGGAGTTGAATGTCACTACAATCAAGAACATTAATTTCAATATTTTCTTCAACTTCAGCCACATAGACAGGAGGTGTCTGTCTTACACTGTTTGGATTAGTGACTGGCTAAGCTGGCAATTGAGGTTGCTTCACTTGCTGGGTTTGTTGTTGTTTTTCTTGAAAATTCTGATTAGGTGCAGCAACAAATGCTCGAGTTTGACCTTGATTCCTTTGTCGCCTTGGATAGGACTCGGTATTGCTCGATTCCACTCGTGGTTGGTTTTGCACCCAATGTGGATTAGTCTGATTTTGATTCCAAGCTGGATTGTTTTGATTCCATGAGGGGTTGTTTTTATTCTGATTCTAGGTTGGGTTACTCCAATTTGATCGTGGCCATTCTTGGGAATTTGTCCATTGAGGATAATTCCAAGGACGTTGGGGTGGTTCCGATTGTCCCCAAGGCATAGTACCAGGATTATGCCCCCAATTTGTAGGAAAACGAGGGGGATTTTGATATTGAGAGAAATTTCCTCCTTGTTTTGGTCCAATATAGTTGAGTTCCTCAGTCTGGTTTTCTAACACAGTTTTGAGTTGTGGTAGCAGGTGGCATTGATCAGTTGAATGCCTTTTTGAACAGATACTACAAATGGCTAAGATGGTTGTTTTAGTCAAAGGACATTCTTGCAAAGCATGTTTACTTCTACATCTTGGGAAATAAATTGCCAAAGGTTCTGTGTTTTTAGCTTTTGCAAAGATTTCCCCTAAAATAGTGTTTAGATGCACTAGGATATCAGTTTTGAAATTTGCAAGTTCCTCTATCAGGTCCTTTACATCGCATACCATTTATGTGGCTTTTTCTTCTTCTCTGCTTAGTGCGAGAGTAATTCCTGTAGATATCCATAATTTCCTCATTACTGAGAGTGGTTACATCCCCTTTTCCCATTAAATCTAGGACTTCTCTGGATTCATCTTGCAATCCTCTCAAAAAGATGGTTTTACACAATTCTGGTTCTACTAGTCCACATATCCTTTGAACAAAGGAGAACCTATCAAGGTAATCTTCCAAGGTATCATCATCTTCCTACTTGATTCTAAATAACTCATATTTTCTATTCCTTACATGACAGTATTCCTAATATTTGTCTAAAAAGACAGTCTCCATTTGATCCCAGGTTCTTATGGAATTTGGCTCTAAGCTCATGAACCAAAGATAATGCTAAATATTTGAGAGTTGAGGGAAAAACCTTAAGTTTTTTATTGTCATTTATATAATCATAGGTCCGACACACTACCTTGAATTCAAACAAAAACTAGTCAGGATCTTCAGATACAACACCTCGAAAGGTTGGAAGTATTGAAGGTGAAATGGTCTTCATGGGAGAGTTTTGTGTTGGATTCAGATGAATAGGATATTCAAATGTTCTGGATGGTTGGAGTATATCCTGATCATCCCCTGCATTATGAACATAGCCATGTTGGCCATATGCATTGCCTCCTTCTGCCATAGTTTCTTGTTTCCTAGGAGAAGTTAAAGCTTCCCAAATTGTTCTCTCAAGAGGTCCAAGCTTCTTTGTTGATGAGTTTGATGAATTATCTTCCTTAAGATATTCTGTTGATACAACTGGTGATTTTCCTTTCTCAAAATGTTCTACTGATGGTGAGATTGGTGATTTTTCTATCAGTCTTTCAGGTAGTTCAAACACAGGTGATTCACCCCTTAGGCATGAAGATCTCCTTAATGGGACAAGACAGGGATCCTTTGGGGTCTCTCTAGACTTACTCATTCATGTTTACTCCTAAATGACATAAATTAAGTCAATAGTTGTTATCTTACTCTGCTGTTATATTTAGATTTTAACCTGAATGTTCATAGTTTAGTCTGATTATAGCTATTGGACTATTTGTTTTATTTTGACAACACTATATCCCTAGCAACAGTGCCAAAATGATGCGTAGTCATTATACCATCATTAATTCTCAATGAATCTATCAATCCAGGGCAGTGTACAAGGCTATCTATGGGAGAAGAAGTGAAACAGCTATAACTTAGGTCAATCTAGGGCAACAAGTCTTATTGGTGGAACCGATTTGTGGGGGGTTTTGGAACATTCCTATCTCTAGATTGCATGAATTAAATCTTAATCTAAGTTGCATAATTGGAAACTAATCACTAACTGCAAAAATGAAGTGCTAATTACAATTGCAGAATAAGACCTAATTATATTGCAGAATTAACAATTACAGAATTGAAAGTCTGATCCTAATTGCAGAAAGGAAATCTAATTACTTTTGCAATAATGAAAGTCTAGATCTAATGTGGAAATAAAAACTATCAAAATTCAATAACAGAAGGTTGTCAATCTTCTATTCAGATTTTGATAACAAAACATAAAAATGCAGGAAATTGCTAGAAAACAGTAAATTCTGAAAATAACAGTCTAAAAATAAAGTGAAAACTTTTCTGAAAGTAAGATTGCAACTAAAAGATTTAAGCACAAGATTAAACTTAGCATAAATAAACTAATACTGCAAATATTTTCAACTATTCACAAGCAATTTACATAACAAGTTCTATAACTCATTCTGCTATAGCAAAATCAGAATAAAAACCTGCTCTGTTAGTCCTCCTCCTAGGTCTGGAAGTGGCTAGCCTCTTTGTCTAGAAGAAGGTGTAAGTCTCTCTCTCTTTATAAATTTTAATCACACTCATTTATAAGTAATTTGAAATAGAACTGGTGCACTTTATTGATCAAAAGACATGATTACAAGAATTCTATCTAAAAATCAGCATGGACCGTAATCAATCAATTTCTAGTTATACTCTATATTTTCTGTTAGCTTCCTTTCTCTATTTTCTATCTTCTGCTACTACTACCTAGGCTCAACCTGAACGGGAGCAATATTTATAGCTATCCTATGATCTGATTACAAATAAAGAATATCTCAAAAGATCTAATCCTACAATGCTACAACAAATTTTGGTTTTATCCTAGAAGAGGACTAAAACTTGATCTTTCCCTTAATGATGGATTTGGTCAGCAATGATGGCAAAGACAGATGGAGGATATTTCTATTTACTTTTTCCAACCTTTATTTCCATTTTCCTGGCTTCAGAAATCGGTCAAAAAGGTCAAAAACACATTTTGTTCTTCATTCTGAAGATAAGTGGATTCATTCCGAAGACAGTGCAGTTTTCATTTCAAAGATCGCTCATTCCGAAGATACTGCATTCTCATTCTGAAGATCGCTCATTCCAAAGATACTGCATGCTTCATTCCGAAGATCCGCTCATTCCGAAGACGCTGCATTCTTCATTCCGAAGATCCGCTCATTTCGAAGATGCTGTGTTTTCTTCATTCCGAAGATATCTGTTCATTTCGAAGATACTTTGGAATGAACAAATGTATGCTTTTCCATTGATTTCTTCTGCATATCTCAGGTGGGTTATCTCCTAAGATCAAATTCTAATGGTCTTCATCCCTTTCCTCATGTGAATTCCATGCCTTGCTATTTATGGACATATGGCTGGAATCTACATGGGAAAGACCAGTTTTTGCTGTACGACAACGAGCTTGCTTATACTTGCTGCAGATTTAGGTGAAGTAAATGCTTGAAACAAATCAAAATATGATTAGTGAAATGCTGCTATTATTCTAAGCATATCCCATTGTAGCAAATCATAGCAAAAATAACACAAAACTATGCAAAAAGCTATAAAATCAGCATATAATATTTCAAATACATTGATCATGCAAAATGGTTAATATACAAAGATATTAAATCAACTTAACTAACATATCAGATAAAACATAAGAGTTTATAGGCATTTTTAGTGTAAAAAACATGTTATGATTGAGGCATTTCCAGGCCTCATCATTATTCCTCTGTCCTTCAAATTAACATTTGCTTGCACTAACAATACTGCTGAATATGAAGCTCTAATCCTTGGATTACGAACTGCATTGGCGCTAAAAATTAAACATATGTTAGTTTTTGGTGATTCTCAACTTGTTATAAACCAAATTAATGTAGTTTATCAAACCAGAGATGATAAAATGTGCCCATATAAAGCCTATGTTTTACAATTAATGTCTATATTTGATCAAGTTACCTTGGAAGCTATTCCTAGAACTTGCAACCGTGCAGCTGATGCTATGGCCGCAACTGCATCTCTCATACCCTTGGAGTTAGATTATGGATATGTCACTATCATTATTTGTTGACTCTAGGAACCCACTTCAAATAAGTCATGCTTAGAACCTTTGGATGTGTTTCTAATCAATGAAACTACTCCTGAACCTTGGTATACGGATATATTTTATTTTCTCCAAAATGGGACTTTTCGTGCCAATTCTAATAGAAGCTAGCATCGGTTATTACGTAGACGAGCAAGTCAATTTGTAATAATTGGCAATAATTTATATAGGAGATATTTTTAAGGTATCCTATTAAGATGTTTGAATTTAGAAGAATCCAAATTAGCCTTGAGTGAATCCCATGATGGATCTTGTGGAGGACACTTTAGTGGTAGTGTCATTGCTAAAAAGCTCCTTAGGATAGGATAATTTTGGCCTACCATGGGGAATGACACACATGATTATGTGCGCCATTGCGACAAGTGCCAGAAACATGCTGACCTTGTCCATGCGCCTACACAAGAACTGTAGGGGATTTCATCTCCTTGGCCTTTTTCAAAATGGGGTTTAGATATTATTGGCAAAATCAATCCTGTGTCATTTGATGGACACAAATTCATCATAACCGCCACTGAGTATTTCACGAAGTGGGTTGAAGCTATGCCTTTAGCTTCCTACACTGGCACACAAGTCTCTAAATTTATTTTTAATCAAATCATTTGTAGGTTTGAAATTCTTGCAAATCTCATCTCTGATAATGGAACTTGTTTCAAAAATAAATATGTTAAAAAATTATGCCAAAAATATAAGATTCAACATCGCTGGTCCACTCCCTATTATCCTCGGGGTAATGGTCAAGCGTAAGCATCTAACAAAACCTTAATCAAGATTCTCAAAATATTGGTCAATAAAACTGGCCGCGACTGGCACATTCAATTATATCCAGCCTTGTGGGCCTATCGAACTAGTGTTCGAACCCCCACTAGAACTTCACCTTTTGTTTTGATTTATGGTGCTGAAGCCGTTTTTCCCTTTGAATTAGAAGTTCCTTCATTGGCTCTACTACTTCAAGATATCGAAGTAGGAGATGAATATCGAGCTGGCAGACTCAGTCAGCTGGAACTCCTAGATGAAAAGTGCATCAATGCTTTGGAGCATCTCCGTGCCTACCAAAACAAGCTTAAAAGATCATATGCTATGAAAGTTCATCATCGATCCTTTGAGATCGGCGACCTTGTTTTAAAAGAAAATAAAAAAAATACTAATGCCACTAAGGACCTTAAAGGTAAATTTGAGCCCAACTGGCTTGGACCATACATTATCACTGCTAAATTTGAATCGGGAGCATACAAATTATCTACCTTAGATGGTAAAGAACTTAAAGAACCCATGAACATTTTGCATCTTAAATGTTACTATTTATAAATTTGGTTATTTCATACTTTTATATATTTATTTAAAATATTTCAAAATCACTATTTTGTATTTCTTTCAATTTATAAATTCAAAAACACCAAAAACATTCATAATCATCAAAATCTTCAAAACTATTTGTTGTATTTATTTATGGCACTTGTTAATTCTTTCAAAAACAAAACAATAATAATAAAAATAAAAACAAAAATATTCTTGACTCTTTCGAAACCAAAACAACATAAAGAAGAAAGAAAGAGTCAACATTCTCAAAACTTCTCAAAAAGTATTTATATATATCTTCTTACAAATGTTGCAGTTATATGTTTCAAATTATTTTGGATAAATTAGCATTTATTTGGAATCCCTCACTTTCACACTCACAAAAATAAATATCTTGATTTTTATCTGACATGATTACTAATATCTCTTATATCAAGTCCACAAAATTCAATTAAATAAAGTTTGAGCATAGAGAATTGATCTTGTTATTTACTTAAACCAAGCACATCCTTTCACAATAAAATGATTATATTTGTAATGTCCATGCTATGCTACGTAGTAGAAGTGGTTTCTTGAGCAAAAAGTTTCCCCCGCTATCCTATCATGCACATGGTCTAGAATCTTTGAGAATTGGCAAAAGGACAAGCTCACCCCTACCCAGAATAAAAATCCCTTGCTCTACAGCTAATCCGAGCAAGTATCCCTAGAATAGGAAAAAAAAAAGAAAAAGCAAAGTTCAAGAAAAAGATAAAAATAAAAATGTTATTTTATATCATTATAGCAATGTTCCAAGCATTATCAAGCAAAAATACAAAAGAAAGCAAAAGAAGGTAAAAGCAAAAGCAATAAAATCCCTTTCCCTACCCTTTGAAAAGAAAAGAAGGGTTGATGAGCTTGAATCCCTGGAATTCTCAAATATTCGAAAACTGTGAGGTAAGCCCCATAACAGGTGGTTTGTGCCCAACCTTCTTGGCTTTGGGTAACTCCTAGCGTGGCAATATGTCTGTCACATTAGCGAACTTCTTTTGTATAGACCTATGTCTGCTTATGTATTAGATAGCTCTTGATAGTCTGACTTATATAGTAGTCTAGTATGGTTATATGCATCTACATCATGGTTAATGAACACTTATTTGGTTCATTCAAGTCACTTGTATCATATTATCTTGCTCAAAACTGATAAATGAACATAGCAATTGCACACACATTTGTATTTGAGAGATTTTGTGTATCATTATGATAAATCAAGATTGGAAATGAACTCACATATGCACATGGGATTCCTTATAAATCTAACTTTTGTCTTTAAGATACTTTGAAATATTTTTTGCAAATTGTTTGGAATAATTCATTTTCTTCTTTAAAGTACAGTTATTTAGCATAAAGACAACTACATACATAATAGAAAAAATCAAAAATTCTTTCAAAACCATACAATTAAAACATTATATATATATATATATATATATATATATATATATATATATATATTGTCGACTTTCGCGACGACAGTATAGTTCCAAAACCAAAATTGGAATTTTATGCCTAGCGCAAGTCCTCATCTTCATATTTTTTGTTTATTAAAAATCAACCATGCAATAAAACAATCTCTTTTCTTCCTTGATTTTCGTGATGATGGTATAAGTCTATACCTACATATTCTATGCCTAGCGCAAACCATTATACCAATTTTATTACCCATTCATTTAAAAATCAATTCATCAAAACCATATGACTTAAATCATTATGTTATACAATTCTATTTTTTTATAACAAAAAGCATGCACATTATCACTGTTTCATGTCATTATGTCAACCTTCAATTTTGTAATGATGGTATAATTCCTAGGGAATTATCCAAAAAATTTATCACACTTAAGAATTTATGCCTAGCAAAAATCATTTTAACATTATTTCATGCATACTATTTCTATGAAACTCTGAAAACAAATCATCATCATCATCATTTGCACCATTGCACCAAAGTCTTAAGACAGTCTCTTAAGCACTCTTTTACTTTTAACAATATTTCTATACTGGGATTAGCTTGACGACCGAGTGAGCGGTGACTCCATGAAATGGTCTATAATAGTGACAATGTCCTTTGAAATTATTGTTAAAAGTCCCTTTTTTTTTAATCAAATTATCACATCACAAACAACCAATTTGTTCTATCAGATTATTTCAATTAAATTTTTTAAGCATGACATTTCAACCATAATATTTCCAACAACGTAATTACATGAATCATCAAATCAATCAATCAAAACATTTAAAAGCATCATAAAAATACATAAGACACAAGTCATATGATAAAAAATATCTCATCTATATCTGTATCAACCATAATATACATCATATCAAAACCGAATCGGTATGCCACAATCTGTACCTCTGCATACTCAATCCTCTATCAAAAATAATAAATACTATATATCAATATGTGCAATGCAATCTGTAGTAGCTAGCCTCAAGAACCCCTTGTGCTCTTAGCCTCATCTCCTCCCCCGCCCTGAGGTGGACGAGGTGGCCCCATCACAGTATGTGTAGTACTATGAGTCCTAGTCGTGGATCGAGATGAAGTCCTTGATGACCCAATCCTGATCGAATCCATGATGGTATTCGGTAGTGGTAATCTCTCCTCCTTTGGCACCATATGGTGGTATAGTGTTTGATAAAATGTGATCTGGGAAATAGCCCATGCTAGCTCCTGAGTGCTCGCCCCTCTGCTCTGTGCTCTGAGGCATGCAATCTCATATTTGAGCTGTGTAACCTCAGCTCAGTGGTGTGCATCCTCCTCCTGTAGGGTTTGCACCTGTGCCTAGAGACAGAGTATATCCGCTCGGAGAGTCATTGTCTCACTGCTCTCCCTAGTGTCAACACCCTTGCCCTTATCAGGCGATGGTGGCCTCTCTCTCTGTGGAGAAGGGGGTCTCTCCTCCCTCCTCTCCTGCTACTATGGCCTCTACTATGTTTGTGGTATTCTCTACTATCTTCCTTCGTAATCCTATGCTGCATCAATGGTCGCCTAGCATTGCCTCCCCATCTGAAACACAACTATGTGAATCGGACCCTAAGCCCTCATCATCCAAGGAGGGCAGATGCCTACGTACCAGGCATCGTAGTCGTCGGCTACCCTAGCATTGTCCCCATCCACTGGCTGAATGGGGGCATCATCTGCCTCTTGACTCTAGAATTGCTACATATTTGGAGCCCCGCTAACTGTAGTGTTATCCTAGACAGTCTAGGAAAACTTGTAATCCCTGAGAGATGGGATCCCCTACTATAGACCGAACTATCACAAAAATTGATCATAGCAATGGAGCTCCCCCTCTCCCCTCTCCATCCTTATCCAACAGACTTGCTTGATGTGAGCCAGCTCCTGTTCATCCTTGGCCCACCCTGTATGATCTCTCCAAGGCCTCCAAGTGATCTGGTCTAAGATAAGG
This sequence comes from Wollemia nobilis, assembly GCA_028583015.1. Classification (NCBI taxonomy): domain Eukaryota; kingdom Viridiplantae; phylum Streptophyta; class Pinopsida; order Araucariales; family Araucariaceae; genus Wollemia; species Wollemia nobilis. Next base: position 5,057,397 of record JAQPPZ010017101.1, on the reverse strand, counting down.
TCATCCAGTAGTCTCCAGGACATCGGTAGATCAATCTGCCACTATGCCCCTCTTCAGAGCCACCAGTAGAAAACTCGAGGCCTCTACCCATAGATACCTATCAAAGGAAGCCCTACCAACCTTCGCACTACAATGTGCTCCCAACACCAAACCTGTAGTAGCGATGTCATAACCAAACATCGGCCACCCTTGTACACGACCCCATGCAGGATCCTGTACAATCGACATAGCATAAAGCTGCCCCAAGAGAACATGTAACCATGGTCATGCATGTCGCAGATCACATCTACTAGCACCCATGGTACCTTGCACCCACTCTGGTGGCACAGCAGAAGTCCACCTACCACTCCGACCAAAACTCGTGTGAGTCTAGATGCCCTAGGCATCTGATGCAGTGCCTCGATGTTCACTTTGCCCTTCTCTAGGGTGAAGCTCAAATCGCCACACAACCTCATAATAGCATGGCCCTGATTGGCCATAGGAGTGATCAATCGTCCTTGTATGGGGATCGTCAAAATCCTCCATACATCCTCCAATGTGGGAGTCATCTCCCCTGTGGGTAATCAAAAATAGGAAGAACCTAGATACCACCTCTCTGCCAGGGCTGTTAGTAGCCCCATGTTTGTAGAAACTTGTGGCATCTCTGCCACATGGTGTAAGTAGGCCTGAGCCAGTTGATCCTGCTTTGCCTGTGATAGAGAAGCCAAGTCATCTCTCAACCCACCGTATTTTCATTCTCTGCTCTTTAGTAAACCTCACAACACAATACAACATAAACAACAACACAATACAAAATCATTAATAAAAACTCAGTAATTAATAATGCAAGTAAAATAAGTTCAATTTGATACAAATGATGATATCGTCCACTATTGGATGATATCGTCCCAAATTTGAGCAAAATCATCTCTGATTTTGCAAGCCGAAATCGTCCCTTATTTGACGAAATCGTCCCCCTTTCGTCGATTTCATCGAAATCGGGTTGATTTCATCCCGACAACATCGATGGCCCAAAAATGGCCGCAATGCTCAAAATTTATTTAAAATTCACCTAAAAAGCATGTAAATTCAACTTAAAGCATTCTAAACTAATTTTAGACTCTTATCCGTAGCCCACGTCGGACCTCTGTCGATCTGTGCGTTGTCTCGACCATTTTGTCTCCAGAGCTCTAGAAACTAAAAATGAACAGTAAAAATGAATTAGGGTTTTACCCTATTTTTCTTAATTTTATTCAAAACATAATTAAAAACATTTTAAATTTTTTGCTTTTCCACGTTTTTACCTCAAATGTTCGATTTGGGTAAAAACACAGAGGGGGCACCATAGTAAGCTATCATACGATTCGACCAAGAATCGTCACCTAAAAATGGAAATAATTTTTGCTTTCTTGTAGATCGAGAAGAACTCATCTTTAACACATTTTCTTCAAAAAATTTGCTAAAGAGGGGGCAAAATGTAGCACCCTAAAATTGGCACAGTAAAACCTTAATAATTACACTTACTCTAGTAAATAATTCAAATTCAAATTTTAACCTCCAAAATCACTCCCAAACCGTTGCTTAATCCGTTTCCTCATTTCCCATGCAATTTTTAGAGTTTTTTTTGACCATTTGACGATATCGTCGTTGATCAGACGATATCACCTCAAATCGAATGATTTCGTCTGGGCTAGGACGTCCAGACGATCTTGTCCCAAAACTAATTTTTCACAATTAGCCTCTGTTCCAACGACGTCTCTAATCTGGGCAGAAGCATGTCTGCACCGTTAGAGACCCTTCCCATTGGAGATCTCCCAAATAAGGGATGATCTCCAACCTCCTAACCTCCCTCCTAAGCCTATTTAATCCTAAGCCCTCCCCTTAGCATCCCCTTGGCTGAAATTCCATGTAACTCAAATTCTACACGCACTAGACCATCTTAAATCAATGTTTGCATTTGTATTTTGCCAAGTTTGTTTGTAGGAACTTCATTGTTTTTTAGCCAGAGCAAGCTCAGTTCATCTCAGATGATCTCGTACAATCTCGAACGATATCGACCCAATTCGAGACAATTTCGATTGCAGTTCACATTGGGGGCAATCAGTGCCCAAAGTTTTCATTCTCTCCACTCTTTTCCACTACATTATCCTGCATTTAGTTAATTCTATGGTTATTATTTATTATCTTGCATCTTGGAGTTCACCCATGTAGCTTTAATGCATAATAAAAGCATAAATTGTCATTTGATCGGTATAATGCATTCGTGTTTTTTCTTATTATCATCATTTTAATGTTCTTACTGTCATTTTATATCATTACCCTCTATTATCATAGTTGCATTATCTGTATTTTGCATTTGTTTTTCTGTTTGCAGGTCTTTGATGAATTCGTTTGACGAATTCATCAGATCTCAGACGATCCTATCAAATTCCAGATGATCTTGACTACAAAAATCAGAACCTTCATCAGACATCTGAATCAGGTATGGGTCTTTAATCCATCTTGTTCTTTCTATTTTTCTGTCCAAATCTGTTTTTGTCTTCATTTAAATCTGCATTTCATATAGAATAGCTTAGACACATTTTGGCCAAACCTAGTACTTGGATGATTAAAGCTAAAATTGAACCCATCAAACACATTCCCAACCTAGGCGTGCAAACTGCCATTCAAAAATTTCCTGGTGAACCCACCATCCGTCAAAAAATCACCATAATACACCTCCCTCGAGATGTAGGACCTTCGCAAGGCCTCTCAGTCTGAGGTACCGTGCCATCCTTTTCCCATCCTCATTCTAGGCATGGATCCTATAGCCTGAAGGTAGGGATGCAAAAAATTTGAAGTGATACAAATATGATGTCAAAAAACTATGTTGGATTTTGTACTTTGTGGTCAAAGCATGCACGTCTTTGTTCTTAAAAGATGTCCCATTATCCGAGATGATCTTGGATGGAATAACAAAATGACATATGATGTTATGTAAAATAAATTCTGCAATGCGAGGTCTAGTCGTAGAGGTAAGTGAAATTGCTTCCACCCACTTGGTGAAGTACTCTGTGGCTGTTATGATGAACATGTGATAGCCTGATGATGCAGGGAAGATATTTTCAATTAGATCTAAGCCCCACTATGAAAACATCCAAGCTGATTGGATTGACTGCAAGGCCTATGAAGGGATGTGTGTCAATTTAGCATGGTGTTGACACTTCATGCACTTCCTCACATACACGCAATAATCTTGCTTTAAATATGGCCAATAATAGCCCATGCGAAGGATGCACTTTGCGATGGCCATACTACTGAAGTGGCCACCGCATGTACCATCATGCACTTAGGTGATCACCCAAGTGGACTCTTGTTCGTCCAAGAAACGGAGGAGGATTCCTTCATAGCTTTGATGGTATAAAATGTCTCCTAGCAAGATATATTTTACCACTTTTTGTTTGAATTATCTTTTTGCGGCATGTGATAATCCAAGTGGGAGGCTACCTAACTTGAGGTAGTCTCTTATGGGTGTGTACAAATCTTGCTGATCAGAAACCTTGATGGTATGAACGACCAATCCCTCTTGAAGTTTGTCCCTAGCAAAAGCTGAGCGGGAAAGAACTTGTAGAAATAATGTTGTGTTGCTATTAAGAGGGGTCGAGGAGAACAAGGACCCCCAGTTGACGTGATTCAGACTATCATGGATTTGAGAGAACTTATCCTGAGATGGTTCAATCTAGATCATATGGATTCCTAGAGTTAGGTCAAATCTTACACGCTCCATCATGGATTGCAATTAAGTTTTTTACTTGAATGGTTGTCATATCACCAAAAATGTCTTATGGGATTAGTGACCCCAATGAGGCCATAGTTTTTGCAAAATGATTCGATGATCAAGGGAGTGCCTCGATGTCTTACCATTCAAGATTTACCAAGAATTTATCCACAAGGGCTTTGTAGGCTTGCAGAACTGGGAATTTACATTGGAATACCCCTTTCACTTGGTTGACAATTAACAGTGAATCACCAAATATGTTTAAGCATTTGATGTTCATGGTGATGGTTGTATAAAGACTTATGAGCAAGGCTTTGTATTTGACATTGTTATTGGTGCATGAGAAATCAATTTTAAATGATAGAGGTATTGGAGCCCCTTGTGGTGTGAAGAATATGATTTCCGTGCCACCCCATTGCTCACATTTAAAACCATCAAAAAATAGGGTTATGTCAGCCTGCGACTCAGGCTCATCAGAATTTGGTGATTCTAAGACATGGAAGACCCCATCATCGGGTAGCTCTATGGTTAGAGTCTGATCATCTTCGAGAGGAGCCTCTGCTAGTTGATCGGTGATGACTTGACCTTTGATGGAATTTTTTCCAATGAATTCGATGTCAAACTTTGTCAACAACATGATCCATTTCATCGTGCGGCTACTATGATAAGTACGACTCATCATGTATCATAATGGATTCTCCTTAGACACAACATACGTCATACTTCTCAGCATGTAATGGCATATATTTTTGGTGGCAAATACCACTGCTAAGCATAGCTTTTCGACGTATGTATAGTTAAGTTCATAACTGACCAGGGTGTGGCTAAGATAATAATTAGCCTATTCTTTATGTAGTTCATTTTTTTGGGCTAGCATGGCACCCAGTGCCACCTCAGTAGCTGAGATGTATAAATATAATGGCACTCCTAGTCTAGGTGGTGCCAATATTGGAGATGAAGCCAAGTATTGTTTAATGTCATTGAAGGTAGACTAACACTAATCATCCCAATGAAATGCTACCCCCTTGTGCAATAATTTATTTATGGGTTGGCACTTGTCAGATAGTTGTGCTATGAAACGCTTGATCGACGCAACCTTACCCTGCAAGCTTCTGAGCTACTTGATGGTGATTGGGGGAAGCATTTCAAGGATTGCCTTGAATTTATTTGGATCCACCTCAATGCCTTGTTTTAAGACTATGAAACCCAAGAGTTTTCCAGATGTGATGCCAAATACACACTTCTTGGGGTTTAGCCTAACTTTGTGTTCAATGAGGCGATCAAGGATCTTGCATAAGTAATCGAGATGATCTGGGCACAAAAGATATTTGGCCAAAAAATCATCCATATAATCTTCCAATGTTTTATGCATGTGATCATGGAAGATGTACATCATAGAACGTTGATAGGTGGCGCCAAAAATTTTAAGACCAATGGGCATGACCTTATAACAAAATATCCCCCAAGATGTTGTGAACGCCATTTTTAGTTAATCATCGAGATTGATACGAATCTGGTTGTATCCCAAGAAACCATCCATGAGGGAAAGAATTTCATGGCCTACTGTAGTGTCTACCAATGTGTTAATGCTAGGCAAGGGGAAATCATCCTTGGGACTCACTTTGTTTAAATCTCAAAAATAGATGCATATACGAATCCTCCCATCTAGCTTCTTGACGGGTACCATGTTGGACAGCCATGGTAGGTAATCTACGTAGATGAAAAACTGTGCATCCAACAACTTTTGTAATGCATCTTTTACCATTAAGGACACTATTGGGTGCATCTTACATAGTTTTTGCTTGATTGGCTTGACTGTTGGATCAAGCATTAGATTATGCGTGACTAGTTGCGGGTCTAGCCCTGGCATGTCTTTGTAGGACCATGCAAAAACCTTCTTCTTATCTTTGAGAAGGGCAATGTGATCAGCTTGCTCTTTGGGGGATAGAATTACCCCCAACTTGATGATTTGTGAATTAATTGGATTAGATCCGATGTCTACGTTAGTCTTCTATTTGAATGACATGTAGAACCCATCCTCCAACTGGTGTGGAGTTGGGATCAGGTGGATATCATTTGCTAAATTTAGATCTACGTTTGGAACGTCAGGTTCCTCTTTAGCATGGAAGATATCTTGAGTTGGTCCTGGGGTGAAATGAAGCATCTCATTGAAAGGCCAATACTTTGATGGATATGGTGGTGAGTTAACATGATCCCAGTCTATGGCATCTAGGTTTAGATACAATGGGCATGCTAGATTGGTTGGATTATGGATGGGGAGGTTAAGTCAATGGAGATCATCTTGATGAAGTGAATTTGGTCTCCATTATTGCGTGGGTGGTGACTCAAACATCCTTGGTGATATTTGTGCTTCGTATCTGTCTCTATGGGTGTTGGCACAAACGGATCGGTCATATGTGCAGATAGAAGGACAGGGTTTGCCCTTGGCATTGATGGCTCTATAGGGTCTCTAGGTGGGAGGTGCTCTCTATATGTCGAAAGTGGCAGATGCAACACTTGGTCCAACTGTGCTTGGTTCAAATGCCACCTATGCCTTGGCCCCATGTTTAGCTATTCAAACATGTTGTTAATGTCCATGGGGTATTGCTGCTACCACATATGGTTGAGATATGACATCTCAGTCTCATCTTCATAATCGCTATCGGAGATCCATAGGCCTTCATTGGCTCTGACAACTATTTGTGGCATGTGAGGATCATTCTATTCAAGTAAGTTGATTTGGTCCCATCAGGGTTGTTTCGCTCTCTGTGAGAGGACTTGATTCTCTTGGGGTGGAAATTGCTCAATTGGAGCATTAAGGGGAACATTGCCATGAAGTTATCCTGATAGTCATCTATGGGTGTCACTTGCGAGTGATTGCTATCAAACTCGAAAGGGTCCCAAGTTGCTACCTCATACTCTGACTCCTCTTCGAAATATCCTTCCTGATCTTGTTTATATCCCTCTTGGAGGTAAGTTCTTGAAATTTCCCTTTTCTTGATCAAAGGGAAGGGGTTGTTAAGGTCAACAAGATTTGTTGTTAACAATGGGAGATAATCCCCCAATGTGTATGTTGTGTTAGGATTGGCATATGTATCTTGTGCCAACCCATCCTTGTTGCTTAGCCTTAGGCCTTGCATGTTCTCTACCAAGATGTCAATGGGCAAAGGGTGGTTGAACCCTACTCCTGATTTATCATATGGCATTTGATATCTTGGTTGACAAAGAATGCGCACTCCTTGTTCATATATGCCCAATCCATATTTGTGCCAATTACATTGGCCAAGGTATTTCAAAGCAAAGTCTGGGTTGGACAAATAGTTGACGTTCTCAGTAAAGGGCTCTTCATCCTCTTCCTCTTGTAGGTAAGTTTCAATGCCATTATCGAGGCCTCCATATACAAATTTTGTCTGATTTGGTGGGTAGCCTAAAGGGATGATAGTGCCGATGGGGAGGTGAGGTCTCCCCATGTCTTGCATGGATTCAAGTGCAGGTGTTGCCATAATTTTCTACACTAGGTACTCCCCCAAACCCATATTGGCCATCTCAACGGTGATCGTTGGCAATTGAGGGGGAGGGAATGGGAGTTCTTCCTGAGTCCACTCCCTGTTGGGTGAACCAGGCGTCTCAACATCCATTTGGTTGGGCACCTCTTCGATAGAGATGGTTGATACTAATTATGGTACCTATTCCAAGGGCTTATTCCCATTGTCCTTCGGTGTGGCCATCATAGGTGGCATCGTTGGTGAAGGAACAGACGATGAAGATGGGCCCGATTGGTGATTTGATGGACTTAAGAGTGAGGATATATGTGGAATCAAACCCTGTTTGGACGGATTCAACTAAAAGTCCAAATGTGTCTATGGGAGGGTCAGCTATGGCATCAGCTAAACCGTATTTCAATACTTGAAGGGCTCTAAGTCTACTGGGACTACATGCACTTGCCCTTCATATGTGTACTTTAGGTATTGATGGGCTATCGAAGGGACACACTTCATGTCCTTGATCCAAGGCTGGCCCAACAAGATGTTGTAGGCCATCTCACCTTCCAGGATGTGGCACAACATAGGAATAGTCTTTTGTCCCACTTGGATGGGCAGGACAATTGTGCCAACCATCGAGCATATCATGTCGTTGAATTCTCGAAGAGTATAGGTGGAGGCCACAATATGATATGCTGGAAGCTTCAGGTGTTTCAGTGCTGCCATTGTGATTATATTACTGGACAAGCCAGTGTCCACCAACACCCTCTTAAATGGAATCCTATTGACCCGCACAATGATGTGTAGGGGTGGATCTACCATATCACCAGTCACCAATTTTAGTTTGTCTTCTCTAAAGGTGATGATTGGTTTTGTACATCATTTTACATGTCCCACAAAGTTGTTGAAAGAATTTGCTTCATGGGGTTGTAGCTCGATGGTTTTGATTATCTCCATCAGAGCCTCCCGATGGGGTGGTAATTGTTGGATGAGCTCATAGATGGAGAGCCTATCCGACGTGGTCCTTAAACTTTGGGTAAGTTTAGTCCGAATCGTGGCCACTAGTCTAGGTGGGGGAGGTTGTGTAGGGTGTTGCAGAGGTTGTGACATTGATGGAACATCTCCTGTAGCTACAACAGGGGTAGCTGTGTTTGGGTACCTCTTATTCTATGTCACTATGCTTATCATCCCTACATACCCCTGCATGGGGTAGTTTTGTGTCATCTCATTTACCTGTAGAGTCTTTGTATGTGCATCATGGGCAGGCAGGGGGTCTTTGAAGACCTCTATATGTTGGTTTATTGGTGCTACGATATTATCCATCGCTAGAATTTTATTGTCTATTAGGTCTTGCACTAAGATTTTGAACTTCCAACATGCGTAAAGGTCGTGTCCTTTCTATCGATGAAATCTACAATATAGGTCTTCCATATAGCCCTTGGGTTTTGGTGCATTGGGGTCTACAAGTCAAATTTCTAGCAGGTTTATCAAGTTTGTCATAGACAAGCGGTCAAACAAGGAGTCTTTAGACTCTATGAAGGGTGTGAATTATCGCCTAGGGTGACACTGCTAATTTTTCTCTTTCGTATAAATTTCCTTTTCATAGCTATCAAGAGGAACTACCTGATAATTAGCCTTTGGGGGCTGTGTCGTCTATGCAGGCTTTGGTATGTTTATGGTAACCTGATTGACCATGGTGGGTTTTGATTGCATGGACCCAATTTTGGCATTTTTGGGCCACTCTTTCTTGTGTGGCTTGGCAATCTCACCATCCTGCATCTTGATCTTCTCAATTATTTTGGCTTGCACCAAGGCTTACTCGAGAGTGGTATATTGTTGTAGCTGCAATAGCATGGAGATCAACCTTAGGCAACTCTTCGAGAACATTTGGGTCAGGTCGGCCATGGGAGGGAGGTAAGGTAGCCTTGAAAGCAATGTCCTCCACCAATTTCCATAAGCCACCATGGTCTCTTCCTCATACTGCCTGAGGCTAGCTATGCTGCTTAATGATGCCTTCTTCTTGGTGTTGAAGGTGAAACGTTTGAGGAATGCATGCACTAGCTAGTCTAGGTTGCTGATGCTATGCTTTGAAAACTAGGTAAACCAATCCGAGGTAGGGCCTACGAACATGGGTATAAATGTTCTTAGAAGCAAAGCATCGTTGTCCTAAATTCCAAAGCATTAACTCAGGAATCTTATCACGTGCTCTTGAACATCCTCATACCCTCTAAAAATTGCCAATTAAGGCATTTTGAAGTGTTTAGGGTATGGGGGTGCCAGCACTGAAGGATGCACAGGGTGAATGCAAAGCTGGCATAAAGTGGGCTTTTGGGACCCATAAGTCTTGGTCTCCATAGAATCTAAGCGCTCTAGCAGTGCTTTGTATGCATCAAAAGATTTGATCTCTTCTTCCTTGGTTTGTTATCGTTGTGAATTACGGGGAACTTGAGGCCTATGGAGGGGTAGCCGGATAGCGCCCCCTGCCTTGGTAGGGCATTTCAGCCCACTCTTCTTCTTGCTCGAATTCCTCATAGATTTCTTGAGGAGTTCCTATGTGTGACCTATAAACATGGGTGGGTGCCCGAGGAGGGCGCCCATCATTGGTTCTGGGAGTGGTCTCATGCTCAGGTCTAGGAGGTCTTGGAGGCAACACTTGATAAAGTTGTGGAGACCTATCTCGTACCAAGGGGTTATGCCTCTCATAAAGCTCTGTCTTATGTGTGCGAGGGGTTATAATCCTCTCATGCATAGTGTTCTAGAGCAACTCATCTGCCTAACACTGAATGTACTCTTTGCTAAGATAGTATAGGTGCTCTAACTGTTATTGATCTTGCTCAAGCTGTGTGATTTATGCTTAGCGGATGGTATGTTTGGCAAATGCCAAGTCAATTTTGTCCACCTTCTTAGGTCTAGGAGTTCTATATGTCTCCCCTACATATCTATCTCGATTGTAGTGATCCGAGATCTCTATAGGTCACTTCCCTCTGTCAAGGTTAGCAGCATTCACCCGAGGCTCTGGCATCAGTAGGTGATCCTGATAAATAGCAGGTGCGAAGGTGCATTTCTCCTACACTACGTATTTCTCTTGAGGAATATAGTGGTTTTCCTCATGATCCCTTTCATATATGTGAAAGGGGCAGGCAAAGTTAGCTCACCCTGTCTGAATAGCCTTGCGCTCTAGATTTGGCCTATTGTTTTTGATAATAATGAGGGGTAGAGGAGGGATGATATAATCATGTGGCCTCTCCTTATGGACCTTATGTTGTTCTAGAGCTTCCTCACATAGTTGCCACTCATAATGAGTGTCTAAGGGGGCCTTCTCGTGTATGTACTCCTCTTGAAAGGGTCTATGTTGAATGGGAGTGCCCCTTGAAGGGGTGCCTCTATAGTCCTATTTTGTCATGGTATGATGTGGACTATTTTGTGGGTTAGGCCGCCAAGGTGGTATGACCAAGTCCTTGGGGCTATAACGGAGGCAACTTGTGCTTCCCTATACACTTTTCGTCGCTTCTGCCTGTTATTGGGCTTGGTTATGGGTGTACACCATGGTGGTGGTTTTCTAATGGATACGTATGTTTTTATATTCTTTATGATTTTTTATGCTACACTAAATAAAGGGGACCACACAATCAAAGAAATTATTATCTCATTTATAGATTAAAGGTATGTCCTAAATCTAGTTTAGTGTGTTTTGATTTTCGTTGTGCAAAACCTTGTAATGAAAACATGCATAATGAGGGCTCGTATATCTCCAAAATGGTCGCCCCTTCAATATACCACTGCCAGGCTGTTATATCAAACCTCTCAATATACTCGCCCTTACGTGAGGGAAACTATTGGTATGCAAGAGCAAAAAATTACATGGAACATAGGCAGTACAAAATGGGAATCACTCTATTTTTGACACCTACCATAGAAGACATATCCTCATGCATGAAGAATCACCCTCGCTACACTTGGTTAGATTTCTTCAAGATTTACGTCTAGCAACAGTCGTGATCAGGGTTATGTATGCAAAATTTAAGCCAAGGTGGTGATGAAATCCATCGATGGTCTTGATCAAGTATTGGGGTTTTAAGAACAACTCCTTGATGTTTACATTATCACGTGGTGTGTGTGGTTCTTTTTACTTGCACAAAGAAATAAAACATGCAGTAAAATTTTCCATTCAAGCAAAGAAAAATAAAAATTACAAAAATAGGAAACAAAAAATTACATAGGGTGTTTAGAAAACCTACCTCTTCTTTGCCCACACTAGATGCCCCTGAGTTTCTACTCAGAAACTGCATAGTGAGCTAATCATCCTGGGGTGGGATGAATATCAGATCTATATTCGTCATAGGATGGGATGAATATGTATTCGCCCTGGTGTGACACAAATTCCAGTCTGTATTCATCACAGGGTGGCACGAGCAGTAGTCCAACGCTTGAAGGATTAACACCTGCAAGAAAAACATAATATTTTTGATCAAAAATTTGATCCCAATAGTAGGGGATATAATTACACCATGATCACCACTGAAATCATGTGTAGCACCCTAAAATTGGCACAGTAAACCTTAGTAATAATTCAAAATTTAAATTTTAACCCCGAACCGCCTGTTAAACCGCTTTCCTTGTTTTTCATGCCATTTTTAGGATTTGTTGTGACCGTTGGACGATATCGTCGCCGATCAGATGATATCGCCTCAGATCGGACGAATTCATCTGGAGAAGAACGTCCAGACGATTTCGTCCCAAAACTGATTTTTCATAATTAGCTTCTGTTTCAACGACGTCTCTAACTGGGGCAAAAGCGTGTCTATGCGGTTAGAGACCTCCCCCGTTGGAGATCTCCCAAATTAGGATGATCTCCAACCTCCCAACCTCCTTCCTATGCCTATTTAATCTTAGGCCCTCCCCTTGACATTCCCCTGGCTGAATTTTACTGCACTTCGAGTTTTACATGCATTAGAATGTCTTAGACTACTATTTGCCTTTGTCCCTTTTCAAATTTTCTTGCAGGAACTTTGTCATTCTTCAGCCGGAGCAAGCTCAGATCATCGCAGATGATCTTGTACGATCTCGGACGATCACGCCACAATTCAAGACGATTATGTATTTTGTAGACGATTTCGACTGCAGCCAACGTTGGGGGCAAATCCATGCCCTGAGTTTGCATTCTCTGTCCATTATCTACTATTTTGCTTTGCATTAGTTAGATTTATTTCTATTTTGCATCTTGGAGTTCACCTCATGTAGCATAGATGCATGATAGAGTCAAAGTTAGTCATTAAAACAATGCATTTTACTTAATTTGTTATCTAAAGTTGTCATTCTAACATTCATACTTTCATTTCTATCATTTTCCCTTGCTTTTGCAATTGTATTTTTTGTTCTTGGTATCCATTTCTATAGTTGCAGGTCTCTGACAAAATCGTCAGACTATTTCGTCAGATTAGAGACGATCTCATCAGATTAGAGACGATTTCGTCAGATTAGAGACGATCTTGTCAGATTAGAGACGATCTTGTCAGATCAGTAGATCAGGGACGATCCTGTCAGATCTAGATGATCCTGTCAAATTCCAGATGATCTGGACTGCTTCAAAAATTAGAACCTCCATCAGACATCCGGATCAGGTATGGCTTTTCTAATCTAGTATATTTCTTGTATTTTTTGTTTAATTCTATTTTTTGTATTCATATAATCAGCATTTCATATAGCTTAGCTTAGATTCATTTGGCCAAACCTAGGACTTGGATGATTAAAGCATAAAAATGAACACATCAAACACATTCCCAACCTAGGCGTGGAAACTGCCATTCAAAAGTTTCCTGGTGAACCCACCATCCATCAAAAATTCACCCTTATACACCTCCCCCGAGAGGCGGGACCTTCAAAGGGCCTCTCAGTCCGAGGTATTGTCCCATCCTTTTCACATCCCCCTTCCGGGCACGGATCCTATAGCCTGAAGGTAAGGGTGCAAAAAATTTGGAGCGATACATTTTGGTGAACCCGACGTGAAACTAAAACCTTTTGAAAACAAAAAAAACATAGATGCATTTAAAATCGTTAGAGTTGCATATCATGTTTAGATGGTAGCTCCTAAGAAAAGACTAGTTGTCACCATTAATGTTGAAAATCAAATAATAGCCATAGAGTTTAATTCTTTGCTTAGACTATCTCAAACATATAGAGTTCCACCTTTGTGGGACGAACTTAATAGGAGATTGGGTATTATTTCATCTAGATCAACCGAACTTAGGCAAATTAAGAGGTTTGCCCTAGATAGAATCCTGGATCCTCATCAACTCATTTTTTATCATGAACTTCTGAGAGCTTGCCATAGGTGGTTAGCTTATAGGAGAGCTCTTGTGTCTTCAGAATTGTTCACCTTCGAGGAATACCTCGAGAACGTAGCCACTATACACCAATTCCTAGGTCATGTAGAAGACCAAGAGGTCATTCTTACGGATAGGGAAAGGTGGAGGAGAGTTCCTAGAGCTATGTTATATCGAGAGTATTGCCACGAACTTTATTTCTACCAACCGAGTCCGAGACAGATAATATCACTATAGCACTTTTTGTCAAATTCTTGAAAGAAAATTTTCAATTTGAAGAAGAACATTTCATGACTCCTGAAGAACTTGAGCCCGTTAATGATATTTATAAATTGTTTATAGAAAACTAGATCATTGCTTTCATTATTATTATTTCTTGCATTTAGTGTGTTGTTTGTTATCTTTATAATATTGTTATAAAAACACGAAAAAAAAAAAAACAAGAAAAACCAAAAACATAACAAAACCAAAACATTTTATTTTAAATACTATAGTAGGTATATAATTAAAATATATACCTCTTAAGCTTGTTGCATATATATATATATATATATATATATATATATATATATATATTTTGCTGAAATCTAAACTTAAGCACAATGCCTAGACTTAGGAATGGTAAACAAACCGAAGAAGAAGAAGAAGAAGATTGGCTAGGAAACAAAACAAAAAACCCAAATGTCCTTCCCGAGGATTCAATTCCGGAAGGAGGAACTCTAGAACAGCCAGAAGATGAGCTTGTTGTAGATGAACAAGAAGAAAATGTTAAAGAGGAAGGATCCTCATCCCCTAGAATGGCTCCAGACGGAACCGTTGCTTTTGATAATATAGATCATTTCTGGAAATTTCTCAGTAATAACATTGGTGCTCTTAATATGGCAGTTCGTATTGATAGAGGACAAATTAGTGACACTCAAGCAGCCATGGAACATATGTTTAACGTGCACACTAATCCTTTGTCTTTTGTCGATCAAGAAAGTGATAAAGCTGGACCATCCAATATAGATATGGTCACTATGATTCAGAACATGCAAAAACAACAGGTTACCCAACCCCCTAAGGAACCTGTTATTGAGCCTAAAATCATTCCCACACAAAAGAGACCTTCATTCACTGCTTTATTTTGCCAAACTATTGATCAATATGCTTCAAATCGACAAAAACCTAAAATGAAGCCAAACACCAATTTTCAACAATCTGGGATACAACATAATACAACTTCAAAACTTCTTCATAACACCCTTCCTACCAACAATTTACACAATAGCAATATAGCATCTAATCTTCATGTCCCTCCATCATATGCTCACAAATCCCATATTAATGCCCTACCGAACCAATATGGTGGGCAAACCCGATGATCTGGAAGCCATGGTGAAACAGTTAGCTTCCCGCATGGACCAGATAGATCCCTACCGTCCCTCGTATAATTATCGAGAGATGTGTAGTCAGCCTTTGGATCCCATAGTTGTAGCACAACCATACCCTAAGCACTTTCCCATGCCCGTCCTGCCTATATATAAAGGAACTGAAGATCCCATAGAGCATCTTCGCATGTTTAGGATAGCATGTCATGATATATCACATGATGACTTGCTATTACTAAAAATGTTCCCAAAAAGTTTAGGAGGAATGGCATTAGAGTGGTACTATCAATTGCCCACTCATTCTTTGAGGAATTTTGAAGAAACAGTTGAATCTTTTGTCCATCAATTTAGTGCCTACATCGAGAGACACGTGACCATTAAAGATTTATACAACTTAAAACAAGACAAAGATGAATGTTTTGCTGATTTCTTAGCTAGATGGAGGCAGTTGACAGGAAAACTGCACTTTGTGCTACCTTATAGGGAAATGTTGGACATTTTTATTAATAATTTGCAAGAACAAATATCCTATGAATTATCAACTGCTACCTTAACCACCTTCGATCAAGCTATAGACTTAGCTCGAAGGGTGGAAGATGCTCTCATTAGAAGAGGTCAGCTCAAAAGGAAAGATGATGAGAAAACATCCAGAAATCAATATAAAAACAAACAAGTTGTAGGTGACGGAGTCACTGATAGTAGAAACATTGCTAATGTTAATACTACGAAAACAACGGAGAAGTTTATATTAAAACCTCCTGATAAACCACCTCGAGAGTTTACTAGATTGAATCAACCATTATCAACTATTCTACCCCAATTACTCGAAAGAGGTTTGATTCAATTACCAGCTATCCGAGAACCTGATCCAACTATACCCGGATACAGAGCTGATTTACATTGTGATTTTCATAGAGGACCTGGACATGCTACAAACTCTTGCAAAATATTAAAACATAAAATACAAGACTTGATTGATAATAATGAAATGGAGGTGCAAGCCTTTCAACCTAAACAAAATCCTCCTAATAATACTCAAAAGAACATTCCCCAAAATCAGAATCAAAATGCTAATCAATCATTAGATATATTTCAACATCCTTTACCAAAACATGGTAAAGAGGTGGCCAATCAAATTGAGCATCATAATGTCCCTCCTCCTACCCGATATGTAGGAACTATTAGCGGACATTTACCTAATCATGATTTACAAAAATTTGACACAACTTTATCCATGGTTACGTCCGAACCCCTATATAATACTCAAACACCGGATCCTAGTGATGTAGAATCGGATACTGAAAGTGAAATAGACATCACCTCAAATCAATCGAATAGTTCTGAAGACGAATCAGATCCTATTCAACCTATCACAGATTCTATGGTTTCGGAAGAACCATTTCCTAGAAGAGTTACTACTCGACCCTCTTCTAATCAGTTCCTTCCTAATGAACAAGCCATAAACGCTAGACCGAGACCAATTCAGCGTCTTCAATATAACATTGTAGGTACCATCGGAGTTGTTACCAGACAACGAGGCTCACAATTCTCAACAGGATCAAACTCAGAATGATGGATCAGCTCCATTTATTTTGAAAAATCCCAATAAAGGGAATCATATGTCTAATGTTCAACCAAAGCCTCCTTACAATATTAATGAACAATTATCCAATACTACAGCCAGAATTTCCCTTTTGGACTTGTTAAGATCTTCTCCTACCCATAGGGATGAATTAATGCTCACATTAAGCCAAATGATGGTACCTCAAAATATTCAACCTGAAGCCATGTCCAATACTATCATCACTCGAGAAGTCGATTGTATTGACTTTCGAGATAAAGATATCCCACAACATAGTTTACATAAGGATAACCCCTTATATATTACTGCCCTAATAGGAGATGTAGCAGTCAAAAGGGTCTTGATTGATAATGGTTCATCTCTAAACATTTGCACTTTTGACTTCTACCAAAGATTTGGGTTTAGAAGTGATGAAATGAAGAAAACTGACATGATCATAAAAGCTTTCAATGACGAAACACAAGAAACGTGTGGAGTTATCACCATCCCATTGCAAGTTGGTCCGAGAACCTTAGACACGACCGTGTTTATTGTACATTGCCCCGCATCATACAATATACTCTTGGGTCGTCCTTGGATCAATGCAATGCGGGCTGTCCCATCAACTTTACACCAATGTGTTAAATTCAAATTTAAAAATCAGTTGGTCACTATCCATGGTGATCCTAGACCCTTTGATATGTGTGCTTTGGCAGAACCTGTTGGAGTTCAATTTTGCCCTGCTCTGTCATCCACACATCCTAATTCTTATTTTTCATCTAAACGTGTGAAACACACACCCATAACTTCATCTATTTCTCCTCCATTAATTTCACCCTCATATATAGCTCAACAATCTTCTAAACAAACCACACTAGAACCTCAAAAAGATCTTAAATCCACAACCAATCCTTCATGTTCCATCCCTATAATTTCAAAACCTATAGACCCATTTATTAACACCTCCACATTATCTACATCTATCATACCTTCCACATCTATAGATATAGGGAATGATCCTTCTACCTCTTATGCTCTTTCTGATGAACTCTTACCTGATTTATCTAAAATTCTTATATCAGAAAAAACAAATGCTTCTATGCAAGATTCCATTATCTTAAGTAATTTGCCACCTTCTCCTCGTACCTTGGGCCTCCCACAACCTATGGGAAGTATCTACCAAGTCGGGAGTTGTGCTTTTATTTATAAAGGATATGATTGGGGAAGAATACCCCGAAACATCAAGACGCATTGTGATGGATATGCTCGATGCTATTTTGCTAATGAATATATTAAAGCTAAACCCATAATGCTTAAATTGGGATATAAAGGGAAAGGCTTGGGACCTCTCCAAGATGGTATGAAAGAACCCTTTGAGGTAGAACCATGGCCCGCCCGATGTGGTGTGGGCCTATTTCCTAGTAAGGATCAACCCTTCCCTTTTGAAGATGATGATCAACTCATATGTTATCAAGATTATCTAGATAAACAAGATTCTTTGTATCCCAAGAATAATTCTTCTACCTGCAATATGCTATCCATAGCCTATCCTGAAATGATTGTCGAATCCGACGATGAGTTGGAAGGAGATATTTTCCATGATGTCTCCGTGGAAGAGATGTTACACAATGGTTTTTATTTTGATGGTTCTATACCTACTATAGCCCAACTTGAGGCCACGACTCCTCAAGATGAATTATCCAAGTTAACCTTAAAGGAATTACAAGAATTGGGCGTTTCACCTGCCCCACCTAATTTTGAAAGAGATCTACACATGGAAGTAGAAAACGTCATTAAGGTTAACATTGGAACTGAGGATAATCCTCACATCATCAGTATTGGATCAGAATTAAGTCAAGAAAAACAAGAGCAATACATTGCATTCCTTAAAGAATATGAAGATGTCTTCGCTTGGACATATGAAGATATGCCAGGTTTAGACCCTTCTGTAGTCATGCATCATCTAGTAGTCCATCCAGATGCTAAACCTGTTAAACAGAAACTCAGAAAAATGCATCCCAAAGTGGCCTTGCTAGTCAAAGGGGAGTTAGAAAAACTCCTGAATGTTGTTTTTATACAAGCTATTGATTATGCTTGAATGGATCTCGAATGTAGTTCCAGTCACCAAGAAAGAAGCTACCAAAGTTAGGGTTTGCACAGACTTTAGAGATATTAACGTTGCATGCCCTAAAGATGATTTTCCTCTTCCCAACATGGATCAAATCATTGATTTTACTACGGGGAGTGGAATGATGTCCCTAATGGATGGATTTTCCGGTTATAATCAGATCAGGATAGCTCTTGAAGATCAGGCTAAAACAACCTTTATTACCCCCTGGGGTACCTTTTGTTGGAAAGTGATGCCATTTGGTTTAAAGAATGCAGGTGCAACATATCAACGAGCCATGACTTATATCTTTCATGATATGATGCATGATATCCTACATGATTATGTAGATGATATTATAGCTCGCTCTATTAATGAAGATGATCATTTAGATGATTTGAGAAAAGTATTTAATCGGTTAAGAGAATATCTTATTCGATTAAATCCAGCCAAATGTATATTCGAAGTCAAGTCCGATAAATTATTAGGGGTTTTAGTTTCTTTACGTGGTATCAAAATTGACCCTCTCAAGATTGCGGCTATCACTGATATGCCCGCACCTACCAATATATCTGAGTTACAAAGTTTACAAGGTAAGCTTCAAGCTATCCGTCGCTTCATCGATAAGATGGCGAACAAAACCAGTCCCTTTCTTAAGCTTCTTAAGAAGGATGTCCCTTTTAATTGGGACGACGAATGTAAGGAAGCTTTTGAACTTCTCAAACAATACCTCCTTAACCCACCTATGCTTTCACCGCCTAGATCTGATCGTCCTTTTATCTTGTACATTTTTGCTTCTGATTCTGCCTTAGGAGCTATGTTAGCTCAACTGGATGATGAGAAGAAAGAACGTGCTAATTATTACATTAGCAGAACCTTAATCAGTTATGAAACTCGTTATACCATATTAGAGAAATTATGTCTAGCAGTCATATTTTCTACACAGAAACTATGACATTATATGCTTAGTCAAAAAACCTATGTTATTGCCAAATTCGACCCTTTGCGATATCTCATGAGTCGACCGTATTTATCTGGTCGCACAGCTAAGTGGGTTCTTGCGCTAAGCGAATTTGAACTCACCTTCATAGGACAAAAGTTTGTTAAAGGTCAAATCATAGCTGATCAATTAGCTGTTGCACCCTTAGAATCTACTCATCCCCTCCTCATTGAGTTTCCTGATGAATGCCTTAAACTAGAGGCAGACCATTCAGAGCAATGGTCCTTATACTTTGATGGAGCCCGATGCATGAGTGGGGCTGGTGCGGGTATTATTTTAATATCTCCACAAAAACATCTTATACCTCTGTCCTTCAAATTAACATTTGCTTGCACCAATAACACTGCCGAATATGAAGCTCTTATCCTTGGATTACGAGCTGCTTTGGCATTGAAAATCAAAAGTTTATTGGTTTTCGGTGACTCACAACTTGTCATAAATCAAATCAATGATGTTTATCAAACCAGAGATGATAAATTACGCCCATATAAAGCATATGTTTTACAATTAATATCTCTATTTGATCAAGTTACCTTGGAAGCTATTCCTCGAACTAGCAACCGTGCGGTTGACGCTATGGCCGTAGTTGCATCTCTTCTGCCCTTGGAGTTAGATGACGAATATGCCACCATCATTATTCGTCGACTCCAGGAACCCGCTTCAAATAAGTCATGCTTAGAACCTTTGGATGTGTTTCTAATCAATGAAACTACTCCTGAACCTTGGTATACGAATATATTTGATTTTCTTCACAATGGGACTTTCCCTGCCAGTTCTAATAGGAACCAACGTCGGTTATTACGTAGACGAGCAAGTCGATTTGTAATAATTGGCAATACTTTATATAGGAGATCTTTTGAAGGTATCCTATTGAGATGTTTGAATCTAGAAGAATCCAAATCAGCTTTGAGTGAAGCCCACGATGGATCTTGTGGAGGACACTTCAGTGGTAGTGTCATTGCTAAAAAGCTCCTTAGGATAGGCTACTTTTGGCCTACCATGGAAACTGATGCACATGATTATGTGCGCCATTGCGACAAGTGCCAGAAACATGCTGACCTTGTCCATGCCCCTGCACAAGAACTACAGGCTATTTCATCTCCTTGGCCCTTTTCAAAATGGGGCTTAGACATTATTGGAAAAATTAATCCTGTGTCATCCGATGGACACAAATTCATCATAACCGCCACTAGGTATTTTACGAAGTGGGTTGAAGCTATGCCTTTAGCTTCCTGCATTGGAACACAAGTCTCTAAATTTATTTTTAATCAAATCATTTGTAGGTTCGAAATTCCTGCAAATCTCATCTCAGACAATGGAACTTGTTTCAAAAATAAATATGTTAAGAAATTATGCCAAAAATATAAGATTCAACATCGTTGGTCCACTCCCTATTATCCTCAGGGTAATGGCCAAGCAGAAGCATCTAATAAAACATTAATTAAAATCCTTAAAATATTGGTCAATAAATCTGGCCGCGACTGGCACATTCAATTATATCCAGCTTTGTGGGCATATCGCACTAGTGTTCGTACTCCCACAGGTACTTCACCTTTTGTTTTGGTTTATGGCGCTTGAAGCTATTTTTCCCTTTGAATTAGAAGTTCCTTCTTTGGCTCTACTACTTCAAGATACCGAAGTAGGAGATGAATATCGAGTTTGCGAGACTCAATCAATTGGAACTCCTAGATGAAAAGCGCATCAATGCTTTGGAGCATCTTCGTGCCTACCAAAACAAGCTTAAAAGATCATATGCTAAGAAAGTTCGTCATCGATCCTTTGAGGTCGGCGACCTTGTTTTAAAAGAAAATAAAAAAAATACTAATGCAACTAAAGACCTTAAAGGTAAATTTGAACCCAAGCGGCTTGGACCATATATTATCACTGCTAAATTTGAATCGGGAGCATACAAATTAGCTACCTTAGATGGTAAAGATTTAAAAGAACCTATGAATATTATGCATCTTAAGCGATATTACGCATAAAATTTGGTCATTTCATCATTTGTATATATTTTGCATGTTGTCTCATTTTAAAAATGTATAAAACTATTTAAACAAAAACAAACAACAATATTATTGACTCTTTCGAAACCAAAAAAAAATAAAATAGAGAAGAAAGAGAGAGTCAAAATTATCAAACTCCTCAAAAATATTTGTTGTATATATTTCTTCTTAAAGTATTGCAGTTATATTTTCAAATTATTTTGGATAAATTAGCATTTATTTGGAATCTCTCACTTTTGCAAACACAAAAATAAATATCTTGATTTTATCAGGCATGATTACTAATCTCTCTTATATCAAAGTCCACAAAATTCAATTAAATAAAGTTTGAGCACAGAGAATTGATCTTGTTATTTACTTAAACCAAGCATATCCTTTCACAATAAAATGATTATATTTGTAATGTCCATGCTATGCTACATAGTAGAAGTGGTTTCTTGAGCGAAAAGTTTCCCCTGCTATCCTATCATGCACATGGTCTAGAATCTTTGAGAATTGACAAAAGGACAAGCTCACCCCTACCCGAATAAAAATCCCTTGCTCTACAGCTAATCCGAGCAAGTATCCCTAGAATAGGAAGCAAAAGAAAAAGAAAAATCAAGCAAAATCATGAGAAAAAGAAGCATTATTTCATAATCATTTTGTACTCTCTTAGCACTATTTCAGCATTATCTCAAATATCAAAGCAAACGATACGAAAAAAGAAAAATACAAAAAAAAAAGAGAAAAGAAAAAGAAAGCAAAGAAAGCAAAACAAGCAAAAGCAAAAGCAATAAAATCCCTTTCCCTACCCATTGAAAAGAAAAGAAGGGTTGATGAGCTTGAATCCCTGGAATTCTCAATTATTCAAAAACTGTGAGGTAAGCCCCATAACAGGTGGTTTGTGCCCAACCCGCTTGGCCTTGGGTAACTCCTAGTGTGGTGATATGTCTGTCACATTAGCGACCTTCTTTTGTAGACCTATGTCTGCTTATGGATTAGCTAGCTCTTGATAACCCGACTTACATAGTAGTCCGGTACGGTTATATGCATCTAAATCATGGTTAATGAACACTTATTTGGTTAATTCAAATCACTTGTATCAAATTATCTTGCTCAAAGCACAAAGCTGGTAAATGCACAAAGCAATTGCACACACATTTGTATTTGAGAGATTTTGTGTATCATTATGATAAATCAAGATCGGAAATGAACTCACATACGCACATGGGATTCCTTATAAATCTAACTTTTGTCTTTAAGATACTTTGAAATATTTTTGCAAATTGTCTGGAATAATTTCATTTTCTTATCTGAGAACAGTTGTTTAGTATAAAGACAACTACATGCATTATCAAAAAAATCAAAATCATTTTCAAAAAACATGCAATAAAGTTACATTTATATATAACTTTTTGACTTTCACGATGATGGTATAGTTCCAAAACCAAAATTGGAATTTTATGCCTAGCGCAAGTCCTCATCTTTATATTTTCTGTTTATTTTCAAAAATTAAAAATCAACCATACAATAAAACTATTATTTTCTTCTTTGGATTTCACGATGATGGTATAAGTTTATACCTAAATATTCTATGCCTAGCGCAAACCATTGTACTAATTTTATTTCCCATTTATTTAAAATCATAAAAACATATGACTTAAATCATTATGTTACACAATTATGCTTTAAAACAACGCACATTGTTACTATTTCATGTCATTATGTCAAACTTCAATTTTGCAATGATGGTATAATTCCTAGGGAATTATTCAAAAAATTTATCACACTTAGGAATTTATGCCTAGCAAAAATCATTTTTTAAAAAATATTTCATGCATAATATTTTCATGGAAATCTGAAAACAAATCACCATCATCATCATCATTTGCATCATCACAACAAAGTCTTAAGACAGTCTCTTAAGCACTCTTTTACTTTTAGCAATATTTCTATACCAGGATTAGCTTGACGACCTAGCGAGCGGTGACTCCATGAAATGGTCTATAATAGCGACAATGTCCTTTGAAATTATTGTTAAAAGTCCCTTTTATTTTTATCAAATTATCCCACAAACAACCAATTTGTTTACATCAGATTATTTCATTTAAATTTTAAAAGCATGACATTCAAACCATAATATTTCCAAATGACATAATTACATGAATCATCAAATCAATCACATCAAAACATTAAAGCATCATACAAACACATAAGACAAGTCATATGATCAAAAATATCTCATCTATATATATATCAACAATATATACATCATCTCAAAACTGGATCGGTATGCCACAATCTGTACCTCGGCATACTCAATCCTCTATCAAAAATAATAAACACTATGTATCAATCTGTGCAGTGTAGTCTATAGCAGCTAGCCTCGAGAACCCCTCGAGCTCTCAGCCTCATCTCCTCCCCCACCCCGAGGTGGACGAGGTGGCCCCATCATAGTCCATGTGGTGCTATGAGTCTTGGACTCTGATCGTGATGATGTCCTCGATGACCTCATCATGATAGGCTCCGCAATGGGGGCCGACAGCGGTAACCTCTGCTCCTCTGGCACCATATGGTGGTATAGCATCTGATAGAATGTGATCTGGGCAATAGCCCATGCTAGGTCCCGAGTGCTCGCCCCTCCGCTCCATGCTCTGAGGCGTGCGACCTCATCTCTGAGCCGTGTGGCCTCCTCTCGATGTCGTAGCCTCATCCTGCAAGGACTACACCTGAGCCTAGAGACAGACAGTATCCACCTAGAGAGTAGCCATCTCGCTACTCTCTCCTACCTCGACACCCTTGCCCTTATCGGGCGATGGTGGCCTCTCTCTCCATGGAGAAGGGGGTCTCTCCTCCCTCCTCTCCCACTGCCATGGCCTCTACTGAGCCTGTGGCCTCCTCTACTCTCTCCCACCGTGACCCTGTGCCACCTCAATGGCCGCCTCCCCATCCGACGCACAACTGCATGAATCGAACCCTGAGCCCTCGTCATCCGAGGAGGGTGGATGCCTGCATACCAGGCATCGTAGCCATCGGCAACCCCTACATCGTCCCCATCCACTGGCTGAATGGGGGCATCGTCCACGTCCTCACTCCAGAAGCGCTGCATATCTGGAGCCCCACTGACTGTAGTGTTATCTCGGACGGTCCAGGAAAACTCGTAGTCCCTGAGAGATGGGATCCCCTGCTGTAGACCAAACTGCCTCAAAACTCGGTCATAGCGGTGGAGCTCCACCTCTCTCCTCTCCATCCTCAGCCAAGCAGGTTTGCCTAACGTGAGCCAGCTCCTGTCCATCCTCGGCCCACCCTGGATGATCTCTCCAAGGCCTCCAGGTGATCTGGTCGAAGACAAGGTCGTCAAGTAGTCTCCGGGACATTGGCAGATCTATCCGCCGTTGTGACCCTCTTCGGAGCCACCAGTAGAAAACTCGGGGCCTCTCCCCATCAATCCCTATTAGTGGGAGCCCTACCGGCCTCCGCACCATGATGTGCTCCCAACACCAAACCTACAGTAGTGATGTCATGACCAGACATCGGCCGCCCTTGTATACGACCCCATGCAGGATCCTATACAATCGGCATAGTACAAAGCTCCCCCAAGCAAACCTGTACCCGTGGTCTCTCATGTCGTAGACCACATTCGTCAGTAGCCATGGTAGTCTGCATCCACTCTGATGGCATAGCAATAGACCACCTACCACCCCAGCCAAAACCTGTGTCAGTCTAGATGCCCCAGGCATCTGGCGTAGCGACTCGATGTTCACTCCGCCCTTCTCCAAGGCGAAGCTCGGATCTCCGCATAGTCGCATCATCGCGTGGCCCTGATTGGCCATGGGAGTTATTAGCCGTCCTTGTATGGGGATCCTCAAAATCCTCCATACATCCTCCAATGTGGGAGTCATCTCCCTGTCGGTAACCGAAAACAAGAAGAACCCGGATACCACCTCTCTGCTAGCGCTGTCAATAGCCCCATATCTGTAGAAACCTGTGGCATATCTACCACATGCTGCAAGCCGACTTGAGCCAACTGATCTCGCTCTGCCTGAGATAGAGTGGCCAAGTCATCCCTCAGCCCACCGTATTTCCATTCCCGGCTCTTTAGTAATCCTCTCTGCAACATAAACAACAAAACAATAAAAATCATTAATAAAACAGTGATTAAAAATGCAAGTAAAACAAGTTCAATTTCATACAAATGATGATATCGTCCACTATTGGATGATATCGTCCAAAATTTGAGCAAATTCGTCTCCGATTTTGCAAGAGGGAATCGTCCCTTATTGTACGAAATCGTCCCCATATCGTCGATTTCGCCCTTGGACGAAATCGGCGATATCGAGACGATTTCGACGAAATTGAGACGATTTCGTCCCGACGACGTCGACGGCCCAAAAATGGCCACGATGCTCAAAAATCATTCAAAATTAATCTAAAAAGCATGAAATTCAAAATTAAAGCATTCTAAATTAAGTTTGGACCCTTACCCGTAGCCCGTGCTGAACCTCTGTCGATCTGTGCGCTGTCTCGACCATCTTGTCTGCGAGCTCTAGAAACCAGGAAAATGAACAGTAAACAATGAATTAGGGTTTTTCCCTATTTTCTTAATTTTATTTAAAAAACAAATTAACAACATTTTAATTTTGCTTTTTCGCGTTTTTACCTCAAACGTTCGATTTGGGTAAAAACATGGAGGGGGCACCATAGTAAGCTATCGTACGATTCGACCTAGAATCGTCGCCTAAAAATGGGAATAAATTTTTGCTTTCTCGTAGATCGAGAAGAACTCGTCTTTAACGCATTTTCTTTGGAAAATTCGCTAAAGAGGGGGCAAAATGTAGCACCCTAAAATTGGCACGGTTAAAACCTTAGAAAATAATTAAAATTACCTTAGTAATAATTCAAATTCAAATTTTAACCCCGAACCGCCTGTTAAACCGCTTTCCTTGTTTTTCATGCCATTTTTAGGATTTGTTGTGACCGTTGGACGATATCGTCGTCGATCAGACGATATCGCCTCAGATCGGACGAATTCGTCTGGAGCAGAACGTCCAGACGATTTCGTCCCAAAACTGATTTTTCATAATTAGCTTCTGTTTCAACGACGTCTCTAACCGGGCAAAAGCGTGTCTATGCGGTTAGAGACCTCCCCCATTGGAGATCTCCCAGATTAGGATGATCTCCAACCTCCCAACCTCCTTCCTATGCCTATTTAATCTTAGGCCCTCCCCTTGACATTCCCCTGGCTGAATTTTACTGCACTTCGAGTTTTACATGCATTAGAATGTCTTAGACTACTGTTTGCCTTTGTCCCTTTTTGAATTTTCTTGCAGGAACTTTGTCATTCTTCAGTCGGAGCAAGCTCAGATCGTCGTAGATGATCCTGTACGATCTCGGACGATCACGCCACAATTCAAGACGATTATGTATTTTGTAGACGATTTCGATTGCAGCCAACGTTGGGGGCAATCCATGCCCTGAGTTTGCATTCTCTGTCCATTATCTACTATTTTGCTTTGCATTAGTTAGATTTATTTCTATTTTGCATCTTGGAGTTCACCTCATGTAGCATAGATGCATGATAGAGTCAAAGTTAGTCATTAAAACAATGCATTTTACTTAATTTGTTATCTAAAGTTGTCATTCTAACATTCATACTTTCATTTCTATCATTTTCCCTTGCTTTTGCAATTGTATTTTTTTTTCTTGGTATCCATTTCTGTAGTTGCAGGTCTCTGACAAAATCGTTAGACTATTTCATCAGATTAGAGACGATCTCGTCAGATTAGAGACGATCTCATCAGATTAGAGACGATCTTGTCAGATCAGTAGATCA